>CM028129.1:412182500-413432500 GCA_016271365.2 Neoceratodus forsteri | reverse complement strand
GCTTGTTAAAACCTGGCAACAGTTTCTGAGTGAATCTTTTTTGCTTGTGCTTGCAAGTGCTCCTATTTCTGGAGCCTCATCCAGGAACCATACCTACTAGACAGGAACCTGCACCCACCCACTCCACACCCCCAGTCTGTGAGGCTGATGTCAGTGGTCAGGATAAACTGCTTAGACTGAGCTACTGAAGACCCCCCTCAAAAGATTTTGAAGGTTCTTCCACCACTGCAACAACTGGTGCACTGATCCCAGAAGCCAGATTGGTGCCAGGTACTGTTCTGATGCTGGTGACCAGTAAGCTACAAGGAAGACCTATAGAGGTCTTGTGCAGTCTGGCCCAAGGAATCATCCCTGTGGTAGCTGTCATTAGACATAAAATCTGGAGACACCTGTGACATGACCTTGTGCACCTTGATTTGTTAAATCTGCTCTAGAGGTTGTCCATGCTGCTGTGTGAGAGAAACACTCTTGCCAGATTACCACATTCTGTGGAGCTACAGAGATTGAAAAGGCTGAAGGGAGTCCATATCCCAGATCACTATCCAGCCACTGTCTTCCTGATTCTGTAAAGCCATGTGGACTAAATAGTTAACTGACAGTTTTAAATCTGCCCAGATCAGGAGATCATTCAGGTAGGGATACATGTGGTGTTCCTCCCATCAAAGGAGAGTCCCCATGCACATTAGGACTTTGTAAACACCCTGGAGGCAGAGGCCAACCTGAAGGGAAGAAACTGATACTGACAATGTTGACATAAGATATTAAATCTTAGTAATTGTTGGTACATAATTAATCAAAATATGTAGTTATGTATCTGAATGGTCAATATAAGCCAGAATACTGTCCAGCTGAAATGGTGCAATGATTGACCTGGACTCCATCTTGAAAAGATAGGTCTCACAAACTAGTTCAGACTGGAAAGATCTAGGATCAGATGGAATTTTCCCAGTTTAATGGTGACAATAAAATAAATGGAGTAGAACCCCTGTTCTTTCTCCTCCCTGAAAGGAACTAGGATCACTGCCCTTATGCTGAGCAGATTATCTAGGTCTTTTCTACTGCTTGATGTTTCCTGGGATTTGTAGATACAAGGGAATGGAAAAAACATCCTCAGGAGGGCACAGAAAATAACTTATTGCACAGCCCTGCAAATCTTCAGTACCAGTCTATCAGTCATAATGTTATTTTATTTAAAATATTTTACTAGGTATTAGAGGCCAAGAAGCAGTGCAAATCTTCAGTACCAGCCAATCAGTCACAATTTTATTTTATTAGTTAAATTAGCTTTAGAGCTTTGTCAGCTCTCGTCCCGATAAAGCTCTATCAAGCAAAGTGCTGGGGCACCTCAGTAAATTTTAAAAACTGTCTGAGCTGCATGGATTTCTGTCTTCTTTTAGAGTGCACCACTTCCTGCATTTGTTGATATCTCTGGGGTTAGCCAGCCACAGTGGTAGCGCCTACATACTAGCACTTCTAGCACTAGTCTATCCTGGTCTTGGTTGTTGCATTTGTCATAAGACCTCTGTAGCCATCAGCTAAGAGCCTGTGGAAAGAAAAGGGCTCAAGAATCCTCATGTGGAGTAACTTTCTCTGCCATTGGCTCCTCTGACACATTTGTGGGAGAAATTGTCTTATAGTCTGCTGAGACTTGAAGCCTCAGAATGAGCCTCTACTTCTCTGGATTCCATTTCCCCACAAGGAATAAAAATTGCACTGGGAGTTGTGGTCATCTCCGAAGCTTTGACCTCTGAAACCTTTATTAGAGGACTGCCAACTCTTGGAATTTGACGGGAACCTTTCCTTTCCTTCAGTTCCCTAAGGATCTCTTCCTTCTAGAGCTGAACAACATTCCACTTGTGCAAGACCTCTGAGCAAGTGACACTTAAATGACACTTAGAAGCATAATCTGACAACCAATGTCTCAGCCAAACCAACCTAAAAGCCACCTCTGTTTCAGTGCAACCTCTCACTGAAGCACAGCAAGGATACACCATGGAATCCCCTAAAAATGAGGCTTCCACATTTATGAAGGGAAGGAGATCTCTGATGAGAGAATCATTCAAACCTCATCCACCACTGCCATTGACAATTTACACAGCGCTCATGCCCCTAATGTCGAGGCTGACTCAACCTGCAAGTCAAAACGTGATGCAAAGTATGCACACTTTCTGGCTGTTTTCAAATGTTTGTCAGAGTCTGAAAGAGTAGCTGTGACTTTTGCCAGAATGACTATCTGTTTAAGTACTGAAAGACAGTGGCATCCATAACAGGAGGAGCCTTACCTTTTCTGACTAATGCATCAAGGGGTGGTAGTATTTTACCCATGACTAAAAATGAAAGTTTAGCAAAAAAAAAACAAAAAAACTGCTTCCTCCTATCCACATGATCACATTTGTCTCTAGCTGCGCAAAATGTTCAAATTCAGTGAAGCATATAGTTGCACTCCCTACGGATGACAAAATGGGATTATCGTAGCTGTAATGTGTTAGACTGCTACTGATTTTGTCACCATATTTGTTATTTTAGTTGACTGTTCATTTGTTTGCTTTTTATTCTGGTTCATTCCTGAAATGTGAACTTTCTTGCCTAGTATATTACCTGGTTACGAAAAACTATATAAATAAATATTTAGTGAAGCAGTAGACTGTGTCTGCAGTAGCTGTAGAATCTCACATGTCTCCTCGACCAGGAAGAAAATATTCTTTAAATGAACTGTAGATAGGATCAAGGAAGACAGATTCTCCTTTGCCCATTTACCTTCTTATTCATCTTTTTCAGAATACTGAGGTTCAGTAGGATTAGTGTTGCCCTGGGAGCCTTCCAGCCCATCTTGGTGAGGGGAGTTTCCTTGCAAAGAATGGGTTGAGGATCTATTTAGATTTGGAAGAATAGATGCTTTCCACCCAAGTTCTGTGATGAATGCCCTAATACATTAGGTCATGTCTCTTCTGCCCACCCCATGAGGAAAGGTCTTTTGTGAATTGGGTGTAAAAGGAGGGACACTCTTCTGCATCTTAATTGTTTGGTGCCTTTGTCCTTTTTTGGGCCCTAAAGGAAGTGGGGAGAGGTTTGAATATACCTCTATCCTAGAGGAGGAAGTACTGGGTTTGCTACAAATGCTGGGTGAGAAGAAAGGAAGTGGGCCAGCTCTACTCCATCCTAAAATGCTGGAGCTGGCAGCTAGTGAGAGCTCAAAACCTTTGAATTATTTGTTTAACTTAATGATTAATACAGGGACTGTGCCTTCAATCTGGAAAGAATCTACAGTGGTCCCAATTTATAAATCTGGGGATAGGACAAATGTAGCAAATTATAGGCTGATCTCACTGTTGTCAGTTTTGGGAAAAGGAAAGCTGCTAGAACAGTTTATATTTAAACAATTGGTGTCTTATTAGGACAAGTATGGGTTACTAGCTGAACAGCAACATGGGTTCAGACAAGGGTATGTCACGGAGACAACTCTGGTCAGGTTAACAAGCATCATACTTGATGCCTGTGAAAAGGGTAGTATGACTTGAGCGGTGTTCGTTGACCTGACCAGAGCCTTCGCCATGGTGGACCAGGAGATGTTGATATCAAAAATGGAGGCTTATGGAATATCTGGGGTTAGCTTGCAGTGGTTCAGAAGCCTACTGGGTCAAAATACCATATGCTTAATAGCGTATGACAAAACCCTGAAACTGCAGCAGCGCAATATAGGACAGCGAGAGGGTACAATACCGCAAATGGTTCTGTGCACAGTACTGCACCCTCTCACTGTCAGATGCAGAGGATATCACCTCTGTTGGGATGGGTTTCCACTGAGTAGCTGTTGTGGCTCAAAGGGATAAGCCACTGGCAGGGATGGAAGCAGGCAGAGTGTATGGGACCAGGTTCGATTCCCGGTCCCAGACACAACATTTTTGCTTTTTTTGCACATTGTGCAATATCTACTGACCCCCATGGAGTTAGATATTTTGGGGTTCGGGGGCACATGCATTATATCTCGCTGTTTTGTCAGCACGATATATGCATGCAGCATAATGTCTTGTGACATTATGACCCCATGCCATTCTGAAGTTACATCAGTGTATGAATACAAAAGGTAAGGATAGGTGATTTTATGTCAGAACTACTGAAAGTGAGAACAGGGGTTCCCCAGGGATCAGTACTGGGCCCCCTATTGTTCTCTATTTTTGTGAATGACTTGCCTAAAGAGTTTGTGAGCACAGAGTGCATTTTATATGCAGATGATAGCCTTTTTCAGGTCTGGCCCCTCTATAAAAGTAACACAAGGACAGCTTCAAGATGATTATACAAAACTAACTCAGTGGCTAATTCAGAAAAAAAATTCCAATTGAATGGAAAAAAAAAAAGGCAAAGGTAATGTTGTTTGGAATGACACAGTGGCTAGCCCGAGAGGAAGAAGAACTGTGCATATTGGGCAGAAATAGAGAGGAGATCTCTGGAGTAACATCATTCAAGTGTTTGGGTGCATATCTGGACTTAACCTTGAATCTACTTGGACAGTTAGGTAACATTAGTAAGAAAATAAATCAAAAGCTAGGGTTTCTATATAGAAACATTAATGTTTTAACTAACGAGGCTAGAATAATAATAGCTAAACAAATACTCATGCCGATTTTAGATTATAAAGCAGTCTTATTTGTAAATCAAGGAAGTACATTCATTTCAAAATATCAAATGATTTTGAATAACGTGTAGGTTTGGTCTGAGGGTTCCTTAGAGGGCCCATCATTGTTTCTTGTACAAAAGACTGAAAATGTTCCCTCCTTTGCAGAGAATAGGCTACCATGCTGCAGTGTTTGCACAGAGGATTTATCAATGTACATTAGAGATGTTGTGAAATTGCCATGAAACCGGCAGTTTTGCCATACAAAACATTTAGCAAAATTCTGCTTTTCGGCTAAATTTTTTGCCGGGTGCAAAATTATGAAATTGTATCTGTGTAATAGGAAATTATGTCATGAAATGCACTGTTTCACCCCAAAACAGCAAAATTTCACCTGAATTTCACCATTTTGCTGTTGAAATTTTCACATTTTGCAGTGAAATTTCACATTTTGCCCAAGGAATTTCGCATTTCACATCTGCTAAATATTTTGCGAAATGTGTGACTTTCACAAAATATTTCGCATAACGAAATTTCCAAATGTCGCACATTTCTAATGTACATTATCACATTGTTTATTTAAGAAATTTATTAAACATCAGGGAATTATCAACTAGGAATAGTACAGACATGTTGTTATGTCACACTTTTATAAAATTGGCTACAAGTAAGCATTCTTTCACTTGGTATGGTCCCACCTTACTAAATGGTTTTACTGCAATAATCCAGATTGAAAATAACTCAAAGCACTTTAAGAAACTAGTGAGAGCACAATATGACAAATTCAATTCCTGTACTTGTAATGTTAATTAATTGTTTATTTGTCTACTGCTTGTGATGTTTGTTATATTTTAAATGCCATGCATGACTGAAAAAGAGCTGTGCCCAGTTCACCTCCTGGTTAAAAATAAAAGAAAATGAAATAAAAGAGCTCATTAAAATAAGAAAGCAAGGATTGTCTGCAGGGGTATCTCAGTCATCAGGAAACAGCATAGGAACCTTTGTTGTCCATGAAGGGGAATCTACAGAGAAGATTTTCAGCAGTACACCGTCGACGTCACTAACTCTATATAGGTATGAGCGGCCCGCTCCTTCCCCAGTTCTTTCCTGCTATCTACTCGCTCGCATGGGTCTCCATGGAAGCTCTGTCACAGTATTCACACCTTTTTTCAGCCGACAGCTTATATTTGCTTACCTTTTAAAAAAAACTCCTTTTCAGAGATACCTTCTTTTTGTTTATATCGAGAGTTAATCCCACTACTTCTCTCTTCCATCGCTGAAGAAAGAAGATTGCCTCTACAAACAAACATTCCATCTGTGTCTACTGTCTTGGGCCTGACCACAAAGTCTCTGACTGTGAGCTCTGCCATAAGTTTAATCAAGCAACCCTTCAGTGACACAAAAAGGCTCTTAAAAAATTCCTGATGGATTAACAGGTAGCCATCTCCAGGCAGAGTTCCTCCAGAGTACCGGCTTCCCACATCTTTTGCTAGATCTACAAGCTACCAGGCCTCCAAGTTCTGAGACAAGTCCTTGGGAAAAAGTCATAAAAAAGACTGAGTTCATGGCTGCTCCCCCTGGGGTCAGTCTCGCTCCCTGTCGACTTCTCTTTTTTGGAGGTCACGTGATACAGGCAACCTAGTGGCAGCAGGGTTACAAGTCACCTAACCCCAACCTCACATCATTGGCTTTTACATCAAGATTTCTACTGGAATCTCATCAATAATACAAATTATGAAGAGAGGGCATCTCCAGCATCAGATATCACCACAACTTTTGTCGCTATTGGGAGAATTTCTTTCACGATGGATGCAAATATGAAGATGGCCTAGCTTAAACATACACCTCCTCCCTCACCTGAAAAACTGCCTAAAAAAACAGGTCTCAATGGGGAGCCTCCAACTCCAAAAGCCTAGCATCTGTACAATCAGTTCCACTTACTGAAGATCAGTTTCTACAGGAACTGTTGCCTTTCACAGAAACATTGCTTAAAATTTCTACAGAGATTAAGTCTATTACACATGATATGGCAGATTTAAATAAGAGTGGGAGACACAGAAGCCAGATTCTCCTCCCTGGAATGCTGGAGAGATAAAGTAGTCCCAGAAGTAACCCAGCTTCGGCAGCAAATACAAACTGCAGTTAAAAACCGAGGATTTAGAAGGTAGGAGTAGGAGGAATAATATTCTGATAATGGATCTCCCCGAGACCAAGGAGAACCCCAACATCATAGTCCTTTGTCCAGAAACATTTGTTGAAAATAGTGGGCCCTTCTCCACTGGGGAGCAACTACCAAATCGAAAGAGTTCACCGATCATTATGGCCTCATCCCCAGCCTGGATCTCCCCAAAGACCCCTAATTTTAAAATTCCTGAGCTATTTGGAGTGGCAACACGTGCTAAATAAAGTAAAATAACTTCAAACAATATTGTGGGAAGGTACCAAGCTCCGCGTTATTTATTTATTTTATTTATTTTAGCTTTTGTTGACCGGGTAAGTACACTAGACAAGTAATATGCCTATTTTCAGGAACGACCCGGGAGAGTACAACATTAGGATACAGACAATTGTAGAGTACAACATTAGGATACAGACAATTGTATACAGTAGCGAGTAAGTACAGCTTGAAACATGAGTGAGATAGTAACATAGTCCAGGGGTTTGGGTGGACATAATACAACTTATATCCGCTAAGGTACGAACCCCTGGGATGGTGGGTCACACAAATTTACAACAGAAAGCATTTGCACATTTCCACTAAGAGACAAATTGAAAGGCAATGTCCAGGGGACCATGGCATGGACAGTATGCCCGGGTCAGGTGCCCTGGTGTAGTGGCAGAGACAAGGAGTGCAGCAGGAGTTATCAGGTAGTGTCAGAGGGAGGCAAGCTTTGAAGCCGGAAGAGCATCCGTTTAGGGGAATACTCTAGGGAGGCTTGGGACAGTCACATGCAGATGCAAGTTTCAGGAAACCCCAGAGGGAGTTACGGAAGCACAGGTGGGAGGATGACAACCTGGTCTGGCTCTGGAAGGAGTACCAGAGCCTGGGCGCACACAGTGACATCCCGGCCTCCCATAAGGGTGCGGGAGGGGGGGACCTTGAGCAGCCCCAGGGCCTTGGACCTTAGGTGGTAGGTAGGGGTGTCAGATGGCGGTAGGAGCAGGGCCAGCTCCAGGGGGGTGCCAGTTCTGACCACTTTGTCGGTAAGGCAGCCCACCCTGAAGTCCAGGTACCTCGCAGGGGAGAGCCATCCAAGTTTGTCGTATAACTCACAGCGATGGGTGAGGCGGGGGACAGCAAGTGCAAAGCGACAGATGTTGTTGCATGTGCCACCGTGCGAGGTGAGTCTGGGGGAGCGAGCGAATAGGTGCAGCCCGTAGCTAAGGGAGGGGAGAAGCACGCCTTTCGCAAGGGCTAGTCTAGCCGCAGGTGTGAGGTTGAACTTGGCCCTGTAGGCCAGGCCCAGCTTACAGTTAACTGCCCTACAGATGTTTAGGAGGTGACTACCCATGTCGAGTTGGGGGTCAAGGGTGACCCCAAGGTATTTGGCAGAGTTCACTACGGGAGGAAGGATCCGTCAGGACAGGAAATCTTTAGCAAGGCTGACGAGGTTTTGAGCTTGGCTGTGGAGCCAAAGAGCATGGCCAGAGTTTTTTTCAGATTCAGGACCAGTTTGTTCTTAGTGATCCAGGTTTGAACATTGCAGAAGCCTTCGGACAGAGCCCTGTTTAGAGTTGCAACGTCTCGGGCATGAGCGAGGAGCACCAGGTCATCAGCATAGAGGGTGGCACTGCAGGTGGAGGTCACCGCGGGAAGCTGGTTGATAAAGAGGGAAAAGAGGAGAGGGCCCAATACCGAGCCCTGAGGGACACCGGAGGTCACTGGATGGGACTCTGAGAGGACTTTATTGAAACTGGTCCGCTGAGTTCTGCCATACAGGTAGCCCGAGAGCCAGTTCATGGCGAGAGGGGAAAAACCGAGTGACCACAGTTGTGAGCAGAGCAACGTGTGGTCGACAAGGTCAAAGGCTTTGGACAGGTCAATGAATATGGCTCCGGAGAGATTGCCCCGATCCAAGGCTGATCTTATTCTAGATGTGACCGAGATTAGGGCAGTGGTGGTGCTGTGACCCTTGCGAAACCCGTGCTGAGCCGGGGACAGCAGCTCCTTGGACTGGATGTGCTCCGAGATCTGTTCGGCCACCACCTTTTACACAGAATCTACCACATGAAATGTGCCAGAAGCGAGCAACCTTCCATGCCATTGTTACCAAAATCATTGCTGCAAGCATTCCTTTTAAAATGCTATATCCTGCCAAACTACAGGTCTCAGTATCTGGATCCTGGATAGCCTATGACTCACCCTCACAAGCGATGGCTGATCTAAAGATCAAGCTCCCAGAACTGTTCAAGAATGAATGAAGTCTCTGACTGCAATTAGTTCTGTATGAGAATTCACTCTATACACACAAGATTTAATGAAAGATGAGGATTCACCTACCCGCCTCCAGTTTTTTCAGATATCCAGGTCTAGGTTTAATTTGTGGATGGGCCTGATCTCACTGGTTGCAGTGCTAGATTTCCAACACAGAGGGCAGCCTGCTGCACAGTTTCATTCTCTGGGGAAGGAACTAATTAATTTGGGTGAGGGTAGGGGGGGATTGTTTTTCTCCTGGGGCTGAAATTGGTCCGGCTACCCTTAGTTTTCCCCCTCTAATTTCCTTACTCCATCAACATAGACAGGATAGGACTCCAATACTGAAGTAATGTACCAATTTTAATTTGTTTTCTAGCAATCTGTTGTAACTGGTCAAGAAATGTTTCTTCCTTAGTTTTCCAAGTTTCTGAAATTGGGAGGGGGAATCTATCTCCTCATCTCATGTAACCTTATAATGTGGGAGATGAAGCCTGAATCAAGGGTTATTGATTCACTAGGCCTCCAGATATTCCCAGGAGGGACGCAATCTTGTGTATTAGGTGGAAACTTATATTTGGGTTATGAGGAGCAGGTTCTAATCTGCCTAGGAGCGTTATGAACATCCAGAATGTTTACCTTGTTCTGAATATGTTAGTGCCTAAACATATCAAAATAATATGATGTTAACAAGATTTATAATCTGGATGCTATGATTTGGGGCATAGGGGTTGGGGTGCCCTGACTCAAGCAAGCTCAGGGCTAACTGCATAACCAACTAATTTATGTGGGGTTTAGCTCCTACACATTCCCTACAAAGGGACATTGGTGGTTCTGGTATCTTTGGCTTCAGTTTTTTTTCTTAGTACAGTACCGCCAGACCATGCCAGTCTTCTGTCTCCTGTTTTTCTGGGATTTGTGGTTAGGAGCTGTATGGGATAGTCTTCCCTCACTGGGACCTGTTTGTCAAGAACTTTAACCGTTTCTTTTTTCAAGGGAGTCAGATGTATATAGTTGCTGGGGTTATGAAGGGAGGGACAGAGGCTCTACTGCTTTATACTTATTACAGTTTCCTCTTGTTGGATTAGTCCTGTACTTAGAAAATATCATCATTTTGGAGAGTGGAAACTATAACTCTTGGGCAATTGGGGGTTGGGGGATGGGGAAAACTTATCAATTCGCTTGCTGTATTTTGGAATAGTTTCCCCTTGACTTAAATCATCCCTGTTATTACCAATTTGCAAGCTTAATATTATTGAAGGGCTCAGAGAAGGGGGCAGGGGTTGGAGTGTGCCTTATGACTATTTCTGGTTTCATAATAATTTGTCCTCTAGAAAAATTATGTGGTTTATTATTTGGTATTTCTATTAACACATGTAAAATAGTGTCCTGGAATGTCAGAGGAGTCAAGGAACCTACAAAGAGATATCAAGTATTAAAACGTCTGTGCCCTGCTTAATGCAGCCATAATCCTGATGCAGGAAATGCATCTGTTAACTAGAGAGGCCAATTGGTTACGCAGACTGGGGATTTCTCAAGTCTTTGCCACGGGGGTTTCCTCATCAAGTAAAGGGGTGATCATTTTTAATTTTTTTTTTTGCATTATATTTTTATTGAGCATTTTGTAAGAAAACAACTCACAAAAGTAGTTATACATGGGTGATTCCATAACAAAGAATACACAGGATAGTTATTCATATACAAGTTCGAAAAACACCCCTCCATACATATCCACAACGGGGGAGGTACCAGTTAATCTAACAATCACTAAAATGTCTCCATAGCCTGCAGCTCTGGGGATATCCTTGGGGGGGGACCTCAACCGGCCAGCTTTAATCAGGCCAGCTGGCGTGTGGATTGGATAACCCGTATTAAGGCCACACAACCCACATCCCCCTGTGGAAATTTCCAGTAAATCTACACCCGAACTTCAGCTTCATATTCCAAGTTACCTCTTTTAATAGCCCTCTGAACACCCTCTCCTTTACTGTCATAACAATATCTGTATATATAGCCACACCCCACTCTTAAGCAGATATTAGGCCAGCAGAAGAACAGACTTGCTATTAATGATTGTTGCCCATATTCAAATACTTGGGTGCTACTGCACCTTAAACATTCCAAGACCATGACCTTGAGAGAGAGAAAGGTGGAGGGAAAAAAAAGAAAAGAGGAGAGGCATATTACTTGCCACACTAAGGTCCTGGTATACCATATGTCCACAGTGGTTAGGTTAATCCCTACAGTCCACTTCTAAACATCCTCCAGAGTAGGGGATAACCCACGAAATGAGAGGAAAGGAAAAATAATCACTGTAAAGTTCCACTCTTCCTCAAGTACAGTCTCAAAAACAAAGATAATCTACTTAATAACAAGCCAACATATGAACTTTAAATTTTACAGCCAGTCTATAGTCCCTTCACTCGCCTTTGGCATGTGCACCATTTGACTTCTGCTTGATCAGTTGGAATATTTTCTCTACCGCCTCCGGACAGCCAAATAAGTATGTTTTCCCCTGCCAAACCAATCTAAGGCAGGCTGGAAATAACACTTGATGCGGTATCTGCAAAGGTCGTAGTCGACTCCTCTCTCCATCATATGCCTTCTGCCTCTGTCTGGTGCCATAAGAAAGATCAGGAAAGAGAGAGAGCTCGGCATCCCCATATCACAGCCGCCTTCTTCGCCTTCTTCGCCTCACCACTGCCAACACACGGTCCCTGTCTCCGACTGCAGAGCACACAACTATCACCGTGCAAGGACTGGATGATGTCGATAGATCCCTTCTCGGGGTAGGTCTGTATGCCCTTTCAAATGACAACGGGGGTTCCTCCTCACCAAAACCCAGCAGTGCTGGTAAAGACATCACACAAATTCCAATATGTCATCGCCCTCAGCTTCCTCGGGGAGCCGCAGAATTCTTAAATTCCGCTTTCGAACATGATTTTCTATGGCTTCCAATCTTTGTCTCAGCTACGTGTTGTCCTTTATAAGTTTGAATGAAACTTCCATGGTTTTGTTGAGATTGGATTCCATCTTCGCAAGTTTCGGATCAGCTACAGCCACGGAGGTCTCCAGGGTCGCCACACTTGCTGTAAGTGCATCAAACTTTTTATCCAAATCCCACATCAATTGCATGAGCTGTAGCAACGTTGAGTTCACCATAGCCAGCGAGACCTCTTCTGTGTTTCCAGAGCCAGTGTCCCCTGTCGCACAGTTCCTTGCAGGCCCAATATCTCTCCTGCCTTTTGGCACAAAAAATTCAGCAGATGCGGCCGCGTTAGTCTTTGTTTTACCCATAGCACATTCCTGTAGGGTACACATACAAGATGGGGGCAAAATACAGAAGTATAATACTTGTTAGGCAACTTTTAATTGTAGATTTTTTATGAAGTTTACAGGAGCTCTCCCAACTTGCTGTCTCCCATTGAGCTGCTCAGTAGCGTGCCCCGGTAGTCATTTTAATCAAAAATACAATCCCATTCTAGGCTGACTCCACAGTAACTGATCCCCATGGCAGATATATTCTCATTAAAGGTACCCTCTTGGGCACCACAGTAGTTTTAGGCTCTGTATATGGGCCACCGGGTGGTGATCCATCATTTTTTCTGGAACTTGCCAGCAAAATTACACCATTTCTTCTCATCTCCTTAATTCTAGGAGGCGATTGGAATGTGGTCCCCCCATACAGGATATAGATAGGACCCATTGACCCTTAAGACCTCCTACTCCATCACAAAGAGCCCTACAGGACTTGATGGATACACTAGGACTTTGTGATCCATGGTGTTTACTTAACCCATCACATCAGATGTTCTCCTTTTACCCTAATGTTCACCAATCCTGGTCCAGATTGGATTATATCTTAATCAGTATCCCTTTGTTTACCAGTTTACATCAAACAGACATCGAGCCTGTAGTAGTAATCTCTAATCATTCGCTGGTATGGGTGGCCCTATCTCCTTCCCCCGGCAGTCCCAAAGATGGATTATGGAGGCTGAATACTCAACTTTTAAAAGACAGAACTATTGTCTCTAAAATTCAGACCTTCATTAAACCTTCATTGATACTAATATAGGCACGATTCAAACAGATGAATTATTATGGTGTACTCGCAAATGCTATATTCATGGGGAATTCATTAAATTAGCTACCAGAAGAAAGAAAATGAGAGAAAAAGAAACCTTATCATTATTAACTCAAATAAGAGCATCCAAGCTTTCTCTCTCATCCTCAACAAACCCCGACTCCACAACTGAGCCCTTAGATCCAAGTAACAAATATGCAGACCTTTTAAGAGAAAAAGCAGAGTATGCACTCTTAAAAACTAAATCCACTTACATAGATCAGGGAGAAAAAGCAGACAAACTCCTAGCTCTTAGACTCTGGAAATTGGAAAGCTCAAGACTTCAGGCTCAGGATGGGACTATTAAAACCAATCCCAGAGACATTGTTCTAATATTTGAGAACTTTTATTGTTCCCTCTATGGGGAAAGATCCACGCCCACTCCTACCCAAAAGATAGACTCTTATCTGGATTCTTTAACTCTCCCCTCCTTACCCGAACACCTCCAACTTTCCTTGATCTCTCCTATCACCCTTGAAGAAGTGATAGAAACAATTAAAGACTTAACCCTTGATAAAGCTCCAGGCCCAGATGGCTTCCACACTATTTTTTACAAATCCTTTGCAAAGAAGCTGGCTCCACATCTACTCAAACCATACCAGTATATGCCCTCAGCTAAACCTTTGGATCCTACTTTATTAGAAATGACCATATCTCTTCTATTAAAACCCAACAAGTCCCACCTGCTCCCGGAGAGTTATTGTCCGATCTCCCTCTTAAATTACTATATCAAGATCTTAACTAAAATCCTAGCTTTATGCATTCGAAAAGCATGGTCTCATCTAAGTCCAGAATAGGTGGGATTTGTCCCTGGTAGATCCTCTGCAGATCACCTTTGAAAGCTTTCCCATATTTTCAGTGCAGCAAGATTATCTCAAACCCTGATGGCCCTAATCTCATTGGATGCCAAGAAGACCTTTGACAGAGTGGATTGGGACTTCCTCTGGTTGACTAAGTAAGATGGGCTTCCTTCCCCTCCCCGCCCCTCTTCATCCAGTGGATTCAGGTCATATATTCCTCCCTTTCGGCAAAGATTCACTGCAATGGGGTATTCTCTTCTTGATTTCCCCTTTACTCAAGTACAAGCCAGGGTTGCCCCCTCTCACCTTTCCTATTTAATCTTTTATTTAGAACCCTTGATGCGTCATATCAAACAGTCTTCCCAAATACAGGGAATTCCAATACTCAATCACAACTTCATCCTCTCTGCATATGCGGATAATATCCTCCTCCATTTAGAGAATCCTGCTAAATCCCTGAGACAAGTAGTGGAGGTAATATCCCAATTTAGCTCACTATCCAATTATAAACTTAATCTGAACAAATTGGACATCTTTCCCCTAAATCATTTCACTCGCAAAGCTGACTTCAATGGTTTTGACCTAAAATGGATGCCTTATTCACTTAAGTATCTGGGTATTCACCTAACCATGGATCCTCTTCGGACCAAGAAACTCAATCTCAATGACCTAGTGACAATCCTTCAACTTGATCTTCAAAGATGGGAATCTCTTCCATTATCTCTTTATGGACGCATAAACATAATTAAAATGAATGTCCTGCCTAGACTTTATTATCCATTACATATGCTGAACATGTGGCTCCCACTATCTTTCTTCCAGAAGGTACACTCTCTCATCTCTGGCTTTATATGGCTACATAAACAACCCAGAAAATCCTTTATTAAACTGAGTCTCCCCAAAGCATCAGGGGTTCTCCACCTCCCTAATTTTCTTCTTTATTTTTGGGAGAGCCACTTCTCTAGGATCGGGAAATGGCTTACGGAGCCCATAGATGAAGCCTTTCCTATTTGGCTGCAAATAGAAACCCAGGTCTTACAACACCACCACTTGCTTTTCCTTGCCATTTACTATATTCCCCTGAAGAAGTTGCAGGACCCAATTGGCCACTCAGTAATTGGGACCTCCCTGAAAGTTTTTTTCTCAATTTTGCTCCTCTTTCAAATCTTTGCCTCGTCAAGACTTCGCACAACCTCTCATCTTCAACCCCAACGTTAAGGTAGGTGGCACTCTCCTCACACACACACTTGGTTACCTCCTCTACAAAATGCTAAAGTAACAGATCGCTACTCCTTCTCGTCTCTTCTCTCCTTTTCCAAAATCCAACATAAATTTGGCCTAAATGCTTCTCATAATTTTAAGATCTTCCAGTTGAGACACCTAATAACACAAGTATTTGGTACTGCTTCCCTAGAATCTAAGATTCAACCTATATTGGAAGTCTTCCAAGATCTATCTTCCAAACCACACTGCTTGTCCCTCTTATACAACTACATCCTCTCCATTGGACACACTGATCTTGTACCCAGTTCCAAAATATGGTCCTCTCTCCTTCCAGGAACAGTCATTGAATGGTCAAAAGTCTGGTAAGATTTATATACATACATCTCCCAAGATAAACTGCGACTTACCCAATACCATACACTACATAACCTATATTACACACCGCCAAAATTGGCCACCTGCCCAACTCTAATTGCTCCAGATGCGGTAAAGATGAAGGAAATTTAGTACATATATTCTAGGACTGTGCTAAAATTGCCCCCTTGTGCCTGTCAATTCAATCCAAATTGGGCCCAATACCTGGTCTTGGGGACCTCTTCACTGTGGGGATCTGTATCCTAGTGATTTACACCACTATCTGGATTAAAGAACAGAAATATCACAAGGCACTAATTTCCATGGTGGTGGAAAAAAAAAAAAAAAACTAGTGCTGAAACACTGGTTGGATCAATTACCTATCTCCTATAATGAATGGCTAAATGACCTCTCTGCCTACTTCAGGATAGAGCACTTGATTGCTGGCTCCTGTAATAATCTGGCATCATTTGATAAAAAATGGGGCAAACTGTATGCCTTATATCTGCACTCAGGTTATTAACATTTAATTTTTCATGGTCCATCTCAGGATGTTTCTATGTACCAAATATTTCTTTCAAGTATTGTACTACTGTATATGTATTGGCACACTCCGGGAAGGGGGGGTTTCGGGAGGGAGGGAGAATGGGATGGGGGGAAGGGGTTACCTTTCTCTTTTTCATCGGCTTTCCATAATATACGTTAAGTGGGTGGTTGCATCTATGTATCATACCTGTTATGAATACTACTATGTTTATAATTTAAAACCAATAAAGAAGTTAAATTGAAAAAAAAAAAATCCCTTTCTTCTGGGGGATCTTAGTCTGCTGAAGCCGTTGCGATGAAGAGAACTGCTGTCCTGGTCTCTGTGCCTACCAGACCCAAACCAATAGCATCTCTGCCCGACTTCAAGAGCACACGGCTGTCAACCACCAGGTCGTTGGCCCCTCCATTGTTGGCTCTCCTGTTAAGGCCTGCCTCTTCTCGCAATAGGGCTACAGGCTCATCAAGAAACTGCAAGCGGGTTATTGACACCTGTGTTGTCGAACCCTCATCCATGAACTGCCACCGTCGACTTGAACCAAGTCCTGAACAAGTTCACTGATGTGCTTATAGAGCAGCTGGGCACCTTAAACAGGCCCCCCTTCACCAACACCGTTGATGGCAGCTTCATCGTCGATACCTGTTTGTTGGCCCCGGGAGGCTCTCTGTGGGCCGGCGGTGGCACACACAACTCCAGACCCAGAGATTGAAGAGGTTGACGTCAAGGAGGAGTTATCACCCAGAACTTGTTCTTCCTGATGATGTGGAGGAAAAGGGGAAGCCCTACTCTCTGACAGGTCTATAGCCTCTTCTGTCAGTGAGGACTCTGTAAAACATACCCCCAGGTCTCCTCCTGAGGACCCCACATTTTTTTTAATGTGATGAAATAGCTGTCCTCAGCCATGGGCTTCCACTCTGAGCAAGAGGATGCCACCAGAAAAGATCTGGTGGATTTCCTGGAGATTACAGAATTTTCCCCAAAGATCATTCCTCCAGTGCCTCCAGCATTGAAGAATGCAGCCATGGCAGCCTGGCACAAATCAGACATGGTGCCAGCTATGCCACGCAGGGCAGACAAACTTTATCATGCCCCCATGGTCTCCCATTTTATGCTGACCCACCAGAGACTAACTCCATGTTCATTAAGGCAGCTCATGACAGATCTAAGGTGCCTAAGCACTTCATTTCCCTTCCCCCACACAAAGAGTCTCATAGAATTGACCTCGGGGAAGGGGGGAGGGTTTATGCCTCCTCCATGCTAGGTTTCAGGATTGCTAACTACCTGTCACACATGGTTAAATATCAGAATGCCAGCAGGGCTGTGCTCAGGACTTTTATTTTATGGGGCCCTACCTCATGATCAAAACATCGGTGTAAAATAATCCTTCGCACAATACTTAATATTTTAAATGGGTTTATTTACATTACCTTACACTACCTACAATAAAAAGCAAAGCAAGCGATATACAATAAAAAGCAAACAATAAACAGCTTCATTAAATGTAATAATACCCAGAACTGTGTTTTCAAAAATGAATATGACTGCTTCCCACCCTCCTTTACAGGAACAATTCTGTTTTTCACACAAGCCCCCAAATTGGCTCGGACCCTCCCACACTCCACACACCTTCCCACACAGGTACAGCTTGTTTCAAAAAAATCCTCCACCCGGCAGAGACCTTGCCATCCTCCACCCATTTTCCCAGACAATCGCAACCTTTTTTGTATACACAAGCCCCCACTTAGCATGGACCTCCCCACCCTCAACCCACCTTCCCAGACCTACACTATTTGGCTAGCCCTTTCTAGAGCTAAATTTGCACATATACTTTTAAATTTCTGTCTCACCATCGTCCCCGCCCCTCCCCTTCCCTTAAATAGCATAAATCATCATCACTGTAAAAACATACATAACCTGCTGTCTCTGACTTCAGGTCAGAAAAAGTGTAGGATTCAGAAGAAAATACACCAGCAGCAGCAGTCTTGCAGGGCATGCTTGAAGGCAAGCTTGCCTAGTGAAGTCTGACCCTAAGTCCCCAGAAGTCAAGCAGGCAGTAGCAGCAAATAGGAGTCCCTCCATGTACAATTAGTCCAGTCTGCCTGGTGATCAAGAGGTGGAGCAGTCAAAGAGGTGGCTTTCTTTTTTTGTAGCTGTGTTTAGCAGGGGCCAGCAGTTGGCATTGCTCACTGTAGGCAGAGGCAGGACTCCACTTATATACTGTAAGCCTTAGAGAGAACAAAGTCAGTTGCAGTTGTGGCAATCATTAGTCAAGAGCCAAGCAGCCCAAAGCAGGAAGTGTGGCTCTCTCTCTTGTGCTGTGTCCTCTTTCCACCACAGCACTAAGTATCGGGATTTGGAAAGAATGAAGGAAGGCAGCCGGTAGTACAGCTCTGCCCCCCCCCCCCAATCCGTGATCCCATCTGCTTCTGTTTAAACTGCTTAAGTGGACCTGGGGAGGACAGAACAAATGGCAAGTGGCACAAATTTAGATTATCATCAGGGTGTCACTTAAACACACACCAGCCCTGTACCTGCATGCTAGCCGCTCAGGTCAGGATGTCGGTGACTTTTAAAAAGCCTATCCTGTGACCAGACATGACCTCTCACCTCTTGAAGTTATCCATCTGCAGCTCTGTCCCCACCCTTTCCCCCGACCCTGATAGGGAGTTTAGTTTGTTTGTTTCAAGTGGGTGGGCTCAACCTAGCTGGATGGGACTGAGGACTGCCACAGAACACCATGCTGCTGGGGGGACAGGGCTGGAGAGACATGCTGGGAAGCAGGACAAAAAATAGTGTTGCTGCTGTGCAGCCTGCACTGCAAGACTTGCATGCTTAGAATACTGTACCAGCCTGCCTGGGCCCCCTGCTCATGCAGGCCCTACTGCAGTTGCAGCCATTGTACCACCCTGGTCACAGACCTGAACGCCAGTTGGAAGAAGTGCAAGGCTGCAGCCTAGGCCTTTCCAGAGGGCATCCAAAGGCAGGAGCTGCTTCAGTGATTCCAAGCAGCTGAGGATGTTGGCAAACACCATGGCCAGGACAACCGTCACTGGCATGGAGGCACTCCTGGCTCAGAGTGTCAGGTTTTGCAGCTGACATACAGCAAAAAGTGCTTAATACCCCTTTCAGTGACACCAAGCTGTTTGGCTCTGATGTCCAGGATATCATAAATGATCTGCAAGTCTCAGGCAGGGCCCTCAAATCAGTCCACTCTCTCCGTCATACCCAACCAAAGGGTAGAGGACGGCCTTCTTTTCATAAGCAGAACAATAGGCCTTGAGCAGCTCCCCATCCCCAGGGAAAGCACAGAGTCCAGGCTCCCCTGCCAGCCCCCTCCAGTGCTGGAGCTGCTGCCAAGCACCCCAGAAATGAGGGACCAGCCCCTGCAGCTGACTCCTCTTCTGCTTGACTCCTTCCATTTGAATCAGTGGAGAATCATAACATCGGATGCATGGATTCTGTAGATCATAGAAAAGGGTCATACCTTGCAGGTCATCGAGCAGCCTCCAGACACCCTGCCTCCATCCTCCAGTTATCCCCCGGCTCATGTGTCTATTCTCTGGGAGGAGGTACAGTCCCTTCTGCACAAGGAGGTCATCAAGCCACTGTGCAGGCACCAGAGAAACAAGGGGTTTTATTCCAATTTTTTTCTGGTCCCCAAAAAACACCGGAGATTTGAGGCCAATTTTAGATCTAAAGGACCACAATCTGTTTGTCCAGCACAAGAAGTTCAAGATGGTAACTTTGCCAGGCCTAATGCCCCTCTTCAAGACGGGGGATTGGCTCTGTTCACAGAACATGCAGGATGCTTATCTCCACATTTTAGTCTTTCCTCCTCACATGAAGTTTCTCTGTTTTGCCTTTCAGGGTGAGCACTAGCGGTTCAAAGTGCTGCCCTTTGTCTTATCATTTACGCCGTGAGTCTTTATCGAGTGCTTGGTGTGACATAGAGAGCCAGTTCTTGCTGGATAATATTTTTTTTTATAAAAAAATGTATTATGACTGTCTCTGCTGAAAATCAAATGCTCTAGGAATCACCTCTCTCATCCCCCCCCCCCCCTGCAGATTTTAGCTGACAGATGCAGGCCAAGAGAACTGCTGACAGTATGTATCACACACTCAGTTTTTTAGAGACAGTGTGTTACTGGAAGACTTTTATTAAGGATCCTGTTTCTCTGAGCTAATTACAGAGTAGTTAAGTTAATTTTGTTGAGAGAAATCATAAACTAGGTTTATGACATTAAAATAAGGGAAGCTAGGATGTTACATAGAGGTGTAAGGTTGTAAATGACCCTATGAAGCTTGTGTGAAGAGGGTATAGCATGAGATCAAAAGAGGTGTCATTAAAACTTGAATTATGCTAAGGTTGCAGAATTAATACATCCTGTATAGCTGTATAATATAGATTAATAAAATTACATCCTGTGGTTGTATAAAAATATATTTTTGTTAGATATTTTACCAGAGGAGGGTCTGGATGACTTCATCAAAAAGGGTTTGGCCAATACTGCTTGAAAAGATTATTCTCTTTCACTATAGAGACACTTTTTATCTGACACTGACTAAGGAA
This sequence comes from Neoceratodus forsteri, assembly GCA_016271365.2. Taxonomy (NCBI): domain Eukaryota; kingdom Metazoa; phylum Chordata; order Ceratodontiformes; family Ceratodontidae; genus Neoceratodus; species Neoceratodus forsteri. The sequence goes on along the minus strand of CM028129.1, from coordinate 413,411,859 downwards.
GCATCTGTGTACTGAAAACAGGTATTTAGAAGCTAGACAAAATCTAAATATAGTTGTAGGAATTGCACTGTTTTAAACCTTGTTTTGTTTAAAGATATGTATGTCTTGTGATACAATACTTCTGTATTGTATGTTTGACATATTATTATATATTTTAGTAAAAACTCTAATTTTAGAGCAAACCTGGTCTGTCTTTGAATTGCTTTCTTTTGCTAAGAAAAAAATATTGTCTAGCAGACATATAGCTTGTATGGTGGTACCAAACTGGAAACAGAAGCATTTTAAATCTGAGGTCTTTATTAAGTTTTAAGGGTTCATATCTGAATACCTGGTTAGGTGCCCGCAGGCAAACATATCTGGCCCTCTGAAGACTGATATATCTGAGCCTGTGCATTGGGTATGCTAGCAAGAGGTTAACAGTTGAATCCCTCCAGAACTGAGACCAAAGGTTGATCCGGACTCACAAAAACAGACAAGAGGGTTACCTTGTCTGTTACACTGTTCACAAGACTGCACTCAGAGGTTGGCACTTTGGGAGTAGAGGGCCTGGCCTGCTGAGTGAATCTGTGACACTTGGCAGCAGTCAGAGCAGCTCTCAGAAGAGAGGGACTGTATGTCTTCCCTTATCTGGACGATTGGCTCCCGAAGGCCCCAGCCAGGGAGCAGCTCTTGCTGACTCTAGAACGAACTCTTCAGCTCTTCCACTTCCTGGGCATTACCGTCAACCTGCCAAAGTTGGTTTTGGTTCCATCACAAAGGTTGCAGTATATGTGGGTAGTTCTGGACTTGGTGCAAGGAAAGGTCTTCCTGCCCCAGAACAGGACAGAGTGCCTCATAGCCCAAGCTCAGGAAGTTGCCCAGAGCTGGTACATTACTGACAGGGGGTATATCTCAGATTGATGGGTCTGATGGCAGTTACCATACTCCCTGTTCCACTTGCCAGGCTTCACATGCATACCCTCCAGTGGACCCTCTAGGTACAGTGGGACCAGCGCCTGGATGAGTTAGACCAACCAGTCCTGGTCTCTTCCCCATTATGCAAGGTACTGCAGTGGTAGATGGACCTCCTGAATCTGCTTCATGGTGTCCCATTCCAGATCTCTTCCCTGCATCAGATCCTAACCACAGATGCCTTGGATCTGGGCTGGGGAGCACACCTGGTCCCTTCCAAACCCAGGGATCCTTGTCCCAATGGGAAGCCTCCTTGCATATTAGTGTCTTGGAGATGAGCAGTGCTCTACACCATGCAAGCCTTTCAGGAACACCTGGCTTCGGGTCAGGTGCTAGTGCAGTAGGACAATCTAAGCATAGTCTACTACATCAGCAAGGGGGGGATCTCATTCATACCCCCTGTGCAGGGAGGCCATGAGAGTGTGGTACTGGGTGTCAGACCACAATCTGACACTCTCTGCGGTCCATGTACCAGGCATACTGAATACCCTTGTGGACTGTCTCAGCAGGACTCAGTCTAGCATGCATGAATGGGAGCATCTCTCATCTGTCACAGAAGACTTGTTTGACAGATGGGGTTGTCCAGAGTTGGACCTCTTTACGTCCCCATTCAACATAAAACTGTCCATTTTCTGCTCGCTAGATCCAGTGCCTGGAGTTTTCTGGTGAGACTTGTTGTCCCTCTCTTGGAGCGGGAGGTTTCTTTATGCATTCCCTCCATTTCTTCTGATCCAGAGGGTGCTAATCAAATTGCAGATGGAGAGGGCCAGCATCATTCTGGCCTCACCATATATGGTTCCCTTTTCTTCAACAGATGGCAGAGGCATCTCTGGTCTCTCTTCCTCTTTGCAGGAATCTGCTGACCCAGGTTCAGGGGACCCTGGTCCATTCCAGTCTTGGGTCCATCCATCTGCATGCCTGGTTCTTGGTAACATAGCCATTTATAGGTTTGGGGTCTCTAACAGTGTGTCAGATGTCCTAGTGGCCACCCAGAAGCCTTCAACCCATGCCACAGATGCCATGAAGTGGAAGTGATTTAGCATCTGGGCTGCCAAACATAATTTAGGCCCTTTCACTTGTTCAGTGAACCATATCCTGGACTACCTGATTTTGTCATCTGACTCAGGCCTCCAGTATTTTTTCTCAAGGTCCACCTTTTGGTTATTTTTGCATTTCATGAGACAGTGGGTGACTGGACAGATGCTTAGCTGGATGTCTCCTGTACCTTTCTTGGGGCATCCTGCATCTGAAACCGCCAATCCATTCCTGGCTTGGGACCTGAATTTTATTCAGGAGGCAGTATAGCGCAAAGGTTTTAGGCTCTGAGCTGCAAACCTGGAGACCTGGGTTTGAATCTCACAGCCCCCACTTGCATACTCTGACCCAGAGCAAGTCAGTTAACTTCCTTATGCTCCCAGGTTGCACTTGTAAACATGCTTTTAGCTTAGTGTGTCTCTTCTGGTAAAATAAAGGTGTAAAAATTAAAAATTGGGAAATATTGACCCTGTCTCATTTTGTGCCAGTCTCGGCTTGTGATTTGACCTTTCTGTCTTGGAAAATGCTGTTTTTAGTTGCTAATACTTATTGAAGAATTTCAGAGCTTCAGCTCCTCTGGTGTGAGGAGCCTTATTTGATTTTTCACAAAGACTTTGCATACAAATCCTAAGTTTTTGCCTAAGATGGTTTCAGAGTTTACACTGTCTATCCACCTTCCTGTTTATTTTCCTGAGTGTGCCAGTCCAGGGGAAGCACTGCTCCATATGTTAGATGTGTGTAGAAGTTTGAAGTATTACCTGCTTTGGACTAAGGAGTACAGAAAGTCAAAGTAGTTATTTTGTTTCCTTTGCCCCAGGAACAGGGGGCATTTCAATTTCTAAGCAATGTTTATCCAATTGGTTGGCAAATTGCATTGTGTTCTGTTATAACAAGTACAGCAAAGAATTGCCTGGTGCTGTCAAAGCTCATTCCAGCAGAGGAGTGGCTACCTCACTGGCTTGTTTCTGAGGGATCTCAGCCTCTGACATTTGTGTAGCTACCTCCTGGAGTACAGTCCATACTTTCACCAAGTACCACAATCTGGACATTGCCTTAAGAGCCCATGCAAGATTTGGCAGGGCTGTGTTACAGGGATTCCTGTCTTGGGTTTATGGAGAACCCTCCTCCCAGACTGTCTGCTTTGCACTTGTAACTGCTTGGTATTCATTCCTGCAGTGTTACCCGATGACTGATATACCCCTGAAGAAGATAGAACAGTTATGTAAGAACTTACTAGAACAGTAGATCTTCAAGGGGATCTCAGACATCAGGTATATTTTCCCTCCCACTATCCCCTCCTTGGGGTTCCTGTCTAGGAACTGGCTGTCTGGTGTATCCAACTTTTCATTTAGGTCTTGGCACCTCTTTCTCTCCTTGGTCCCCCAGGGCAAGAGCATAGCTCCCTTAGTCTCTGGAGGAAAGAACTGAGGAGAGAGTAGAGCCGCTCAGACCTGTATAGGGTCGGCGATGTCGACGGTGTGGGCGGCCCCAGTTGTACTGCTGAAAATCTTGTGTGTGGATTCCCCTTCTCTGATGACAAAGGTTTCTATACTGTTACCTGATGACACAGCTCCCCTTGAAGATCTACTGTTACGGTAAGTTCTTACATGACTGTTCTATCTATTTAACTCTATTGCCACTGCCAAACATAACACCAGATGTACTTTCACTTTGGCTAGCCTAGCACCAATTTGGGGACTGGGTGCTGATAAGTTTAATTGTTCTTGCTAGTACAGAATGAGCAGAACATGCCATATGGTGACTCTCAAGGTCTTATGACATGCTTTATATTTCCTATTAATGGAAAAAGACCTGTGGAATGCCATGATGCCTCCTTTCTTTATCAGCTGCAGAAGACTAACAAAGAGAATTCTATAAGAGAAGCTGTAGTCACTTGTGGCAATTTTTATTGTGCATTTGTGTTAGTTTTTGCACACTTTCATAAATGTTTGTGCACCTGTTTAAGCTTTTGTGCAGCTACCCCAATTTTTGTGCTATTGCACGGATTATGTGTACTTGCGTGCTTTGATACATCCTTTTGAGATGTTTTCATGGATTGTGCTTTATAAAATAGATTGTCAGACTTCTTGTGCAGTTGTAATTTTTAATCAAAATGACGCAGACCCCTCAAAAATAACAACTGAGGGAAACGATGCTGCAAATTGCATTAAAGCACAGCAGTGATGACAGAGAAAAATAGTCAAAGAGAATGTGATCCCAAAAAATTCAAAGAACCCCAGTAAGGCATCAAAAATTCACGGGAAAGGGAATTCAACCTTGAGTATGCTTATCCTGAGAAGAGCAGCTGAGCAGATGACACAAAAGAGGGGAGAGAACTGTTCTGAAAGAAAAGAAAAAAAACTGTAAACAAGGCCTACAGTGCTTAGGCCCCACTGGGCCAACCACGTTGTTGGTTAGCTTTTTGCTTGTATGTGGAGACCTCCTTGGTTTCTAGCCTGAAAAGCAGCTTTATGACACAGTAATTACTAGTGGGCAGGACAATCTGTAGAATGAAATAAAAGTTGTCAAAATAGAATTGCAGTCACCATGCATAGACTCTGTTATCCTTGAACTCTGAGTTAGATTAGGTTAGGGGAGACATTTAATACAAAATAACTTTCACCAAAGCTGGGTAAACAAACTCTGGCCAGAGCCAATAGGGCTGCAGGTGAGGAATTTGGTGTAAAAATATCAAAAACTACCAAAGTTATAGGCCGGTATTAGCAAAATGTAATGTAGGCTCATGAGTTTGTTGTTTGGTATTATTTGTATACCACATTTTCAACAAAGCCTTGTTATGACCCTGTCTCGTGAAGAAAGGTAGAGCAGATATTCAACTACTGCCCGAAAGGTGATGTGTTTATTCCTGTCCCCCCTTGTATTACCAATAGCTGTTTATCTGCTGGTGTGGTATTGCTGGGGAGGGCTACTTGGGGAGGGAAATGGATAGGGACAGCTTCTTAGAGGGTTGTATCCTGCTACCATGTAACCCACTGCCATTCATTCTCTTGCTGGAGGCACCTTGGAATACAAGATTAATCACCCTCAGCCCAGGCCTCCACCAAAGATAAGTTAACTATAACATGGTGGAGTATGGTGGGACTGTAGCCCTCAAATAAACCTTACATCTTGATTTGAATTGAGTCTTGTAAATAAGTTCACAATTATGACACATTTTTGGAATGGGTGGACTAAAGTGCAAGACATAAAGTAGTAAAATGAAAATGTGGCAGCAGAGGAATGTTTACAAAAATATACAAGCACTGGTCAGAGCGGCTGCTCAGGGTGAGGGAAGTGTGGCACGAGTGAGTAAAAGAATACTCTGAGCTTTTGCCGTGCTCTTGCCGCACCAGAGTCTATTGCACATGTGTGAAAACAAATGCAGAAGTTTCATTTTAAAGTAGTATAGTGCATGCTGACTACATAAGGGAGCTCACCAATGGTCACAAGCATATTGTTATTACAATGCATCAAAAACTAAAAAGTAGCCATTCAGTTAATAATGGAACTAAAAAAGAATATTCACATGCGACGGTGAATTATTAAGAAAATAATCTAAAAATTATTATTAGAAAGAAACATTGGAAACATTTTAAAATGAATGACTATGTAGAGTCAAGCTCAAAAATTATAAACATATTTGCATTATTTTTTTATTCACTGTGAACTGCCATGGAAAGAAGTGTGTAGGAGAACGACCCTGCTATATTAAGATCACGGGAGTGGGCTACAGCTACCTCTGATGCCATAATTAAGGTGGCTTTCTGCCTGCAACAAATTTGTATTTGCTTTCTCAGAAAAAAGTGTCCATATTGATCTTTTCACCTTCTGTAGGCCTGTAAATGGGTGTTGCAGGCTCCCCAGTACCAACAACAGCTACTGGTTCTTCCTCTTATCGCCTCCCTAAATTTTAAGTGAGATCCACAGCCCTAGTACCTGGTAGACAAAAGAACAAGCAGTTCTCTGGATAATGCCTGAATATTTTGCAGTCTGTAAATCTAAAACCCGAGTCCCATACCACCAGAACCTGATGCTAGCCTGCACTAGACTCTGGTATCTCCATGTGGAATCCATGTCTCTTGGTGCATGACTGCCCAGTTGCCAGACCTCTTCCCCTGCCTGTCATTGTCAGGCTCTGCCAAAGGTGCAAACCTGTTGGGTTGGTGAAAGAAAGAGGAAAAAAAAAAAAGAAATAGGGTGGGAAAGGAAGGAAGGCAGAGTCTAAGTGCTTTAAAAATAGCTTATGTAGTTCTTAAAAGCACATGTATTGGAATCTGGTAGACAAGGAGAAATCAACTTCTATGATACAAACAATTTACTTTCATTTATGCAAAATGATTGAATTAAGGACTATGTTATTGACTGGTGGATGCATCACATCATTATGTATTGATTAATTTTGTGTTTTAGTGTTTTTCTCAACTGGGTCCATTTTATTATCACAATAATGCACTCTCATGGCAAGGGTTGTTGTGGGATTTACCCATTTCCGATGTGGTTTAAGGCACATGGCTGCACCTCATGCCACACTACAGCAGGAGGTCAGGTAACTTTCCCACTCTGATATCGTATTGCTTAAACATCTATTAGTCCCACTCCTATATCTCCTGGTGGCAAGTCTCTCTGGACATTTCCTCCTGGCACTGGCCCCATAGTCTGGCATACCACCTCAGCAGTAGTGAGGCAATTTATTTTTTTGATGACAACACTAACAACTTTCACATTGTCATCACCAACAAGTGCTATATGATCTGGTGTGCCACTGAGAACACAAAGCACACAGCGTTGGTATCCGTTAATGAAGACCCCTCACATGCAGTGTAATGCCATACATTTAATATCTTTTAATTTTTTAGGATTTTTGATGCATAACTTTTTATTTTGGGGGGGGGGGTTATGCTTATGTGATTTGAAAATCAATGTAGCCAGACACAGAAAAAATATAGAAAGTGGCATGCATGTAAAGCAGAGACTACATGGGAGTATACAGTATGTCTTGAGGTCAGTGATGTAGGCTCTGTCACACCACCACAAACAGCAATCCACATCAGATGCATGCCAACAGCACCTTCAACTAGTAAGCAATTATTCATTTATTTATTTATTGAAGTCTAGGAATTACAACCCTTTGAGTCGGGGACTCTCTTTCAAAGGCTCCACGTCAAAACAATAGCAAAGTGTGAACAGAATTGATTTACAAGGCCATTAGAACAAATTATAGGACAATATATACAAAATGTACAAATACAATTGAGAACGATAGCAGCATTTATACAAAGAGAAAACGAACACGGTATTAGAAACAGTAGGAGATTATACATTGTTGAATAAGGCAACAGGCAATTAGTACAATAGGCAAATATTATATGAGCAGGGGAAAACAAGATCTATTGAGAGCAGGTCAGGGAAGAAAGGGAAAGTGATGAGGTGGGGGAAACTGAGTAAAGGGGAAGATATAAGTGACAGGCCATGGGGTAGGCCAAGGAGGGGAGAGGCAGAGGTCACCTAAGCAGGGTAGGCAGAGGCAAAGGTGGAGGGAGGAGAAACAGCAGAGAATTAAGGGCAGTCACAATTTGATGAGGCCAGGATGTGCTCCCACAGTTCCTTTTTGAAGGGGCCCAACCTGGGTATGGATAGGAGGGAACTGGGGATGGAGTTTATCCATAGAGGGGTCCTATATTTGAAGGACCTTTGGCCAGCAGTGGTTTTAAACAAGGGGATTTGGAAGAGCAGTTTTGTCAGAGAGTCTAGTTATCCTCATGTGTGGCTCTGGATTGAGGAGAAGATTACAGCCTGGTGGTGAGAGGCCCATGAGGATTTTTTTAGCTAGTAGGCATGTCTGATAGTAAAGTTGCCCTTGGAAGTTATGCCAAGCTGATCGTTGATAGAGATCGCACGTGTATGTCAGCCTGTCGCAGCCAGTGGCTAGGCAACAGGCTTTGTTTAAGGCTAGTTTAATTTTATTAAGGACTTAGTTAGATGCAGATAGCCATAGATGACTATACCATAGTCTACCAGGGATAGGATAGAGCTAAAGATAGCCAATCTAAGGGCTACTGAGGGTAGGCAAGACTTTATTTTATAGAGAATGCGATTCTGGCATTAACTGCAGAGCAGACAGTGGTAATAATATGCTTGTGGAAGAAGAGGGCAAAGTTTAGGGTGATCCCAAGGTATTTAAAATGGGGAACAGGTTCCAGAGGGATGCCATGAGAGTTGAGGATGGAGAGAGGGGCAGATTTGAGTTTATTTTGGTGGTGGGAGAATAGCAATACCTTTGTCTTTTTATAGTTGAGAATAGGTGTATGGGTTGAAAACCAGGATTCAGTTTCTGAAGCGGCACTGCAGAACCTGTTGGAGCGGGGAGGGATCATGGTGGTGACTGAATATCACCACATCATCTGCATAGAGGAGGAGATGACCAGAGCAGGCTATAGGGATGAAATTCAGGAACAGCATAAATAGTAATGGGCCAAGGATAGAGCCCTATGGGACCCCCAAGCGCACAGAAAGGCTAGCGGATAGGGTGCCATTTATGTTCACTTGCTGGGATCTACCTTCCAGATAGTAGGAGAACCAGGCGGTGGCATCCTGGGATAGGCCAGTGGAAAAGAAGGCATCCGATAATAGGGAATGATTGACCGTGTTGAAGGCCTTGGACAGATCTATGTACTGCATATTTATTGCTGACCTTAAGACTTTTTAACCCCCTATTTGTGGTCAGCTTGCACCATGACAATTACTGTATTTGTGGATGAAATAGGTTTGCTGAATTCTGGAAGCTTAACCAAATGTATGGGTTTAAAGCCAAACGGAAGTTGCCAATGGCTGATTTCTCTAACCCTTAGTGATAAGACTGTTTAAAATACAGTTTGACAGTACTTGTGTTGACTGGCTGCAGCTAATTATTTGACTGACTAAATAGTATTACAGTTATTTTTCTAACAGGGCCTGTAGCTCATGATTCAGTCTTAGACTTTGTCCAGTGGCAGTGAGTAGAGTAGAAGACTATACTTCTCAATTACCTAGAGGAAGTGGGAATTTGGTAAAAGGCCTGGATAAAAAATTGGCTAGACAACAGGATGCAAAGGGTAATAGTAAACAGAGTCCACAGTGAAGAAAGGAGAGTTGCTAGTGGGGTACCGCAGGGTTCAGCACTGGGACTGGTCCTTTTTAATGTCATAAGTGTAATTGTAGAGCAACTGGAAGGAAAGGTATGTCTCTTTGCAGACGACACAAACATCTGCAAAAGGGTTGATACACAAGGTGAGGTGAGGTACAAAGAATGAAAAGGGACTTGGCAAGGTTGGAGGAATGGTCAAATGTATGGCAGCTAAGATTCAATGCAAAGAAGTGCAAGCTAATGCACCTGGGAAACAAAAACCCAGGGGAAGAGTACAGGAAGGGACCTGGGGGTAATTATATCAGATGATCTAAAGGTGGGCAAGCAATGTGAGAAGGCAGTAAGGAGGGCTGGGGGGGGGGGGATACTGGGATGCAAAGGGAGAGGCATCAACAGCAGAAAACAGGAAGTTGTTATCCCTCTGTACAGACAGTTGGTGAGACCCCACCTGGAGTACTGCGTGCAGTTTTGGAGACCTCATCTTTGCAAAGATATAGACAAAGTGGAGGCTGTCCAGAGGAGGGCAACCAAAGTGGTGCAGGATCTACACCAGAAGACATATGAAGAGAGACTAAAGGAGCTTAATATGTATACCCTCGAGGAAAAGAGGAAGAGGGGGGAAATGATAGAAACTTTTAAGTACCTCAAGGGGAACAACAAAGTCCAAGAGGGTATCATCTTTCAGAAAAAGAGATGTGCAAGAACAAGGGGGCACAATTTGAAGATAGAGGGGGGATGGCTCAGAGGTAATGTGAGGAAGTATTTTTTCATGGAGAGGGCTGTGGATGCAAGGAACAGCCTTCCTGAGGAGGTCATGGAGTAAAGAACAGTGGGGGAATTCAAGAATGCATGGGGCAGACTTAAGGCAATTCTAGTGGGGGTAGGAGGAAGTAGGCTGTTGGTTAACTAGGATCTGCAGCTTATCCATCAGGTAGAGAAATGTTCAGACTAGGTGGGGCCAAGCGGTCCTTATCTGCCATCAAATCCTATGTTTCTATGAATTTGCAGCATCATATACAACATGTACTTTGCATACTTGCCTTTATGGTGCAAAGTGCATATGTGTGTGTGTGTGTCTCTCTCTCTCTCTCTCTCTCACAGGAGCTCCCTCTGTGTCTGTGTGGCCCACATGCCTTGAGGTAGATGACAGAGCCACAGCTACACACACACCGCTCATAACACTTCACTGACATTGACTTTCCCGAGCGGTGCTGCTATAGGGGAAAAGAGAGAGAGAGACACACACACATGCACCTTCAAAGCACGCAACAGCTGAGTTTCTGTCTGTCTCACTCACTCACATTCTCTCTGTCTCTCTGTCAGCCAGTGGAAGCTTTTTCCCTGCTGGGGCCCCATGCAAAGCTCAGTGGCGGGACCCCAAGGTGCCACCAACTTGAAAGAAATCTGCTGCTGCAATGAATAAGAGACAAGCTCGTCATGCAGTGGCAGAGATGACATGCCTCCCATATGTGCCTTTTCTGGTAAAACATTTCAGTAAACATGGCAGCGGCTCCTGCTGCCACCACACAATACCCAAACAAAGCCGACATCAGGGGTGCAATCCCCATGTTGATACGTCCCCCACCCCTTTACATTGTGTGGAACACTGGGAGCCCACCCCAATGTGCCGCCGCTCACACAAAGCCAATCATGTCTGCATGTTCCTGCCCCAACCCCCACTGTATGGCACACTGGGAGCCCACCCTGGTGTGCCCAACATTTGTTTAATTTCATCTGTAAAGAAAGAAAACTGTCCCGCAAAGTTAATTTTTTTTGTATCTGAAAAAAAGAAAACTGTCCCTCATTGTCTGCGGCGCCTCTTCCCAACCCACACCCACCCTCTGTGCACCCCTTCCCCTCACCCCATACTTACCTCCAGAGGTCCGGCGCTGCGATCTTCAGTGGAGTGGAAACACGTCTGGACTCTTCAAAGTCGACCTGCAAAATGAAGAAATGCTGGTAAGCTGTTCATTGGCATCGGGGGGGGGGGGTTCAACTTAGGTGGATATCTCAACCATTTTTTGGGGAATTTTGACTCCAAATTTTCAACATGGGGTTCCTGGGACTCTACCTCATGAACACATCCACTGTTATCTAATTATTCATTCCCGAAAGCTGATTTCGTGGTCACTGCACGGAATCACCTTTTGGGACCAATTAATGAAATGACAGTGCCACTGTTCATGAGTTGGGGTCCCAAAAAGCCTATTTTGCAAATTTGGTGAACAAATTCCAAAAAATGACTGGGTTGTGAGTGTGCATTGTGCAGTTTCCACACACTCTTGTAACTTCAGCAATTTTTAATATTTTCACTCCAGATTTTCAACATTGCCATTTTTTCCACACCTCCTTATGACCAGTATAACTGTAATTTTTCACATCCTATCCAAAATGTGTTTTTGCACATCTGGCGCACAATGGCGTGGTCACTTTGGGAAATCAACTTTCTGGACAGATTAATAAATCACAGTGCCACTGTTCATGAGCGGAGATCCCAAAATGCTTATGTTGAAAATCAGGTTAAAAAAATCCCCAAAATAATTGCGTTATGCAGTTTCTATGCACGCTCATGACTTCAGTTTTGTACATTTTCACTCCAGATTTTCAACATTGCCATTTTTTTACACCTCCTCATGAACAGTACAGCTGTCATTTTTCACATCCTACCTGAAATGTGTTTTCGCACCTGTGTCGCCAAATGGCGCAGTTGCTGTGGAAAATCACCTTTCGACTAACGAACTGATAGTGCCACTGTTCATGACGTGGAGTCACAAAAAGCCCATCCATGTTGAACATTTGGAGTGAAAATACCAACAAATGTCCGGGGTGTTAGGGTTTCCTACCATAACGCCCCACCCTGCAGAGACTGACAGGTGTCAGAGGTGTGATTTGGGATTGTTTGCTGTAATGCTAACGCCATTCCACTCCCACCCCCACACTCTCCAGCCAGTGACCGCCATTGAGGTGTGCCTTGGACTCCTTGCCCCAAAGTTCACCCCATTCTTCTATACTGCACCCATCTCAGTGTATTTCCTTATGGAATGGGGTGAGCGTAGGTCCAAGATCCCAAGGCACACCGGGACACTTGTCTGTGTCTGCAAGGTAGGGTGAGGTGAAATGGCATGACCGTTTTGGCCGATGACCCAAGGGCACACTGCAATGCCTATCAGTCTCTGCAGGGTGGATATGGGGTTGGCATCTGTTCAGAACTCCACTGCCATTCCTGTTATGCATCTCTCTGACTCCTGCACTACTAATGCCAGCAAGACAACATTCAGCATTGACAAATGCTTGTTTTTGTCCTTTTCCTTGTCCCTGAGCGCTCCCCTATATTCTGCTGGGTGCCACAGTTGTTGAATCATCACAGGCCTACAAGCCTCTCACATGACTTTGTCCACTGTGATACAGTAAAGAGCCATAGCATGCAACCTGTAGCTACTGCATACCAGAGATCAGCATTATACGTCTGAAACCTTTCGGGGTCCAATTTGATATACATACCATGAATACTGAATTAGACCCTTGTCCAGTTCTTTTAGTTAGGTAGGTAGTTAAGGCAGGACTGGGCTGTCTCGTTTAGGATTGCTCAGGTAGAAGACCTGCATTTTGGCAATTTGGCCTTGTTTTGGATTGCAAATAGTGATCCCTTTAATTTTAAATTTAATAACTGTGCAGGTTAAATAGCTACATCTACATAAAAACATTGGGCCTATGATGATTCAACAACTGTGTTACCCAGTAGAACACAGGGGGTCTTAGGGTCTGTGGAGAGAGAGTATAATTGCTTTACCTGTTAGCTGTGACTGTGAGAGACTGACAGGGATGAGAGATGAGGGTGTGGACGGGGGATTGCAGGGATTGCCAATTATTTGTTTGTTTTTTAACCCTTCCCTTCCCTTCCCCAGAGCCTTGATCCTGCCTTCCCTAATAAACCTTATTCTATATCCCTTGTTTGTGTTTTACTCCTGTGTGCTGTTTTCTATTGTTTGGTCATTGTGTTATTCCATTGTGTATTGGGACTGTATGGGGCTTTTAAATCACAGCATAAGGCTGGAAGAACAGCCTAGACATTAGAGTAATGAGCTTGGTACATCCAGCAGAATAGGGTTTGATACCCACAACCTCCTCTTGCATATTATGTGACCCTGAGTAAATTACTTAACTTTCCTAGTGTACTTGACCTGCCGTTGAAAACAGGTCCTGAGCCTTGTGGGACTTACCTTGTTACCAAAAGAATAACTAGTTACAGAAGAGACTGACTTGATAACATTGTTCTAGTGCTGACATTTGGAGCTGCATGGCATAGCAGAACACCCATTTATCAAACAGGGCTCATACACTTATAAACAGATACTTATGTTGGACCAGTACTAGAAAACAAACAAAAAGAAACAAACAAAAAAGGCTATTCAAGTCATTATATCCTCAGTATGGCTGGTTTCATAGTTCTAATTTATGTTTGAACAATATAACTTAGACACATGTGAGTGTTGACAGCAGTAGACAGTAGAAATTCCTACAAGATGACTCCCAACTTCAAGATAATGTCTAAGATTTTGATAATAGCTTTTAAAATACATTAGTCCATTACCTTATGCTAGTGACTCGTTTGAGCCCAGAAAGTAATTTTTTCATTAAGTCCACTAAATGAAAGTCATTGCCCAACTAACAGGGGCCCCGTTAGTTGAGCATTTACTTTTATATATAACAAAGGTTGCTTTTACACATAAAACTGTTTCAAATATTTCCTTCATTGACTTCTATGTGGCACACTCCTGTGTTCTGAACTACTTAAGTTAAACAGAGTAGTGGAAAAAGCAGTTATAAGGTGTGATACATAAGTTGACAGGGTATACAGACAGCAACACGGTAAACTAGTAGGATAGTAACAAAGCAAAAATACCTAGGTGGAGTTGATAGTCGAAGAGATCGAGAAGAGTGGAGAAATGAGGTGCTGATGGTGGTATAGAGGCACACACCAATGGTCGCTAAGTACTTAGTTGATGATGGAAGGATGCAGAACAAAAGTACAGGTGTAGGACATAGGGGAGAGAGGAAGAGGTGTAATGTGGAGGGGTAAACAAAGTAGAAAGTAGGGATTGGCAGTGGGGAGAGGAAGGGGAGCAGAGAACTAGAACATAAGGGTGAAGGTAAAGAGAGAGAGAGAAGAAAAAGGGGAGTAGGGGTGAGAAAGGCGGGGTAGGAGTAGCAGCTCGCCCTGAGGGGGAAGGGGTTAACCAGGAGAGCAGGAGTAGATAGATTCAGATAGTAGCCAGGATCTGAGTTGGGATTTGAAGGAATGGTGTGAGGCGACCATGTGGAGGATTGCTAGGAAGCTGTTCCATAGAGAAAGGGCGGCTACTGACAGAGCTTTATGTCCCATAACAGTGGAGACTCTGGGGACCTACAGAGGTGGGGCCCATGTTTTCACACAGACACCTGGGGGCAGTACAGGCCTTGTGGGATGCATACAGGGACTGGACATCCCCTCGCAGTGTGCCATCGGTGATGCTACCAAGTGCATAGTCAAAGTGACACTTGAGTAAGGGCCACCCATGAGACTGATTTAAGTCACGATGGTGGTTGAAGAAGGGAGCCATTTACATGAAGCGGCAAACACTACTGTAAACCAAGTTGAGTTGAAGGCGAAGGGTAGAGGACAGAGAGGATGAGTAAATAGGAGAGCAATAGTCAAGGATAGGGAGCAGGTTCACTTGAGCAATGGCTAGCCAGGCAGCAGGGGTTAGATAATTCTCTGTTCCATAGGCGGCACCAAGTTTTTGGTTAATTCTGCGTTCAACGGTGTTTGTGTACGGTATAGGAGAGGGATGGGTCTATGTTTGTGCTCAAATATTAAAACTCTGAAACTATCTGCAGGGGAGGACCAAATGGGAGAGCATCAGAAGGGAGGAGTTGGATTTCGTAGCACTAGCCAGATAGGGCTTGGGTCTAAGAAGCATTGCCTTGGTTTTCTTCCCATTAACCAGGCGCAAGTTAGTTAAGAACCAATTGTGGGCATAGCCATAATTTTGAGTAAGCACAGAGTATATGTTCTGGATGGACTTGTCACTAAGGTAAAGGACTAAGTCATCGGCATACAGTAGGGCAGGGCAGGGCAGTTAAGGCTGTTGGTGGAGAGGGAGTTGATAAATAGGGAGAATAGTAAGGGGCCCAGGATGGACCCCTGGAGGACACCTGTAGAAACAGGCAGTTTGGGGAGGGGGCAGTACTTAGTCAGTGATTGGGAGCGGCCAGTCAGGTAACTCTGGAGCCACTTCCAAGTCTTATTGGAGCAGCCAAGCTGGTGGAGTTTGGTAAGGAGGGTTGATGAATTTCTAGTGGGATGGTTTCATGCCAGTCTGAGCCCCCAGTATGACATTTTGTCTATGGGTTGTGCAGATACTATCCATTCAGTATTGAATAGTTTGGATAGAGGCGTCTGTCCTTTCAGCCGGAATCTGTTATTCAAGCTGAATGGAATAGATACACAGGTAACATCCAATGGCCTGACATTAGACATGCAATAAGTGCAGTAATGATGTGGAACAATGACACCAAAAAGATGAGGTTTATGTATAAATTATAATACAATGCTTGAAAGAATGGACCACTTGAAAATATGTTTGGTCAGGAGACAGAGCTTGGGTCCACTCCTTGACATGTATGTTTGTGTTTTGTGAGGATGGGGGAGAAGTACTTCAAACCTATACCGACGTGAGAGGAAAAGACAATAACTCATGGGTGTCAGAGCCGTGAGTGAGTTATAAAAGTCCTACCCCATCACATGTGATTATAAACTGTGTTAGTCAGGCCATTGCATATTTGGTTTATGCAACATCAGTGTACTAGTTATAACTTTTAAACCTGTGGTTTGTGTGAAGCTTAAACAGCTTCTCTTTGATTTGAACTGCTGGCTTCTGTGTTGCACAGGGTTATTGTGATGTCATCGATATAGTGAAAACAGCTCTCCATTTTGGCTGCCCTCTGTCAGGTACCTAAACTTCAAGACTCTGTAGTGATTGTAACATACCCATCTTGCAAGATAACATGTACCTGTATCTTGTAAGTTCGGTGCAGAGCAGTCATTTTTACACTTGTATAAATTCACACAGAGTACTAACTGAGCATTGAGATATCCTGGAGTGTCAAATGAGGCATGATCTGCACTGCGTTTCCTCCCTCACTTCCTCCACACCGCACCGTGGCTCTGCTGTTTTAGTTTTCTATAATTGCTGTGGTGAGAAAACATTCCCCAGCAATTATATAAAATAAAACATGGGATGGTGTATTTTTTTAACGAGATTTTACACACACCCCTCGGTGTTGGATGCTTAATAAACCCCTCGAGCTTCGCTCTCAGGGTTTATGTAGCATCCAACACCTCGGGTGTGTGTAAAATCTCATTAAACACACTGCCACATGCATTATTCTATGAGTTACAACCCAGTTTATCCCTCTGTCCACTTTCAGGAACTTGTTCACACAAAATGAAGTGCTCTCTGGACTGCTGGACTCAGCAACCTAATGTACCTGTTTTCCTTGTCGCTGCAAGGCTGAAACCTCACGTAACGACTAGACCTTGCAAACACTCCAACCCGTTTCACTTATGGAAAAGGTCTCCCTCGACTTGGTGTCTGAAGGTAGTGTACACAAAAGAATCGGCAAATGTTACTTGTTCCCCTTAAACCAAATAAAGTCACACATTTTTTTAAATTTTGATTACATTTGCAAAATAGAAATGTTAGTTAATACAACAGTCTCCATGCGGACATCACATTCTGCTCTTTGTTTTTGTTCCGCTTGAAAGTTATTTTTTTAGGTCATAATGGGAGAGCTCCAGGATTGCAAGCCTTGTTGTAGTATTAACCGTGAAACCAGAAGCCTTGATAACATTTTTGATTGTTACTCGCCAGTGGTGCCGGCACTTTTTTTTAAACCGCCTGTGTCGGGGGAATCTTTTGTTTTGCATCATTGATGAGTGGCAGCATGAGTACTGCATTGAAAAATATAATTTTACACCAGAAGAAGTGAAATAAGTACATTTGAACATGTAGCATCACTCTCCAGCCAGTGGAGGGAGAGGGCTTATTATCTTGAAAACCAGACCACAGAGCCTTCCAATT
The DNA here is from genome assembly GCA_016271365.2 of Neoceratodus forsteri. Lineage (NCBI taxonomy): Eukaryota > Metazoa > Chordata > Ceratodontiformes > Ceratodontidae > Neoceratodus > Neoceratodus forsteri. Next base: position 413,394,627 of record CM028129.1, on the reverse strand, counting down.
GGAGTCTCTACAGCTAGTGGGTGAAGCTAGAGTGCCAGGTGTTGGGTGCTGGGAAATGTTTGTCAAGATGGCTTTGTGATAGGAGGGAACAAGTGTGCCTCCATGGCACCTCTGCCTCAGGCCGCCTGAGGAAACGGGGACCTCACACTAGTAGTGGCTGTCTATGGATCCAACATGAGCAAGAACAGCAGAACACATTGTTTTGTTATTTGGTAGCCTTTTGAGGTAAGCACCGTGACAGTGGTGAAGACTCTGAGGAGTCTGAGGCCTTTTAGTCTAGATCACTGTTAATTCTGGTGGAAATGTAAGGGATCACTGGGAGAGACTGTGTATCCTAAGAAGCTTTCCCTAAAGGGAAGTTCCTGGCAGCCTTGCAGTTAAGCTGCCAGTGATACTGAAGATGGAGAGAGCTCTGAAAACAGACGTTGAGCTGCAGATGCAGGTAGGAAATGTCTACTATGGTTTCAAGAAATACCATGCTACAATTTAAATTGGAGAGTCTGCCTCTAGCAGAGGGCCTAGGGAGATTGCCAACTGCTGCCAGATGGCAGGCTGAGGAATGGCCACTGCTCTGATGCTCAGCACACTGTCTGGTGAGATAGATAATAATAATAATAAGCTTTATTTTTACTGCGCCTTTTGAAAATCAAGGCACCTTAACAGTAAAATACAAAGAGACAAAACAGGATGCAGTAAAAACAATAAATACAGGGTTTCATAAAATTCAGAATAAAATACCGTCAGATAAAGTAGGCTTGATGCCACAAGTGGGTCTTTACGGCCTATTTAAATCCCTCTACGGTCATGCACTCCCAAAGCTGGTGGGATAGAGAATTCCAAAGAGCTTGGGCTGCATACATAAATGCACGGCCCCCCCGAAGATGTTAAAGAAACCCTTGGGATCTCTAACAACCCCTCATCAGCCACCCGAAGTGATCGCTTGGGGCAGTATGGCACTAGAAGCTCTTTCAGGTAGTCCGGGCCAAGTCTGTGTAGGGCTTTGTAAGTCAGAAATCTGACTTTAAAGGTAATCTGCCACTGTACTGGCAGCCAGTGCAGTTTGTGCAGCACCAGAGAGATATGTCAAGTCTGGGGAGTACCCGTCAGTAACTGGGCTGCAATGTTCTGCACTAGCTGGAAGCGGTGGATATCAACCCCAGGTAGGCCTAGATAAATGGAGTAACAATAATCAAGGTGCAAGATCTCAAAGGCGTGGACCAATGTAGGCAGATCACTGGACGGAACTAGGTGCTTAACCCTGGAGCTGTTCCTCAGATGGTAAAAAGATGATTTGATGACTGCCGACACCTGTGATCGCAGTGTCAGCCCGTCATCAAAAAAATCACCCCCAGGTTTTGTACCCGTTCAGAGGTAAGGAGCTGGGAGCCACCAAGAAAAAGCCCCAAAGGTAAACCCACTCCCAACCCCTCTATCTGTTAACCTGGGTCCACAACCATAACCTAATTTTCTCAGAGTTCAACCTCAGCCGGCTCAAATTCATCCAGTCCTGGATTTCAGTGAAACAGTTATTAAATTCTGAGAGAGCTCTATTCTGATCGGGTGCAAAAGATAGGTAGAGCTGGGTATCATCAGCATAGCAGTGAAACCTCAGCCCATACCTTCTTACAGTGTCTCCAAGGGGTAGCATGTACACTGTGAATAGCATGGGGGGACAGCACTGAACCCTGAGGAACCCCGCATGACAGAGAGACTGGGTCAGAGGACTAAATCCCTGACACCACCCTCTGAGTTCTGCAGTGAGGAAAGATCTAAACCACCCGAGGACTGTACTAGACAGACCACAGATGAACCTCAGGTGTTCGAGAAGAACCCCATGGTCCACAGTGTCAAAATGCTGACGCGAGATCTAGAAGAACCAAGATGGAGTGGCTCTTCCAATCTCTTGCCATCAAAAGATCATTGAGCATCCGAACCAGTGCAGTCTCTATGCTATGTCTCTTTCGAAAACAACATTGGAGAGGTTCATCAATGTCATGGATGGTCAAATGGTTCTTCAGTTGTAGGGCCACTACTTTCTCAATCACCTTCCCCACATAGGGAAGGTTAGAAATCGGTCTGTAGTTAGCAGAACAGTCTGAGTCCAGAGAAGCTTTCTTCAGAGGGGGTGTTACCACCGCTTCCTTTAGGGAGCTGGGAAACTCACCCGTCTCAAGGGAGCACCAGACTTTCTGTGCTAGGACTGGGCCAATGGTATCACAACAGCCCATAATCAGGGCAGTTGGGCCTGGATCCAAACTACAGCATGTTGGGCACATACCCTGGACAATCTGCATCACATCAAATGAACTCCGGCCGATCAAAGGAACTCCAGAGAACTGAGAGACAGTGACTGAGCGCCGATTCATAGCATCTCCCATAGGGTGTGCTGGTTGGAGCTCTGCCCTAATGTCAGCCACCTTAGCCACAAAGAAACGAGCAAGCTCTTCACACTCGACTTCTGAAAAGGCTCTTCGAACCTACTGGCAGGCTGGGTTGCACAGTCTGTCTACCATTCAAAAGAGCTGAGTAGGTTGGTTCTGAGCAGCCGCAGTCTACCCGGACAGGAGCTCTGCCTTCTTACGGGTGATTCAGATTGATAGACTTGATGGTGTTCCCATCAATCTAAGGTGGTCGGCATCTAGGGCAGATTTCCACCAGTAACGCTCTGATCTTCGTTCTTGTTTCTGCATCTCCCTCGAGGTCCCATCAAACCAGGGGGACCGAGGGCGAAGGGGGAGAGGATGCACATGGATGGAAGCAGTGGCATCCGAAGTCATAGAGATGGCCCTGTTATATGCCTAAACCAAGGCATCTGGGTCATTGCTTGCTCCAGGAAGCACCAGTAGGTCAAGTGTTGCTGCCAGGCCTTCAGAGCTTACATCTTGCAAAGGGCAGTACCTGACCATCTCCACAGGGGTAGGCCTACGAAGGTGGATGCAAAAACTGAACCCCACAGTGTAATGAATGGACCATTCGACGGGTTCTACCCCCAAACTGAAGGCTTCGATCCACAGGAGGAAGGCTAGGTCAAGGGAGTGACCACATTTACGAGTGGGAGAAGTAACAACTTGTGTAAGGTCCAAAGATGTCATCAGCTAGAGGAAGTGTTGTCCAAATTGCAAGAGTTTGTCATCGACCCAGGCATTGAAGTCTCCCAGGACCATCAGCCTGGGTGACTCAAACGCCATGTCAGTCACGAAGTCCACTACTTCTGGTAGATGAGGGCAATCCTACAATCTACACCTGCCACTACAGTACACTGAAAAGACTCTGCCTCCTCAATTAGTACACTTGTGAGACCCAGTTCGGTCTTGAAACAGACTGCGCCCTCTCCCCGCGGTCCAGTCTCGAGTGGTGTAACACCGAGTACCCAGATGGAATAGCTGCCTCTAATATGGGGCCTGCATTCTCATCCAGCCAGGTCTCGATGATGCACGTCAGATCCACTGACCCAACAAGATCTGCAATAACTTAGTCTTATTTTTGATGGACCTGGCATTGCATAACACCACTCGAGTTAGACAGGCTTCTGGGGCTGCCTGCCCACCAATATTGGTGGTGTCCATGGGTACGGAAACTAGACATGGTGAACCACACTCCAGATTCCATTTCACCCCAGGGTACTTCAGGTTTTACTTACTCCCCAGTGTGATGGCCCTGCTCATTCGACCTCCACATTGCACTTCTAACCCCTTCAATCAATACCCAGCACTCTACAACACTGATAAGTTGAAAACTGCACTGGGGGATAAAAGGGCGGAGGACACGAAGGGTGGAGGACAACAGCAATGGGGGGATAAAAGGGTGGAAGACACAAAGGGTGGAGGATAAATAGTGCACGACCATGGGGGCAGACCTCCTACACATGCTAAAGAACCCAAACCTACAATGAAACACACCAAGCCCATGCAAACAACAAAGAAACCCCAACTAATTAACTAGTCTAAACTCAAAGAAAAATAAATATAAAATAAAACAAATAAATAAAAATGACTTAATAAAAATACTCCCTCACTCTCACTTGAGGGAAAAGAAAAACAAAGTGACCCCCAACCACCATTAAACTAATAACTTAAGATCAGAAAACAAATGCAACTTAAAATTTATTTATTTATTTATTTAGTTTTTGTTAACCGGGTAAGTGCGCTAGTCAGCAAGTGACTGTTTTCAGGCACGACCCGGGAGGTACAATTACAATACACAAAGAGTACAGCCAGATTATTAAGACAACGAGTACAAAAAATGCAGAGAGAAATACATATGGCAATGTAACATACATTAGTAAACAAAAATATACTTTAGCATTTGAGATAGCACCAAATGCACTAAAACCAAATCATTAAAAATAAAAAGAATCTGGTTTTGGAGAGGTGCCCAGTAATGGGGTGGCCCTTAGCCAGTTATATCTAAGTGAAAGCCTAGGTCCCTACAGCCGTGCTACCTTCTGCACGCCAGCTGCCTTTACACCAGGGTGTCACTAGTATGTGTGAAAATGGGTGTAACCCAAAGTGTAGAGGAATATGAGAAATCTGAGAGGCTGTGAACTGAGGTATAACTTCACCAATAGTGAATTGCAGAGAACGACTGGAGTCGTGAACTCTTTGAGAATGTGTGGAAAGGTACAACCTGTTGCAAAAGGGACCCTGAGGTTCTGACATACTTTGTATTTCTGGGGTCAGAATCTAGCTTCCCTTGGTAGTGCTGATGAGAGCATTTGAGGGACAGCCTTCTTGACTGTGTAACTGCAAATAAGTTAGTAAACATGACAACAGCACTGACTGCATCTACAGTAGTGTTTATGTCTGCACTCACAGGACTGATCAAAGTAATGCTCATGTCAGAGTGAACAGTAAAAAGTTATTAGTTTGAAAAATATTGAGTGACTGTACAGGGGAGGCCTTCAGGCAACACTGTTGACAGTATACCCCTTGACACAGAGGGTATCCATAGGACATGCCCCACACCCTATGTTCTGCTTTGCACTCAGAGGGTGAACACTGGTAGTGGTGTGTGAAGTTGGGGAAACCATACTTACTGAAAATCTTTGTAAAGTTTCCAGACATACTGTACATATTTAGTTCTGCGTTGGGTAAATTAGCAATTTGCCAATGAAAAACTGGGCTAGTGTAAAGTAAAAAAAAAAAAAAACAAGTTTAATGCCCAGCCTGCCCCCACCCGCTGTCAAAACATCACCCAGCCCCTGCACACCTCCCAAATTATTTACACACATCTCATTCACCCAGCCCCTTGCTAGTACCCACCTCCCTTCCCCCAACAGTCCTAACAAAGTTTCATTATAGAAATATAGAGGGAACTGAATGTAAAATAAATAAAAAATAAATCCCCCCCCCCATGACTACAAATAAGTAGCCACCACACACCCTGTCAGTTGTCCCAACCCCATAATTCGACTGAACACTCTATACCCTATCTTCTGTAGCACTTAACCTTCTCACCACAACCCCCACCCCACCCCCATTAAAGGTTTTTCTGTGCACTAGCAGAACATTTCAGAAATGCACTTCTTCAGAATAGGGTCCGCTTTCTTCTCTTCAATTTGTTAGTGGATGAATAATGATGTCCTGAGTAGTAATGCCTGATTGGCTGGGGTTGTTACTTGTTTAGAGTGGGTTGGGGATGAGAGTTTTTGCATTTAGTCCTCTATTTACATTATTATGATACTTTGCTGGGACTGGGGGGGGAGGGAAACTGGTGGTGGTGGGTGGTTGGATGGGGTAGACGTAAATAATCTGGGAGGGGTTTGGAGGTGGGTTTGGCATTTAAAAAAAAAATTAATAATCTTTGCAGTTGAGGGCAAATATGAAAACTGCACTATACTATGTCTAGCATGACATTCCTGCCTTGGCACTAGCTTTGTCAGCAAAGTTTTAATTTGCACCATCTCTAATCATAGGATTTTCAGCCCTTGCAAGTGGGAACACAGAGCAGGAGGGGAAGGCAAGAAGGTGTGTATAAGCAGATTGTAAACTTCAGAAAAGTAAAGAACTTATCAATTGAAGAAAAAATTGTTGAATCTCAGAAAGTAGCTGTGCTTCTAAAAAAGTGCACTTTATGCAGGCTAGCTACAATATTCTTTAACAAGGGTCTGAAGTATTAATATTAACTGCTGAGCGTTCTCTCTTCTCCGGTCCATCACACTTGCAGACTTATTTTAAGTAGGCATGTTTTAGGTTTAAGTACCTTTTTTCCCCTTTGAAGAACACGGAGATGTCTGATCATTTATTAGCAACATGATTTCCCTGAAGACCTTGGCATAGTTATTATTGGCTGGCCAAAAGGTTCCTTCTTCCCCACACACACACACACACACTTCTATCCTAATAGCTCAAGGTAATCTCTGAAATATGCTGCTTAGAACATCCTAGAAGTGCCAAAAAGAAAACATAACGAGTATGACAAGCTGGTGGGGCTATATGATTTGTCAATATACGTCTGCCACCCTGGGCCCAGGCATAAGTTAGAACAAGCTCTGGAGCTATAGGACTAAAGACGAGATCATAGCAAAAAAAAAATATGCACTATAGTTTGCAGTTTAACGCAGTTGCAGCCTCTTGAGAAAATTAAGACACAGTCAAGACCCTATAAAGTTATAAAATTATAACATCAGTTTGGTCACAGTCAAATGGTGTGACGGCTTAAACACTGCAGCATTTAGCATAATATAATATCTGTTGCAAAAAAAAAAAATATGTCAGGGTTGAAACACAAAGCCTAAAAAGTAAAGAAATAGAAAGTTTGGGTAGAAAGAGTATCCCCTGACTCTTGGAGAATCTGTCACATGGTTTTCCTCAGGGTTTGAACAATTACTCATTGCTATATTGGTCTTACTCTAACTCTGGCACCTGTCTGTCAAAGCATCAATGTAAGTACATTTCCGTGCCTTGAAAAATACCGCCAAGATTAGGTTATACCAGAGCTGTGTCAAGCGATCATTCAAACCCAAAGGTACTACGTCATAGATTCCCCCAAAGGTCAGGTGGTTTTGTTTTTACCCTATGTATTTCCCTGTTTTTGAGGTTTTGTGTTTTGACCCTAATAGATGCCTAAACATTGTTTATTGCAATGAGTGTCATTATGTGTTTTAAAAGGATATTTAATAACAGGTGCAAACAGCATGCCTTCACCCTTCATTGTCAACACATTTAATAATGACAATTCCTTGGAGTGCAGTGCCACCCCCCCCTTTACTCATCCCAACCCTGTGTCAGTCAGTGTTGCCAATGGCACCCCTCTCTTACCCTGCCTCTCTGCCAATAAGTCTAGGGTGCCCAGTGGCACTTACTCACCACCCTCCCCTATTTCAAGCATCCCTGGGGTCCAGTGACAGCCTGATTCATCACCCTGCCCAAATGTGTACAGTAGCATTCCTGGAATCTCCCCCTCACTCTCTTCTATTGCAAACATCCCTGGTGTCCAGTGGCATCCCCCTCCCAAACCTTTCCCCTCTCCATAGTATCCATGACATGCAGTGGCGCTCCCTCCCTCACCCTGTCCATATGCCCAGTTCCCAAATCATATGTTTACTTACCTGTTCCCACCAATCCTTAATATCTGAAAAAAGCTGTCACAGACCACATTCTTTGCAACAGCATTTTTTACATTCCAAATGACAGAACATATCCGCCACAGTATTTCTGATAAAATCTCTCTTTGAGTCCAGCCTGCACATGTATAAGCATCATATTTCCAAAGACTACATGTCCATTTTAACTTTTTTGGTCACCAAAACACTAAAGTCTACCATGTTCTATCCTGCTCTCACAAACTTCCAGGTTCAAAATCTTACCTTTAGTTACCCATTCACTTTCATCCTAAAGAAGTGTAACATTGCTTTTACAGTATTACTTTTCTGTGATAGTATTTTTGACATCGTAACTGACATAAACACACCTGTGAAACCATTTTCAGTTTCAGGTTTACTTTTGTGAGACCCTAACTTGTGAAAATACCTGATTAAAAAATCTTGAAAACAGATTCTGAGCATGTGCAGTGACTGTATTTTAAAATGATAACTTTTTCATTTTATGCTTTTTCATTTCTGAAACATCAACAGCATTGGGTTTTGGAACAGGTTCTAGTAAACCTGAAAGTTTCAGGTTTCAGCAGTAAGCTGTTTTTCAGTTATTGGCCAGCAAATAAGCAATCTTAAAATCTGTATTTTTCTTGTTTTCCAAGAAATGTGTCTCATAAACTACAAGTAAAGAAGCGAGTTACTAACAACTGCACCAGTTTAAGAAAGCACTATTTCAACATGAAACAGAGCTTCATTTAAAGTGCTACAGGTGCAGAAGAGAGCAAGCCTGAATGCACCTGACATTTCGTATCCTTACATGAAGATTTGTCAATGTCCCTACACCAAGCTAACTTAATTTTATACAAGCCATTTAAAGTTACAGGCACAAGTTTCACATGGTTCAACATGGAGGATTACTAATAGTGTACTAAACAAGCATTTGTCAATGCCGAATGTTCGCTTTTAGGTATTTGCAGTGGTGTTTGGCATGTATGGTGCTTTACCCTAATGCCCTCTGCGATTGCTGGTATTTGCACAATAAATTTTCAGCATGACCTTTTTGTTACCCCCATTGTGCGCTACATAGGCGGAAACACGTTTTGGGCAGGATGTCAAAAATGACAGCTGTACTGCTCAAAAGGAAGTGTGGTAAAATGGCAATGTTGAAAATCTGGAGTGGAAATATTGAAAATTTGCAAACCCACGGGCGGTGGAACTGTGCAATGCACGCCTATAAACAGTCATTGTTAGGAATTTTTTCACCAAACTGTCAACATTGGCATTTGAAAACCTCTGCTACTGAACAGTGTCACTGTGATTGTCTTACTGTGTGCCATACATTGATTTTGCACACCGACTGCGCCATTGTGCGCTACATGGGCGGAAACACATTTTGGGCAAGATGTGAAAAATGACAGCTGCACTGCTCATAAGGAGGTGTGGTAAAATGGCAATGTTGAAAATGTGGAGTGAAAATATTGAAAATTCGCAAACTTACGAGCGTGCATAGAACTGCCGCAATGAACACTCTGTGAAACAGTCATTTTAGGAATTTTGTCACCAAATTTTCAACACAGCCATTTTAAGACCTCTGCTCATGATCAGTGTCACTGTGATTTTCTTAATGTGTCCCATACATTGATTTCATGACACCGACTGCGCCATTATCGCTACATGGGGAAACACATTTTGGGCAGGATGTGAAAATGACAGCTGTACTGCTCATAAGAAGGTGTGGTAAAATGGCAATGTTGAAAATCTGGAGTGAAAATATTGAAAATTGCGAACTTACGAGCTCGCGAGGAACCGCGCAACGCACGCCAGAACAGACGATGATTATTACAAGTAGACATTTTGAGATGACCTCGACATGGTAAAGTACCTGGCGGCGGTGACGGCGAGATCATGCAAATCACCCTTCGGACCCAATAACGCCATGACAGTGACATCATTGATGAGAAGGGGTCCCAAAACCCCATGTTGAAAAATTGTGCAAAATTCCAAAAATGCCTGAGATATGCACAAAGTTGAAACCCCTATCTAGCCCATTATACAGCTTACCGGCATTCCTCAGTTCACGGTCGGCTTTGAAGAGTGCAGACGTGTTCCCAGTCCACCAAGATCATCACGCCGAGCTCCAGAGGTAAGTATGGGGTGAGGGGAGGTGTGGGAGGCTGGAGCGAGTGGGTGGGTGCGGGTTGTGGGAGGGGACTGGAGAGACTACGTGGGACTGTCTTTTCTTTACAGGTTTTAAAACAAAAAAAAGGACTAGTTGGAGCGTTTGCCACGCTGGGTGGGCTCTGCGTGGCAGAAGATGGCTGGGGGGATGGAGCCGATGGGATTGGGCACCCTCACGCAAACACCGCTGCCATGCTGGGGTGGGCTCTACCGTGCACCAAAGCTTTGGGGGCGTGAAGCGAGGGGGCGCGGCGTGACGCGGTGCTCGGTATGACAGTGGTGGTTTTCTTTGAAGCGAAGACCACCGCTGTCATACAGAGCTCCTGCACCCATTGGTGCAGGACCGCCACGCCTGCTCAACGGAGCACTGGTTTGCAAGGGAGAGGCACACCTCCAAAGTGTGCTACTCTCCCAAAATGTTCCTTGCGCATGCGTGTAAGCGAATGTAACAATGTGCAAGTGTTTGTCTTGGTAGGTCCTACCATTTGCTTTTCCCTGAACCAAACCACTAACATACATGTTTTAGAAGAAAATGGCCACAGACTTATGTTTATTGTACAGTATTCAATTATGCAGGTAGGAAAGTATTGCATAGCTCAGGAGCCTTGACAAGTCGGCCTCAAACCTCTGCAAATCCGCCCCCCGCGCGAAGGGCCTTGCCTTAGGGACTGAGGTGTCAGATTACCTCCTGGAGGCAGTCACACTCTGAGGGCAGGGAAGTGATCCAGCTAGGTGTTAAGAGACCACTTCAATCTGGTAGCAGCACACCTGCAGGCAAAACTCAATAAAGTTTGCCTTTGATGTGCCCCCGCAGGGCACCTTGTCATGTAGCCTCCCCCCATGCCAACTGGGCAAGGACTAGTCTGAATGGAAGTAGATCCCTCCCTTGTACCATTGTTCAGCCTTCGCCGCATGTTTGCTTCTGGGGGCCCAGAAGGTGTAGAAGCATATGACAGTAAAATTTCAGCCCAGCAGCAGAGGACAGTCTTTGATGTGGAGGGAAGTTGCCCGATGCCACAAAGGCAGTGTCAGCCCTTCCTATCAGTCCGCCATGACAGGTAAGTGCAGGGAGCAGCTTGGAAGTGTGGTATCCATCCAGTACAAGGACTGCAGAGCTGCCAGCAGTACTGGTGAGCCTTGTCAGGGGGATGCCAAGAAATGCCCACCATGTTCACCAGGAGAGGCAAGGACTCTTTATTCATTCATTGTTTGTGTGCCACATTTCCACGGTATCTCCAGTACTGACCTGCAGCAGGGGATGGATCGTGTTGCATAATGATAGGCAACTTCTTCCCTCTTTTTTTGTATCTAGACTGCATGAGGGCCTGGGCAATATATGTTGGGCTAGGTGATGCTGTTTTATTGGAGGAACAAAAACAAGCATTTGTCAATGTCGAATGTTTGCTTGCTGGCATTGGCATTGGTAGTGTAGGAGTTACAGAGCTGCATAATAGGAATGGCAGTGAAGTATTAAACTGAAGCCAACCCCACCCCACCATCACCCTGCAGAGACTGACAGGCATTGGGGTGTGCCTTTGGGTCGTCAGGCATAATGGCCACGCCATTTCACCATACTCTACCCTGCAGACACCGACAAGTGTCACGGTGTGCCTTGGGGTCTTTGGCCCTTATGCACACCCCATTCCATCAGGAAATACGCTGAGATAGGTGTGGTATAGGAGAATGGGGTGAACTTTGGGGCCGAAGAGCCCAAGGCATACCTCAATGCCTCTCACTGGCTGTAGGGTGTGGAATGGTATGAGCATTACAGGCGAGAATCCCAAGTCACACCCCCGATGCCTGTCATTCTGTTCAGGGTGGGGCGTTATGGTCGGAAACCCTAATGCCTCAGGCAATTGTTGGTATTTTCACTCCAGATTTTCAATATGGGTTTTTTGTGACCCCCACCTCATGAACAGTGGCAATATCAGTTTTTTTAGCTGAAAGCTGCTTTTGCACAGCGACTATGGCATTTAGCACCACAGGTGCAAAAATACATTCCGAACAGGATGTGAAAAATGTCAGCTGTACTGTTCATGGGGAGGAGTAAAAAATGGCAATGTTGAAAATCTGCAGTGAAAATATAAAAAAAAAAAAATGGTGAAGTCATGAGTGTGCATAGAAACTGTGCAACGCGCACCCGTAATGTAAGTAGTTCGGAGATTTTTTACAGCAGATTGTCAATCAAGGCATTTTGGGACCTCCAATCATGAACAGTGTCACTGATTTTTTTTTTTTTTTATCTGTCTTGAACAATTATTTCCTATAGCGACCATGCATTTCTGCGCTGAAAGTGTGAAGACACATTTCGGCCATGTTGTGAAAAATGACAGCTGTACTGTTCATAAGGAAGCGCGGAAAAATGCCACTGGTGAAAATCTGGACTGAAAATATTACAAAGTCATGAACTTTGAGGGAGCATGGAAACTGCACAATGCTCACTCGTAACACAGTCATCTTATGGACTTTTGTCACCAAATTTTCAACATAGCCATTTTAAGACCTCTGCTCATGAACAGCATAACTGTGATTTTCTTAATCTGTCCCAAACATTGCTTTTGCACACTGACAGCACCATTGTGCGCTACATGTGCGGAAACACATTTTGGGTGAGATGTGAAAAATGGCAGCTGTACTGCTCATAAAGAAGTGTAATAAAATGTCAATGTTGAAAGTCTGGCATATACAAATATTAAAAATTGCACCGCAGACTTGTAGAGTATCATGCAACGCAGCCCTAAACAGTAATTTTAGAATTTTTTTCACCAATAGAATATAGGCTTTTTGAGAGCCCACCTTATGAACACTTGCACTGTCGTTTCATTAATCAGTCCTGAAAGGTGATTTCACGAGGAACATGATAGTTCAAGAATTCATGAGGAGGGTCACAAAACCCCATGTTAAAATTTGTTGCCAGAATTCCAAAAAATGTGTAGATATGCATTAAAGTTGAAAAACCCTATTTATTGCATTATACAGCTTACTGGCATTTCCTCAGTTCGCGGTTGGCTTTGAAGGAGTGCAGACATGTTCCGGTCCACTGAAGATCATCACGCGAGCTCGAGTAGGTAGGTGATTGGGGTGTGTGGGAAGGCAGGGTGTGCAGTGGGTGGGCGCGGGTGGGTGGGAGACGCAGAGGGAACGTTTTCTTGTTTACAGGTTTTTTTTTTTTTAAGGAAGATGACACGGACGCTTGCCATGCTGGGGTAGGCTCCCAGCGTGGCAACTGAAGGCTGTTTGGGGGCCTGGAGCCGACAGAGTTGGGCACCCCATTGGCCATATGGGCTTGTGCCACACACTGGGGGCTCCCAGTGTGGCAGCTGCAAACTGTTTGATCAGGCCTGGAGCCGAGAGGGGATTAGGCACCCCGTCAGCCATATGAACTTGTGCCACGCTAGGGTGGGCTCCAGCGTGGCACCTGAAACTTTTTTTTTGGGGAGCATAGAGCCAACGGGGGATTGGGCACCCCCCCGTCGGCCATACAGTATGTGCATGGGAGGTGCATGAGCACACAATATGCGTGCATGCGTGTGGGGGGGGGGTGCTGCTCACTGAAGCAGAGTTCTCCCTTTCAACTGTATGGCACTGCATTTTCAACTGCTGTCATAGACAGCTGCAGCGTTGATTGGAGAACTGCGACCGCGCCTGCAAACACTTCACCTTTGCCACTGTTTGCAAGACACCCAATCACAGCAACTGGAAAAAAAAAAAAAAACCCAAAAAGTGTCTGAATTTATGCTACAAATGGTAATCACTAGCATGTTGCCTTTGTCACATTTTCTTACAGTTTGGTTATAAAACCCAGTCTACAAAGAACTGTAGCAGAAAGGGTTCTGGAGGATGGCCCCTTCACCCTCCCTGGAGTCAGGCAAAGACCCCTCCCACATATGGCTGAGCTTAAAGAGATAGCCCATGGCAACCCTCCTCCCCCAGGTGGCCCCCATGGGGGAGGGCCTGGGAAGGCTGCCCATAAGGTGGTGGGGACAGGCAGGCAATAGGAGAAGAAAAAAGAAGGGGCTTAAGAAGAATTGTTCTGCTCTGCTCACCCCCATCTTCCTTCTCCTGCAGCCAAGATTCCCACCCACCCTTATAAAAGTAGGGCATCGAACAGGGCCAGTGGTAGTGTAGAGATCTCTTCAGCCCCATTGGGTGGGACTGCTTTAAGGGTATGGGAGGGATGTTTTCTATTTTTCCACAAAGAAGGTTTTTCCTAGGTTGTTTGCCTCCTCTGAAGGGATAGAAAATATAATGCATCAACTTTGTCATATTCATTGTAAACGTTGCACAGTACAGGAGTGTCTCTGGAGAAAATAGTACAAAGGAATTAAGAGGACTTGCAGTCGGTCCAGACACATCCTTTGCAGTTGGCATGAGGGGGTGCAGCCACAAGACCTGCTCCCAACTCAGATAAATCTGAGCCCCCTCATTGGATTTGTGCCACGGGCAATGCAAGCCACCAGAAAGGTGTGGAATGCACTCCTCTTGACTGGAGGACCCATCTTTCTCAGAGGTTGGTGTCCCTCTGAGAGCATCCCCTCAATCCCTGTAGTCCCATGAGGGATCCTTTCAATAGAGATGATGATCCTCAGAGGCACTGGTTGGCAAGGGATGAGACTCCATAGCTCTGCATGTCATGCCTGTCTGTAAATTGAATAAAGTGTGTAATAAACATATGGCTATGGCTACTTAACTCTAGCTACAGCATCGGGGGAGAGGGAGATGCGGCCTGTCATATTCAAATAGCAATACAATTTTAAAAAGAGCAGTAAGGGTTTGTGGCTTGCACTCCACTAACCCACCTGAAGGGTGATTGATTCCACTCTGCTGCCCTCATAGCTCCAGAGCATCTGTCTTGTGGTTTATTAGAGCACAGTCCATAGTTGTTGCCTGCTTTCGCCTTCCTGTAGTACTTCAGCGAGGCAGTTACTGCAGCTAATTCAGGGAGATAAATGCTTTAGCAGAAACTGCTCAGTCACAGAATTGGACCATTAGTACATGCCTTTCCTTGATACATAAGTTTTCAGTTTCAGTTCTTCCCTGCTGACCACTGACACGTGTTGGTTAGGGAAGACTTTTTTAACTTTGTCTTCCTCTGTTACACAAACAGTTTCTGTACTGATACAGAAGAACTTGCTGAGAAAAAATACCAAAAAATGACTTACGAATTTTTCTTTTTGAGGATGTTGCAGGAAGCTAGATGAGTTATTATTTATATCTCATAAGAGCATAAAAACTTAAACTGATCATTGGTAGCAAACCGTCAATGCTATGCTATCTGTAAAATTTGAACAATGTTATTTCTTTGCTCCTGATTTGGGTTGTAATGGCTTTATATAACAATAGTCATAAACTCTTCAATTAGAGTACTGTTTGGTACTGAACGTGTTTGCACAGCATTCTTATTTTAATCCATTCTTGTGAAGTGGAGGGATAGGGAATGGAAAGGAGTGGGCTGATTGAGACAGTGCGGACAAGAAGATGCTCTTGAGCGAAATGGGTTCTCTGCCTGATTCCCATACCCAAGGGTTCTGCTTGCAGCAAGCAGTTAGCTCGGTCATCACCGGTGACTAATTCTACTCAGATGGTGTTATGTAACGCCAGGTCCATTAAAAACAAGACTGCTATAATAGCTGATCTTGTTGGGTCATCGGACTTGGTGTGCATCACCGGACCTGTCTGGATGAAAATACTGGCCTGTTTTGGCTACAGCTATACCTGCCAGGTACTCGGTGATGCACTGTCTGAGGTTGGATCATAGGGGCGGGGGAGTGGCCATTTTTATATTTTTTTTTTTTTTAGGTCTGAACTGAATCTGGTGGAGGTACCAGTGGGGACCTTCAACTCCTTTGAATGTATCATGGGTGAGGGTGTGGGGTGCAGCATTCTTCTCATCTGTCGTCCACCAGGTGATGGGAATGTTTTCCTCGGGGAAGTTGCGGACTTCTTTGTTGACCTGACATGGGATCCTCCAGATGGCTCATCCTTGGGGATTTCAATGCCTAGGTTGATGATGAACTCACACAGTTTGGTCAGGACTTCTTCCAGCTAATGAATTCACTGGGCTTCATACAGGTTATTTCCTCCTCGACCCATATAGGTGGTCATTCATTGGACTTGGTGTTTCTCCTTGGGGATGGAGATATCCGACATGGTGGTGGAACCAGTCTGGTGGTCTGACCATCATACCATTGGGTTCAGCTTCCTGGCCCCCCCCCAGTAGGCCGGCCCCTACAGAGATAGCCTGGTACCTCCCTTTGAGGGGTGTTTCTCTGGAAGGTCTGATGGCGGTGCTGGACCTCTCAGGTCTACAAAGTGAATGCATGGATCCCGGGGATCTGGTACTTGCCTATAACAAGGCAGTGATAGGGGCCCTGGATTCCATTGCTCCTGTTCATGTTCGCCCCCTCGCTCTTCACCCCTGGTCTCCTTGGTTCGATGAGACCTTGAGGGAGTTGAGGCGAGTGGGGCGAAGGCTTGAGAGATGTTGGCAGAAGTCGGGCCTGGAGTGTGATAGGCTTAGTTTGATGGATCATTATCGGGTCTATCAATCAGCAATTACCCGTAAGAAGGCAGAATTCCTGTCCAGGGAAATTGCTGCCACACAGAATTGACCAGCTCAGCTCTTCCGGACCATGGACAGACTGTGCAATCCAATCTGTCTTCAGCCCGGACATGTTTTTTCATAAGAACGGTGTGAGGAGTTTGCTCGATTCTTCATGGAAAAGGTTGCCACGATCAGTTCCGATCTCCTTCTGACACTCTCAAATGGCAGTTGTGGTGGTCAGCAGGAGATGTCAGAAACCCAGTTTCTGTGGTTTGACTTCAGCCTGCCCACAATCGGTGACATTGTGATGGTTGTCCAGTCGCTGCGACTGACCAACTGTAGTTTGGACACATGCCTTTTAGTAGGATGCGTGGATAAAATTGGCCCAGTCCTTGCCAAGATAGTCTGGTTGTCTTTGGGAAGGGGATGGTTCCTGATCCCCTGAAGGCAGCCGTGGTCTGGCCCCTTCTTAAGAAGTCCTCCATGGACCTGTACTGTCTGGCCAGCTACAGGCCTGTCTCTAACCTGCTCTCTGTGGGTAAGGTTATTGAGAAGGTGGTTGTGTTGCAGCTGGATGATCATTTGACCAGCCACAATGTGTATGATTCTCTCCAGTCTGTATTTAGGAAGAGACATAGTACTGAGATGGCCCTTGTCCGGGTACTAAATGACCTCCTAATAGTGAGAGATTGAAAGACCCATTCCATCTTGGTCCTTCTAGAGCTCTGTGCGGCATTTAACACCATGGACCATGGTGTGCTGTTGGAGTGCCTGCGGCTCATCTGTGGACTGCCTGGTACGGTCCTCAGTTGGTTTAGATATTTCCTTGAGAGTAGGACTCAGAGGGTGGTGTCTGGGATTTTTTTCCTCGGCACCACTCCCCCTATCTTGTGGGGTGCCACAGGGCTCCATCTTGGCACCCATGTTGTCTGCAGTGTATATGCTGCCGTTGGGAGAGATTATTAGGCAGTACAGCTTGAGTTTTCACTGCCATGCAGATGATACTCAGCTGTACATGTCCTTTGTGCCTGGCCAGGGTGCTGCTGTCTTGGTCTTTAACAACTGTCTCACTGAGATCCAGGATTGGATGAGTGTGAGCAGGCTGCGGTTAAACCTGGAAAAAACTGAAATGTTGGTTGTGGACCCAGGTCGTCGGGAGGTGGGTTTGTTGGCAGGATCACCTTCAGGTCTTTGGCTTGGGGATGCTCAGCTAACTACCTCAGACCTGGAGCAGAACCTGGGCGTTATGTCTGATGACTGCCTGACCCTTAAGTCACAGGTGTTGGCAGTTGTCAAATCCTCTGTTTATCATCTGAGGAATATCGCCCGGGTGAAGCACCTGGTTTCTTCCGATGATCTTCCAACTTTGGTCCACACCTTCGTTACCTCCCGTCTTGACTACTGCAACGCCCTTTACCTAGGGCTACCAGGGGTTGATATCTGCCACTTGCAGCTAGTGCAGAGTGCGGTGGCCAGGCTTTTGACTGGTACCTCTAGGACCAGTCATATAACATGTGTCCTCCGTGGACTGCATTGGCTGCCAGTACAGTGGCGGATGACCTTCAAGGACGGTTTGCTGACCTATAAGGCCTTACATGACCAGGGACCTAGTTACCTGCAAGATCTTCTTCACCCCTGCTGTCCCCCCCATTCGCCCTCTCTGATCCACCAATGAGGGATTGCCAGAGATTCCCAGGGTCCGTTTGAAGACATCTGGGGCCAGGTCATTTGGTTTCATGGCCCTGACCCTGTGGAATTCTCTACCTTGTCGGGTGTGAGATTGCCTGTCCGTCCAAAGTTTCAAAGCAACCTTGAAAATATATTGTTTTATCTTTTGGTGTATTTTAACTATTTATTATACTAGCGCCTTGGTTTTGGAAAGGTGCTTTTTATAAATAAAGAATGAGAGTTGAGATGAGGAGGCAACATTATGGACTAAGGCTCTTTAAGCCATAATTTACTCTGTTACTATGATATAGAGTTAATTGTAAACCCATATTGTTATTTCCCCCTCTAGTTGCTTGATGAAGGTGGGGATTCTTTGAGCACCTTACCCAGCAGTACCTCTTACCTTCTCACAGTACATCTGAAAGCGGGAAAAGGTCTAGTCATCAGGGATCGCTGTGGTAAGATCTGCCTGTTATGTATTTATAAAACGTCTTTCATATATTATACCACTAGGAATTACAGGCTATGATAGTTCAGCTGCACAGCTTTTGCAACCTTTTTCAGTCATGAGCCTTGAGCCCTGTATCATTATCATTTCTTAATATTCAGCCTAGCAGCTAGTTATCAGTGCCTTGCTTAATCTTGTTCTACATCAGCTACTTTGGGTCCATACCATTTCTACAGCCTTTGCTGTGTATTTATTTGCAGAATCAGATGTATGAGCATGTCTTGGGGATGGCAGCAGTAATGCTACTGTCAGACAAAACAAAAAAATAAATTATGATCAGCCTGCTTTGCTGCTGTTTTTAACAAGTAATTTTTCACACACTGAATCATAAAGAGTGCCTTTTGAGAATATGAAGAATGGGTTTCCATGGAGTTGGGGAGAGAATTTGCACAGAACTGCCTTTTTTACCATGCACGCTGTCCTTTTTTTATGGGTATAAATCACTTAGAAAATACATATTCCAAACCAGCCCGATATCACGGTGGTAGCGCTATCACATGCAATGCCTGAGATCAGGAGCAATCTCAGATTGTTGGGGGTGGGCCATGGGGGAAAGGATGAGCATCTGATGGACTGCTGTCCTCTCCTAGGGAGGGAGATGTGCTTTTCCTGCCAAATGGCTTCCACTAGGTGGAGGCCTGGTGCCAATGTGGATGTAAGGGCCACACAGGATGGGAGAGAGCTGTTGGAATTCCCCAGTGTGCACGTGCCTCTAGAGACATGCACATTTACACGTCTGTTGCATCATGGAGATGGGGGAAAAATAGGAAGAAAATAGCGAGACACGAGCATATGATGCCCTGTGTGCTACTTCCACCTTCTCCACTGCCAGAGACTCTGGAACAACCAGTAATGGATGTGCATCTTTGGGGGATGGCCCTCACCCTCCTGATTCCACCACAGGGGCAATCCTTGGTGGATTTTGGATGACTGGTAAGTCCTGGTAGATGTTAGATGTTTAGGGTGAGGGGTACAAGGTGAAGTGGAGTCCTGACTGCCTTTGCCACAGGCGGAAACAACATTGATTGAACAAAAGAAAATATATATTCCACTAGATGGTGTTTCAGTGAAGCATTTTTTTGTTAAGAAATACTATACCTTTCATAGTGATTTCTAACATCCAGAGTAACCTCCGCCCTTAAATGTTTTTCATTTGATGTTTGTTTTTTTAATTTTTAAATTAAAGACATCCCACCCAACTTTCAACTTCTCATAATCCACCCAACTGCTGTTACAGCTCTTTCAGAGTAAGTGTAATTGGGGGGGTAGTACTTGGCAAGAGGATTCAACAACCAAGAGATAAATCCCTTTCCTCTCAATGTTTCAGCCTGGTTTAGTATTGCTATACTGTAAATTGATAGTGCTCCATCGAGCAGAAGCATCACAATGAAGAGGATTGATTACTGTTTGCTGTAACCATTTTCCAAGTACTGACCTAATAAATAACACCTAACCCACAAGGGTTGAGCCACTGATGTGGTAGAATGTGACCAACTGGAAGCGAGGGAATTTTTTCTATGAGATTGTAATGTATTGAATAAAACCTTTTTTATGAGGAGGGGGTCAACTTGGTTGGGAATGGGGCAGGTTTTATTTAAAATTGTACAAACACGCATGAAGAAACACTCCTCCTTTATGTGTGGCTGTCTAAAACAGTACAAAATGGTGGCATCAAACTGTTACATAAAATGGAAATAGTAGCTATGAAAGAACAGCTCTGTTCTGTCACCTTGGTCCCTGGTGATATCACAGAATCACTTGGATTGCACTCATGGCAAAAGCATGTTGTCAGATACCTCACTGGCAGAACAGAGCTGTTCTTATCAGTCTCCTGTTATATATATTCCATATGGTCATTAAAAATTGCAAATACAGGCATACAGTGACCTGGTTTAAATTCATAAAACCTGAGATGGCAATATTTGAAGTCTTACAAACTCTTTTAATGTTGCCCATATGGGAGTAATGCAAGTTTCTGTTTCATAGTGTGTTTGAAATTCTCTTGAATTCTGACAAGGCTTCAGATAGAAGATTATTTTGTTTCAATAGTGCTTTATGTGAAGGTTTGTGTGATTTTTGACTGTTTGGGCTTGGTTGGTTAGATAGTCAATGGACCTCCAGCTGCAGTTGTTACTGATGGTACAAAGCATTCATAAGGAACAGCTAAAGATGCAGGGCTGCATTTGTATGGGAGTGCCAGTATTGGTTCCAGATTTTGGGCTGTGCCTGTGGCATCTAAAATGAGAAAAAATGTCTGAACACTACTTTCAGATGTTTTGGTTTTATGGTAAAATTTCATTTTTATTTGTTTTGGTTTTTTAAGTAGCTGACTACCCTGAGCCATAGTTCTGCTTTTAGGAATGACCCGAAGCCTAAACACCATAGACAAGAACATCAGTAAAATTAGAGAATGTACAAAGAAACAATTAAGAACAGTTACAAACTGATACTGCACTCAAAAGTTGTTTAAATTTATATTTAATATAATGGTAGCTTGAGATCTATTTCAAGTGATTAAGAAGATCATTCTGAAAACTGGGAGCAAGAAAACATGAGAATGCTGTTTTGCTCATGATGGAAGTTGCTGTTGGAACAACAAATACTACTTACTTTCAGTTTTCTTCCTCTCTCTACCTCGATCATTTTTTACCTTATTGTCACCAGTTTTCAACACACCCTGTAAATTGTTTATTATGGTACACCACATAACCTCACTGTACAAATTTCTAATGTTGTGTTGCATAATTTTTTCTAACCAACCCTATTTTGTTACTTAACTTTGTACTGTACCTGTTTCAACCTCTATTGTATTATGATTGTTTAGCTGTTTGACTGAAACTCCCCTGTCCCCCTTCCCCTGGATCACACCTGGAAACGAGCTATGGCTCAGTGTGCCTCTCCCAGTCAATAACTTTAAATAAAAAAATATAAAGACATTTGAGTTTGAAGGTCTCAAATATAGATTTGCTTATGGATGTGTGAATCACTGTTTGGCTCCCCAAATGCTGCATTTGTACACATTAGACCATCTTTTAGTTGGTCTTGTTGTATGCATCGGGTAGACAAGACATTTCCAGTGCTCCCATGTTGATTTGGCATTTTCCCTGTAACTCCAGGGTGATATTCCTGTGTTTTCCTGTAGATTACATAATTTCCTATGGAAGCAGAATTGCCCTTCTTTCTGTATAACCAATGTAAGTCTATGGGAAGAGTTTTCCTGTAGATGCCTCCAAATCCCTGTAAAATACAGGAATCCCTGTAGATATCGGAGCCCTGCATTTGTGATGCAATTCCTCAGTGCAGTTTTGACAATCCAGGCCAGAGTCTGTGAAGCATTTTAACAGAAGATATAGTAACTTATTGTAGGTATCGGACTATGCTTACTTTGTAATACTTTTTTTTTTTTTCTATACATTGATACATATTTTCTGATTCCCTATGTTAACTTGCATGCTATTCTGAAATGTCATGTCCGTTTTTTTAAGGCAGCATGGAAGATGAACGTAGAAGCATTGGTGTCTTTGGCCAGTACTCTGGGGCTGAAAAATAAATAGAGAATTCTGATGATGCAAAGGGTGTACACTTCTCGTTCATACTGTGCATCACTCCTTCATGTGAGATGCATTCATGGTATATGGTTAGGGCTTATTGTGTATGGAATTCAGTGGCTCTCAAAAAGTCATGCACAGTTGAAAAGCTGTTGTGCATGTTTTATCATCAAGTGCACCTTTGTCACTACTTGTGCTGACTTCTGCCTGCCAACCTGTTTCTATATTTACTGAGCGCTCTCTCTCTCTCACTTTTTACCTGTGCCCGCAGTTCCCGCTTGCTGTTTCCATCTACAAAAACCATATATTTTAAAATGTGAAATATGGGTGACCATACACAACTCACCTTATGTTTCCATCTCTGGGTCGAGATGACAGCATGGACATCTTGAGATTTGCTCTTGAGGTCCATATGTTATCTTTATCTCCGATGAAAACACAGGCTTGTGTATAGTCACCTATACATTTTTCCTTATATTGTTTTCTAGGTTACCTCTGACAGACTTCCAAGTTTTTTTAACAAAATTTCTTGCGATGACCCATTTGAATCTGCAGCTTAGAGCTGTTGGTATCACTTGAACCCCAGGAAATTTCAATGGTTTGCTGGTTTAATTTTTCTGTTAATAGCACTGTCATTGAAATGCATTTTCTTTCATTTAAAAAATGGTAACTTGAAGGACTGCTGTGTTGTTAATTTATTTGAAAATTGATACTGTACCAGGAGAGGCACACAGAGATGAGGCTCATTTTCAGGTGTGCCCCGAGGATGGGGTTACAGAGAAGGGAGAGAGACGAGTACAAATAACACATGCATACAGTAGTTACAGTAAGTACAAAGAATGAAGTGTTGGTCCAGCCCAGTGGCATAGAGGGCTGAGGCACCTTGCGCCTTACCTCTCACCATGCCAGCAACCCTAGTTTGGGAATGAGCTCAAGTTGCCAGGGCTCAGTGGGGTAGGGAGAGGATTGAGCGTCCAGTGAACTGCTCTCCTCTCCCGGAGTTGGGAAGGGGCGCTATGCTGTATTACTCCTTGACTGCCACCTGGTGGAGGCTGAGTGGCAGTGCAGGAGTCTAGAGCAGCGCAGTGTGTGCACCTCCACAATCATGTGCTTATGGCTGCCACAGCAGTGGAGAAAATTGGAGGAAAATGGTGGTCTCGCCCTACCTGATTGCCTCCGCCCTGCTCTGCCACTGGTTCGCTGGACCCCCAATCTAGACGCAGGATCTCTGGGTGGAAGGACGACAGCCCTCCCCTTCCCAACCCCACCACAGGGGCATTCCATAGGAGAATGGAGCTTGTCGGTACTGGAAGGATAGTAGCCAGGTGGAGGAGTCAAGGAGAAGGCTGAAGCAGCCACCCAAAACATGTGGGAGCAAACAACCTTGATAATTAAAAATAAAAAATGAAGTGTTGATGACTGAGCACAAAATATCCAACATTATATGAAAGAGAATATAAAGAAAAACAAATGTGCAGATAAGTAAATTACAGTTCAGAAGGCAACTATGTGATCAGCAGTAGCAGCAGTCAATGGTACAAAAAATGTACAAAGGCCAAAGATTGTAGGTCCAGGAGCTACAGTGTGACCAGTGTTGACATGTCATAGTAAAAAACTGTTCAACACAATTGTACTTTTTTGTCCTGTAAAATGATAAAATCAAGAAATTGATAGTGGTTTCTTCAAGTGCTCTTGTACTGAGTTTTTAAGTGCACCCCCCCCAGTCTGCTACAGTTCATTAGGGCCTCCCAGGTAAAACTCTTTCAATAAATAAATAATAAATTATACTTTCAGTTGGGCTAGGCCACCTTGAAAATATCAACAGACAAAGAGCATTGTCTTTTCTCTTACTCTCCAGTTTTAAAGAAACCTTCTTTGGGGGCAGCCTACTGGCTACATGTCCGTGCATTGGGTTGTCTGTCCAGTGACCCATGTTTGTGCATGAACCCTGGAGCAGGCCGGGTGGTTGAAGGGCATAGGGTGGTGCTGTCATGTTGCAGTGCTCCCAGTCAGGGTGGGATGGCATCAGGTTCGGCTGCCACAGCTACCCATTTGGTGGGCCATTGAAACTTGCTCCTTGCACAGGGTGTCCTGTGTGCATGTGAGGCTGATGCTGTAAGGTATGGCCTGGCATCTGCATTGTAGGAGGAGTTGGGGAGAAAACCTGAGGTAAAAACCTAGGTGGCACTAGGATGATGGTCACTAGCACTCTTCGATCCCTGCCTTATAAGGCCTTCAATCATTGGGAGCGGTTGTGGCAGTGGTGGACAGTACTGGGAGGTGGCTAGGAATGGTCACACTGCAAGGAAACTCCTTTCGACAAACATCCAAAGAAAAAAATCCTTCTCTGGATCCCTGAAATGTGCTTACTATATAGCCTGCTGCAGAGCTTTTTTTAGTTCCCAAATAATGAAGTATGCAACAAAAATAACTGTGAGTACCCAAAACAGTATCACTTCATTCATACAGTCTACCTTTAGGAAAGTCCACAGCCAGAGGAGTCAACATGATTCTGAAAACTGAAGGTCCAAGTGTTAGCTAGTGCTGTGTAGGAGAGGTTGGTATTCATGGCCAGCTAGTAAAGACATATTTGGTCAAACTTTTTGAATCCAAATAAGGCCTTGACATTGGCGGTGCTTACAGCACTCAGATTGCACTGCTTTATACAGTATATCAAAGGCTTTTTTATGTTCACTGGCAAATTCCACAGTGTAATTTTTTATATTGTGTCTGTATGTGATACCTTTAACGACAACATTTTACTTTCTCGTTTGCATAACTGTACTGGTTTAGTTCCTCTATCTTAGACTGGCTTTTTGCCAGTGTGATTATTTGTAACAGTAAAACACTTGTGGTGCTTCCTCAATATTTTTGTTACATTGAGATGCTGTAGGCCTGGGAGATACTTAATGGTTATATGACATACCCATTTGCAGTTATATTATCCATACTGGCATGCAAATGCAGTTATTTAAATGTGTTAACAAAGAAAGAGGCACTGAACCAAAGACCATTTTTCAGGCTCGACTGGGGCCAGAGGCATACAAAAGATAAAATTACATAAAAAATAAAATATTTTGAACAATAATGTAAAGTTTCAAGAATCAACTACAGTTACAATTGCAAATCTGTGTCATACTTGCGTGTCTGAAAAATGCAGTCTCCGCTGGCATGGTGGCTTTGAGGGTTGAGGTGCTGGATGCCACACCTCGCGCCACGCAAGCGACTTGGGTTCAGGAACGAGCCAGGTCATCAGGGGTTGGCAGGGGAGGAGCAGGATTAAGCATCCGATGGACTGCTCTCCATCTCTGGGGTGGGGAGTGTGCAGCTGCTGGTGCACTGGTGGCTTCTAGCAGAGGCTGGGGGTGGTTCAGTGGCATAAGCAACACAAGGAGTGAGATGGAGTGCACGCAGAAGTGTGTGCACCCCATCCACTGGCATTATTCATGCCCCACTCACAAGGGGATTTGTAATAGGGAAAATGGCAATCAGTGGTGGCAGCTTGATGGCGTTTCTGGGATGACGTACTGCCTCGAGGGCATCGAGGCACATTATTGGATCCAGTCCTGGTGGGTGAGCATGGGGGAGGTTTCCCACCACCCCGCCATGGGGGGCAAGCTGCATGGGCAGAGCTGTGAATGGTTTAACTACGAGCTGGGATCCTCTGGACAGCAGCCGGAGGAATTTGGATGCCTGGATGCAGACTGGGAGTCAAGGTAGAAAAAAGGACCAACTAAGAAAAGGAAAAATGCTATCTCTTTGCTTTTGTTCTGTCTGTGGGATATAAAGGTCTAGTTGGAAGGAAATCATCCTAGTTAAGTGCTGTAAAAACTGAACTTCATTTGTATGCATTTTATTCTGGTCTTGCCTTAAATGTGCTATGCATTATGAGATTTGTTTTGGGGGGAGACCACCTGTCTAGCATCTTTCATAAATATACTTGCTTCTGCTACAGTACATCATTTAGATTTTAGAATAGGACAATAAATACATATAATGCATAATATATCTATTCAGGATATGCCATGCCCCACTGGGAATATCAGTGATATTTTTCCTGAGTGTAGCTTGATCTTATGACACCAACAGTGGCTGACCCATGAGTGATGTCCGAGGTCAAGTTGCATGAAGAGACAATATCACTGATATTCTCCAGTGGGACCATGGCATATTTCTTTTATGCAAGGCCTTTTGTTTATGCAGTGTTTTAATTTCTTATTAACTTGTTGTTTTAGAGGGTTTTGTTTACAGATGATCTCAGACCGAATGGTTGTTGTGTTGTGGTGATGTGCACTACTGATGTGTGTAAGCATGTCAGTGTGTCTATGCATCTGAGCTTCACTTAGCAAAGGGAGTGTATGGCAGAGGATGTAGGATTTGGGCTAGCCGAGGTGTGTGTGCTACTGTGGCTGGAGAGGGCAGCATGTTTATGGGGTCGAGAACTGCAAAGTGTCGTCAGAGGTATCAGCATTGATATTATGGACTGTGGAAGAAGGGAGAGACTGAAAAGTACTTTGGGTGTAATTGTGGCTATAATAACTTGGGAGAGCTTTTTTTCCCTAATATAATTTGCTGTTATAACCAGCTGGTTATAATGGCAAATGCACGCCAGGGTTCCCACGCTTCAAGCATGCGCCGACCTCAGGTCTCCCCTTCTTCAACCATCAACCACCA
Source organism: Neoceratodus forsteri (assembly GCA_016271365.2). Classification (NCBI taxonomy): domain Eukaryota; kingdom Metazoa; phylum Chordata; order Ceratodontiformes; family Ceratodontidae; genus Neoceratodus; species Neoceratodus forsteri. The sequence continues at coordinate 413,367,973 of CM028129.1, read as the reverse complement.
GCCACTCAGCACTCAATGGTGAGTTAAATAATAATAATAAAAAAAAAAACAGAACTCCAAAGGTGGTACGAGGGAAGGAAGGACAGGGAAACACAAGTCGTGGGTAATGGACACACAGCCATGCAGGAGAGCTGACAGACAACCGCAGGGGAGCTTCTGAAAAGGGAGGGAGCGGAGGAGAAAATAGGCAATAGAAACTGGAGGGAGGGTGGAGAAACGCACTGAGCCATGGGCTGAATTTGTGTCTGAATTTAAAAACATGGGGGGGAAGGGGGGGAGGAGTTTTCAGCTGCTCCGACCTTGGACCATACTTCATGCCGATTGAACAGCGGCTAACAGATGTACCTTTATTTTATAATAATTGCTCTGGTGAAAAAATGCTCCCCAGCAATTATATAAAATAAAGGCTGGGTAGGTGTGTAAAACTCTAAATTCACAAATCCTTATGGTGTGGGATGCCTTTATAAACCCATTGAGCTTTGCTCTCAGGATTTATGTGGCATCCCACACCTTGGGGGGTATAAAATTCACCTTAAAACCCCCTACCCAGCCATTATTCTCTATATTGTTTAAGCTGTGTGGGGGGAAAAATTGGTAGTGCGGGGTTTTAAAAAGTGTTTTTTGTTTGTTTTGTCTAAAAAATACAGAGACTTTCTCAGTGTGACTGCTGTTTTCACACTAAGAGCTGGGAATGTCAAGCGGGCACGCGAGTCAGCTGTGGGCACTGAAAGTGAGCTGCTTGCACTGCCGGCTCCAACATGTCCCCACCAACTGTGTGGATAAATTCTGGCTTGGGGGACTTAGAGTGAGGATAAATGCAATATTCTCATTCTGAATCTGACCATCCTGTAACTGGGGAAAATATTTGCCAAAATGCATCCTCACAAGCACTGCATAACTAAATGTATATATTCATTGCAAAAAAACTTTGTTAATGCATCAGTTAGGGTTGTTTCTAAAGTAACAAAAGTAGGGAAATGTGGTGTTAGGGTTTCCAACCCTAACACCTCACCCTGCAGGCGCTGATGGGCATCGTGGGTTGTGCCTTGTGGTAGTCAACCCTAATGCTCACCACATTCCATAACTAAATAAGCCAAGATGGGTACAGTATAGGAGGGTGGGGGGTGCCACTAGACACCATGGAAAGATATAGGAGGATGGGGGAGTGCTACTAGACACCGGGGATTAGGGACAGTGATCGGCGGGTACAGGGTGCCACTAGACACCAGTGAAAGAGCGTCTCACAGCTAAAACTGTAGCTGTCAGCACGCGTTCTAGCTATGGCTGCAGAAATCAATAAAATTCCACTGTTCTCATACAGAGAATGCGAGAGAAGTGATCCTCTCGCTAAGCTTGGCATCCAGGATTTTGGTTGCCCAGAAAAGGTGTTTCTTGCCCAAAAAAAAAAAAAAAAACAGAACCCGTTTAGCTAGGTTCTAATGTTTTGGTTTTTAATCCATTCATTTTTCATGTTTTTTCTTTCTTTTGTTTCTCTCGCTAACTGAAAAACAAAATGGCGGACACAGGAGCCCTCTGTGACACTGTATGACCCTGTCTGTGAAAATACAGTTGCTGCTGTAAAAGTGAATCTATTTTGCATGCGGCACATGTAACTTTCTCATAGGAAACAATGGGGAACTTTATTATTGAATAACTTTTGAACAGATTAATATTTTTTCACCAAACCTTCATAAGGCACATCTGTGAGGCAAAGGCTTTCTGCAACAGGGTGAATACTCCAGATGGGGTGGAGGCAATGAGGAGGGACCTGGGGAAACTTGAAAAATGGTCGGAGGTGTGGCAACTAAGGTTCAATTCATAGAAGTGCAAAATAATGCACCTGGGAAGAGGGAACCCCGGGGAAAGCTACAGGATTGGAGTGGGGGAGTTGTTGACTATCAGCAAAGAAAAGAGACCTGGGGTTATCATTACAGATGATCTAAGGGTGTCCAAACAATGTACAAAGGCAGCAGGGAAGGCCAGTGGCATGCTGGGGCGCATAGGCAGAAGCATCACAAGCAGAAGGTGGGAGGTGGCGATGTCATTGTACAAAACACTGGTAAGGCCTCACCTGGAGTACTGTGTGCAGGTCTGGAGGCCACACATTCATAAGGACATCGACAGGGTGGAAGCGGTTCAGAGAAGGGTGACAAAGATGATGAACTTGCACCAGTGAACATATGAGGAGGGACTAAAGGACCTCAACATGTACTCACTGGAGGAAAGGAGGGACTGGTTGATATGATTGAAACATTAAAGTACCTCAAGGGCATAAACAGGGTGAAGGGGGGTGGCATCTTCCAATACAGGAAGAACATAAGAACAAAGGGGCATTATATGAGATTAGAAGGGGCAGGTTGAGGGGTAATGTGAGGAAGTTTTTCTTCACACAGGGTGGTGGATACATAGAATAGCCTGCCACAGAAGGTGGTGGAGCTAGGACAGTGGAAAGAGTTAAACATGCCTGGGACAGGCACAAGGGTACGTTAGAGATGGGGAGAAGTGGGAAGAGGCCAGTGACCAGATAGAGTCTGTAGCCGCAGAAGTGTAGGGTCACGGGCAGACTGGATCGGTCTAGCAGTCTTTATCTGCCAACAATTTCTGTGTTTCTCTGTTATCCTGAAAATCTCAGCCCACAACCTAAAGTGGTTTCTGAGATACAGGTGGACAAAAAAAAAAAAACAAACAAAAAACCCACATACATTTAGGGATGTGAGACACTGTGTATCTCTGAAACTACATAACAGATTCACACAAAATTTGCCACGTCAAGAGACCTACGCAAAGAGGATTATGCATGCAAAGTTTCATGCACTTCTGTTGCCAGTTAAAAAGTTAAGGTTCAAAATTTTGGCTTTAACACAGAAGTAAGCACTCAACTCTAACTGTAATATATATTCATTGCAAAAACATTGTTAATGCATCAGTTAGAGTTGTTACTAAAGTGACAAAAGTAGGGACATGTAGTGTTAGGGTTTCCAACCCTAACACCCCACCCCCACCCTGCAAACACCGACAGGCGTCGGGGGTGCACCTCGAGTCATCAGCCCCAACGCTCACCCCATTCCATTAGTAAATAAGCTGAGATGGGTACAGTATAGGAGAATGGGGTGAGTGTTGGGGCTGATGACCCAAAGGCACACCTGTTGGTGTTTACAGGGTGGTGAATGCTGCCAGTTCCAGCAGAGAGACGTGTACTCAGTCAGAGAGTGTATCTTCAGTGTGTGGCCAGTTCAGGTGAGTGAAGGTGTGTGTGTGGGGGGCATTCAGTTGGTGTGCAGGTTGGTGGGTGTGCAGTGGGAGGTCGGGTGTGGGTTCAGGTGCAATAGTCTGTGGACTTTTTTTTTAGGTAAAAAAAAAAAAATCAGCTCAGGACCGTTTTCTCCTTTGCAGGTTAATACATACATAGAAGGATGGGGGTGTCACTGACCACCAGTGTTATGGGTATTAATGCAAGTAATTCAGGGACCAGAGAGTGGGGATATCACTAGACACCAAGGATATACATTTGGGGTATAATATCAACATATAAGTAGTTCAGGGTGGGGGGGGGGTTGCTACACACAATAACACTGTATTAATAATGTATGGCGGTGACTGATGTCACTAGACACCATGGCCTGGATATTCAGACTGCGGCAGGCTGTGACGCAAGCCTGGGTGCAGCGCAACTTGACTACGCAGGGGCGTTGACAGAATGATATTCAATGGAGCTGCGCCATGGCACAGCAGTGTTGAATATTGCACCCTGGCCACCCACAGTGTGCAAGTGGCCAGAGTGGAGCAGGGGGATGTGCTAGCACAAGTTCTGTTCCGCTAGGCGCAAAACCGTGATATTCAAAAGTGCACATGCAAATGGGGCCATAATGCATGCAAGGCACAAATGGGGCCATTTGCATGTCATTATGGCCCCAGTTGCATGCAGGTGCGCTGATCCCCGGCGACCTACGCCTGGCGCCCTGCCAGGCTGCAGCCGTCGGGGACTTACGCCCCTGCACAGCGTGGCAAAGTGCCCCACTGCCCGATTGCGGGCATAAGTTGAATAATAGAATCATCCTATATACCTGGTGGTCCAGTGGACCGCTTGCAGCCTGATCGCGGGCATATGCTGTAAAATGTAAGTCCTATATCCCTGGTGGTCCAGTGGACCACTACATGCCCGATTGCGAGCTGAAGTATTAAAATTAAACAGCCCATTATCCCTGGTGGTCCAGTGGACTGCTCATAGCCCGATCGCGGGCATATATGAAATAATGCTACCCCAAAACAACCCTGGTGGACTGGCGGTACCCCTCCCCACCCGCCCACTGAGCCCTCCGCCCGCTCCTCCCCAGTCAGCGGTGGGCAGCAGCTCCCACCCGCTTGCTGCCCCGCCACCCACCGACTGACACCGTACAGTAGGGCTGTACGCCCATTGGTCCACAGCATGAGCCAATGGGCATGCAGTCTGTACCGTACTACACGGTCCAGATATGTGAATGGATCCATACTTAAGCCCGTGATCAGCAAGCAGTCCACTGACCACCAGGGATATAGGACGATTATATTCTACTACAAATGCCCGTGATCGGGTTTGGGGGGGCGCCACCAGAAGGTGCAGCCGGAGCTCAGGTGGCCACTCACAGGTGGCAGCTGCCGTGCTGCGCCCTGCAATACGGCAGTTCACCTGTGGGTAGTCAGCTGTTGCTCCTTTTTTTTTTTTTGGCTCACCTGTGTGCAGCGCAAGTAGGGGTTGCGCATGCATGGGCTCAGCACATCCCGGCTGAATATCGGGATGTACGGAGTATGCATGGGCACGCCCCCCCCCACCTGCGCCGCATACATTACTGATGCGTGCCAGGCTCAATCCCCGTTTGAATATCGCGCCGTGGCGCATCAGTGAGTTCGCGTGACAACAGTATTGCGCTATGCGCAACCCTTCTGAATATCCGGGCCCATGTATATAAATTTATTAGATTTCTTACCCTTGTTTCTGTGCCACATTGTTGTCAGTGGTACCCCCCATTCTCCATTTTCTTATCCCTGACTAATAACTAGTCCGGGATAAAAAAAAAACTGGAGGTCGGGGGGTACCACTGACATCACTGCGGCACAGAACCAAGGATAAGTAATCCTTTTTCACCAGAGGGAATCCTTTTCCATGAATGTTTTGCAGTGTTTGCAAAAAAGGAATCCTTTTCCTCAAATCCTTTGCCATGATCGCAGAAAAGGATTCCGTCTCACGAAAAAGGATGTCAGACCTTTTTTTTTTTTAAATTCTTTTTTTTCGAACTGATTTCCTGTTTCATGAGAATGAAACAGGATTCATGAAAAAGGAAGTTAGCGAGTCACGAAAAAGGATTTAAATATGGGGGAAAAAAAACAATGACTTCTCATTACTTCAGATTGTACCACAAGGCGAAGTGCATTTATATCAATGTACTTCGCATCATTTCACCTTGTTATTGAGCTCCAGACCATTTTTGCAGTGGTTCATCATGGGATTGTAGATCACATGGGCTCTAGGTTGTTATGCACAGCCTCAGTTCTGGTCTGGGGGTAGTGTGTATAGGTAGCTGTAGGAGACAGTTTGCTTTCAGAGCTCCTGTGATTTAAACCCTCTAAAAGCTGTTAAAGCCTTTTGGAGTCTTTTTATGGGCTCAAAATTTATTTATTTATTTATTTATTCAATCTAGGAATACAAGTACCTTTGAGCGCCAAGTAGCTCATTTACAAAGGTTCCATGCCAATTGGGGGGTACAGATCCATAATGGAAAACAGACTGGTTTCACAAACAATTAAGCAATTAGTATTACAAAATACAGACTAAGAGAACAGAAAATAAATACACATTAGTTTAGCACATGATTTAAGGCAGGGAGTGAGAAGAGGAGGTAATTAGGAGGGGAGCCAGATCAAGGAAGGGGAGAGTAACCAGGCGGCTTTGTCAAGTAGCAGCTAGGATAGTAAGGGACGAAAAGCAAGGAAGACAGTGGGGGGAGAAAAGGGGAGATGGGAGGGCAGGAAGGGAGAGGAGAGAGGGCAAGACAAGTAGAGAGAACAGTGGAAGAATGGTGGGGGTGGGGTGGGGGGTGAGGTCCTGGGAAGAGGGACAAGGATGTTAAGTGGTACAATCACAGGAGTTTTCAGTTAGGATGTGCTGTCGAAGTTTCAGTTTGAATTCACTGAGACTAGTAAGGTTAGCCAAACCATTGTGAAAGCCATTTAACCAGTATGGTGCTTTGATACAAAAGGAGCATTGGTATTGGGCGATTCGGCACATCGGAACCAGTAGAAATGCGGAAGATGAGGTGCGTGTATGTTGGGTCTTGGGGGATTTGTGAAGTAAGCATCCTAATCCCGAAGGCATGAGTCCAAGGAGAATCTTTTTTGCAAGTAAGCAGGTGTGATATTTAATACTGCCATGCAAGTTGAGCCACCTAGCCTGCATATAGACATCGCATATGTAGGTGAGGCGTGGTGCACCAATTAGGAGACTACAGGCCTTGTTTAGTGCCACAGTGAGCCTTTTGAGTGCAGTGGTGGAAGCAGTTCCGTAAATGACAAGGCTTAGTCGATTAAGGAGAGCCCCAAGCTGTGGACAGCAAGATTTAGGGCTTCGGGTGTTGGAGACTTTCTCAGTCGATAGAGGAGCCCAATCCTGATATTAACGGCTCTGGCAACATTTTCGATCTGCAGTGAATAGGTGAGGTGTCTATCAAGGGTGGTAACCCCTAGGTACTTGAAGTGCTGTATTTGTCCAAGGGGGTCACCTTGGGAATTTTGGATGGTAAGAGCATGCTCTTTATGTTGACTGTGGGCTGAGGAGAACAACAGGACTTTTGTCTTCTTGTAGTTTAGTACTAGTTTATGGTTGCGGAACCAGTGCTCAACATCCGTGAAACCCTTTTGAAGGTGACTTTCAAGAAGGTAAGGGTCAGGGTGGCTTGCAAAAATAACAGCATCGTCTGCGTAGAGCAGTGTTCACTGGTGGCAGGCAGTCAGTAGATTGTTAAGGAAGATGCTGAAAAGGAGTAGACCCAGGATTGAGCCAAGGGGTACCCCGGCCCGAACAGGCTTCTGGTCAGAGATAGCATTGGAAATCTTCATGCGTTGAGATCTGTCCCCAAGATAGCTTCTAAACTAGGGCAGTGTATCAGGGGAGAGGCCAGTTTGTGAGAGTTGTTTAAGGAGGAGTCTGTGATTAACCGTGTCGAAGGCCTTGGTTAAGTCTATAAAGACTGCATCCACAAGACTGCCTTGGTCAATAGATTGCTAGACGTAGCTGGTGAATTCTAAGTGTGCGGTGGTGGTGCTGTGCCCTTTCCGAAAGCCATGCTGTTGTTCATACGGTAGGGAGTATTTATCAAGGTAGTCCACAAGTTGGTTGGCAACAATACGGTCAAGTATTTTAAAGAGGGGTGGGAGGATTGATATAGGCCTATAGTTGCTGTGTAGTGCACGGTCTCCAGATTTGTGAACTGGGGTAACAATGGCTGTTTTCCATACCTGTGGGAATTGCGAGAGGGTTAGAGAGAGGCTAAGTAATTTAGTAATACGTGGAAATACTTCCTCCATGGTGAGTGCGATTAGCTTGAGGTCTAAAAGTCACCACTGTGCCTGGACTTGCCCAGCACATTGTTTAATAGTTTCCTAACCTGGGCTACTGAGACACGTTTAAAGTAGAAGGGGGGGGGTGATGATTTGTCTTGGTCTCAGGATGATGTACTGCCATTAAGGTGGTATCGTCAAAGAAGTCTAGTGCATCGATTGTAGGAAACCCTCCTGTGCTCATATCATCGAGTGTTTGTGTGTGGATTTTGAATGTTAATTTTGAACATTGTCTGTGCACTGACAGACACTGGAAGTGTGCTTTGGGGGAGGGGTGTATGTGTGGTGTAGCCTTAGGTAGAGTAATTGGGAGAAAAAGGCAGTCTTTTTCTTTTGGTTATATTTTTGTTGTATAAATAACTGTGTTAATGTACACACAGTAATATTTTAATGAATTTTTTACATTTTTTTGCTGATGTGGTGCAGCAGTGCATAATTTCAATGTGTTTAAAATATCTGGTTATATTAATGACATTTTCAGTTTGCTGCTCATTACTTGTAGTGTGTGTGTCATCTGTGCGACACGTGCCATGATCAAATCAAACACATTTTATTGTGCCACACAGTAATTGCAGTAGTGAGAACCTGCTATCCACTGCACCTGTGTTTTTTTTTTTTTTTGTACTGCTTTCTGGTATCTTTACTGATAGTAGTGGACTGTTACTGCAGACAGTACACTGCTCCCCCCTCCGCCCTAACCGGCAAAGGTATTCTTTTCGAGATTTGAATTTCTGATGGTGAGCTGATTAGGTGTTGTGCCTTTGCATCTGCATCTCTTCAGTGCACAGTGCAATCTTAATCTGTCTGCATTTGTATCTCTTTAGGGCCCAATCTCCAGCTTTTAAGTCACAGTTGTTTCTTTGGCTTCTCTTTAGAGTACTGATTTGGTGCATATCTCTGCGTGAACATTATACTCATTTATATGCATTTTTAAGTCGGGGCCATCATCACTAGTCACTCATGATACAAATCACGCTCTTCATCATCACGGTCACAAATGCAGTCATAATTCACAATCACATTACGAATCACAAAATACATTTTTTTTGCTAGTTACTTGCATGGAAGCCTGTTTTGTAGCATCTCTCCAGGCTTCACCACTGTACTCACTGATATGAGTTTTCAAATTGGGGAGTTTTGTGATACAGATCATCAGGGAAGTACAGCCGTAGGCATTCGCGTTCCTGTACAGCACATGAATTATAGTACTGTAAGCCATGTGATGTGTGGGGGCCTGGGGGCTGCCAATATTGTTGTTACGCTGCCTTAATTTGCGTTAAGGCAGAATGACAATGCAAAGTCACAATAATAAGGCAAAGTGGGCATTTCATGCTGGCCACGCCGCATAGTGGAGTGACAAGGCAAAGTGCTCACTTCGTGGGCACTTTTCTGCATCTCTGCTACTCAATCCTAACTATAGGGACGCGACCGTACCCCTGTTATATTTATATATGTATATAGAACTAGCAGAGCCATTAGCAGAACTGTTTTGTGAGTCTTTGAGCACAGGTGAGGTCTCAGAAGATGGGAGAAGGGCTCATGTGATCCCACTCCACAAGAGAGGCAGCAGGCAGGAGGCGGGAAACTACAGACCAGTCAGTCTTACATCAGTAGTGGGCAAGATTAAGGAGGCAGTCCTTAAGGCAAGGATAGTGCAACACCTGGAATCCATAGGAGCACAGGATCCAAGACAGCATGGGTTTACAACAGGAAGGTCCTGTCAAACTAATCTCATAGATTTCTTTGACTGGATAACCAGAGTGGTGGACCAAGGGGGTGCAGTTGATATCTCCTATCTTGACTTCAGTAAAGCTTTTGATAATGTTCCACATACAGTAGAAGATTGATTAATAAGCTGGGTAGGCTTGGGGTGGGCCAGACTTTGGTCAACTGGGTGGAAAACTGGTTAGCGGTCAGAAAATAGAGAGTGGTGGTAAATGGTATACAGTCAGAAGAGATGCAAGTCACAAGTGAGGTGCCTCGGGGATCAGTCCAGGGGCAAGTCCTCTTCAGTATCTTCTTCAGTGATATTGCAGATGGACTGGAGGGTAAGGTTTGCCTGTTTCCAGATGACACCAAGATTTGCAACAGAGTAGATGATCTAGATGGGGTGGGCAGAATGAGAAGAGATCTGGAAAAACTGGCAAAATGATCTGAAGAGTGGCAACTGGGGTTTAACGTAAAGAAGTGCAAGATCATGCACATAGGTAAGAGAAACCCTGATGCTATCTATAGGTTAGGAGGGGAGTTGCTGGCAATCACAAGGGAAGAAAGAGACTTTGGCATCATCATCACAGATGGTCTTAAATCATCGAAGCAGACCACTAAAGCTGTAGGTAAGGCTAGAGGGATGTTGACGTGTATTAGTAGGGGTATCACAAGCCATGGGGGGGGGGTAATAATCCCTCTTTACAAGACATTGGTTAGGCCCCATCTGGAGTACAGCGTGCAGTACTGGAGACCGCACCTGCACAAAGACATTAATAAAATGGAGGCAGTTCAGAGATGGGCAGTCAAAATCGTGCAGGGACTGCATCAGAAAACATATGAGGACAGATTAACAGAGCTCAATATGTTTACCCAAGAGCAAAGGAGGGCGAGAGGTGATATGATCGAGACATGCAAATATCTTAAGGGCATTAACAAGGTGAAAGAGTCTCTGACATGTTTCAATATAAGAAAAATAGCAGGACAAAACATGGCATGAGATTAGAAGGAGGCCAATTAAGGGATAATGTGAGGAAGTTCTTTTTCACAGAAAGGGTAGTGGATGCATGGAATGGACTACATCAGGAAGTGATGGATATGAATACAGTGCAGGGCTTCCAACAGGCATGGGATAGGCATAAGGGAGCAACACAGATGAGTATGAATAAATAGGCCATTGACATAGTAAAGGCCTATGGCACATTTATAAGGTAGAAAAAATGGGCAGACTGGATGGGCCTTGTGGTCCTAATCTGCCATCAACTTCATATATATAGATATATATCTATAGATATATATCTATATATATATATATGTAATAGATAAACCACTCTGAGGTGTGCAGTCGCACTGTGATATACACACGTCTTGGTGTGCGTTGTACGTACAAGGCCCCAGGCCGAATGCATCAACCACCCAAGACGTGCATATATCAGAGCACAACCGCACACCTCAGAGTGGTTTATCTATCTTATAAAATGTCAAAATTGTTTTTTTAGGGAGATAAAAGTTCAGGTGTGTGATCACTCTCTGATATATGCATGGTCACCTGATGGTGTTTGCCCAATTCTGTTGCTGAAATGACCATTTATTTATTACTCATTATATATATATATATATATATATATATATATATATATGTGTGTGTTATATATATATATATATATATATATATATATATATATATATATATGTGTGTGTGTGTATGTGTATACACACGGCAAAAACTCCATTTAATGCATCAGTTAGGGTTGTTCCACAGTGACAAAAGCGAGGCAATTCGGTGTTAGGTTACACCCTTGCACCCCACCCACCCCACCCACAGGCACTAAGGGTGCTAGATCATCAGGCCTAACGCTACCCCCATTCCATGTGTAAATAAGCTGAGGTGGTGCAGTGTAAGAGAAAGGGGTGAGAGTTGGGCCCGACAAACCAAACGCACACCCTGATGCCTGTTTTTGGGGGCAGGGTGGGTGTGGGGTGGAAGGGGTGGCAACCCTAACACCAAATTTACTCATTTTTGTCACTGTGGAAAAACCCTAATTGATGCATTAAACTGATTTTGTTTGCCATGAATTTCCCTTCTTTTTGAGAATGTGCAATATAGATAGTGAATGGAATGTGGTGGTGGGAGCGTGGGGCCCACACCATGCTGCCCATGTTTGCATAATAACCATAACAGTAATGCTTACAGTAACAGTGAGTGAAATGCAAGTGCTAATGGTCACTGTAACGCCAACAAAAAATGAATGCAAATGGTAACTGTTACAGTAATGTAAACACAACTGGTAACGTAAATGGTAATGCAAATGCAAATGCAAGAGGAAACGGTAATGGTAACTGTAACGTAACCACAAATGCTGACAGTAATGGTGATGCAAATGTAAATGGAAATGCAAATGATAACAGAAATGCAAGCGCAAACACAAATTGTATCTCAAACGGTGACAGAAACGCAAATGTAAACGGTAACGCAAATGCAAGTGCAAACTGAAACAGTAACGGTAGCACTAATATTAATGGAAACACAAAGTGAAGTGGTAATGATAACGCTAATGTTGCAGTAACCACAAATGCAAATGGTGACGCAAGTGGACATGGTAACGGTGATGCAAACGGTAATGGAAACACTAGCACAAACATAAACGGTAATGGTAACCATAATGCTAATGTTGACAGAAATGCAAAGTGAAGTGGTAACGGTAACGCTAATGGTGACGCAAATGCAACCTGCTATGCAAACACAAACAGTAACGGTAATGGTGATGCAATCCGAAACATAAACACAAACGCTAACTGTAATGCAAAGCGAATTGGTAATGGTAACTGTCACAGAAATGGAAACGGTAATGCAAACACAAATGGTAACGGTGACACAAATGGAACTGGTAATGGAAACGTTAATGGAAATATAAATGCAAATGTAAATGCAAACGGTAACGCTAACTGTAATGCTAACGTTGATGGAAATGCAAAGCGAAGTGGTAAAGTTAACAGTAGCAGTGATGCAAACGTAAACATTAACACAAATGGTAACGCAGATGCAAACGGTAACGGTGATGAAAATTGCTATTTTAATGCAAACAGTAATGGAAACGCAAGCACAAACGATAATGGTAAAGGAAATGCAAATGGTAACGAGAATGAAAATGGTAACGTTAACGCAAACAAACGCAAGAGGAAACAGTAATGCAAATGAAACCGCAAACGGTAATGCACACGGTGATGCAAATGGAAACGCTAATTAAAATGGTAATGGAAACGCAAATGGTAATGCAAATGCAAACGGTAATGGCAACAGTGATGCAAAACTTAACAGGAACGCAAATGCAAGCACAAACAAACACAAATGGCAACAGACACGGTGACACAAACAGAAACGCTAATGCAAACGGTAATGGAAACACAAGTGGAAGCGCAAACGCTAACAGTAATGCAAACGCACACGCTCTCTGTCCCAAACAGGTGCATCCACAAGCACAGTGAATACAAAGAATGTGGGCATCATAATTGCCCTCTGACCAGAAAATGAGCACTTTTAATACTAAATTGCTTATATCTCAGGAACTGTATGACGTGGAAAAAAATTAAAATCTCATATTATTTATGACTTTCCTGGCTAGTTTTGGACTTAGCCCCCCAGCGGGAGACTAAGCATTTTTGCGACGTAAAGTCCGTATCTCAAACTGTTTTCGAGATACGGGGAATCCGAAAAGGTCGCGTGAACGCCGTAATGTTATCCTATGGGAAAAACCATCAACTTCGGACTGCCGTAACTTTGCAGCCCAGTAATATTTTGGCACCAAACAACCAAAAGGCACATCTGTGGTATGTTGGCTTTCTTCCCTGTAAATTTCAGCCCAAAAGACCAAACTGTTGTTTTGCTGCATTGTAGTAAAAAATGTCCTATTATTTTGGCCATACTTTCGCAAATTACTTTCACAAATTGCGACACTGTCGCAAAAAACATCATGAAGGTGTCACATTTGCGAAAGTACTTTGTGACACTACTTTTTACAAAAATATAAAAATCATATTTCTGGGGTGTTTTACCCCCCAAAGAAAAACATGGCTAGCATCCTCGGGACTCGGCACTAGGTGAACATAATAAAAATTGTGTCCCTAGAGGGTCCCAAATTTAAATGCCAAGCATTTTTCCGACACCCAACTGAAAAAAAAAATGGCTGAGTCACGAAAGTAAAAGGGTAATTTGTGACAGTAAAAACTGCATTTGCGACATTGTCGCATAGTTTAACTTTTCCCATTGACTATAATGGGATTCAGTGTTTTTTGAATAACTCTTGAACCATTTAAAATTGTTTTCACAAAATCTTTGAAAGACACATCGGGGACCCTGGCTGCATGTTCTCTGGAGTTTTTGGACCGATTGTGCAAACCGTGCGACCTATAGGCACGAGCAAAGAAACGCACAAAAATACATAATTTATGTATTTTTTGGCACTGTGTAGCTCTGCAACCGTACATCCAACCATAATGCAACTAGCCCAATCCAAAGATCTATCGTACCAGACCGTGCATTCCAAATTTCATGCACATCCGTTGTACGGTTGCAGTGTTGTTAAACTGTCAAATTTCAGATTTAATAACCTTAAATGGGGTACTCAACCCTAACTATAGTGGTACTACTGTGCCACTATAATATATATTTAATATATTATATGCATGTATTTTAGTGGCATGATAGCACCATTATAGTTAGGGTTGAGTGCAAACTTCTATATTAAACCAGAATTTTTGAACCTTAATAACTTCAGAAAAATTCAGTGGATTTGCAGGACATTTTGCATACATGATCTCTATGTGTAGTTCTCTTGACATTCCAACTTTTGCGTGAATCCATTGTCATTTTTGAGATGCATTTATGTGTTTGTTTGCTGTTGTTTTGTCCACCTGTCTCTCAAAAATGGCTTTAAGTTGTGATCTGAAATTTTTTGGGTAGAAAGCCTTTGCCTCACAGATGTGCCTTTTGAATGTTTGGTGAAAAAATATTAATCCGTTCAAAAGTTATTACATTTTTAAATTTCTAATGATTTCCTATGGGAAAAATGATATGTTGGGCACAAAAGTAATCGTGTGATTGTAGGAGCTAGTATTTGCACACATAATATAGTTTTGTGATTGCAGGAGTTATTTTTGCACACGCTTTCGCATGGAGGGGCACATACAGCCTAGTTTATTTTTACAGAGATCCTATATTTTGTAAAAGCTACCGTCTTTTGACTAGTATGGTCACATAGAGCCTCTTGTATTTTCACAGAGCTCTGTTGTGTCTGCCATCTTGTTTTCTCCTTAGTGAGAGACATAAAATTAAGCAAACTTGTAAAAATATATGTTGTATAAAAAGAAAAAATCAGAACATAGCTAAACGGGACCTGTTTAGCTACGTTCAGATTTTTTTTTTTTTTTTTACTACTGGAAAGAGACACCTTTTGTGGGCACCCAAAATCCCAGTTGCCAAGGTTACCAAGAGGACCATGTCTGCCATGTTCTCTGCATGAGAACATCGGGATATTCTAGACTTATGCAGCCGCAGCATTAACTCGTGCTGCCGGCTGCATTGCCATTTATGACCTGCTGTTTCCCTGGTGTCTAATGGCAACCCCCACCCTCATTTGTTTATTTAATCTGACATTGGGATGCCCACCCCCATGTCAGATGCCCCCCTACAGAACCTTTTGTTTGTTATTTAATTGCTGACATCGAGGAGACTAATCTACGTGTTGGCAGTGGAAGACTCCACCCCAAAAGTGTGGGACACTGGGGAGCCCACTACCATTGTCCCCAAATAATTGTTTGCTGTAAAGAAAAATGTCCCTGACATCTTTTGTGTTTTGTTCCTGAAATAAACAAAACAGATCCTCGTTGTCCCGCCATTCCCTCCCCACCCCCACCCTCCCACTGAGCACCCACTACCCCGCTTACCTATACTCACCTCCATAGGTTGTGCAGATCTTCTGTGGACTGGACAGGATCGCTGTGTTCTATCAACTGAATATTTTGACATTTGAAAATGTGGTATGTGCGAAGACAGGTATAGCTTATGTAACCCCTAGGTGGCACTATCCTAAGAGCTACTGCCCCAACCTGCGTCAGTATGCGCAGGTTGACGGGCCTGAGCTCATTGAACAGGTGCCTCCACCCGGAGGAATGGTTCTGGGGTAGCATAACTGCTGTTGGTATAGCCCTCTGGGATGCTATAACCCCCCACCAACCCCTCTAGTGGCCTAAACAGTATAGCAACAAAACATTCACATGTACCATATAGCAGTAATGACTTACTTGCACCCCTTGCACTTACTACCAGGGCTGGATCCTCTGCAGCTGCCCTGGAGACCCCCTGTGAAATAAGACCTTTGATGCAACAGTTCAATGGCAGTACAATGCCCCAACCAAAAAAGTACACACAAGCTAGGTTAAATGCAAAAACACAATCTGATCTATTCAGGGGGATGTGAACAGTGGTGAGGCATGTATCTAGCAGTTGATTAATAAATTTGGTTATTTCAGGCTGAAAATGCATGCACAATGAGTCCCCTTCTTTACAGTCTCACAACCCTGGGTACCCAGTTGGAACAATAGTCGAGCCTAAAGCATTGTCCAGGGTAGGCCGGCGTTGCATCTGTTGTTGGGGCCCTTAGGAAAGAAAACAGTTGCATGCACATCAACCCAGAATTTGTAATCTGGATCCAGATGGCTCAGTTTGTTGTAATAAACCCAGACAAGCAAATTTGAATAGCGCACACAGGTAATTTGCAGCTTTGTTGTAGGGATCTACCCTGATTGTACTCACACATCCTAGACCAGATGATGATCCGGCAAAATAAGACCTGGCTTGGTGGCTTGGTGAAGCAGTTAGAAAATTCCCTCATGGTCCTCGTTGAGATGCTTTTTCTACAGGTCCAGGAGCAATTCAGTTACTGGCCGAAACATGCAAACTGTATGTCTCGAACTAGTCGGTTGTGCAAACACCTTGCGAACTAAGCACATTTATATGTATGGCTCTGTCCTCTTCTGGTCCTTCCAGCTAGCTTGCAGGCTGATCCTGATTTTTTTCAGCTGGTTGCTCTAATCCCCTGCAGCTGTGACCCCAAACGTGGGCCAACTGGACACTTGGACCCGCGGGCTGATAGCTGGAAAAGTCTAGGTCTGGCAGGCCTAACCCCTGAGAGCTGGCAAGCTCCCCCAGAGGCTCACACTGAGCTCTTGGGATCTCTCTCTGTCTGTCTGAACTGAGTAGTTACCCCCTTTTATACGGGTCTGAGTTCCAGAACTCCCATTGGCTGCCAACGCTGTCTTAAACATTTCTCAGCTGCTAATTGACTCCCTTTTTGGCTCCTAGAAATTGTCCTAGGTAATCCCCGATAGGCCTCTGGCATTATCCCAAGAGCCCTTGTGTTTAATCCTGGCTTCCAATTGATTATTAGCTGTTAAAATGGTGGCTGCATACAGTTCCCAAAGCAGTCTATTTCACTGTCCCCACACACACAAAGTTCTGGTGCTGCCAGGTACAACATTATTTTAATTTACTTTCTCCACTGTCATGTAGCCCTAACAGTTCTCTCTTAAACAAGTCCACTGTTAAACATGTAGCTTGTACCCTTAGGGAGTAGCTGCTCCCATAGCACACTGCCCGTAGAAATACTGCAGTGCTTATGAATATTCATTAGGGCTTTCCATGCCCTGACATTTGCCCCTTGGCCTTTCTGGTACCCTGGAGGCAGTACTTTAGGCATCTGCCTATTTATTTATTTAAAAATATCTCCCCTGTTTTTGTTTTGTCCCCGGTGCCTATTTTAACTTGGGCATGGCACTGGGAACCACATGAGCCACATTTTCAGGCTTTGGACCGCAATGAACAGTCAGATGCGCAGTGCACTCCTTAAACGTGTGAGCAGGGGCTCTGAGACATGCTGCCCCCTCGCAGATGGATTTTGTGAGCCCCGCAGTGCTCATTTAGCAGGGGGACAGCTGAGGAATCTGCCAAGCAGCAGAGGAGTCGCGGAGGAACAGGAACACCGGGGGCAGCAGGAAAATGCCCGAAGGCACATTTAAGGTAAGCCCCCCCAAAGGGAAGGGGGGCATTATATGCCCCCTGCCTTGGAAACCTTGGCATTTGCACCAAGTCTATAATAGACTGGCAACCATTAACACATTACTAGATGTACACCATTACTAATACGTTATTACAACAGATATATCTGAACAACCTAGCTAGGCATATAACAACTATGTACAAGATAGCATGATATCAGTTTGATCTTACTTAACATTTGGACATCCTATACTCTAAGCATTATCATGACATTTCAGAGTCACTTTGTATACCTTAGCAGTGTAAATTCCGCACTTCTTACATTTGACAGTATCACATCGCTAGTACAGTTGTCATTTACTGCATTTAACCATAGCATTTCACCTTATTCACATCTTTTTTATACCCCTTGTTACACTGACAGGGCACCTTAACTCGGGTGGAGGCTTTGAACCAATTCTGGGTGGGGAATTGGATGTAACATGGACTGATTTGTGCACAACATTCATGGGCAAGTTAACAGGCTGTCCTGGGGTGTCATGTGAGCTTTAAGATTGGCTTCACAGATCTTTCTAAACAATGTGGCAAAATTGGCACTGGCACTTCTGGTTGTTGAGGCTGTCATTTGTCAGAGGTATTTCTGCGAAGTCTGAATCATCCAGTACACATCTTTCTGGTACTTGGACAACGCTTTCATTAACATGAAACAGTTCACTTAGTCCACCTAGTTCACTAATACTTGCACAGACACTTGTAGGTTCACTACTTGCTTCATTGGGTTCAGCTTGACTGATTTCCATTAGTTCTGCCATAAAAAGGGATTTGACCTCTTCATGATCCACACTGTGAGCATCACTTCCTTGGAGGTTCAGGTACCATTGAAGAATTAGAATCTGTTAACACAGCTGAGGTTCAGAGTCATCACCATAGTTAATGGAGGGAATTCCCTGGAACACTCTCTCAAGTTCAAAAGATGAGTAGAAGGCAGTACAGAATTCACTTTGGTCATTACTTTCGGACTCAGTATTTTCAATATCTACAACGTCTGCAAGATTGGAAACATTATTAGGAGCAACAGGCTGGGAAGCAGGAGTTTGCTGATTTTGTTGCTTTTGTTGCTTAGCCTTGGTAGCAGGCCTAGTTACAGGGTGCAGAGGAGCTTCAGTCTTGAACGTTATTGATTACTATTTGGCCGATAGGTAACAGATAGTTTCTGTGAATGGTTTTAACAGCACAAGGGTCCCCTTCTAGATGCACGTTATACACAGGCAGATCATGTAGCTTACTACTATGTATGGAGTGTGACTCCAGTAGTCCGCTATTTTGTGTTTACTTGGAAGTCCAAAATTCCTCATTAATACTCTGTCACCTGGTTGGAGCTTTAACACGTTTGTCATGGCGAGTTTTGTTGGCCAGGTTGGTCTTTGCTACCATGGTATTTGCCATCTGATATGCATGATCCAACTGAGCTTTTAGATTTTTAACATACTACAGGTAGTTTTCTGACTGAACACCATCAGGAGACACTCCAAAGCACACATCCACTGGGAGATGAGCTTCTCTGCTAAACATAAGGTGGTACAGTGAAAAAACCAGTACCATCGTTCTTTGTGCAGTTATAAGCATGGACAAGTGCACTTATCTGTTGGCTCCAGTTTGGCTTGTCCTTAGGTTGCAGGGTGCCCAGCATGTCAAGTAGGGTTCTGTTAAACCTCTCTGGTTGTGGATCTCCTTGTGGATGATAAGGGGTTGTTCTGGATTTTTTTACACCCCATAGGGACAACAGTCATTTGATGTCTGCTCTCGAAGTCCCAGCCTTGATCCGAATGAATACGCTGGGGGGAGGGGGGGGGGCACCGTAATGTACAAAAAATGTTTCAACAAACACTTTGGCTACAGTCGAGGCCTTTTGGTCTTTGGTTGGATAGGCCTGTGCATATCTCGTGACGTGATCCATGACTACCAGTACATTTATAATGCCTTTTGAATCTGGCTCCGGACTAGGAGAATCGATATAGACAAGTTCAATTTTTGCACTTGTGATAATATTGACCAGAGGGGCTGCTCCTTGCGCTTGAGCCTTGCGCGGAAGACACCTACCTGCAGTAGACATGCTGCTCGATGTTTAAGCCCATTTTAGGCCAAAAGAAGTGCGAATGGGCTAAATCAAGGGTTCTTTCACTACCCAGATGTCTCATCTGGTCATGCAAGGCTTTTAAAACAATATTCTTGAACTTAGCCGACAGTACTAGTTGTTTCCTTACAATTTCATCTTGGCTGTCAGTAAGCTGTCTGTACAATAATGGTTCCCAAAGCTTAAGCTTGGGCCTCTCTCAAAGAAGTAAAGCAGTCTTGGGGTCACGAGACCGCATTTTTGAAATGTCTTTCCCCTTTCTTAAAGCATCAACTACTGGTCTGATAATTGGATCATAGTACTGTTCTTTGCGGATGTCAGCTGGAGTTAGCTGTGGTAAGGAACTCAAGTCTAAAGCTGCGAAGTTACAGTAGGAGACTGGTATACAAGTCTCTTGAAGTCTCACACAATTTGCCAAACAGTTTACAGCTTCAGAGGACGAAGTTTCTTCCCTGTTGAACTTTTGGCATAGTGCTTTTACAGATTGCTCAGGAATCTGAACCCACTGCTGGCCAGAAACATGTCTTCGTGAAAGAGCATTGGCATCTACATGGTTTAGCCCTGGTCAGTACTCCACCGCATAATCATATGTTGCTAAAGCAGAAAGCCATCTGTGTCCTGTAGCATCTAGTTTAGCCGTGGTTTGGACATATGTTAATGCATTATTATTGGGTTTGACCAAGGTTTTGGCACCATACAAGTATTTGTGAAATTGGTAGACTATGGCCCACTTGAAAGCGAGAAATTCTAGTTTGTGCACTGGATAATTTCTCTTTGAGGATGTCAGGCTCCTGCTAGCAAAGGCTACGGGATGCAGTCCTTCCAGATATTCTTGACAGAGTACTGCTCAATACCACTCAAACTGGCATCTGTTTGCAATACATAAGGCTTTGATGGATCAGTAGAAGCAAGTACGGGAGCATGAGTCAGTCTGTATATTATTTCTTCAAAAGCTGTGTCACAATTGAGAGTCCATCTCTGCCCAAACAGCTCATTGGGTCTGAAATAGATCTTTTCAGCATCTGTCAGTGCCCTTCTTAAACTTTTTGTGAGTAGGGGGATACCCCTGAGTTACATTTAGTAGGGGGTGGATCACCTTGGTATTTTCCTTGACAAATTGGCGGTAATAGCCGCAAAATCCAAGAAACCTTTGGAGTTCTTTCAAGTTGTTAGGCTTTGGCCAGCTGGTTAATGCTTCCACCTTACTAGAGTTGGTTTGTATGCCATCTGACGACACAATGTGGTCCATGTATTTGACAAAACTGTGGAAGAACTGGCATTTGTCAATGGATAATTTAAGACCAAACTCTTCAGTTCTGTCCAGCACTTTGAATAAGCGAACCTCATACTCCTTGAGATTTTTTCCAAAGACTATAAAATCATCATGGTAGACAAGACATTCCAGGAGATTCATATCTCCCATAGAATGCTCCATTAGTCACTGGAATGTTGCTGGTGCACCCGATATGCCTTGGGGCATGGGTAGGAACTCTTAAAAGCCCAAGGGACAAATTAATGCAGTTTTTTCCCTGTCCTTAGGAGCTGTTTGGATCTTATAGTATCCACTTCAGAGATTTAAAATGGAGAACCATTTACGCCCATTTAGACAGTCCAAGGCATCCTGTATATGTGGCATTGTATACTGATCAGGCACAGTCCTTTTGTTGAGGGCCCTGTAATCAACACACATGCAGATGGAGCCATTCTTTTTCTGCACCACAACAGTTGGGGAGGTGTATGGGCTGCGTGACTCTTGTATGATGCTAGGTGCTAACATCTCTTATAGGTGACGTCTGACATTGTCTATCAGCAGGAGCTAGGCGTCTAGACCTCTCACTGAAGGGTCTCTCATGCAGGCGAATGTGGTGTTCAGCACCTGTGACACAACCAACATCCCATTCCTTGAGGGAGAATACATTGGTTCTCTGAGCCAGCTTGTTACTTATCCTGGTTCTTCAGCTGTTTGGAAGAGGTGAGTCCCCAAAGTCAAACATGTCAGGTGATACCTCACATCCTTTCTCAGTTTTGCACTTGGGTGAAAGCACAGCAGTGTCAGCACAATAGACTTTAACCAGGGTGCATCCTCTTTGTACCATGATGTCTTGGTCTGCAACATTTTGTATTTGTACCACCACTCTTCAGGTATAAGCATGAGCCTGGGTCAGAAGCACACTGGGTTTAATCAGCAGTCCTTTGGGTAATGTCCCCTTGTCGGAAGCGTCCAGCATTAAAAAAAACTTGTTTGTCACCTCTTTCCGGAGCCTCACTTCACCGCTGATACTGCATTCCACATTGGGAGGTAACATGATAGTAGCAGAATCCTTCTCCCAAACCATCCTAACAGGCTCATCTTGGTCACACTCCTTGGGGTGCATGTGTTTCTCATAGGCCTTTTGGATCAGGGCGTGAACACGCAGGGCTTTACCTGTCTTTTTCTGCTGCCTTTTTTCACATAGCTGGGCCAGGCACCCAAACATGTGTGCGTTGGTGCCAGTCAGTACAGGGATACCATCATAGAGTCCGGCGACAGGGCAGAAAAGAGCAAGCATCTCCACAGAATCTCCTACACCAGCCTCAGAAGAGGGAAAATAAAACCATACTTTTAAATAGCCAGGATAAGAATACGACATTTCACTTAACCCTCACATATGCAGTCCATCAAGAGGTCGTAATGGGTGGTCAGACAGATGCTGCTCCTACCAGAGTTGGAAAATTTTTGTGACTTAAGACCCGCTGTCTAAAACTGCTCGGCCCGGAATCCCGTCTATGTGTACAGTAGTGTCCATGGAAGGGCCCACCAATTTAGACCAGTCTGGAGGTATTTTAGTAGAAACCTGGATGGGCAATTTAGCCACAAAAAAATTGGAATTTGGATTTCCTGAACCTCCACTGTAATCATTTCTTGCACCCCTCTGCAATTGGTTTGCTTTTTGGAGCTCCCTTGAGTCTGTTTACCACTTTTCCGAAATCCTTTTGAGACCGTCATTCTTTCTTCATATGCCCATCCTTTCCACAGTTGTGACAAATTACAGGTTCTTGAGTCCATCTGAAGCACCACATTAGGAGCTGGTCTCCATTCACACTTAAAGGGTTGGGCAGAGTACACATTTGGTGCTGGAGAAGGAACACTAACAGAAGATCGTCGTTCTACCATTGCCTGCAGCGTTGAAGGTGATGCAATATGTCTCAGCAATTCTTTTATGCTGGCAGTCAATTCACTGATCTCAGTCTTGGAGCTGTCCCTAGCAGGGGAATGCCTGAGCCTGCACCTCCACGCCCATAGCAGATGCGCTCTGAGAGGGACCAGGGTGTTTGTCCATGGGAAGAGCCTTAGAAGGGGCACTAGGTTTTAATTCTCTGACCTCTTTTAGCAGTAGCTCCACCCAGGGATGTATATCCTTAGCAGTCTCTGGTTCAGAAGGGCTTTCTGGCACTGAGGCTGCTTGGGCTGTGACTGCACAAGAATTCCAGTCTCCTTCCTCGCCTTCAGCCTCCCTGAGTTTGTTTATCGTGCTGCAGTAATCACAGGGATTATCCCTCCTATCCTGGAGCTTTAGCTGGTTGATTTGCAATTTAGAATATTTGGCATATTGTAGTATGTGATCTACTCTCACATGGTTTCATTCGCTGGCAGAAACACCACCTTTCCGATAAGCTCTCTGTAGGGCCCTCTCCAAATGAGTAACGCACAGACAAGCATTCCCCTTTCCAATGTTTGGTGCCTTTGAATTGCCACATCAAAGTTTCTCCATATTCAGTGCTACCAAAAACACCTTCTAGTGTGGACAGGTACTTTTGAGCTGACTCATAAGGGTGGACCTCAGGAACTTAACTGCTTCCAAAGCGGGACTCCCTCAAACCTTCTATGATGCTTTTTCTTTTCTCTGCCTCCACACACTGCCACTCAGGCACCAGAGGGGCAACATATTTTATCCAGGTCTGCCAATAATCCTCCCCCTGGGGAGTGGGGAGCATGCCCAAAGAATATCCTCAGCCTGTGGTAAGAGTCATGACTAACTGTGGGCACAGGTGTGGGTCCTGTTACTGGTGTGGACACAGGAGCTGGTGAAGGGCAGGTACTGGAGCTGGCATGGTATCGGGGAAGGAACACCCCCAGGTGGCATGAACAACTTCTTAAAGTTCTCAGCTGTTTTACCCTCCGCCAGTAGCAATTTAGCAATCTTTTCCTCAAAGGTCTCAGATAAGCGTGGGAGCTTGTTTCCTGAGGGGTCCTCACTATCCTTAGTTATTACCCTCTAGGCAGCCGGGGACCTATCAACTGCAATAGCACTGGGCACCTTAGTACTGTCCACGGGGTTGCCACACTCCACTAATGCCATTAGAGTTTGGGCAGTCAAGTCAGCATATCGGCCTACCGCTGTAGCTTTTTCCAGGCATTCAGTTTCTGAAAGTGCCCCTTCTATAGTGTCTTTATTAGTGCCCAAGGGCATATCTAGTATTAACAAGGCATTGTGGAGTTCAATTTCATGCCCCATTCACCATCCAACCAACTGTTGCATAGCCATATCTTCAGTGGTACCCATTAAATATTTAGTTGTACTTTCCATTTATGACCACTGCTGCGAAGGGGCTGCAATCCCAGCAGTGCCTCCAAAAATGTAACCCTTAGCTGGCACTATCCTAAGGGCTACTGCCCCTGCCTGAGTGACTATGCACAGGTTGAGGGGCCTGAGCTCGTTGAATGGGTGTCTCCATCCAGAGGAATGGTTCTGGGGTAGCGTAACTGCTGTTGGTATAAACCTCCAGGATGCTATAACTCCCCACCAACCCTTCTAGTGGCCTAAACAGTATAGCAGCAAAATATTCACATGTACCATATAGCAGTAATGACTTGCTCACACCCCTTGCACTTATTACCAGGGCTGGATCCTCGCAGTTTCCCTGGAGACCCCCTGTTAAATAAGACCTGTAATGCAGTGGTTCAGTGGCAGTACAATACCCCCACCAAAAAGGTACACACTAGCCAGGTTAAATGCATGAACAACACAGTCTGATTTATTTAGGGGGATGTGAAAAGAGGTGGGGCATGAATCTAGCAGATGATTTATAGATATGATTATTTCAGGCTGTAAATGCATGCATAATAAGTCCCTTCTTTACAGTCTGACAACCCTGGGTACCCAGTTGGAATAATAGGCTAGCCGATAAGCATTGCCCGGGGTAGGCCCGGTGTTACAACTGTTGTTGGGGCCATTAGGAAAGAAAACAATTACATGCACATCAACCCAGAATTTGTAACCTGGAGCCAGATGACTCAGTTCATTATAATTTACCCAAGCCAGCAAATTTAAATAGCGCACACAAGTAATTTGCAGCTTTGTTGCAGGGAGATACCCTGCTTATACTCACACTTCTTAGACCGGCTGATGATCTGATGAAATAAGACCTGGTGCAGATGGCTTGGTAAAGCAAGGAGAAAATTCCCTCTTGGTCCTCGTCGAGATGCTGGTCTTAGGGTGCAGGAGCAATTCAGTTACTGGCCGAAACATGCAAACCGTACGTCTCGAACTAGTCGACTGTACAAACACCTTGCGAACTAAGCACATTTATACGTAAGAAACATAGAAACATAGACTTTGACGGCAGATAAGGACTGCTAGGCCCATCTAGTCTGCCCATTTCCCTACCTACAGGATAGGCCGCAGATCCTAGTTAACCAACAGCCTACGTCTTCCTGCCCCCCCACAAGATTTGCCTTATGTCTGTCCCATGCATTCTTGAATTCTCCCACAGTTTTAGACCCCACAACTTCCTCAGGAAGGCTGTTCCATGCATCCACTACCCTCTCTGTGAAATAATACTTCCTCACTTTGCCCCTGAACCGCCCTCCTTCTATCTTTAAATTGTGTCCCCTTGTTCTTGCAAGTCTCTTTTTCTGAAAGATGCTACCCTCTTGGACTTTGTTGATTCCCTTGAGGTACTTGAAAGTTTCTATCATGTCCCCCTCTCCCTTCTTTCATCAGGGTGTACATATTAAGCTCCTTTAGTCTCTCCTCATACGGCTTCTCTTGCAGACCCTGCACCATTTTAGTTGCCCTCCTCTGGACTGCCTCTATCCTGTCTATGTCCTTGCGGAGATGGGGTCTCCAGAACTGGACACAGTATTCCAGATGGGGTCTCACCAACTGTCTGTACAGAGGGATAACAACTTCCTGTTTTCTGCTGCTGATGCCTCTCCTATACATCCCAGTATATCCCCGGCCCTCCTACTGCCTTCTCACATTGCTTATAACCTTAAGGTCATCTGATATGATTACCCCAGGTCCCTTTCCTGTTTTGTTGTTATTTACTCCTCCCACCCATTGTGTATTCTTCCCTGGGTTCTTGTTTCCCAGATGCATTATTTTGCACTTTTTTGCATTGAATCCTAGCTGCCATACGTCTGACCATTCCTCCAACCTTGCCAAGTCCCTTTTCATCCTTTCCACACCTCCTTGTGTATCAACCCTGTTGCAGATCTTTGT
The DNA here is from genome assembly GCA_016271365.2 of Neoceratodus forsteri. Taxonomy (NCBI): domain Eukaryota; kingdom Metazoa; phylum Chordata; order Ceratodontiformes; family Ceratodontidae; genus Neoceratodus; species Neoceratodus forsteri. Next base: position 413,342,004 of record CM028129.1, on the reverse strand, counting down.
GTCATCTGCAAAAAGGCATACTTTTCCTTACAGTCCATCTGCAATGCCACTGATGAAGACATTAAAAAGGACTGGACCCAATACTGAACCCCTGCGGTACCCCACTAGTAACCGCCTCTTCTTCAGAGTGGACTCATTTACAATTACCTTCTGTGTCCTGTTGTCCAGCCAATGTTTTACTAGGCTACCACCCTGGGACCCACTCCCAGGCTGGTTAATTTGACTAATAATCTTTTGTGGGACTGTGTCAAATGCCTTGCTAAAGTCTAGGTAGGCCATGTCCACAGCCCCTCCCTGGTCTACTACTTTGGTCACCCAGTCAAAGAAATCTATTAGATTCGTCTGACATGACCTTCCCGCTATGAACCCATGCTGCCTTGGATCCTGTGCTCCACTGACCTCTAGGTACTCAACTGTTCTTTCCTTCAGAAGTGACTCCATCACTTTCCCTACCACAGAGGTCAGACTGACAGGTCTCTGTAAGGCTCTGTCTTCTTCTGGTCCTTCCAGCTAGCTTGCAGGTTGATCCTGATTTTTCTCAGTGGATTGCTGCTTGAATCCCCTGCTGTTGTGACCCCAGACGTGGGCTAACTGGACACTTGGACCTGTAGACTGATGGCTGGAGAAGTCTAGGCCTAGCAGACCTAACTCCTTAGAGCTGGCAAGCTCTCCCCCCACAGGCTCACACTGAACTCGTGGGATCTTTCTCTCAATCTGCCTGAACTGAGCAGTTACCCCCCTTTTATATGGATCTGAGTTCCAGAACTCCCATTGGCTGCCAAAGCTGTCTTAAACAGTTCTCAGATGCTAATTAGCTCCCTCTTTGGCACCTACAAATTGTCCCAGATAATCCCCCATAGGTCTCTGGCATTATCCCAGGAGCCCTTTGGTTTAATCCTGGCTTCTGAATGGTTATTAGGTGTTAAAATGGTGGCTGCATACAGTTCCCAAAGCAGTCTATTTCACTGTCCCCACACATAAAGTTCTAGTGCAGTCAGGGGCAACATTATTTTAATTTACTTTCCCCACTGTCTTGTAGCCCCAACAGTTCTACACATAGCTTGTACCCTTAGGGAGTCGCTGCTCCCATAACCCACCGCCCCTAGAAACACTGCAGCGCTTATGAATATTCATTAGGGCTTTCTATGCCCTGAATTTTGCCCCTTGACCTTCCTGGTGCCCTGGAGGCAGTGCTTTAGGCATCTGCCTATTTATTTAAAAACATCGTCCCTGCTTTTTTTTTGTCCCTGGTGTCTATTTTAACTTAGGCATGGCACCGAGAACCACTGGAGCCACATTTTCAGGCTTTGGACTGCAATGAGCGGTCTGATGCACAGTGTACTTCTCAAACATGCAAGTGGCGTCTCTGAGACATGCTGCCCTGCAGGATTCATTTAACAGGGGGACAACTGGGGACTTGGCCAAGTGGCAGAGTAGCAGCAGAGTAACTGGGATGCCGGTGGCAGTGGGAGAATGCCCAAAGGCACATTTAACATAAGCTCCTCGGGCACTTATTTTCACACATGCTACATTTTCAAAAATCAAATATACAGGTAATTGACACATTTGATAAGTAAAGTAAAAGCACCTTCTCTCTCCTAAGCTGGTTTCCAGGCTTCCATACTGATGGCTGTACCTCCTGATGCTATCATGCAGGCAGGAATGAAAACTCTGCAGCCTGGATATCCTCCCCTCCAATTCCTGTGCACACCAGTTTACTTCCTGTCTTCCAAAAAGCAGGCACTCTGTAGCAGAGCTCAGTCTCCTCATGGAAGGGCTGAAGACATTAGACTGTTTCATTTTTATGTTTCTCTTTGGATATTCTCAACATTGGACAGGAACAGCATTACAAAAGCTCTCAGGGCTGAAGACATCAAAACTGTAAGTCTCATTTTTATTTTTCTCTTTGGATATCCTCAATGTTGGACAAGTGCAGCATTACAAAAGCTCTTTTTTTCTGTTTGGTTCTAGTCTCAGCATTGCATGCTGTACAGACTGGCTCACATTCCTAGCAGAGTTTTCCCCGTGATTTGGGGCTCAGCTATGCTGCTGCACAGCCCATCTTGAAATTCCCCTCAGCTCTAAAAAGCCATCAATCGACATCATGGCTTTAGAAACAGGGATATATATATATATTTATATATGAAAGACAAAGAACCTCTGTGCGCAAACACTGAGGCAAGGGTTACCCCAAAGGGCATTTGGCTGGGAAGCCAAGTTTCAAGAAAATATAAAATCACACATGCCCCCACAATGCAAAGCATCATGGTCTGCATATGCAAATCACCATAGAATGTTATGCTGGTTCAACTTTAAGCAGAATTGCATGGTGCCGATTGGCCTCTCACACAGTTTGCAAAGGCTGCTAACAGATGACATAGACACGTGTTTCGTCCTACCAGGACTCATCAGTATGCCTCATCTGTTTGACACCCCAGTGGAATGAACCAGCTACCCTAAGACAGTGTGTCTTCTTTATGTTGTGGTGGACCCAATAAAATAAAAAACTATTTAAAAGACAAAGAACCTCTGTGCGCAAACACTGAGGCAAGGGTTACCCCAAAGGGCATTTGGCTGGGAAGCCAAGTTTCAAGAAAATACAAAATCACACATGCCCCCACAATGAAAACCATCATGGGCTGCATATGCAAATCACCACAGAATGTTATGCTGGTTCAACTTTAAGCAGAATTGCATGGTGCCGATTGGCCTCTCACACAGTTGACCCAGCATAACATTCTGTGGTGATTTGCATATGCAACACCAAGATGCTGCATTGTAGGCATATGTGTTGTATTTTATATATATATATATATATATATATATATGTATATGTTATATGTATATGTATATATATATGTATATGTATGTATATATATATATTATGGTAGCACGGTAGTGCTACCATAGTTAGGGTTGAGGAGCCATTTCTATGTTAAACCCAAAATTTTGCACCTTAATAACTTTGCAACCGTTTGACAGATTTGCCTGAAATTTGGAATACATGATCAAGACCCATTCACCTTGGGATCTGCCAAATTTTGTACCGGTCAGATACACGGCTGCGGAGTTATTAAGCATGATCTGCGCGTGCGTTTACGCTTTTTCTTGAATTTTACTGTCGTGCCTACAGGTCGCACAGTTTGCGTGACCGGCCCAAAATCTTCAGGGAATGTGCAGCCGGGGTCCCTGATGTGCCTTTCGAAGATTTCGTGAAAAAATATTAAACGGTTTAAAAGTTATTCAAAAAAAATTTCCCATTATAAGTCAATGGGAAAAGTTAACAAAAAGTTTGACTGTGTCGTAAATGCACTTTTTAGTGTTGCAAATGGCCCTGTTAGTGTCGCAAATCCACCATTTTGTTTTCAGTTAGTGATCAGAAAAATGCTTGTCATTTAAAATTGAGACCCTCTAGGAACCTAATTCTTTTTGTATTCACCTAGTCGGGCCCTGAGGATGCTAGCCATATCTTATTTTGGGTAAACACCCCAGAAATATGTTTTCAGATTTCTGGAAATAGTACTTCATAAGTAATTATCGCACTCACAAAAGTGTTGCAAATTTTGTGAAAGCTTTCGCAAATCACGACACTATGCCCAAAATAACAGTAATTCTTTGGCACTATGCTGCAAAAAAATGGTTTGGAGTTTTGGGCTGAAATTTGGAGAGAACGTAGCTGACATCTCACAGATGTGCCTTTTAGTATTTCATTGAAAAAATATTGGATGGCAGCAAAGTTACAGTACTCCAAAGTTGATGCTTTTTCCCATAGGACAACATTACGGCGCCCGACTCATTACAGGAATCCTTTGGCACCCTACTGCAAAATAACGGTTTGGTCTTTTTTCATGAAATTTGGAGGTAACACAGCCAACATCCCACAGATGTGCCTTTCAGTGGTTTGGTGAAAAAATATTACAGGGAGACAAAGTTATGGCACTCCGAACTTCTCTTTTTTCCCCACAGGATAACATTACGGCGTTCGCCGCACCTTTCAGGGCCCGTATCTTGGAAACGGTGCGAGATACGGACTTTACGTTGGAAAGGGGGGGAGGGGGGCTAAGTACAAAACTAGCCAGGACAGTCGTAAATCGTATGACTTTCAAATGTTTTTTCTACGTCGTACGGTTCCTGAGATATAACCTATTTAGTATTCCAAGTCCTCATTTCTTCTCCGATACCCATTATTATGCATACATTCTTTGTACTCACTGTCTTTCTCTATGCAGCTTTTGGGGAAAACCAGCCTGCGCGCTGACATTACTGTTACCGTTGCCCTTTCCGCTTGCGGTTCCATACCGGTTTCACTTGCCGTTGACGTTTACGCCATCATGTGCGTTATCCTTTGCGTTTTCCTTTGCGCTTGCATTTCTGTTATTTTTTTGCCATTTGTGTCTACAGTACTGTTTCTCTTTCTGTTTCACTTTGCGTCACCATGCCCATTGACATTTCCATTTGCAGGCACCATGTTACTATGTGACAACACATCACGTGGCAGACCGTTCCCGTCTCCTCCACTGTGTGCGTTACCCTTTCTGTTCTCATTCGTGCTTGCATTACCATGTGCGCCACTGTTGGCACTTCTGTTTGCGTTGCTGTTCCTGTGGGCCCCGCGCTCCCGCCGCTGCATTACATTCACTATTTCTCGTTATCATTCTCAAAAAGAAGGGAAATTAGAGGCAAAAAACTCTGTTTAATGCATTAGTTAGGGTTGTTCCACAGCGACAAAGTGAGAAATTTGGTGTTAGGGATGAAAACCCTTGTACCCCAGCCCACCCCAGCCGGCATTGGGGTGCACATTGGGTAGTCGGTCCTAACTATCACCCATTCTCCCTATACTACTTCTGCTTTACACATGTGATGGGGTGAGAGTTAGGGCTGGCCAGTCCAATCCTGCGCACCCCAGTGCCGGTGAGAAAGGAGATGAACTCAGGAGTTTTTAACTGCCTGCAGCCCACCCTAATACATTAAATGAAGTTTTTGCCTCTAATATATATATGTATGTATATTGAGTTAAGGAGAATATTACCCATCGGCGGCAGTATATTGGGTTGAGGAGCATAGTCCCTGTCAATGGCAGTAACTGGTGATCTTGTCGATGGCTGGAAGCATTTATACAGCCACTCGTCAACACGATCAGCCCGTTAGCACTTCTGGAGTCATCAACAGTGCTCATAGACAGTGCCATACCCTCCCTCCCCCCAGCAACAATTGAGGGGCTAGCAATCAGCTTTTCGTCCAAGGCTTGCATAGCTATATAATTTCACAAGATCAATTGTGAGCAGCGTTTTAAAGGGTTAACATACAACATTTCTTCCAAGCACAGCAATAAACTCGGGAAGCCTCTCGGGCCGGGGGGTCCCCAAAGGATAACTTGGAAGGCCTCCAAATCTTGATGACAGCGCTGGGGCATAACAGTTTACAGAAGCCCCAGTTCTTAGGAGCATGGTGATCCTCAAGGGAATTGGAAACAAGCTGCAAATTTCCTCTTTTTTGACCACCATTTTAGGCTACCTCTGTTTTGAGGTACGAGAAGGGACTGGGAGTGACCTCCAGAGTGGAGGACTCGGTGGAGGCCCCCCTCCTCATCTGCTAATTCAGATCAGTGGCAGGCCGCTTGGACTGAGTGGTATGCATTCACACAGGGGCAAAAACTGGCCACATCTCATTTGCCGCAGATCTAACAGAATCACTAAACAGAGCATTTTCCCTGGGTCCCCCATGCTCTGAATTGCAGCCTCCAAGCCCCTGGAGTGGAGGATCCTCAGGATGATGATTCAAAAGACAACCAGGTTCCTGTCCTGTGATGAAGAGGAGAATCTATCTGTACATCTTGCCAAGACAAAGAAAACCATTAGTCTGGCAGAGGTAGAGGCCACTCTGAGACCTGGTGGTCAGGAAAGTGGATGCATCTTAAAGAAGGCCTTCCAAGATTCAGTAACTTAGCTCAAGGCAGTGACAGCTAATCCTTTCTTAGCCAGAGACCCTCTTTCATGGGCCAAGGTCCTAGCTTCCAGCTGGCAGAAGATTCTGAGAAAAACAAAGCGGCACTGCAGCAGCTCTAGCTCTTTGGGTTAGCCGCTGTTTATTCATCAGATGTGTGTGTCAGAGGCAGCAGCTAGATGCACTGCTAGAACCATGTTCTATCAAACTTCAGCGCGGCACAACCTCTGGCTTCGTGCTTGGCAAGCAGATGCTTCTCCAAGATTCCCTTGGTCAGTGCTGCCTATGAAGGTTATCAACTGTTTGGTTCCACTCTCAAAGAAGTGGTGTATAATTAGGGGGAAACCACTATGGAGTGCAGGCTGCAGACAAAGACCAGAGATGAGTCCTGGTCAGCAGGTCTCAGGTGGCTTTAAGGTTATCTTCTGTCCGGCTCCACCTTTAAAGACATGGTGACTGAATCAGGGGGAAATCACTCTGGCATGCTTGCCACTGTCTAAGACCAGAGAACAGTCTGAGTTAGTAGGTCACAGGCGGAATTTTTCATACCAAAATTACGTCAAAGATCAAAAAAGAACTTCTCTGGCAGACAAACAGGGTTCTCCTCCTGGAACCAGCATAGCTTCGGAGGAAGAGGAGGAAGTGTCACCCGGCAGGCCAGGGTGAGCAACAACATTAATGAAACACTTCAAACCCATCCTCGAGTAGGACTCATCGCTGACAGGCTCCAGGCTCAGCCTTGCATGCTGCACAGCCTGGCCCCATTCTCGTTACCGGAACAGGCTTTCCTATGTTCATGAGGAATGGGTCCATACCACATCAGACAGATGGGTTTAGACATTTTATTTATTTAAAATTTGTTAACCGAGAAAGACACACTGAGCCTAGGCTTGTTTCCAGGTGTGACCTAGGGGTGAACAAACACAGATCAAGGGTACAACAAAAGCAAGCCCAGAACAATCCAAATAAATAAAGTACTATACAATTCAATAAAACTGTTATGTATGAACAAGAGCAGGGGGATTACAGTGAGGGGATAAAACCATACTAGAGAAAAATCATATATGAGAAGGAACAGGAGCACTTAAACTTGCACTATTATTCGATCGAAAGAATTAAAGCAATAAAGTTAATAAGATCCAGTAAAATACTGTAGAAAGATAGACCCTTAAAAAGTGCCAAGGAAACAAATACTCAGACTGAACTACTTAACAGGAAAAAAAAAAAAAGAAAGATATTAATGAGTGGAAATAGGTGACTCAGGTGATGGCAGACAGAGGGAGAACACAGAATGAACAGCAAGACTAGCAAGAGAAAGGGGAGAGAGGAGAGGGAGACTACTGCTCTGGGGTGGGGTTGTCAGAGGGCTATACCATCAGGATAGGAAAGGAGGACAGAGTGGGAGGGGTGGTAAAGAAGCACGGAGGGGGCAGGAGGGAAGTTGCATGGAGCAGAGGAAGGGGTACGAAGAAGGGACTTGAGGGTAGAGAGGGAGGGGGCATGGCGAATGGTCCAAGGAAGTTGATTGCGGAGGTGTGAGAGGTGGTAGGAGAAAGTCGCTTGGCCTGAGCAAGTGTGAGGGAATGGAAGGGAGAGAGTTTGTGCATCCTTGGAACATAGGGTGTACTCGGAGGAGCTGACAGGAGAAAGACATGAGGGGAGACATCATGCACAAGGGATAACTAATCGAGTTCAACTTGGAGCCACCATTACTGCATGTGGTACCATCACCCATTTCTGGCAACTCAGCATAAAATGTGCACTGTTTCAGGTAATTACAAACCCTCTACCACCAGGGGCTCTCAGGCAGATTCACCACCGCAGAATTCAACTGGGGCCTCTTCTCACTTTTCTTCATTGTTCCCTAATGTACAGGGAGATTCAGACTAGTTTTGGACCAGAGATTTTTAAACCACTTTGTGCGCAACAACTCCTTCATTTGGAGACCCTGCCATCCATCATCAGAGAGTTCCCTCAAGTCAACTGTTTGGCATCTATCGACTTGCAGGATGCCAATTTACACATTACCATCCAAGAGGCACACGGGGAATCTGTTGGATTCAGTGTGGGGGGGGGGACAGCTCATCGTATTCAAGGCACTTCCATTTGGGCATTCATCTGCTACAAGAGTCTTCTCCAAGATCCTAGTGACAGTCATAGCTCAATTTCAGAGCCAAGGGTTACAGCGTTTCCCTTATCTGCACACTATTCTCTTCAGAGCACTGCATTTTAGCAAGTGGTATAAGTAGCAGTTGAAGTCATACGGTGCCTCTTGGCACTTGAGTTGGTCATAACCAGAAGAAGAGCTCCTTAGTTCCAGTGCTGACCTTGAACAATCTGGGGCAGATTTCAAGACACAAGTGAACAGGGTGTTTCCCATGGAAACAAAATTAGAGGACCTACAGAAACTCATCAAGAGATTTCAGATGGCCCACCAGCTGCCAGCTCACATCTTCATACAGCTCATGGGGACTATGGTTTCTCTGGCCAATACAGTCCCCTGGGCGCTAATTCACATGCGACCCATCCAGGCAAACCTCCTCAGACTGTAATCCCAATCCAGACGCAACCAGGACCGAAAGATCCCAGTGTCTCACCAGATGAGGACCAATGTCATGAGAGGTTGCAAATTAGGGCTACCACGTCAAATGAGAATTAATAGCATACATCAATCATCAGGATGGTGCAAGAAGCTCGTGGATGCTCATGGAATCCTTTCTGCTGTTTCAATGGGCCGAACATCACCTCAAAAGCCTAAGGGCAGTGTACATTCCAGGTCAGGAGAACATCATGGCAGACTGACTCAGTTGCATGGACTTCCTACTGGGGGAATGGGAGCTGAAGGACAGCACCTTCCAAGTCCTCACTGAATGTTGGGCTGTCCTCAGGTAGATCTTTTCACCTGCTGGTAAAACTCCAAGGTCAGGCAATTCTGCTCCCTAGCCAAGGCTGAACAAGCAGGTGCTCAGGATGCCATTTCCCTAAACTGTGGTCAATGCGGTCTCCTGGATGCCTTTCCCCCATACCGCTCCTATCCGGAGTTCTCCACAAAGTAGCACTCGATCAGGCAGAGCTGATACTAGTTTGCCCGCACTGGCCCTGTCATCCATGGTTCCCATTTCTGATTCACCGGTCAAGGCAACCACCTATAATTTTTCGAATTGGCCCGAACTTTCTTCATCAAGGCTCTGTGCTACATCCCAGTCTGCACAACCGGTCCTTCTTAGCCTGGAGATTGAGTGGGAAACTATCAAAGAGCTAGGATATACAGCTGCTGTGATTGAGATAATGGTTTACCTGCATCTCACTTTTTCCTCCAAAGTGTACTAACATTGTACATCTTCCCCCAAAGTGTGTACTACATGATTTGGCAGAGATTCTTGTTCGGGCTTCAATCCTGACAAACACCAATCCAGCCAATATCATTGCCTATTCTGCTCCAATTCCTTCAAGAAGGATTCATTAAAGGGCTGCAACCAGCCACCTTGCGATTTCAGGTTTCCACTCTGGAGGCAGTCTTGTTAATAGATTCAGAGGAGTCTCTGGGTTCTCATTTCCATGATAGAAGGTTTCTGCACACAGCAACTCTAAAATGCCCACCAATTAAACCAAAGATACCCCCTTGGAGACTCAATTTGATCCTCAAAGCATTGACCAAGGCTACCTTTGAACCTCACAAGGTGGCATCCCTTATACATCTCACGAGGGAAGTCGCCTTTTCATATCCATTATTTCAGCAAGAAGAATTAGTTAGCTGGGAGCTGTCAACTAAAGAACTTTATATTGTGGAACCACTTGAAGCTCACCTCAGTATGTGACTGTCTTAAACCTCCCTGATTAGCCTGGTCCTCTGCACAGTATTCTTGAGCGTATCATCCCATGTATCTTGCAAATGTGTAAACTCTGTATATATCTGTATATTTATTGCTGGTAACGTTGTGTCAGTGGCTCTGTACCTTATTACATTGACTGTGCTTACTGTTGTAACCTGAGATATCTTATTATGTATGTTATGCTTCTCCTGACATCAGTGCATTCTGCCCTACTTGCTTCAATTTGTACTCTGTATGTTCTTTGATTTCCTGTACTCTCCTGGGTCGTACCTGAAAATAGGCATGTGTTTTTCTAGTGTACGTACCTGATTAAGAAAAGCTAAATAAGTAAATAAATATACTGGGTTTTGTCAGGACTCTGTAGTCCTCTGAACAGATCCAGGTTTTTGCCTAAGGTACTGTCTCTGTTTCATTGCAACCAGAAGTTGATTCTGCCTTCCTTCTGTCCCCACACAAAAAAATGACAAGGAGAGAGAATTTCCCTCTCTGGACCACAGATGAGCGGTAAAGCTTTATATTAAAAGATCGAAGTCAATGCGCAAACCTTCTATTTTGTTCATTCTCACTGCGGGTCAAAATATGGGCAAAAAAGCTTCTAAAGACTATAGCCAGATGGATCTGTTCAGCCATCACCCCTGCCTACAATTAGGTTGGCGTGCCTTTGCCTAAGCCAGTGAAAGCCCACCCAACCTGGGCTATGGCCACCTCGTGGGCGGATTTCAGAAAAGGTTCTCCAGCAGACTTATGAAGGGCGGGCTTCTTGGGTCGTCTATTCACACATTTACCAAATTTTACAAACTGAATGTGACAGCCTCAGCTGAGGTGTCTTTTGACTGCCGCGTTATCTAGGCAGTGGTGGACCCTTCAGGGCAATTACATTCTTCTCACTCAAGATGTAAGGGGATGTACTGCATTAGTATATCCCGTCAGTGTGGAAGCCCGGAGACCAGCTTAGGAGAAAACAAAATTTAAATACCTGTAAATTTTCTTTCTCAGACGGCTGATCTCCGGGCTTCTTCCCTCCCAGAATGTACAAATGTGGCCAGTTGAGCAAGTGTTTGGATAATATTTTTCATTTTTGTTTCCAAGTTTATATAGTATTACCAGATTTGGACTGCATTAGAAAGAACTGTTGTGCACAGAAAGTGGAGGGGAGGATATCCAGGCTGCAGAGTTTTGGTTCCTGCCTACATTATAGCATCAGGAGGTACAGCCAATCAGTATGGAAGCCCAGAGACCAACCATCAGAGAAAGAACATTTACAGGTATTTAAATTTCATTTTTGCTGTTGTGCTTCTCCTGTGGCATGGAGGACAAGGCACAGGGATGGGACATCCAAGGATCCTGAGCTTGAAACTAGTCTCTCCATATTTTTTCCACCTACAGTGAAGAGGGAAAAAATACAGAGCAACTGGCCTCAAACCCAGCACCCTCAGATGCTCCATCCCTGTGTCTTGTCCTCTGCAACACTGGAGAAGCATAATTGCAAAGGGTGTTTTTCCTTTATTTATCAAATGTGTGAATGATATGCATGTTTGGCTGTAAGTGGATGGTTAATGTGTGAAAATGTGGTATATGCAAAAATAATCATAGCCTACTTTTGCACATAAGACTTTCGAACATTAACCATTCCCTTGAGGCCAAACATGTTTATCATTGCAGCCCAAAAGACCCATCTGTAATTTGCCAACATCGGGGGACCCAATCACCGTGTTAGCAGTAGAAGCCCCCCCCTTCCCGAGCAGTGTGGGACAAAGGGGAGCCCACTCTGTGTCCCGAGACATGTATCCTCCCCCAGTAGTGTGCAACACTGGGAAGCCCAAACCCAGTGTCCCAAGTCATGTTCCACCTCCGCAGTGCGGGACACTGGGGAGCACATGCCTAGTGTCCCAAAACATGTTTTTTCTTAAAACCTGTTAGAAAAGAAAACAGTCCCCCAATGTCTTTTTACTTTTTCTTTTTAAACCTGAAAAAAAGAAAACAGTTCCTCATCTTCCCCATTGTCCCCCTCTCCTGTCCAGACCCTCCCACTGAGCACCCAACACCCCACACCCCCTTTACCCTATACTTACCACTGGAGGTCATCCACTGCCATCTTCTGTGTACTGGGACACGTCTGCACTCTTCAAAGCTGAACCGCAAACTGAGGAATAATGTAAATATAATAATAATAAATAATAACGGTGTAATGTATTTTAAAATCATTTTAAACTTATGTTGATATCCTTGCCATTTGTAAATATTTTTTCACCAGATTTTCAACATGGTATTTTTTGGACCCCGCCTCATGAACTTTTGTCACTGTCATTTTGTCAGTCGGGCCCTGAAGGTGACTTTGCGGTTGCTGCGCCAAATCACCTTTTGGGGCCGATTAATGAGACAGTGCCAGTGTTAATGAGGTGGAGTCCCAAAAAGTCTATGTTGAAAATGGCAGTTACACGAGGTCATTGAAGTTTTTCTACACACGCGTGTAACTTTGGTAATTTTTTTAATTATTTTCACTCCACATTTTCATCATTGCCATTTTTTCACACCACCTCATGAACAGTACAGATGTAATTTTTCACATCCTGCCCAAAAAGTGTTTCCACATTGTGGTGTGGACTGGCGTTTTGCCATGGATTTGAACATTTTCTCCTACGGGGTTTGAGATGCGTTCATAAGGAGACTATGTTCAAAATTTGTGGTTAAAATATGAAAAAATGCCAAGGTTATGATCATTTGTTGCAATTTCAGTACGCCCACTCGTAACTTCAGAAATTTTAAATATTTTGACCACAGATTTTTAGGGTAGCCTTCTTATTACCCAACCTCATGTATGTCACAGCTGCCATTTTTCAAATCCTGTCCAAAATGTGTGTTCACACTTGTGTCGCGGAATGGCGTTGTAGTTGCACAGAATTATGTTTTGTTGGGGATTTGAACATTTTCTCTGTTGGGTGCATAAGCTGGGGTAATAATAAGATGGCTATGCTGATAATTTGGTCACGCATCTAAGGGGGGATGGGTGCACAAGGTTAGAAGGATCCTGTGCGCCCACAGTAAAATAAGTAAAATCACGGAGCATGGGAGTGCGGGGCCACAGGTAAATAAGGATACAAGAGAACTATCTGAAAAAGTAAGGGAATTTGTTGCAAAAAAATTCATTAATGCATCAATTAGGGTTGCTTGTAAAGCAACAAAAGCAGGGGAAATGTGGCATTAGGGTTTTCAACCCTAATGCCCCACCCCCACCCTGCAGACACAGACAGGCATTGAGGGTGTGCCTTGGGGTTGTCAGCACACTCATGTACACAGCTACACTGTCTGAGGCCAAGAAAACAAACAAGCTTTTATTTGGGATTTTCTGTAACTGTAAAATTTCTCTTGGCCCTTTACCCAGTAGTCTCTCCCTCTCTCCTCTGGTTCTGGAATGGCGCAAGTCAAAGATTGTGCCAATGTGACCTTTCTCATGTACACGTAACTACACTGTCTGAGGCCAAGAAAAGTAAAAAAAAAAAAAGCTTTCATTTGGGATTTTCTGTCACTGTAAAATTTCTCTTGGGCCTCCAGTAGTCTCTCCCTCTCTCCTCTGGATGTTCTGCAATGGCACAAGTCACAGATTTTGCCAGCCTGCCCTTGCTAATGTATACAGTCACACTGCCTGCCTTTTGCCTCCGCTCCCGACAGCTACCCAGGCCACTACAATAGGTAACATAGGTTGTACTGAGCGTATAAAGTCCATTTAGCTCGCCATAAGTTAGATAGCCCTGAATACCTTTATTGATAAGAACATTATCAAGGTTTGTTTTAAACTCTATCATGGTTTTGCTGTTTACAACTATGCTAGGTAATGTGTTCCAGATCTCTGACACTCTGACACTAAACCAAAATTTTCTTTTTTTTGTAGTAAATTTATCCTTAAACAATTGAAAGCAGTGAGCTCTAGTATTATATGGCTGGATCCTTAATATCAAGCCCAATTATTCCCACATTTGTGCGTCAGTTAGGGCCTTATAGAGCAGGCACATGTCACCCCTCAGTCTCCAGTACTCTATACATAGATACATAGACAGTGTCGGCAGATAAGGGCCTATGGCCCACCCAGTCTGCCCATTTGAGCTTGTAAGTTCAGTTTGTTTTCCTAGAAGTCTGTTGCCCCTTACCCCTGACCTCTAGAATTCCTTTCTGTCTATCCCATGCATTCTTAAATCCCATGATTGTTTCAGCCCCCACCACTTCCTCTGGCAGGGTGTTCCACTTGTCCACCACCCGTTCTGTAAAGAAATTCTTTCTCTTGTTTCCTCTGAATCATCCTCCCTCCAACTTCATCCCATGCCCTCTAGTCCTGGAACATCTTTTTTGCTTAAAAATAGTGTTTTCCTGCACCCTGTTCCTCCCTGTAAGATACTTGTATGTCTCTATCATATCCCTCTCCCTCGCTCTCCTCCAGGGAGTACATGTTCAGTTCCTTCAACCTGTCTTCATAGGACTTGTGATGCAATCCATGCACCATCTTGTTGCCCTCCTGAACCTTCTCTACCCTGTCTATGTCCTTACATAGGTATGGTCTCCAGAACTGTACACTGTACTCCAGGTGGGGCCTCACTAGTGTCTTGTATAGCTGAATTATGACCTCCTTTTCCTGCTGGTGATGCCCTGCCTATACATCCCAGTATCCTATTTGCTTTACCTGCTGCCTTGTCACACTGTTTCCCTACCTTGAGGTCATCAGAGATGACAACCCCAAGATCCCTTTCCTGCTTGGTGCATGCTATATCCTCACCCCCCAACTGATATATTGTGCCAGGGTTTTTGTGCACCATATGCATTATCTTGCACTTCTTTGCATTGAATTTCAACTGCCAAACCCTTGACCATTCTTCAAGTTTCTGCAGGTCGCTTCTCATTCTGTCTACACCCTCTGGTGTGTCTACTCTGTTACAGAGCTTTGTGTCATCAGCGAACAGTGAAATTCTGCCTTCTAGATCCCGCGTAATGTCACTGATGAAAATGTTGAATAGGACCGGTCCCAGCACTGATCCCGTGTAAATCACTGGTCACTCTTCCTCTGTGGAGTGACAGCCATTTACCACCACCCTCTGTGTCCTGCCACCCAGCCAGTTACCTACCCACCACACTACTGTCCTGCCCACACCCATATTCCCCAGTTTGTGTAATAGTCTTCTATGTGGCACAGTGTCAAAGGCCTGCTGAAGTCCAGATAGGCCATGTCCACTGCCCTCCCTGATCCACCTCCCAGTCACCCAGTCAAACAATTCAACGAGGTTGGTCTGACATGACCTCCCCTGGTGAAACCATGCTGCCTTGGGTCTTGTAGTCCATTGACAACCAGATGTTCCACCAATCTCTCCTTCAGTAGTGCTTCTATGATCTTCCCACTACCGAGGTGAGGCTGACTGGTCTGTAGTTCCCTGCTTCCTCTTTGTTCCCACTTTTGTATAAGGGGACTACATCTGCTGTCCTCCAGTCTTTGGGTACCTCCCTGTTTCCAGTGATCGGCTAAACAGGATAGCCAGAGGTTCAGCCACCACCTCTCTTAGTTCTTTAAGGACCCTGGGTGCACCCCATCTGGCCCCATTGCTTTATCAACTCTTATTACTTCCAGTTCCTTCAGGACCCTTTCTCGTAAAGGGACTTGTGTCCATTTCTGCACCATTCTCACCCCTTGTACTCCTTCAGAATTACTCCCTCTTCCTCAGTAAAGACTGAGCAGAAATACCTGTTCAATATGTCAGCTTTACTGTTGTCATCCTCCACACAGCTCCCATCCTCCCCTTCAGTCTCACTATTCCTCCTTTGTCTTTCTTTTTCACTTATGTACCTGTAAAAGGTTTTGTCCCCTCTACCCACTGATTTTGCAATGTGTTCTTCTGTCAGCTTTGGCTTCCCTTACTGAACTCTCTGCTCTCTTTGCTTCTCCTGGTACTTCTCCCTATCCCTTCTGCCTGTGTCTTTTGTATTGCCTGAATGCAATCTTTTGGCTTTCACTTTCTTTGCTACCTCTTTGAAAACCATAATGGTCTCCTCTTCCTTTTCCTCTTGCTAACCTGCTTAATGCATAATTCTTTGTTCTTGTTATCCCCATTTTAAATACTGCCCACTGTTCCTCAACCCCTGATTCCTGTCCCATTCCTTAATGCCTCTTTTAAGTATCTCCCTTTTTCCCAAAGTCTGCCCCCTAAAATCCAGGATACGTGTTTTTGTGTGGTTTGGTTCTGCTCTTTCTGTGATTTCAAACCACAATGACTGTGGTCACTGTTCCCAGGTGCTCCCCACTGTTACCCCCATCACACTGTCCCTGTTTGTGAGCACAAGGTCCAGTATTGCCTTCTGACGAGTTGGTTCCATGACCAGTTGCTTGAGGAACGCACCCTGAAGGGAGTCCAGGATAAATCTGCTCCTAGTTGATGCTGCTGCTGGGATGCTCCAGTCCACGTCTGGAATATTGAAGTCTCCAACCAGTACTACCTCACCCTTGTCTGCCATCCTTTGGGTATGTTTACACTCTAGTGTAAACATACCCAACTGTTGTAGTCTTTGCTCGTAATTTAGGCCTCTGACTTCACTAATGTTTCTAGTTGCCTTTCTCTACACCCTCTCAAGGGCTTTAATATTCCCCTTATTACCAGGTGCCCACAACTGGGTGCAGCACTCCATGTGGGGATGTACCAGAATGTTATAGAGTGGAAAAAGAACCTCCTTGTCCCTACTCTTGATATGTCTGTGTATGCAATGGAGTATGCTGCTTGCCTTTTTAACAACCTGGCTACAGTGCACTTTGAAATTAAGGTCATTACTGACTCTTATACCCAGATCTTTATCATCCATGAAAACTTTAAGTGCCGTGCCTTCCAATGTATACCTGAATTTTTTATTTTGCTTGCCCATGTGCATAACAGTACATTTGTCAAGGTTAAAATTTGATTTCTTATTATGAGCCCATAGTTCTAAATCAGTGAGGGCCTCTTGTAAGATGTCACTGTCCTCTTGGTTATTTACAGGATAACCTAAGCGAGTATCATCGGCGAATTTAGCTAGCCATAACCCAGAATGTGTATTCATTGAGGAAATAAATAAATTAAACAAACAGACGCCTAAGACTGAGCCCTGTGGGATTCACTGGTGACATCTACCCACACCAAGGATTTACCCCAATACACACTCACTGGCGTCTCCAATACAACCGTGACTGGACCCATTTAACTATATGTGTAAGGCCTTGATCAATTAGCGCGTTAACCAATTCAATATGTGGACTTTGTCAAAAGCCTTGGCAAAGTCAAGGAAGACAACGTCTACAGAATGTCCCTCATCCAGGGTTCTACTGACTTTACTATAAAATTCCAACAGGTTGGTTTGGCAGGACCTCCCCTTGGTGAATCCATGTTGTTTATAATCTACAGCTCCATTCAAGCTCATAAAATCACCGATATAATCTTTTATAATACCCTCTAGGATCTTACCCAGCACAGATGTGAGGCTCCACCTCCTGCCTTGATCTCTTTTTGTAAATGGGCGTAATCATAGCCTGTCTCCAGTCCATAAGGACTTCACCATTTTCTAAAGATTTCTGAAAGAGGTGAGTGACTGGGCTAGCTGAAAGATCTGCGAGCTCCTTGATCAACCTAGGATGTATGCCGTCAGGCCCTTGTGCTTTATTTTGATTAATTTTGCTAAGTCTGTTAGCTACATTGGCTACATCAAGTTTAAAAACAGGATCTGAGCAGTCTTTGTTGCCTATATCATTACGGTTGAAGACAGAGGAGAAGTAATTATTATACCGTTCCGCCATCTCGGTAAGGTCCGTTATTAGAGTACCATCAGTTGCTTTTATTGGGCCGATGTTGCTATTTTGGCCCTTTTTATTATTTATGTATGAATAGAATGTTTTGTAATTGTCCTTAATCCTAGTGGCCAGTTTTAACCCATAGTTACCTTTAGCTGAGGCAATGTTATGCTTCACATTTTTTAAGCATTTTATGTAGTACACCCAGGCTAATTTTCCCCACTATGTTTTGCTTTTTTGAATGCTTTATTCTTTTTAATTAATTTTTTAATCTCAGCGGTCATCCATGGGGGTAGGGATTTTTTTGTCCTGTTATATTTGTGTTTTTTTGGTACATACTTCAAAACTAAAGTATGTATTTTTATGTTTGCTTGCACACATGTGCAAGAAACATAGTGCCATCATCCGAGTTTTTGGAGGTGTGGCAGCCCTCTTCCAATTCAGGTAGTGTGTTTGCAGGCGCGGCCGCAGTTCTCCAATGCCTGCTCGAGCTGTCTATGACCAGTCAAAATGCAGTGGCGTACAGTTGAAAGGGGGAGCTACGCTTCAGTGAGCAGCGATAAGATATCACCTGCT
This sequence comes from Neoceratodus forsteri, assembly GCA_016271365.2. Classification (NCBI taxonomy): domain Eukaryota; kingdom Metazoa; phylum Chordata; order Ceratodontiformes; family Ceratodontidae; genus Neoceratodus; species Neoceratodus forsteri. The sequence goes on along the minus strand of CM028129.1, from coordinate 413,323,863 downwards.
CATCGCGCTTCCCTTCACACACACACACACACACACACACACACACACACATACTGCGTGCTCGTCCCACCCCACACACACACACTGTGTAGACGGGGTGCCCAATCCTCACGGCTGTGCTGCGCCCCCCCAAAAAAAACAGAGTTCTATATGCCACGCTGGGTGCCCACCCCAGCATGGCTACACAGAAGTATAGCCAACGGTGGTGACCAATCCCCGTCGGCTCCACTGGTTCCGCCTCCCGAGTACAGGGTGCCACGCTGGGACCCCACCCCAGCGTGGCAACACGCTCTATCACTGATGGGGTGCCCAATCCTCTGTCGGCTCCACGCCCGCCAGCCATCCTTGTGCCATGCTGGGAGCCCACCCCAGCATGGAAACGTCACGCCGTCGTCATTTAAAAAAAAACACCTGAAACTCAAAAACGGTCCCTCTGTGTCTCTGTACCCACCGCGCCACCCACTGCGCACCTGCCTCCCACATCCTCCCTCACCCCATACACCTCCGGACTCTGGCGCGACAATCATCGGTGGGCGGGAACATGTCTGCACTCTTCAAAGCCGACCGCGAACTGAGGAAATGCCGGTAAGCTGTATAATGGGGTAGATAGGGGTTTTTCAACTTTGCTGCATATCTCAGGCATTTTTTGTAATTTTTGCACCAAATTTTCAACATGCGGTTTTTGGGACCCCTTCTCACGGTGATGTCACTGTCATGGCGTGTCGGCCCGAAGGGTGATTTCGCGGTACTGCTTGAAATCACCTTTGGGACTGATAACGAATGACACTGCCACTGTTCATAAGGTGGGCTCTCAAAAAGCCTATGTTTAAAATTTCCAGGAAAATTCCTAAAATGACCGCTTCACGGCGCTATGCAGTTCCAACGCACACCGTAAGTTCGCTGAATTCAATATTTTCACTCCAGATTTTCAACATTGCCATTTTATTACACTTCCTTATGAGCAGTGCAGCTGTCATTTTTCACATCTTGCCCAAAAGCGTGTTTCCGCCCATGTAGCACACAATGGCGCAGTCGGTGTGCGAAATCAATGTATGGGACACATTAAGAAAATCACAGTGACACTGTTCATGAGCAGAGGTCTTAAAATGGTTATGTTGAAAATTTGGTGACAAAAGTCCATAAAATGACTATGTTACGAGTGAGCATTGCGCAGTTTCCACGCACCATCGTAAGTTCGTGACTTTGTAATATTTTCAGTCCAGATTTTCACCAGTGGCATTTTTCCACACTTCCTTATGAACAGTACAGTTGTCATTTTTCACAACATGGCCGAAATGTGTTTTCACACTTTCAGCGCAGAGATGCGTGGTCGCTGTGGGAAATCATTGTTTGGGACAGATAAAGAAAATCACAGTGACACTATTCATGATCGGAGGTCCCAGAATGCCTGTGTTGACAATCTGCTGTAAAAATTCCCCTAACTAATTACATTACGGGTGTACGTTGCATAGTTTCTATGCACGCTCGTGACTTCACCAGTTTTTTTTATATTTTTACTGCAGATTTGCAACATTGCCATTTTTTACACCTCCCCATGAACAGTATAGCTGTCATTTTTCACATCCTGTTTGAATGTGTTTTTGCACCTGTGGTGCTAAATGCCGTAGTCGCTGTGCATAAGCAGCTTTCAGCTAACAAACTGATATTGCCACTGTTCATGAGGTGGGGTCACAAAACCCATGTTGAAAATTTGGAGTGAAAATACCAACGAATGCCTGAGGTGTTAGGGTTTCCAACCATAACACCTCACCCTGTAGAGAATGACAGGCATCAGGGGTGTGACTTGGGATTCTTGCCTGTAATGCTCATACCATTCCACACCCTGCAGCCTGTGAGAGGCATCGAGGTATGCCTTAGACTCTTCGGCCCCAAAGTTCTCCCCATTCTCCTATACCGCACCCATCTCACTGTCTTTCCTGATGGAATGGGGTGCGCATAACGGCAAAAGACCCCAAGGCACACTGTGACACTTGTCAATGTCTGCAGGGTAGGGTGTGGTGAAATGGCATGGCCGTTATGCCTGATGACCCAAAGGGACACCCTAGTGCCTGTCACTCTCTGCAGGGTGGTGGTGGGGTTGGCTTCAGTTCAATACTTCACTGCCATTTCTGTAATGCTGCTGTGTAACTTCTGCACTACCAATGCCAATGCCAGCAAGCAAACATTCGGCATTAACAAATGCTTGTTTTATTTAGTTTGCACCACATCTCAGAAACTGTTTGATTGGCAAAATCAGATTCCCAATTCCATCCTGCTAAATCCTCTTCAATCCCTCCAGGCTCCTCCTTTCTCCAGTCCCGACCTGTCACCCTCACCTAACGATCAGTTTCTCTCCCTTCTCTCTCCCCTAGCTTCTCTTCCCTTCCCTCCAAAAATGTATATATATTTTTTTAGATTTGTATTTTTTTTTTCTTCTTTTTGACAACTTCTTTTGATGGTTCTCTGCTGCAGTGAGTGAGCGAGGTGCTCCTCCAACCGTTGTCCTCTCATCTGGGCTGCGTTGTGCACTCAGCATGGTTATATACCATGAGTGCATCACGTGACCATCTGTTGCCTGACTGGATGCCACTGGCTGCCTGTATGTGGAGCAAGCATGAAAATGGCATCCCCATGGCAACAACACAAAAAATGGCACAAATGGCACTTCCATGGACCCGGACCTGGACTTCAGCGGCAAAATCTGTATTTATCCAGGTCCATGGATTGCAGGTTCGATCCAGGGGTCCGTATCTCCTGCAGAACAGTACGCCCAGCCCTAGTCAAAACAAATCAAAAGATCCAGTGCACACCCCCTCCAAAAAAGTTGGCAGATAATTAAATGTACTTTTCTGCCTCAAATGGCTACTCACTTATTTTATCCCAAATGGGGAGTGGGGGTCTCTTAGTCTTTCAGATCATAGCTCTGATGCGAAATTAAGCTCAGCCACCAGTTGACAAGGTGAACCTCCCATTGTCTGAGGCCCTATTCTAAAATGCTAACTGCCAGATGTGGCTGCCTTTTGAAATAACATACTCTCCTCTCCCCCCCCCTCCGCAATTATGCTCCTCTGGCTACCTACTTTCCTCACCTACCTGTCACTACTGTCCCCACCCCATCCTCTCTCATCTCCTTCTCTCTCTCCCTCCCTTCTCTCCTCCACCCCGTTCCTGCTACCCTATCTCCCTACCTTTTTACATACCCTATCCACCCTGGCCTCTGTCCTATCCCCTCCTCTCACCTAGAATTCCTCTACTGCTCCCTTCTCTCCAATAACTGTTTTTTCCTCCATCCTCTGCCTCCTAGGCCACAAAAAGCATAAACCATTATACTTTTTAGCCCTCCTCATCTTCCTTCTGCTTCTGGCTGATGATGTGGAGCCTGTTCTCCCCCCCCCCAAACCCGTACCTTCCTCTGTACCCAAAGGTCATAGCTTTTACCATTTTAATGTATGTAGTCCCCACCCAAAGTTATACTCCCTCAAGGTATTGGTGTCGCAACACTCCCCAGACATCTTCTGTATATCTAAAACCTTGCTGTCCTCTACAGTCACGGTTTCACTTCTTGCCCTCTTTGAATTTCACCTTTTTGGCCAGGACAGCGGTAAACATGGTGGCAGAGTTGTTATTTATACCCACCATAACATTTCCTGCTCATTACCCTCAAAGAGGCCATCCCCTTCTCTCATGCGCCCTTACTGCGCAAACTTTCTTTCCCCTACACCCTCCCTATCTTTGTTGGCATCTTTTATGCCTCCCCTAAGTTCCTCCCTCCTCTCTCCTTAACTCCCTCTCCTCACTTGTCTTCCTCTCTGCCTCTGGTGAACTTAATCCTTCTTGGTGATTTTTAACCTAAACTGGCTTTCCCCAGACTCTAAGCCTTTCCAGCCCTCCATCAAATCATTGAACCTTTCCCAGCTACTCTCCGAACCCACCAGGCTTAACCCCCTCTCCTCAAACCACTCTCTCCTGGACTGGGTAGTATGCTCCACTCCTATCGAGTTTTATCTGCTGGCATGCTCCCAAATGTATTCAGTGATCACTGTCTTGTCTATTGTATTAGGAAAACCCGCTCCCTTCATATCCTCCCGAAAATACATTTGGCACAGACGTCTGAGGTCCCTCAACGCTGATGCTTTCTTAAGCAACCTAGCCACTGCAGACTGGTCCCCAGTCTACTCTGCTTATGATATTGACACAGCCCTCACACACTTCACTGCCATCATCACCCACTCCTGGAACATTTATTAAAATGTAAATTATTTCAATAGTATACATATTTATATATAAATATATAATTATATATAATTATAAGCTATATATACTGTGTGTGTATATGTATGTATATGTGTGTGTGTGTGTGTGTGTGTGTATATATATATATGTATATGTGTGTGTATATATATATATATATATATATATATATGTATATATATATAAAATAAATTATTTAAATAATATTTACATTTATTGTATTTAAAGTTACTAGTCCTGTAGAAGGCTTGTATAATACAGTGCTTCCCTTTGTGGATGTTAATAATTTCATAATTGCGGGTCTGGCTTTCCACCTCCTTTCATCTTTCCCATAAACAAGCCAGTGCATTCTGTCTATTGTAGGAATATTGGTTTCTGCCCCCCAATGGTTTCAACAAAATGTCTTTTATAATGTCTTTCAGAGGGAGGTATTTTTCCTACTCCGGTAAAATACCGAAAATCCATATGTTTTTTCTCCTTGAGCGGTGTTCTTGATCTATTTGCCCCTTAAGAGAGGCATACTGTTTCAGTAATGCACTGACCTCTTGTTTTACTGGAGTCACTGAATCTTCTAAAATTTAATGTTTTGTTTTAATCCATTGATTCTATTAACACTTTCCTCTATTTTAATGTTCATAGTGGCAATATTCTCAGATAAACTTTGTAAAGTTTCTGGAATTTTTTGTCATTTGTCCTGGGATTCCTGCAGTATAGTGAAGTTTTTAATTATTTGTTTGATCCCAGGGAGGTGGAATGTCGTTGTCCTGACCCAATTTGCTGGTCCTTTCTTTATTTTCTAATGTATTTTCTGTCACAGTCGCACTCCCTCTTGCTTTCTTCCAGCAAGTCCAGAAGGGGGGTCTTCTTAGTCCGTCCCCTCTCCAGGACTACACACTGTAAAGACCATGTCAGCCCTATTGGCATATGGCTTCATCATGTTGACATAGTACATTCTTTGGGTATGTCTCTTGTCAGGCAGTTCTATAATGTAATTTACGTCATTCACCTGTCGGACTGCTTTGTACGGTCCTGCCCACTCAGCCTGTAGCTTATCTTTCTGGACTGGGATTAGGACCATGGCCTCCTGACCCACAGTGTATGAGTGAGCTCTGGCTCAGTGGTCGTACCATACCTTTTTGTTTTTGCTGGGCAGCTGCCAGGTTGCTCTGGGCTGTTCTCATAAACTCCTTCAACTTTTCCCTAAGCTTATGGACATAATCCACTATGGGAGGTCCCTAGGTGGTGTGCCTGCCTTCCCAGTCCTCCCGGCTCAAGTCTAGGGGCCCATGAACCCTGCGTCCATGTAAGAGCTTGAAGGGGAAAAACCCTGTTGACTCTTAGGGCAGCTCCCTAAATGCTAACAACAGGTGGGGAAGGTATTTCTCCCAGTCCCTCCCATGCTGTTCAACAAATGCTTGGAGCATCCGATTTAAGGGTACCATTGAATCTTTCCACAAGGCTGTTGGCTTGTGAGTGATAAGGTGTTGTGTGTCTCTGCACCACTCCACACTTCTCCCACAAACATTTCATCAGGTCCGACATGAAGGAACCCCCTCGATCGGTGATCACCTCCTGCAGGAACCCAACATAGGAGAAAATCCCTAGCAAGGCATCTGCTACTTTGTCTGTCCTCAATGATGATAGGGTGACTGCCTCTGGGTATCAGGTGGCACAATCCACCACTGTTAGGATAAACCTCTTCCCGGAGGAGCTGGGGGTATTCAGAGGACCCACAATATCCATTCCTACCCTCTGGAATGGCTCCTCCACTATGAGTAGGGGAATTAAGGCAGCTTGGGTTTTCCTACCCGCCTTCCCTATTTCTTGGCACCAGTGACAAGACCTACAATATTCCTTCGCCTGCTGGGTTGAAGTTGGGCCAATAGAAATTCTGGGCCAGTCACTGCATAGTGCGCACAATCCCCAAATGGCCAGACATGGGAATATCATGAGCAATCTTGAGCAACTGCTTATTGTACCCCTGGGGAATGACAAACTGCCTGCCCATCACCCCTCCCTCTGTCCTTACATCCTACGTATACAGCAGTCCATTCTCCCAGTAAACTCTGTTTCCCGTCACCTCCCAGTGCTCCATCAGAGTCTGCCCAAGCCCTCAGCCTCTCTCATGTAGTGTCATTTTTCTGAGCAGCTGCAAAATCTTTACACACTCCCAAGGCATGGGACAGGTCCCCTTCAGTTTCTAAACTAGGGTCCCTAGCTCTAGCGTCGGAGCATTCAGGGTTACTGCTATCCATAACCCTCCGACTATTGGCTATCCCTCCTTCCTCAGAGTAACCTTCTTTAGCTGTTCTGTTAACTATTCTGCATATCAGGAGACACAGGCTAGGGAACCAGCCTCCCAGTGTTTTCCGCTGGGGCTTCTATGTGGTCCAGGAAACTACAGTTTACCTTTGCTGCTTGTCTGAGGGTAACTGCATATGCCATCCCCTTTTAGAGATTGTTCCCAATAATCACATCCATGGCAAGATTTTCTGCCACTGCAACTTTTTGCACAGTCTCTTCTGTCTCACCCTAGTCCAGGAAAACACTAACAAGTGGCAGTGTTTTCTCCTCACCAGTGAATCCCCGTACTGTAACAAACTGGGTATAAGGTGTTTAGGCTCAACCAAATCCCCTTTTACCAAAGTCAAAGATGCCCCCGTGTCCCTTAACCCATGGGTCTGCACCTGATTCACAGTAACTGGGTGTATGTGCTCCCTCATGTTTACTAGCATGCTTTCAGGGATACACAAAAAAAAACACTTCCTTTGCAGCACCACTTTATGTGCTCTCTGCTTGGAACACTGTCTTGCAAGATGTCCAGGTTGTTTGCAAACCCAACATTCATTTCATCTATCAGGCAACTCTTTTCTTTGTAACCTGGGGCTGCCTGCTTTCAGGGGAGGCAGTGAGGGTTTTAGCTTCCCTGAAAGTGCTCTTTTCCCTTTCTCCGCTGCCATTCCCACCCCACTCCCTTTCAGAGCAGGTCTGCTCTTGGCATAGCAGTCCGAAAGCTCAGCAGCCTCCTGCACTGTTTTTGGATCTTTGTCCTCTAGCCAGGTTTTTAGTTCTGCTGGGCAAGCCCAAAAGAACTGCCCCAAAAGTACAACATTTTAAATTTTCTCTACAGAGTCTGCTTGTATCCCTTCCCACCAACATTTTAAAAACTGACGTTTGGTAGCTAGCTCCTCGTATCTCATGTCAGGGCTTCTCCTGAGCTTACGGAACTTAACTCTGTACACTTTTGCTGTTAAATCATACTTGTTTAACAATGCAGCTTTAAGTTTACCATAATCATTACTGTCCTGATTGTCCATTTGACCCATTGTGTCACGAGTTTTTCCGGTAAGCAGCGGGGATAGCTGAAAGCTCCAGGACTCTCTGGGAATTCTTGCCTGAATGCATACCTTTTCAAGTGTTTAAAAATGCATCCATATCTTCCCCCTCTTTAAATTCAGCTCTCAGTTTAGAATTTAATTTGTAACCCAGTCTTGGAGTCCCAGGTTCACCTATGCCACTTACTTGCTCTGGTGCTGGTCTTTGGAGTTATAGCTTCTCAATCTCAACTTGCCTATGATTCTCTCTCTCTCCTCTCGCTCGGCCTTTCTCTGAAACTGACACTTTTTCTCCTTGGCCGCACACTACTCTCGCTTCTCTTCTCTCTCTCTCTCTCTCTCTCTCTCTCTGTCTCTGTCTCTGTCTCTGTCTCCATCTCCAGCTTCCTCTGTTCAAGTTCCCTTCACTGCTGGGTTTCGAACCTTTTCTGCTCAAATTCCAGCTCCATTCTCTGCAACTCCATCTGCAACCTGATCTCTTCTGGTTCCAACATGGTGGTAACCTTCCCCTGCTGCGGTGGCTCTTGGCTTACCCTGGTCCCGCTGTCCTCCTCCCTGGGTCTGGACACTGCGATGGACCCTGGCTCCTCCATGTCTAAGGTTTGGTCCTTTCCAGTCACCGATTATGACTCAAGGCCTTAGGCATTGGCTGTCACAAGAGCCTCCATGAGGTGCTCCTTGTTTCGCCCCTCGCAACGGTCTCCTTTCTTCCGGCACAACTGCCTTTGATATTCTGCAGTGTACTTGCTGTAGGTGGAAGTCATCTTCTTCCTAATCTACAGCTACACTAGCTTGCGCCCCCCCCCCCAAAAAAAAATGTAAACAGGTAGGGGACTTTGTCACCACAATTATATATTTCTTCTTTTTTTTTTTTTGAAATTCAACATCTTTATTTGTTTTATTATAAAATACAAAATACAACCAACTTACAAACATATAGGTTGCAAAACATATTCTATAATCCCCTAACCTATACAAAAAAAGAGTAAACTCCTTAATTTTCTAACCCCTGCTCTCACCCATTACCCCCCATAGCCTCCCCTCCCTGGAGTGTGCCAACTGAAATTAGTCTAATTGATAAGGAAAACAAAGAAGTATACCACCAACATACAGGATGCAGAAGAGAAAAAGAAAGAAAAAAGGAAAAAAAAACAAGCATTTGTCAATGCCGAATGTTTGCTTGCTGGCATTGGCATTGGTAGTGTAGGAGTTACAGAGCTGCATAATAGGAATGGCAGTGAAGTATTGAACTGAAGCCAACTTCATCACCACCCTGCAGACAGTGACAGGCATTGGGGTGTGCCTTTGGGTCATCAGGCATAATGGTCATGCCATTTCGCCACACCCTACTGTGCAGACACCGACAAGTGTCACTGTGTGCCTTGAGGTCTTTGGCCCTTATGCGCACCACATTCCATCGGGAAATATTGTGAGATGGGTGCGGTATAGGAGAATGGGGTGAGCTTTGGGGCCGAAGAGTCCAAGGCACACCTCGATGCCTCTCAGTGGCTGCAGGGTGTGGGTGGGGGTGGAATGGTATGAGCATTGCAGGAGACAATCCCATGTCACAGCCCTGATGCCTGTCATTCTCTACAGGGTGGGGTGTTGTGGTCGGAAACCCTAATGCCTCATGCATTCGTTGGTATTTTCACTCCAAATTTTCAACATGGGTTTTTTGAGACCCCCACCTCATGAACAGTGGCAATATCAGTTTGTTAGCCGAAAGCTGCTTTTGCACAGTGACTACGGCATTTGTCACCACAGGTGCAAAAACACATTCTGAACAAGATGTGAAAAATGACAGCTGTACTGTTCATGGGGAGGTGTAAAAAATGGCAATGTTGAAAATCTGCAGTGAAAATATAAAAAAAAAAACTGGTGAAGTCACGAGCATGCATAGAAACTGTGCAACGTGCACCCGTAATGTAATTAGTTTGGGAATTGTTTACAGCAGATTGTCAACACAGGTATTTTGGGACCTCTGGTCATGAACAGTGTCACTGTGATTTTCTTTATCTGTCCCGAACAATGATTTCCCACAGTGACCACGCATTTCTGTGCTGAAAGTGTGAAAACACATTTCAGCCATGTTGTGAAAAATAACAGCTGTACTGTTCATAAGGAAGTGTTGAAAAATGCCACTGTTGAAAATTTGGACTGAAAATATTACAAATTCATGAACTTACGAGGGTGCGTGGAAACTGCACAATGCTCACTCGTAACACAGTCATTTTTAGGAATTTTTTCACCAAATTTTCAAAATGGCCATTTTAAGACCTCTGCTCATGAACAGTGTCACTGTGATTTTCTTAACGTGTCCCACACATTGATTTCGCACGCCGACTGCGCCACTGTGCGCTACATGGGCGGAAACATGTTTTGGGTGAGATGTGAAAAATGACAGCTGTACTGCTCATAAGGAGGTGTGGTAAAATGGCAATGTTGAAAATCTGGAGTGAAAATATTGAAAATTGCGAACTTGTGAGCATGCGTAGGATGAGCGCAACAAACACTTGTAAAACAGTCATTTTTAGGACTTTTTTCACCATAGGCTTTTTGAGAGCCCATCTTATGAACACTGGCACTGTCATTTCATTAATCTGTCCCAAAAGGTGATTTCAGCAGTGACTTGAGGGAAATCACCCGCCGACTTAACGCCATGACAGTGACATAATTCATGAGGGAGGGGTCCCAAAACCCATGTTGAAAATTTGGTGCCAAAATTCAAAAATGCCTGAGATATGCAGCAAAGTTGAAAACCCTATTCATTACATTATACAGCTTACCGGCATTTCCTCAGTTCGCGGTCGGCTTTGAAAGTGCAGGCGTGTTCCGGTCCACGAAGATCATCGGCATGGCAGTCCGGAGGTAAGTATGTGGGGGGTGTGGAAGCGGATGCGCGGTGGGTGGTACGGGTAGGGGCAGAGACAGCGAGGACCGTTATTCTGTTGCAGTTTTTTTTTTTAAAAGGAGAGCGATGTGGGACATTTGCCACGCTGGGGTGGGCTCCCAGCATGGCACAAGGGCGGCTTGTGAGGGCAGGACCCGGCCAGAGGTTGGGCACCCCTGTCAGCTATGGCATCTGTTGCCACACTGGGGTGGGCTCCCAGCTTGGCACCCTGACTCTCTGGGGGGACAGTGGAGCTGGCAGAGGATGGCCACCCCGTGGGCTGTCCCATGTGTAACTACGCTGGAGTGGGCACCCAGTGGCATCAGCCTAACTCTGTTTGGGCGCAGCACAGCCGGCGAGATTAGGCACCCCTGCTGGCTATACAGTGAGGGGGGGGCGAGCACGCAGTATGCGTGCGTATGTGTAGGGGGAGCATGCATGAGCAGGCAATATCTTATCGCAGCTCACTGAAGCGTAGCTCCCCCTTTCAACTGTACGTCACTGCATTTTGCAGCTCGAGCAGGCATTGGAGAACTGCGGCCGCGCCTGCAAGCACACTGCCTGAATTGGAAGAGGGCTGCCACACCTCTGAAAACTCAGATGATGGCACTATGTTTCTTGCACATGCGTGCAAGCAAACATAAAAATGGGGGAGGAGACATAGGAAATCTGACAATTAGAGCAAATATAAAGCATACAGTTTGCCCCATTTTTTGTTAAAAGCTTTCATATGGTTACAAGAGCTCGCCACTAGTCTTTCAGTCTGGAAGAAGGGTATTATATCAATTAGCCATTCAGTGTATAATATAGTCAGTTGGTCCATCCAGTGCTTAAGGACTAGCTTCTTAACCATAATTGAAATTAAAGCCATGTGAAATCTACGTTCTTGAACAGCAGTGTTAGAGAACATACGCAAGATACATATCTCTATGGTAAAGAGATCCTCCAAACCTAATAGAGGGTCAAGTTTAGACTTAATTGTTTGCCATAAAGGGGAAAAGGGTGGAAGGTGGTTACCCTTAATGCTAGGAGCCTTGGAAGGAAAACTGCAGAGTTACAGGTTCTCATGGCAGAGGGAGAGGTGGACATTGCAGCCATCATGGAAACATGGGCCACCCAATACAATGACTGGGACCTGTCTGTACCAGGGTACAGGTTATTGTAAGGGACAGGGTGATTGGGAAAGGTGGGGGTGGCACTATATGTGAAGGAAGGACTGAAGTGTGTAAGGGAGGAAGGGGAGGAGGGTAGTACAGAGTCACTTTGGATGCAAATCCAGGATTCCAAGAATAGGATTCTTAGAATGGTAGTGGTGTACAAGCCACCATCTCAGACGGAGGAGTTAGACAGGGAACTAGCGGGACAGATCAGGAGGACCTGCGAGAAGGGTAGTGTGGTGATTGTGGGGGACTTCAACATGCCAGGAGTGGACTGAAGCACCCCAACAACCAGGAACAGAAGGGAGCAGGTACTGCTGGATGCCTTCCGGGACAGCTTCCTGCTGCAAATGGTCAGTGAACCAACCAGGTTAGGGAATACCCTTGACCTTGTGCTGGCAAATGGGGACTTTGTGAGAGAACTTACAGTGGAGGAACCGCTGTCAGGGAGTGACCACCACTCATTATGGCTCTCATTGGATATGGGCAAGGAAGAGTGGAATCTGGCCAATAGTGCTGGACTTCAGGAGGGCCGACTTTGGGAGGTTGGGGAAGTGGTAAAGGGTACCTGGCCAGAATTCAATCTAGTATGGACACTCAACCAGAGGTGGGAACCTCATAAAGCTGGGATAGTGGAGGCAACCAAACCTGCTGCAAAGCCCAGAGCAAGAAGGCTAGGGGCTAAGAAACCGATCTGGTTAAGCAAGGAGGTCATGGAAAAGGTAAGGAGGAAAAGAGCTGCCTTTAGGAAGTACAAGAAAACAGGGAGGGGAGGACAGGAGGAGTACTTGACAGAATCGAAAGAGGTGACAAGGGCAGTAGGGAGTCAAAGCATCTACGGAACTCAGGCTGGCACAAGGCATTAAGAAGGGAGAAGGACTCTTTAAGTACATCAGGGAGAAAAGGGCTGTAAGGACCATAGTAAGGATTAGGAAGGAGGGGGGGTGGGTGGAAGCAGGGTGCGATAAGGCAGAAGCACTAAATGAGTACTTCTGCTCAGTATTTACTAAAGAGAAGAGGGGAGTGACACCCAAGGTGGGAGAAATGGCAGAAGCAGGGTGGGAAGTGGTGACAGATGGGGAAATCATGGAGAGCAGAGTTCGAGAGGGTTTGAAGGCACTGAAGGTGGACAAGGCACCAGGCCCAGATGGCATCCACCCTAGGGTACTGAAGGAACTGGCAGAGGCCCTTGCGGGACCTTTGGCAGACCTATTTAATGCCTCACTACATTCAGGGTGTGTACCTCAGGACTGGAGGATGGCTCATGTGGTGCCCCTCCACAAGAGTGGCCCCAAAGATGAACCGGGAAACTACAGACTAGTGAGCCTCACATCCATTGTGGGTAAGCTAATGGAGACTATCCTGAAGGAGAGGCTGGTGGCCCTCCTAGAGGCCAAAGGACTACAGAACAGCAGACAGCATGGCTTCATATGTGACAGATCCTGCCAAACCAACCTGGTCGAGTTCTATGACTGGGTAACTAGGCAACTGGACAGGGGCCATGCAGTGGATGTCCTGTATCTGGACTTCAGCAAGGCATTCGACTCAGTGCCACATGGAAGGCTGGGAAAGAAGTTAGTAGGCACGGGGTGGGTGCAAAGCTGGTGAGATGGGTAGGAAACTGGCTGCATGGAAGGCAACAGAGGGTGGTGGTGGGGTGGGGAGCTCTCACACCCAAGGGCAGTGACGAGCGGTGTTCCACAGGGCTCGGTGTTGGGACCAGTGTTGTTTGGGATATTCATTGCAGACATATCATGGGACATCAAGAGCAAGATCAGTCTGTTTGCTGATGATACCAAGGTAGGTGCAGTGGTGGATGACCTAGGGGGATGGCAGGGGTTGCAGGATGATCTGGCAAAGCTTGAAACCTGGTCAGACACCTGGCAACTGGGCTTTAATGCCAAAAAGTGCAAGGTGCTGCATTTTGGGATGAAGAACCCAAGGAGGAGCAGCTAGGGGGAGTGCAGCTAGCCCAGACAGAGGAGGAGAAGGATCTGGGTGTGCTCATTACAGGGTCAATGAACAACTCGACACAATGTAGGAAGGCAGCTGCAAAGGCCAGCAAAATGCTGGGTTGTATTGCAAGGGGGTATATCCTCGAGGGAGGAGGTGATTCTGCCACTGTATAGGTCATTAGACCACACCTGGAGTACTGCGTGCAGTACTGGCATCCGTACCTGAAGAGGGACAGTAAGTTACTGGAGGGGGTGCAGCGCAGAGTGGCAAAGATGATCAAGGGGCTGGGGGACTTATCATACGAGAGGAGGTTGAAGGAGTTGAACATGTACTCACTGGAGGAGAGGAGAGACAGGGGTGACATGACCGAAACCTTTAAATACATGAAAGGAATAAACAAGACGGGTACAGAGGGGCTGTTCAAAGTAAGGGAGGGGAGGGCCACCAGGGGCCATGATATGAAACTGGAGCGAGGAAGGTTCAGGGGGGAGATGAGGAGACACTTTTATACAGAGAGGATGGTGGCTGGGTGGAATGCGTTACCTGCTGAAGTGGTATGCAGTAGAACAGTGGACTGCTTCAAACGAGGATGGGACAGGACAAGGGGAAGGGTGGAAGGGAGGGGCAGCTGCAGAATAAGGGGTGCTAGCTGCACATTCGAGCAGACTTGATAGACCTCTAGGCCTTTATCTGCTGGCAAATTTCGTATGTTCGTATAAAGGGGCTACTTTTTCACATTGCCAAAATATATGTATTAAATTCCCTTCATCTTTATTGCACCTGGTACAGATGGGGGCTGGAAGTCTGCCCAATTTAGCGAGCTTAACTGGTGTATAATACATATTGTTTAAAATGTAATATTGGGTGAGTCTGAGTCTATCCTGGGTATGGTATTTGTGAAGATCTGCCCAGATTTGCCCCCATATGGGGTTGGTATTCGGTAAAAGAGAAAACCAAACTTTGGAACCAGATAAGGGCTCTGGAAACTTGACATCCAGAAGGTAAGATTATATCTTGGAGACCTCATGGGGTTTATTGGCAAACTCTTGAACCTCATATAGAATGGGCTTAAGTTGGGGTTCTTTAGATACGGTACCAAAAAGAGAACAGATTAAATGTCTTAACTGGAATACTTTGAAAATTTGTTTCTGGGGTATCTTAAATCTGACCTTGAGTTCTGAAGAGGAGAGAAGAGTATTATGAGAGAACAAATTTTCTACTAAAGTTCCAAGTAGTTGTGGGAGCCAATCTGAGGAAATCTTCGATCTTCCTATCCTAGTATTGGGATTATGGACAAGAGGTTGTCCGAGATCCATTTTAGGAGAGATCTTGAGGTAAGCCCAACACTGGTTCAATACTTTAAGCATGATACAAATAACCAAGTTTTGTAAGGAGCGTGGTAGTGCTAACTTGGTAATGTGGAAGATAGCAAGCGATTTGAGGTTATGGGACTCTATTAGCTGTCTTAAGTTGAAGCCAGGCTGGTATCTGTTTATCCTCCCTGTTAGAGAGCCATTGGCCCACCTTAACAAGGTGACTGGTCCAATAATACATAAGGAAATTAGGGAGGTGACCACCCATTTCTTTGGGTAAAGAAAGGAACGTCTGGGAAGCTTGTCCTGCCGGATAAGTTTGGAAATAAATGAGTGGATGTGTTGAAAAAAGGAGATTGGCAGCCACAGATTCAGTAGGCTTAAGGGGTAGAAGAGACGAGGCAGAATATTCATTTTAATGGTGCTAATCCAGCCGCATAAAGAAAGAGGGAGTTTTGCCCATCGTTGGAGGTCTTGTTGGATATTTACCAGTAAATCATCAAAGTTAAGTTTCTTGAGCAACCCTGGGTCTCTGGAAAGGTGTATACCTAGGTATTTAATCAAATGTGGGGACCATTTAATCCCAAATTGAGTAAAGTCCCCTCTGCAGGTGTAATTGTTTAGGGGAAAGATTTCTTCTTTTTTTTTTTTTTTCAAATCACTGCCTTATTTTATGGTAAACTGTACAGTTTATCAATCTAACACACTGGACTGTTAATGCTCGTGTCACCAAATAATTTCACAGTGTGCAAACAAATCTTTTTGATTGCAGCACTGCAAACCAAATCTTTTAAATCGCACCACTGCCCACAAGATCTGTCACAAATGCACTCTGCGGGTCAGGCCCTCTGTTCCCACAATGCCAAACCTCAAAATGCAATATGTGAACAGGAGACAAACAGGGTAACCCTCCTGTCTGTTTTGGGTCTGAAACAACTACCAGTCTCGAGTCCTGGGGTCAAATATGAACCCTTTTTTCTAGCACGCCCAGTTAACAGGTTCAAGTATCACAACCTCTTCGGGGAACTGTAGTGCAATACTTAACCCAGCTGGTACCCAACCTGGTTCATAATCCCCCTTTTTGATTCAATTGAGACCTAGGTACTTTTCTTACCTTGGTGCATATGGTAACACACTATACGCGCTTAACAGTTCTGTCAGACTTATCAACACTGTCCCAGCATTCGCATACAAAACAAGAACTGTAGCTCCACTATGGAGAGCAACCTACTCAGAAGCTGGCACTAGCACTCCTGTGTGTGGCTGAATCTGGAGGAGTGGTGGATACGTGCCTTTGGTGCATCTACTGCATTTCTCTCTGGATCGAGCTCTAAGATTATAGAGAAAACTCAATCTTGTCTTAACAAGCATCACCTGTCACATGGAAAGAATGTAAATGAATTCAGAATAAATGCATCTTCCAAAGTATGTGTACTTTTTTTGTGTTTATAGCTTAAAATGCCTGAGATCTATTTCATATCCCAACTGTGAAAGTTGTATGACCTTAGAGAAGACTCTTGACCTCTTTGTATGTCAATCTTTCCAACTGCAAAACTAGTTAAATGGAAAATCTGACTATAGAATTTATCATTTTTTTCCTATGAGAGGTACCAACAACAAGAAATACCACCATACTTTTTGCCTGAACTTCTCATCCAGTTACTCTGCCTACAGTTTTATAACTAATCAAATTTCCATTTGTAGGAAGGTTTAGCAGCTCTGTATGCAGATCCTGCACCATTTTAGTTGCCCTCTTCTGAATCGAGGCAGTCCAGAGGATGGCAACTAAAATGGTGCAGGGTCTGCACCAGAAATCATATGAAGAGAGAGACTAAAGGAGCTTAATATTTATACCCTTGAGGAAAGGAGGGAGAGGGGACATGATAGAAACTTTCAAGTACTTCAAGGGAATCAACAAAGTCCAAGAGGGCAGCATCCTTCAGAAAAAGAGGTGTGTAAGAACAAGGGGGCACAATTTGAAGATGGGGGGGATGGCTCAGGGGCAACGTGAAGAAGTATTTTTTCATGGAGAGGGTGGAGGACACATGGAACGGCCTTCCTAAGGAGGTCATGGGGTCAAAAACAGTGGTGGAATTAAAGAATGCATGGTACAGACATAAGGCAATTAGAGTGGGGGTGTAGGAGAAAATAAGCTGTTGGTTAACTAGGATCTGCAGCTTAACCAATAGGTAGGGAAATGGGTAGACTAGGTGGGCCAAGTGGTCCTTATCTGCCGTCAAAGTCTATGTTTCTATGTGATGAAATTTAACCTATCACCATACACATGTAGTCTCCATTTAAATAGGCTTATCTCAAATGGTTCTGTGCAAAATTTATTTTTCAGTTCAAATTCTCCTATATTCTCAAATGTACTTAAAAGTGCTTAAAAGCAGTTATTTATAAAGTCATTAGAAAGGGAAGGATTAAACCCATATTTGCTTCATAAAAAGGGAGCATTGTCATAATGTTTGCTTTTGTGTTGCTCTAGCAACAGTCTTTTGCATTGGTTTCCAAACCTTTTTGCCACAAAAGGAAAACTGTGCCTCTAAACAGAAAGAAAAAAATCCACAAGGAAAATCAGACAGGTATATACTAAGCCTGTCTGTAATTGGCAAGGATAATACTGAGTAATTTCCACTTTAAGCAAACAGAACTAATATTTCTTGGAACCGTGGTGGTAATAGTTGTTAACTTTAGACAATTAACCTTTTGGAAAAGTTCTACTGTTCAAGCCACTTAAAGATAGCATTACTTGTAAACACAAAGGGTAAATTCCACCATTTGTTAAATGAAATGGCTCAAATAAAAAATACAGCCAGCAGTTTTAGAGCAACCATCCATCTCATATTTTAATGATTTGCTAAAAATGTTCAGTTAACATATACTGTCCTTAACAACTGCCCCCAGGAGAGTGTCACCATCTGCAAATATCTTGACCTGACCCAGGACCAAAACCTGGACTACTCAGCCCAATAGAACAATTATCCACTACACTGTGCCACAAGTTGGGTGCCATATATCACGAGTCTTTCCTTAGAAAATGAATCCTTGAACAGATGTTACTGGGGAGGTACTGGACACCAGTCCATTCACAGTGGAGAGAGTTCTGGAAGAACTCACAAAGCTGAAGGTAGATAAGGCCTTGGGGCCAGATGGCATCAACCTGAGGATATTAAAGGAGCTAAGAAGGGAACTAGCAGTGCCTCTGGTGGCCCTGTTCACAGAGTCACTTAGCACAGGTGTCATTCCAGAGGACTGGAGGATGGCACATGTAGTCCCACTGCACAAAGCGGCATTAGGGAGGAGCCGGGAACTACAGGCCAGTCAGCCTCACCTCAGTGGTGGGTAAGATCATGGAGACACTGCTGAAAGAAAAGATAGTGGTTCATATGGAATCCAGCGGTGCTCAGGATCTGAGGTAACGGATTCTCAACGGGAAAATCATGTCAAACAAATCTAATAGATTTTTTTGATTGAGTGACTAGGGAGATAAATCAGGGAGGGGCAGTAGATGTTGTCTACTTAGATTTCAGCAAAGTCTTTCGACACCATCCCACATAGAAGGCTGATTAACAAGATGGGTAGTCTCGGCATGGGAGACAAAGTGGAAAACTGGGTTAGGAACTGGTTAACAGACAGGAGACAGAGAGTGGTGGTAAATGGGGTACAATCTGGGGAGAGAAGGGTGACCAGTGGGGTACCAACAGGGACCAGTCCTGTTCAGTGTCTTAATTAGTGACATTTTAGAGGGGTTAGAAGGAAAGGTCTGCCTGTTTGCAGATGACACCAAGATCTGCAACAGGGTGAATACTCCAGAAGGAGTGCAGAAAATGGAGAGACCTGGAGAAGCTTGAAAGATGGTCAGAGATGTGGCAACTAAGGTTCAGTGCAAAGAAGTGAAAAATAATGCACCTGGGTAGAGAAAACCCTGGGGAGAGCTACAGGTTTGGGGGGGGGAGGAGCAGACCATCACCAAAGAGGAAAGGGACATAGGTGTTATCATCTCTGATGACCTTAAGGTATCAAAGCAGTGCACAAAGGCAGCAGGGAGGGCCAGTGGCATGATGGGGTGCATAGGCAGAGGTATCACTACCAGGAGGTGGGAGGTGGTTATGTCATTGTATAAAACATTAGTAAGGCCTCACCTGGAGTACTACATGCAGTTCTGGAGGCCACATCTGCTCAAGTACATAGATAAGGTGGAGACTATCCAGAGAAGGGCAATAAAGGTGGTGCAGGGCTTGCAGCACAAAACATATGAGGAGAGACTAAGGAACCTCAATATGTACTCACTGGAGGAGAGGAGACAGTTGGAGGACATGATTGAAACTTTCAGATACCTCTAGGGCATAAACTAGGTGCAGGTGGGGGACCTTTACCAATGTAGAAAATGTACTAGAACAAGGGGGCACAACATGAAATTGGAAGGGGGTAGATTAAGAGGTAATGTGAGGACGTTTTTCTACACAGAAAGGGAAATCGACGCTTGGAATAGTCTGCCACAGGAGGTAGTGGGGCAAACACAGTGGAGGGGTTTAAGCATGCCTGGGTCAGGCACAGGGGAAGCTTGAGAGGGGAGGGAGTGATGAAATGCCATTTATCACATAGGGTCAGTGGCCACATAAAATGTATAGGGCCTACGGGCAGACTAGATGGGCCTAGCAGTCCTTCTCTGCCGACAATTTCTATGTTTCTGCCTTCCACTGTTTTTTTAGATGGTGTATATTTATCTGTGGCCAAAACACAGCTGGCCAAACTGGATATGATTTACAACTCCCTATGTTGCTTTGTACTGAGCTGCCTATTGGTACCCGGCCCCTTAGTAGCAGATTAACTTTGCACACTGCGCTTTTGGGTGCACAGTTCTGGCACAGTAAGCTCCTGCAATATCTAAGCAACCTATTCTCTTGTCCCTCATATGGCATATCAGCTCAGATCTTCCTATACCCAGCAACTCTTGCTTACTAGTTGCAAGCAGGTTAAGTGACTATAAGTATTTGGGCCCCTCACACTTGGAATAGACTCCCAATTAATATTAGGGGTGCAAATAGCATGCAGAGTTTCAAACTGAAATGATGCTTTTCTCATTTCACTTCTGTCTGCCTGTGTAACCAGTAGCACCATACTACACCTGTTTGCTTTACGCATCAGTAGCATGACAGTTTTCACAATATAAACACACAATACATGTCACTTTTTTCTATAATCAAAGTTTTTATTAATTTTCCAAATTTTAATGTAACTCTCCTACAAATGGGGGTTCCTGAAAAGTCTTCCTTGAACTTGCCTAGCTGCTTCCTGCCAGGTTGGTGTTCAGCGTTTTAGCACTTTAAATGTATTGCCAGAGGGTGCCTGTATAGCCTCTGTGTACTGTCTCTTTAAGAACTGCCTGGATTGCAGTCATAATTAATCTAAAGTGGAGTTCTGTTAGAAGATGTGCTTGTCTGCTGATCATTTGTTAGAGTAGTAATAATATTGCAGTTTGTTCTAATCTACTGTATTTGCAGCACGGACAGTTCTGTTTGTTTCCATCATCTTGGTCCTGGACTGCAGAATGGGCCAATCAGTACATTTGGGACTCTAAAATGGAGCCTACCTATAGGGGCTTGGTAGGTCCAAAACTTGTAGGAATTGTAGTTTGGGGCTTTTGATGCCTAAAATAACCTGGTGGAGGAGCCCTTGTTGTGACTGACAGATTAGTCAACTGATCCTTTTGGATCTTGGGGGAATTCCCAAGCTGCTTGCAGCTACTTTTAGTTCTGAGTTGGGAAGTAAAGAGATTACAGCTTAAATTATTCAAGCAGCAGCCGTGGCATAGATTCACGTGGGAGAACTGTGGAAAGGCCTGAGTTTTGGCCTGCATGCCTGCCTGCTGTCCCTGAGAGGGAACTTGTGCCTTTTTAAGACTGAATCTGAACTTGGAGAGTGAAGTAAGCCACTGAATTGTGACCAGGCTCCTACCTGAAGAAGACTGAAGATTTGCTGAATGCAATCGGCCTGTCTGGACTTCCAGCCACCTCTGAACTCCCGGATTGTGCAGAGACTCTGTAATTGTGACCAGAGAGCCTTTTGCCTAGGACAGTGGAATTTCCTTACATGTGACTGTGTTGTGTACTTACAGTGGGTCGTGATTTGGTTCCCCACTGTGGTTTGAATTGTATTCTGCTTGCTGGAAGTTGCATTAGAATTTCCTTATGTGTAAATGTGATGTGTGCTGCTAGTGGGTTGGGATTTGGTTCCCCACTGTGGTTTGAACTGTATTATGCTTGCTGGAAGCTGCATCCAACCCCATGGACTGAATCCAAAATCACCTCCATTGGGCCTGGGCCTTGCCACACTGGCCCAGCCAGACTACCCGCTGCACAGAGAAAGCCATCGACGAGAGACCTGTCTGGGGTCAGCCCCCTGCTCAACACTTGAACAGGAACAATGCCTCGGTGATTCGTGTGGGCCCTACTTCTCTGGGCACTCCAGCTCAACAACCTGCAGTCTCAATTTCGTCCTACCTGTGTCCAGTGTTTGGTATCGTGAGTAAACATCAGGGTAGCTCCCTGCAACAACAGCTAAATCTAAAGTGTTGTCATCTGATTGTCTTGTTGCTTTTTCTTTCACGAACTGAGCCCTCCGGCTACGGATTACAAATAGTGTGTGTTGTGCATGTTGCTTTCTTCCATCGCAGTGCCCCAACCAGCTGCAATGTTCCTGGCTAGCCCACCATTTTCCTTCCTGGGTACCCAGAGTGTGTGACTGTGTGGGGACTTAAAGCACATGCATAATTGTTTGATTAATATAGCGTTTAAGCCAATCAACCTGATTATGCCCCTTCCTTGTTCAAGTCCCCTGAACAAATCAGATCTGACTTTTTCTGCATTTGATCTGACTGTGGTTTCAGTTTATGCCAAGGGTACTGTACTGTTGTTTACTGTGCATAACCTTGTTTTACAGGGGGTCCACAGGGTTGAGCCAGAGGAACCAGCCCTGGTGGTACAGTAAGTGCAAACAGTGTGGGTATTGGTATGGTGTACAAGGTGTACTGTGAAAGTGATTATCGTGTATTGCTCAGGCCACTAGAAGGGATGGGGGGGTTACAGTGTCCCGGAGGGCTGTGCCCAGGTTAGTTTGACCACTGCCAACCCTGACCCCGGGTGGAGGCACCAGTTTCAGAACTCAGGCCCCTTAACCTGCTACTGGCCACACAGGCAGGGGTAGTAGCCCTTGGGATAGCGTCACCTAGGGGTTACATTAACATCAGGGATTGAGTACATTCATAGTAAGCAACTTCTTGACATACATCAACAACTATGTGCCAGTACACCAAGTATTAACATTATCCAAACTTTGTCATGCAAGCTTGACTGGGGTGTATCCCCATGGAGTTACAACTCAAGCAAAGATAACACAGTCATGATCGTCGCATGTTACTGATGCAGTACACATAAAACACTACTCAAGCTGGCCCAGTGGTTAGATTTCCACCCACAACACTGATGACCCGGGTTTGGGAATGGACTCTGGTGTCGGAGGGCTGGCCTGGGGAAGATGGCTCGAGCATCCAGTGACCACTCGACTTCTCCTGGGAGGGAGGGAGGTTCGCGGCTTGTAGCTTGGTGGCCCCTGGTGGAGGCTGGGAGCATGGCAACTCATCTGGCCACACTGTGGGTGGGAGCGTGACTGATGTCGGCGCACGCCTTGACATCATATGGCACATCATGCTCCCCAGGAAAATGCCCCATGTCCAAGCAGATGATGGCCACTGGTTCCTGGCATACCACAATAGCCCGGGGTGGCCCCATGCTGACCCCCCCCCCCCGCCGATCCTACAGGTTAATTGGTTGTACCCAAGGGCACTTCTCCCCTGGAGGGGGGGGGAGACCCATCTGACTAAGGAGTCATGTCTGGTCACCTGGGGGATCCATTGACGGCCACGGGGGGCAGTGGATGGCGACCAGAGGAGGTGGGGGGCGGCCTTGGGTCCTAGGTGGCCCAAAGTAGTGGCCGGACCAGGGAGTGGGGAGCAAAAAAATACAAAAAAAAATACTACTCATAACTGTCTTTAATATCAATTAAAATTCTACATGCGTTGGTGGTGGTGGGGGAGCTTTGGAAGGGGAACCTGCCCCTGATCATATCATTTACCTGGGCATCTTACAAACATATGAATATAAGAATTTGCCAGCAGAAATGGACCGTAATGGTCTTTTGAGTCTGCTTGGGTGTGCAGCTCAGTTAATTCCTTACAGCTGCCCCCCCCAACTCCTCCTGGAGTCACCCCCCCATCCCATTCTCTTCCCCTATCCACTTCCCATTAGTGTCCCTTTTGGTCCCAGTCCTCTTCTTCACCTTATCCCACATCCCCTTGAAACTGGCCACTGTCTTCGCTGTCACCGCCTCCTCTGGCAGCTCATTCTGCCCCTTTACCACCCTTTCAGTGAAAAAAGTACCCCCTCAATTCCCTTTTGAATCTTCCCCCACCAGTTTCAGCGTATGCCCCCTAATTGCACCTTCCTTTCTTAAGTAGAAGAATGCCCTCTGTACTGACCCCGTTTATTCTGTTAAGGTACTAGACAATCTCAATTATGTCCCCCCTCTCCCTTCTGTCCTTCAGGGAGTACATGTTCAGATCTCTCAGCCTCTCCTCATATGCTTTGTCCCCCATACCCTGAATCATTTTGGTTGCCCTCTGCTGGACCCCCTCCAGTAGTTTGATATCTTTCTTCAGGTAGGGGCACCAGTGCTGAACATACTGTGCTGTTCCAGGTGTGGTCTCATCAGTGACCTGTACAGTGGCAGAATAACTTCCTTCCTGCCTTCTCAAGGTGATTCCCCTGGCGATGCATCCTAGCATTTTATTTGCCTTGGCTGCTGCCTTACAGCACTGTACTGTGTGCTTTATAGCACCCCTGACCATTACTCCCAGTTCCTTTTCCTCCTCTGATACTGTCACCTGTATTCCCCTCAGCCTGGAACTAGCCTTTGGGCTCCCATGTGCATTACTTTACATTTCATAGCATTACAGCCTAACTGCCAGTTCCTGACCATTCCTCCAGATTAGCCAGGTCCTCCCGCAACACCAGTCTCCCCTCCTCTGTGTCCATCCTCCTACAGAGTTTAGTAGCATTTACAAGAAGGCACATCTTGCTACTAACCCCTTCAGCAGTGTCAACAATGATTACGTTGAGCAGCACATGACTGAGCCCTGTGGTACCCCACTGATTACAGGCCTAGGTTTGGACAGCTCCCATCTAACCACCACCCTCTGGTTCCTGTCCCTTAGCTAGCTCCTGACCCACCCCTGTATTTTGTCCCCTAATCCCAGGTCCTCCAGCTTGCTCACTGGCCTGTCATGCGGCACTGAGTCAAATGCCTTGCTGAAGTCCAGGTACAGTATGTCCACCACCTGTCCCCTGTCCAGAGACCTCATCACCCAGTCAAAGAAGTCAGTCATGTTGGTTTGACAAGACCTCCCCCTGACAAACCCCTGCTGCTTGTCATCCTGGAGGCCATTGTCTTCAAGGAAGGACACCAGCCTTTTCTTGAGCATGGCCTCCATTAAGTTACCCACTATGGAGGTTAGACTAACTGGCCTGTAGTTAGCTGGCTCATCCCTGGGTCCACTCTTATGGAGGGGTACCACATGAGCTGTCCTCCAGTCCTGTGGCACACACCCTATCTCCAGCAAGATGTTAAATTAGGTCTTTTAGAGGTGCTACCAGTACCCTCGCTAGCTCCTTCATGACCCTCGGGTGTACCCCATCTGGGCCAGGTGCCTTGTCCACCATCCATTCTTTAGTCTTCTTAAAACCCTGTCTATCCCAGTCTCCCTCACATACTCCTTCTGCCCCCAAAGGATCCCCATAATGTTCCCTTGTGGCATAGGCTGTCCACTTCTTTGGTGAATACTGAGCAAAAGTACTTGTTTAGTGCCTCCGCTTGCTCCTCCCCTTTTTCTACCCATCCTTCCTCCCTCTTTGTCTAACTATTCTATCCCTTGTGCTTCTTCTCTACTTGATGTATTGGAAGAAGTCCTTCTCCCTTCCCTTAATCCCATGGGCCAGCCTCAGTTCATTCTCTGCCTTGGCTGTCCTGATCTCTCTGCCTGCCTCTCGAGATTTCACAGCGTATGCCTCTCTGTCCTTCTCCTTCGAGGTACGCTTGTACCTCAGGAAGGCTGCCCTTTTTTCCCTTACCTTTTCAGCTACCTTACTGTTTATACCAGCTAGGTTTCACAGTTTTGGAGTTCTTCTGGGCTTTTGTATGGCCCCGATTATTTCCCTCTTATTGATGGTCGATTTCTGGTCCACATCCAGCTCTGGTCTGAGCTTTGCTAGGTGCTCCTGTACTATGCTCCCCATCCTATTAAGTCTGCCTTCCTAAAGTCCACCACCTTCATTATAGACATGACTACTTCCTTCCCCATATAAATGGAAAATCGCACTTCGGTGGTCACTGCCAGCAAGGGGATCCCTCACTTCCATGTCCTGGACATTCTCTACGTCCGATAGCACTAGGTCTAATATGGCCTCCCCCATTGTTGATTCTATGACTCCCTGTGTCAGGAAACAATCCTGGATACATCCAGTAGGGCCTGTTCCCTGGCACAGGAGGTAGCCAGGGTGCTCCAGTCTACTCCAGGTAGAGGTGCTCCAGTCTACTCCAGGTAGAATGAAGTCTCCTAGTATTACTGTGTTCCCCCTCCCCATCTGTTCCCCCAGCTCCTTGTCTTACTCTAATTCCTGTGAAGGTGATCTGTACACCACCCCCACGTGAATCCTTCTCCCAGTGGTGTTCTGAAGTATCACCCATAGGGCTTCTGCAGTACCCTCCTCTCTGTTACATATTATCCCCTCCCTTATGTACAATTCAACACTCCCTACCCCTTCGCTCTGTCCTTCCTGTTTTTTTTTTGAAATTCTCTTTTTATTGATTTCCAACTATTATTACATCAGATTGGTAAATACAACATGAAAATGATACAGAATTTCAAGATAATCCAGACACTAACCATTACATAGAAGCCGGAGAAAAATAAATATAAACCCCCTCCCCACCCCCACCCAAGGAAGGTGTCACCACTGAAGAGAGACAGAATAAGTTTTTCGTAAGTAATTGAGATGTTGTAGGGATAATTTACCCGAAGTGCAAGCCAGGTAGAAACCAGACCAGACAATCTAGAGACGTGAGAGGTATTTGGGATTGATTTTAAGAAAACGAAAGAGAGTGTCAGAGAGATCAGAGATAGGGAATATTCCATCAAACCAAACTAGTCTAGGAGCACTTGGGATCTCAATCAGTGGAGATACAGAGCATACAGCTTGCCCCATTTTCTTTGAAAGGCCAGTGGAGAGGATCTAGTATTAGCAATCAACTTCTCAATTTTAAAACACTGAGACATTTCTTCAACCCAGTCAAGGTATGAAATCTCGAGGTTATCTAACCAGTGCCGAAGCACTAGTCTCTTAACCGCCATTGAAATAAGAGCCATATGGTATTTCCTTTCCCTTACATTGATACCTGAATAAATACGCTCTGTCCTTCCTGTGTAGTTGGTATCCAGGGATCACAAGGTACCATTCATGGTAGTGGGATGCCCATGTCTCCATGATGACCACTATGTCTATGTACCCCTCCGCCATCATCGCCTGTAGGTCTGCTGCCTTGTTAGCCAGGCTCCTTGCATGCAAGGACACCACCTTGCAGTGCGACCCTAGTCCCTCTTTACTCCTGTTCCTTTTGTGCCTCTCCTCACCCCAGTCCCTTTTATAATGTCTCCTTGCTCCCCCATTCCTTTTTATTTCCTCTGGGGAGGGCGGGCCCCTCCTGGTGCAAGTGCCTAGCCTCCTGATGCCCCCGCTTGATTAGTTTAAATGTAGCCTGTCAACCAAGTACCTTTCCAGGTTGCCTTTCAGAGTCCCTGTCTGAGTGAGAGGTCTAATCTAGACCTGTGTGTGTGTGTGGGTAAAAGCCTTGTTAATGGAATTTCATTGTGCAGTAGAGGTGGGTAAATAGGCAGGCCAGAAGTGGCCTTCAGGTGTTTTTACAGACAGCAGAGGTTAAGTAGCTGTTTCATGTGTGTGTGAATGCTTGAGTTCTCCTCTAGAGACATCTTTTACCTTTTCATAACTGACTGTCATGCTGAGCTCAGCTAGCCACTCATATACTGATTCTTGCTCTTTCCAGTGCCAGAGAAGTACCCACTTGGCTGTGATGAGCACCCCTTCCAGCCATCTGTTTTCCTCCACAGTAAACTACCAACTTTCCAAGGCCTAAAACTGGGACTGTCCATCCTGACTATGCCCCCCACCATGTCACTCCCATGGGCACCGCCAAGAGAACACTGCACACAATCAATTAAAAATGTTGCTGCTTGCTCTGGCCATGCCACCCCACAGTAACACCAGTACCAAACATCCAGATTAAAACAGTCTGCTGCAGCAAGTTCCAAATCATGATGTACAGAAAGTTCATTAGAAGAAAACCAACGTTAAATTGTGATCAGACGTTCGAGCTGCATGTATTGCTCCTCATGACAGTCCCATCCAACCTGCTTACACTCGCCTCATTTGCTGAGCAAACTTCACTTCAATGAATCCCACCACCACACCACATTGTTTTCACACACTTCCCTACAGCTGATCAGGTTTGGGTACCTTAGTTTACTGCTGCCGGTCTGTTCTCTGTCTGGAGTCCCTCTCAGCTGCTGGCATCCAGATGTCCACATGTGCTTGTTTGCACTACTACCCAGTCTAATCTAACAGGAAGGAACATGCTTTACTCTGCTCCCACTGACATGTTTGCAGTGCAACACAGGCGCAGGGGTTGAAGTTGCAAACTGCTGTCCAGCCTGAGCAGCACCACAGTGGTGCTGAAATAACTGTCACTCACAGATTAGCAGTCAGCAAAAAAAAAAAGGGGGGGGGGGAACAATACTGGGACAAGTAAGCAAAAAACAGGACAAAAGTGACATTTTGCAAAACTTATGAGGACACCGAGACATGCTGCCTAAAATAGGGACTGTCCTGGGAAAATAGGGACTGTTGGTAGCTTTACTCCCCAGGCCTGGTGAGCAAGTGTGGGGGTCTCAGCAGCCCATCCTCAGCAGAATAGCTTGTGACTGGAAGGTGATATCCATGGAGGTTATATGCCTGCAGATCCGCTGGATCTCCTCCCAGAATCTGTTCAGCTTAGGGCAGGACCAGAGTAGATGTGAGATGGTCTCTGAGTCTGTGTGGCATCTCCAACACCTGTCATTGTCTGGAACACATACAAATAGAGATGAGCAAGAATAAGTGCCTCAGCTGGGACTTGAACCCAGGCCACCCAGAAAATCATTCCAACTGTGCTAACCAGCTGCACCACTGAGACAACTGGAACCTGGGCCATCCCCGAGCACATTACTCTTTCTCAAATGCATAACCCAATGGCAACACAAATATTTACTTGTAAGAATAACACAGGAGTGTGGTGTGCATATTTTATGGAACACATATCTGTCGTAGTCTATTGACCTCATTTGTGTAGCTTCTTGGGGGTTCTATGCTGCCTAAGTAAGATTTTGTTTGCTGTGTGAATCTGTTTTTTGAATCTTTAACCCCCAGGGCCAGAAGGCACTAACATCGCTTCCAGGCCAGAAATGTAATTTAATTTAAGAAGTCTCGGATTACAATACCTCTGAGCAAAAAACAACTCTTTTACAAAGGATCCACATCCGTGGGGAAGGGTACCAACCATAAAAAGATAACATTATATTGGAATTCCATGTATAAGCAGTCTATAAAAAAATTACTAGACATTATAACTAGAAATCTACAAACATGAAGATACACAAGTGTAGCAGTAAGAGAATAAAAACAGGTGAACCTGAAGAGAGAAGGCAGCCTAGGAGGCCTTGTCAATGCTGTAGGAATAGATAATGGGGTGCAAGGTATGGGCAGGGTGGGGAAAGACGGAGTAGAGCAAGTGGAGGGGAGAGTGGTGGGGAGTACAGAGTACACCCACCTCTATTCCCAGAGTAGAACAAGAGGAGGGTGGGGGGGGGAGTCAGAGGAGAGAGGGATGAAAATAGGAAAGAGATGGGCGGATCAAGGCACATATGTTGGGGGAGTAGAAGCACTGGGGTGGAACATCAGGGAGAGGCGGTGCCTGTTAGGTCAAACAGTTGCAGTTGCTGTTAGCTATGAGATGCTGACTGAGCATGTGTTTAAACGGGCCCAATTTTGGAATGGATGCGATATCACAGTGCAATGCATTATACCAAAGAGGTGCTCTATAAGCAAAGGATTGCTGCCCTTGGGTCATATTTGGCTCTTTTCTCCAGGTAATCCTGGTTTTATCCAAAGTGTTTAGTCCTTGCCGGCTGAACTGCTTGTATATGTGGCTTGCCATCCCTTTGTTTGGGTGAGTAGTGCATAACCGGTCATCCAGAAGCTGGTACTCTGTTCATCTATAGCCAGAGCCAAATATAGGAGTCAGAGCATGCCTGAGTTGGAGATATCTCTAGTGGTGCTGCTTGGGGAGATTATATTGTGTATAGCTGGTGGAAGGATTTCTGTATCCCAGTGGTGTGAACCAGTAAGTGCCAGAGAATCATTATGCCCTTGTTGGCCCACATAGCCCAATGGATTTCCTTGTCCATCTATTTTCAATTTGTTATTGTTCAACAAGGGAAAGAGCAGGGATCTGTCTGGGTCTCCGTGTGCGAGTTTGGCTGCCTGCTTTCAGGCTGAGAGTGAGTGCGCTAATAACTGTGTTCAGGGAGGCAGGTTTAGGAACCATACTGAAGCAGATGGTGACCTGTACAGAGCTGTCTCAGGTGCTCTCCTCATATAATACCCACTTACACACAGGCTTATGCTCTGCACTTGGGATAGCTTTAGTCAGCTGATGGATTGCCTGGGCTACCCTTTTCAGAAAAAGTCAGGAAGGTAACACCCTCCCCTCTTTTGAATTCTTTCGCTAGTTTTTTATAACTGAGTCTTGAGTCCCTGCCCCCAAAAAAAAAAAAAAAGCATGTCTCTGTGGAGGTGGGTTATAAGTTTGAGTTCCAACAGAGTGTGTGTTATCCAGGTCTTATTATATTTTGGGCACTATCATAATTTTGTAGGTATGTGCCCTGCCCCAGTGGGAGAGGTGGAGGTGATTCCGTCTCACAAAATCTTTTTAAAGGACAACTCCTAGGAGCTCTACATGATTTCTTCCAAGGCAGCTTAGATCCCAGGAAAATGTTATTCCCAAAAATTTGAGACAGTTCTTTGCAATTGGCATGTACCTCAGGAAGCTAGGCCCTGCATGCACTAACTTATGGGATGGCAATGGCATTGACTTAGTTATATTTAGCTTTTATCCTGATGGTCTGCCATACTCAACAATTACAGTGATCACCTGCAGTACAGACTCCTGTGGGTTTGTGAGGGTGAACATGATGTCATCAGCAAAAGCCACGACTTCGTTCTCGCCCATCATTTCTATTCCATGAATTTTTGGATGCTGGCAAATTGCATGGATGAGAGGTTCTAGGGTTGAGATGAACGGGAGAGGGGACAAGCGGCATCTTTGTTTGGTGCCCCTGACTAGCAAGAATTGTACTGAGTTGGAGCTGTTTGTGACTACCTTGGCTGCTACCCCAGCATGCATGACAGAGATCCAAAGTAGAAACTGATATTCCTGGTCAAACCATTTCAGAATATGAAAAAAAAAAAAAAAAAGCACCATTCTATCTGATCAAATGCTTTCTCAGTATCTAGTGATAGCAAGGCTGTAGGAGGGTGAAAACTTGCCGCATTCGTGATTATGTTTACTAAACCCCTGATATTGCCAGAGTCCTGCCTGTCTGGCACAAATTACACTTTATCAGTGTCTACCTGGGCCGCCACTGTATTCCTTAACTAAGATGCCAACATCTTGGCATAAGTTTTGTAGTCCACTGGTATGAGGAAAATGGACCAGTAGTTGACACACATTTGTGGGTCCTCCCCTGGTCTGGATATTACAGAGATCTGTACTGTTCACATGAATGTGATAATATCCCGTTGGTGCATGCCTCCATGAGTGCTTCATGCATCGGGGGCATAAGTTCTTATTTGAAAGCATGTAACTATATAATCCATAAAACTAGCCTAGTCCCAGGCAAAGATCGTTAACAGTATTCTAAATTCATGTAATACTGGTAATTGTAGAGCTCTGCACATGGTACTCTGTATTGCCGGGGAAAGGTGGAGAGGCATAATTATAAAGGAAATGGAGGGGGAAAGGAGAGGGAATGTAAACAAAGAAAAACTACTAAAAATTTATAAATACATACCTTGGGCTTGATTTTCAAAATGAAAACTTGGACGCAAGTGGCATCTTGTGTCAAAGTTTGGGACAATCCCAATTTTCAAATGCAGGCTGTGTCGACAGCGGGATGCCTTGCACCAAAGCTGCCATGCTTCACCCTTGCAGCAGAAGTGCCCTTGTGCCAGGTCACAAGGGGCTTGTGCCACAGTGGGGCTGCACCATCCCCTTATTTGGAATTTCAGAAGCTCCACCATCGTTGCAAGAGGGGTCTCAGGTTAGACCAGCCAGGAGCTGGTCTAAGGGCCCTGCACCACTGCCTGGCAGGGAGGCAGGGGGGAGCCTGGAACATGGGAACTGGGGGCCGAGAGAGCAGTGGGGTTGCCATGGGAGGGGGGGTGATGGGGAACTGTGGCAGTGAGAGGGATCTGAGGAGATACCTGGCAGAGGTACCATGCACAGTGGTACAGAGCAGAGTGGCCTGGGTAGGGGGGTTGGCATGGCTAGACCATCATGACCTGGACCCCAGTTGGCAACATCCCAGGCACCTGCTCCACAGGTGCCATAGTCCCTGGCAGTGTAGTCGGGCATGCGCCAGCTGCCACATGGGGGGGGGGCTGTGTGCTAAGGGAATATCACGGTGCCCGGGGAACATACCCATCCACCAACTGTACCCCAAAACCTGCAGTCACTGCCAACTGCCATGTGTACAGACGGGACTGTGGCACCTGTGGGGCATGTGCCAGGGCTTTTGCTACCTGGGATCTGGGTCATGATGTGGCTATGCCAATCCCCCCCACCCAGGCTGCTCATCTCTCTGCCACTGCTCATGGCACTCCAGCCGGGTGCCTCCTCAGATCCCTCTCACTGCCGCTGTGCCCCTGTCACCCCCCCATAGCAACACCACTGCACCCTCTGGCCCCAGTCTGCACTGTCTCTGGAACCATAATAAAGTACCATACCAGAAGCAGATCTTGGACTGGAGGAGGGGGTGCAGAAGCAGAATCCCTCTAATGAACCTGAAGGAACCCTTGTGCTGAGCCATAGTTTTTCCATCAGTGAGAGCATGAAAAGCCAACGCTGTAGCCAAGTGAACCTTAACCGAGGAATACCTGAGGCCCGCATCCATAAGGGGTAATAGGTGATCCATAACGTGACTAGATTTGCAAAGGGGTACCCCTGACAGGCACTACTCCAAACAGTAAAACACTTCCATTTTTCAAAAAAGATGTACCTAGTAGATGGCTTGTGAGCTGCAATTAGAATAGTGACAACTGTGGGGACACCTCAGAGTGGGAGAGTTCTAAGCCCTCAGGAGTCAGGCATGGAAGTGCAGGGATTGAAGATCTGGATGCACCAAAGAGAGCTATGATACTGTAACAAAAGTCCCACCCATAGAGGGAGCGGGACAGGTGGTTCCTTTGTCAATTTCCAGAGCAGAAGGAACTGAATTTGTATGAGCCAGTACAGGGCCACTAATATCAGGGTGGCTTACTCTGCCCACAACTTGACCAGAACCCTCTCTATGAGAGGGAATGGAGGAAACATTTGTATAAACCTCCCCTTCCAAGAGAACAAGGCATCTTGCCAAAAACCTCAGGCCTTAAAGCAAACAAGAAGAAAAGCAGCAGCTTTGCATTGTATGGAGACACAAAGTGGCCAATGTCTGAGTGACCCCACTTTATGAAGAGGTTGCCCACAATGGAGACCAACAGCTCCCATTTGTGGCTCAGAGCCTTGGACCAGCTGAGGTGATCTGTGAGGGCGTTATGGGTGTCTGGAAGAAATATGTCCATCAGGAAAATGTTGCGTTCCATTGTCTGGTGCCAAACCTGCATTGCCTCCCTGCACAGAGGATATGAGGGAACTTTGCCTTGGCAGTTGATATAATGTAGCACTCAAATATAACCTGTACGGATCAACAGCTAGTGACCTTGAAGGAGAATAGTGAAGGCCTGTAAGCCAAGCAGAACAGCAGTCCTCTCCAGAGTGTTGCTGTGTAGATCCGTGTCTAAAAGGGACCACTGATCCTGAGTCTGGAAGGGGCCCAGATGGGCACTCCATCCTGAACCAGAGGTTTTTATTGTCATCACTATAAGAGGAGATGTACAGAGAAAGGAGGACCCTGCCACCAGGTTTGAGTAGTAAGAGGTCAGGGCTGTCGACATTAATCTTAATGGGACCTCCCGTCACTGGCTGCTCAAAAAGTGGCGCCACCAAAAGACAAGTTTGACTTAGAGTGTTGGTTGTCACTGGGTCGAGGCTCAATTGCACTTGTGAAAAACTACCAAGCAGACAGAAATGTGGGATGCATTGCATTTCACCCATGGGGATACAGTTTTCCCCACATTCCAAAGAGGGTATAGGAAATGGTCGAGAACCATCATGAGGAATGGCTCTGGAGGCAGGCAGAAGAAAAAATTAAATGAATAAAAGGAGAAGGTGCGCACAATTGCAATTTTTGTTTAATATCATTGCTTATTACATGGGAGATGGAACATAGTATATTAGGGTGACCAGATATCCCACTTTCACTGGGACAGTCCTGATTTTTGCTGCTTTGTCCCAACAGTTTTTTTTTAAAACCAGGGTTTCATCCCGAACCGGTTTTACTGGAATTGCTGGTTTCCATTTCAGGCCCCAGCTGAATGTTCTAGTGGCAGTGATGTTGCCAAACGGCCTCCAGACCCTTTAAAAACGTGAATGCCTTTTTTTCCTAAGTCTGCCTACAGCCCAGCTGCTAGCACTGCTATCTGTCCCGCCCCCCAGCCACCCCCCTCATTACTGATGGCACACACACACTCACACTCTCTCTACTGACTAAGCACACTCGGATGCTGCTAACATGAGTTTGCATGGGCTTCTTGCATCCACCTGCGCAGTCATTAGGTGCTGAGTGAGCATGTTACTGTCAATGACAGTCTTTCTATTTTTTTATTTGGAATTGGAACTGACTTCCAGGATCTGAGTTGGAGGGTCTGAGAGTCACAGGGACAGAGTAGCCTGAAGAGGAGAGGCCAGAGGGAGACAGCACAGGTGGGAGGGAGGGAGTCTGAGAGACTCTAGTGAATGCACGAAGTGAAGGCAGGGAGTCAGAGGCAGGACCTCCTGTCTGTGCCTTGTGGTGCCTGGCCTGGTGGAGTCTGGCTGAGAAGAAGAGAGGTGAGAACAATTGTTTACAACACATATGTTGTTTTTTTTCTGGATTGTACCAGATTGACTGTTTTTCAGTTAAACAAAATCCTGACACGAAGGGCCAGTGGTGGCAAGAGAAGCCTGCCATGAGACAAGCAAGCCACACAGCTGCCAGGCAACTGCAGCTGATGTGAGGTGATTCCCTTTGGAAGGTGGGCATGCTGTGGCACTTGGCAAATGAAAACATTGTAATGTAAATCAGTGAATAAATAAAAAGATTTGTTGATTGCCCCAAAATGCAAAAGAATGCTTCTAAAACACCAGAGCTTCTGGGAGCCTGGGAGCCCCCAGATCCCTAGCTTTATGTAGTCATTTTTCACACATCATTTTCTCAAGCCTTCCCAGTCATGTCTGAGTTTCTACTTAACAAAATCTGTCACCCTGTAGTATACACATGCACAGGGCGTGCATACAAGTATCCCAGGTAAACCTAAAGGTTACTTGATTGAGATCTGGGACAACACTAAAAAATTTGAAATCAGACTGCCTCTAGCCCACTACCATTCACGTCAATTTAAATAGGTATAAAAATTGCCCCACTGATTTGTCTGAGTGAAATTCAGGACATTTCTGTGAACTTATGGTTAACCACTTGCAGTGCACATAAAATAAAAATATAGACAGTTAAAGACTTTCCCATTGGCATAACAGAAGTTTTGCAAGTGTCAAACAGAAACTTTTCTGATACATGAAAAAAAAAAAATGTTTAACTGGCCTGTTAAAGCTTTTATTGTGTTGAAGGACTTTTAAGGTCACTTTATTACTAGACTCATATTTACAAATGTAGTGATATGAAACCATGACTGATAACTTTATGGCTTACAAAAATGTATTTATTGGTGGTGTGCATGTATGTTTCTTTGTTCATTTCGTACAGGCTGAGGCCTAAAGGAAGTAAGAAGACAGACTAGCGACACAGAAGTCACCATGTGTATCTTCCAAGTTGGCAGAGAAAGTACAAGTGACTGTATTACTAGGTTTAGGTCTAGGGGAGGGTTGTTCTTCTAAGGGAAAACTAATAGTAGCAGTAGATTGTATTTCTTTATGGTGCCCTTCCCCAGGCTTAGGGCACCAGTACAATAAAATACAGTCTTAAATGATAAATAACAGCCCCAAGTACAACAAAATAAATAAACAGCTGAACTGCACCACTGTGTATCTCTGATGTTCATATTAGAAAACAGTAGGGAATATCAGCCGCATAACCCAGAGTAAATAAGTATGTTTTAAGCCCCCTTTTAAAGGCCTCCACCGAGGAGTCCCACCTCAGGACCCTCGGGAGCAAATTCCAAAGAACCAGACCTGCCACCAAAAAGTTAAATGTTTAAAAACACACCAGTCAGCAAATACTAATTATAACAAGATTGTAGTGACCCTAGTTAATGCATAACAATATGTAAGGAATAAGGCGTGACAGAGGGGGCATTATGCAATGCTAGTCCCCCTGATGGAATTGCATTATTCAGCTTATAAAATGTTTTGTAAAGTTAGTTTTGTAGCAGTCTAGTAATGTTGTGAGTTAGTGCTGTAGCAGGGAGTTCTCTGGCAAGGTGGTAGGTATGGGAGTGGGATTTCACATGGTCATCAAAGAAACACCAGCAATGGAAACTCTGAATAGTACTTGATTTTTAAAATCTGCGTTGTATGTGTGTAAGGGGGGCTCATGAGTGTAAATAACATAAAATTATTTACTTTCTTTATTTAATGGTCTTTTATTTTTATGGTCTAGTTGAAGTTTTTTTATATATGAGTAAGCACACAGGGAACTCATAGTAGGTTATAAAGTGACCGTAAATTTAACCCCTGGTAATGCCTTACTGCTGGGATATTTTTTTTTTTGGAGGCAAGAATTAACAACAACAGTTTATCCACTTCCTGTCCTGGCTGCACATGACAGCAACATGGAAACTGAGGTCCGCTGTTGGTGTTTGTTTGCTACATGGTTAGTGATCGACTGCCATTTGGCCTCAATAAGGTCATCGCCCCCACTGCTACTGGTGTACCAGTAAAGATGGTTACTTATTGACTTTGCCCAGTCTGCTAGAACCTTGCAGTCCCGTCTTTTTCCTGTAACCCCAGGGGTCGGGTTGATGGTATTTTTTGCGTTATTAGCGCTGTGCGGTGCCTCCATTATGTAACCCCCGACCTGGGTCCGGGGTGAAGACTGTTGCTCAGTATATTAGCTAGGTTTGTCACCCTGCACAGGGGCACCCAAGTAATCTGGACACAGGAAGCAACAACTGAAATGTCCATACCAGGAGTTGGGATTCTGAAGTGTAGCTTTTATTCACAACACAAGTGAACAATAAAGCATAGATGGACCCCAACAGGGCTACACTCCCTGGTAATGCAGATTCATCCTGACAGACACACATTTCTTCCACTGTAACCCTCAGGTTCTGAATCTCCCTGGGCTCTCAGCCCTACTGGTACTCTTCTCAGGACTTCCAACGTGGCACTCCGGCCAGCATCCTGGACTACTATCCATGTGGTATGGATCATTTCTTGGTGGCTCCCTACTACCACCCATGAGCACATACAGGCTTCATAAAGGGAATACTCTCAACAATCCCACGTCTAGGTACTTTCTTCGAGCACTAGCCAGGTACCTGAAAGAAAGCAACAGGTGTCCCAAAGCGAACCCGTAGAGGTGAATTTGGTTACTCCAAGTAGGGGGTCTCCCACCTCTTGCTCCCATAATTCATACACTGCCATTCCTTTGTCCCAAAACACCTCTTCTCTGAAAACTCTATTGGTGTAGATCACTTTAAATGTATTTCACATTCAATCTACAGTCTCTGAAACTCCAGTGTCCTGACTTGTGATGTACTTTTTAAATGGCATAGTTAATCCCTGTGGACCCCCACATATTAAAGGCATTCAAGTCACACAATCCATTAAGCACTGTACTTGGCTGTCCTTTCCTGACCCACAGTAGCAGATACTTAAAACACAAAGTATCTGGTGAAAAATAGGCCCTTTTTAAGAGCAGAGTCACCCCTGATTGCAGGTGCCCCAAAGGCTTCTCTTACAGGAAAACCAAACAAAATCTTCATGGTGCCACAGCACAAACATCAGGCAGCTTTCCTCCTCTCTAGCTGGGCCAGGGGGATTGCCCCTGGAAGCTGGCTGTTGGCTCTCCCCATCCCCGCAGGGATGGGGCCCCAAACCAGCTGGGGAGCAGTCTCCACCACTTCAACTGAAGTACTTCTGTGTCCTTCTTATGGTGAGAACACACACCACTCTACAACTAGCTCTATATCAGAGATGAGGACTCTGAGGGCCTACACACAGCAGAGTATCTCCTACCTCTACTGAGTCTCCCTCTAGACTGATTTCAAACCCCAACATTCTACCCAACTTCCAGCTGCAGCATTCTATTGTGGCTTATGCTGCTGCGAGAATTCTAAAATATCATTTCTCCAGCTCAGCAGAGACTGAGCACAGAGCAAGACAGAGTGAAACTCATCTAACTGGTGCTTCACTAGCTGCCTGTCCCTGCCTACCACTAGGTTTAACTGGGATTTTTGTAACCCCAGGTAACAGGGGGGTTACATTCCTTTTGTCTCTGTTTTTTTTCTTTCTTTATGCCTTCATTTTAAATGTTGCAGAGAAAAGGAAGAAGTAAGGAGAAAAGAAAGATGAAAAGATGAGTTACAGAACAGAAGGGTATGCACTTGTTTTGAAGTACAGTCATGTCCAAAGCCACTACTGTTTTGTACCTTTGGTGACATGCCAGACATCAGACCAGTACTGGAGATTGGACTTCTGTTCATGCATATATTTTTTTCACAAACACATGCCTGTCACTGGACAGACTTTCTATTTTAACACCATGTGAAAGAACTTTGGAGAGACATCACTTAAGTCCTTCTAATTCCATCGCATTGGAATTTTTAACTTTGTTACACTAAAATGGAGGGGGGATGGGTTAGACAAAGAGAGAGAAGACATCAGTAAGTCAATATAGTGCAAAACCTTAATGGAAGTGGTTTGATGCAGACCTCCATGACAGACACCTCTATTATCTGTAAATCAACAACTTTGCAATGCTTGAGATCCATCACAGAATAGGACCCATATTTAGCGGTATGGCCTGGAGAGTAGCAATGTGCATCTCTGCCAAGACTGGTATTGTTGTTTGTGAAAGACACCAGTAGTACTTCTTGGGAATGGAACCATACACGGTGCAGAGCAGGGATCAAGTAGCATGACTACATCCATGTAAATGTCTGCAAGGAGATGCAGGGTATTTTCATATGATGGAATAAATTTAGCATTCATACTGGGCTACCACCAGTAAGGAGAATGATGCTGGCCAATAAGAGATTTCCAATTGGCAGTGAGCCATGTCTTGGCTGGTTGACCCAGGTGCGGTGGTGACCATTTTCACACACTTGCATGATGACAGCAAATGTCCCTATGATACTTTTTAAATAAAAAAGGCAGTTGCCCAGGCACTTTGAACATAGCTGTAACAGCAGTAGCAGGGCGCTTTCAGAAACCATAAACTTGCATGCATTGTCAAGACCGTTGCCATCCTTCATTTCGGTCCAGCTGGAAAAAAAAAAAAAGTTTAAGCTACATTACAAGACAGGTAAACATCACAGATAACTACAAGAAACTGAAGAAAACCCAAGAGGCTGCAAAGAGGAGCACATTGGGACTTGTCAGTACAGACACTTTCACAGTCAGATTCACTGCCGGAATTGGAAGAGAACTTCCAGTTAAGGTCAAAATTGGTCCAATCTTGCTCCTTATCGTCTTTGTCACTCATTCAGTCATCATCATTCGTGTTGGTTGGACTTGTGACTGTGGACATCTCACATTGCGTACCAACACTTGACATCTGGCAGCTGGAAATATTGACCTGCACCCCATGCTTAACCACAAATAGTTTTGTCTGCATTCCACGGCTGCATCAAGACCTTCCCCATGCAGGTGGCACACTCTTGATAGTTTTTGGTGATCGTGAACAAAAACCTAGAAGGAAAAGCAGCACTTCTTTATTCAGCAGTTACTTCTGGCAAGTTCAAAAAGGCAAACAAATATATTTACTTGCATAAAGAATTATGCAGGGCTTGGTGTTAGTTGTACTGGCCTGCCTGTACATCCGTTGGCATATTGGGCGACAATGCCACTGGCCGAGTACCCTCCACTTCTGGGTTTGCAGTTGTATCAGTACTACTAACACAAACCATGTTTTATTGCTGACATACAATATTCTCATATGCAAGTTTCTGATAAAGATAACTAATAAAGTTTTTTAGTTCACAAAAACTTAGAATGAATGTGGCTAACTATTGAAAAACAGTCCCTCCACTGATGGTTTCCAAATGTCAGTCATCTGTCTTCATTCTCATTCTGAGTAATGTATTATTACTGCCCAAGGAACAGAATGATTAAAAACCATGCGTTATAACAGTAGCAAGCCCACATCAGCCCACACACAAAGTATATGGAAATACAATAAACAGTATTTCAAATACTTCTGAATTACTACATCAGAGTAAGGATAGCAACAGAGGAGAGTAATAGTGACAGAGGAGAGATTTATCCAAGTTGGAGGAGTGGTCAAGAATGTGGCAGCTCACATTCAATGGAAAGAAGTGCAAAATCATGCACTTGGGAAACAAAAACCCAGGGGAGGAATACACAAATGGGGGGGGGGGGTACTAACAACAACCAGACTGGAAAGTGACCTACTGTGGTGTAGCAGGAGCAAACAGTCCAGCACTCACCACCCAAATAATACAGCTGCTCAAGTTCCAGATACAAAAGTGCTTCTTTTATTGTCAAGTGCCAGAGCCAAAAGTTAAAAGAACATGTCTCCAGACGCGTTTTGGAGAATTGAATCTCCTTTTTCAAAGGATCTGTGTGCATGACCCACGTTACATACAAGGCAGTACATCATCAAAGATGGCCCAATGGCCCAACCAGTAGTGACATCATAATTGACTAAGTGCATTTAAAAACAAATATATTACACACAAACATTCAAAAAAGATCATGAATATACAAGGATGAATATAAAACATGAGACGTCAAGTAATATCAAAGTTATAAAAGCATAATCCAAAATCCTCATTTAGAGAATCAGGTGAAGGCAAATCTGTGGCTACTAAAAAGTCTCTGTGGCTACACAAGGACTTGTTGTCTGATCAGTGTCCATCCTGATTTGTAAGTGGGACCCAATATGCATCAACTGCCTGTATGAAAATATAATAAAGAAACACAGAAGTTAAATACTTCTATATTGCACGTATAGTTCAGTATCAGTAGTTTTATCAAAAAAGCTAAGCATCTTATATTGGCTGGCTCTTTTTTGTAAGAGTAGTGTGCTCTATGTCAGTGCATGTACATATTTTTTAATTAATTTATTTCAGTCTTGGAATTAATACCTTTGAGCCAAATGCTCTTTTACATAGGCCCTATGTCACATCAAAGAACAGAACAAACAGTATAGTAAGACAATACATAGTGATCCTAGGAGTAAAGGTAACAATAAAATAAGCACATGTGGCTTTAAGTTACAAAAACAGGTATTTTGCAGACATACAGTGACTAGGAGTAAGCTTAACTAGCAAAAAGGGCATTAGGGTTGGGATCCGGATACAGGAGGAAAAAGATGCAGGCAAGTAGCATTGTCAGAGATAAAATGAGGGAAAGACAACAACT
Organism: Neoceratodus forsteri; assembly: GCA_016271365.2. NCBI lineage: Eukaryota > Metazoa > Chordata > Ceratodontiformes > Ceratodontidae > Neoceratodus > Neoceratodus forsteri. The sequence goes on along the minus strand of CM028129.1, from coordinate 413,282,819 downwards.
AGGGACGTGGTCTTACAGGATAGACAGAAGCTAAGGGCTAGGGCCTAACATTGTTCCAGAGTAGGGATACAGCCAAAGACATATTTACTTAGAAAATAAATATATAAAGTTCATGACTGGAGAGCTGAATGTAGAATATAAATTCATTACAGCGGTACTCCAATATACAGTCTGTTTATCTCCTTCTCCTATTCAGATAAGAGGTCAGGTCAAGACGGTCATTTAGTTCACGTGTTTGGCATCCCCCAAGGGTAGAAATCCCAAACCCTTCCCTTTTTAAAATAACATTGTTGAAATCCCCTCTCTAGGTTTCTGTTGCACCTTTTCTATAGATCTAAAGGTAAATTCATGTGTGCTGCCATCAGTAACTCTGTTTATGTGTGCTGCAGTGGCATATATAAGGTCACCATTGCGAATAGCTCTGCAGTGTTCCCCTACCCTTAATTTAAACTGGTGCTTAGTTTTGCCAATATAAAAAGTGCCACAGCTAAACATCGCCTGGTAAATAACTCCTCTTGTGTCACAAGTTATTAACTGTAATATGACAAGCTCTTTTTGTACATGGGGGCTATAAAATGTTTTGCCAGGTGAAACTGCAGTGCAATGTACACATTTTTAGCAATGGAAGCAGTCGGTATACTTGTTCATTAGCCAATTTTGAGTGGTAGGTTGTGTTAGTCTGCTGTGGACCAAATGGTCTTGCAGCATGCTGGCACGTCAGTATGTCATCTGTGGTGTATGGTCATGGAGACTGTTCAAGTCCTTGTCCTGCTTTAAAATGTTCCAATTCTGCCTAATGATTTATCTGACTTTTGGTGCGTGTATTGAGCAAGTCGTGATGAAATTAAGGCAGTTGGAATCCTGTTGTCTCCTTTGTTTGTAGGCAAGGGTATCCTGCCTATCTAAGTTTCTAACACTTTCATATGTGTTCTGCACTATGGCAGGTCTATATCCCCTTTCTATAAAGCGGTTCTCTAAATCTTTTGCTGCAGCATCAAAATTCTCAGTTGTGCTACAGTTCTGCAGTAACCTTAAAAACTGTCCCCTGGCTATATTTTCAACAACATGTCGAAGGTGGCAGCTGGAAAAATAAAGGAAGTTATTTCATTCACATTTCTTTCTAAATATGTCCATAGTCTCATTACTACAGGGGTCCTTGCAAATACAGAGGTTTAAGAATTAGATAATTTCTTTACTGGCACAGTAATTGAAGCATAAATTAGGGTTTGTGGTATGCAGGAACTGTACAAAGTTCTCAAATTCTGTGAGGTCCCCATCCCAGACGATAAGTATATCATCTATAAAATGGCAGTAAAACATCACCTTCTGGAAAAAGGATCCCAGAGTCCCTCACAAATTCATTTTCCCACTTCCCCATATACAGGTTGGCCCCAGTTGGGGCAAAGGTAGCCCCCACGACCGTACCCTTTGTTTGTAGAAACCACTCTCCTAAAAAGGAAACAGACATTAAATTTTAGCACAGACTGTGGCAGTTTTATCAGGAGTTCAGTGGGTGGCTCTCTATTAGGGGCCCTAGTGTTAAGAAAATAGGCTATACTGTCCAAGATCTCTTCCTGGGGTATGTTGGTGTACGGGGACTCCACAGCCATAGTAATCAGATAGGAGTCCTTGTACACCTCAATGTCTTCCAGGATTTGGAATACTTCTCCCATATCCCTGATGTGGGAACCCAGTTGTTCAACAAAGGGTCTCAGATAGTGATCAACATATTGTGATAATGGTTCCGTAAGTGAACTGATGTCACTCACGATGGGTCTCCTGGGGATCAAACTTTGTATGTACCTTTGGTAAGGTATACAAGGTAGCCCTTATTGGATGGTCCACCATTTAAAAAAAAAAAAAAAAATATTTACATCATTGTCTGTCCACCTTCTATCTTGTGCTGTGCTGATGAAATCATCAGTTCTATGTTTGAAAAATAAGGTGGGATCACTCTGAAGTTTACAATAAAAATCATTGTTTCCCAACTCTCTCTGCACTTCCTGTATATAGTTGGTGGTGTTTTGAATAACCACTGCCCCCCCCCCCCAATCTGCTGGCTTGATGACAATATTTTTATCATTTTGTAGCGCTTCTAGAGCTGCTTTTTCTTCTGTTGTTATATTGCAATTCTCAATCCCAGGCAGATTATTGAATAACTCATTGAGTTCATTTTCACACACTTCCTGGAACGTGAGTATTGCTGCAGATGGGAGGGGTGTAAAAAAAACAGAGACACCATGAAACTGCTTATTATCTACTGCAATTTGGAACATATTAGACATTGCATTGTTACCTTGCCTTGAAACCTGACCCACAGCTTCGTGCAACAACCTATCTTTTTTTTATTAAGGGTTCTGCCCAGGTTACCCAGGAGGCTCTATATGGGGTGATGAGTGGCTGCAGCGAGGCAGCAAGGGGCATAGGTAGGCCTGAAGGAGAGGACAGCCCAGAGCTGGGAAGAGCAAAAAAAAAAAAAAGGACTTTAGACTTAAATTTCTAATAAACTTTTGAAAATCAATATAAGTTTCAAGCTTGTCAATACCGGCTGTTGGAGCAAAGGACAATGCTCTGCTCAATAAACTGATTTCTGCAGGATTCAAAATGCAGTCAGATAAATTACTTTTTCTAATATCTCTGATGTTGAGGTCGAGATTGATTGTTGTAGCTCTCTTGCTAATAGTATTGTTGGTGCTGCAGGTTGTGGCGTGGCATTTGGGGTGGGGGTTGTGGTTGAGCTTGTTGTTGCTGTTGTTGAGGTACTTGATACTGCATTTGTTGATATTGTCCACGGTGGTACTGTGGTGTTTCTTGCCACCCTGCGTCTCCTCCCCTTCCCCTCTGCATTTTCCTCTTTGCTGCTGCCCTCTGCCTCTCCCTTGTTGATGAAGAATCTGAAAACCCTGGTAGATGTTTTGCTATGGGCTGCGCCTTGGTAAGGGTAGTTCAGGTGAGGGACACAGTGGTGTATAGCGAGAGAAGTATCACTAGTAGAAAACAGGAGGTGGTGATGTCACTGTAAAGTTGGTTGGTGAGGGCTCTTCTGGAATACTGTGTGCAGTTCTGGAGACCTCATCTCCCAAAGGACATTTACAGGATGGAGGCAGTCTATAGAAGGGCAACGAAAATTATGTAAGGGCTCCACAAGAAACCATACGGGGAGAGATTGAGGTAACTCAATATTGTATACACTGGAAGAAAGGAGAGAGAGGGGGGATGTAATAGAGACATTCAAATATCTCAAGGGGAGCCATAGAGTTCGAGAGGGCAGCTTCTTTCAGACTAGAAGATGAGTAAAACCAAGGGGTCACAATGTCAGGCTAGAGTGGTGAAAACTCGGGGCAATGTTAGGAAGTATTTTTCCTCAAAGGGTGGTGGATGCATGTAACAGCATCCCTGAGGAGGTGGTGGGGGCAACAACGGTAGGCAAATTCAAGAATGCATGGTACAGGCATAAGCCAACACTAGAGGCGGGAAGGAGGAGGTAGGCTGCAGATCAAGTAGGATCAGGAGTATATACAGTAGGTAGGGAAATGGGCAAAATAGATTTGCCAGTCAAATTCTATGTTTCCACAGTTCCATGACAACTTGAAAATGTCTGACATACCGACTGTTCTTTCTGAGTAGCCGTGTGACATGACGTAATGTTGACATCTCCCATGTCTGCAACATAACTGGAATCATCAAAACTGCCTTGCCCTGTTTCCTCTGGATTTTTTCACCTCTTCATCAGTGGATGGTCCAACAGGTTTGCTTTGCAACTACATGATCTCACCAAAAACCTAAAAAAAAAAAATATGAAGGTTTCACTGAGAGAATTTTTGGTTCTCTGATCTAATAACCTATATGTCACAGAACCATTTGACATACTTCTCATTACTCATGCACTTTTTGAGTACAATGACCGAACATTCACAAGCGTGTTTGAGTGTACCAGTAGGCAACGACCATCCATTTCATACAGTAATTCAAGACTAGACTAGTAGAACTGTAACGTCTATTTGCATATGTGTAACTCACTATGTTGTGCATGTACAGTTTAACACTTACAGTATTGAAAAGTACACACAACACATTCTCATTTCAAAAGTAAATACAAAGGACAATTTAAAATGTTGAACAGAATTTTGCAGATGGGAGTGGGGTGGGGGGAAATGGTGGGCCAAAGATATGGAGGGCAGGGTTGTGTTGCAACATCCGTGTTCAATGCACTGCCGCCTATGCACACATTGGGGAAGTAATGCATCCCAGGGAACCAGCCATGTACTTAAGGCATAGCAACGCAAAGTGGTTGGGTTCAGTACCTGAAGAAGGTGCGGTCTGGTGGGGTGGGGGCTTGAGGGCTGGGGACTATGAGATGGTGGACAGCTGGAAGTAAGGTGTGTAACCACAGAGCTAAAAAGAAAGAAAGAGATAAAGGACATATGTTGGTCCATATGGGAGAGCGTATAAATGACCCCACATGGGAGACTAGTGTTTCCGCAGCAACAGGGGACAACAGAAGTCACAGGGAGATCTTGCTCGATTAGTACATTCTTTATGACAAATCAGACTTAAAACTGAAAGACGTAAAATTTGTAGGTTACTATAATTTTCATACATTCACCGCAGCTGTCGGCCTCAGATTGGTCTGTCTCTCAGCCTTGCACCCTCATCTCTGGTAGTAGTCAAACCTCAAGGAAGGTTAATTTAGCTACAGCTATATTGTGGATTTTATTACCTTGTGGACGATTGTCCTACACGGGTCCAACAAGTATGTCAGAGTGCCATCCATTCACTGCAGCAGGTGTGCTGAAGTGCTGGCTTCAATCTGCTGCCCATTCAGGACTTCTACTTCCTTGTTTCTACTTGAACTCTTGGCACTACAGTACAACGTGGCAAGGACATGTGCATAAACAATGTCAGACAGTGGGTGTACACCTCTGTGTAAGCAACTCCAACCCCACTGCCACCCATGGTAAAGCAAGTGGAAGTATTTCAGAGGAGTCTACACCCACCCACTGGCCGACAAACCAGAGTTGTCCACATTAGAAGTTCACACAGTTCGATTGCTTCCAACACAACAGGCAGGATCAGGATGGACATGTCTCTCCCCATAAAGTGTTGAAATTAAATTCAGTAGACAGTAACAGGACAGACACATCACTCCTCACACAGCGCGAAACATCAAAAAACACAAGACAAGGACAGTGCAGGCACAACTCTAACCTTGCAGGGATACCAAGTGAAACGCAATGTGCTAGTACAGGACAAGCACATCTCAGGATGCCACTGTGTGACAGTCCAATATCACTAGGCAGGGTCAGGACAGACAAATCACTACTCACAGTATGCGATGGCAGTATGGGACAAATCAGTTAACCCGGTGTACACTGGCTACTAAAATAATTGTTTGTGCTACCATCACCTTTTGTTTGCCAGATTGACCATCAGCTCAAAAAGTGATTTGTGTGACCCTGTGTGATGGTCACAAAGACGCAAATAGGGACAGAACATGTGCATCACTTACCAAACAGTGATACACATAGACAAACACATAAGACAGACAAAGAATTGGCACATCTGACTCCACGCAGTTGGATACAGAATTATACACAGAAGACAAGAAGAACACAGGCACATCTGTCACAATGCAGTGTGACACCAGCTGAAACAAAGGTAAAACAATGGCAGAGTATTGGGAGTAGATCCTGGAGCAGTTGTCGGCAGTTGAAATAGTCAGTTGCAATTCAGTGCAGTTGCAATCAGTTACAGTTGCATTGGATTGCAGTCATAAAATAGTGGAGTTGAAATCTACTGTAGTTAACGATTCCGTGACCCGTCCAGGTTTGCTTTTGTGGTACACTGCAGTGTGTTTTCTCTCTTCTTCATTCCTGGGGGGAGGGCTGGGGAGACCACGAATATCTAATGGTCCTCAACCGCTGACACCATGCGATACAGCGAATAAAATGCACCCCTGGGTCCTGGACATGAAGCATCCATCAATTAGGAGAGATAGAAGGAGGAGCCAGGAGCTTTAGAGTGTCTGTGACTGGCTGCACGAGGTGGCAGGGAGAGCATGCCTAGGTAGGAAAGGAGACTGTCTGGAGCGGAGGCATCTGTGCTGGTGTGTGGGCAATGGAGCAAGCAGCATTTTTCTGCAGGGACAAAGTTTGGCAGTTCGGCCTTTAATTTAAAAATAAGTTAACTGTATCCACTGTCTTGATGTGGCCCCGATCAGTCCTCCAGCAAAGCCAGGCAGCAGTTGTGTGAAGGCAACATGTCAGTGGTCTGGTCATGGTTGGGATCAGCCCGTGGCCCTGTCAGCTGGGCCCATCGGGTGACTCTCGCTTAGTCTCGGTCAGGTCTTCAGAGTCAGCGAGGAGGAGGAGTGGTAGGTGCACTAGTTCCACTGCGCGGAGTACCAGAGTGGGGACGTGGGTCTGGGTTGGGAACCAACTGTGTGGGTTGGGAGGAGGGAACACACAGCTCCAAAAAAAACACCAGCACCACCACCAAGCAGAGCAGCAACGGCAGCCTGAGCCATGGAGCCACCTAACAACGATGACCGAATGATCACCTGACACCTAACCTAACTGGCAACAGGCTACTACAGTGAGCAAGATACTGTATGGGATGTGTATGTAAGGCCTGCCAGGGCTGGGCAGTGGGCAGTAGGAAGGAGGAGGCTGGTCTCTCACAGACTACTCAGTCTGTCTGTGTGTCTGCTGCATGCTGGTCTGGCTGGTTGAGGGCTTGGGGGCCGAACTTGAAAAGTCTAGGCAATTGATCATCATCGATCTACTGCTATCGGCCTGGCTGGGATCTCTCTGACTGTGATGGCATTGTGAGTAAGTCAGACTCCCCACGAGGTCGTGGAGCAGGCCAGGCACAGGTGATCGGTCGGTGAGTTCCTGGACCCACAGGAGGCCGGAGCGTGGAGCATGGTCGGTCAGGTCCAATGGACAAAATGTTTGTTGTTTGCCACTGTAGGAATTGGATAGACTAAATATTAAAGTCATCATGGCAAGATTAATAAAATTAAAAAAAACACATTAGTGTACATGCTGAAAGTTAAAACAAGTTCAGAAACTGTGTCAGAAAATATTTTTTAATATGCATGAGGTTTTCTTAGCTTTCAATTTAAACTATGGATACATTTCAGTTCTGGTATACCACACACAAGGCATTTCTAGGGGTCCTCCTTTAAACTGTTTTTAGTCTCACAGATTCTACGACTACTAGTAAACTAACATATATTAATGGTTAGCTCTGTTTGCAAAAGGGTGCCTTCTAGCTTCTGTTGAGTGTTTGAGACCCTACCTATACTGTATTTTACACTCACAGTTCTTTTTCCAAGTAACTAGTATTACTGCTGCTTATTTTTCTATACTGTATACTGTTTTACTGCCCTTCTTCAACTTGTTACTTTCATGGACTTTGTATATTCTGTTGTTGTTTTGACTGGTTATCGTGCTTTAGTGGGTCCCTACTGTGTGTAGATTTGTTTCACTGCACTTTGTATTTGAATATTTAAAGAAGCGGCCAGCTTCTTAGCTGCTGCTCCCTCCAACATATGCAATACCTCACTTGCCCCAGAGTTGAGGGGCATAAATAATTCCATTTGTTTCTGCCCATTTATGAAGTTATAATGCTGCTAAATCCCAATTGCTAAAAACGGAGCTGCTTCCTGACCTTGACCCACCAACATGCCCAGATGTAGGCACATGCAGCCCCGTTTTGTGATGTCAGAAGGCGAAGGCTGTGTGTGCACGTGCCCCATTGATTTCGGGGGGGAGGGGGACTTTTCCATACATTTTATTAACTTTTATAGTTAAATTGAAAAAAAAATTTTTTTAGAGGTTAGTGTTTTCTTGCCTTTCTTTTTTTGTAACTTATATTTTATTGTTTTTTAAAACTAAAAATCAATGACCTACAATCTTCTCATGTCAGATATCACATTAATGCTTTTCCAGTACATCCAATGCATTAGTTAAATTTAATCTAGACATTCTGGTTTACGAAAGTAGGGGTATTCCCTAATGACAAATGTCCAACAAAAGTCCAGAAAAAATGATACATCCCACAAGACTTTGAATGGTCAATTCAGTAATATAAAAAGGAAGTCCAAACATTTTTAAAGCAACAACCTGTGTTGTTATGACCCAAATGAAACCCAGCATGGTTTAGCAAGCAGCCTAATAGCTCCCTGATCAACTACAAGTTGATCTCTAATCTAGATAACTCGAGTCAACTTATTACCCCATCGACAATGATGTTAATTCTCACTGTCTCCTGTAACAGCATAACTTTTATTTTTGTATAGATGCTGCCCTTGATAACTTTTAACCAGCTAATTTTTAAGAACAAGTTTTTTAAAAACAAAATATTTTCCTCTCTAACGACTTAGTACTTTACCATGGTACCAGAAGAAATCTAATTAGATTTAAAGGAAATCTCCATGTTAAAATCAGAAAAAGATATGTTGTAGTGTCTTTTTCTGTGTTCTAACCAGTTCCCAGCATTTTCTTTTCCTCTGGCTGTGAGAGATGTTTTTTCTAACATTCCCTAACTGTTTTATTGCCCTTGGAGGTTGACATTCTGGTTTCTTTTATGGCCTCTAGTCTTCCCAGAGTGCCCTTTGGTGTGATGTCTAATTGCCCCTGCAGTAAGCCAGTGTCTTGTTACAGGGTATGTCACAGCTCAGCCACAGAGAAAATACTTCTTCCAGAGAAGTCAAACTGCTAGATTTTGGGTGAGTTTATTCATTATTATTTTTTAATATCGGTACCTTGTCCTGCTATGCTCTGCTGTGTGTGTGTGTGTGTGTGTGTGTGTGTGTGTGTGTGTGAATCATGTCACCGTTTACTCTGTTCCTCTCAGTCACTTTCAGTTTTTGCAGCAGTACTAAGTAGCAAAAATTGAACATCACCTTATAGGTTGTGACATAGCAGGACAAGGTACTAATATCAAAAAATAATGATGATTACACTCACCCAAAATGTAGCAATGTGACTTCTTCTCTGAAAGAAGTATTATCTTTGTGGCTGAGCTGTGACAGACCCTGCTAAATCTAGGGGCATAACTACATCACTGTCACATGAACCAGGGTGCATCGAAGGAGAAAGAAAGCCAATAAACCTATTTGTGATGGAGATCCCCAGGGGTCGTAAAACTACCATACAGCTTGCAGACTAATTTAGGAAAAACTCCTAATAGCAGACAGAGGGGAAGGACACACTAGGACTTAACATACATATCAAAACACTCTACATAACATATGTTTTTGCACATTCTGGGTGGACTTCTTTAAACAAAAGTTAACAATAAGTTAGTTTCAAGCGTCTTCTTCTGAATCCGAGGGCTCTAGACATTTGTTGCGATCAAATTCTCTGGTCGGGACTTCAGCTTTTTTACCCGCTTCTTCTGGATCCGTATATTGATAAGTATGTCCTCCATAGTGTATCTTTAATCTGGCTGGCATAAGAAGGGAGTGGGCTACTCCTAGGCTCTGTAACTTTGCCCTAACACCATCAAATGTCTTCCTCCGAGCTCTGGTTGCATATGGTAAATCGAGGAAAAAAGTGTAGGGTCGCTCCTTGGAAATTAAGTTGCGTGGCTTCTCTTGCAGCTTGTAGGATCATGTCCCTGGTTACTGGACTGAATGTGATTAGCAAAGTTGTCCTGGGTAGATCCTTATTTGTCGCAAGTGATCTTGGAGACACCTGGTAGACTTTAATCATCTGCTCTGCTAACATAGAAACATAGACTTTGACGGCAGATAAGGACTGCTAGGCCCATCTAGTCTGCCCATTTCCCTACCTACAGGATAGGCCGCAGATCCTAATTAACCAACAGCCTATATCTTCCTGCCCCCCACAAGAATTGCCTTATGTCTGTCCCATTCATTCTTGAATTCTCCCACAGTTTTAGACCCCACAACTTCCTCAGGAAGGCTGTTCCATGCATCCACTACCCTCTCAGTGAAATACTTCTCTCACATTGCCCCTGAACCGCCCTCCTTCTATCTTTAAATTGTGTCCCTTATTCTTGCAAGTCTCTTTTTCTGAAATATGCTACCCTCTTGGACTTTGTTGATTCCCTTGAGGTACTTGAAAGTTTCTATCATGTCCCCCTCCCTTCTTCTTCAAGGTATACATATTAAGCTCCTTTAGTCTCTCCTCACGGCTTCTCTTGCAGACCCTGCACCATTTTAGTTGCCCTCCTCTGGACTGCCTCCATCCTGTCTATGTCCTTCGGAGATGGGGTCTCCAGAACTGGACACAGTATTCCAGATGGGGTCTCACCAACTGTCTGTACAGAGGGATAACAACTTCCTGTTTTCTGCTGCTGATGCCTCTCCTATACATCCCAGTATACCCCCGGCCTCCTTCTGCCTTCTCACATTGCTTCTAACTTTAAGGTCATCTGATATGATTACCCCAGGTCCCTTTCCTGTTTTGTTGTTGTACTACCTCCTCACCCATTGTGTATTCTTCCCTGGGTTCTTGTTTCCAGGTGCATTATTTTGCACTTTTTGCATTGAATCCTAGCTGCCATCGTCCTGACCATTCCTCCAACCTTGCCAAGTCCCTTTTCATCCTTTCCACGCCTCCTGTGTATCAACCCTGTTGCAGATCTTTGTGTCATCTGCAAAAGGCATACTTTTCCTTCCAGTCCCTCTGCAGTGTCACTGATGAAGATATTAAAAGGACTGGACCCAATACTGAACCCTCACGGTACTACTAGTAACCACCCTTTCTTAGAGTGGACTCCATTTACAATTACCTGTGTGTCCTGTTGTCCAGCCAATGTTTTGATTTAGGCTACCACCCTGGGACCCACTCCCAGGCTGGTTAATCTTGACTAATAATCTTTGTGTGGGACTGTGTCAAATGCCTTGCTAAAGTCTAGGTAGGCCATGTCCACAGCCCCTCCCTGGTCTACTACTTTGGTCACCCAGTCAAAGAAATCTATTAGATTCGTCTGACATGACCTTCCCACTGTGAACCCATGCTGCCTTGGATCCTGTGCTCCACTGACCTCTAGGTACTCAACTATTCTTTCCTTCAGAAGTGACTCCATCACTTTCCCTACCACAGAGGTCAGACTGACAGGTCTGTAGTTTCCTGCCTCTGTCTTGGTCCCACTTTTGTGAAGGGGAATCACACCGCCTTCCTCCAGTCCTCGGGTACCACACCATCCTCCCATGATTTATTAAAAAGAGTAGCCAGTGGTTTCACTAGTTCCTTCCTTAATTCTTTTAGAATTCTGGGGTGAATTCCATCAGGACCCATTGCTTTGTCCACCTTCAGTTTTAGGAGTTCTTGCAGAACCCTTTCTTCTGTGAAAGGACTGGGATCGACCCCCTATCAGAGTGCTTCTGTTAATTGGATTAGGCACTTCCCCTCCTCTTTTGTGAATACTGAAGCAGAAATATTTGTTCAATATTCCTGCTTTTCACTGTCCCCTCTGCCCACCCACCGCTCATTCTATTCAGCCTCACTATCCCTCCCTTTGTCTTTTCTACGCTCGCTGATGTACCTATAAAAGGTTTTATCCCCTTCTTAACTGAGTTGGCTATCTTTTCCTCAGTTTGGGCCTTTGCTATTCTGACTTCCCTCCTGCTTCTTTCTGCCTTAACTGGTACAGTTCTCTGTCCTGCTCCTTCTGTGTTTCTATACTTCGGAATGCTATCTTTTCTTCCTGACTTTCACAGCCACCTCTCTTGAGAACCATAGTGGCTTTTTCTTTCGTTTTGATTTGTTTATTTGCTTCACACAAGGCTTGTTGCCTCTGTGATGGCAGTTTTGATAATTCCCATTGTTGCTCCACACCTCCTTCTAGCCTGTTTGCTAGTGCTTTCTGAGGCACTCTCCCATCTTGCCAAAGTCAGACCTCCTAAAGTCCAGTACCCTCACTTTTGTATGGCTTGACTCTGTAGCTGAGGTTAACGTGGAACCACACTGTTTGATGGTCACTTGTCCCCAGATGGCAACCCACTTCTAGATCTGAGATCCTCTCACTGCCCCGCTTGAGAGCACGAGGTCTAAGATTGCCCCTCACGAGTGGGTTCCAAACTAGCTGTCTAATGCCTCCCACCTGTAGGCGCCAAGAATGGCCCTGCTTTGGATGTGGCTGCAGCAAATGTGCTCCAGTTAACATCTGGCATATTCAGGTCTCCCATCAACAGTATCTCCCTTTCTCTGCCATTCTAAGAATGCCTTCCATCATATCCTTGTCCATTCCTTCCCCTGACATGGGGTCTGTACACAACCCTGTGTGGATTGTGGTGCCCTTTCCAGTCTCCAAGGTGACCCACTGTGCCTCCTCTCCTCCCTGTTTACTCTTTTGTTCAGTTGCTTTTATCCCTTCCTTTACATAGATGGCTACTCCTCCCCCTCTTCTCCCCTGCCTGTCTCTCCTGTAGGTTATGTACCTTGGTATGTTAACATCCCAGTCATGGTTCTCTGTGTACCATGTTTCTGTGACTGCTAATGATATAGGGTCCAGGCTTAATACATTGGGCATCCACTCCTTTAACAAATACAGCATGTTATCTCCCTCAACGTTTTCTGGCAACCCAACAGTGCGTACATTAGAGGCCCTCTGTGAATTCTCGAGGGCCTCCAGTCTGTATCTAAGTTGAGCATTTTCTTTGGTAAGCATGCCAGTCGATGTTAAAGCTTTGGTCACCATTGATTCGGCTATAGTCGCCATCATGGAGGTTGCTGCAATTTTTGCATCTTGCTCTGCATATTTTGTTAGGAGAGATTTGACTTTGCCATCTATGGCCTGCATTGATTTTTGCAGTGCCCACCATGGGGGTTCAATCTCCTCTTCCGCCACTTTTTTTGTTACCGGTTCTAGACATGTTTCAGCCCGAGGAGTCTTCGAACCAGTTGCGGGAGCTTTGCCTGTCCAACCCATCCTTCAAGAAAGGTACCATTTTGCTCAGCTGGATATAAGGAATCATATTCTGTCGATCAAATATCAATTTTTTTGTCTAGTACTCTATATTTTTATAAGTTTATTAGTGTAAATTGGTGAGCCTCTGCTAATTGCGTCTTGTCGGTGGGATGCTCAACAGCGCCCCCATAGTTAACATTTTAATTAAAAAAAGATACCAATTTAAAAAAGTATGACAAACTACTACATAATAAAATTCAACAATGGTGAAAGTTGAAAAACTTGATTGGATTTTCTTCGGTTAGTTGAAGTCAGAAATTTCAAACTAGTTGAAAAAAAATCAGTCATAATGTGTGGTAAGTCAGTCATAATTGGTTTTTCAGCTGACTCTGGGTCTAATTGAGAGAAAATAAATTAGGGAACTTTGACAGGTAATGGCACAAGGCCCAGGTGTTTGGGGCACTGTACTCCTACATACTGTGGTAAACACTTTGGTATTGGCATATGACAATTGGAGAAAATGATTTGGGGGTAGTGTTGTGTATGGGGGGGGGTTGTGCATTGGAACACAGCCACAGCGCCTGTTCTCCTCTATATGCATCCAGTGACCTGACACCTTAACATAGAAACGTAGACTGTGACAGCAGATAAGGACCGCTTGGCCAACCCAATCTACCCATTTCCCTACCTATTGGATAAGCTGCAGATTCTATTTAACCAACAACCTACTTCCTCCTACCCACGACTATAACTGCCTTATGTCTGTCCCATGCATTCTAGCATTCCCTCACTGTTTTTGACCTCACAACTTCCTAAGAAAGGCAGTTCCATGTGTCCACCACCCTCTCCATGAAAAAATACTTCCTCAGGTTGACCCTGAGCCATCCCCCCTCTATCTTCAAATTGTGCCACATTGTTCTTGCACATCTCTTTTTTTTTTTTTTTTTTGAAAGATGCTCCTCTCTTGGACTTTGTTGATTCCATTGAGGTACTTGAAAGTTTCTATTGTGTCCCCCCTCTCCCTCTTTTCCTCAGGGGTATGCATATTAAGCTCTTTTAGTCTCTCTTCATATGGCTTTTGTTGCAGATCCTGCACCATTTTAGATGCCTTCCTCTGGACTGCCTCCATCCTGTCTATATCCTTGCGGAGATGGGGTCTTCAGAACTGCACGCATTACTTCAGATGGGATCTCACCAACTGTTTGTACAGAGGGATAACAACTTAGTGTTTTCTACTGGTGATGCCTCTCCCTGTACATCCCAGTATCCCCCTAGCCCTCCTTACTGCCTTCTCTCGTTGCTTGCCTACCTTAAGGTCATCTGATATGACTACCCCCAGGTTCCTTTCCATTTTTGTTGCCGTGAGTACCTCCCCCCACCATTGTGTACTCTTCCCCTGGGTTTTTGTTTCCCAGGTACATTAATTTTCACTTCTTTGTATTGAATCTAAGCTGCCATACTTTTGACCATTTCTCCAACCTTGCCAAGTCCCTTTTCATCCTTTCCACCCCCCCCTTTGTGTATCAGCTCTGTTGCAGATCTTTGCGTTGTCTGTAAAGAGGCATACTTTTCCTTGTAGCCCCTCTGTCTTTCGGATGAGATGTTAAACCGAGGTCCCATCTGCTTGGATTGGTGGTAGTTCAGGTGGATGTTAAAGATCCCATGGCACTTATCGAAAAGAGTTGGGAATTTCCCTGGTGTCCTGGCCAAATTTCCCTCATTCACTAAAAATACCACCAACAGGTTAATCTGGTTCAAGGTCAGTTGGCATTCATCTGTATCTCCTCCCCCCAGGTCATGCCTGAAAATAGGCAGGATTTGTCTAGTGCACTTACTTGGTCAACAAAAGCTAAATAAATAAATAAATAAATGTCTCCTATAAAGATATTAAACAGGACCGGTCCCAGCACTGAACCCTGCGGGCACCCCATTAGTAACCCCCCTTTCTTCAGAATGTACTCCATTTACTATTACCCTCTGCATCCTGTTGTCCAGCCAGTTTGTTACCCAGGATACCAGGCTGGCTAACTTGTTTATTAATCTTTTGTGTGGGACTGTGTCAAATGCCTTGCTAAAGTCTAGGTAGGCCATATCCACAGCCCCTCCCTGGTCTACTATTTTGGTCACCAAGTCAAAGAAACCTATTGGGTTTGTCTGACATGACCTTCCCACTGTGAATCCATGCTGCCTTGGGTCCTGTGCCCTGCTGGCCTCTAGGTACTCAACAATTATTTCTTTCAGAAGTGATTCCATCATTTTCCCTACCACTGATGTCAAACTAACAGGTCTGCAGTTTTCTGCCTCTGCCTTGCACCCACTTTTGTAAAGGAGAATCACTTCTGCCCTCCTCCAGTCCTCAGATACCACAGCATCCTCCCATGATTTGTTAAAAAGGGTAGTCAGTGGTGTCACTAGGTCTCCCCTTAGTTCTTTTAGAATTCTGGGGTGAATTCCCATCAGGTACCAATGCATTGTCCACCTTGTGTTTTAGGAGTTCTTTCCGGACTCTTTCTTCTGTGAATGGACTGGCATTGACCCCCCTGTCTAGAGTGCTTCTGTTGTTTTGTTTAGGTATCTCCCCCTCTTCTTCTTTTGTGAATACTGAGCAAAAGTATTTGTTCAGTATCTCTGCCTTTTCACTGTCACCCTCTGCCCACCTCCCCTCCCCTTTATTAAGGCTCACTATACCTCCCTCAGTCTTCCTTCACTCCCTGATGTACCTATTAAAGGTTTCATCCCCCTTCTTAACTGAGTTGGCTGTCTTTTCCTTGGTTTGCGTCTTCGCTATTGTGTCTGCCTTCCCCATTTCCTTCTGCTTTAACTGATACAGTTCTCTGTCCTGCTCCTTCAGTGATTCCTAAACCTTAATGCTATCTTATTCTCCCTAATCTACCCCTCCACCTCTTGAGAACCATAGTGTTTTTTTACTTCATTTTGTTTTGTTTATGTGCTTCACACAAAGGCTTGTTGCCTCTGTGATGGCAGTTTTGATTTTCCCCATTGTTTTTCCACCCCTTCTTCCTGCCCATTTGCTAGTGCATTCCTCAGGCACTCACCCATTTTGCCCAAGTCAGCCCTCCTAAAGTCCAGTACCTTCGCTTTTGTATGGCTTGGGTCTATGGCTGTGTTTATCGTGAACCACACTGTTTGGTGGTTGGTTGTTCCCAGATGGTTACCCACTTCTAAATCTGTGATCCTCTCTTGAGAGTACCAGGTCTAAGATTGATCCCTCTCGAGTGGGTTCCAACACTAGCTGTCTGAGGCATGCCCCCTGCAGGGCATCGAGAATGACCCTGCTCTTGGATGTGGCTGCAGTATATGTCATCCAGTTAACATCTGGCATATTCAGGTCCCCCATCAACAGTATCTCCCCTTTTTCAGCCATTTTGAGAATGTCCTCTATCATTTTCTTGTCCATTTTCTCCCCTTGAGATGGGGGTCTATATACAACCCCTGTGCGGTCTGTGATGCCATTCCCTGTCTCCAAGCTGACCCACAGTGCCTTCTCTCCTCCGCGTTTACCCTTTAGTTCCATTGCTTTGATCCCTTCCCGTATGTAGAGAGCTGCTCCACCTCCTCTTTTACCCCCCTGTAGATTGTGTACCCTGGTATGTTGACATCCCAGTCATGGTTCTCTATATACCATGTTTCTGAGACTGCCATGATATTGAGGTGTCCCTCTTCCATCAAGGCCACTAGTTCAGGAAGCTTGTTACCCAGACAACGGGCATTGGTACTCAACACCCTTCATTTTTTGATGGCCTTACCCCTTTTAGCCCCATCCCTGCCCTTACTGCCTTTTCTCCATTTACCCCATGTCCTGCTCCCTATTGACCTCTCTACCTTGGTGTTTACCTCGTTAACTACCCTGTTTTGTTGGGGGGAGGCTGGGAATTCCCTGCTTCTTATCAGATACTTTTGCACAGTATTTACTAAGGAAGATGATGATTGTGGTCCCACCTTGACAGAAAAAAGTGCAGACAGCTGCAGTATAAATTTGGCAACTTTCACAAGGGATAGTGTCCTGAAGGAGCTAGAAAAACATAGGTTTAACAAGGCCATGGGTCCTGATGAAATACACCCCTTAGGAAAGACCTGGCAGCACCGCTGATTGAACTGTTCAGCCTCTCGTTTGAGGTTAGGGAAGTTCCTGTGGACTGGAGGAAGGCCAAAGTTGTCCCTCTTCATAAAAATGGCAATAGGGAAAGTGCTGGTAATTACCTCCCAGTAAGCCTGACCTCAATTGTCGGCAAAATGATAGAAACCCTAATTAAGGAAAGAATGATATCCTTTCTCAAAGAAAATGATATAATGGGCCCAAGACAGCATGACTTCACCACAAGAAGATCATGCCAGACAAACCTAATAAATTTTTCAGTTGGGTAGCAAAGATGGTAGATCAGGGCAGCACTGCAGATGTAATATGCCTAATCTTCAAACAAAGTCTTTGACTCGGTCCCACGTAGAAGACTGTTGAACAAACTTGCCAGTACAGGAGTTGGGCATAAAGTGGTAATCTGGGTACGGAGCTGACTTAGTGGAAGGACTCGGAGGGTACTGGTAAATGGCAAACTATCAGAGGAGAGAGAGGTAACTAGTAGTGTGCCACAGGGATCAGTGCTGGGGCCTGTCCTCTTCAATATTTTTATCAGTGACATATCTGTGGGCCTAGAAAGCAAGGTGCATCTGTTCACAGATGACACAAAGGTATGTAATGGGGTAGACACTCCGGGTGGAGTGGAAAGGATGAGGGCTGATCTTCAAAGACTAGAAAGGTGGACAAAAACTAGGCAATTACATTTCAACGCCAAAAAGTGCAAGGGCATGCACCTAGGGAGGAAAAATCCTTGTGAGGAATACCTCCTGTGTGGAGTGAAATTGGAAGCCACAAAGCAGGAAAGGGATCTGGGGGTGATTATAACAAATGACCTGAAAACATCCAAGCAGTGTGAAAAAGCAGCGTTAAAAGTGAACAGTTTGTTAGGCTGCATAGGAAGAGGAATTACAAGTAGACATAGATAGGTGATTATGCCACTGTACAGATCAATGGTAAGGCCTCACCTGGAGTACAGTGTGCAGTTCTGGAGCCCTCACCTCAGAAAGGACATAGACAGACTGGAGACAGAGCAAAGGAGAGCTACAAAAATGATACTTGGACTCCACAACAAGACATTCGAGGAACGTCTGCATGACCTAAATATGTACTCCCTGGAACAACACAGAGAAAGGGGGGACATGATCGAAACCTTCAAGTTCTTGAAGGGAATAAACAGGGTTCAGGACCTATTTTAGATCAAGAATCATGCAAGAATGAGGAGGCATGACATGAAGCTGGAAGGAGGCAATTTCAAGAGTAACACAAGAAAGTTCTTCTTTACTGAGAGGGTGGCAGATACTTGAAATGGCCTTCCACCATTGGTTGTTGAGAATAGGTCAATTGGATCATTCAAGAAGGCATGGATAGGCACAAAGGTATTATAACACTGACTAGCAGTTAAGGGAGTGGGGCTAGGCTTATGGGCAGACTAGACGGACCATGTGATCCCCTTCTCCCATCACTTTCTATGTTTCTATCAGTGCCTCACCCCTTGGCTAGTTTAAAAGCTTGCCAATGAAGCATTTAAACCTATCACCTAGGAGCCTGGTTCCCCTCCTGGATAGATGCGGACCATCGTGCCATTATAGGCCTGTATCCCTCCAGGTGGAACCCCAGTCCCCAATGAAGCAAAAACCCTGTGTTCTGCACCAGTTTTTCAACCAGTCATTAAACTGCATGCTGTGGAGTACCCTTGCCTCACTCATGCCATAGACAGGCAGCACCTTCAGGAAGGTTACTGTGCATGCTACTTGTCTAAGGCCCCTCCCCAACTCCACAAACTCCTCCTACACTGCTCTGATCCCATGCCAGCTAGGTCATTTGTGCGTAGGTGGACAATGACATCCAGCTCCCTCTCCCATGCAGCTGCTCTCGTGATCTTGAGGATTTGCTTCCTGTCCCTCCAAGCCATGGCGCAGGGCAGACACTTTACCTCCCTCTCCAGTTCTATCCCCTTGGCCTTTTTCAGTGTACCTTCATGATGTCACAGTGCAACCACAGGAAACTATGACTGCAGATACACTCGACACATGCAGTATGTCTAGCACCCAACAGCTTGAGTATTTTACTTGTGGTTGCAGTGAACACCTACAAAGAGATTATTTCAGACATTGCCTTTCCTGTTTCCCAATAACAATCCTCTCACTCTCCCGAGAAAACGCAGTACACCAATGGACAAATACAATGCAAATCTATAAAAAAAGAAAAATGACATACCTCAATATGGTGCCTCTTCTCCACCGCTCTGCTTATTTGGGTCGAGGCCATCTTTCTGTGGCAGAAAATGGTAGGCACCACATCCTTCTTGAGATTTCTTTGTCCGGGTCAGAAACTTATGCTTGCCAGCACTGCTGAATGTATTTGAAACTGATCATTCTCAGAATGATCCCAGCAGAGTACGCTGTGGCTGGCAGGGGTCCACTTATCACGCTTCTTCAAGGCAATCCACTGCTGGTGATGTGGCTCATCTGTGGGAAATGTATAAAACTGCTACTGCTGTAGAGGTCATTTTTTCATCCAAACTCACAGCAGTACGGCATGCTTTCAAGATTAATTTGGATGTAATGGTCACGAACACCACAATCGCTAGTAAAGTGCAGGTTGAAAAAAAAAAACGGACATAGTCTCACACACACACTCACACAGACAGGGCCTCCATGCCACTTATATAGACATAGAAAGTCAATCCCTAATTCTGTAAATATTAGTATGTAAACACAGTGACGGCAGACTAGGCAAAGAATCCACGTGTGACATTATTAGAGTTTGACGCACAGTGTTATCACAGAGTAAACATCTGAACCCCAGACACAGAAGCTCACATTCCCATGAGATATTGTCTGACAATAAAAGAGAATTATGAAAAATACTATATAAAATAAGTACATAGGGCAACAGTATGTTCTGAGTAGTTCATACAAGTACTGTCAGATCTATGAAACCATACTCCTCCCCCAAAAAGTTATTTTATGACCCAGCAAGATGCACAACACTAAAAAAAAGTACTTGTACAGTAATATGGATTTTTGAGAATGACTTTATGAATGATTCTTCACAGATTAATTTATTGGGTTTACACAAGCAGCAGCAGGACAATACTCAGTGTGCCTGTGATTTGAGTAAAGGCTACAATAATCACATGACAGAAACATAAAAAAAATTGACTGTCACACAAGTAACATTGAGACAGATTTTCAGTTGACAAAAAATTCTGAAATCGTCTATTCAAATCAGAAATAAAACATTACAAGCATCCAGTGGCTTACGATGCTGACCACCAATGCCACGAAACAAACCCCTGTATAAAATACTAAGAATCTGGTATAGCAATTCAGACGGAGCCAATGGAGAATTAGTGTGCACATCGGACATGTACAAAAATCATAAGATCTCACACTACAGACAAAATGCAGCTCACTACAACTATTTTTACTTTTTAAAAATAACCTCATAACCATCACAGATATCCAATCAGACACAGACAGGGCATCATAAAATGTCCAGTGTTCATTCAGAAATTATTGGTACAGATGCTGCCAGCCACAGACCGTGCAAGCAACACTAGCAGATAACTAAATAGTCAGGTAGATTTTCTAATGAAACCCACAATCGAAGACAATGAACCCTCACAGCAAAATACAAAAATCCATGAAAATACTCGCTAGTGACAATACAGATCCCCTAAAGACTGGCCGTAAACTCACACTATAGAAAATTATACAACTGACAGGCATAGGAATGGAAGGGAAAATGGGGGAAATAAGTGTTCAGATATTATTTAAAACAAGGAGAAGACTCACACAAAGACATAAACAGTACCACAATTGTTAGAGATCAGAAGATTTATTAGATGTAAAAAGCAAATACATGACCATCACTAGAGAAAGCACCAAGTCCAAGGTGGAGGTACAAAGAAGTCAATAGTGGGGAAATTGTGTGCCTGCAGTGACAGCTCTAAAATTATTTCATGGCTGCACAGCACGCTCCTGTCTCACACACAGAAACTGAGCGATTTACTCTGTAGCGTGGTGCTGCTAAAACACGGCAAATCTCAAAAAATATAAAACGCAGAAAGATAAAATCAACACTGCATACATTAAACAGCATATTAATCTTACAACCATGTTTTAAAAAAATGATAAACGGCACCAGTGTTATTTAAATGGCACTAGCATAATTAGATAAGTGGCAGGGGTTCAGTTGCAGTCAGTAAGCTGCATTAGTTTGGTGCTTGATGCACTAGCAGGGGAGTGGGTTATTCTGTTGCTTTAAATTGGTATTCCTGACTTTTAACTTCCTCTATTTCCCATGTGATCTGTGAGGCTAAGCTGGAAGCCTGGGCTGTGCTTACTGTTCTTTCCATGTGATCTGAGTCAGACCTGGTAGCTAGGATATTGATTAAATGTCATGTGACCTCATTCAGGCAATCTGTTGGGCAGTTGAGATTCAAGCTGGAAGTCTGAGATGTCCTTTGTTTGTTTCTAGGTAAACAGATATTTTACTAGCTTTTAGAACAATGTAGAAGTTCTGCTGATGGTTTGGTGGTTTATGTATGCATGTTTCTGTTGTGTAGAATCATAGTTTTGAACTGTATTTAGTACTTCTTTATGAGTTTAAAATATTTTACTTGTGGGAGCAGCACTGACAAGTTTTTTGGTTTAGATTTATGAGTAGGATGTATTATATGTTTTTTCAAAGTTGTTGGACGGATTTCCTTTTCAGTTTTTAATTCTTGAGCAGTGTTGCTGGGAGGAGGGTCCTTTATTTTTTTGATATGCATGATTTCATTTTGATGTTGCTGTGTTTGATTTGCACTGACCTTTTTGACCCTGAGGATATGTAATTAGCATATTGACCTTATTTCTTTTTCATAGAGGAAAGTGTGATGCATATCAAGGTGCCAAATGTTAAATACTGCAGTAACAGAGAAATATGCATATGTCTGTGTTGGATACTGTCAGTGTATGAAGATTGTACATTTTGTAAAATACCTGCAGTCAGTGCATGAAGATTGTACATTTTGTAAAATACATGCATATTCCTCTCTATTGTATTTTTTCAGTAAAATCTATTGTACTTTTTTTGCATTTTTGTCATGATTTTATTATTACTTCCTTCTCCTGTGGAAGAGGGGGAGGATTGCAAATAGTTGGGCTGTTGAGAGGGTGACAGTTGGACCCCTGGGATGGAGCAGGCCATTTGGGGACCAGATCAAGATACCTCGGAGGCATGTTCCAGAGGGAGGGATGACTAGGCTGCCAGGACCCAGGACATGGTCACTGGGAGAGTGAACCTATGGGGGAGGTTTGGTTTATTACACCTATCTGCTAGAGTGGTAGGATGTGTGGAACAGACTGAGGTGTGCCAGCATGGTAGCCATGAGATGGGTCAATGCTGAGGAAGCTAAAAGCCTTTGGCATGGGCCCATGTTACATGTGTGTTGGAGGGGTAAGTTTCTAATGCATGACGAACATGGAAGAAAGTGTGGCAGAGCTCCAGGGAGCCTCAGTGGAATTTGACTAAGACCACAAGCATCGGGCTTCAGCGACTGGACAAGGAGTTTTGTGGACCCCATAGATAGACTTGGATTATCATTTTACATTTTGGGGGGATGTATCTTTCATGGAAAGAATGGGCATGATAGGCATGTCCACAATGCTTGATGCATGAAGGATTGTACCCTTTGTGTTGTGCGTTGGGCGGCGAGTGTGTCGTGTGTCGGCCCACCTTTGCTATTTCCACTGATGAAAATAATTTCTCGGGACAGTGTAACAACCCCTTTCTGCCGGTAGAGGGCAGAGAGCTGGTTCTTAAATGTCAGGCCTGGAGTCTACTGACTGGTAGTGCCACTGTAGTCTAGTGGGAGGAGCTTAGAATGCTGAGAAGGGTGCCAGAATGTGCCTTCAAGGTGCTTTGTCTCTGGTCACTTGCCAGATTGTCTGAGGTGGCAGGGACCCTGCACACTTCAGTTGTCGCTATATCCAGCTTTTGAGACCACTGCATCTGTAGGCTGTTGGTTAACTAAGATCTGCAGCTTATCCATTAGGCAGGGAAATTGGCAGACTAGGCGGGCCAAGCGGTCCGTATCTGTCATCAAATTCTATGCTTCTGTGTTATCACAAGTAAATGACAGGTTTAAGGCACAATTGTCGACATTAAAGAAGGAAGAAAATAATTTTCTCTAAATCAAGCACAGCTGAAACATATCAGAACAATGTACATTATTGCACAGAAGAAACGAGAGATGTTTAAGATGGAGTTCCTTTCACCTTTAAATTCTAAGCCATTGGTAGGGAAAGGCTAGTGCTTATTGGCTGCCCCAACTTTGTCCAGACCCCTTCACTCCAGCCTTTCTGCCTTCTCTCACTGCTATGAAAGCCCTCCTCTCAGAGTACACCTCCCATGTTGGCTCCAACACCTAATTTCCTCTCTCATTTTTCATTTTTATGTTCACTTGCATGCATGCTCAAGGAACGTTTTGGGAGAGTAGCACACTTTGGAGGTGTGCCTCTCCCTTGCAATCCAGTGCTCCGTTGAGCAGGCGTGGCGGTCCTGCACCAATGGGTGCGGGAGCTCTGTATGACAGTGGTGGTCCTCTGCTTCAAAGAAAACCACCGCTGTCATACTGAGCTTCAGCATCACGCTACCCCCCTCCATCACACGCTTCCCCTGCCCATCGCGTCCGCCGCCCCCTGAAGCTTTGGTGCCACGCTGGGAACCCACCCCAGCGTGGCAAGCGTTGTTGCCAGCGGAGGTGCCCAATCCCCGTCGGCTCCACCGCCCCCCAAGCCATCCTTCTGCCGCTGAGCCCACCAGCGTGGCAACGTCCCGCTTTTTTGGCCGACGGGGTGCCCAATCCCCTTCGCCCTCGCCCCCCGGGTTTGCCGACGGGGTGCCTCCACCCCCGCCGGCCCTCGCCCCCAGCTATCTTCTGCCACGCTGGGAGCCCACCCAGCATGCCAAGCGTCCCACGAGTCCTTTTTTTTTTTTTTTTTTTTTTTTAAACCTGTAAAGAAAAAATGGTCCCGTAGTCTCCAGTCCCCCTCCCACAACCCTCTCAGCCTCCCCTCACCCCATACTTACCCGGAGCTCGGCGCGGCGATCTTGGTGGACGGGAACACGTCTGCACTCTTCAAAGCCACCACGAACTGAGGAAATGCCAGTAAGCTGTATAATGGGCTAGATAGGGGGGTTTCAACTTTTCTGCATATCTCAGGCATTTTTTGGAATTTTTGCACCAAATTTTCAACATGGGTTTTTTGGGACCCCTTCTCACGAGTGATGTCACTGTCATGGCGTTATGGGGCGAAAGGGTGATTTTGCAGTCACTGCGCGAAATCACCCTTCGGGCCCAAATAATGCCATGACAGTGACATCATTCATGAGAAGGGGTCCCAAAAACCTCATGGTGAAAATTTGGTGCAAAAATTCCAAAAAATGACACTTTTATGAGCGTGCATTGCGCAGTTCCTACGCAGGCTCATAAGTTCGCGAATTTTCAATATTTTCACTCCAGATTTTCAACATTGCCATTTTACTACACCTCCTTATGAGCAGTACAGCTGTCATTTTTCACATCCTGCCCAAAACGTGTTTCCGTCCATGTAGCGCACAATGGCACAGTTGGTGTGCGAAATCAATGTATGGGACACATTAAGAAAATCACGGTGACACTGTTCATGAGCAGAGATCTTAAAATGGCTATGTTGAAAATTTGGTGAACAAATTCCTAAAAATACCTGTTTTACGATTGTGCATTGTGCAGTTCCTACGCACGCTCGTAAGTTTACGAATTTTCAATATTTTCACTCCAGATTTTCAACATTGCCATTTTACCACACCTCCTTATGAGCAGTACAGCTGTCATTTTTCACATCCTGCCCAAAACATGTTTCCGCCCATGTAGTGCACAATGATGCAGTCGGTGTGCAAAATCAATGTATGGTAATATTAGTAAGACAATCACAGTGACACTGTTCATTAGCAGAGGTTTTAAAATGCCAGTGTTGACAATTTGGTGAAAAAATTCCTGACAATGACTGTTTCTGAGCGTGCATTGCACAGTTCCACCATGCTTCGTGGGTTTGCGAATTTTCAGTATTTCCACTCCAGATTTTCAACATTGCCATTTTACCACACTTCCTTATGAGCAGTACAGCTGTCATTTTTCACATCCTGCCCAAAACGTGTTTCCGCCTGTGTAGCACACAATGGGGGTAACAAAAAGGTCATGCTGAAAATGTATTGTGCAAATACCAGCAATCGCACAGGGCATTAGGGTAAAGCACCATACATGCCAAACACCACTGCAGATACCTGCAAGTGAACGTTTGGCATTGACAAATGCTTGTTCTTTGTGCTGCACTCTCTGATTTTTGCACCTTAAGTCACTGGACCTTGTTTACTGTACTGTACTCTGAGCTGCATATGGTAACTTTATTATACTTTTTACTTTATTCTTAATTTGAATTTAATTTTATCTTTATTTGAATTTCTGTATTTCTTGAGATGAATGGTTTTGGATTGTGGATGTACTGTGCAATGTGAACTGTCTGTACAATATTACCAGCACAGCTGTTTTTTGCTTGAACTGTAAATTCTACTAAATATCTGTGTTTAATTCTTCCCTGTACCCTTCCTCCCAGGACACCTCTAGAAAGCTTTCTTCAGCTCAGTAGGCATTTCCTAATGAAACTTTTGTAAATTAATAAACTAACCACTACCAGTTGAACTCCTCTTTCTCCTCTGCACCTGCAGTGTATGTATTTAGTTACTCTCGTATTGTTTACAAAGAGAAATTGATTAAGTGTTCCCTGACACCAAGGTCTTTTTGCAATGTGGTCTTTGGGGAGTTCAGTAGCAATTAACACAGATTAAGAGCACCTAATCCAGATTCATTACTGAGGTGTTGCATAAAAAACAGGCAAAATGTTATGCAACCATTAATATGCTTGCACACAAAAATATATAAATATATATTTACTTTTTTTTTAACCCAGAATGGCTTAGCTGAGATGCATATTATTTTTAATGATGTCCAGCTTCTGCCCAGTTTTACAGCTAAGTGGTTTTACAGATAAGTATGTGGTACTGGAAACAAGAGCTTTTCATTTGTTGTTCTGTGCTCCAGCCACTAGACCACACAGCCCTAGTTTGTGAAGGCAGTGTGATCTTTTGGTTATAGTTGAGAGCTGTGAGCCAGGAGATCCCTAATTTGATCCTCATTAAAGCCACTCTCTCATATTCGTCCAGGCCACTAACCTTCCCTGGGCTTTAATTCTCTCAGCTGCAACATTGGCTAGAATCAAGACTCAAACCAAATGATATGTTGTGTTTTTCTTAGACTGACAACCCTGGGTAAATGAATCAACAACAACAAAAAAAAAAGATCACCTCTATGTGTTTAGGATAGTTTTTTGCTACTTTACTTTCAGTTTTTTTTTTATCTTGTTCCAGGTACCATAGACCCCTGAGCCCATTTCTGCCTGGTTCTTTATGGTACATCTTTTACCTGACACCTTTCTCAGTCCTTATACCCTTCCTAATTGATCTTCTAGCTTTTTTTTAACCCAGACTCTGCTTGCTTACCAGGTAAAATGTGTTTTAAATAAATAGTCCCATGCCAGATGACACCTTGC
Organism: Neoceratodus forsteri; assembly: GCA_016271365.2. Classification (NCBI taxonomy): domain Eukaryota; kingdom Metazoa; phylum Chordata; order Ceratodontiformes; family Ceratodontidae; genus Neoceratodus; species Neoceratodus forsteri. The sequence continues at coordinate 413,256,197 of CM028129.1, read as the reverse complement.
CAATTCTACAGTACATATTATTTTCTAGGCAACTATCACGTTGCCCTCCTTTTCACCTTGTCTTTTTCCCCTCATTATGCTTGATGTTATTTTCTTTTTTTCCTGTCCATACTCTCCCTTTCATTGCACTTCTCTGGTTGTGTGCATTTAGCATGGCTCTCTGTGGCACATGCATATCGCTTCATCCCTGTAACAGGTCTTCTGCAGGGCCGTTTTCTGGCACAGTCCCACTCTAGTCCAGGACCACCTTCTTCGGAATAAACACAGGCCATAGTGAGGAAGACTTGCCTCACACAGTGACTGTTGCTGACAGCCTAGAGTTCCTCTTGCATGAGCATATGCTTGTCAGTGATATTATGCATGGACATGGCAGGAGGGGTTCCCAGATGGATGATTCCTAATCATTGCATTTTCATCGCCGGCATCTCCCATGGCATTAAGAACAAGATTAGTCTCTTTGCAGATGACACGAAGATCGGTGCAGTGGTGGATGACACTGTAGGGTGGCAGGGGCTGCAGGATGATCTGGCTAAACTCGAGCATTGATCAGACACATGGCAGCTGGGGTTCAGTGCTGAGAAATGCAAAGTCTTGCACTTGGGAGCACAGAATCGAAGGGGGTGTTATCATTTGGGAGGGGGTACATATAGCCACTACAGAGGAGGAGAAAGTTCTTGAAATGATAATAAAAGGGCAAATGAACCACTCTGCACAGTGCAGGAAAGCAGCAGCTAAAGCCAATAAGATGCTCAAGTGTGTTGCTAGAGGAATCCCCTCTAGGAGAGAGGGATGGTGATCTTGCCACTGTACAGGTCATTGGTGAGGCCACACCTGGAGTACTGCATGCAGTACTGGTGCCCATACTTGAAGAGGGATCTGAAGTTAGTGGAGAGGATCCAGTGCAGAGCAACAAGGATGATCCTGGGATTGGAAGACAGACCTTACGAGAAGAGGCTTAGGGAGCTCAACATGTATTCTCAGGAGGAGAGGAGGGATGGGGGGATATGATAGAGACCTTTAAATATATGAAGGGCGTGACATGTGGACAGTCAGTTCTGAGTACATTATGATTTTTTTGTGATACGAAAATGTGTTATGGACTGTCTCATGAGAGATGCTGAGACAGCATTTGAGATCACACACACACACACACACACAGGTTTTAGATACAAGGTGTTACCTGGAAGGCCAGAAGCTAATTACAGACTAGAACAGGCCTTAATCAAGAATCTTTTGTTTATCCAAGTTAAATATAGCTTTAACTGCTAAGAGGGAAATCTGTATCCATTTTGTGACATTTCGAAGAGGAAACCAGGTTTGGCACACTGGTGCGAAATCATAAATTCTTTGATGTCTGTGTAAGATGGGATACTGCTCATAGATGAAAGGAAATTTACATGCTTGATTGGGGAAGTCACATGGGGAAAGGAGTTTCTGATGATGTAACCTTAATTAACTTTCCTTCTAAAACGATAAAACATCCTGGGTGTATGATTTTTAATAAACAGAGGAGGAGCTAGGTGACCTCACACAGAGGGGTTGGCGAAGACAGTTTTTTTAAAACACTATTCTGTTTTCTTTCAGAGACTATGATCTACTCTCTGACAAAGAAACATCTTTGAGCACTTTAAGCAAGCATACAGGTAGAGAGAGGCACAATCTAAGTACTGTAGTAGGAATTGCACAGTTAAAACCATGTTCTTTTAAAAGATTGTATGGTTCTTGTGATATATAGTTTTGTATTTTATGTTTTACATACTTTTATCTATTTTAGTGAAAGTCTGTTTTTTTAGAGCCTACTTGGTGTGTCTTTGAATTTATTGTCTTTAACAAGTGAAGTATATATGGTTAAAGCAGACACTGTGCATAAGCTTGAATGGTGATACCAAACTGGAAAATGGTAAGAGTAATCTGAGGTCTTTATTAGAGTTTTTAAGGGTTCATTTTGTACACCTGGTTAGGTGCCCATAGGCAAAGATATCTGGCCCCCCCGAAGATAGAATTATCTGAGCCTGTGCATTGGGTATGCTAGCAAGAGTTTCAGTTTGAATCCCTCCAGAACTGAGACCAAGGGATGATTCGAACCCACAAAACAGACAGGAGGGTTACCCTGTTTCTGTTAACTGTTCACAAGACTGCACTCTGAGGTTGGCACTTTGGGAGCAGAAGGCTGACCTGCTGAGTGGGTTTGTGACACCCCACAGTTGTGCCTGTAAACAGGCCTCGGCATCAGCGATTGAGGAGGAGCTGGAGAAGCAGCTCAGGTGCATGCTCTTACAGAGGTAAGGAGGGGAAGGGGGACTCCTCCACCCTAACCGGGGGGGTAAACTGGGGGGGCTTAAGTGAAGGAGAGCAGGGCACTCATCTGGGCTTGCGACACCGGCCCTCCCATCGCTAGGACGCATTGAGACCCTGAAGAAAGGGGCAGCTGTGGTGCAAGGGAGAGTATAAAGAATAAGAAAAAAAATACAGAAAAAGTCTCACTTCAAGCTAGCTCAACTACTGGAATTCATAGGAGCAGAGCTGGATATACTATAAAGCAAAGCTCTGCTCCCCCTAGACAGGGCCCAAAACCTCCAGAATTTGGCACACTCATTCACCCTCTAGCAGCAAAGACCTGCCAGATACTTCTTCTGACTTCTAGGCCACGTGGCATCTACTACAAGACTGGTACAGAGGGAATTTTTAAATTAAGGGGTGGGAGGGACATGAGGGGGCATGGTCTGAGATTGGAGGGTGGAAGATTCAGGAGAAAAATGAGGAGACACTTCTTCATGGAAAGGGTGGTGTCTGTGTGGAATGCGCTACCTGAGGAGGTGATATCCTGTAAGTCAGTGGACAGTTTGAAAAAGGGAATGGGACAAAAGTGAAGGGGAGGGTCACTGTTATGGGGGTAGGAGAGGGAGGGGCAGCTGCTGTGTAACATTTGCTAGCTGCACACTTGAGCAGACTTGATAGACCATATGGCCTGTATCTGCTGGCAGTTTCATATGTTCATAATCCCCCTAATCTGACAGTTGGCCACTATGTGGAAGAGATGCAAGCAATCCCTTCCCAGGATAGAGGGCACATCATTCAGACTGCTCTGTACTCTTCACTGCTGACCCAACTAGGACCAAGTGTCTCTGCCCGGGGAGCAAATATGCCTTCTGCTAGGCCATCTGACCAGCCTCCCTTTTGCTGTGGCTAACCTCCATGTTCCTTTCCAAACTCACCCTTTCATACATTTTGTAAACATTCCTTCCATTTGTTTCTACTAGACAGCCCCTTACCACATATTATTAGTGCCCCATCCCCATTTTATTATCAAACTCTGAGCACAGTGCTGACCATTTCTTGGATTTCTGGCAGCAGATAGCACTGCAAGAATTGTACTTGTATTTTCTTTAATTGGACTATAGTATACAGTACAGTATAACTAGTCAGTTTAACTAATGTGGTCTTGCTAAAACTGTGCTGATGCCGCATAAAGGAATCATTGTTATGCTTTTTAAACTTGTTTTTATACACATCAGTAGAATGCAGTCATTTCTCTTACTATTATGCCTATTAATGTAATGGATACATTTTATGGAATGTATAAATTACTCTGATGATGGGTTTTGTTTAAATCTCTTGTGTTTTTACAAAGATTATTAGTTATGCAATATGTATTGAAGTGAATTCCTTTGATAATCTTTATGGTGTTCTTGCTGTGCCTTTTTTCTAGGAATTGCAAAGGGGAAATCCTTAGGAATAATTTTGGTTAATTTGTTCACATGGTACTGAAAGTCTGCTGAGAACAACATTGTCAGTGTTGTCTTTATAGTGCTTATGCTTGGGGAAGATGAAACACATTTTGAGCAGCAGTGCTTTTTTTCAGAACCATCTTTCTTTCTACCGTGCTAAAAACAGACTCTTGTTCCTCTGTACTTCTAAAGCTAAATCACTGAGGGAACCAAGGAAAAAAATAAGATAGAAAAGCAAGAGAAGAAAAAGTGCTGCTAGAAAGAGGATAGCAATTTACAGATAATGCAAGGAGAAAGTGTATCTAATGACTTTGGCCTTGTTGTACACCCATACATTTTCATATGTTCTTGAGTTAAAGGACAAGTAAACAAGCAATTTGGTGGGTGAATTAAATTGCAAAGGCTCCTGTGTAATCGTAGAGTAAGGGATGCTGAGTTAAGGTATATATTTAACTTTACGTTGGTGATTCATATAATTTTTCTCATAATTGAAAATTGCTCCAAAATGTAAACAAAACCCCTGTTTAGCCCCACTGCTGAGCTGCTGTTCAGCTCACAAAATGGCGACAATGTGCTATCGTCTGCTCCACTTCTTGGCATTAAAAGTTATGGCCACTGTTTTCAAATCCTGGATATTGGTGGTAATGTAAATACAGTAGTAGATGCTTAAGTGGGATGGCTGGGTGGAAGGCGGATTGTCCGACTTAAGCGGCCGTCGCAGAATACCAAAGTTGCCGTTTTGGTGTGTGATGCTGGAATTGGAATTGGGGGGTGGGGGGCTACATCAAGTGAAGCACTAGCGCTTATTTCCACTTATCTGCTGCTCATTTGTCTGCTAGAAGGAGAGAACTGGAGAGACAAGACAGGAATTCTTACCTGGTACTACGCTGTGAGTGGCTGTATGGGAATGCTACAATTTTATGGGCACAAGGCACATGGACAGTTCTAGCACTTATCCAACTCCGTATTGGCAACAAGGAGCATAGTGGTTCAGGACAGCTGGATGGGGAGAGCAGGTGCATGTCGCTCCCTGTTGTGTGCTCTTTGTATCTCCTGATGTTCGGTGCATGTCGCTCGCTGTTGTGGGCTCTCTGTCTCTTGATGTTCGCTGCCTCTGTTGGGAATGCTGGGGAAGGGGGTGCATATTTCACTGGGCTTACTATGAACTGAGGGTGAATTTTTAACGCTTGTGATTTGCTTCAACAACCCATACCCTAGGAGGCAAGAACCTTAGGAGAGACATGACAGCAGCCGAAAGCAGCTTTATCAGAAAGACACTTAACTATTACCAGCTGACTACAGTGGATTACAGCCAATTACATGACTAATGTATGCAGAAAATGCCACTGGGTTGTCATGGTAATTGGCTGTAATTTGCTTTGATTTAGCTGTTGGGCGTCTCACTAAAGTGGTGCTCCCGTTTAATGGAGTCCCGCTTAATCAAAAAGGAGCAGAAATGCTTAACACTATAACAAATCTGTTCCCCAAGAGATGTCCCACTTAAGTAGTCATCCCACTTAAGCGTGTTCTGTTTAAATGGCTTGTACTGTATCTGCATATATATCGATACTTAGCTTGTGCACCAGACTTCAATACACATGCTGATATTTACTTATACCACCAATATCCAGGGTTTTAAAACAGTTCCCAGAGCTTTTAATGCAAGAAGCAGAACAGACATGTTATGTTGACGTCATCCCATAGCATGTCATTGCCATTTTTTGAGCTGAGTGGTGGCTGAGCAGTGGGGCTAATTGGAGGTTTTGTGTACATTTTGGGGCAGTTTTCAACTATGGTGAAAAGGATATAGATCAATGTAAAGGTACACACCAATATACCTTAACTCAGCATCCCTCATTCTACCATTGCACGGGCATGTTGGCGATTTAATTCACCCACCAGATTGCTTGTTTACTAGTCCTTTATGAAGCAAACACTGATTTTGCTTTTATTAACTGGGGATTGATACATATACAGTACTTGGTTTAGTTTTCATTTGGAGTATCAAGTTACACAGAGCTGTTTCATATTAAAGAATATGAAATGCATAGAAGAATCCAGGAACTTTATTGGCTCCCCTCAGTTGTGACTAAAGCCCCAGCATACCTTGGCTGAGAGCTTCCCTAAGCCCTGACTAAAAACCAGCAAATCTTAAGATGCTGGCTTGTTAACTGGTGCAGTCTTTGTCGACCTCGCCAAGGCCTTCAACTTGGTGAACCACCAACTAGTTACTACTAAATTGAAATCTCTTGGTCTAAATAGCGTGTCCCTACAGTGTTTTTCAGACTGCCTCTCAGGTAGGTCACAAATTATCAAATGGAAGGGTGCATTTTCACCTAAGGGAATCCTTCTGTATGCTAAAAGAGCTACTGATGCCTCAAAGAAAACTTTAAAAACATAATAATTAGGTACAATTCTGCTTGCATTCCACTTTTTTTTTACGCATTTCTCCTCACCATAATTTAATACTAAGGAAATGTGTATGAATATATGATTGTTGTCCCTATTTTGAGTTCATCTGCCTCTGTAGCTTACCCCTACTCCAAGTCATAATCCTCTGTTGTGACATTACAGTCTGTTGCCATGGGAGTAGTTTTGAGGTCACAAGTAGTGCTCTATGACTTCAAGTAGGGAGAAAGCAACGCGAATAGATACATTTTTCAGGGGCAGAAATCCTGTTTTCATGCAAATGACCTCAGTAATAAATAATGGGGAGGAGAAATACAGAACTAATGGGAAATACAAGCCGGATATTATATAGATTTTTTTTAAAGTTCTCCTAGACCTGTCACCAGCTCTTTAATTGTTGCAGTTATGCCAGCTGGGTTCAGCTGCCCTGGAGGTAGAGTCATGTTAATGATGCCAGAGAAGTAGCCAGTGAGAATGCAGGAGAGCTGTGCTGCATGTAGCTGCTTTTGTTTTCCAGTCAGATTCCTTTCTGCCCCAGGGTTCTCTCTTCAGAAGTTCTCCTGAAGAAGTTTATTTGAGTTTTTATAATGTTTTCTTTCATTCTGTGCTGCTTTTAGAGTGTTTTAGTAAGTTGTACCTTATTTTATATTTTTCCGCAGGTTTTTAGTTCCTGGAACCTGCGGAACTGCTGTTTTTTTCCTTGTCCTTTCTGACTAAAAAAATATCGCGTTTGAGGTAGAAATCCATGGATTTTAAGTTTTTTTTTTACTTTTTTCCATGGATTTGATATATTTTTGTGGTTTCCACTACTTTTACCACGGTTTTATTATTTCCTCATTGGGAACAGTTTTTTCCATGGTTCATCAGTACCTCAACCTCCTTTCCCTTTGGGAACACACTGCCTTGTCTTCTGACTTTTTCTACCAGTCAGACAGACTTTTTTGACTGCTCCCATTTTTCCTTTTGCCTAACCTAAAATGTGGGTTGACTGAATGCCACAGTTTATTCTTTGGGACAGTTTTGGTTGTTTACAGTTAAAAATACAGCCTTCAGGCTGCATAACATGGCTTTTCAGTCTGCCTCACCTTCTAGGAAAAATTCAGATGAGGGGTACTCTTCTCACCAAAAGATTAAGGAAAAGTCCTCTAAGGACCATATAGAAAATGTCTCATAAAAATAATCATGACCAAGCCAGAAAAAGACATAATGAGAAGGTTCTAACTTTAGATCCTGCAAAAAAAGAAACAAAAAGAAAAACATATCACTGCCGCTCCCACTGAGAAACAAAGGGATACATCAGTGTTAAATATATTCTCTCTGCGGAGGATATGGCAGAGGCTTGGCATTTATAACAAACATTTCAGGCTGTGGGTTCCCTTTTTGGGGCTCCTAATGTTCCCAACTCTCCTATCCCCTGTGACCCTGGTCTCTGCCAGGGCGATTTTTATGACCATAGATTGAATACAGAAGATAATGAACCGCTAGACTCTGAGGAAACGCCTGACCAAGAATTTGGCCTCCCTGGTCAGGAAGATTTTTCCTCTCATTTTACTTTTATTCAACACATGGTGGACACTCTTGGTCTCTCCATTCAAGAGCCCATTGATGATGAGGAGGCAGATTTCTTAGATATGATGCATCTCCCTCCTTCTAAAAGCTTGTTCCTGCCTGTTCATAAATCCCTTTGCAGGGCAACGTTCAAACTATTACAAAATCCCACCTACATACCAGGAGTAGAAAAGAAAATTGAAAGAAAGGATTACCTAGATAAACCTAATACTTAGCATCTTTACACCCACCTGGACCATGAAGGCATGGTGCAAGCTGCAGATTGTGACAAAGCAAAGGTGTCTCTTTCTTCCCAACCTCCAGAAAAAGACTCCAAAAGGCTGAATACTATGGGAAAAAAATCTTATACAACTGCGTCTCTGCTGCTTTGCCTTTGCACCTACATGGCGTATACAGCTGAAGACCAGAAGGCTCTCTGGAACTCTGCACTGGCTGTTAGCCAGCAGGCCCCAGACAAAGTGACTCAGGATTTAGCAGAAATTGTTAAAACTGCTTTAGAAGCCACAAAATATCAGTTCCATATGGCTATGGATGCCAGTGATACTGCCTCCAGAACCATGGCCCAAGCATTTTCCCTCAGGCACTTTGCCTGGTTGAGGTCCACTAACCTTTCCCAGGATACATAGACTAAAGGTATGGATTTCCCCATGAGGATAAATCCCTCTTTAGGGATAAAAAAACAACATTTGTATGAAAAAGAGAGAGAGGAGTACAAAACTAATTATCAGAGCAATGCAGCAAAAGAGAAACCCTCTACCTCCTATAAGCCCCAAAAGTGGGCCTGAGGTAGGGGCCATTTTCCCAGGGCCTTCTATCCTGTGGTGATGGCCGTGCCCTTGGAATACTCTCACATGAGAGGTTTCTTTCGGGGAGAGGGAGAAGGGCTCAGAGGCATGCTGACCCTGTCTCTTCTCTAAAACCCCAACCTAAACAAAGCTCCTGACTCAAAGGCCCAGGTTGCCTCCCCTCTGCCTGTGGGAGGACGCCTGCCCACTACTTCCAACACTGGCACCACATAACCACAGATGAATGGGTGCTAGAGGTAGTGAAACAAGGTCTTACCCTGTAGTTCAGACAGTTTCCTACTCAGCAGTAGCATAGATATGCAAAACATTTAACCCCCCACAGAGACAATCTTGTTGGGGCTAGAGGTAAAGTCCCTTCTGTTATCAAATGCATTGGAAAGAGTACCTTCCTCCAATGAGGAAAAGGCCTCTACACCAGATAGTCCTCACCCCAAAGAAAAACGGGGAATTGCAACCCATTCTGGACCTCAGGTACCTAAACAAGCATTTGCTCAATCCTAAATGGTCACCTTATCTGTGATGATTCCCTCTCTACAGCAAGGATACTGGCTGGCATACCTGGACCTGAAGGATGCCTATTTTCACATAGCAATCAGGCCCTCTCATAGAAAATACCTCAGATTCAGACTGCTGTCTGGCCACTACCAGTTTACAGCTCTGCCCTTCAGCCTTTCTTCAGCTCCCAGAGTTTTCACAAAGTGCCCAGCAGTGGTTGTTGCCCATCTCAAATGGCATGAAGTATCAGTCTTCCCTATCTGGGTGACTGGCTGATAATGGGCAAGTCTCTCAGCAACTCAAAGACTCTCTCAGCCTTACAAGGTGCACTCTGGAGTCCTTGGGCTTCTTGATCAATACAGAAAAGTCCCAAGCTATCCCACGGCACAGCGATATCACTGCTGTTTGCGACGCCAGTGACCCGGGTTCAGTAGCAAGCCAGGGCTGCTGGAGGGCTGGATGGGGAAGAGGGATTGAGCACCTGGCGGGTCACTTTCCCTCTCCAGGAAGGGGTGGGCTGCATGCCTTGCCACTATACTGCCACCACCTGGGTGATCACGGGTGGTGACAGTGTGGTAGGGGAAGCAGACAGTGAGGGAGGGGCTGGTGTCGGCTGGTGACCTGAGTGGAGGCACGTCTCAGCATGCTCCTGTTTCATTGGTCCTCCCTAGAGTGCCAATGCCAGAAGGGGATGGGACCCGAACAAGGAAAAACACCCCACAGTTGTGCCTGTAAACAGGCCTCGGCATCAGCGATTGAGGAGGAACTGGGGAAGCAGCTCAAGTGCATGCTCTTACAGAGGTAAGGAGAGGAAGGGGGACTCCTCCACCCTAACCAGGAGGGGTAAACTGGGGGGGGGGCTTAAGTGAAGGAGAGCAGGGCTCTCATCTGGGCTTGCAGCACGGGCCCTCCCATCGCTAGGACGCATTGAGACCCCAAAGAAAGGGGCAGCTGTAGTGCAAGGGGGAGTATAAAGAATAAGAAAAGAAATACAGAAAAGTCTCACTTCAAGCTAGCTCAAGTACTGGAATTCATAGGAGCAGAGCTGGACATACTACAAAGCAAAGCTCTGCTCCCCCTAGACAGGGCCCAAAACCTCCAGACTTTGGCACACTCATTCACCCTCTAGCAGCAAAGACCTGCCAGATACTTCCTCTGACTTCTAGGCCACGTGGCATCTACTGCAACCGTAGTACCAGGAGCCAGATTCCAAATGAGGACATCCAGTACCACCTCTGAGCCCATTGGTCCCAAAAGAGGGACTCTCTTTCAAAACTGGTTTCAGGCACAAGAGCACTCCTGCAGGCTGTAGACTGGTGGAAGGACACTCACAGCCTCTGGAAGGGGTTCCCTTCCAGCACAAGGAACCCTCAGGATCCTCGCCACAGGTGCTTCCCTCCTAGGGTGGGGTGCCCATTTGGGAGACCAGTCCATGAGCAGAGTCTGGTCTCCCAGAGAATGCCTGTGTTACATAAATCATCGAGAACTCAGGGCAGTTTTCTTAGCTATTGAAGCATTTGCTCCTGAGCTAAAGGGCTAATCAGTCCAAATCAGGACAGACAACACCAGTGCAATGTTTTACATAAACAAGCAGGGTGGGATGAGGTCCTCAAAACTCTGCACATGGGCCATGAAGATTTGGTCTCTGGCCTACTCCTTAGACATACAGCTCTTGGCCATTCACTTGCCAGACAAGGAGAATGTCCTCGTGGACTCTCTAAGCTGCATCAGTCATGGTCACCATGAGTGGACCCTAAACAAACAAGTGCTAGCCACAGTTTTCAGGAGGTGGGGAACTCTAGAGATAGATCCAAGTGTCAGCTGGTCTGCACCAGTGATTCTCCATCAAGGATGAACTGTTACTAGTGATGCACTCAAGCCTGTGCAGTCAATCCCGCTCAGTATGCATGCTAAATGGGACATTTTGGGGGTGGAATACTCCCAGGATGTAACCAAACTAATCATTGATCATTGCAGTCTACTGTCCAGTCACATCCAAAATCTATTACAGGATCTGGTGAAAATTCCTATTCCGGCAGTGTGTTACCAATATAGACAGGATAGAGATCGTTCTGCAAGAGTTGCTCCATTTTCTCAAGGAAATCTTTTCACAAGGACTTAAGACCTAGCACCCACAAAATATAAGTAGCTGTCTTGGGAGCCCTTCTCCTGGCAAAGTTGGGAGAGACATTCCAGAATACATCTATCTGCGGCTTCCTTAGGGCTGTCTACATCCAGCAACTCCCTCATAAAGCCTATTATTTCACCCTGGAACCTGTTATTTATTTGGCCTAAGCATATCAGAGCACACTTCAAACTGCTTGCTACTATTACACTCACACAGTTGACTCTCAAAGTGTCTTTCTTGGCTGCCAGTAATCAGTTCTTCCATTCCAAAGTGTTCTCCATTCAGAATGGGATTTCCTCAAGTGGCCTGTTAATGGCTGGCAGTACTAGTCCTGTGATGGGCTAGGGAAGGCTACCATTCTGGGATGAGTTTTGCCCAATCTCAGATGATGATGTTTTCCAGGTGATCTTGGGATTGCATTCCACCTACTGTAAATTGGACCCAAGTTCCACCCAACTGTTAATTGGCTGCAGGTGGGGGCGGTTCTGCCTGCCACTCTGAAAAGGGTGGTGGTGAGGCCCCTCATAAAGAAACTATTTTTGGATCCTGACATTGTCTTGAAAGACCGCTCAGTCTCGAGCCTTCCTTTTCTGGGGAAGTTGATCGAGAAGATGGTGGTGTCACAGTTGGAGGCTCACCTTTAAAGGTATGGCATCTGTGAGCCTCTGCAATTGGGATTTTGGCCTCATCACAGCACTGAGACGGCACTAATCATGGTGTTCAGTGATCTCTTCATGGTGAGAGATGGACAGCACCATTGCATTCTTGTCCATCTTGATCTCTCATTGTCATTTAACATGATTGACCATAGGGTGCTTTTGGAACACACTAGGCAGTATGTGGGTCTCACTGGCACTGTTTTGTGCTGGTTTGAGTCTTACCTGTCTAGAAGAATGCAGCATGTTGTAGTCTTGTATAATTCCATCCATAGATAGCTGCTTCAGACTGTGATGTTCCTTGAGGTTCGATCCTGCCCCCTGTGCTGTTTGCTACATACATGTTGCCTTTAGGTGCAGTCATCAGTTGGTATGGGTTGGAGTTTTACTGCTTTGCAGATGATACTCAACTATACCTGTTGTGTGCACCTGATGGAATAAATGTTTGTTTGATGCTGTGCTGTTGCTTAAAGAGATGAACAATTCGGTGTTCTCCAGCTTATTGTGTCTCAACCCTTGCAAGACTGAAGTGATGATTGTCGAACCAGGTTGCCATCAGTAAATGGAGCCACCTTTGAGTCATGGATGTGGTTGGAATCTGGGGATTACTATGGACTCCAAGCTAGCCTTGGATAGTCAGATGTCCGTAGATGTTCATAGTGTTTATCTTTCATCTACAAAACATCACCCGGATCAAACTATCTGGAGCCTGGTGCCCTGGTGAAGACGGTCCATGTCTTTGTCACATCCAGGTTTGATTACTGTAACACCTTCTACTTAAGGTTATTTGAGAGTCTGATGTGCCATCTACAGCTGGTCCAAAATGTGGCAACCTGTTTGATCTCCAGAACTTATGATAGAGATCATATCACACTGGTGTTGTGCTAATTGCACTGACCGTCTATTCAGTGGTGCATCAGCTTCAATATGTTTGTTGGTATACAAGGCCCTACATGGTCTGGGTTCTGACTGTTTAAAAGATCTGACTCCACATACCACTGTGCACCCTCTCTGTGCCACCAATGCTGGCTTACTGCTGATTCTGCGGTCCAGATTGAAGCTTACTGGAGTAGAACATTTCAGGTGGCTGTGCCTGTTCTGTGGATTACTTTATCTGTCCATATTAGATCTGCCAGCATGGTGGGGTCCTTCAAAGGGTCTCTGAAGTATCATTTTATCCTTGCTTATTGCCTGACGTAATTTATTTAAACTGTTTCTAACTGTAATTGGAAATGGGTTTGCAAGGAATTCACTGTAAGTATTGAATATTGTGTTGTTATTGTTGAATTCTGATTTATGTACTTAGTTCATGTTTTGTTGATTGTTGTCTTTGATTTGTACAGTGCATTGAGCCCTGGGGAAGGGGTGCCATCAAAATAAAAGTTGCCTTGCCTTACCATTACTTTGGCATAGAGGGAACTGAATCTGGTAATTTCTCTGTTAAGGAACCATACATGATTTTTCACCAAGATCTAGCGGTGCCCCACATGTGCACAGATTTTATACATTGCCACTCCACTGTAACCAGGAAGAGGTCCTGCTATCCTTTCATTCCAGACCTTGGCATGACAAAGAATGTTTGGTACATACTGTACACTGGATGTCAGCTGGGGTGCTTAAATGCTAATTACAGCAAATAGTCAGTATACAAATATTGGTCTATTTGTTCTCACTATAGGTCAAAACCAGGGCTAGAAAGGATTCAAAGACTCCACAGAGATAAAGAGGGATACAGTTCGGATATACTGCAAGTCTGTTTCACTGCTGGGGTAGATCCCTAGAGACAACTAGAGTGCTTCCTACCAAGACATTGCAGTTTTTCTTGATACAATGTATGAGAGGCATCACCAGCAGGAATTTGTATTTGATACCTGGCGCTCCCTCCATAATTTCTCCAAATTCTACAAACTGAACATTGCTGCATTGCTAGCTGCATCATTCACCATAAAATGCTATAGGCAATTGTGCCATCCTGCTCAGTAAACTGTTAGATATGCTTACCCCTTTAACTATGGTATTATTTATGGCTGAGCAGACCTGAAAAGGTCCTGACCTTTATTATCAGGATCAGCATCCAGGCCAAAGTCCTGATGAGTTCTGATTCTGAACAGAAACTTTTGTAAAATGTGAGGAAAATTTAAAATCTGCCATACAGTTGCATAAAACAGCATTAAGATCTATGACACACACACAGAACTGTAAACTGCATTTCAGGAAATAAAAACGGAGTGCTTTTTATGGCACAGATGTCCTGGTAAATTAAATACATGACAGCATGCTGGTGACGTGGTTCCCTACATCCTACCTTACTGTAGTAGTGTAATCTGACCTGGTCAATATACAATGGACACATCAGTTCATTGTTGCACTTACTGCTTCTCTGCTCCACTGAGAGTCATGCAGTTATTTTCTGTGGCAGTGTCCCCTCCATACACCCACACACCCAAACTGATGACATATTTAGGTGACCCCTACCAGAAAATAACTGCATGTCCTTAATTTATTTTTTACTTCACACGTGTTTTTATCAAGTGGTTATATCACAGTTGATGCAGCAGAAGTTCTTACAAACTGCATTCAATTAGCAGTACTCTTCTATTACTGGCAGTACTGCCATTCAATCCACCGGCAGATTTCACCCTCTCATGCCACCCTATTACCCCCCCCCCCCGCTCAGACCTCATCCCACGTTGGCTCCAACAACGTTATTCCACTTGTTACGCACCCTCCCTATACTGGTCATGCCCACTAAAAGCCTCACTACTTCTCGGTCCTCTCGCACTGCACCCAAACTGTGCCGGTTAGCTCTTTTTTGCCATGCTCTACTCCTCCTCTTACTATCAGGAAATGTGCATCCAAACCCAGGGCCGTGTGCGGCTAATGCCACCCTGGGGGACAGGCATGGCAACCTGTTTCTGGCATCCCTCAATATTTGCAGCCTACCAAGGAAGTTCACACCTCTACAGGGCTGGATTGCTCAACACGCTCCTGACATCCTTGCCTTACCTGAAACCTGGCTCTCAAAAAACACCCCAGATGCTTCTGTCACCTTAAGTGACTACTCTGTCTTTCAAGCAGACAGGCTAAGCAAGTGGGTGGAGGATGTGCCATCTATGTCAAGTCTGCTCTGCGGGCACTCTCCATCTCTCTTCTCTCACCTGCTCATAGTGCCCAATCCATAACCATCAAGGTTATCCTTGGCAACCCCAGCAAAACGCTCTACATTATGGCAGTATATATCCCCCCCCACTAACCAAAAGCTAGCCTTTGATTCTATACTATCCAGCATCACCCATCTCCCTCCCAAGAGTGAAGTCATTATAATGGGTGACTTCAGTGTGAATTGGCTATCCACCATGTCTGCTACCTACAAAGACTCTGTTCTAGCCTTTGATCTCGCCCAGGTAGTCAAATCCCCCACCAGACTAGATCACAGAACTGGGTCCTCCACACTTATCAACCTCATCTTCACTAACCGTTTCAACAACCTCTCCCAGGTCAAAATACTCCCTGACTCGATAAGTGACCACTCCCTGTCACCTGCTGGTGGTCAAATAAACTCCCCAGCCCTCCTAAAGTTATAGTTCAAAGGTGCCTGAAAAAGGAGCTCTCACCGTCTCAGATTGTACCTTACTTCCTGTGGCTGGTCACAGATCCACAATGCCCTATCTGTAGACGCCGCCCTCACCTCCTTTATTGCCACCTTTAATGCTGCCTATGACATCTTTGCCCCCTTCACAAAGCATATTATAAAAAATAGGGATACCCCCTGGATCTCGCAATCGCTGCTTGACCAGATGCACCATAGAGATAACCTCTGGCAAAGGGCCCTGGACTCTCATTTATGTCTGGACAGACAACTTTACAGAGAGGCCAGAAACTTACTATAAGCAAACTCTAACCACCGCCTGGGGCTCCGGGAAAAAATTCTGGAGTGATATTAAGGAACTATGTGGGAAACCCGTCTTCCCTGCTCCTACGCAGTTGCTAGTTGATGGAGCTCTCTTCCAAGACCCCGCTACCATCTCTGACGCCCTTGGTATCACTTTCACAGACCTCTGCCATATCCTCTTTAAAAACTTCTTTGACCCGATCCCAAGCCGCCCCATGGGCACCTCAGCCACCATGGTCCCATTCCCTTTCCGACTAAGAGTCATCTCCTGCAATGAAGCAAAGCGCTACCTCACCAAAGCCATGGCGAACTCGCGCTGTAGTAGTGATTCCCTTGACCTTAAACTTCTCCCACTTACACTGGATGTGACCCTGCCACATCTCACCAAGATACTTAACTGGTCGCTATGCATCTGCCAGTTCCTCACTATCTGGAAAAGAACAATCATAACCCCGATCCTGAAGAGTGGTGACCACACCTCCACCAGCAACTACTGACCTATCTCGTTCCTACCTCCCCTCTCTAAGGCACTTGAAAAAATAGTGTTGGACCAGCTTACCGATTATCTGGCCAAACATAATCTGCTCTGCCACAAACAAAACGGTTTCAGGAGGGGTCATAGCACTACCACTGCCCTCCTTGAATTGACCTCATATATACATGAGGCCCTGGAACAGCGGTCCACGGCAGATGCTATCTATGTAAATCTGACAAAAGCATTCGACACAGTCAGTCACGTGCTGTTTCTCAACTCCCTTTCTTTACTGAATTTGTCCCATCATGCCACAGCTTAACTCAGAGATTATCTCTAAGGCCAGATGCAACAGGTCAAAATTAACGCTACCCTCTCTTCCATTAGACCAGTACTGACTGGGGTCCCACAAGGGTCCATTCTCTGTCCACTGCTCTTCATCCTCTTCCTAAACTCCCTCCCTCAATCATGCAGTGGGAAGCTATTGCTATATGCGAATGACACCGTAGTTCTCTGGAAACACCCCCAACCAAACTCCCTCCAAACTGCCCTTCAGAGCTTTTTCAAAGAACTTGAATCTTGCTTTGCTGAGCATCGCCTAGTCCTCAACTACAACAAAACGAAATCCATGATCTTTGCCTATAGCCAGAGCCCTCATAAGAATGCCCTCCTTATTATCTCATACTCATTGGGTTCCCGACTTGAGCAGGTCTCTTACTTCAGATATCTGGGTGTCACACTGGACACCGCCCTCACCTACCTCTCACACATTCAACACCTTTCTTCTGCTGTTAACTCTAGGCTGGGGATTCTATACAGATATAAACACTGCCTACCCCCCCACGCCCTACGTCTCACTGTATCAAGCTCCGTCCTATCCTTGGTGAACTACGGCATTGTGATTTATGGATCTGCAGACCAAACTACCCTACACTGCATTAACTTAGCCCTCAATAAAGCCTGCAGACTGGTCACTGGATGTGATAGATTAACCCACATATGCGAGCTGTACAAGCTTGCGGACTGGCTAACCTTCAAAGGTAGGCTTACGTATCACACTTGCCTCCTTGCCAAAAAAGTACTCCTGAATATAGCACCTAAAGGCCTCCACCCCATTATCCAGCCAGTCCCATACAGAAGGGCCCCATTATGCTCTGCCAGTACCTCTCTCATTGTCCCCCACTGCAGGACCTCTCTAGGGCAAAGGTCTTTCCGGTATCGTGCTCCACTCTGGCTTAATAGCCTACCGTCCTCCATCTCCCTGGCCCCCAGTCTTGGCCTTTTTAAGACAGGACTCAAGAACCTCCTCCTTAACTCCGCAGCTTGTGGCTGTTATTGATACTCCTCCCCACTCTGAATCTCAAAAAAGAGGACTCCTGTAAACAGTACTAGCGCTAGTGCAGAATGATATCCCGGTGCCGTAATGACAAAATGTTTTTGCTTTACCAATGACTACATACTCACGTCCTACAGTCTCTGTATATAAACCCTGACTCTGGGCCTTACTAATGACCCTTCAAAACTATAACCTGCAGTATCCCACAACTGTTGACCTAGCGTCTTCTCTAAGATCCTGGATGCTGTTATCCTACAGTGTAAATAATATATGCACCAGAACTGAATTTGTATATAATTTCTGTGTAATGTAATGTTTTAACCTTTCTTGTACTGACTTTGCAAAGGAGTCTATGACTCAAAGGATTGTAATTCTGATTTTTCTTCAATAAACAATAAATAAACAATAAAATTATACTACTATCAAAAGTTTCATGTTATACAAGTCCCAAATAGAGAAAAACAAAACCTTCACACCCCTTAGCATGTCTGTCCCCCATAACGTGTGACCCAGGGGCACATTCATTTTTGGGTACATAAATGAACAATAAATTGAGAGATGCTGCTAATGAGAGGAGAAATGAGTAAGCAGCACAACCAGGAGGAGCAGCATAAGATCATAGTTTGTGAATTCAGGGCTGAAGAATCGTGGGAATGATCCCAAATCAATGAGCATCATACATAATTATAAGCTGGCTTTGAAAAAGGACATGTCTGCAACAGGAAGAAGCAGCGGTACATCTTACCCTAGTGAGAGACTTTGGTCTGTTAATGGACAGAGGAGAGATGACACCAGGCAGGTCAACAGCAGCACTGTTGTCAAGTTTGAAAATCTGCAGTCTTTAAACAGCTCACCTTTATAGGGAATGCTTATGAATTAAGGTAACATTTTTTTGTTTTGAAAGGGAATATTGAAGGAATGCAAACGTTAAGTGTAAGTTGGGACATGTAGCAACATTATTGGAAGGTGCCATTCAGGCTTTCCAAAAATTAGCTCAGTCCAATAGTACATGCTTCAAAAATTGTGCCATTAAGTTCAGGCAATCAAAAAATTTGCTTAGTTCAATAGAACATACTGAAGAAAGTGTGCCATCAGGTTCGGGCAATCCCAAAATTAGTCAAGTCCAGTAGGACATGCAGCACAAATTGTGCCATCGGGTTCAGGCATTCCAAGCATTAGCTCAATCCAATAAGACAAGCAAAAGTTGTGGTGGTAGATTCAGGCATTCCAAAAAGTAGCTCAGTCCAGTAAGACGAGCAGAATTGAGCCATTAGGTTCAGGCAATCCAAAAACCAGCACAGTCCAATAGGACATGCTATAAAAATTGTGCCATCAGGTTCAAAAATTGTGAGGCACACTGAAGGGCTTAATAGTGTTTTCTTTTTCTGAAAAAATCTCACTCTTCCAACTCTTCCATATCTTTGTGGTCACTGGCAAATGTATTTGCTGGTTCCCAGTCATAGGTGTTACAGATCAGGGTATAGTTTATTTTTAAGAAAGGTAATATTTTTCCACATTTTCTGGCAGCGCAGATAGTGCATCTTACTTGCCACATTACCCTCAGAGCTGAAGAGTCGCTCTGAAAATACACTGGTTATGGGACAGACCATGTATTTTAAAGCTACCACAGAGGCTCCTTGCTTTCCCAGAATTTTATGGGATCTTCATTCCACTCAATACCTTTTTCTGCCTAATAGCAGTCAGTTCATAACCTGGGTAGAAGCAATGGTATATGGAGAGGGAAGGTCAGATTTTTAAATTACAACAGAGTCCAGTTGACCCAAAGTTGACTAGTGGGAGTGGAATGAATGGCAGAAGCTGATAGTTTTGTAGCCTGGTGGAGAAAAGATGGCTGTGAAGGTGCAGGAGGAATGGATAAGGAGGCCGCATCTCTTATCACTTTTTTTTTTTTTTTTTTTTCCAAAGTTGAATCTACATCTTAGTTTTCTCTCTGCAGTTTTGGAACACATTTGGGTCATGCTGTTGGAGACGATTTATCTTGTACTGTGGGGCAAGTGCTGTTGATACAATGTTCTGCCTCCAGCATTTTACAGAATTTCTCATCACCTCTTACTGCTTTAATCATCCAATGGCCTTTTTTTATTATGGTGGCAAGTCCGTCAGTAGCATAAGATTCTCCCATTTGAAACTGGCTTTCTGGAACTTCCAAGTTATCCTTGATTGCATTTAACTGAAATTAAGAATCTCAGTCAGTGGGATTATCTGGCTGAGTGTTGACACTGTTAGAACTCGCTTCCTAGTGAATTTCTTCAGATGGTTGCAGGATCTTGATAAGAAGTTCTAAAAGAGACCACTGTTAAGAATTAATGTACACATCAGCATTCCCTATGCTTTTCTCCAATGTGCACTGTTTTACAACCTTTTTTGCTCCAGCAATGGATGGAACATGTAAAAGGTAGAGTTCCAGCTTGTTGCATCATCATAGATGAGCTTATTGTGAGCTGATCCATGTTCTTCCTGTATGGCCTGCAGTCGCAGGAGTGGCTGAAATGTATGCATATTCTTTTCACCACACATGTGAGAGCTTTTATATCTGTCCTCTTCCAGGAAGGTATGCACGATTAAATTTTGACAGTGCACAAAGCCCCCATCAGGCAGTGTTTTCTTTATGTTTGAACCATTGTCAGCCACAGTAAAATCTAAAGAAAGCTCTAGTGATGTAAGCCAGTATTGCATCTGTCTGTTAAGCTCATATAAGATGTTGAAAGCTGTGTGATCCTTTGGGACACACTTAATGAGAAGGGAAGCCAATTTCAGATGGAATTTGTTTGTGTCGCTACAGGAAGCGAACGACACCCAATGCGTAGTCAGTGACATCAGTTGTTCTGGCTGACAGCTTGACCATTTATCAGTAGTCAGATGTACACCACCAGCAGCTGCGTCTTTTAAAGCATGTTTTAATTTTGTGCTGACTACCTTATACATCTGAGGCACAGCAACAGTAGAAAAATACACCCTGAATGGAATGTTGTATTATGGTGACAGGTGATTCAGTAGCCTTTTGAAGTCAAGATGCTCCACAACTCTGAAAAGCTGTAAGTTCAGTGCAGTTATCTCAGAAATTAGTGTTATAGCAATTGTTTCAAGGTGACTGTGTTGGTATTTAGTTTTATGCTCAAGAGTTTGAAAAATTGTGAGCTGCCATCTAGCAGAAGTCTTTCTCAGACTGGGCTGATTAGGAGTGCTGGATGATAAGGGCAAAAGTGGACTGTTTGTAGCACTTTATGTTGAATAGTGAGACAGGGGAGATGTCAGAACTGTATCAGCAGGGCTGTTGCTACTAGAACTTGTTACAACAGGTACAGGTGGAGTCTGAAGCATCTCTGGCTGCATGGTGTTTTCATCTTTGTCTCTGTCCAAATAATTCTACCTCAGGCATAATGGGTGATCTCTCTCTAAATGTCTTTTTAATGCTGAGGTATGAGGAACACCCTTTTTGCTCCCTCTGCTGATTGTCTTTTTACATATAGAGCATACTGTTCACAACTCATTATCTGTAGCCAAAGTAAGACCACACGTAAGAGGTCACCTTTTTGTTTTGCCAACAGGCATATATTATACTGCTGTTTATCACCTGCTACACCCTGTTGATCTTTCTCATCAGTGGCCTGGTCAAGGTCTGTTCCACCCTGATCATCATCCAGCTCTTCCAGACTAGTCACTGAACTCAATTCAGATTGCACTGCCCCTTCATC
Organism: Neoceratodus forsteri; assembly: GCA_016271365.2. Classification (NCBI taxonomy): domain Eukaryota; kingdom Metazoa; phylum Chordata; order Ceratodontiformes; family Ceratodontidae; genus Neoceratodus; species Neoceratodus forsteri. Next base: position 413,234,990 of record CM028129.1, on the reverse strand, counting down.
TTGTTCATCCTGCACAACACTGTTTGCTTCCTCATCCAAGTCCATCGCCACAAAATCATCACATTCATCCTCCTGCACATGCACTACTGCCAAGTCTTTCTCATTCTGGCTTTCTAACTCATTTTGTAATAAATTCTCTTTCCTTGTCTGCATCCTCCATTATCATCTTCATCAGAATTGTCCTCATCATTAGATTTATTTTTATGTGAGTTTGTATTAGTTCAGTATACAAAGGTGGAGTATCTTTACTTTCCACTCCTTGTGGTGCTGACCTCCCCCCCCTTTTTTTTTTGTGTTATTAAAGTAGTTTTTGCCTTTCCAACTGTTTGGACAGCAATGGGAAGTCCCACTACTTCTCTAGGAATTATATGCTAGTAAGCACTCTTTTACCAGTCTGCAATATTGTTTATGCCATACCTGTATTTCCCCATCCCTGTCCCCATTTCTGCCACCTCCTCTCTCTGTCTGTTACTGCATAGAGAGCATTTTTTCTCTTGTGAAACAGAGAAGCAGCAAGGGTCCTAGGGCTACAACAAATGCATGCTTCCCTGTATAATAAATGGGATCCCCCTCTGGGGACGGAAAGTCAGACACTAGGTCAGTAGTCACCACTACCAGCAGTCAGACAGGAGGCAGGGAAACGGGTCAGGTCAAGTCAGGTTTTATGTAGGATGGGAGCACCCAAAAATGGTAAGACAAAATAAGAACTGGGTCAAATATATAACTATTCAGAACAACAGCACAGATTGATGTAATTGAGCAATGCACAGCTATTAACTGTATGCAATGTGCTCTAAAATCTTTTTATTTTTTTTACTGTTTACAAGGCAGAAAAAAAATCACTGATGCCACTCTCTGTGAAACAGGGAAGCAGCTAGGGGCCTAGAACTACAAAAAACTGGTGCCTCTCCATATGATAAATGTGATCCCCCCCCCCCAGGGGACAAACAGTCTGCCCTAGATCAGTAATCACCACTACCAGCAGTCAGCCAGGAGGCAGGGAAATGAGTCCGATCAAGTAAGGTTTGATGCAGGAAGAGAGTGGAGCAGGAGCTCCCAAAAATGGCAGGAGAAAATTAACATAAGTAAGAGTTTATTCATTTTCTTAGTAAAATGCTAACTGCAGTCAGGTACCTCCTACTCCAATCACCTGAAAAAATACCAGCACCAGACTGGTAGATTTTACTTAGAAAATATTTTATTCCAGTTTCAATTCTCTTATTCGTTTAATTTCTTAAAAATACTTAAATTGCATATGGATTTCATGTGTTGCTTTAAATCACACAACCTTTCAGAAATTCAATAAAATAATCATAGGGCACATAAATAAAGTGCACGTGCACAGTACAATCAATTCATATACGAACTCCAGTATATTTCTCCAAATGAAACAGACATGAAGGGTGAAAATAGCACCTTATCATACACTTGGTGATAAAGTGCATAATCGAGAGTGAACAGGGGGGTGTATAGACTATGAAAAAGTGCCTTTGTGTGGACGAAATTCGTTTGTGTTGCACTTAATAATACTGGAAGAAATGGCCGGAGCTAATATTGATTTGATTACCTGGGCATAGAATGCCAAATTAGTTTGTTTTTAAATGGGTTGAAAGTCTCAAAACACCCACTCTTTTCAAAACCGTGAGCCTTCAAACATCAGTGCAGGATGTACTTTCATGTTTCACAGTCTTACGAGTTCAAAGAAAAGTCGTCTCACTTGTATCAGTGCTTCTCTCATACAGAGGTGAAAAAATGTTGCGCTGAGTCACAGTGCAAAAGCTTAACATGCGTCTATTTGGAGGGTTTAAGAATGTGCACAAATGTCTTCTGTATCCCCCTCATATGTTAATAGTACCTATTGAAGCGATGAGCTTCTTTGCTGCACCATGGTTGCATCAGGACAACCAGATGACAGCCCAGGAGAGCTGCTACAATAACCAGCAGTCAGCACACAATTAGGGGCAGCAAAATAAAACTAAGCAATAATGCATGACAGGGTGTGGTATACCATGGGATATCACACCTCGGGCCACAGGCTGAGTGCCTCATGCATCTGAGAAGTGACAATATCCCATGATATACCACACCCTAGAGTGCATTATTGCTATTATGAACTGGCTTTTTATCAGTAACAAACAAAAAAAAACTTAAAAATGCCTTTATTTGGATGTCAGAGGAGTATGTTTTCAGCAAATAGTTCCTGGAGGGCATTGGGCAGCAGGTGGCACTGTTGTGTGGAGGTGCGGCTGTGAACTGTGTGTCACTCTCCAACACTACTCCTGGATGATGTTCCACTGTCTGCTCTGGGACCGAGTCAAGATCTGTGTGTAAATGTGTTTTTCTTGTCAAAATCTTATCTGGTGACAAGCGCGATGGCAGTGCAAAGAATGTAGGTGGACACTTCCGGTTTTGCGATGGCAGTCAGTCCGGACAATAGGTAAGCAGCCTGCAGTGGTTGTTTAGAGCAGCAAAAAACAGTATGTGGCTGTTCTGGTGTCCTTCGGGGATGTTTGGTGGTTAGTGGCCATTGATGGATTTAGATCTGTAAGGTGATGTGCCACTTTTGTGTGGAGAACAATTTGTTTTCTGTATGCCACAGTCGGCGGCAGTTTCATTGATGTAACCAGGGCATTTTATTTTTAGGTTTTCCTGTGTTTTTATTTGATCTGTTTTTTTTTTTTTTTCACAGCAGCTATCTGGAGGTCTGACTCATTCTGGAGCGCGGCTTGTTGCTGAGCCAATCACTGGGATGAATTCACTCGAAAGACACTGATTTTTCTTTTAAATAAAAACTAAGGAAAAAGATTTCAGCATTTTTTGGTAACCAGCACCCTGCTAAATTGAAGGAGTTGTGGTCGGTGGCAGCAGTTGCAAACTATAAAATGAAGCCAGGATCCACAGTTAGGAGAGAGGTAGACAAGAGTCTGGTTCATTTTGGTATTTGGTGCTGCTACCGACTGCAACTTTAGCCACTCTGTCTCAGTGCCGAAATCTGTGGGCGATGGATTGGGGACAGGTGAAAAGACCTCTTCGCTGGCACCTTTTCTTACCCGTGATTATGTTCTGGAATTTAATCATGGGTAAGGAGAGGGCTCAGCCAATCGGGTTGCTGGATTTTTGGCAACCAGTTCGTAATACAGTTTAAAGACTTAGAAGCACAGGGCTTCTACAAGGATGTGGGCACAGCCATCTTGTGCCCCCTGGCACTAGCTTGGCCAGTTAGGTGTCTGGAAATCATTAGCAAAATATAGGAAGGAATGATGCAATCAGACAGTCTCCAAGGGACTTGTGATCTAAAACAGCCAATCTGAAACCTGTACAGGACAGATGGACAGCTCTGTACATCCAGTTAAGGACTGAGTTTGCAAAATATTTTTGGGGATTTTCACAAGCTCAGGGTAGTCCTGCTGGGACATTCAACAGGGCAAATGTGCAGTTGCTGATGGGGAGCAGGGGCCTAGCCAGGCTTACTCCTGGGGATCCTTTCCTGGGCCCACTCTTTTGCGAAATCCCTGTGAGCCTTTTCCTGGGCTCATCCTGCTAATACTGTGAGTTTTCTCCTAGGCTTACCTGTGAGAGAAAAGCTGAGAGACTGTGCCAGAAGGGCACCGTCTGAGGAAAGGAGAAATTATTTAACTAGGAAACACAGAAACATACAATTTGATGGCAGATGAGGACTGCTTGGCCCACCTAGTTTGCCTATAAGAACCGCTCCATCTTGGTTCTCCTCGCCCTCTCTTCAACGTTTGACACTGTGGACCATGGGTTTCTGCTCGACTGCTTGAGGTTCATCTGTGGCCTGTCAGGTACAGTCCTCAGGTGGTTTTCATCTTTCCTCACAGGAAGAACTCGGAGGTGGTGTCAGGGATTTATTCCTCTGACCCAGTTCCGTTATGTGGGATTCCTCAAGGGTCAGTGCTGTCCCCCATGTTGTTTGCAGTGTACATGCTTCCCTTCGGAGACATTGTAAGAAGGTATGGGCTGAGGTTTCACTGCTATGCTGATGATACCCAGCTCTACCGTTTTTTCATGCCTGACCAGGATGGAGCTCTCTCAGTATTTAATAACTGCCTCACTGAAATCCAGGAGTGGATGAGTTTGAGCTGGTTGAGGTTGAACTCTGAAAAGACCGAGGTACTGGTGGTGGACCCGGGTCACTGGATAGGGTGATTGGTGGTTTGGTCACCTCTGGACTTTTTCTTGGGGGTTTGCCACTCCTGACATCCAGATGGGTGCAAAACCTGGGGTAATTATTGACGAGGAACTGACACTGCGTTCGCAGGTGTTGTCCATCATCAAATCCTCTTTCTTCCATCTAAAGCAACATCTCCAGAATTAAACATCTTGTTCCGTCCGGTGACCTTCCTACGCTGGTCCATGCCTTTGTGTCCTCGTGCTTGGATAACTGCAGTGCCCTATACCTAGGGCTCCCGGGGGTGGATATTCACCGCTTGCAGCTGGTGCAGAATGCAGTGGCCCAGTAATTGACAGGAACCCCTTGGTCCTGTCATATTTCTCCGGTGCAGTGCGAACTGCGCTGGCTGCTGGTATGGTGGTGAATCGCCTTCAGAGTTGGTCTTCTGACGTAGAAAGCCCTACACAGACTGGGTCAGGTCTACCTGGAGCGCTCCTGGTCCCTTACTGCCCTGGGTGATTGCTCCGCTCGACTGACAAGGGGTTGCTAGAGATTCCAAGGGTTTGTTTAAAATCTTTCTGGGCTCACGCATTTATGCATGTGGCCCCACCCTTTGGAATTCTCTACCCTGTCAGTTACGTGAGTGCACAACTGTGGAGGGTTTTAAATGGGCCTTAAAAATCTTTTTATGGATCCAGGCATTTGGGGAATAACTGAAATACCGTTTTATTTTCCCCCATTTTATGCTATTTATAATGTATGTGATCTATGCTGCAGCTGTTATAATTGTTTTGTGAGTCACCTTGATAGTTTGAAAGGCACCATATAAATAAAATGGATTTGATTTGATATTCCCTGCCTACTGTCACACCGTAGGCCCTACTTGATCTCCGCCCCCTCCCTTTCCTTGCTTCTAAGGTTCCCTTACACATACCCCATGCCTTCTAAATCCCATTACAGTTTTTGCTCTCAACACCTACTCAGTGAGGCTGTTCCAGGCATGCACCACCCTTTCTGTGAAGTATTTCCTTACGTTTCCCCTGATTCTGCCCCCTCTAACTTCATTGCATGACCCCTCGTTCTTGTGCATCCTTTTCTCTGAAAAAGGCTTCCCTCTATGACCTTATTTATTTATTTATTTATGTTTACCAGGTGAGTACACTGGTCCCAGGGAGATTTTTAATTGGGTTTTTTTAAATGGGGGAGGGAGTAGATTTGTTGAGGTGAAATAATCCTGTACGGCACTTTAATAACTTTTTCCAACTTGAAACAATGTTATTCCATGACAGATACTTTTCTGGACCTTATTAGGCTATGTAACATTTTGATATCTCCTCTATGGAGCCTATATGGTGTATTTATTCTCCCTTCCCTGTAATTTTACTACATTCGGAAAGTAAGGGGCTTGTTGAACTTTTGCAGTGGTCTCTGTAGATTATCCTGACTCCTGACCACATCCATCCCATTGGTAAACCTGTGTTGATAAACTGAGTAAAACGAATCATCACCTGGAGGAGAGGGGGGTCCTTTCCTATATGTGTAGGTAGCGTGAAACCATGCTATAGGATTTTTGTGATCGCTACAAGGCTGGAAATATTTTAGATTATGAACAAAATCCTTTTAGGGATTTTCTCCTCTTCCAACATGTTGACCCCCTCTTCATGACAACTGTATCTTAAGGAACTGTGGGCTCTCTTTCTGAAGTGGCTAGGTACAAGTCACATGGTAGCAGCAGCACAGTTGTGTGAAGGAAACTAACATGTACTGTATATAGGTTACAGAACGCTGTGTGTGTTTTCCTGGGGTTGGGTGGGAGGGGAGAAGAGGTGTAGCCTTATTCTGTGAAGAAAATTCAGTTTTTGTTATTATATAGCAAATTTCATTTCTGTGACTTGGAAGTATATCTTTGCATTGTTTGCTGTGGAACACATTCCAGAAGTTACAATACTTACGTTTAGGCAATGCTTTGAGTGTGTGAGAACTTTTAACTGTTGTTTACAATACAAATTCCCATTCTGTGCCTGTGTCAAACCCCTTGAACTGTGGGTTCTTTGTGAAGTGGGCTAGGCCCTTAGATTTTGAGTTAGTGTTTTGGGGGAGTGTGGTTAATGGGTTTCATCACTCTAGACCTGGACACGTGAATAAATATCCGAATATCTGATATCCACTTAATAATAACTGGTGATGCCCAATATCAACTCATTTTCAGCAACTTTCAAAAGTCATATCAACCCGCAGGTTGATACGAAAAAACTCGTATCAACCTGCGGGTTGATACGACTTTTACATCCTCACGTCGAGAAGCATCACAAACAAATGAGAGAGTCAATGGCAGCATGAGATGGTTCTCCAACGGTAAACACACACTCGCAACCTTCACATCGCTAAAAATCAAATTGAGTGATCAGCAACTCCTAATCAAAAGGAAAAACACAAAGGAGAACCGTTTTGTTGCAGCTCTATTTATGCAGTTTAGTTTTGTGTCATGTACTTTCATCCAGACACATCAAGATAACGCAACAGCACTGGGTGACTGGTTAAGATGCAGCTAATAGTTTTTTTTTTTTTTTGCCCCAGTTATTATAAAAAATAAAACACATGTAGGTGGTTGATATGGATTTTTTAACACACCCTCGTTGTGTGATAATAGTGAAACCTCTCGAGCTTCGCTCTCGAGGTTTACATATTATCACACAACTTGGGTGAAAAAAAAAAATAAATCCATACCAACCACCTACATATGCATTATTCTCTATTTAACGGATGTTAACTCTCACTTGTGCACTCAAATGCAAGTAGAGTTCAGGATGTTGGTAAAGAATTCGGCCACTGTGCATGGTTCCTCTGCTGCCAGAGAAAGCATAGAAATATACAAATATAGACTTTGACGGCAGATATGGACCACTTGACCTACTTAGTCTGCCTGTTTCCCTACCTATTGGATAAGCCGCAGAGCTTAGTTAATGTCTAGTGCACTTACCCGGTCAACAAAACTAAAATAAAATAAAAAAAATAAATAAAATAAAACCAACAGCCTTTCTCCTACCCTTCACTAGAATTGCTTTATGTCTGTCCCATGCATTCTTGAATCCCTCCACTGTTTTTTTTTTTTACCCCACGACCTTCTCAGGAAGGTTGTTCCATGTGTCCACCACCCTCCCCATGAAAAAATGCTACCCTACATTGCCCCTGAGCCATCCCCCCTCTATCTTCAAATTGTGCCCACTTGTTCTTGCGCATCTTTTTCTATAAGATGCTACCCTCTTTGGACTTTGTTGATTCCTTTGAGAAACTTGAAAGTTTCTATCATGTGCCCCCGCTCCCTTCTTTCCTCAAGGGTATACAAATTAAGATCTTTTAAGGCTCGTTCACACGGCTGACTTTTATTTCGGCACCCTGTGATGTGGCCATGCTTGCTGAAACGCTGTGGATCAGCATTCAGACAGCATGGCCAGGGGACCGCTGCACAGACCACGATTTATGTTCCGGTGATTCGAGGAGGGTTCTGTCAGGGAAGGGGGAGTGGATGTGGGCGGGCTCCCCAGGACAGCGGCCAAAGAATGGGGATGGTTTTCCTATCAGAGTTCAGCAAAACTTTTTTCCCCCGAGTCTGTGAATAAAGCTGAACTCGGAAGTGTTTTTAATTGTAAACCGAAGGCTAAAAAGCAAAAAACAAACAAACAAAAAAAAAACCACAGACTCAGAGCTGAGCCTTGACACTGGGCATGTGCGGATGCGTATGCATGTAGGCATGCCCAGTGTCATGGCTCAACCCTGAGTCTGTGTTTTTTCTCTTTTTAGCCCTCAGTTTACAATATAAAAACACTTCCTTGAATTCTGCTTTATTCACAGAGCTGGTATAAAAGTTTTGCTGAACTTGGGCAAGAAAAATACATGTAAATGCTGCCATGACAACCTGAAGTGAAGGCTTGGAAAAGTCTGTCACGAGGTTGTGGGTGGTGCGGGTGGTTCACACGGCAAAGTAAAATGCTGCAAAACCTCCTCACCACTACGTGACCCCAGGAGAAGAGGGATCGTGGCCACAATGAAATGAAACCCAAAATGGCCAAACTGTGGTGTGGTGTTCAGACAGCACTCTTGCTGCTGTGCACCTCTAATAATGCCACAGAATTGGCTGTGTGAGTGAGCCTTGAGTCTCTCTTCATATGGCTTCTGGTGCAGACCCTGCACCATTTTAGTTGCCCTCATCTGGACTGCCTCCATCCTGTCCATCTGCTTATGGAGATAGGGCCTCTAGAACTGCATGCAGTACTCCAGATGGGGTCTCATGAACTGTCTATACAGAGGGACAACAACTTCCTGTTTTCTACTGGTGATGCCTCTCCATAGCAGTCACATAATTCACAAGGCACTTTAAGTGATACTTGATGTCACCTTATTGGCTGTCATTCCAGTGCTGAAGGGTTTTGTTTGTTCAGCAGAAAAACTCTGGCCACCCAAACCAACATGGCTTAGGTGACTAATATAAGACCTGGCATTCTAGTGGTTAGGGCACTAATTTATGTGATGTATTTCTGTGTTTTTTTATGTCTGGGTTGGGCCTGCGAAATGGCCTCTGGCCCAATGCCCTTTTCAGTTAAAAAATGTAAAATAAAAGTAAAATAAAATTTGGCATCCAGGAGATTATGGGTTCAGACCCCACTAGAGCCAATACTCAGTGTGACCTTAAGCATGTTGCTTAACACTCGGTTTATCAATCAATCAATCAAATCTTTATTTAGTCAGGCGAACATCATTGAGCGAAGCTCATTTACAAGATGGACCTGAGTGGTCATATAAATAAGAGTACAAGTATTTTTACATAGACAAGAATAACATAAGCAGTCGTACAATAACGTAAAAAGATAATATACAACAATTTACATATATACAAGGCCCAGTAAAACCATTTAACCTGTAAGAAAATGGAGACAATGGGTATAGCAGGCAAAATATACAATTTGTAGGGCCTAGTTGGTTTTTATAAGAGTATAACAGGTGATTGGAAAATAGAAGTAGAATTAACATAATGGAACATGGAAAAGGGGGTGGGAGGGTAGGTAGGGTAGGGGATTAGGCCTTACAAAAGCAATTGCAGTGTTCTGGAAATAGGATGGAGAATAATCTTTTGAAGGATGTTAAAGGTAAGAGGCTATTTAGCTTCATGGATTTTTGGATTGCGTTCCAAATAACTGCTAAAGTGTAGCTGATAGCGGCCCTCCCAAACCGGTGCAGGCATTGGGGACTTTTAGAATGATAAGTTTACTGATCCTTAAGGTATATGGCCTAGAAGTAATTTGGGTAAAACAGTCTGTGATATAGGCGGGTAGTTTGCCTGATAAAGCTTTGAATATCCAGATTGCAGCATTCCTATTTCTTCTGTGCTGTAGGGATGTCCAGTTGACTGCCATATAAAGAGAGCAATGATGGGTGCTAGAGGAAGGTCAGTAATAAATCTGATGGACCTATGATACAGGGTGTCCAGCTTATTTAAGAGGTGGAGAGAACAATGGCCATAGAGAAAGTCAGCATAATCAATGAGGGATAGGAATGATGCCTGGATTAACCTTTTTTTGGAGTCTCTGTTAAGGTAGTGTTTTATTCTAAAAAATAGACCAAGCCTTTGTCTCAGCTTTTTTAGTAGCTCTTCAATATGGACAGTATAGTCAAGCCTGTTATCAATCCAGACTCCAAGGTATTTGAAGTTATCAACAAATTCCAGCTTCTCTCCAAGTAGGGTGGATAATTGTAGGGTGGTAGGTGATGGGGTAGTGGCAGAGCAACTCTTTGTGGCAAGGAACATAGCTTTTGTTTTTTTGGCATTTAGAAGTAGTTTTTATCCAGTAGATTGTGTTGCAGGATGGAGAATTCGGATTGTAACAGTTCACAGGCTTTTGATGGTGAGGGATTGCTGACATATAATACAGTATCATCAGCAAACAGATGAATGTTAGATTGAGTGAGATTGGCATCTATATTATTAATATAAATGGCAAGAGGATAGAGCCAAGAATAGAGCCTTGGGTACACCTCTTAGCAGTGGTTTTAAGGTGGATAGGTAATTTCCATTTTTTACCAGTTGTGACCTATCTGTTAGGTAGCCCTTAAACCAGTTGAGTGAGAGAGAATCCAGTCCTAGTGAGCTAAGGGAGATGATTAATGATTCATGATCCACTGTGTCAAATGCTTTACTCAAATCCAGGAACACAGCACATGTACTGTCCTTCTTATCCAAGGCAGTCTGCCAATCGTTGGTTACTTTGGCTAGGGCAGAAATGGTGCTATGCCTTGATCTAAATCCCGATTGTGCTGAATTTAGAAGGTTATTGTTATCCAGATAGTCCCTTAATTGTGAGTTTACTAATTTTTCGAGCATCTTGGATAGTACTGATAGGATGGAGATGGGCCTGTAATTGTTGAGGTCCATGGGATCACCAGATTTAAGTAGTGGAACTACTTGAGCTGTTTTCCAAGTGGAAAGAATGGATCCAGTAGTTAGGGAAAGATTGAAGAGATGAGTGAGGGGGGCAGATAAGACGTGTGATGCAAGTTTAAGGAAGTAGGGATCCAGGGAGTCTGTACCTGCACTCTTAGAAGTATCTAAAATTAGAGGAGATCTTCCACTTCTTTCAAGGATATTGGGATGAAGGAAAAGTTGAAGTAGCCTTTTGTCCCACAGTGGATTGCAGGTTCAAGGAAGATCTCAGGAGATTTGCAGGTGATGAGTCAAATGCTAGGCCAGCTGTGGTGAAGTGGTCATTGAAGGTATTTAGGATTTCTTGTTTGCCCGTAATTTCTGTGTCATTTAGTAGCAGTTTGGAGGTTAAGGCAGGAGTAGAGTTTTGGCCCAGAATTCCTTTTATGGTACCCCAGAGTCTGGTTGGATTATCAGGATAAATGCATTGTAAAAAATAGGTAAAAAGCTAGACCATATTGAAAATAAGATGTTTAGATGGGTGTTCCCGGATGGATGCAGGTAGAAGCAGTACCACATTGAAAAAGATACTGTGTGTTCAGGATAAATTAATTGTAAAACTGGGCAAAGGACCTTGCAGAAAACAAGAAACAGCATCTCCACTGCCAGGCTGAATATATTTTAAAAATATACTGCCAGGATAGGATGTGGCTGATGACAGCTTGGCTTAATGCTAGTGTGATTTTTATTAGCGAAATTAGCAACATTTTTTGGTAGTCTTGACCAGTTCACTCTCTGTACTACAGCTGATGGATACAGATTTAATAATTGACTGCAGCCCTTATTAGGAGGACTAATAGACTTGTTCTCCATCCCAAATAGATTTATGAACAGCGGAGATGAGAATGAGACATTCAAATGATGTATAATTATAACAAAAATTTAAATACAGTATATAGAATAACCGAGGGGTGGGGGGTGTTAAATAAGGCTATAACGCGACAAGCCCAAAGGGCAAGTGGCTTTGTCCTAATTAGACCCTGAGATGGGTATACTTCCAAGAGCGCCACCCTTACCAATTGTTTGAATATAATACATTTTTATGGAAATCATATTTGTGATCATATTATGGCATCTGAAGGCCTCTCCCAGCAAGGAGGGAATGGTATGTAGTGAGTGCAGGTAGGAGTTTGATTTCTGCATTTGGGAGGGTTTTGTGCAAGTCTTTTTTTAATTTAGTATACGTGGGTATACAGGTATACAATTTTTGTAATTTTTTATTTTCTTTTCATATTGCCTTTTATCCTCCACAGCAGACTGCTTTCCACTTCAGCCACCCTTAGCTGACTCCTGGGGTCATTTTTTGGGTCTTGTTAGACACCTTGCATTCCCCAGCAGATCCCTCTGAGCCAGCCTGGAGGCTTCTTCCTGCTGCAGCCCCTGTATTTCCCCGTTTACTCCCCATTACCCCGAGGCTCCAGAATGTGATAGCGCATGCATATGGAGGTACGCATGTGCACAACAACTCCAGTGACTGCCCCTTCCGCAATCCCTGGCCTAACACCAGGGCTCCTCGAACATGTCACCCCCCCGCCTCCACCAGGAAGCAACCAAGCACTGAGAAGACCCTCAAGCCTTCCCCGAGGAGGAGAGCTGCCAGCTGGCAACTGAGTGAGCTCCTCACCCTCCCACCCAGCCAATCCCCGGCACCCCGAGCTCATGTGCGAACCCGGGTCACCAGCGTGGCGTGAGGTGTGGCATCCAGGGCCTCAACCCTCAGCGCCACCGGGCCAACTTAATTTTTGTAATTTTTAATTGTTTATGTGGGTATGTACTTTTAATAATTTGGGTACAGGCATAAAGGGAAATAAACAGTGGCATTTTGTATAGGAATTCCCCCATCCATGTATTATATAATAGATGGCCAAAGCCAGTAATTAACAAATACACTTTTTACATGCCATAATTGACAATGAATGATGTGATTTACCTATCAATTGAAATAGTTGAAAGTCTCATACATTTCCTACTTAAGGTGTGCATTTAACTTCATTTTTAACCATCAAGCTGCACCCTTACAAGTTCAGCCCTGATGCCTACCCTGGGGCCAAGATTATGTCCTCTGCCTCTGGATCAGTTACATCCCTTGGTGGCAGTTACCAAACTGCAAACACCTTGTGCATCCTACTGGCATGAAGATCAAAGTGCATCAGCTCTGCACAAAACATTGCTCCTGCTCTGTTACCTGGTCTCTACTGTGTTACTCTATCAATGTTGAAGACAAAGTAGGGGGACTTGGAGAAAATTATGATTGGTGACTGCTGCCAGCCATAGCAGTACTGAAGAACCAGCACAAACAGGTAAACAGTAGTGTGTAAAGGGCCAGTGCAAAACATCATTTTTTAAATTAGCCGGATTGGCCATGTTTGGCCAGGTTATATATAAAGTCAGATTGTGAGTTACAAGATAATTAGTCTTCGATTTATGGAACAAGTAAACCACTCAAACATACATAGAATGTGATGGCAGATAAGGGCCACTGACCACAACCCCATTCTCCAGGAAGGCTTTGTTGTTCTGGAACTTTCTGAAAGTGTGCCCGTCTAGTGTGTTGTGCCACACATAGACAAGCAGCCAGAGCACCTACCCACCCCCTAATTCAAGAAAATCCCATACAGAGACCTGACTGCCCTTCCCAAGTTCAGAAAGGCAGAATGGAATTTGAATATAGCAGGACACTTCCTTAATGTGCCGGGACAGCTCAGTGAGGCAGGAGGCAAACATCTTACCATCAGCACAATTGGGTGGCCAAAGAGAATTAGGAAAATCTGTAGCTGCCTTGCTGAAACTCTGGACAACGACATACTAAGGAAAAATAAATAATTAAAAATAACACATACAACAATTGTAGAACAGTGGGAATATTGCTATATTAAGGCATGGTTTAAAGACAGTCATGATTCAGTAGAAGAGTTCTACAGTTGTAATTTATTTAAAGAGCCCTGGATGTTCTAGAGGAAACTGAAAAAAAAACATCATTTTAAAACACATTTCAGTTTATTTTCCAAACTATGTACTGTACAGCATATTAGCATGACGAAAGATTCACTGTCCCTCTATACAGTTCATCATTGGCTCTGGCTGATTTCTACACCTACGAACATACGAACATACGAAATTTGCCAGCAGATAAAGGCCTAGAGGTCTATCAAGTCTGCTCGAATGTGCAGCTAGCACCCCTTATTCTGCAGCTGCCCCTCCCTTCCACCCTTCCCCTTCATTAACCCTCCCCCTTGTCCTGTCCCATCCTCGTTTGAAGCAGTCCACTGTTCTACTGCATACCACTTCTGCAGGTAACGCATTCCACCCAGCCACCACCCTCTCTGTAAAAAAGTGTCTCCTCATCTCCCTCCTGAACCTTCCTCGCTCCAGTCTCATATCATGGCCCCTGGTGGCCCTCCCCTCCCTTACTTTGAACAGCCCCTCTGTACCTGTCTTGTTTATTCCTTTCATGTATTTAAAGGTTTCAATCATGTCCCCCCTGTCTCTCCTCTCCTCCAGTGAGTACATGTTCAACTCCTTCAACCTCCTCTCATATGATAAGTCCCCCAGACCCTTGATCATCTTTGTCGCCCTGCGCTGCACTCCCTCCAGTAACTTAATGTCCCTTTTCAGATACAGACGCCAGAACTGCACGCAGTACTCCAGGTGTGGTCTAACTAATGACCTATACAGTGGCAGAATCACCTCCTCCCTCCTTGAGGATATACCCTTGCAATACAACCCAGCATTTGTTGGCCTTTGCAGCTGCCTTCCTACACTGTGCCGAGTTGTTCATTGACCCTGTGATGAGCACACCCAGATCCTTCTCCTCCTCTGTCTGGGCTAGCTGCACTCCCCCAGCTGGTAAGTCCTCCTTGGGTTCTTCATCCCAAAATGCATCACCTTGCACTTTTGGCATTAAAGCCCAGTTGCCAGGTGTCTGACCAGGTTTCAAGCTTTGCCAGATCATCCTGCAACCCTGCCATCCCCTAGGTCATCCACCACCGCTGCCAACCTTGGTATCATCAGCAAACAGACTGATCTTGCTCTTGATGTCCCATGATATGTCTGCAATGAATATCCCAAACAACACTGGTCCCAACACGAGCCCTGTGGGACACCACTCGTCACTGCCCTTGGTGTGAGAGCTCCCACCCACCACCACCCTCTGTTGCCTTCCCCAGCCAGTTTCCTACCCATCTCACCAGCATTGCACCTGCCCCTGTGCCTACTAACTTCCTTCCCAGCCTTTCATGTGGCACTGAGTCGAATGCCTGGAGTCCAGATACAGGACATCCACTGCATGTCCCCGTCCAGTTGCCTAGTTACCCAGTCATAGAACCCGACCAGGTTGGTTTGGCAGGATCGGCCACGTATGAAGCCATGCTGTCTGCTGTCCTGTAGTCCTTTGGCCTCTAAGAGGGCCACCAGCCTCTCCTTCAGGATAGTCTCCATTAGCTTACCCACGATGGATGTGAGGCTCACTGGTCTGTAGTTTCCCGGTTCATCCTTGGGGCCACTCTTGTGGAGGGGCACCACATGAGCCATCCACCTGGCATTGAAATCATCTGTTTGTGACATAGGTTTCCTTAGGAACAGATCATGATGTCACATGCTGTGGATTATGGTGCCAAGTGTAGATGAAAAGCACAAAGGGAACCAGACACTGTTTTCTGCTGCTGCAGATATGTGCTTGGAATAAAGTAAGTTTGTCTTGGCAATTTTTTTTTTGTATATTATTTTTATTATTTTTCAAAGAGATAAAAAAAAAAAAAGTGTACAGGTTACACATTTTCTCATCTTGCTTTCAAAATGAATAACATATAATTAAATACACAGGAGTTTGACAATAGGTAGTGTTCAGTCCATCATGATGCATTACAGCCTTAGTCAGATATTCCTTTGAGCATTCTATTGTTACTCGTCTGCATCCTGCAATATTTACACTGTGCAAAACTATAACATTGGTAGGATATATAGTGCAGCCTGAAGTTGGTACAATTCCATACCACTGTGAAGAAGAAAGATAAGAGATCAAAGGTATAGAAAGAAAATGTATTCTGCCATTTAATAAGTTTTAATTCTTTCTTATTTTGCATATGAATCTCAGATTTTGTGATATACTTATATGGTGTTTTCTAAGGTGACATTTCATTATTACCATAGGCATACAGGTAACTTGCCTCTGTTGCCCTCAATAGTCTCACCCCTTCCTGTAGTATCTGGGATTCTATAGTGGAAAAGGATGTGAGAAAACCTGCCCATTCTGTCAGAAACCTTTCCTCCTTTCCTTTCAGGGAATATGTGAGCCTATCCGTGGCTAGGGATGCCACGAACAAAGATCTCCACATTTGGGTTGTGGGTGAAATGTGAGAGACCCAAGTGTTAAGGATTATTTGCCTGGCTACTGCTAGAGCCACTCTCACCCATCTGGGGTAGATGTCCCATTCCCCTTCCCACCTCCACTCCAAACGGGAGAGAGAGGGGTGAGACTACACCCCCCTTTCCAAGTTTGGGAGATCTCTAGTGTGATGTCTCTCCAATAGGACTGTATATTTGGGTACGTCCCAAAATAATGGAAATCTGTACCTCTGGCCATTTTGCACCTCCGACAATTGTCTAAAACCCCTGGGAAAAACTTATGGACCACACTTGGTGGATAAAATAGTCTTATGAACAAATTTATATTGTGTTTCCTTAAACCTATTGCAAAGCAGCAAGCCTATATGGGACGTCACTATTGTGAGCCAATTTTCTTCTGTTATGGGGATCCCCAGGTCTGCTTCCCACTGAGATCTGGTTTTCTTACAGTGATCGGGGAAGTATGCCCTATCCAGTCTGGCAGCTCTCCCTATTAGGCCTTTTTCCTGTAACCTTGCCTAATACATTTCTTGTTCCGATGCTGCTATGTGGGAGTTTTCAGTAGTTGGTCTATTTAAACTGCTACAGTAGTTTCTTACTTGCATGTATCTGTAGAAATGTGCTGCTGGTAGCCCTAGGGATTCCTTCAGTACCTATAAGGGGGTACATACCTTCTCTATTAAACAGATCCCGTAAGCATCTAATACCCCTTTTTCCCATGCATCAAAACCTTGGTCTTCCAGACCTGGCAAGAATTCCGAGTTTCTTGCTGTCTGTGTCAATAGAGTATTTCCTTCTTCCACTCTGCTCCCCTTCTCCTCTTAATAGCTTCCCAGGCATCAACTACCAACATCACCAAGGGGTTCGGGTTGGGGAGCTGTTTGTATTCCTTATGCCCATTCCTAGACAAATTGTGGTTATCTTACCTGGGCACCCTTCTTCCTCCAGTTCTAACCAGGAGGCTGCTTCCGCTCTATTGACCCAACTATGCAAGTATTGGTACTGGATGGCCAAATAATAACCCCTCACATCTGGAAAGTCAGGTGCCACCCCCCTCTCTTTGTTAGCCTTCAGTCTGTCTAACTTCATTCTAGATCGTTTCCCTCTCCAAATGAAATCCGCAAACCCTTTTTCCAACCTGTGGCTATCCTGGGCTGTAGGGCATACTGGGACCATCTGCATGGTGTAAAGGATCCTCGGCAGGACATTCATTTTTAGTAAGTTAATACGGCCGAGCCACAATATTGGGAAGGCCCTCCACCTGGCCAGGTCTGCTAAGATTGTGTCAAATAAGGGGGTGTAATTCCAGCCATATAATTTATTCAGTGCCCCTCCTACCTTGATCCCTAAATAAGTGAAGTGGTCCTTCACTTTCTTTAGGTTCCACACATGGTTAGGGATCTCATCCTTTTCCCCTCCCAGGAACAGTGTCTCTAACTTTTGGAGATTAAGCTTATATCCAGAGAAGGCGGCAGATTTATCAATGATTTGGACAAGGGCTGGTATCGAGTTCCTTGGGTGGGTAACAAGAAAAAATAGTTCATCTGCGTATACAGTAAGTCGGTGTTGCCCACCCTTCTATCCTGGGATCTCCTGTATTTCCTGACTCTCCCATATCCTGATGGCCATTGTTTCTTTAGCTATAGCAAAAAGGAGGGGAGAGAAGGGGCACCCCTGCCTGGTGCCCCTGAGCAATTCAAATTCCTTTGAGGGCAGGCCATTTACCAATACCTTTGCCCTCGGTCCATCATACAGCATTTTGACCAGGGCCACAAATCCGTTTCCCATCCCCAACCTGCACATGACTCCAAATACATGGTCCCAGTCAATTCTATCATACGCTTTCTCAGCGTCCCTAGTCAGCACACAAGCTTGTCCAGGATGCCGAGTACCCCACCACATGACATTAAGTACTGTAGTCTTCTCATATTATGACATGAGAGTCTGCCTTTCACAAGCCCCATCTGGTCAGGGTACACCATGTAAGGGAGCACTCATTCCAGACAAAGAGCCAATATTTTAGCCATGATTTTGCATTTGTAATTAAGGAGGGAGATTGATCTGTATGAAGAACATTCTGTGCCATCCCTGCCAGGTTTTGGCAACAAACATGTTTGCCTCCAGGCATGTCTTGGGAAGCCCCTTCTCTCTCTAGCCTCCTCCATAAGTAACCTTAGTTGCTCCGCAAGGGCTCCTTTTAATTCTTTGTAGTATTCCACTCTAAATCCATCTGGGCCTCTCCTGCAATATCTGTTTTCAGACTGCCTATTGCATTCATAACTTCTAGCATGGTGATTTCTGCCCCAAGCATATCTCTCTGTGCCTCACTTAAACTGGGAATATTCATATTATACAGGAAGTTTTGTGCAAGAGCCCCTGCATTCTGCTTGATATAAGGTGCTGTAAAAATTCTTAATGCACTCTCGGATGTTTTGACTATCATGTACCACCTTCCCCTGCTGGTTCTTAATTGCTACAACCCTACATGGAACCCTCCCACCCCTCATGAGTTTTACTAGTAGCGGGCCTGGTTTGTTGCCCCATTCATATATTCTTTGTTTGGCAAAAAAGAGTCTTGCCTGTGCTTCCCACGTATAACATTCATTTAGGGATTCTCTGGCTAACTTCAGTTGTCTCTTATCCTCCTCTCCACCTCCCTCAATTACTCTAGTTCTTTAACCAAGCATTCCAGGTCCTTGATTTGGCTCCGTCTTTCCCTTTTAACTTTAGCCGTGTAACTGATGATGGCTTCCCTCATATAGGCTTTACAAGCCTCCCAGAGGATCCCCTGTGATTCTACTGTCCCACTATTTATTGTGATGAAGGTTTCCCATTGGTCCTTCAGGTAATTCCTGAATTCTTTCTTAACTAATGAATATGTTGGGAAGCGCCAACTCCCTCCATGTGGCTCCTTGATGCATATTTTTAATTCCAGTTGTACCATGGAGTGATCCGAGATACATATTGAGCCATGGGACGCATCCGTCACCCTTTCATATAATGTGCTGGGAAGGTAGAGGTAATCTAATCTAGACCATGAGTCATGAGGCAGAGTGTGGAAGGTGTACTATCTAGCACCTAGATTTGTTGCCCTCCGGCTATCCACTAAGACTAATTCTAATAAGCCGCTTGCCCATGCTTTTGTGGCCTTATTGGTTCACTTCTTGCTGCCCAAATAGTCTAGAGTCTCATCCATGATGCAGTTAAAGTCTCCCCCAATTATTAAGTTGGGGAATTGCTCTCTATGAATTATATCCAGTATCTGCTGGTAGAATCCAGATTCAAATATTGATGGGGCATATACGCTTCCAAATGTGATTGGCTGGCCCCTTACCTTCCCCAGAACAAATATACATCTCCCTTCTGAGGTGTCTTTCACCACTCAAGAGACTTCCATGGGGAAATTTTTATGAATTAATACCGCCACTCCCCGTTTATGTGATGTGAATGAGGTGGCATAATATGCTCCTACCCACCCTCCCACTAGCTTGGCATGCTCTTTCAGGGTCAGGTGTGTTTCCTGTAGGAGGGCTACCTGGGTGTACTTTCTCTTTAGGGCAGTAAGAACCTTGGCCCTCTTTATTGGTGAAGTGAACCCCTTAATGTTCCATGAAATTATTGTATCCCCTCTTATAGTAGCCATTTTATAATCTTATCAGATACAAGAGACCATTCTCACCACTGTGAGTGCCCCCAAAAACCCAACTTATTAATAGAACATGTGCATTGAAAATCATCGGCAGACTGAATATAAAAAGAATTACAGAACTGTAACATTAGGCAATAACAGTGCCATAACCCAATAGAACATTTGTAACTGTAACCACAACCAACGATCCCCATTTCCTTCCTCCCCCCACCCAAAACATGTTTGCATGAATCTTTCATCCAAAGTTATGTAAAGACTTCAAATGATCTCCCACTCCCTTCAGTATAAGCCTTTACATGAACTCACTCGAGTTCAAGTCAATACACTTGTACACCCCCACCCCACTATTCTCAAATTTTCCAGCTCTCTAATGTCATCCCTTTAGAAACATTAGGGACTTTTGGGTTCCTCCATGTGTATCTCTCTTCATGGTGTGCTTAGGCATTCCCTTCCGCTGCTCCCTTTGGTCTCAGGCATTGAAACTCAGAATCTGCTTCGAGAACCTTTAAGGTCTTTCCTTCCATCCATCCATCCACCGCCCGCTTCAGCTACCCCTTACCTTAGCAACCCAATTTCCATCATAATGTCTCCCCATCACTTCCACAATGTTACTATATGTTCCCCTTCCCCAAGATTTTACCCCATGGTCTTTGCTACCCTCTGTGGGCTTTGCCACCCATCTGATGTCTCAGGAGTCTCTGATCAAGTTATTTGCTTCCCTTTCCCTCCCATGGTCCAGGACCACAAAGAGGGGAGCTGCCCACACACCAAATACATGTGTTGACCTCCCCCCAGCCCCACTGACTTGGCGTTCATTGGCCTTGTGCACTGTACGCCAGTGTTTCGGCCTGCATCTGGTTCCTTTCTGGAGTCAGAGCTTCAGCCTCTACCCGGGCCACCAAAAAAAGGCAAGCTGTCCCTGCACCAAGTTCTCATCCGGCTTCTAGTTGTTGGGGGGAAGGAGACTGCCTCGGGTAGCAGGGTCCTTCAAGAGTCTTTATGGTATCTGTACTTTAATACTTATAGCAATAACCACTATCTTGTTGGTAAAAACAAAAGTCCCTCAGTGACCAGATGGCCTTCTGCGCATTTACAGGGGTTATTGTTAGTTGTGTGGGTGTCTGGCTCGGCACATTCAGGTGCCAAAGCACTGGGGTGATATTTTCACAAGAAAAGACAGACCCATATGGTAAGCAGTCAGCTGTGAGCAAGATGAATTAGGGTTGTAGAAGATGTGATATCTGCCCCCTCACTTAGTGGAGTTCTTCTTATCCCATTCTTCAATGAATCTCTTGAGCTTTTCTGGCTCCCAAAATGAGTAGCTGGTACCTTCCACCTTGACTCGTACCACTGCTGGGTAGGCCATAAAGAATTCAATCCCACGTTCCCGAAACATGTCAATACACTGATTAAACTGCTGTCATTTTTTTCTTAACTCTGGCTGAGAGGTCCTGATGTATTGTAAGCTTGGCCCCATTATGTGACTGCTTTTTTTTAGCTCGATAGGCTGCCATGATGGCCTGGCGGTCAACAAAGTGATGCATCCTGAAGATTATCTGGCCTTGTCTTTCTGGATCCTGTCTGAGAGTCTTCCCCTCTAGTGTATGCTGGCACTTGCAGACAAACATCCAGAGCAGATGGAGTTCAGGGGACAATTACTCTGTTTCCATATTCATAGTTGTGATGAAAAAGGAGACGTTAAATGTAATAAATATGTTAATATATGCAGTGCATCTCAAATGTGTTTTCCAAAGAATTGCCTGCGACATTAGGGGCTCTTAAAGGAGAACTGTCAGCTTCCCAGGGACAAGACCGTGGGACCTATAGGTCTCACCAAGTTAAAATGCATTATAGTTATTTTTCTTTTGTAATAACTTTCAGGGTTGAAATTTTAATGTTTATCTGGTTGATTCTGCAACCTCCCCCACCATGATTTTTCCACAGTCCTCCATGGCCAGTCCACTGATGACATGCTTGACAGGCTAAGCCATGGGGGACTCCTATTTGCCACTATAGTGTCTGAAAGATTAACACGTATACAGTGCTTGTTTGTGCTTCTAATGCCGGTAACAACTGACCGAGACTGAAAATATTAACCCATATACAATGCATGTTTATGCTTCTAATGCTGATACAGATCGGTCAAGCTTTCCTTGGTCAGTCGGTACTGGCGTTAAAAGTGCAAACATGCACTGTATATGTGTTAATCTTTTCAGACACTATAGTGGCACATTGGAGTCCCGTGTGGCTTAGCCCATCAGGTGCGTAATCTGAGGGCTGGTTAGGGAGACTGCTGGAAAATAATGGCTGGTGGGGGGATTGCAGGATCTACCAGATAAACATTATAATTTCAGCCCTGTAGGTTATTTAAAAAAGGTCACTATAGTGTGTTTTAGCTCAGTGGGATCTATATGTCTGGCATTCTTGTTCCTGAGAAACTGACAGTTCCCCTTTAAGGATAACCCTTTTAATTTAATACAGTGATAAACATTGCTTTCAAGAAAGAAATGGTTTCCCTTTTGCAGCCCAGATAGGCAGTGTTTCATTTAAGATGATTAAAAGACTAAAATGTTTGGTCTAAGTTTCTAAGACAAAGGAAGTCAGATGGGTTTTGAGGTTGAGCCAGTCAGTGTTGAGTCAGACTCTGAGAACTTGCTTAACTCTACAAGCCAAAACTGAAGCCTTGCTGGCTACATAGAGTTGTGATATTTTCTTTTTGTTTTAACCATGTTGCATTAATCTTGGCTGATACAGGGGGAAATAAGGGTCTCCTATAAATGTGAACTTACCAACGTATATATATTTTTTTACACTTATTAAATTTATACATGTGTAACCCACGCTCCACTTATGGCTAGTTAGCACCCCCCTAAACAAAACTAGACAAAACTCTGTCCTATATGTGAAAGACTCTCAAAATATAATTTAATGTCTCTGGAACAGTGGCGATTTAGAGGAGACCTTCTACTTACATGGGACATTATAAATGATACACAATTAACAATAGATTCTGGATTGGATTTTAAACAAGTAGTTATCAGCACCAGAGGTCATCCACTTCAACTGATAAGAAACAAATTTATATCAAAAAAGGGGCTTACTTTTGTCTTTTAAAGAATTGTAGGCCCTTTGCCATCATCAGTTATTGTCAGTCAAAACATAAAAAAATTTAAAAACAGGTTGGATGTTTTTTGTTTTCAAAACATTTGACCTACTATAAGTAGTTTAAGGAGCTAGATGGGCTACCCAGCCTTTTGCTCCTAACCAGTCCTTAGTATGAGCCTTTGTACCCACATATGGCAGAAATACTCAGATTGGTACTACTCCTAGCTATAGAGTGTATACCAGACTCATTATCTAAAGGAAAGGGGTTGGGGGTACAGTTACCAAAATGAACTTTTGTAAAAAAAAAAACAACCAGGTCCAGGGGTCTAGGTTTATGCTAGACCTAACTGCTCAGGGGGTCCCATAAATTCCACACAGAAGCAATGATCAGAATGTCCAATGCAGCAGCTGGGATTGTGCGGTATGGCTTTATTCACAAATGTTACGATAGCACAAGTGGACCCACAATGGTTGGTCATGGCAAACAAGTACATTCCTTTTCCAGATACACTTTGCTAGGCAGTACAGTTCTCTACAAAAACAATGTTCCCTCTGCCATGGTGTATGCACATGGGTTGAACCACACACGTGAACATTTCCATTTCCTAAGAGTGTATGCTTGTGGACGTTTGCCATACACTCAGACCATCTTCTATTTCTCAGTGAGTGTACTTTTGTGGATTGAACCACACACTCAGAACATCCTCCTGCGGCAATGACCTTTGCCCAGGGAAACCTGGTGCAAATCAACAAACCAGTTAGCCCTACCTTGTAGACTTCAGATGGTGTTCCTGCCACCCTTTGCCCCAACAGACTGTCTCTGACATTCCTTCAGGGTTACACCAAAAGAAGCCTTCAGTCCCCACTAAAATGCTAAATACTCTGAACTTTACTTCAGATTAGCACACTTAGGAGAACAGGAGTCCTGGCCGTTGTGATCTAGTCTTATCATGGGCACACACACCCCCCAGACAACCTACTAAATTGAGAACTTGTCTCCCATTCTGTACTCACAGATTAGTTTCTCCTTCCTTTAGGCATGTAAACAACCCAGAAAGTATCCTTTTCCATGGTAGCTTGTCAGAAAGTCTCAAACAAAAGTCCTTCTCAAGGGCAGCTGTACACTCTCTAGGACCTTCATGGTTTGCCCCTTGGATCCACCAAGCTAGCAGTCCCTCTCACTTCCCTGGAGTGAAAATCAAGGAATCCTGCTGAAAAGATCTCCACCACTTCACTGGCAACTGGAGATTTAATCCAAACTAGGGTGAGAAACACAGGTCTCTATGGGGCAGAGCCCCAACTGGCAAACGACCTACCACTCTGACTGTCACCGCTGAACTAACTGAACGTTCTAAACTTCCCCTGAGCAGCTGACTCAGAAATAATTATGCTGCTGCGAGAGTTCCAAGGTTAGCTGAGTAAACAGTGGTGCTATTATGTAAGAAGCCCCTAAATGAGCACCTTACTTAGCTGCCTTTTCTACCTGCCTAACACTAGTACTAATGCGATTCTAGTAACCCCAGGGGACTAATGGTTACACATACATAATTTTGCAAGTTTACATTTCTTATTTCTTGAAGGAGGTTGTTTATTGCAATGAATGTTCACAGTAGTTAGTGTGAAAAGCAGAAGCTAGTGTGCACAGCACAAGCTTGGGAAGGGTTCATATTCCACTAGAGGCACTTGCTCGATGTGTGGCCCAGTTCAACTCATTACAGAGCTTCAGTTCACCCAGCTGCAAAGTGTGCAAATGCCAGACTTCACTGAAAATAAGATGTTCAAGGAGCGTGGATATGTTGTTCATCCACGCTGTTTTGCACGTCCCTTTCCCCTTTAAATCTGGCTGGAAGTCTTCGAGCTGGCTCCTCCCACCCACCCAGGTGGTAAATACTTTGGCTCCACCCCATGATGCCAGATCCTCCTTTCCACTGGAAGATATAGATTCCCTCGTGCTATTGCAGCAATTCACAGGCCCTGGATTCCAAACGTCGGTTTTTGCTGAATATTACTTTGAAACTCATTCGAGTTAGTGATTGCAATTTTACTGCATCTGACATGGAGGAAAAATCTTCCCCTGGATTTCACTGGTGCCCCTGCGGCCAGAAGATGTCGTGCACCGATCCCCACCTAACCTGCGTCTACTGTCTAGGTGTCGGACATGACACCTCGTTGTGTGGTTTTTTGCCTAGCCTTCCATCCCAATGTCCTGGACAACTGCAAGGCGTGCCTAAAGCTGGGGAGATTGGAGAAAAGGAACCAGCCAGTGAAATTGAAGGAGGCAAGGTGGGTGGTTTCCGTGGCTGTAAGATCCGCTGAGCAGCTGGAACAAATTAAGGCATTTGAGGAGGAAGCAGCTTGAGCTCCGGCCAATTGAAGCTATTTTTGTTCTATTGAACCTTGGCTCCACCTTTTTGGGCTCCTTCAAGGAGTTGTGCCAGCCTCTCCCCACCAGGGGTGAGGCACCCTTGGGCTTGCACTCCTCCCGCTCTCGCAAGAGGGAGAAGGACCCGAAGTCCTTGGGACCGAGAAAGGTCAGAGTCTCAAGAGGACTCGATCTTGACTTTGGTTGAGATCGCATCCTCGGCCGCTGACTTCACGGACCTTCCGTCTGGCCAGGGGACCGAGGAAGTGGTTGATGATGTCGAGATCGTCCTTGACCCTATCGATCCTCTGTCGCCAGCTCAGCCTGATGACTCCTTGGAAAGGACTCCAGTCCTTGTCTTCCCTGATGAGGAGACCCAGCCCACTGGTGTCCCCATCAAAGACCCGGTTCCGGACCCTCGTTTTTTACCGACCCCAGTGTCTCCCGATCGACAGTCGGCCTCCCCGATCTCGGTCGAGGTCCAGAACCCCTTTGGCTGAATGGCCGAAAAAGAGCCATAAGTGCTCTAAAAAGACGAATAGAGGCTTCAACAGAAACTCAGTCGACGCTATGAAGACCTCATGTGGCAACAGATGATTTTGACCGGGCAGAAGCTGGCTCCACCGCCTACCCTGGCCATCACTTGGCTTCCGCCTCCCCAGCCAACGCCGACCCCTCCGGAACCGAAGCTGTCTGTTCCTCCACCTGTGGGGTTGGCCCATATCCCAGTTCGGCCTATCCCGGTCTCTCCACCAATTCCGGTTGAACCACCGCCTAAGTAGCCTCAGGGAGGGCTCCCTCGAAAGAGGACTCACAGACACCAGACTTCCCCGACATCTGTCAATCACAGTCACCCCCGACCGCCCTCGGCGTATCGAGGGAGACCTAAGCGTGAGGCCGTTGTATCCAGATTGCACTCCCATCCTGGGGATGATGAGTCGTCTGTGGCAGGGTTGGAGGAAGGCCCTTCCTCCTTCCAGGGCATCCGCCATCTGATTTCTGAATCTACCGGAATGTCCCTGGAGTCCATCCAGAAAAAGGCGGAGTTCTCCCTTACAGATATCCTAAAAAGGGGGGATACCCGGACAGAGGCCTTTCCAGTGGCTGAAGCCATTGGTGGCCTGGCTCTTGAGCTTTGGCAGCGTCCGGCTTCCTGTCCAGCACTATCTGCCCGCATGGCCTGCAAGTATGTGGTGCCCATGGGGTCCCTGGCGGGGTTCACAGAACACCCTTCGGCCGAGAGCCTGGTGACCACTTCTGTGCTGAGGCATATTGGTAGCTTGGCCGACACCGACCGACCCCCAGACAAGGAGTCCAAAAATTTGGACCGCTCTGCCCATAAGGTCTATGCAGCCTCTTCCTTAGGCCTTCGTCAAGCCAGCTCGGCTGTTATCATGGCAGATGGTCAAGCAAGTCCATGATCAGGGCCGTGCTGTTGCAAAACAGCAGCTCCAGAAGGCCCTGGACATTGGAGATTCCTGTGCTCGCTCTTTAGCAGCTGCAGTGGCCACTCGCCGCAGGGCTTGGCTGAGACTTTCTTCCTTCCCGGTGGATACGCAGCATAAATTGGCTGACGTACCCTTCCTTGGCACTGACTTGTTCGGTCCAGGAGTGTCCAGTCACCTTCAGCACATAGAGCAGTCCAGTGCCACCTTGGATTCTACTTCTGCAAAGGGTTCTTCAGGTAAGAAGCAGCAGAGGAGAAAGAAGAAGCCATTTCTGCACTCTTCCCCTGTGGTCAGGCAGCCCTCCTATCAAGGAGGTCAGCAGCAGCAGGCTCAAGCTTGGCACCCGCGGCCCAAGCAGGGTCCTCGACAGCCTATAAAGGAGGCTGAGGTGCAGGTCCAGGAGCCTCCTCCTCCTCTAAGCCTGCTCAGTGACTGGTTGGGGGTTGCCACCCCCTACACCCGTCACGCCAGTTCTGGGTCCTCCCGTTGGGGTTACGGCTCTGCCGCTTCCTTTCCACCTGGTCCGATATCACTTTGGACAGGTGGGTTCTCGAAGTGGTCAGTCAAGGACTGCCTCTAGAGTTCGAGCAGTATCCTCCAAGCTGAGCCCGTGCCCCTCGGGAGGAAAGGATCTCAGCTTGCACTCAGTTGGATCTTCGAGGTGACATAGCTCAGCTCCTCCACAAGGAGGCAGTAGCTCCAGTGCCAGATCCTCCTACAGACCCAGGCTTCATGTCCAGGTACTTCCTGGTGCCCAAGCGGATGGGGTGTTGGCACCCCATCCTAGATCTCCACGACCTGAATCAATTTATCAGGTCCCGCACCTTCCAGATGGTAACTCTGAACCAGATCATACCATCCTTGGAGCGAAACATGTGATTCTGTTCACTGGATCTCCAGAACGCGTTCTTTCACGTCCCAATCCGTCCATCCCATCAGCAGTTCCTCCGCTTCAGGGTCGAAGGGACCCTGGACGAGTTCTGAGCCATGCTGTTCGGCCTGTCATCGGCCCCATGCGTCTTCACCAAGCGCATTGCAGTGGTGGCGGCCCTCCTTCGGCATTGAGGAGTCTGAATCTACCCTTATCTCAACGACTGGCTCTTGGCAGGTTCCTCCCTTCAGGAGGTGGAGAGGTCCAGGGATCTGGCCCTCCAAACCTGCTCCTAACTCTACCTCCTGATCAACAAGGCCAAGTTAGAACTCGTGCCCTCTCAGGTGATGGGCTTCATCGGGGCAGAACTCAACTCTTGTCAAGCCAGAGCTCTGCTCCCAGCAGACAGGGCAGAGGTTCTCTCCTCCTTTGCCCGATCATTTCTGGTTGGGCACTTGCGCCCTGCCCGGGACTTTCTGCACATTCTGGGTTACATGGCAGCGTGCACCTCAGTGGTCCATTGGGCCAGGTGGCACATGCGCCCCCTCCAATGGGAGCTAGCCACCCAGTGGACTCAGCGCCACGGTCATTTCGACCAGCTGATCACTGTAACACAGAAGATGTGGGACACTCTCCAATGGTGGACTGCCCCAGACTGGTTGCAGGAAGGGATCCCATTTGTCTGCCCCGAGCTGACAGTTGTCCTTATGACCAGTGCCTCTCTCATGGGCTGGGGAGCCCACATGGGGGACTACAGGGCCCACGGGTTCTGGACCCCTGAGGAGTCCCGATGCTACATCAACCTGTTGGAGCTCAGAGCAGTCAAACTGGCACTGATAGCTTTCGCTCCTCAGCTCTAGGGTCAAGTGGTTCAAGTCCAGATGGACAATACCATGACCATGTACTACCTCAACAAACAGGGTGGCACACTCTCCCATCTGCTGCGTAAGGAGGCGCTCCGCATCTGGACCCTCATAAGCTGGTTAGAGGTGGATCTCCTAGCTGTCCATCTGGCAAGAGCCTCGAACCTGCTGGTGGATGCTCTCAGCTGTATAGGCCTGACATCCCACGAGTGGTCTCTCCATCAAGAGGTAGGTAGCTTACAATCTGTTCTCCCATTGGGGCAGACCAATGGTGGACCTGTTTGCCTCCAGGGACAACAACAAGCTGAGGCTGTATCATGCCCGCCCCCTTCAGCAGGGCTTGCTGCAGGGGGATGCCTTCTCGAGGCCGTGGACCCCAGGACTCTTCTATGCCTTCCTTCCATTTCCCTTGATCTACAAGGTCTTGCTCAAGGTGAGGAGGGACAAGGCAAAGGTGATTCTGGTAACCCCAGACTGGCCATGCCAGTTCTGGTACCCAAATCTCCTCAGCCTCAGCTGCAGACCACCGGAGCGGCTTTGTACACGGCCAGACCTGAGATCTCTGAACCAGGGGAAGGTCCTTCATCCGGACCTTCGATCCCTGCACCTCACAGCCTGGTACCTGAGTGGCTAGAGTTCCAGGGTTTTGGTCTTTCCGAGTATGTCTGCACTGTGGTGGAGGCATCCTGAAAGGAATCGACCAGGAAATATTATGCCTTCAAATGGAAAAGATTTTCCATTTGGTGCCAGGGTAAGAGTCTGGACCCCTTATCTTGTTCTGTGGCTAACATTCTCGACTACCTTTAGTCTGTCTCCAAAGGGGGTCTACAGTCATTGACCCTTAGGGTGCACCTGGCAGCCATTTCTGCTTACCGGGTGCAGGCCGGTCAGCCGACATTGTCGCAGGAGACAATGGTCGGGCACTTCTTCAAAGGACTGGATCACATGTCCCCTCTGGTGCGTGAACCTCCACCTCCATGGGATCTGTTGCTGGTTTTGGCAAAGCTCTTGGGAAAGTCATTCAAACCAATGCACAAGTGTGAGCTCTCACACTTGTCGAAGACTGCCTTCCTAGTGGCTATCACATCAGCCAGAAGGACAGGGGAGCTCCAGGTGCTTTTGGTGGACTCCCCTTATCTGGTCTTTCACAGGGCAAAGTTGTCCTGAGCCCCCATCCGAAATTCCTTCTGATGGTGATGTCAGAGTTTCACCTTAAACTGGTGTTGACTCTGCCAGTATACTACCCTAATTACACCTCAGACACCGAGTACAGGTTCCATTCTTTGAACCCAAGACGTGCTCTCTCCTATTATAAGGAAAGAACGGCAGAAATTCATGGAGAGGTTCGCCAGCTGTTTGTCACCTACGCTGAAGCTGCTTCTGGCAGACCTGCAGCCAAACGGACCATAGCAAGGTGGATTACAGCATGCATAGGTCTGTGCTGTGAGTGGGCGGGCAAGGAGCCTCCCAGAGGGATAAGAGCTCATTCTACCCCCCATACTGCTGCATCGGTGGCTGCTTCCAGGGACATCACTATCCAGGAAGTCTGTTGGGCTACTACCTGGAAGTCATCAAACACCTTTATCACCCACTACCACATTGACCTTGAGTCACGCCGGGATGCTGGTTTTGGGGCCTCGGTTCTCCAATCTCTGTTTCCTAAATAGGGGGTGTGTGCCTTGCCTCCCTCCTCCCGGAGAACTGCTTGGAGTCTGCAAAACAGTGTGGATGAACAACATATCCATGCTTCTAGAAGAACAGGTTACTCACCTGTAACAGTAGTTCTAGGAGTGGTATATGTTGTTCATCCTCATGCACCCATCCGACCTCCCCGGCTTTGGGTGCACAACCTTGCCTCCAGCAGGCTAAGATCTGGCGTCATGGTGCGGAGCCGAGGTATTTTCCACCCGGGTGGGTGAGAGGAGCCAGCTTGAAGACTTCCGGCAAGATTTAAAGGGGAAAGGGACATGCCAAACAGTGTGGATGAACAACATACACCACTCCTAGAATTACTGTTACAGGTGAGTAACCTGTTCTTACATCTCACCTGGGCTTTCCTGGTTAAATAAGATACAAAAACTAAAGAAGTTTAAATGTCATCCTTATTTCCTCCCTGCTTATGAAGTAAGAGTGTGTGTGTGTTTTCACATACATAAAAACACAGAATCTGTCGGCAGATAAGGACTTCATGGCCCACCTAGTCTGCCCTATGTTCCCTACCTATAGTGTCGCTGCAGATCATACTGTCTCCAGTCTCTCCACACACCCCCACCCCACTGCTGTGATCCCTCTGTGTCTATTCCATGCATTCTTGAACCCTGTCACTGTTTCCACCCCCACCACATCCACTGGTAAGTTGTCCCGTGCGTCCACCACTCTCTCCGTGAATAAGTACTTCCTCACATTTCCTCTGAGCTTTCCCCCTTCTGACCTTTCCCGTCCTTGAGCATTTTTTTTTTTTTTTTTTGGAAAATGCTTCCTCATGTCCTTGTTTTACCTGTGAAGTATTTGAATATCTCCATCATATAGTTCCCCTTTCGCTCTTTTCCTCCGGGGAGTACATGTTAAGTTCCTTGAGTTGTACTCCATATGGCTTTTGATGCAGGCCATGCACCATTTTGGTTGCCCTCCTTTCATACTGCCTCCACCCCTTCTATGCCTTTATGGAAGTGGGGCCTCCAGAACTGTACACAGTACTCGAGTTGTGGCCTAACCAGTGATCTGTATAGGGGTATTATTACCCCACTTGTGTTGGTCATTCACCTTCCTATGCAACCCAGAGTCCTTCCAGCCTTACCCACTGGTTTGCTACCTTCAGGTCATCACAAATGATCATCCCCAGACCCCATTTGTGCTTTCTAACTGTTAATACCTTTCCTTTCAGTTGGTATGTTGCCCCTGGGTTGTTATGCCCCATGTGCATTATTTTGCACTTCTTTGCGTTAAACCCCAGCTGCCAAGCCCTTGCCCATTCTTCCAACTTTTCTAGATCACTTCTCATTTTTTCCACTTCTGGTGTGTCTACTCTGTTGCAGAGTTTTGTGTCATCTGCCAGCAGGTATACTTTGCCTTCCATCCCTTCTGGAATGTCACTGATGAAGACATTGAAGAGGAGACATAGAAACATAGAATGTGACGGCAGATAAGGACCGCTTGGCCCACCTAGTCTGCCCATTTTCCTACCTAACAGATAAGCTGCAGATCCTAGTTAACCAACAGCTCACTTCCTCCTACCTCCCACTAGGACTGCCTTATGTCTGTCCCATATATTCTTGAATTCCCCCACTGTTCTTGACTTCACAACCTCCACAGATCGGCACTAGTACTGATCCCTATGGTACTCCACTGGTCACTTTGCCTACTGCAGAGTGACTGCCGTTTACCATCACCCTCTGACTCCTATTGCCCAACCAATTTTCCACCCATCCTACTATCTTAGGACCTACTCTTAGGCTTCCCAGCTTGTTTAACAGACTTCCATGTGGAATGGTGTTGAAGGCCTTACTGAAATCTTAGTAGGCCACATCCACCGCTCCCCCTTGATCCACTTCCCTGGTCATCCAGTCAAAGAACTCTATCAGGTTTGTCTGGCAGGACTTCCCCCCTCTGTGAACCCATGCTGCCTGTAATCCTGCAGGTTATTGGTAACTAGGTTTTCCCCATTTATTTCCTTTAATAGTGTTTCCACTACCTTGTCTACCACCAATGTCGGGTTGACTGGCCTGTAATTTCCTGCCTCCTCTCTATTTCCACTTTTGTAGAGTGGGACTACATCTACACTACTTTAGTCCCCCGGAACCTCCCATTTTTAATGACATGTTAAAAAGGGATGTCAGAGGTGCAGCTAGCTCCACTTTCGGCAAGCACACACTCTGCTACTCATGGCTGAAGAACGGAAACTCCCATTGCTAGGGAATGTTTAAAATAAATATAAAATTTATTTGTACAAAATCGTTGTAGCACCCCCACCAACGCACACGTCAACGTTTCAAGCAAGCAGGCTCTTTATGAAGACAACAGCTCCCTCTTGTGTGGAACCTAT
Organism: Neoceratodus forsteri; assembly: GCA_016271365.2. Classification (NCBI taxonomy): domain Eukaryota; kingdom Metazoa; phylum Chordata; order Ceratodontiformes; family Ceratodontidae; genus Neoceratodus; species Neoceratodus forsteri. Next base: position 413,202,697 of record CM028129.1, on the reverse strand, counting down.
ATAGTGCAGTACCTTAATTATTCTAATAAAGCTACAGTTACTATCTGTAGTTCATATAAGCACCATGCTAATACAGAATACATAAAAACTTGTAAGAATTAAAGTGCAAATACTAAGAAAACTCATTGCTCTCATATACATAAACATCACACATCATAACAAAGAGTTATAACTTATTACCATGCAATAACTCATAGTATACTATGGCAAGAAAGAATCTTGGACTGTGATTGGTCAGTTTGGGGCTGGACCCATGGTGGTATCCCAGCATGATGCCACGGGTCTAGTCTCAGCCTCACTGTGAATCTGTAGATGAGCATTTTATGGAGCATTTTCTTGATTGTTTCATCTTCTCTTAAAAACAAAAAATATTTTTCCACACAAAAACTTATTTAAAATTATTTTTTTAATTATGTATAACAATGAGCCATTGTATAATAGGAATAATGCACTCCAGGGTGTGTGTCATTTGGGATAACACCATGCCTGGGGCACTGGACGCACTCAGCCCCAACCCCCCAAGGCATGGCGTTATCCCAACATGACACACACCCTGTAATGGATTATTCCTTTATTAACCCTTATCCCCCCATTTAAAATTCTCTTCTTTTCATGCCATGCACTGTGTAGGTTTGGCACAATATATTGGTTGTATGATCATACATTCCAGAGCTATTACTGCACTAAACTAAAGAAATGTTAGCAGACAAAATAGAACACATTATTCTGATGCAGAATTCACTACATGTAGAATTATTATAAATAGACATATATAAATGAGTTAAATCAGTGTACTGCAAACCTGCTGCATGTCTCTCAACACCATAAAGGGGTTAAACCTTACCATTGTACAATCTATTGTATTATCCAACTCTAAGAACTGAAAGAATTTTTCATATTGAAAATCATTGGCAGTATATCACTTCCTACATGCTAGTAATGGAGCTATCTGAAAGTGTCCATTCAGTCCAGGTCTCTCACTAGCTCTCAATATATATATATTGCCAAAAGGCCTCCCTACTTAGTAGTAAATTCTCCAAGTTCCCACCACATCTTCCAATCAAGACATGTTATCTGCCACTAAATTTAAAACAATGTCCAGGACCATGTTTTTTCACATGTACCGCAAGTGCATTCTCATTAGTCTCCAACCTGATATGTCGCAAGTGTTCTACTATGTGAAATCTTAGTTTCCTTTTTGTTTTTCCAACATAGAAGCTGTTGCATATGCACTTTGCCAGTTGCAGGACTGATTCAGTGTTACATGTTATAAAGTCCTGTATCTTATATTTCACACTGTTGGTACCAAAAAATTCATCTCCGACCTGAATGTGTTGGCACACAGTACAGTTACCACATCTGAAGTTACCATTTGGCATACTGTTGTTTCTAGGCTTCTGATTGGAGTCCAAGGAGCTATGTACTATTTTGTCACGTAGATTGCTCCCTCTTCTAGAAGAGATGTTGGCGCCTCAGTTCACAATATCTTTCAAAACTGGTTCCACTGACAATATAAAACATTGTTTTAAATTTAGTGGCAAAGAACATATCCTGATTGGAAGATATGGTGGGGACTTGGAGAATCTATTGCTAAGTGGAGACCTTTTGGCAATATATATTGAGAGCTAGTGAGAGGCCTGGATTGAATGGACACTTTCAACTAGCTCCATTAGTAGCATGTAGGAAGTAGAGAAGTGCAGGGTTTGGATTCTGGACTCTGGCGCATTTGATCTGTTGATTTGTGCTAGTGGGGCACTGCCATTAACTGTGGAAAATAATGTCTAGGTTTAAAATAAAAACTTACTTTGGAGAACTGCAGGGAGTGAAAGAGAAGGGCAGGCTCGGCAGAAAGACATCCATCTCTCTAGTACTACTAGAGACTCTGGTCTCGATTCTCAAAAGTCCTGGGTTTGAAGCAAGGTGCCTGTGCCAAAAATAAATGGTGCAAGTGGTACCTTGCATCAAACACTGCCCCCTCAGCTATCCACAAAGGCAGCCTGTGTCAGTTGCAGGCTCTCTGCCCCAAATGGGCCTTGCACCCAAAAATGGTCTGCGACATGGCGCTAGGGAGGCTTGCTGCAGACGGGGGCTGCCATATATCTGAAAGTGGGATTCACAAAACACATCCAGAGGGAGAATTTCTAAGTACCCCTAGACTAGCCAGGACTGGTCTGTGGGTACCTAGAAATATTGCTCTGGGAGTGCTTGGCACAATGTGGTGTCCCGATCTGACTGTACTAGAATATGTACTAAAAGCCATTCATGATGGGCTAGTGGCCCCACTTCCCCGATCCCCGCTGGTGCCAGTTCATGTAAAATATTCCCCATGCCCCCCTCCCCGAACTCCACTGGTGCCAGTACTAATATTGAATAATACTGCCCCTGCCCTGGTGGTATAGTGGCCCCCCACTCCAGCAGGTAGTACCCACCACCTTACTCCCCCCATCCTGAAGCAGAGCCAGCGACCACCACAGCGCACCTCACACTTCGGCTGGCTGCCGATTGACCTGTAAACAAGCATTCTGTAGTGTGTATGTGGTCATTGATCAGTAAGCGTGTACACCTTACAGTATGACTTTGACAGGTCAGTCAGTGGCCAGTTGTGGAAGTGTGAGGTGGGCTGTGCTGGTCACTGACTCTGCTTTGGGATGGGGGGGCAGGGTGGTGGGCACTACCTGCTGGGGTGGGGGGCCATTATACCACCAGGGCAGGGGCAGTATTATTCAGTATTAGTTTGGCAACAGTGGGGTTCAGGAAGGGGGTATGGGGAGTATTTTATGTTTTACATGAACCGGCACCAGTGGATCGGGGGGGCGCTTGTTCACCAGGGTCTAGAGTGGTGCTGGGCAGCTCTGCAGCTTGCGGCAAACACTTCTGGTGCACCGTCTGTTTGGCGCCTGACCACAGTTGCTGCAAGCCTCAGGACTTTGTCACTGGGACCCTGCCCACTAAAGAATTGAGCACAGGGTCCCTGGTGCACTGGGCTTCAGCGCAAGCTGTTTGCCACAGCTTGCGCCGATCCAAGCCTGGTTTGAGAATCGAGCCCTCAGTTTGTTCACTGCTGACAGGCTAAAGAAGTAGATAACACCACCCAGCAATTTTACAGCACTGAGCTGCAATGAAAACTAAGCTGGAAAGCTAGGTTTGAATCCCATAAACTGCCTCTTGTATACTGTGTGATTCTGGCAACTTGACTTCCTTGTGCTCACAGAGGTCACACCTGGAAAGCTCAGAGTCTGGCTTAGTGTACCATTCTGCTAAGTTAATCAGTTTCCCCTTTCCCTTATATTTTACTCCTGTAAGTGCTTTAGAATACATATGGTTATCAGTTTCCCTTGCAACCCACTGCTGTAATAATCTGTTGGGGAGTACATGTCCCTGTGTTTTAACTACTTAAACTACCTGACTTGATGCAGCTAGTCGTTGTTTACTGACCTGTTTGAGAATAAATCTCCCTGTTTATTTTGGTGCAGCTACTTGATGCAGCCGGCAGTGCTGTACTGACCTAATTGGGAATAAATCTCACTGTTTTTACTAAACGTACTGCACTCAACACAGCTAACAGTTGTTTACTGACCTGTTTCGGAACCAAATTTCCCTGTATTTTCACTAAAAGTACCGGACTTGACACAGCTAGCAGTTGTTTGCTAACCGGTTTGGGAATACTTTTCCCTGTCTTTTCACTACTTAAAGTACCAGACTCTATGCACCCAGCAGTTGTTTACTAACATGTGCGGGGATAAATAAATCTCCTTGTGCTTTCTCTATGTAAGCTACTTGACTTGAAAACATACCATTCTTATTTTCTAATACTACTGTACTCCATTCCAGATATGCAAAAAAAATACTCCAGAGGGTGTAGACAGAATGAGAAGCGACCTGCAGAAACTTGAAGAACGGTCAGGGGTTTGGCAGTTGAAATTCAATGCAAAGAAGTGCAAGATAATGCATATGGGGCACAAACACCCTGGCACAATATATCAGTTGGGGGGGTGAGGATATAGCATGCACCAAGCAGGAAAGGGATCTTGGGGTTATCATCTCTGATGACCTCAAGGTAGGGAAACAATGTGACAAGGCAGCAGGTAAAGCAAATAGGATGCTGGGATGTATAGGCAGGGGCATTACCAGCAGGAAAGGGAGGTCATAATTCGCTTATACAAGACACTAGTGAGGCCCCACCTGGAGTACAGTGTACAGTTCTGGAGACCATACCTACATAAGGACAGAGACAGGGTAGAGAAGGTTCAGAGGAGGGCAACAAAGATGGTGCATGGATTGCAACACAAGTCCTTGAAGACAGGTTGAAGGAACTGAACATGTACTCCCTGGAGGAGAGGAGGGAGAGAGGGGATATGATAGAGACATACAAGTATCTTACAGGGAGGAACAGGGTGCAGGAAAAACTATTTTAAGCGAAAAGATGTTCCAGGACTAGAGGGCATGGGATGAAGTTGGAGGAGGGACGATTCAGAGGAAACATGAGAAGAATTTCTTCACAGAGCAGTTGGTGGGCAAGTGGAACACCCTGCCAGAGGAAATGGTGGGGGCTGAAACAATCACGGGATTTAAGAATGCATGGGATAGACATAAAGGAATTCTGGAGGTCAGGGGTAAGGTGCAACAGACTTCTAGGAAAACAAACTGAATTTACAAGCTCAAATGGGCAGACTGGGTGGGCCATAGGCCCTTATCTGCTGACACTGTCTATGTATGTATGTATCTATGTATCTATGGATTTCCTAACTAGAACCAGGTAGAACTTGATTATCAATCAATCAAAAATCTTTATTTTACCAGGCGAAACACCTTTGAGTAAACTTATTTACAAGATGGACCTGGACAGGTGCATGATTAAACACAGAATAATATTACAGAAATTAAAATAAAGGCAATGGCATTACATATGATAGAATAAGATACATTTGTAAATATGTACAGTACACTAAGAGAACACTTATAGATAGCAGGCACATAGCAATATACAGTATGCATTGAACATACCAGCATAACAAAGGCGGTGTGGGTTACCATGCAGGGAAGGACAATGGTTACATAGAACAACTAAGGTGGAGAAGGGAGGGAGGATATGTGAGTAAAATCACCGGGGGCAGTGGAGGTCAAACAGAGAGTACAGTGTCTGAGGTTGGTATACATTTAGCCAAAAATCAAGGAAAGTAGTTGCAGGACTCCTTAACAGAATGCGCATATAGTGATTTGAATGCTGACTGACTAATATGGCAAGCTATTCTCGTGTTTTTTTGGAGTTTATTCCAGAGTTGAGGAAGTGCATAACTTATTGAAGCCCTGCCAAAGCATAACTTGACTTTGGGGATAGTTAGGGAAATGTAATGGGACTCCACAATTGCTATTCCTGAAGAAAGACTAAAGGAGCTTAAGATGTATAGCCTTGAAGAAAGGAGGGAGAGGGAGGACATGATAGAAACTTTCAAATACCTCAAGGGAATCAACAAAGTCCAAGAGGGTAGCATCTTTCAGAAAAAGAGATGTGCAAGGACAAGGGGGCACAATTTGAAGATAGAGCTGGGACGGCTCAGAGGTAATGTAAGGAAGTATTTCTTCACAGAGAGGGCTGTAGATGCATGGAACGGCCTTCCTGAGGAGGTCATAGAGTCAAAAACAGTGGAGGAATTCAAGAATGCATGGGACAGACATAAAGCAATTCTAGTGGGGGGTAGGAGGAAGTAGGCTGTTGGTTAACTAGGATCTGCAGCTTATCCGTTAGGTAGGGAAATGGGCAGACTAGGTGGGCCAAAAGGTGCTTATCTGCCATCAAATTCTTTGTTTCTATGTTGCACTGTCTTTCGGCAAGACAAGCTCTCCAAGAAAGGGGGCGGCTGTGCTCTGTACCTAAGAGAGTCACTCAATGGTCATGCTGTGGCCTTACCCACCCTTGGGGGCGACTTTCAGATACTTGCCACCAGAGTCTTGCTCGGCACTCATAATAAGGTTCTGACCATTGCCTAAGTCTACATTCCCCCCCAAACTGACAAGCTAGTGTCTTCCTTCCCTCCTTGACTGCATCAACATCCTAGGTCATAGCGCAGAAATAATTTTGCTTGGGGACTTCAATGACAACTGGTTGGCCCCCAGCGCAAACAATTTCAGGGATGCCCTGGCTGCTGCTAACTTCACCCAAATGGTTCAGACACCCACCAGGATGAACTACAGAATGGGAACCTCCTCTCATTGGCTGGGTTATCACAAACATACCTGAACACATCTCTAAGACCGAGGTTCTTCCAGACACCATCAGTGACCACTTTTCGGTTATGTCCATATGGTCAAATAAATTCAACAAGCCCCATCCTAGGACCATTTACAGCAGAATGTTACTGCCTGGTCACCTAAGATCCCTAAAAGTGCTCCTGTCTGAACTAGATTGGTCCCCAATTGACACCACCGTGGATGTGGACTCTGCCCTCGAATACTTTATTAATACCTTTAGCATGGCCTGTGATGTCCATGCCCCGCCTAAAGAAACACAAGGTCGAGGGTACCTCATACCCACGGGTGTCCATAGACCTCAGAAATCAAATGAAATCCAGGGACCTGCTCTAGTACCACGCCAAACTGACTGGTAGTTCTGTTGACACACAAACCTACAAAGCTGCCAGGAATGCCTGCACTAGATCCATACACCTTGTGAAAGAAAACTACTATGAGAATGCACTTGCAAACTCCTGGAAAGGTGGTAGGAATTTCTGGAATAATATCTCCCAAATAACAGGGAAGAATCCTAAAATCGCCCCCAATATGCTCTGCATCAATGGCTCTGTCACCCTGATAAGGAAAATATTGCCAATGCTTTCAGCTCCACATTTACTGACCTAAATCAGGTGCTCCCCCCTGACTTTTTCAGCACAACCCAGGCCTCTATCCTATCGCATAACTCAGGAGAAAGTTGACAGCACCCCCTTTTTTACTTCAAGGCCATTTCACTAGGGTTAGCCAGAAAGCACATTCTCAAAGTTCTAGGGAGATCCAGGAATAGTGGTGACTCCCTGGACATGAAACTACTAGCTCCCACCATCGATGAAATCCTACCTCACAAAAATCTTAAACCGCTCTTTGACGCGATCTGTTTCCTCAGAAATGGAGGTCAGCTGTGGTGACCCCTATCCACAGAAATGGCGACAAGACTCAGACATGCAATTACAGACCAATCTCTATCCTCCCCCCACCCCAAAGCTTTGGAATGGATAGTTGCACATCAACTCAGCGAATACCTGGAAAAATATAATCTGCTGTGCCCCAGCAACACGATTTTCGAAAGGGGCACAGCACTAACACTGCACTTCTAGACCTCACCTTCTACATCCACCAAGCCCTAGACCAAAACCAATTAGTTGAAGCCACATTTATAGACCTGACAAAGGCATTTGATACAGTTAACCACTCACTTCTGATTGAACAACTCCCTCACCTAGGACTGTCTCTGGAAGCTTCCCTCTGGTTCCAAAGTTCTCTATGACCGCTCACAACAGGTTAGAATAGGGGAATCCCTCTTAACCTCCCTACCTGTTCACTCTGGAGTTCCCCAAGGTTCTATCCTAGGACCGTTGCTTTTCAGTATTTTTCTGAATAATTTTCCTGCCTCATGCCACAACAGAATGTTTCTATATGCAGATGATGCAGTCATCTTCACTAACCACTCTGATCCAACTCTTGTTTAGCACCAGCTACAGAGAAACTTCTCCGAAGTTGAAAGCTAGTTCTGATCACACAACCTCATCCTAAACTATTCTAAAACCAAAACAATGCTGTTTCATGGCTCACACAGCGGGTATAGAGAGCTGCACCTACTCATAAACAACCATGGAGGAGCTGTTCTGGAATAGGTAAATCAGTTCAAATACCTGGGTGTGACCCTAGATAGCACCCTCTTTTGTATAATACTCCTATCCTCAACTTGGCCAACTCCATTAATGCCTGCATTGGTCTACTCTACAGGCACAGGCACTGTCTGACAGCTGAGGCCCTAAAGCTGGCTATTTAAAGCTCAGTCACCTCATTAGTAGACTATGGCCTTGTGGTGTACGGAGCTGCCACCAACACTACTCTATGGTGCATAACCCTAGCCCTCAACAAGGCCTGTCGGCTACTCACTTCTGCCACTCAACTCACACATACTTGCGATGTCTATAAACAGGCTAATTGGCTCCAGCTCTCAAGCAGACTAAAATACCAGACCTGTATCCTAGCAAAAACATCTGCCCTGGGCCTGCTGCCCCCTGAGGTTCAGTCCTTACTTAACCCCTCATTTTGCCACCCACCAAACCAGAAGTGCTGAAAGCCTGTCATTTACCATTCCTCGCTGTCGTACCTCACAAGGACAGTGCTCCTATAAAGTCAGAGCCCCTTCCTGGTTTACCTTGCTCCCAGCAGAAGTCTCCAGTTCTCCCAGTCTCAGCAGCTTTAAATGCAAACTTTGCCAATATCTGGTGACTAGGGCCCACTGTGACTGCTACACCTAAATGGCCCAGTTTTCGCCCTCCCTGTCCTGCTTAAAATGCCCCCCAATTCTGGATCACTCCCTACTCCCTCACCACTCTTTCTCCCTTCCCCTTCTACCCCCACTCCCCCCCACCTTTCCACCACACACTACCTCTTCCCTTATAAACTCTCTCAAATATTTCCACCCACTGCCCCTGTACTTTCTCTTGGACAGTGGCACCCTCTTAATTACCGCACCCTCTCTCCAACCCCCACTGCCTGTCCCTTCTCTGGGACACTAGGCACCCTCTCACCTACCACACCCTTGACAACCCCCCACTCATCCTCTCACATTCTATCACTTGGCTCTCCCTTGCTTCTTTTTTGCCGTGGATGCATTTTACCTCCCTCTCTAAGTTTTAGGATCTGCCCCATGGCTCACCCCACACCTCCTGATGTCCTTCTTAGTGTAATCTGATTCGAATGACAAAGCCTCTGGCGGATCCTGGTAAATTGTAACCAATTGCTTGTCTGTACCTTTTTCCTTTTGTTTATTTTCTCTCTGTCTCACTAAATATGTATCTGTTTGAATGCCTGTGACTGACGTGGAACCTTTGTAAATGAGCCTTGGGCTCAAAGGTGTTAATCTGAAACCTAATAAATAAAAAATAAGAGAAGCTTGTCTGAGCATAACTACCTAATGTACAACAAGATAAACATCTGAAATATACTGTGGGAGCTTCTTGGTGATTGCCCAGGAGGTCCAGAGGGCAGCATTTCTTTGCCTTGTGAATTTAAGGGAAGACCAACCCACTAGGGAGTAAAGGAGTTGTATATTGTAGAACCTGGTTATACCCAGTAAAAAATTTGTTTTTATTTGGTAGAACCTGGTTATAGTTGGTTGAAACTTGTTTTACCTGATAGAACCCAATTCTGCTTGGTTCCACTTGGTAGAAACCAATTTTACCTGGTTCTATCTGGTAGAATCGGGAAGAACGTGGAAGAAATGTTTGGGGTTCTACTCAGAAAGTTTGCGAGGTAGAACTTGGAGATTTGCGCAGCCCTGTTTCACTGTAGTAAGTCCAAAAGTGCCCCCCTTGCACATGGGTTCTAATTGCCTGAGGAACTCCCCTTGCATGGAGTCCAGGATGTATCTGCTCCTGGTTGTAGTTGTAGTGGGGAGACTCCAATCCATGTTCAGTAGATTGAAGTCTCCCACTATCAGTACCACCCCTTGCAAGCCATCTTCCGGATTGCTTCCACCATTTCCTTATTAACCTCTATCCCTTGTGCTGGAGTTCTGTAGCTCACACCCTTTCCTTCTTTCCAGAGTGACCCACAGTATCTCCTCACCTCCCTGCTTCCGCTGTATTTCCATGTCTTTTATGTTATCCCTTACATATAGAGCCACTCCTCCCCCTTTCTGCCTGCTCTGTCCCTTCTGAACAGTGTATATCCTGGAATGGTTACTTTCCAGCCAGTGACATGATGGACCTAGCCTCGCTGCCCAATCCAATCTTAAATTACAAAGTTACTTTGTGTGCAACTGCTGTTACCCACAGTACCTATCTCTGCTTGCCCCCCCCCCACGCACACACTTGTCTTTTATGCCTTGCATCTCATTAATTTGCTTATTACAGAGAGTAGATAGGAAGGAAGGAATTTAATTTTGTATAACACCTTTCATGCGCTATATCCCAAATCACTTGGGAATCCATTAGTAGTGGCAGCAGCTATTAGGAGTGCACCAGAAAGAAGTGACTGAGCGAGGATAAAGAAAGCTCAAGGAGGTTAAGCACAGAGGGAGACTGACCAGACTGTAGATCTGGAATCACGGGTGAGTTAAGTAGCTTAAACATAAGTAATAACATAGGAAGTGACATCAGTAGGTTCCAACTTGTGCCTCCAAATTCAGAGCTCTGTGGCTCATTTGTGCCTTACTAGTGCTTCTGCTTACATTAGAAGTCATCAGGGTTGATTCATTCAATCAGTGCTTTGCCCCTCTTATTAATGGGAGTGTCTCATGCACAGTGTCTGAAAGAGTGGAATGTTCTTTTCAAACTGGGGATGTCCATCTTTTTGAATTTAAAAACAAACAACAACAAAAAAACATGTTATTAACCCTTACGCATAAGTCACTAAATATAGGTTGATGGTTTTTAATAAGTTTAAAGGGTCAGCCTGGCGTTTTCTTATAGCTATAAGAGTATTGCATTTTAGGGCATCAGAACTGCTCAACTGCGGTTCACAGGTTGTGCGCCCTAAGACAGCACATAGTGGCAATCTTCTAGCCACAAGAGTCAGCCTAGCTGTCACTGTGAACTTCTACTAATGATTTATCATGCTGTTTGCATTTAGTGATCTGAAGATATTAATGCATTATGGCCTTTTAACCCCAGACACCTGTTTACAATAGAGTTCTGCATCCTACCCAACATGGCTAACATTTACACAAACTTATCACAAATGACTATGGATTAGAGTATAGCATGCCTACTTTACAACAGAATTAGAAGAACTCCATCATATTGCCCATGTATGTACCTGTGGTATGTAAAGTTTGTGGCACCCGTTACTGAATCTTGTACTGTTGAACTTACTGTGCCTTTCTGCAAGCATATGATGATATCCTTTCTGCAACTGTCATACCTGCCCGGTTAACAAAACCTTAAAAAATAAATATATAAAAAAAGTTTATAAAAAGATTAAGGTTTCCAAGTTTAGATATACATGTATAGGTTTAAAGTGTATCATGGCCACTGCATTAAATGCAGCAAGGCTACAGCCACCTGTTAGACCACTGATATCGCATTGTGCTGTCATGCCAGTGACTCTGGTTCAGAATGGCCATGGACACTAGCAACTAGGCAGCCAAGATCAGGGAGTGCTGCTGGTGGCAGATTACCATTGACTGAGGGGGTAATGCTTTGATTCAGTGTTATCAGAGACTGTGTGATTGGGCCCTGTATGGTCACCCACCAGCCACATGGGAATTTGGAGACCTCTATGTCAGTCCAGACTGGGGTAAGGTGCCAAGGGGAGATGGGAACCTTCAGGAGAAAAAACAGGAGAGGTGGGGAACTGCCCTGTTTTCTCTGACAGATGTTGGGAGTGGCTGGCCCTGCCACCGTGTTGAACCTGATGGGTCACACACTTTGCCAGGACAGGGATGGATGGATCAGGAGCTTGATGGCAGAAGAAGGGCTGGCAGGGGTAAAGAAATAGTGTTGCTAAACAAAGGGGGAAAGCAGCAAGATATGCATACAGAAATGATACTTTGCCATAGTTAGTTATAACTTTCGGGATGTATAGATATTGAGCACCATTTATACTGCTTCTGATTTCCTGGATGTGGACATTTGTTTGGGATTGGAAACTTTTGGCCTTGTACAGTAACGCGGGGCTAAACCATTTAGAGAGTGGTACATCACACTGCTAGATCTGTGTTCATTCTTATTTTTAGTGGATTCCAGCCACTTGATTAAATATGTACCATGGGACATGGAAGATCTTACTTTAAAAACAAGTGTGATTCTGCCTGCTTAGTGTTATATAAACCTGCAGTATCTCTAGGAATCTCTGGTTTCTGCTCTGCCCCCAGATAAGATCTTCATAATAAGAATGTGGTAAAATTAGAGCATTTTGGACAGTGACTGATATTTTTTTGTGAGGCAATACCTAATTTGCCCAAAGAAAAGCAACCATGCAGATATTTAACAAGTAACTTAGTTAGGCCTGACCCAGTGAAGCCAGTGGAGTGTCTCATTCCCATGTGGGTGATACCAGATAAGCCTACTCGCTTGTGGTCTCTGGCTTTGGGTGAAGAGGGATCCAACTGCTGCTGCAGCAGAACCTCCTATGGGATGTCGGGTATCCTTAATGTTGCTGGTGACCATGCAACATGCAGCTGATAAATCAAAAGTGCATCGGGGAGGAGGAAACTGGAAGATACAATAGGAGTTAAAATACCTCTCAGACTGCTGCTGATACCTGGCAAGCCACCCCACACCATGGGTCCTGAATCCACTTGTGCCTTCCCTCAATGCTGTCATTAAATATTTTCCAATGTCACAGCCCATCTGTCCTGAGCCCCAGAGAGTGTAGCTTCTGAGGCTTTGGCAGTAGTCAATGTTCTATCCTGATAGGATGTCACAGCAGATAGATTCACTGATGGGAAAAGTGGGAACAGAAGCAGCTAGAATAAGCTGGCTGGATGTACTGGAGCTGAGACAGGTACTTGGGTATAGGCAACTGAATGACCTAGTGTATTGGCAGTAAGGTATTGCGCCTTTCAACTCTAGGTCACTCATTCAAATCCAGTCAAGGCTGGTAGTGACTAAAAGCTATTAACACCTGAGGGTTGTTTAGTGGCTTGTGTGAAATGAGTTGCGGTAGTGTCAGTCTAGTTCCCAGTGGTAGGTGTCCACATTACAAAACCACCAACACATTTGACATTAATTGGCATCTGTTTTGGCAGTCTCACATGTGAGGCCAGTGACTCAATGTGCATAGAGTCTAAACTACCCTCTCATCTGTGTGGTGGTCCTTCCATGACTGAGTTGAGATGCATTGGAGGGGCAGTGTGGGGATGTTTGCTCTGTCATCAGACATGCTGTGCCTGTCATGTGGATAAACAAGGGACTTAAGTTTCCAATGCTATCAGTCTGGCACCTTTAAGGATCACTGAAACAAAATTCACATAGAAAAAGAATCAAAATAAAAGGTAAATGAAAAAAAATTTAGCTGAATATGCAGTGAATGTAAAAGAATTTCCAGATAAACTCCCACATAGCTAATCAGCTGTAACATTACTGATTACTAGTAAACAGCCTTTCTACAACTTTTAACTTTTCTGCATCACCACTGCAATGTAAAGATCACAATATTGCAAATTAGAAAATGGATTGAAAACATCTTATTCTGTGACTGGCTAAGCCTCTTTCCTGGGCATACATTTATGAGCCAACATAGACCGGTGAAATAAATGATCTTCTCCAGTGATACCTCCCTCCATTGAGCCGCATTATGGAAGTATAAGATGTTGGTGTCAAGACCACCAGGAAACTTTTGCTAGCCGGGGCTGCCTACATCAACAACGTGCATCATCACTGCCTACATAACATGGGCAGCCCCATTACGTCCGTTCTTTCTCCTGCCATTAACCACTTGTTGGTCCATCACTGCTGAAGAATGCATCAAATGTTTTAAAGTATTGTTATTGCTACCTTTTTTTGTTTTAGATTAAACTATTCTTTATCCTGCCAGTGAAAGACAGGGAGCTGGTGTCATGTTACTGTCATCACAGCATAAGCAAGATATACAAGGAAGATGTTAACACCATGTGTATCCCCTGCTTGGGCCTTGTTTACAGTGTGAAAGCCTGCAACGTCTGCATTCTTAATCAATGTTGTGTATTGTCACAACCAAACTCAGCAGGTCAGGCTCTCTGCTCCCACAGTGCCAACCTCTGAGCGCAGTATTGTGAGCAAGTAACAGACAGGGTAACCCTCCTGTCTGCTTGTGGGTCCAAATCATCTTTAGTCTCAAGTTCTGGGGGGATTCAAACTGTGAACCTTATGCTGGCATACCCAAATGTGCAGGCTAAGATAATCTGCTCTTCGGGGGGATGCCAGATATCTTTCACCTATGGGCACCTAACCAGGTATCCAAAATGAACCCTTAAAACTCTATAAAAGACCTTGGGTATATTCCTACCTTTTCCCAGTTTGGTAACACCATCAAACTTATGAACAGTTTTGTCAGTCTTAACCCTCCATGTGTCGCATGCAAAAGAAAGAACTTGGAAGACCCAGGCAGTAGCTTTTAAATGAAAGATTTACTTAAAAATGGGTAAAAATATGTAAAATGTAAACACAGAACACTGTATCACAAAGCATACAATCACATAAAGAGAAACAAGGAAAACTACAGACAAACTCCTACCACAATACATTTAGATCTTTTCTATCTAATGTATTACCTCTTTACAGTGCTTAAGTTGGATCTTGTTTCTTAAGAGCCCCAAAAAGTTATGTCACTAAGATCAGACACAAGTCCTAGGTTAAACTGTGTGTCTCTCTCTCTCTCTCTCTCTCACACATCCCTTCTGATGTCTTCTAGCTCCTCCTTTTAGAATATAAAAATTATACAAACAATGATATTTCTGTCAGGAGATATTTTAAATACTGTGATTTCAGCAAAACTAATTTCCCAAATTATGACAGTCTTTAATTAAGCCTTTCCTTTGATCTTGTGTGGTTTCCTGTTCCCAAGCAGGTTAAAAATTTTACAACTTTTTACACCACTCATAACATGTTTCTCCTCTAAGACATCATACAAGTTTATGATCTCCATCCTCTGGCAGACTCATAAAGTCCCATTTCATTTCCACTTCATAGAGCCTAGGCATATCATAAAAAGGTAATAAAATGCCTCTCTGAAGTAAGTCAGTTAATTAAATGGTTCCTGCTTCACTGAAACCTGGGGGGGGGGCCTCCCATGGTACAGCTACCTTATGTGAAACAATCACACACTACATTTTTATATTACAAATATCATAGAACAATCATAACCAGCTGGCCAAGCGTCACAATCCTCCCCACCTAGACTGAATTTGTGGGCTCTATCCCCTGCATGGGATGAGCTTCCCAAATCAGTTTACTCTTCATATATATGCAACAGGCCATCGGCATTCTGATTGGTTGCTCCAGCCCTATGTAAGATTGTCATGCCATACCCTTGCAAGGCAAGACTCCATCTTAATAGTCTACCATTAGTTTTTCCCATTTGGGTCAGCCAAACCAGGGGGTTTTATGGTCCATTTGTACCTCAAAATGCTGCCCATATAAGTATGGCTCTAACTTCTTTAGGGTCCACACTATGGCAAGACACACTTTTTCCACAGTAGAGTAAGCCTGCTTCCTGGGAAGTAACTTTTTACTCTGGAACACCACCAGGTGATCTTTCCCTTGGATGGATGTCTGACTCAGTACTGCCCCAATACCCATGTCTGAGGCGTCAGTCTGAACTATAAAGGGTCTGCTATAGTCAGGACTTGTCAACACAGGAGCACTGCACAGTGCTTCCTTCAGTCTGGTAAAGGCTTTTTTACAGGCTGGTTCCCAGGTAATTTTCTTAGGCATCCTTTTCTTTACCAGGTAAGATAGGGGAGCAGCCTGGGCACTGTAATTGGGTACAAAGTTCCTGTAGTACCCTGCTGCCCCTAGAAAACTCCTGACCTGCTTCTACATTTCTGGGCTGGGCCATGCCTTGATCACCTCTGTTTTTACTTGGTTAAGACAGAGCTGTTCCCAGCCTACAACATGCCCTAGGTATGCCACTTCAGCCATGGCTACCTGGCACTTCTCAGCTTTGACAATGAGCCCGACCCTCTGTATCCTGCCCAGCACTTCCCTAAGGTGGGACAGGTGTTCCTCCCAGCTGGCACTAAAGACGGCAATGTCGTATGCATGGCATACTCCTCAGCACCATTTAACACCTAGTTCACCAACCTTTGGAAAGTGGCCGGGGCATTCTTCATTCTGAAAGGCATTACTTTAAATTCAAATAAGCCTATTGGAGTGATGGAGGCCGACCTCTCCCTAGCTCTGTCCGTTAACTCGACCTGCCAATACCCCTTTGTGTGGTCAACAGTCATAAGGTATGTTGCCCCTCCCAACTTGTTAAGGAGTTCGTCCGTCTGGGGCATCTGGTGGGCGTCTGACTTTGTGACTGCATTCAGTCTACGATAGTCAACACAGAAATGAGTAGAGCCATCTGGCTTGGGCACAAGGACTACGTGTGAGGCCCAGGAGCTGTGGGATCTCTGGATTACTCCTAAATCCAGCATTTCCTCCACCTCCCTCCTAGTGTCCTTTTGGATAGCCTCTGACACCCAATGTGCCGTCCGCTGTATGGGCGTCTGTGTCCCTGTCTCCATATCGTGCATCGCTAAGGGGGTTAGTCCAGGCTTGGTGCTAAACAGGGGGCAAAGTCTGCTAAAACCTCCCTTACTTCCTGAACTTGTCTGGGGCCAGCTGGGGAGACAATTTTACTGCCTCCACAGAGGACTCACGCTTGCTTTCTTCCAGCAAGTCCAGAAGGAGCTCTCCTTCGTCCATCCCCTCCTCAGGACTACATACTGCGAACAGCATGTCAGCATATGGCTTCATCATGTTGACATGGTACATTCTTTCTGTATGTCTTCTGTCAGGTAACTCTATGGTATAGTTCACATCATTTACCTTCCTAACTACTTTTATACGGTCCTGCCCACTCAGCCTGCAGCTTGTCTTTCCGGACCGGAATATGCACTATGACTACCTGACCCACCATGTACGAGCGAGCTCTAGCTCTGCGGTCATACCACACTTTTTGTTTCTGTTGGGCAGCTGCCGGGTTGCTCTGGGCTGTCCCCATAAGCTCCTTCAGCCTTTCCCTAAACCTAAGGATGTAATCCACTATGGGAGTTCCCTGGGTGGTGTGTTTGCCTTCCTAGTCCTCCTGGATCAAGTCTAGGGGCCCATGTACCCGGCGTCCATATAAGAGTTCAACGGGGGAAAATCCTGTTGGCTGTTGGGGCACCTCCCTATATACAAACATCTGGGGAAGGTATTTCTCCCAGTCCCTCCCATGCTGTTCAGCAAACGCTTGGAGCAATGACTTCAGGGTACCTTGAAATCTTTCCATAAGCCCATTGGCTTGCAGGTGATAAGGTGCTGTGTGTCTCTTCACCACCCCACACTTCTCCCACAAACATTTCATCAGGTCCAACATGAAGGAACCCCCTCTATCGGTGATAACCTCCTGCGGAAACCCAACATGGGAGAAAATACCAAATAAGGCATCTGCCACTTTGTCCTCAGTGAGTGACTGCCTTTGGGTACCGGGTGGCATAATCTACCACAGTCAGGATGAACCTCTTTCCAGAGGAGCTGGAGGTATTTAAAGGCCCCACAATATCCATTCCCACCCTCTGGAATGGCTCCTCCACTATGGGCAATGGAATTAGGGCAGCTTGGGTTTTTCTTACCTGCTTTCCCTATTTCTTGGCACCAGTGACAAGACCTGCAATTCTCCTTCACCTGCTGGGTGAAGCTGGGCCAACAGAAATTCTGGACCAACCGCTGCATAGTGCGCGCGATTCCCAGATGACCAGACAAGGGAATATCATGTGCAGTCTTGAGCAACTGCTCACGATACCCCTGGGGAATGACAAGCTGCCTGCCTATCACCCCTCCCTCTGTCTGCACAGCCTGAGTATACATCAGTCCATTTTCCCAATAAACCTTATGTTTACCATTAGCTCCCTGTGCTTCGTCAGGGTCTGCCCAAGCCCTCAGCTTCTCTAGACTAGGGTCACTTTTTTGAGCAGCTGCAAACTCCTTACACATTCTCAAGTTATGGGACAGGTCCCCTTCAGTCTCTAAACTAGGGTCCTTAGCATTAGCGTCAGGGCACTCGGGATCACTGTCATCCCTAACCATCTGACAATGGGTCACCCCTCCTTCTTTGGAGTAACCCTCCCTAGCTGTGTGGTTAACTGCTACTGGGGAAATTTCAACCCCCTTTTCAGTAGTCTCCCTATCAGGAGACACAGGCTGGGGAATCAGCCTCCCAGTGGTTTCCACAATGGCTTCTGTGGGGTCCAGGGAACTACAATTTTCCCTTGCTGCTTGGCTATGGGTAACTGCACACATCATCCCTTGTTTGAGATTGTTGCCAAGGATGACGTCAACTGCTAACATTTTGGCTACAGCCACCTGTTGCACAGTTCCCCTTGTTTCACCCCAGTCTAGGAGAACACTAACAAGTGGCAATGTTTTCTCCTCACCAGTGAAGTCTTGTACAGTGACATATTTATTGGTTATAAGCTGACCAGCCTCTACCAGATCCCCTTTTACCAGAGTCGGGGCTGCCAATGTGTCCCTTAACCCTTGTGTCTGTACCCCATTCACCGTGACTGGGTGCATGTGTTCCCTCTTGTTCACACGCATGCTTCCAGGGACACACAAACAACCCACTTCTTTCCTAGCCCCATGTTGCGTATTGCTCACCCTTTTGGGACACTGTCTGGCAATATACCCAGTTTCTTTACAAACCCAACATTCATTTCTTTTCTCAGAGAAATCTGTTCTCTGAAACCTGGGGCTAACTGGTTTCAGTGGAGGCAACAAGAGTTTTAGCTGCCCTGAAGGCACACTTTTCCCTTCCTGCGCTGCCCTGCCCACCCCATTCGCTCTAAGAGCAGGTCTGCTGTTGGCATAGCGGTCCGAGAGTTCAGCAGCCTCTTACACTGTTTTGGGATCTTGGTCCTCCAGCCAGATTTTCAGCTCTGCTGGGCATGGCCAAAAAAACTGTTCTAACAAAACAGCATTTTCAATTTTATCTACAGAGTTTGCTTCAATTCCTTCCCACCAATGTTTTAAAAACGGATGTTGTTTCATGGCTAGCTCCTCGTAGCGCATATCGGGGCTTCTGCCGAGCTTATGGAATTTGGCTCTGTATGCTTCAGCAGTCAAATCAAACTTTTTTAAAAGGGCAGCTTTAAGTTTGCTGTAATCATTAGTGTCCTCATTGTCCATTTGACCCAGTGCTTTCCGAGCTTTTCAGGTAAGTAGCAGGGATAGCTGGAAGCTCCAGGACCCTCTAGGAATTTTATCCTGAATACAGACTTTCAAAGGAAGTTAAAAAGGCATCCATATCTTCCCCCTCTTTAAATTCAGCTATCAATTTGGAATCCAATTTGTAACCCAGTCCTGCAGTTCCAGTTAAACCCAAACCACTTACCTGATCTGGTGCTGGTGGTTGGAGTCGTAACTTCTCCAGTTCATGTCGCCTGTGGCGCTCATGCTCCTCATGTTCAGCTTCTCGTCATTCTTGCTCCCTTTTCTCCTCTGCAGCTCACGCTGTTCACGGTCAGCCTCTTGCTGTTCATGCTCCCTCTTCTCCTCTGCAGCTCATCTCTCTCACTCTGCTTCTCTCTGTTTTCTCTCCCTCTTCTCCTCTGTGGCTTGTTTCTCTCGCTCAATGTCTCTCTGGAACTCCAGCTCCATTTTGCACAACTCAATCTGTAGCCTGAGTGCTTCTGGCTCCAGAATGCTGGTGGCCTTACCCTGCCGCTGTGACCCTTTGCTGGCACTGGTTCTGCTGTCATCCTCACCGGATCTGGACACTGCACTGGCCGCTAGCCCCTCCACGCTCAAGGTTTGTTCCCTTACAGTCACAGTCAGTGACTCGATGCTCTGGGCATCTGCTGCCATCAGGGCATCCATGAGGTTCTGCTTGGTGGCTCTCCCCTCATACAGGACTCCTCTGTCCTGGCACAACTGCCTCAAGTAGTATACAGTTTGCATGCTGTAGTTGGAAGCCATCGTCTTCCCTAACTATGGCTACTCTAACTTGCACTTTAGAAAAAAAAAAAAACGGGTAGTATCTCGACTGTAAGCAAAATAATTCAACCCCTCCTCTTCAAGAGTGCCACAGAACCAGTCCTGGTTACAGAGCTGAATCGGGGATACTATTCTGGTACTGTCTCATGCCATAATGGACAGAAAAGTTAAGACCCATCCTGGAACTTCAGGGCCTGAACCTCTTTATCAAATACAAATGCTTCTGAATGGTCTCGCTACAGTCCCTGCTTCCCCTACTACTAGAGGGGGATTGGTTGTGTGTACTGGATATGAAAGACACTTACCTTTATGTCACTTTACCTTTAGATCTGCAAGTGCCACAGGCAGTACCTGTAGTTTGTGCTCTAGGGCTCTTGCTGTCAGTTCTGTGTCTTTCCCTTTTGGCTCAGCCTCTGCACTGCGTCTCTTTACCAAATGCTTTGCAGCAGTTCAGCCATGCTTAATGGGTTGGAGGCATTTATGTTTTTCCATACCTCAACGATTGGCTTCTGAAGGTCCTGTGACAAGTAACAATAATTTACACACTGTTCCATAACTGACAGCTCTTTGAGGAGTTGGGCATTCTAGTGACAGAGCCAAAGTCAGTGCTTTTTCCAGTGACTGTGTCTCTCGATGTCTTCTACAGCCAATAGGCCTTATGGCTACAGCACTCTCCACCATTTTGCTGTCATGTCTGCAAATGAGGATTGTGATTGAGGTTTCTCTGTGCCCAGTGGGCTTAACATTGGGATGAACTGGAGTGTCTCAAGCAGGCAACTCCTCCACTTTGCTGCTTACAGCTCTGGTGCTTAGACCATTTCAACCTAGAGAGATGGGGTGTCCCTTTCTCCATCCAACATGTCTTCTAGTGATGATGACAGATGCACAGAGTTCTGGCTGGCGTGCCCATCTGGGCCCCTTCTGGACTCTGGGACAATGGTTCCCCTTAGATGCAGTGCTCCCAGCAATGCTGGAGATCAAGGCTGTTCTGCTTGACCTACAGGGCTTCGCTCCCCTCCTTCAGAGTCACCAGCTGTTGATCTGTACAAACAACATTTCAGTGATGTTACTACATGAACTGCCAAGTTGGAATTCATTTGTACCCTCTCTGCAAGGAGCAGTGGGGGTCTGGCACTGGGCCATGAAGCACAACATGTTCCTGTTGGCCACCTTTCTGCCTGGTACCCTCAACACCCTCATGGATCACCTCAGAGGTCTCAGGTGCTCTTCAATGAATGGGAGCTATTGGATTCTGTCATTCTGCCTCTTCAGAAGATGGGGTTACCCGGACATGGCCCTCTTTGCATATTCATACAGTGCAAAACTGCCACTTTTTTGCTTGCTTGCTCCAGGGCCTGGAGTTGTTTTGGCATGATGTGTTGTTGGAAACTGAGGTTCATGTTTGCATTTTCTCCGTTAGTTCTGACCCAGAGGGTTCTGGTCAGGTTTGGCCAATTGTACATTTTTAATTGGGGGAGGTAACTGTTGGAGACTGTGTACAAAATGGAAATTTCTGGCTACTCTCCTGGGGCCAAACTGGCCACCCTGATTCTGGTGACTCCATTCTGACCCAGACAAATGCGGTTACCTCCTTCAGCAATTGGCAGTGGAACCCCTGCCCCCTCTATGAGAGGACTTTTGTCACAGGAGCAGTGCTCTCTGATGCATAAGGATCTTTGATCCCTGCATCACCACACCTGGCTTCTAAGGATGTGCAACTTTACTACTTTGGGGTTTCCTCCATGGTCGCAGCTGTTCTACTGGCAGCTCATAAACCATCTACGTGGTATGCCTACTTCCAGAAATAAACATCTTGCTGTTTGGTGTACCGCCCATCTGCTGGATGCCTTTATATGTCCAGCATTTCATGTTTTGTATTACCTCCTGCCCTTACAGATGTAGGCCACCGGTATTCCTTGGTCAAGATGCACTTGGCTGCAATGTTGGCGTTTCATATCCTTTCTGCCCATTACCCTTTGTATTATTTAAAAAAAGAAAAAAAAAAAACAGTGTAAAAACATGTTGGTTCACACACCTCATAGATGTTGTGAAATCAGTGGGGTACTCAAGCTTTGCTCTCGTGCCCAATGATGACACAGCACCCACTTGGTATGAACTGGCTTGTTCGTCACACTTTGGTGTTAACTATTCTGTATGTACCTTGTTCTGAAGTGGCACTTTAAGAATATACTACATTGTTTGTTTCTGTACTGTCTTCTGATGTTCACCGGTGTATTGTAACATATCTGCATCAATGTTTTGTGTTTTTTTGTAATGTTACTACTTGTCTCTCAGGACTCCACTGTAAATGAAATGTTATGATACATCTCAGTGGGATTAGCCTTGGGTGTTGACTGCAGTAAACAAAAATAACCTAAGCTATAACAGAGTACAGTGGGGTAGTTAATCACCTACTGGAAATAAAGCTACTGTATAACACTGTTGTTCAACTAAACACTTACTGTATTTCTCAAACATTTTGTTTTTAGCATATTAGTTTGCCAGTAGAAAGTCTTACAGGTCTGAAACTCGAGTAGTCTTTACTGTTGTGCTATGGCTGGCCTGTAACCATTTTGATCTCGGCTCAGCCACTGTAGTTTATGATTAAGCTCATGTACCTCTTGTCATGGTTACTCACTCATGTTCTGTTATCGGTAAAGTGCTTTATCTTTTTATGGTAGCTTTTAGAATAGTTGGCTGGCTCTCCTTTTCGAATTCCGTGCCATGCCCTAGGCACCTGTAATGGTGACCCAGGAACTTGAAGACCTTGGATTTCGCCATTCTTTAGTGCCACATATATTTTGTCATCATTTGCTTCTGTTACCCTGTAAGTCAGCAGACTGCACCTTGACTGATGGGCTGAGATGGTAGGTGTTTGCCAGGCCTTATAACATATGCCAGTTCTACTGTACATAGACTACTGGGGATTTTTTGAGTAAGTGGACTAAACCCATTGTCCTTGAAGTATGAACTACTTTAACTTTGCCAGTGTGAGGCGGGAGCTCTGAGGTTGTAATTGAACCTGAACAGTGCACTGCTACCATGCTAGTGTGCTGATCCTGCTTTTCAGGAGAATAAAATTTAATCTAATTTCCTGCCCCATAAAAACAGTATATCCAAGCACTTTATAATGCAGTTAGCTAGGTGCAGATAGTGCAGGGTCTGTATAGGGATAAATACAATAGCAACGACATGCAGACATACACAGTGTAGAAGAACCTGTTTACATTTCAGGGAACATTGTTCAAAATGTGTGTGTGTGTGTGTGTGGGTGTGTGTGGGTGTGTGGTATTACCTACACTTGCTGTGGGCTTTTTAACTTTCAGATGAACAGCCACAAGACCAGTGATAGAAGGGAACTTGGCAAAGTCTCACATAAAGGATGGCACCTCTAGCAGGGCAGTACCATCCCCCAGTACCATATGGCAGTGTCAGCATTGATTATGATCCGAAATCCAAAGTGTGGGACTTGAAATATTATGCTGTGACTTAGAGGTGAGAGTCATACCAGTTGAGACAGACCTAGCAAAGTGATCTGTGTTGCCCCAGAAGTCTGTATACTGTAATAAGTATGTACAGTATCTGTTTTGGTCCAATAAAAGGTATCACAGTTTTTCTTCAGCGTGTTCTGCAATGTTAGTAGATCCGTATACAGCATTTTTTTTTTTGCACACAATTAAATCCTCAGCTTTGAATCTACAGCCATCAAAACTTGAAATGACTCCTTTATAGTCCTTTACATACAGCATAACCCTAAACCCACACTGCTCACTCACAGGCTCACTCCAGTCTGCCCTTCCTGCAGCAGTTCAATGCCCATGGACCATCGCAAGACCACAGGAGCCTCCATCTAAGGCTCACTCCAACCCGCCCTTCCTGCAGTAGTTCAGTGCCCGTGAAGCATTACAGGACCACAGGAGCCTCTGTCTAGGGCTCACTTCAACCTGCCCTCCCTGCAGCAGTTCAGTGCCCATGGAGTGTTGCAGGACCACAGGAGCCTCCATCTAAGGCTCACTTCAACCCGCCCTTCCTGCAGCAGTTCAGTGCCCACAGAGCATCACAGGACCACAGGAGCCCCTGTCTAAGGTGACTGGAAAACTTTTTACAGCTATGGGAGCTGTGCCCAATGCACCTGTGTTATTTAGCAAAAGTTATGTTTAGTGCCTTTGGGTAGCTAGCTTCCATCAGCAGAATCTAACAGATTGTTTTTGGTGGCCTTGTATTTCTGCTACTAGCTCTACTGACTACAGTCCTTTCAGTGTACTTTAATTGTTGGGGGCTAATCTCCAAGTTTTGTACAGTGTATGTGTGCTCTTTAAGTTGTTTTAGGGCTTACCTGTGTTTGTTGAATTTCAGGAGTTAATTCGAATTTGCTGTTGTTCCTCTTGCTGTTACTAGCCCACGCATGCACAGTTCACCCCCTCCCCCACCATCCCACGCATCCCAAATCCTTTATGCCCCTTAAGCTTAATCTGTCTTTCTTCTCCCTCACAGGCTCACTCCAGCCTACCCTCCCTGCAACAGTTCAGCACCTGCGGAGCGTTGCAGGACCACAGAAGCCTCCGTCTAAGGTGACCAGAAAACCTTTTACAGCCTTGGGAGCGGTACCCAGTGCACCTGTTAGCTTGTCGTCGCTTTATGACGACTGCCCCTCCCACTCTGTGTGGATGGGTATGGGATTTCAAGAACATCAGACAAAGGCAGACAACTTTTTGGTGCATAAAAAATGCTTGAGAGTGTTTGTCATTTTATTTTCTGAATAATAAGATGATGAAATGAACAGAAAGTCAAAGTAAACTGTTTAGTCAAAACAAATTAAACTGTTTTCGTCACAGTTTCTGCATCTCTGCCATTCTTTAAAATGAACCATGTGCAAGCACACACCATCAGGAAGTCTTGCTCCCACCTCAGTCAGCCTCCAACTGACCACGCTATCTGAGTCAATGCCTCTAGTGGCAGGCTTTTATACAGTATGGTGGAGTCACCTGACCTGGCCCTTAACTCATATAACTGAAAAGAAACTCTCTGGGTTAGTCTAGCTTCATTTTTGTTACCCACCATACATGTATCTTTTGACACCTCACCCTCCTTCTAAACCTTTTAACTCTTACAAGCTAAACATAAGGCTACTAAAGCCTAAAATAGAGTTAATTACATAGCAACCAAAAAATAACCTTCCTTAGTTAACCTTGATTGACAGGTTGAGTGGTATAATCCCACATGCATTCCTGCAGTCGGGTAAAACACTAGGCCTTTGGTTTTCTTGCTGTGTTAGTTACAGTCTATCAGTAAAACCTACACAGAAGGACCCTTGGAACAAAAGGTACTAACCTGTTACTTGTTTTAATAGGAAGGGCTAGGCTGGTTATGTCTATCCCTGCAGCTTTCAGTCCTTACTCTTTATTTGTATAAAACAGCTCCTTATATTTGCTTGTTTGCAGTAACCAGCCCTCCAAACACTTCTTACAGGGCTTACTGCAAAGAGAAGGATACCTTAGAGACTTTTAGTATCTCTACTTACATTTTATAACCTCAAAACACGTTTTATTCGATTTAGAAATCACACAGCCCAAAGGCTTTATCTCAAATAGCAAGCCCTATTATTTTTTTCTGTGCTGCTATATAGAAAAGCTGCAGGGCACAACTACTGTATTCTCAAGTACAGCTTTATCTTGACCAAAGGCTGAAATGTTGGCCTGTTGGCTTCACTTTTCATTTCGGCACATTTTTCTTTCGGGCTTTTATTAGCCCTATATTTTTTCCTCAAAACACTTTATTTTGAAAGGGGATCCCTGCTTTAGGATTTTCTTGTTCTAGAGTTTTTAAAGGACTATAGGGGGCCCTTTATTTTACCAATGTACTCCGTTCCACTGTCCTCTCCCTGTTAGGGAGCCTAGTGCCACAGTGTGCACGCACACCTCCTGTTTCGGGGCATGTTGCAGATCCGAACCACCAGTGCTCATTTTAAAGTACTTCTGTAACCTGAATCAGAGCACCTTTGTTTAGGCTTCTAAGCCTTCAGTACCATGGGGGGGGGGGGTGGAATTTTACAAGACAGACCTTTGTCTTCTTACTAGGGTCACTCTTATGACAGGGGACACTCTGGTCCACCCTAAAATATATAGCTGTGGCTGTTACATGACTTCCTGTTTTAGATCCTATCAGCCCACTTTCCTATTGGAACTTTTTATTGTCTGCCCTCCAAGGGTCACTGCAGTACACTCAACCACCCTCCCCCTGCTGGCTCACAGACCTATATACTGGAGGATCTTTTTTTGTCTGCCCTCCAGGGGTCACTGCAGCACTCTCTCCACCCTCCCCCTTCTGGCTCACGAACCTTAATAGGTGCCCCCCCCCATTCACTCCTCAACTCCTGTTTTGTGCTCTTCCCTACCCATCTCTCCACCTGCCTGTGCTGGGTTTAGAACCCCCAGCCTTCTCCTCCAGCAGCAACTGCCCTCCTGCACCACTGAAGTCACCCATCTTCTCCCTGCTCCCAGTCAACCTTATCCTGAGTAGCACACCTGCCTATGAACAGTATGTCAACACTACTCAGACTGCACTACTCAGCACTCCTCGCCACTTCCCTAGTTCTGCTGTCCCTCAGCACCCCTCCTAGCACTACCCTCGGTCCCTCCTTCCCCCTCCCTCTTTGGAGGCTCAGCCCCCTTCACATCCTCAACCCTTCCAACCCTCTCACAGCACCCTGTCCCTCCTTCCACCCATCGCCCCAGTCACCTTTCTCCTCTCTGGACCCTCAATCCCCATTCTCCCCGGCCCATCTGGAAAAAACCCTCCTGAAATTCTTTTCCTTACCTCTTACTCACCGTGACGTTGAGCATACCCGGGGCCCATCTCCTATATCACCTGCACCTGCCCATCCCCCTCTAAAGGGCTCGGCATCTATCACATAAATGCTAGAAGCCTCCTACCAAAACTAGATTACATCAAGGCTTGGATAACACAATGCTTTCCTGACATCCTCTGCATCACAGAGACTTGGTTATCCACCAAAATCCCAAACACCTTAGTGGCGATTCCAGGGTATTCCGTCATTTGCCAGAAGAGGGGCAAACACGGTGGTGGTGTCACCACTTACATTAACGAATCCCTCCAGGCAACCACTATCCTACAAGAGGCCATCCCCAAGTCACATGAACTACTACTCTCCAAACTAGTCTTCCCCATCACCTTACCCCTCTTCGTTGCCAATTGCTACTTCCCCCCAATCCCTCCCCAACTTCTATAGTCTCTAAACTCGCCTCCCTCCTTTCTCTCTCCTCTCCTGGTAAGCTCCTCATCCTGGGTGATTTTGATTTAAACTGGACCTCCCCCACCAGCCCGTCCAATAATATAAGAAACAGAGTCCCTTAATCTCTCACAAGTTGTATCCAACCCCACTGGACTCAACTCCCACTCCCAACAACCACTCACTAATCGACTGGATTCTTACCAACCACCCACCCACGCAAATACTCCTCAGCTGGTACTCTTCCAGATGCCTTCAGTGACCAATGTATCAACCACTGCCACAGAAAGTCCCTTCCCCCCCAAAGTACATGTGGTTTAGGTCCCTAAGGACTCTGAACAAACAGACCCTATTGGCCAGCCTAAACCTCACCGACTGGTCTGGTGTTTTCACCTCCCCAGACATCGACTCTGCACTAGCAGCCTTCAACTCCACCTTCCTTAATGTCTGGAACTCCCATGCCCTCTTAAGAGGCTGAGGCAATGGCGCAGACACTTACCCTGGATCTCTCACCATCTGGTGAAACAATTCAAAATTCAAGATCGAGCCTGGAAAACCTACAAGGCCTCCTCAGAAGTCTCTGACCTGCTTAAATACAGACAACTTAGGAATGCCTGCATGAAAGTAGTGTGCACTGCCAAAGCAGATTTCTTTAAAGCACAGCTTAATGACAGCCGCTCTACCTCGGCTACCTTCTGGAAGCCCCTACTCTCCCTGTTAGACTCCCCACCCCTTATCCCTCCCCATTCCCAGTACCCTGATGGGTTGTTGATGCCGCCACCTCCATAAATCACTTTTTTCACTACTTGTGCCTTACTCTTGGGGCCTCTTCCTCCCCCCCCTCCCCCTCGTGTACATCAACCTCCCCCACAGCTTTCAGTCACACTCACTGGCAACTCCCACCTCCCCACGCTGACTCCCTTTCTCCCCCCTCCCCTCCTCCCTATTCCAGCTTCCCTCCATTACCCCACTAGAGGTCCTCTGTGCCTTCAAAGCACTAAACTCCTCCAAACAAAGCCCAGACAGTATTAATCACAAACTTTTGGAAATCGCAGCTCTAGCCATCGTCCCTCCGATCACTCACCCCTTAAACTTTCCTCTTCTGACAGGCACTCTACCCAAGGCTTGGAAGTTGGCCAAGGTCATCCCCCAACACAAAGGGGGCGACCCCTCTTATCCGGGCAATTACAGACCTATTTCACTCCTCCTTGCCTTTGCCAAGGTCCTTGAGCCCCTCGTTTCCAAAAGATTAAACTCCTTCCTGTCTGCCAATGACATTCTGACCCCATACCAGTTCGACTTTCGTCACCACTCCATCTCCTCATGTCTGCTGTGCCTCACTAACCACATCCACTCTTTCATGGAAAAGGGTCATCTGACACTGGCCTTCTTTGTAGACCTGGCCAAAGCATTTGACTCCATTGCCCACAGATTCCTAATTAACAACCTTGCATCAATTGGCCTCTCCCTCTCCCTGCCGTCGACTGATTCAAGGCCTACCTCTTGGATAGGTTTCAGTTGGTGCAGCTGGATGACTCCAAATCTGCCGCTCTCCCCATCCTGCTTGGGGTCCCTCAGGGGTCAATTCTCAGTCCACTCCTCTACTCCAGTTTCATAAATAATATGCCATCTGTCTGCCACTCCTCTTCAAGTTCAGATGTACGCCGATGAGTCTGTGATTTTTGCTTCCAGACCCTCCCTAGCTCAAATCAAACCCATCCTCCAGGCCAGCTTCAAGAACATACTGTGCTAGCTGGACACAAAATCTCCCAAATGCAATACCGAAAAAAAAGTCGCAATGGCTTTTGGCTCTGCACAGAAGCTGACCAAAATGTCCTCCCTTCACCGTTCTAGATGTGTCCATAATCTTGGCTGTGGACAGTTACAAGAACCTGGGAGTTTGGCTCGACCCAAACTAGACTTCTCCCTCCACCTCGACTCAATACACAACCAGCTGCGCCCCAAACTAGGCATGTTGCATAGGCACAAATACTTTCTCTCCCTTCCCATCAGAAGAGAAATAATAACCAGGCTAATTCTATCTTCTTTCGACTGTGCTGATGTAGTCTACAGCTCAGCCCCCCCGATCCTCCCTTGTCAAACTAGACCTCCTTTTCCATGCCTTTTGCCGCTATGCCTCTAACCTACCGTACTGAATGCATAACTGTCTCTTATACCAAACTGTCTCTCTCCCCCCCCAGCCAATCGTTGCCTTGCCCACTGCGTATCCTTTGCCACCAAGTACTGGTTACACAATCTCCCCTCTTACCTCTCCTCTCTTCTAGCCCCAGCCCCCTGCTCAGGCTACGCCCTCTGCTCTCACGACCCTCGCTTATTCTCCTTAGCAACCCCACATTCTCTCACAGGATAACAAGCCTTCATCTACCTGCTTTGTGGAACTCACTACCCCTCACTGTCTGCAGCTTGCCAACCTCAGCATTCATTAAAAACTACTTCCAGCATCTCCCCCTACCCCCCTGCCTCTGCCGCTGTCCCCCCTAAAACTTTAGCCCGCTTCCCTTTCTCATACTCCTCCTCCCTCACCTAACCTGCTCCAGCATTTGCTCTTACCCTCTGGTTGTACCTTAGTGTACATTCCATCTATCCCAACTAGATCCCCTGTGTCACCTGCTTTCTGCCACTTATCATAGTCTCCTGTCTCAATTACTAGTGTACATTCCCATGCAGCTTTATTTCTCTGTCTTACCTTAGTCTTTGCTGCTCCAGTCCAGTCTCACCCACCTACTTGCAACCCTCCCTAATGTCCAACACACTCTATTGCTTGAAGTCTCCCATGTAAGACTTGTACACTGTCATTACCCAATGTCCTATATGCTCTTGTACCTTTGTATATCGTGACATACCTTTTGCTTACCTTGTAACCCTTTTTATAAAGCAACATTGTATACGGTCACAACTTTTGTATATATTAATATTGTAATTGTCTTACCTTGTTTTTGTTATTCTGTAATACTGTATATTGTACCAATGCCCTACCCTGGGTCGCACCTGGAATAGAGCCTTGGCGTGCCTTTCCCGGTTATAAATTTTTAAATATATAAATACCGGAAAAAAGTTGGTTTGTTAAATGAATACATTTTAGAAGGTACAGTATACATTGCATACATTGCATTTTAGATTTTTTTTAGAGTAACCGCATTTTAATAAAGCTGTTTATTTGAATGTCTTAAACTGATCTTAGAACAAGTTTGAGATAGAAAGGTTGTAAAGCTCTTTACTGTTTACATTTGCTGCGTGGTGTTTGGTGATCTAAAAATGTTTGCAGCAACATTAATGCCATCTTATGGCCATCTCACTCTTTGCAGGTAGAAAAGCTGCTGTATTATTTATGTTTAGTTAAGTTTTATTTATTTCACCAGGATAAGGCTTCATTGAGTAAGCTCATTTTCAAGGACAGCATACAAAGTAAATACACAACAGGAATATACAGCAAATGCAGGTCTGTGGATAGATTATGACAGAATATTAGTTAATAAAATACATGTGAAACAATATAGGATTTAGCAAAATAAAATAGTAACATAAATGGTTATAGCAAAAATAGAATAATAAGATAAATGAGCAGCCTTTTGGAATACACTCTAATAGATATGAAGAGGAACATAACATATGTCTCATGATATTCTTAAGTACAGTAAGCAAATGAATGATTATGTATTTGTGCCTTTACACGTGCAGGATTCCCTACATAATTTTTCAATCAGTGATTTAAATAGAGTACAGCTAACCAGGCTGATCAGTTTGAGAGATTTTTGAATAGTGTTCCACATTATAGGAATGATGCTACTTACTGCCGCTTTACCGTAATGGGTAGCAAACCTTGTAATATAGCAGAGGTTGTAGTTTTTCCTTAGCGAGTAGCTGCTGTGGAGCTTAATGAAGAGGTCTGTGATGTATGGTACACAATTTGTAACTACTTTATAGGCCGACACATATAGGGTTTTTGAGTTTTCTTGTAACTAATAAGGTTGATTCTATGGCTTCACATCAGGTACAGAGGTGTGTTCTTAGTGTCGGATTGGTGATGTATCTAAGTGGCCGTATGATGGAGTACATTCAGCTTATTTAAATGAAGCAGCGACCATTGTCAGTATAATCCAATAATGGGAGAAATGTAACTTGTACGAGCCTTTTTCAGGTGTTCTGCAGGAAGCAATTCTTATTTCTGTAAAAGAAGTAGCATAACTCTTAGCTTTTTACATAATGTCTCTGTGTGTTGTGTAAGCCCACCCCCTCCCTGGTGTATAGGGGTATGATGGTGGAATGTTAATAGGAAGGGGGTGGCCACAGCAGCAGAACACTTTCTAAGACAGCTGCATTGACCCATGCCCATGACAGAATAAAAAGGGGGCGTGCCCACCTACCCCCTCCCCAAGGTACTCAGCTAGGAGGAAAACAGTGGTTAGACAACATCAGCAGTTCATATAAAGAACGAAACAACTCTCTCTCTAACTTAAAGAACAACATGATCCCAAATTTAATAAACTTTGTTGATTAAAAGTATAGCCACTTCATGGAGCAGTTCATATTTTTAATAGAAGGGGGACAGCACATTATTCCTGACCGTGGAGGTCACGCAATTAAGTCCCTTCACAATAAATCCAATCAGCAGGGAATGATCTGGATGACCCCAGACCTCAGGCAGATCAGTTCATCCTGTAGGAAAGAAAACACAGTACTGTAGAGTTGCTCTCCTCACAGTTGCAAAACGCCTTGCTCCCATCTTCTCAGCTCAGTCTGGCTTCTCACTTCGGGGCCAATGCTTCACTATCCCATGGGTCCAGATCAGTCACTGAGTGGTTCAGCTAGCCTCTCATCCTGTGGCTATTGCTCACTCCTCCCATTGATCCATATCTCAGGACGGGGCATTCTGCCTCCTACACAGGCCACTGAACACCCTATCCAGGCTTGCAACCATCCCTGGGTGATGGCCCCACGGAAGTTTGTGGTGACCCATCCCCATCTCCGCTGTCACTTCCCTCTTCCTTGAGCCTCATCTCTCCTGACCACCATCTTGCCATGGGGTTTCTCTTCAGAAGCCCCCCCAACTATTGGAGGGGGAGCACATTGAGCAGCTGCTGCCATGTCCCATAGCTGCTATGCCATTCTTCCATTCCCCAAGAGAATACTATCCTGCCGCACAAGTGGGCAGCTGCCCCACTTGATCCTGGTCCAACTCACTCCCTCCCCTCCTTCTCTCTCTTTTTTCCAGCCAGGAACTCTCTTTTTTTCTCTGTTCTCCACCCTTGTATCCAGGACCACCCCTGCACCTGCAGTTCCCGGCATGGCAAAACCTATTAGCCTTTTACAGGGACAAAATGCCCCTCCCAAAATCCCAATGGTGCACATCTAAATGCACACATATGACACCTCTAACTCCACTGGGGGGGTTACAACTCTCCCCTGCCTAAATGCTCACCATCCTCAGTGAGCTTAAAAGCACCATCAGCCACCCTCCCAGGGGCCAAAGCAAGCAGGGTATGTGTACTTCTCTTCACTGCCAAGCCTCAGGAGAGCTTATGTTGTTCACCACGACGGTCAAAATGACGAAAACCAAGAGACACTGATATTTCTAGCTCAGCCCTCCCATGCACCTGAGAGCATCTCACCAGCCACCCACCAGACCTGTCAGATGGATTGCCTGCAGCCTAGGGTGACATCCCAGGCCATACACTAACCCACACCAACCTCTCCTACTCAGAATGCTGCCTGCTGCCTATAAGGGACACCTTCTGATGCATTCCCCTATAAAATGGTATCAAACCCAGAAAAGCTACTGTCCCAGTGTAAAACGAGGATACAGGGCACCAGTATTCAAACACTTGATCTTTCAGTGACTGAATCATACAGTTACCATGATGTATGCCGCCTAATAGGATTTGTAACATAAAAAAAGAGAGGTGTGAAATGATGGAACGTGATTGGGCAGAATGCATCACCTGATCAAAGTTGAAGCGGGGATTAATCACTGGTAATGCCCGCTCCAACACAGCATTAATTTCAGAGATGTGCAGTACCCCACACAACCAGCAGAAATGAGCGAGCACCGATGTATGGAAGGCAAGTGCCCACCTGCCTGGCTTATAGTTCCTAATAATAAAAAACTGCTGTGATACCATTAGTACAGTGGCGCCCATAGTCATAGTTAAATAAATGTTCCCAACACCTGATCCTGACGGAAGTTTAACTCTGCATAATTCCCACAATGCAACCGCCGACATTCAAATGCAGGATCGTGGAAATAACATTTTCTCTGGAGCGAGTGAAAACATTCCATTTCTACCAGACAGAATGGCATGGAAGCCATGCTGAGAGCAGTAATGTATTCCAATCTGCAAAAGTGCTACATAAAATATTTTGAATCTATATATACACAAGTATGTTATTAAGCATATTGTTCACCGCTACAATATAATTTAGTGCATCTGTAGCAAATGTTTTTCATGAAGTAAACGGAGTTGTGTTAAACTGTTGGAATTTGTCATCTGCGCTATATTTCACCACACGGTACCACTAAATCTGTCATGTCACAAGCACATTAATCCCCTCTGAAGGAGGCTTCTACTGTGGAATTAATGCGTGGTTGTAGGCACTCAGCCTTCGGCCTTGTGCCACAAACCCCCCCCACCAAAAAAAAGCATGCATTAATTCCCCAGTAGACGCCTCCTTTGTCGGGAATTAATGCTTACTCGACCCTCATTTCTGTAACATGATCAACATATACATTGCTTTAAACCCAATGATTTGAGCAGTAATGATTATGAAACTGTGTGGAGACAACCCCCCCCCCCCAAAAAAAAAGTCTCAATGTTTAAACCTAAACTGCAACCAGTCACAAAAGGGTTGCTCTTACTGATGAAGTGAAGTCCATAAGGCGTTAAGCATCACCACTCTCCGGGGCTTTATC
This sequence comes from Neoceratodus forsteri, assembly GCA_016271365.2. Lineage (NCBI taxonomy): Eukaryota > Metazoa > Chordata > Ceratodontiformes > Ceratodontidae > Neoceratodus > Neoceratodus forsteri. The sequence continues at coordinate 413,168,673 of CM028129.1, read as the reverse complement.
ATAGCAACGTTCTCCCCCACTGAAGTAATCAGGGTGGGACTTCATGAAAGGGCAGCCATATGAATCAGTGGCTCCTGACAGTACTTGGTATAGCCACCATTGATGTGTCCTGCGGAAGGGCATAGTTCTTGAACAAAGTAAGTTCCTCAAAAGAACTCCAGGCATAGAAGCTTTTTACGGTCCTCTGGGCCTCCTGCAGGGAAGAGGTGGCGCTGCTGGCATATACATTATATTAATTGTTTATTGGAATGTTTGGATTCACCTTTGAACAGAGTTCATTTACAAAGGTTCCACGTCAGAAAGTACAGAAGACTAGATAAAACAGGTTGGGTACAGAATACTTTTGCACAATAATACATGGAACCATGCACGGTCCCAGGTAAATGTACAATATTTAGAGGTTATAACAATTACTTAGTTTCTATATATAGTACATATATGATACAGTTGTACAGGAGAAATGGGTGTTGCCTTGTCCATTGCTAGATCTTCAAGCAGGAACAGTAAGCAGCTTTGTCAGCAATTATTTACTTTTTCCAATGGACACAGCAGGGAGATGTAGTCTGAAAGGGTCTGTTTAGTGATTGCATTGGCATATGAATTGCTGGGCAAGATATTTTTTTGAGGAACAATTTGAAGTGGTTCAGTTTGGGTAATTCTAACAGTGGGGAGTGGAGTTCATTTAACCAGGTTGGGGCTCAGTAGGGGAAAGCCTGCATGGCTTGACTGGTCCTACAGTGTGGGACGTATAGGGTTATTTTTTGCAGCACTCCTAGTAGAGTGGTGGTTGTAGTGGGTGCGTAACAGGGACTGAAGATAGGTGGGGATGACAGGGTTTTAAATAATTGATTAGTGTTTTTTTCCTTGGGACAATACCAACTGTATAGAAAGTATTTATATAGGTTTTCTAGAAGTGTTATGTCGCCTAAACAAAATGAGGCAAGTGCTATACATTTTCAGAATGTTTCAGCACTTTTATGAGCAAAACGTTAATCAATTTTTAGAGTTAAATAAAACCCTGGGTGACAACAGGTAGGGTCTTCTTGACAACTAGAAAGGCTTGGAATTTTAACCAGAGGTCCAGTTCTAGCCATTTTGTGTTCAGGTAGAGGTTGTGTGTGTGTGTGTGTGTGTGTGTGTGTGTGTGTGTGAACCTGTCTGCATCTAGGACAAGGTGACAGGCCTTATTTAGGATGGTTCTGATTCTGTTGAGGTTTATGTCTGTTGCAGAGCCATAAATTAATAGTCTGTAGTCCAAGGTGTAGAGAACTGAGGATACTGTGCCAAGTTTCCTGTTCTCAGGTGTCATAAAGTGCTTTTGTAACATGGCAAGAATCAGCAAGCCAGAGTAATGGAAAGGGACTGGAGGAAACATAGCAGGTGATTAAAGTTGGAGCAGGGATTAATTCCCCAGTAACGCCCGCTCCAACACTGCAATAATCCCAGTCTGACATCAGGAGTACACTAAATGTGCAAGATAGAGGAGCAGGCATGTACTTCCAGCAGAACCGCGCTATTGGGAGCGTGCAGTACTCTCTTGATCTGTTGGAACAGCTGCCGACGACCCATCGCGTATGATCATGCACATATTGGCACATATCCCATAATGCAGTAGTAACCAAGTAGTGAAAACGAAGATAAAGAGCAATGAAAATAGCATGTTTAGCAACAGAGAGAAATGTTAGGATCAAGTATTGTGTTTGTGGTGTACAACTGCCGTGTCAGAAAAAAACAATTTCCACGGACACTACATTAATGCATGTCCTGTGTAGAACGTGCATGCTCACGTACCGTATGGAACGTTGTACTTGATAAACAGCAAAAGTGGACAAAATAATAAAAATTACTGTTTCTCCTCACAGCTATAGTAGGTGAAATTAGTATGTTATAACACAATTTTGGGAGTCTGCTTGACTTATTACAAGCACATTAATCCCCCTCTGAAGGAAGCTTCTACTGGGGAATTAAGACATGGCTGTATGGTTGTAGGCACTCGGCCTTCAGCCCCCCAACCATGCATTAATTCTCCAGTAGAAGCCTCCTTCATCGGGGATTAATGCTTACATGTCTATTGAGGGGAGGGGGGAATTGTTTAACCAGGAAAGGCACATTAAGCTGCAGCTTGTTGCCAGGTGCAACCTGGGAGTACAAGGAAGTTAAGTGGCTTGCTCAGGGTCATGCAGTATGCAAGTATGAGCTGTAGGATTCAAACCCAGGTCTCCAGGTTTGCAGCTCAGAGCCTTAAACCACTGTGTTATACTGCCCCCCTGTACAGGACCCCCAGTTTTTTAATTGTTCTGACTACATGGTCAATATGTTGAGTGTATGTTATTGCACTGTCTAGGTGGATACCAAGGTATTTAAAAGTATTTACCTGTTCTAAGACCTCACCACTCTGGTTGTAGTTTGTCAGGGGTAGAAGTTTATTTTTCTTCTGTTGGCTAAAGAATATCATTGATTTAGTTTTTCATGATTTAGAAGCAGCTTATTCTGCGTTTAAAAAAAAAAAAAAAAAAAACTGTTCTATGGTGGTGAAGTTTCGCTGCAGGGATTGGTTAGCATCTTGTTGCTGAGTGCTACTGGTATAGATAACTGCATCATCTACATATAGCAGGAGGCATGCACACACGCAGGCTTTAGGTAGGTCATTAATGAACAGGCTAAACAGTAGTGGACCCAGTATTGATCCCTGGGGAACCCCTATGATCATTGCCTTGGAGTCTGATAGAACTCCACTGACTTTTACTTTTCGGGTGCAGTCTGTCAGATAGTTCTCAAACCTATCAACTGTATCCCTTGCTAGGCCCATCCTTGTGAGTTTTGCCATAAGTAGCGTGTGGTTTACAAGGTCAAATGCTTTGGTTAGGTCAATGAAGATTTACCCAAACATTTCGCCTTTGTCGAGCGACTCATGTAGAGAGTTGGCGAATTCAAGGAGGGCCAAGATGGTGCTGTGCTGCCATCTGAACCCATGCTGTTGGGGGCATATTAGATTGTATTGATTCAGGTAGTTCACCAGCTGGTCCACAACTGCCCACTCCAGTGCCTTGGAGAGTGGGGCTGGTCATTAGTAGAAGCAGCAATACCATTTTTCATAGTTCACGAGTGGTATGTGTCTTCCAGTGTGTACATCGGTGGTGCATCTCTGTGGGTTTTTGGGATATACTTGTCACAAACGCAATCCGCAGGTCAGGCCCTCTGCTTCCACAGTGCCAACCTCAGAGTGCAATAGTGTGAACAGGTAACAGACTGGATAACCCTCCTGTCTGCTTTGGGTCCAAATCACCTGTTAGCCTCGAGTTCTGGAGGGACTCAAACTGTGAACCTTACGCTAGCATACCCAGTTAACAGGCTCAGATACGTACCTTCTTTGGGGGGATGCAGTACAATCCTTCGCCCAAGGGCATCCAGTCAGGTATCCAAAGTGAACCCTCACAACTCTTTAAGAGACCTAGGTATTTCTTACCTTTTAAGCAAGCTCAGCAACACAATTGAGCTTTTAACAGCTGTCAGCCTTAAGTATAGGTTCAGCAAGCACATGTAAAATAACAGAAAAGAGCACAGGCAGTATTTTAAAGAAAATGTTGTTTACTAAAAAGTTTTAAAACAGGTAAAATAAAATACAGAACAAATTAACACAACTCTCACAGTCATCTACAAATAAAAAAGAAAGTTACAAAATATAGACTCAGCCATGGCCTCCTGGCACTTCTCAGCTTTGACAGTGAGCCTGGCCCTCTGTATTGTGCCCAGCACATCCCTAAGTTTGAAGTTTTATTGTTCTAGGAATTAATACCTTTGAGCCAAGGCTCTTTTACAAAGGTTCCACGTCATTAAGTACAAAAACATAGTAGACAGTGTTACAAACAATCAGTAAGCCGTTTAACAAAGCCACAACTTAAACAGTAACATTTATGTACAGAAAAGAAAAAGGAACACAGAGGCAGTGTCAAGGGCAAGGAATAAGGATTGGAGAGCTTGAGAGGGAAGAGAGGGAGAAATAAGAAGTTTAGGAGCAGACAGAACCAGCTTAGTGGTACTCAGGTTGTCTTTGTCAAAGAGGAGACCATGGTGGCTGAGTGAAACAAATGTAAGTGCACTCAGTGAGATGAGACTTTAGTCAAAGCAGTCACATGAGCTGGAGGCTGTGAGGTGAGCGTAAAGTATGGATTTGAAAGCTCCCAATGTCGTGGAGGATAGGGAGGGCAGGTTAAGGGCATTGTACCAGGCAGGGGCACGGTATGTAAAAGATATTTGTCCCTGAGCAGTCCGGCATCTAGGGACAAGGAAAGGTTGGTCAGATCTTCTGGTGGTATGAGTGCCATTGTTCAGGCAGAGCAGGTCCCAGATACATGGAGGAGTGAGTCCCAAGATTGATTTTTTTTTTGCCATCACGCAGGTGAGATACATGAGGCGACTGGAAAGATGCAACCAACTGGTTTCCGTGTAGAGGTCACAAGTGTGGATCTGTCTCTGTGCTCCAGTGAGGAGTCGACAGGTTTTGTTTAGGGCTGTTGAGATGCGCTTTAGTGCAGTGGTAGTAGCTGAGCCATAGGCAATTAGACCATAGTCTATGATTGAGATGATGGAGCTTTGAACAGCAATCCTCAAGGCAGCTTGGTTGAAAATTGAGGTTCTGGTACAGAATTCCAATCTTGTTGTGCACTGTTTTGCAGTGTTATCGATATGGCAAAAGAAAGTAAGATATCTGGCTAAAAGTGATACCAAGGTATTTGAAGGTGTTCACTTGTTCTAGTGTATTTCCAAGAGAAGTTTTTTTTATGACGAGTGGAGTATGCCTATTTCTGTTTTGTTGACTGGCGAAAAGCATGACCTTTGTTTTTTTTTTATTTATTTAGGACCAGTTTGTGCTCAAGGAACCACTTTTCAACACAAGAGAAAGCAAGCTGCAAGCTCTGTTGTAGTGGATTTGGATCCTTAAGGGAGGAGAGAATTCCAGTATCATCAGCATAGAGTATTAATTTTTCATGGCAGGATTTGGGAAGCAAGTTTAGAAATAGGCTGAAGAGGAGAGGACCTAAAATTGAGCCCTGGGGGACACCAGAGAGGACCGGTTTGGAGTCAAAGAGAACCTCAGACATTTTAACTGTTTGAGAACGTTGTGCCAGGTAACTTTTTACCCAGGCTCCAGGTCCCTCGCCTAGCCCAATGTTGAGCAGAAGAGAGATTAGAAGGCTATGGTGAACAGTGTCAAAGGCTGTGAGGTCTATGAAAACAGTTCAAGTTAAATAACCCTAATCCAAGGCTTTGTGAGTTTCATTGAGAAATCAAGTAGGGCCAGCTGACGCACTGTGTCCTTTCCTAAATCCGTGTTGCTGAATGCAGAGTAGATCATACTTTTGCAGGTAGTCTGATAGTTGATCCGCCATGATCCGTTCAAGAGCTTTGGAGAGGGGTGGAAGTATAGATATGGGCTGATAGTTCCCTGGTGTGGATTTGTCGCCCCCTTTATGCACTGGTGTGACTATAGCGGCCTTCCATGTGTTGGGGAATTGACTTTGGCACAGGGAGAGGTTGAGAATTTTGGTGAGGGGGTGGATCACTTCTTCCAAGGTGAGGGACAGAAGTTTTAGATCAATGGTGTCACTGCTATTTCTAGATTTAGAGCAGGCCTTTTTTATGTATCTGTAGGCTTCATATGTCTTAACTATTTTAAAGTGAAATAGTGGTTTGTCTGAAGAGGTGGTTTGGGATACGAGTTTTGGAACTGACAAGTCCTGGAAGAAGTCTGGTGAGAGGACACCACTGAGGTCAGAGAAGGTTTTATTTAGGGCATTGGCCATAGTCTTAGGGTCATGGGTAGTGGAGCCATCAGTGTTTATTGCCGTGGGAGAAGATTTGGACTGTTTGCCATAATAGTACGTATATTGTCCCAGAAGGATCTCCCGTCACCCCAGGTGGTTTCTAGAGCATTCTTGAAATAGGAGCTCTTCATTTGCCTGATTTGTGAAGTGCATAGGTTGCACGCCTGTTTATAGTTAAGTGGAGTCTATCATGGAGCCTGTGGCCCTGGCTATGCCCAAAGATGGTCAGCTGCTTTTAAGCTGAGCTAGTAGTTTGGCTGTTAAATAGGGATTAGAGAGGGCTTTGATTTTACATTTTTGAAAGGTGTGTAGGTGTCACAGGCAGTGTTGAAAGTTTTAATGAAGAAGTCTAGGGCAACCACCAACATCCAGCGTGTGACAGATAGGGGACCAGTCTTGTTGTAGGAGGCAGGTGTTTAGCTTAGCAAGGTTTCCGTGCAGTAGCATTCGACTTAGGATGGTTTTAGGAGGTGGTTTGTGGAATTCATTTGTCCAGATACAGATCACAGGGGAGTGGTCACTGAGGGAGTCGGAGAGAATGGTGGTGTTTTTTATCCGGTCCAGGCGATTAGTAAGAATCCAGTCAATGAGAGTGCTGGTTCCAGTCTTGTAGTTTTTTCTAGTAGGGGAGTTGACCATCTGTGTTAGGTTGGTTGCTAGGATAGTATCCCTGTTGGGTCCGATATCTGAGGCAAGCCAATTTATATTGAAATCACCAGAAGGAGGAGCTCAGAGTCAGGAGGTTGTAATCTTGCAAATTCAAGGATAGACTGAGCCCAGCTCAGTGGGTTTTTAGGGGGATATAGACTGCAGCCACGGTGAAGCACTTTGTTATGGGCACCAAGGAGAAGCTTGACAGGGAGAAGTTGTACTAGGGTGTTTTCTGGGGAGAAACTGGCAAGGTGGCACGAGAGGTAGTCCTTTATATAGATAACACATCCGCCCCCTTTCTTTTTACCCAGTCAAGTCTGAAGAGGTAAGGTAAGACAGGTGTTCCTCCCAGCTGGCACTAAAGATGGCAGTGTCATCCAGGTATGCCACAGCATACTTCTCAGTACCATTTAACACCTGGTTCACCAACCTTTGGAAAGTGGCCGGGACATTTTTTATTCTGAAAGGCATTACTTTTTTTATTCTGAAAGGCATTACTTTTAATTGCAATAACCCTATCGGAGTGATGAAGGCAGACCTCTCCCTAGCTCTGGCAGTTAACTCTACCTGCCAATACCCCTTTGTCAGGTCAATAGTTGTAAGGTATGTCGCCCCCAACTTGTCCAGGAGTTCGTCCATTCGTGGTATCGGGTGGGCATCTGACTTCATCACTGTATTCAGTTCATGACAGTCCACACAAAAATGAGTAGAGTCATCTGGCTTGGGAACAGGGACTATGGGTGAGGTCCAGGGACTGTGGAACTTCTGGATTACCCCTAAATCCAGTGTTTCTTCCACCTCCCTCCTAATGTCCTGTTGGACAGCCTCAGACACCCAATATGCTGTTGGCTGTATGGGCGCCTGCATCCCTGTCTCCACATTGTGTGTCGCTAAGGGGGTTAGTCCAGGCTTCGTGCTAAACAGTGGACAAAGTCTGCTAAAACCTCCCTTACTTCCTGGATCTGGTCTGGGGCCAACTGGGGTAACAGTTTAATTGCCTCCACAGAGGACTTCTGCTTGCTTTTTTCCAGCAAGTCCAGAAGGTGGTTTCCTTTGTCCATCCCCTCCCCAGGACTACACACTGCAAACACCGTGTCAGCCCTATTAGTGTATAGCTTCATCATGTTGACATGGTACATTCTTTGTGTATGTCTTCTGGCAGGTAACTATAATATAGTTTGTCATTTACCTTTCTGACTAGTTTGTATGGTTCTGTTCACTCGGCCTGCAGCTTGTCTTTCTGGACCGGAATTAGGACCATTACTTCTTGACCCACCATGTACGAGCAAGCTCTGGCTCTGCGGTTGTACCTCACCTTCTGTTTTTGTTGGGCCACTGCTAGGTTGCTCTGGGCTGTCCTCATAAGCTCCTTCAGCTTTTCCCTAAACCTAGGGACATAATCCACTATGGGAGTTTCCTGGGTGGTGTGCTTGCCTTCCCAGTCCTCCCAGATCAAATCTAGGGGCCCATGTACCTGGTGTCCATATAAGAGCTTGAAGAGGGAAAACCCTGTCTACTCTTGGGGCACATCCCTGTATGCAAACAGGTGGGAAAGGTATTTCTCCTAGTCCCTCCCATGCTGTTCAGCAAATGCTTGGAGCATTGACTTAAGGGTACTTTTAAATCTTTCCACAAGCCCATTGGCTTGTGGGTGATAAGGTGTTGTGCATCTCTGCACTACCCCACACTTCTCCACAAACATTTTGTCAGGTCCGACATGAAGGAACCCCCTTGATCAGTGATAACCTCCTGCAGAAACCCAAACATGGGAGAAAATCCCAAGTAAGGCATCTGCCACTTTGTCTGTCCTCAGTGAGGATAAGGGCGACTGCTTCAGGATACCGGGTGGCATAATCCACCACAGTCAGGATAAACCTCTTCCCGGAGTAGCTGGGGATATTTAAAGGTCCCACAATATCCATTCCCACCCTCTGGAATGGCTCCTCCACTGTGGGCAATGGAATTAGGGCTGCTTAGGTTTTTTTTTACCTGCCTTCCCTATTTCTTGGCACCAGTGACAAGACCTGCCATATTCCTTCACCTGCTGGGGGAAGTTGGGCCAACAGAAATTCTGAGCCAACCGCTGCATAGTGTGCACAATTGCCAGATGACCAGACAAGGGAATATCATGTGCAATCTTGAGCAACTTCTCACGGTACCCCTGGGGAACAACAAGCTGCCTGTCTATCACCCTCCCCTGTGTCTTAGCATCCTGCCTATACATCAGTCAATTTTCCCAATAAACCTTCTATTTCCCATCACTTCCCTATGCTCCATCAGAGTCTGCACAAGTCCTCAGCTTCTCTAGACTAGGGTCACTTTTCTGAGTAGCTGCAAACTCCTTACACATTCCCAAGGCATGGGACAAGTCCCCTTTAGTGTCTAAACTAGGGTCCCTAGCTCTAGCGTCAGGGTGCTCAGGATCACTGCCATCCCCAACCTTCTGACAATGGGTCACCCCCTCCTTCCTCAGAGTAACCCTCCATAGCTCTTTTGTTAACTGTGACCGGGGAAATTTCTACCCCCCTTCATTAGTCTCCATCTCAGGAGACCCAGCCTGGGGAACCAGCCTCCCAGAGGTTTCCACAGTGGCTTCTACGGGGTCCCAGGAATTGCAACTTTCCTTTGCTGCTTGGCTGCAAGTAACTGCACACACCATCCCCTGTTTGAGATTGTTGCCAATAATTACATCAACAGCTAAAGTTTTGGCTACAGCAACCTTTTGTACAGTCCCCCCTGTCTCACCCCAGTCTAGGAGTACACTATCAAGTAGCAAGGTTTTCTCCTCCCAGTGAATCCTCATAGTCACACATTGGTTGGGTATAAGCTGACTAGGCTCTACCAGATCCCCTTTTACTAAAGTCGGGGATGCCCCCGCATCGCTTAACCCATGTGTCCGTACACCATTCACAGTGACTGGGTGCATGTATTTCCTCATGTTTGTCGGCATGCTTTCAGGGACACACAAACAACCCATTTATTTTCTAGCACTACTTTGTGCACTATTTGTCCTTTTGAGACACTGCCTGGCAATATGCCCAGTTTCTTTGCAAACCCAACTTTCATTTCTTTTCTCAGGTCAGTCTTTTCTTTCAAAATTGGGGATACCTGGTTTTGGTGGAGGCAGGGAGGGTTTTAGATGCCCTGAAGGCATGCTTTTGCCTTTCTGCACTGCCATATCCACCCCATTCGCTCTCAGAGCAGGTCTGCTCCTTGCATAGCGGTCCGAGAGTTCAGAAGCCTCTTGCACATTTTTAGATCTCGGTCCTCTAGCCAGGTTTTCAGCTCTGCTGGGCATGCCAAAAAAGCTGCTCTAACAGTACAGCGTTTTCAATTTTATCTACAGAGTTTGCTTCAATTCCTTCCCACCAATGTTTTAAAAACTAACGTTGTCTTGTGGCTAGCTCCTTGGAGCTCATGTCAGGTCTTCTCCTGAGCTTACGGAATTTAGCTCTTTATGCTTCTGCAGTTAAATCATATTTTTTTTAAAAGCACAGTTTTCAATTTACTGTAATCATTACTGTCCTCCTTGTCAATTTGACCCAATGCATCCCGAGCTTTCCCCAGAAGTAGCAGGGACAGCTGGAAGCTCCAGGACTCTCCTGGAATATTTGCCTGAATACAAATTTTTTCAAAGGAATTTAAAAAGACATCCATATCATCCTCCTCTTTAAATTTAGCTATCAATTTGGAATTTAATTTGTAACCCAGTCCTGTAGTTCCAGTTAAACCCAGGCCACTTACCTGCTCTGGTGCTGGTCTTGGGAGTTGTAGCTTCTCCAGTTCAAATCTTCACTGCTGCTCTCTCTCTCCCCTCTTGTTCAGCCTCTTGCTGGTGGTGTCACTCTTCTCGCTCACCCTTCTGCTGTTCTTGCTTAGCTTTGTGCTGTTCTCACTCCACCTCTCACTGAAGCTGTCTCTCTCGTTCCTCTTTTTCCATCTGCAGTTGGAACTTTTTCTGTTCAAATTCCAGCTCCATCCTCCGCAACTCCATCTGTGGCCTGATTACTTCTGGCTTCAGAATGCTGGTGAACTTCCCCTGCTGCTGTGGCCCTTGACTTACACTGGCACTGCTGTTCTCACTGGATCTGGACACTGCTCTGGACTCTGGCCCCTCCATACCCAAGGTTCAGTCCTTTTCACTCACAGACTGTTACTTGAGGCTGTGAGCATCAGTGGCAACCAGATAATCCGCGAGGTGGTTCTTGTTGACTTTTCCCTTGTGCTGGACTCCTCTGTCCTGGTACAACTGCTTCAGGTAGTCTGCAATGTACTTGCTGTAGTTGGAAGTCATCTTCTTCCCTAACTAAGGCTACTCTAACTTGCACTTTAGAAAAAAATAAAACCGGTAGGAACTTTGACTGTAAGCAAAATGATATAGTTCTGTTTCCTTTTTAACAATAAATCACTGCCTTATTTTGCATGTGAGCTGTACAGTATTAAGCTGACACACTGAAGTGTTAAAGCTTGTTACACCAAATACTTTTTAAATCGCACCACTGCCAACCAAATCTGTCATAAATGCACTCCGCAGGTCAGGCCCTCCGCTCTCGGAATGTAATAGTGTGAACAAGTAACAGACAGGGTAACCCCCACTGTCTGCTTTGCATCTGAATCACCTGTTAGCCTCGATTTCTGGAGGGATTCAAACTGTAAACCTTACACTAGCATACCCAATTAACAGGCTCTGATATGTACCCACTTCAGGGGGGATGTGGTACAATCCTTTGCCAAGGGCATCCAGCCAAGTATCCAAAATGAATCCTAACAACTCTATAAGAGGCCTAGGTATTTATTACCTTTTAGGCAAGCTCAGTAACACACTCAAGCTTTTAACAGCTGTCAGCCTTAAATACAGGTTCAGCAAGCACATGTAAAACAACAGAAAAGAGCACAGGCAGTATTTTAAAGAAAATGTTTACTAAAAAGTTTTAAAACGGGTAAAATAAAATACAGAACAAATATCATCACAAATCTCACAGTCATCTACAAATAAAAAGAAAGTTACAGAATACAAACTCCTACCACAAACATTTAATTATGCTCTGTTACCTTTCTAAGTGCATTCCAAGTCAGAGAATTCTCTCTCTCTGTCTAGAATCATATAACACATTTCTCAGATGCAATGTTTCATTTTTAACTCTTATTTTCCCCCACCCCCATTTGGTGAGTCAGCTAGCTCCTCCCTTAGATTTAATTTCTGACATAGTTATCCACAAGGATGTAAGTCATTACTTTGAAAAATCTGTAACTAACCATTTCCCAAATATGACAGTCTTTAATCGAACATTTTTGTTTGAACTTAGCAATCCCACACACATGTCCCTAATTATCAGGTATGTGAGAAAACCATTAAGAGTCAGCCAAGTGACTTCTCATCCTGCTACATCATAAAATTCATATATGTGGAACACTTCAAATGCAGCACAGGTTATGAAGGCCATAAACTATCCCCCTGGAAGGAAGGCATGAATTAGGGTTTTCCCTGGTCAGTTTAATGACATCCTCACTAACACCTTGAAGGTTAAAAGCCAAACCGCTAACTTGTGTAAGACAATTACATACACAGACCATTTAATTATAATAGAATATCATACCATAATAATATTAGAGGGTTTTTTCCCATGACAGTACTCACCACCTTCAAGCATGTAATCCCGTTGGTAGCGGCAAGTGGATTGTAGGGGAAGTGTGGTTGCCTTGGTGGAGGGGGTTGTATTGACTGCTGTGGTCTGTCGTGTTGGACAGGGTGCACTTAAGGTGTTTAAATTGTGTTTGTGTGCTCCTATTATGTGTTTTCGAGGATAGAATCATAGAAACATAGAATTTGACGGCAGATAAGGACCGCTTGGCCCACCCAGTCTGCCCATTTCCCTACCTACTGGATAAGCTGCAGATCCTAGTTAACCAGCAGCCTACTTCTTCTTACCCCCACCCCCCAAAATTGCCTTATGACTGTCCCATGCATGCTTGAATTCCACCACTGATTTTGACTCCACAACCTCTCCGAAGGCCGCTCCATGCATCCACAACCTCTGTGAAAAATACTTCCTTAAATTATCTCTGAGCCACCACCCCCCATCTTCAAATTGTGCCCTCTTGTTCTTGCGCCTCTTTTTTTGAAAGATGCTACCCTCTTGGACTTTGTTGATTTCCTTGAGGTACTTGAAAGTTTCTATCATATCCCCCCTCTCCCTCCTTTCCTCGAGGCTATACATATTAAGCTCCTTAAGTCTCTCTTCATATGTCTTCCGGTGCAGACCCTGCACCATTTTAGTTGCCCTCCTCTGGACAGCTTCCATCCTGTCTATGTCTTTGTGGATGGGAGATTTAGTTTGCTCATGCTGTGACGTTATACTACTCAGCAGTGGGAGCAGAATGGCTGTAATGAGAAGAAGTTTTGTGTGAGTTGGCATGCTTAGGATGCCCGGGTTACTATAGTCTTTGGGCAGATATTAAGGTTGTTGTAAGAATATCCCAGGGTGACATCTAGTGGTGGGAGGGTATACTTTGGGCAGGGTGGGTCCAGCAGAGGAGTGCTAGTACTCTATTTCACCTGTAACTTCAGTTGGCAGTGTGGCACAGAGACAGAGCATTGGACTTTGTAGAAGAGGCAGGTACAGCCCCATGTTCAAACCCCGCAGCCTCTACACACTGCTACAGGTATCTGTGCTTAGCTAGATACAACCTGGTCAATCAGGGTATATGAGGTGGTTGGGCAGGTTAGTAATATGTGTGTTGCCTGGAAGGCACATTTGATAGTATTGGGCCTCAGGAAATTTGTGTATTGGGGGGGTTTGGTGTGGGCAACTGTTTAGGTTACTGTGTTTCACATCGGGGGTGGGAACAGGGTTGAATGGAGGGAGGACCAACTATGTTACTACGGGGTGGTGGATGGGAGAGACCAATTCATGTCTGACAATGGACGGATGGCAGTGGGCTGATTGCTTCTACAACTGTAAAAACAGCACCACCCCTGGGTGGGAGTGGGGTTGGGTGGGTTGTGTAATCTGTGTTCCAAGATGGTGCTAAATACCAAATGCAGTGCTCCCAACTATAAGGTTGGGCCATCTGATGGGCAAGGGAAGGGTTTCACCCTCTGACTGTAGCTGTTGCTGGTCTCCAGAGTATCTGAGGAGGAAGAGGAAAGCACAGAGGTTAAGGAGAGGTAAGTGGGGGAGGGAAATAGGAGGGGGGGTGTAACCTGAGAGAAACGCAGGCTACTGTGAATCACACAGTGCTTAGGATGCCTAATTCAGGCTCAGCACAGCAGAAGACCCCCATCCTGCACTGGGACCTTGGAAGCCACCTAAGCAGGTAATCCCACTGCTGAGCCTGCCCAGTAAAATCATTTAAGACTCCCCCATAAATACAGTACAAACCCTGCAAATAGCCTAGGACTGTTAAAGAACCCCTCTAAAATGCACTACACAAAGCTAGTATCCACAGTTCAACACAGTGAAATAAAACAATCGGCAGAAAATATGTTTTACAATGACCCCAATGGCTATGTAGTCTGTGTTCCAAGATGGCATTGAACACCAAGTGCAATGCTCCCACCTGTAAGGTCCGGGCCGTCCAGTGGGCAAGGGAAGGGTTTCAACCTCTGGCTGCTGCTATTCCTGGTCTCGGAGCTTCTGTAAGGTCCGAGCCAACCGGTGGGCGAGGGAAGGGTTTTGCACTCTGGCTTGCAGGTGTTCCCAGTCTCCAGAGCATCTGTAAGGTCTGGGCCATCCAGTGGGTGAGGGTGCTTGCAGTACAATTTCCCTAGGATGCCATGAAATACTGTATCAGACCTCTTCTTTTCTGTGATATCCCAGACACGTTCTGGTAGGTAGGGATAATCATGTTGGGGAAAGTCCTGCCACCTAACATGTCTTTCAGCCTGCAGCCACTCAGGCAAGCTGCCAGTGGTCATCCTCGGGGGAGCCACATTCCATTATTGTACTCCCACTCTTGCCACTGGTACTCTTGGGCAAGTGCCCTGGCACTCTGTGGTTTGAGAACGGGAGTCACTCTCCCCTGCAGATTCCTTTGGGGGTGATATCAGCACTGAGGAGTAAGTGGATGGGACATCTCTTTAGAGTCCCATTCTTCCTCCCCTTCAATCTCCACTCGAGCTTCAACCACACTAGCCTCCTGCTTTCCATGCTGGTCACTCTCTAATCTCTCCACTGGTGGGCTCCATGAAGATGGACCAGGGGTCACTAAATCAGCAGATTCACTTTTTGACTCTGTCTTCGGGGCTAAAACAGTCTGACACCTCAGTTCAGGCTGCTTTACTTCACTGCCTAGCTGGGCCAGTATCCACTGGGGTCAACATTTGGGTGGCAGGGTTTTATTTAACTCTAAAAATTGATTAGCGTTTTGGTCATAAAAGTGCTAAAACATTGTGAAAATGCATAGCACCTGCCTCACTGTGTTTAACAAACATAACACTTCTAGAAAACCTATATAAATACTTTCTGAACAGTTAGTATTGTCCCAAGAAAAAAACTGCTAATCAATTATTTAAAACCCTGGGGTGGGCAACTCATCGATTGGGGCTTCTCACCCCATTCCACAATCACAGCCCCACACTGTACTCACCAGTGGGGTAGTTTCTTGCTTAGCTGCCACTGACACAGTTTTAGTACTGCCAGTAGGGTTTAGAAGAGCAGCTAGGTCCTCCCAACCTCCCATGCTGGTGTCATCTGAAGTCAGGGATGTAATAGATAAACTGGTAGCAAAAGTAGAGGAGGTGGGACCTCGATACACATCACACACACATGAAGCAGTGCAACTCCAGGGCCCCTACTGTGACCCAGGGCATGCACTGCAGGTTACCTGACTTTCTCACTAGCTCCCACATCCACTGGAACATTTATGGGGGGTACAGTGACACCCAGTGCCAAGGGCTCCTGTGCCGTCCTAACATAAATGTGCTCATACAGTCCAAAGGCAAGTACAAATGGCAGTTACACTAGCCAAACTGCAAATGTTCACCAGCTTCCACTGTGGTCTTTCTGAAAACACAAGCATGAGGCAATAGGAAACATGGGCTCCTCCCCACCAGAACCAAGCAGTCCAGCTTATGAGTCTTGCCCCAGCCCATTTGCATAGGATTCACATGGACCAGGCATATGAGCTGATCCTAGCAAACTCTTGAGCACCTCACAACCTAGGAGAAGGCATGAATTATCACAGTTCAAAGCAACATGTTAGTTGTGCAGCAGTTCAAATCAAGCTTTCCAACTCCTCAGACATCTTCATCCAGCACATATATTGTGGTCTGGGGGGTTACAGACACCCCAAAATACGTCCCAGATAAGCCCCCATGTGTATGCCCACCCCCTCACCGGTGTCTAGGGGTATGATGGTGAAATGTCCATTGGGAGGAAGCAGCCACATCAGCAGAACACTTTCCAAGATGGCTGCATTCACCCAAGTCTATAACAGAGTAGAAAAGAGGGGGTGCTCACTGACCCCCAAGGTGCTGGACTGAGAGGAAAACGGGTAAGACAACATAAGTATTTAATAAAGAATGAGTCAACTCTGACTTAAAGAAGAACGAGATCCCAAATTTAATAAACTTTGTTCAATAAAAGTACAGCCACTCCAGGGAGCAGTTCATATTTTTAACGGGGGACGGGGGGGGAACATTATTCCAGACTGGAGGTCATGTAATTTATTGAATACCTTCACAATAAGTCCATTCCATTGGGCATGATCTGGATGACCCCAAACCTCAGGCAGATCACTTCATCCTGTAGCAAAGAAAACACAGTGCTGCAGAGTTGCTCTCTCCACAGTCCCAAAATGCCTTTCTCCCATCTTCGCAGCTCAGCCTGGCCTCTCACCTCAGGCCCACTGCTTCAGTATCCCATGGGTCCAGCTCAGTCACTGAATGGTTCAGCATGCCTCTCACCTTGGGGCTACTGCTCCCTCCTCCCACTGGTCCATGTCTCTGGTCGGGGCATTCTGCTTCCCCCACAGAGGCCACTGGACACTCTATCCAGGCTTGCAACCATCACTGAGCAATGGCCCCACAGAACCTCGCAGTGACCCAACCCCATCTTGGCTGTCACTTCCCTCTTCCTCGAACCTCATCTCTCACAACAACCTTCCTGCCATGGGATTTCTCTTACACAGCACCTCCCCCCCCCCCATGGGAGGGGTCCAAATTGAGTGACTGCATTCACATCTCACAGCTGCTATGCCATTCTTCCGTTCCCTGAGAGAAAACTCAGCTGTGATTACTAACCCCACCTTCACCTTACTTGGCACATACCTGCTGCTGTGATACCTCCCCACTGCCTTGCTCCCTCTCCACCCCGCACTGGCCTGCTCAGCCCTAACCTCTTTCTTCACTGAATCTGCCTCTCTCGCCTATTCTGTCCCCTCCTTCTTACATTGCACCTATGCTACCATCTCTCCTCCCTTCCCTACAGCCCCCTCCTCTTGCGGCTCCTGACAAAGCTCAATATTCTGACTGCTTCATTTTTTTATTTGTTAAATATGTACCCACTTTTATGTGATTTACTGTATACTATGTAACAATGCACTTTACTGTATAAATGTGTATCCACCTGTACAGTATGTGATTTATACCCTATAACAATGCACTTTCACTGTACTCAGTGTTCCATTTCTACTTGCACTGTGTGTCTGTTTGACTTGACATGGAACCTTGGTAAATGAGCTTCCAGCTCAAAGCTGCTTATCCAAGATGCAAATAAAATAAAAACCATTCTGCTGCTCAAGCAGGCAGCTGCCCCCGCTCGATTGTGGTCCCACTCACTCCCCTTTTTTTTTTTTTTTTTTATCCACCAGGAACTTTTTTTCCCCTGCACCCCACCCTTATGTCAAGGACCACCCCCAGGGTGCTTCTTTGCCTGCAGCTCCCGGGGGTGGCAAAACTATTAACCCTTTACAGGGGTGAAATGACCCTCCCAAAATCCCAACCTTGCACATCTAAATGCACATATGTGATGCCTCTAACCCCACTGGGTGAGGGGGGTTACAGTTGCGTAGGACAATCTACTACCTATCCATAGTCCAAGGTATTTCAAGCTGTTTTCTTCCATGAGTATGTCATCTAGAAGAGTAGATATGTTAAGGGCATGAGTAGTGGGCGGGGCCATATTAGTGGAAGAGAAGAACATAACCTTAGTCTTACCCATGTTATGTAGCAATTTATCCTGATAGAGGTTTAATTGCAAATTGTAGAATTCCGATTGGAGTTCAGTGTGTGTACCTCAGGTAGGGTGGACTTTGAGATATATAGGACAGTGTCAACAGCAAAGAGGTGAATGGAAGCCTTCTTGATGTTTCTATTCAGGTCACTGGTGTAGATTATGAATAACAGGGGCTCTAGAATGGACCCTTATGGCTCTCCCCTTATTATTGTGCAGAAAGAAAATGAGCCCTCTGCTTTGACTTGCTGCTTGTGGAATGTTCCCTCCTGAAGCTACTATTCCTGCCTTGGAATATTTCCCTTTTGTGTCCTTTTACATTTTCATGTTTTGTTTTACATGTTATATGTATGTCTCACATAGACTGGCCACCCATGCATCTTTTTATTTTTTTTGTGAAGTCTATTTGTCCTGTGAACCCCCCCTCCCCAATTCCTGGCAGCTGGTTGTTTAAAACGCTGGAAACTCACAAGTATATGAATGGATTAATATCCAAAATATTTTAAAAGAAAAGCTTGAGAAATAATAGCTTAGGTTTTGGTTTGTTGACATGCCTCCTGTGTTAATGCCTGAAAGAATTGCTGTTTTGAAAACTCCAGAGGGTTACAGAGGAACAGTGTTTGCTTTGAAGAGCTTTAAGCTCCATTTTAAACATGCACTCTGCACAAGGAGTTTGTTTCTTTTACTGTTTTGTTATTAAAGAACTAAACTGGAGGCACTAATAAGCACATGTTCTACAAAAAAGAGCCAATATAAAGCTCTAAAGGTGTTATTTCAAGTAGCAAAAGAGAATGGTACCTTTAAGAAAAATGGGTGTTGCTTGCCCCGCTGCTCTCCTCACTGCAGTTCGAGCTCTATAGAGCCAGCCGGCCATTACATTACTGTTATACAGAGCCGAACTGAAGGGGGGACTAGCAGAGTGCTTCTTCAAGCTATTTTCTTTCCCAAAAGATAAAAACAAGCTCTGCTGTTTTTCCTGTATGATTATTAAGAAATGTAAGGAAATGCAACAAAGATTGTAGGAAATTGTTTAAACAAAGTTAGAAATAAGATTATGTAGCCTCCTCTAATTGACAGACAATTGAGCCAATCCTGAGCCTCATCAGGCTATATATGTAATGACTCTACCTGATGACATTCAGATGTGTTCGGGGTGTTGAAGGAACAACACTCACATGGGACTAGAGCTTGCTGGTCAAAAGAAGTTTTTCCTTTGTTCATCTGGGACGAAGTCTATGCTGAAGTTAAGCCTTATTTCATTTACTGACTATTCCTATTGTTATTATTATTTTTTTATTTTGACGAATCCAGTCCGCTTAATTTTGGTTCTGTAAGTAAATAAAAAAAAATATATTTTTTTTTTAACTGACATTTTGGCACATGTGTCCATCTGTACCCACCTAAGACTCTCACACTCCTGCTTCCAGTTTGGTAGATTGAAAACCATGACCATGCAGTGTCGCCTACTCTTAAGTCTCGTAATTTGCATAACAGTATGTTATGATCGACTGTGTCAAAGGCTTTACTAAGGTCAAAGAATATAGCTCCTGCAATAAGTCTGTGATGCATGGCTAACACCCGATCATGTGTGACTGTTGCGAGTGTTGTACCTCTGCTGTGTTTATGTCTGAACCCAGATGGCATGGACATAAATAAGCTGGATTGTTCTACGTATTCCTACAATTGAGCGTTAACAAGTTTCTCAAGGAGTTAAACCAGAATGGGTAGGATGGACACCTCTTTATAGTTGGTTAGTTTGCAAACATCTCCAGATTTTAATAGTGGTATGATGTGAGCTGTTTTCCAAATTAGAGGGAGGTGACTGTTGGATAACGATAAATTGAAGAGATGGGTTATATGTGCCTCAAGTTGCCTGTAGCCAATTTTCAGGAAAAAGGGGTCTAGGCCGTCTGCTCATGCACTTTTGTTTCGATGCCTAACAATAGGTCTTCCACCTGTTTGAAGGTGAAGTGGCTGGTAGATGACAGTTCATAATAATACTTTCAGTGTGGGGGAACATAGCTGGAGAGTTGTCAAAAGCTAAGCCAGCCTTGATGAAATGGGAATGTAATTCTTCTATGCTGATCTGCTTATTATATAGTATTTTGCCCTAAGATTTAATTTTAGGTGGTAGTGAGGGGGCTGTCTTATGACCTTCAATGGATTTTACTGCTTTCCAGAATTTTGCTGCATTGTTTTTGGAACTTTTAATAATATTAAGATATAATTTTGCTTTTGTGTCTTATAAGCTTGGTACATGCATTTCTCATTGTTTTGAAGGCAGTCCAGTCAGACTCCGTTTTAATATTCCTAGTGGTGGACCAGAGTCTTTCCCTTAGGGCCTTTTTTAGGTCCCCACTAAACCAGGGGCATGGTGATTCTTTCACTCTGCATTTTGTTATAGGTGCATGTTTGTTACTCCCAAGATCATTTGATTGAAATGAGCAGTCACTTCATGTATTGCATAGGCACGATAAAATTGTTGCCACTTTAGGTTGTCTAGATCTGCTATGAATTGACTGGCCTTGTGTTTTGTGAACTTTCTTTTGACGATGAATTTTGGTTGAGGCACTTGTTTTTTAAGTCCTCTAACACAAGCTACCATGTTGTGGTTACTTGTATCGTTATGAAATACAGTTGTAAAGATGAATTTGTGAAACTTGCTGGTTAGGATAAGATCTAGTTTGTTAACCTTAAAAGTTTTTTGGGGGTCGTCACAAAGACTTTTGAGGCTATCTGCTTTATTGGAGTGCAAGTCTAGGTTTAAATCTCCTAAAATTAGACTCATTGGAGTGCAAACTTACCAGGGCAGAGATGTGGTTCAGCAGTTCTAATCCACCTTTCAGTGTTCTATAGCAGCCTATAACATTGATGAACATCTGATAATATGAGCTTCACCGCTAGACAGTTGAATTCATTGGGTTTAGAGAAGGAGCTACAGTAAATTCATTTGCTTTGACTTTACTGCTAATATACAGAACAGTGCCACGTCCCCTAGTTGGTCTGTCGATGGGTTTGGGATACCGACCTATTTAACTAAGTTTCAGTGAGTATGATAACATCTTGGTTTGTGTGGGTGACCCATGCCTTTACACCATCTAGTTATTTCAGTAGGCTGCAAACATTTAGTAATTTGAATTTTAAGCTGTTTAGAGATACAAGCTCTGTGGATGAAGAGCTTGCAGATGGTGGACTGGGGTTAACCTCCACATTACCAGAGCAAAGTAACAGTAGTAGGATCAGCCTTTTGCACATTTGGAACCTAATATATAGCTTCTGCTTATTACAGTGTGGTTTTCCGGAAACACCCAAGAACTGACAGAGAAGGGAATATTGTTACAAGTATATCCTATATGGTATGGTAGTTATAGATGATCTGTAGTGAAACTTGGTGGTGGTGGGGGGGTTCTGTGGCAGTTAGAGGTTGCGTTAATTTAGAGATATCTCTATTCCAAGATATACAAGGTTAAAACTTAGTGTTATTTCTGTATCAAGATGTAATAGTTACCTCATAGGTCTGTTGAACTGACTGTGAAGTGGGTGGGGCACAGTCCTGTGTGGGAGGTGACCATATATAACAAAGGAGCAAGAATACTCCAAATAGAGATCACTCCATCATCCTATTACCAGATCTGGGTCACTAATATAGTCCATGCAATAGTATAAGATTTATAATAGGGTTGTTCCTCTGATAGTATTATACTATATTTTCTAATTTTAGTGTCGTAGCTGGAGGAACCTACCAGTGAGCAGACTGTGTAATCACCGCTTAATATTGCCTTTTGAGAGTATTTGGTCGAGATTTGTTAAAAACGGACAGACTCTGGGTCCCTGCTTTAGACAGAGCAATACAATTATGCCAAAAAAATTGCAAAAATTAGACATACCCTATAGTGGGAGATGGGTCAAGTTATACAGTGCTGGCTATATTAAACCACTTCTTGACGTGAACAATGGAAGTTTGCTAGTAGATATTGCAAAGTAGACCTGCTCTTGAAAGGTAATTGTCAGATATTTGCAATACTGGCAATTTCTGAGCCCCCCCCCCCCAGCTTGATAGAGCAATGTGATTGTCAACAGCCAACGCAATTAGACCTACCTTGAAGTTGATAGGCCAAGGTTGTTTGTTTTTATTTTGTTGACTAGGTAAGATACACTGGTGCCAAAGGCATCTTTTACAGGTACAACATGGTGTACAAAAGTACAGTGTATATATACAGATAAGAGTCATGGGCAAAACTGTAATGCAGAAGTGAGACATAGTTATGGAATAAATCTGAGTTTAGGCAGAAACATAGATAATATAACATGACCAGAAAGAAAAAAAAATTCAACATGTAGATGCAAGATGTAGTTATGAAATACAGTGGAATAATGTTTGTTGAATCAGTATTTCCCTGCTTGTAGAGTAAACAAACAGTGCAATATAGCCCAAAAATAGTGTAGAAGTAGGCCTAGCCTAGATAACATGATTGGCTAGGACATATGGTGTTTGTACTTTCAATCATCAGCCGAACCGAAGAATACAGTTTTAAGACATGAAACTGAAAGAATCTGACATACCCTAGTACAGGTGTTTGGCCAGTCCTAAGAATGGTAGTAATTTTCAAGATCCCGGCATACCAGTACAATGCAGTTATTACCAAGAAATAAGCTTATACCATCTTCCAGAGCTGAAATGGATATGACCACCTTTTAATTAAATGTTTCTTTCTGCATGCTACAATGCCATATCACACGATGTGTTTAAAGTAATCAAATATACGGCTTAATCAAGGAGTCATGCATGTCACAAATGCACTCCTGGGGTCAGGCCCTGTGCTCCCACAGTGCCCAAACTCGAAATACACTATGTGAACAGGGAACAAACAGGGACACCCTCCTGTTTGTTTGGGGTCCGAGCAACTACCAGTCTCGAGTCCTGGGTCAAATATTAACCCTTTTTAGCTAGTACACCCAAGTAACGGGTCCAAATATCACACCCTCTTCGGGGAAAGCAGCACAATACTTGATGCCAGCTGGCATACAACCAACCTGGTTTACAGTCCCCCTTCTGACTCAGTTGAGACCTAGGTATTTCCTTACCTGGCTGGATCTTTAAACAGGTCCTTGTTCACATGGCTGCATATGGTGACACACTAAGCACTTTGTTATGTCAGAATTATCAATACTGTTCCAGAATTCACACTCAAAATGAGAAAATGTCTCAGGCTGGATTAAGGAAACCAACAAGCTTACTAAAATTAAAAATAGTAAATAAATACAAAACACAGAACATTTACTGTATAGTAGATATTATTAGCGCTCAGAAAATTTTAGCGCTATTAGCGGGAAAGAAAAACCCGCTAAATTTAAATGCCCGCTAATATTATCCACGGAACAACACTTCACATAAGCTCAAAAGAGATATGGTAGTAAAATGAGTTTCTGTAATTATTTGTTCATTTTATTAATTCATTGTATTGTATGTAACTTAAAACAAATGTAACTCCCCCAAAGAAAAACAAAGTGGCAGCTCTTTTTGTGCGTTGTTCATGTTCTAAGTTATGCTTAGCTCTGCTTCATTCAGCTGGTACATCTTTAATCAGCGGTACTCTGAAAAAAAAATATATACTCAGGCTGGATCCCCAATTACAGTAGTATCCTAACTACAGAACTGTATTACTTTATTTTGGTGGTGATTGTACTTACATTGGTCAAGCAGTTTTCGTATGCTTCCTTGATGCCGGCTTGCTCAAATCCTCGCCTGATATCCTCTTGACTTTGTTTCAGGTTGTTGAAGCTGTTCTCCAGCCATCGAGATTGATGTTCTTTAAGGTTAAGGAGTCTTAGATCAACTGCTAGGTTGTCAGCACCCCCTGCAGCAAGACGATCTGAGATTAAACCCGCATACCAGCTCGTAAATTCCTTCTTTAAAAAGTCCTTGAAAATCTTATTAACAGAAATATCGAGCTGCTGCAGGAGGTCAGTACATGACGCTGGAACATATACTGGTATGATTTAATTGTCCTCCAGATGTTTGAGAACTCCCTCTGTGGTATGTGCTCGGTAAAGATCGAGAACAAGTAGTGACTTCTGTTCTTTACGCAGCTCCATCTTTTGGATATGTGCGTTTATGTAGGGGGTGATAACGCGGTCTAAGAAATGGATTGTGGTCTCAGCATTCACCCAGTGATTATCTGAGTGAGTGACATCCCACTCACAAGGGAATTTGTGTTTTGGATGGCACATTTTGGTTCGTCCCTTGTATATCAGTTGCAGAGGCAGCATATCACCAGACAGGGAGCAGGCAAGAATGACCAAAATCTGTCTCTTGTCTCCTAAGCCAGTAATGGACACTTGCTTGGCCCCCGTTGCTTCCATGGTCCATTCAGTGACAGGAATCATATTGATCCCTGTCTCATCCAAGTTAATGACTAGCTGTGGTGGAATAAGCTCTTGTGCGCTTGCTCTTGCAATAAGAGAAAGAAAAGACGCTTTCAAAGTTGAGAAATCACTTGGTGTTTTTCTCCCAGCTTTAGTTCCCTTGCGCTTACTGTAACCCATGCGATGCAAGAACCCCATGCCCACTTGTTTGTTAAACAATGCCCTCCATTCTCAGTTAACAAATGGGTGCGTTAGCCTTGACTATACCCACTGCAATAGCTTGTATCACACCAGCACTGACCACAGCCTCTTCAGTGCGCAGTGTCTTGATGAGGTTCTTTAGCTGCACTAACTCTCCTCCAGATGTGTTGGACGACCACGCGGCTTAGGAGACAGAACATTTGGCATATTAGTGGGGTTTGGGGTTTTTTGCAGTTGCCGCATATACTCTGACTTAAAGTTCCTGACAGAGCTTTTGTTTGTTGTTTTACCGGATGTGGCGAGGTAGTGCCGTACTGTGGCCATCACCCCATGCTCGACAGCGTACTGACCAAGTTTAAATCGGGTCTCTGGTGTAAAGGACACGTAAGATGAGCGGCTTCTTTGAGCAGGAGGAGGAGAAACAGAAGAAAGCTCTCTGGTGACCGCCGTTGCCACACTTAAGTCAACGCCGGTACACTCAGCCAACTCTGCAGCGGACACAGTAGGGAGTTGAATTGGGTATTTTCTTTTTACTTGCGAGGATTGCATCCACTTTAACAGCGACATTCTCTGTAAAGGCAGTTACAGATACTGACACCTGAGTAAGGGATGGGTGTGTAAGGAAGGGTGTATACTTATCACTGTGTGAATAACTACTGATAATTAGTAAAGCGATTAGGCTTCAGGAGAAGAACGGGAACTGCTGTAACTGCCGGCATAGAAAGCGCTAAATATATCGGGCCCGAAAATGTCATGGTATAGCCGACACACTAAATATATCAGCCACTAATAATACCTGCTACACAGTATATATACTAATTTTTACAGTCAGAAAAAAAAGGAAATTACAAAACAAAATGCCTTGTAACTGAATTACTAGTTCTAACTCAGTTTTGATCTGTGTGTTACCTAGCTTAACAGAAGTGCCTCTAAGTCCAGAACACAAGTGTCAGTTCTTTCAAAGTTTGGAACAAGAGTGAGCCACAGTCCTTTCAACCAGCTTGGCAATATTCAAAGTTAAAGTCTCAACCTCCTTGTGATGTCCCAGCACGAGTGGTCACTTTTTAACCCTGTAATTAATTTGTAACATGACCAGGTATAAGCAAAATGGTTTCATCTTATTGCTTGCTTGAAATCTGCAAAGATAGCAATATCAAATTATACAGACAGTCTCTCTTTATCAAAGCATAAGTTATGACCACATTCAATTGTTTAACCAGGAGGGGCACACTAAGATGAAAGCTTGTTTACAGGTGCGACCTGGGAGCACTGGGAAGTTAAGTGACTTGCTCAGGGTCACACAGTATGCAAGTGGGGGCTGTGGGATTCAAACCCATGTGTCCAGATTTGCAGCTCAGAGTCTTAAACCACTGTGCTATACTGCCTCCCTCCTTTCTCCTTTGATGTTTCAGAAAAACATCCTGAAAAACAGTTCTCTTAGCTGTGTGAATTTTCACAGATATCTATCAGAACTGGCTTCCCCCGATGTCGTAATATGTAATATTTTACAAAAGGTTTCCTAGGTTCAAAGCAGTGGCTTTTTATAACCTGTTTTTTATAACAGTTTTCAGAAAGTTTAGTAGATAAGTGTTAAAACAGAAAAGGAAACTCTAGCTATTTAGCTCCAGCAAGCAACTGCTTTGGGGTTAAAAGGTCAGACCCCTTTAAAAGCTAGTCTTCCCCATGGGCCTGCTGACCCTGCCATGTCTCATAAGCAGAAATTCAAAGAAACATGTATTTATGAAAATTATACACATAACTAGTAGATGGTTATTCCGTTACATGCCTCCCTCCTAGACTGAACTTTGAGGAATTTATTCCTAGACATAGGATGAGTTCCCCAAATTCAGTTCACTGCTCTAACTGTTGGGATAACCCATCTGTGTTTGTGTTTGCTGCCCCTGCCCTGTGAGTGACAGTCCTGTCATGACCCTGCAAGGCAAAGCTTCATCTTAAAGGCCTACCATTTGTTTTACCCATTTGTGCCAGCCAAACCAGGGGGTTATGATCCATTTGTACTTCAAAGTGCCGTCCGTATAGGTATGACTCTAATTTCTTCAGTGCCCACACTATTGCAAGACATTCTGTCTCCACTGTAGAATAAGCCTTCTCCCTGGGAAGTAATTTCTTACTAAGCTATACTGTTGGGTGATCTTTTCCTTGGTTAGAAGTCTGGCTAAGTGCTGCACCAATACTAGCATCTGAGGCATCTGTCTGGATTACAAATGGTTTACTGTAGTCTGGACTGGCTAACACAGGAGTACCACACAGTGCCTCCTTTAGCCGTGTAAAGGCTTCTTCACAGGCTAGTTCCCATTTTACCTCTTTAGGCATTCTTTTCTTTAGTAGGCCAGATGGGGTAGCTGCCAGGGCACTGTGGTTTGATACAAATTTTCTGTAGTACCCTGTGGTCCCTAGACAACTCCAAACCTGCTTCTGTGTTTCAGGTCTGGGCCATGCCTCAGTTGCTTCAATCTTTGCTTGATTAGGGCAGAGCTGTCCCCTTCCTACTACATGTCCTAGCTATGCCACGTCAGCCATGGCTTTCAGCTTTCATAGTCAGCCCAGCCCTCTGTATCCTACCCAATACTTCCTTAAGGTGAGATAGGTGTTCCTTCCAGCTGGCACTGAAGATGGTAGTGCTATCCAGGGACGTCATTGCATACTTTTCAGTACCATGTAACACCTGGTTCACCGACCTTTGGAAGATGGCAGGTCCATTCTTCCCTCCAAAAGGCATTACCTTGAACTCAAATAACCCTATCAGAGTGATGAAGGCCGACCTCTCCCTAGCTCTGGCAGTTAACTCCACCTGCCAATACCCTTTCATCAAGTCGATAGTGATAAGGTATGTCACCCCTCCCAACTTGTCCAGTAGTTCATCCATCCATGGAATTGAGTGGGCATCAGACTACTTGACTGCATTGAGTCCACAATAATCCACACAAAAATGAGTAAAGCCATCCAGCTTGGGAATGAGGACTGCAGGTGAGGATCAGGGGCTGTGGAATTTCTGGATTACCCCTAAATCCAGCATTTCCTCCACCTCCTTCCTAATGTCGTTTAGGATGGCCTCAGACACTCGAGATGCTGTCTGCCTTATGGGCACTTGCGTCCCCTTCTCTACATCATGTGTTGCTAAGGGGGTTAGTCCAGGCTTGGCATTAAATAATGGGGCAAAGTCTGCCAAAACCTCCCTTACTTTCTGGATCTGATCCAGGGTCAACTGGGGTGACATTTTGATTGCCTTCACAGAGGATTCCTGCTTGCTTTCTTCCAGTAAGTCCAGAAAAGGGTCTTCCTCATCCGGTCCCTCCCCAGGATCACACACTGCAAAGACCATGGTACCCCTGGGAATGACAAGCTGCCTGCCCATCACCCCTTCCTCTGTCCCATCAGATTCTGCCCAAAACCTCAGCCTCTCTAAATTAGGGTAATTTTTTTGAGCAGCTGCAAAATCTTTACATATTCCCAAGGCATGGAACAGGTCCCCTTCAGTTTCTAAACTAGCGTCGCTAGCTCTAGCTTCCATGCATTCAGGGTCACTGCCATCCCTAGCCCTGTGACCACTAGTTACCCCTACCTCCTCAGAGTAACCTTCTGTAGCTGCTTTAACTGCTACCTGGGGAATTTCTACCTCCCCTTCACTGCTCTGTATGTCAGGAGACACATGCTGGGGAACCAGCCTCCCAGTGTTTTCCACAGGGGCTTCTATGGGATCCTGGGAACTACAGTCTGCCTTTGCCACCTGACTGCGGGTAAATGCACATACCACCCCCCTTTTGGAGATTGTTCCCTATAATTACCTCAAGGGCCAGATTTTCTGCCACTACAACTTTTTGCACAGTCTCTCCTGTCTCACCCCAGTCCAGGAGAACACTAGCAAGTGGCAGAGCTTTCTCCTCCCCAGTGAATTTCCGTACTGTAACAAACTGATTGGGTATAAGCTGTTCAGGTGCAAGCAGATCCCCTTTTACCAAAGTAAGGGATGCCCCCGTGTTCTTTAAACCATGGGTCTGCACCCAATTCACAGTTACTGGGTGTGTGTGCTCCCTCATGTTTACAGGCATGCTTTCAGGTATACACAAAAAAAACACTTCTTTCCCAGCACTACTTTGTGCACTGTTTGCCTTTTTAGGATTGTGTCTTGCAATATGCCCGGGTTGTTTGCAAAAACCAACAATCATCATTTCTTTTATCAGGCAAATCTTTTCTTTGTAACCTGGGGCTGCCTGCTTTCTGGGGAGGCAGTGAGGGTTTTAGCTGCCCTGAAGGTGCGCTTTTCCCTTTTTGCGCTACCACATCCACCCCACTCCCTTTCAGAGCAGGCCTGCTCCTGAGAGTTCAGCAGCCTCCTGCACTGTTTTCGGATCTCTGACCTTTAGCCAGGTTTTCAGCTCTGCTGAGCAAGCCCAAAAGAACCACATCCTCAGTTTTCTCTACAGAGTCTGCTTTGACCCCCTCTCCCACCGTTTCAAAAACTGACGCTGTTTTCTGGCTAGTTCCTTGTAGCTCATGTTGGGGCTTCTCCTGAGCTTATGGAACTTAACTCTGTGTCCTTCAGAAGCCAAGTCATACTTTTTTAGCAGTGCAGCTTTAAGTTTGCCATAATCATTACTGTCCTGATTGTCCATTTGACCCAATGTGTCACGGGCTTTCCCAGTAAGCAGCGGGGATAGCTAGAAGCTCCAGGACTCTCTGAGAATTTTTGCCTGAATGCATACCTTTTCAAATAAATTTAAAAATGCATCCATATCCTCCCCCTCTTTAAATTCAGCTATCAATTTAGAATTTAATTTGTAACCCAGTCCTGGAGGTCCAGGTTCACCCATGCCACTTACCTGCTCTGGTGCTGGTCTTTGGTGTTGTAGCTTCTCCAGTCCAAATTTCCTCTGGCGCTCTCTCTCCTCTCACTCAGCATCTTGCTGCTTTCACTTATCCTCTCTCTCTCTCTCTCTCTCTCTCTCTCTCTCTCTCCCCCATGCCCCATCTCTTTTCCATCTGGAACTTCCTCTGCTCAAATTCCAGCTCCATTCTCCTCCACTCTATCTGTAGCCTGCTCCCTTTTGGCTCTAGCATTGTGGTGACTTTCACCTGCTGGTGTGACTCTCAGTTTACACTGGTCCTGCAGTCCTCCTCCCTGGGACTGGACACTGCGGTGGCCTCTGGCCCCTCCACACCCAAGATCTGGTCCCTTCCAGTCACCGACTGTAACTGGAGGTCTTGGGCAGTCACTTGTACATCGACTGCCCCAAGAGTCTCTTCAAGGTGCTGTTTGTTTCACCCCTCGACTTCAGACTCCCCTTTCCTGGCACAACTGCCACAGGTGGTCCACAGTGTATTTGCTATAGCTACGAGCCATCTTATCTAATCTATGGCTACACATAGCTTGCACCGGAAAAAATAAAATGAGTAGGGAACTTTGACTGTTACAAAAATTATATATTTCTTTTTAAAATCTCTGCCTTGTTTGTGTGTGAACTGTTACAGTTTATCAATCCAACACACTGGACTGTCAGTACCCGTGTCACCAAATAATTGCACAGTATGCAAATAAATCTTTTAGATTGTGCCACTGTGAACCAGACGTTTTAGATCCTACCACTGCCAACCAAATCTGTCACAAACTCACTTCTGGGGTCAGGCCCTATGCTCCCACAGTGCCCAACCTCAAAGTGCAGTATGTGAACAGGGGGCAAACAGGGACACCCTCCTGTTTGTTTTGGTCTGAGCAACTGCCAGTCTTGAGTCAGGCCATTTCACAAGATGTGTTAACAATGTAGATAGTTGTAATAAACAGCAGAAGCACAGTTTCATAACAGCTCATGCCGACCTCCAGAATTGAATGCAGAGTTCTTCAGAAGTTATCCATTGGTTTTTTTACTCATGTCTAAATCAGTAAAGGGGATAATATAAATTGGAAAATAGGTGATACACAATTGAGATAATTAATGTGATGCAATGTGAGACGAAAATTGTATTTCCTCCCTCCTTTTCAACTTTAATTATAATAGTTCTGACACTTGTTTGTTGTCTCTCTGGTTTATTTACTAAATGAGATCTTTATGGTATGGAAAGGACACTGCTTTTTTACTATACATGACAGTTGTTTTATCAATTGTGTGCTATAAAATTTGGGAACAATACACAAGTTATTTCAACTAAGTAACTGAGATAAAATTATGATGAAATAGCTTAAAATTTTATAATATCGGACCTCGCATAACCGTGAGCCAATAAATTAATAAGAATTACATTGGTGTGGCTATGTAAAAGGCAACATGAGCATGGGATAACGCACATTTCATACATTCTTTCCTCAGTTCAGTGACTCACTGAATTGCAGAATGAATGTATGAATTATGGAAAGAAATTCACAGCTTAATACATTAATCCACAGTACATGCATTTATTCCACCATTCTAAGCTGGACTTTCCATGAAAGTTGCTAATTTGGATTCTGAACTTTCGTGGAATTACAGCACAGCAGTAAATCTCTCCACTACGCCAGTGGAATGTTACCACCCTAATATTAATTCCCAGATTCCATGAATACCATACATTTATTTTATTTATTTTTTATTAACATAGAAACATAGACTTTGATGGCAGATAAGGACCGCTAGGCCCATCTAGTCTGCCCATTTCCCTACCTACAGGATAGGCCGCAGATCCTAGTTAACCAACAGCCTATTTCTTCCTACCCTCCACAAGAATTGCCTTGTGTCTGTCCCATGCATTCTTGAATTCTCTCACAGTTTAGACCCCACAACCTCCTCAGGAAGGCTGTTCCATGCATCCACTACCCTCTCTGAAATAATACTTCCTCCCATTGCCCCTGAACCGCCCTCCTTCTAGCTTTAAATTGTGTCCCTTATTCTTGCAAGTCTCTTTTCTGAAAAATGCTACCATCTTGGACTTTGTTGATTCCACTGAGGTACTTAAAGTTTCTATCATGTCCCCCTCTCCTTCTTTCCTCAAGGGTATACATGTTAAGCTCCTTTAGTATCTCCTCATCGGCTTCTATTGCAGACCCTGCACCATTTTAGTTGCCCTCCTCTGGACTGCCTCTATCCTGTCTATGTCCTTGCGGAGATGGGGTCTCCAGAACTGGACACAGTACTCAGATGGGGTCTCACCAACTGTCTGTACAGAGGGTTAACAACTTCCTGTTTTCTGCTGCTGATGCCTCTCTATACATCCCAGTATACCCCAGCCCTCCTACTGCCTTCTCACATTGCTTACAGCAACCTTAAGGTCATCTGACATGATAACCCCAGGTCCCTTTCCTTTTTGTTGTTACTACCTCCCCACCATTGTGTATTCTTCCCTGGGTTCTTGTTTCCCAGGTGCATTATTTTGCACTTCTTTGCATTGAATCCTAGCTGCCATACTTCTGGCCATTCCTCCAACCTTGCCAAGTCCCTTTTCATCCTTTCCACGCCTCCTTGTGTATCAACCCTGTTGCAGATTTTTGTGTCATCTGCAAAAGGCATACTTTTCCTCCAGTCCTCTGCAATGTCACTGATAAGACATTAAAAGACTGGACCCAATACTGAACCCTGCGGTACCCCCTAGTAACCCCTTTCTTCAGAATGGACTCAATTTACAATTACCTTCTGTGTCCTGTTGTCCAGCCAATGTTTTACCCAGGCTACCACCTGGGTCCACTCCCAGGCTGGTTAATTTGACTATTAATCTTTGTGTGGGACTGTGTCAGATGCCTTGCTAAAGTCTAGGTAGGCCATGTCCACAGCCCCTCCCTGGTCTACTACTTTGGTCACCCAGTCAAAGAAATCTATTAGGTTCATCTGACATGACCTTCCCGCTGTGAACCCATGCCTTGGGTCCTGGCTCCACTGGCCTCTAGGTACTCAGACTATTCTTTCCTTCAGAAGTGACTCCATCACTTTCCTACCACAGAGGTCAGACTGACAGGTCTATAGTTTCCTGCCTCTGTCTTGGACCCACTTTGTGAGAGGAATCACATCCGCCTTCCTCCAGTCCTCGTGCACACACCATCCTCCCATGATTTATTAAAAGAGTAGCAGGTGGTTTCACTAGTTCCTCCTTAATTCTTTTAGAATTCTGGGGTGAATTCCATCAGGACCCATTGCTTTGTCCA
This sequence comes from Neoceratodus forsteri, assembly GCA_016271365.2. Classification (NCBI taxonomy): domain Eukaryota; kingdom Metazoa; phylum Chordata; order Ceratodontiformes; family Ceratodontidae; genus Neoceratodus; species Neoceratodus forsteri. The sequence continues at coordinate 413,136,331 of CM028129.1, read as the reverse complement.
CCTTCAGTTTTAGGAGTTCTTGCAGAGACCCTTTCTTCTGTGAAAGGACTGGGATCGACCCCCTATCAAAGTGCTTCTGTTAATTGGATTAGGCACTTCCCTTCCTCTTTTGTGAATACTGAGCAGAAATATTCGTTCAGTATTCCTGCTTTTCACTGTCCCCTCTGCCCACCCACCGTTCAGTCTATTCAGCCTCACTATCCCTCCTTTGTCTTTCTTGCTTCATTGATGTGCCTATAAAGGTTTTATCCCCTTCTTAACTGAGTTGGCTATCTTTTCCTCAGTTTGGGCCTTTGCTATTCTGACTCCTCCCGCTTCCTTCTGCCTTAACTGGTACAGCTCTGTCCTGCTCCTTCTGTGTTTCCTTATACTTCCGGAATGCTATCTTTTCTTCCTGACTTTCACAGCCACCTCTTTTGAGAACCGTAGGGCTTTTTCTTTCGCTTTGATTTGTTCATTTGCTTCACACAAAGGCTTGTTGCCTCTGTGATGGCAGTTTTGATAATTCTCATTGTTGCTCCACACCCTTCTAGCCTGTTTGCTAGTGCTTTTCTGAAGCACTCCTCCCATCTTACAAAGTCAGCCCTCCCAAAGTCCAGTACCTCACTTTGTATGGCTTGACTCTGTAGCTGAGTTTAACGTGAACCACACTGTTTGATGGTCACTTGTCCCAGATGGCAACTCACTTCTAGATCTGAGATCCTCTCACTGCCCCGTTTGAGTCGAGAGGTCTCAGTTGCTCCCTCACAGTGGGTTCGAAACTAGCTGTCTGAGGCCCGCCACCTGTAGGGCATCAAGAATGGCCCTGCTCTTGGATGTGGCTGCAGCAAATGTGCTCAGTTAACATCTGGCATATTCAGGTCTCCCATCAACAGTATCTCCCTTTCTCTGCCATTCTAAGAATGCCTTCTATCATATCCTTGTCCATTCTTTCCCTGACATGGGGTCTGTACACAACCCCTAAGCGGATTGTGGTGCCCTTCCAGTCTCCAAGGTGACCCACAGTGCCTCCTCTCCTCCTGTTTACTCTTTTGTTCAGTTGCTTTTATCCTTCCTTACATAGAGAGCTACTCCTCCCTTCTTCTCCTGCCTGTCTCTCCTGTAGGTTGTAACCTGGTATGTTAACATCCCAGTCATGGTTCTTCAGTACCATGTTTCTGTGACTGCCACGATATCCAGGCATCCCTCTTCTATTAAGGCCATCAGCTCAGGAGCTTGTTGCCCAGACTACTGGGCATTGGTACTCATTACCCCTCCATTTCCTGATGGCCTTCTCCCTTTGCCCCATCCCTGTCCTTCTTGCCTTTGTCACTTTATTCATTTACCCTGCTCTTTCTCCCTATCGACACCTCTATGTTGGTGTTTGCCGCACTTACTACCGTGATTATTTGGGGGGCTAGGATTTTCCTGCTCCTTTCCAGTGCCTCCCCCCTTGGCTAGTTTAAAAGCTTGCCAATGAAGCATTTAAACCTATCACCTAGGATCCTGGTTCCCCTCCCGGAAAGATGCAGCCCATCATGTCAGTATAGGCTTGCATCACTCCAGGTGGACCCCCAGTCCCCAATGAAGCCAAATCCCTGAGCTCCACACCAGTTTTTCAACCACTGATTGAATCCCATGGTGCGGAACACCCTAGCCTCTCCTATACCATAGATGGGTAGCACCTCCGAGAAGGTTACCGTGCGTGCTACTTGACTAAGGCCCCTCCCCAATTCCACAATCTCTTCCTGCACTTCTCTAATCCCTTTCTTAGCCAGGTCATTTGTCCCTAGGTGGACAATGACATCCAGCTCCCTCACTGTGCAGCTGCTCCGGCAATCCTGAGGATTCGCTCCTGTCCCTGCAAGCCATGGCACCAGGCAGGCACCTTACCTCCCTCTCCCCTTCCTCCTCCAGTTCTACCTTCCTAACAATGGAGTCCCTGACCAGGAGTTGTTTCCTTCCCCTGCAGGGTCCCCTGCCACCCTCCTGTGGGTCTCCTTTGTGGAGGTTCCCAGCATCCTCCTTGGTCTCCACTGTGGGTGCCTCCATAGAGGAACCACACTTTGCCAGAGTGGCATAGGAATTGTGGAGAGGTACAATGGGAGGGATGCGCCTCTGTTCCACCACCCTCACCCTCCCTGAGCCCACTGTGATCCAACTGTTCCTCTTTCTTGGCAACCTCTGAGGCAACGGCAGTGGCACTGGTGGTCCCTGGATGGTAGAGGAGGTCCCACAAATCCTGGCCAACTCAGTCTGGAGATGAGCAACCTCCTCCCTCAGCCCAGAGAGGTGCCTGCAGATGGAACAACACCGCATCCTCCAGAACATCTCGCAGAAGACTGTTGCTCCACAGCCACTGCACCACTCCAATCATGTCTTATTTCTGGCCCCTTAACCGTTTGCAATCCTTACTCTTTCCTCTGTTTTTTTTCTCTCTCTCCTTACTTTCTGCCTATGTGCCCTTTAAGCTCCTGATTGTCCTATTCTGAGACAAGAATATCCTGTATTTCACAGTAGACCACTTACTTGCTCAGAGGCAGACCTCCAGCAGCTAGAGGGGGCCGGAGAGCTACTCTTGCTCTTCTAGGATGGTGGGTCCTTGGTGGTTCTGTGATCACTCACTTCCTGCAACTAAACAGGAAGTTCCTGTTGTCAGTCAAATTCTGTGCCTACAAAAATAGAACTAGCTTGGGGAGGGAAGGAGGGCAATATAGTCCCAGTAGAGAAGTTCAGTCACACAGCAGTCCTTTCTCCTGGAGTCTTCTGCCAAGCTATTAGCAGAAACTTTCTAAGGCAGTCTTTAAATGTAGCTTCCTTCTAGCTAAGCCACTCCCCCTACTTACCAGATCTTTCTACAAGTAATTTAAACCTCACAGCAGTTAAGTCCCTTCAGTCACCTGAGATTTACACCTAGATAACTCTTCAGATACTCATTCAGTTCAGTTAACCCAAACACACACTTTTTTTTTTGTATGTTAGTTTTTTTACCCTAAATTAAAAGTCAAATACAAAAGTTCTTCTACTTTAGTCCCAGCAGAGAAGTTCAGTTACACAGCAATCCTTTCTCCTGGTGTCTTCTGCCAAGCTATTTAGTTTTTGTTTACCAGGTAGGTGCACTAATCATAGCCATGACTATTTTCAGGCATGACCCAGGAAAATAATAGGGTATTTGCTACTCATATCAGAGTATGGAGTATATTCCCTGTTCATGAGTAGTCCGAGGGAGATATTTGCAAGTACTAGAGCAGCAAAAATAAAAAAAAAAATAATGAAACTCCTCTTTCCCTACTGAGCTGGCCAGAGCTAGTTCCATATCTCTTTACTAACCCCAGCCATCTCTCATCTTCGATCCTCTCCACTGTTATCTCCAAATTGTTATTCATAGACTAATGACCCCACCAGATCCCCGATCTTTGACTAGGAGGGGATCAGTGGTAGTCAGGTTAGGCTAACACAGTTATCTCACCAACCTGCAGGATGCCTTTACCGGGGTGGGGGGGGGGAGAGAAAAGGCTAGCAGTCTGCATTATTGAAAATGATAGAGAGCCTGAACAATCAATTTGCCTAACATTACCATTAACAGAGATTGGTTTGCCCCTCCCTCGGTCATGTACACTGTAGGTTAATATTAGATATATGGTAGACTATGTATAAACAGTAATACACTTGAAAAACTGGCAGGTGCAGACCTCTCTGATCTATGTCAGATGATTCTGTACCTACCTGTCTGACTGGTATCAAACAGTCCTTGCAGGGCATTCCCTCACCCCTCCCCTCAGGATTTATTCCCGAGACCCACATGGCTCTGCCCTGGGCTGCATCTTGTTTTTCATTTTCTTGAATAAGCTCCCAACGCCTGCCCCTCCATGCACATTTGTTTGTATGTGGATGGCACAGTGCCCTTCCATCATGAACCCAAGACCCAGAGCTAAGAGCTGATCTCCACTGGGACTTTGACAATTCCACCACTGGTTTCCATGGAACCAACTCAACTTGAATACAAATAATATGTTATCCATGACCTGTGGAAACAAGCAAAGTTTGACCAGAATTCCCAACAACCCAGTTTTCAGGACCCTAGATGGCTCTTTGCTGGAGGACATGCACTCCTTCTAATTCTTTGGTGTTTTGCTAGATCAGCCCTGAAACTGAATAGATCACTGGGTCCTGATGGCATGCATCCCAGGGTGCTGCTGAGGGAAATGAAGCAAACTCTGGCAGCACCATTGGCTAATCTACTCTCTGGTAGCAGGGGTGATGCCAGCAGACTGGAGGGTGGCTAATGTAATGCCACTCCACAAAAGTGAAGATGGAGACAATACCGGTAACCATAGTCCAATCAGTTTGACATCAACTGTAAGGAAGCTGCTGGTGACCATCATAAAGGAACACCTTATGGAATTCCTGGAAGAAAACATCTACAGGACAAGAGGCAGCATGGATGTGTGGCAGGCACATCATTCCAGACTAACCTGATTGATATTTTTGATTGGGTTACAAAGGTGGCGGACCAGGGTCTAGGCAGTAGATGTCTTGCATCTGGACTTCAGAATGTCCTTTCATTTTGAACCACACAGAAGACTGCCTCAAAAATATGGAGGACCTTGGGTGGGGAGACAAACTTACCAGATGGATAGGGAACTTTTTTGGGGGAGGGTCTTGGAGTATAGAAGTTAACGGTGAATTATCTGATGCCAGGGAAGTTACAAGTGGGATGCCACAGGGATCAGTCTTGCAACCTATGTTATTCAATATTTTCATCTGTTGCACAGGATATGCAAGACAAGATGATATGTGTCTTTGCAGATGATGCCAAGATCTGTGAATGAGTGGACACAGTAGGGATGAAGGGACATGAAAAGGGCTCTAGTAAAGCTGTATAGGTGGTCCAGTGTTTGGCTGCTTAACGTTAATTCCAAGAAGTGAATGGTTATACAGTACATATTGTCAACAAAAACTCTACAAAAGACTTCTGAATATGGGGAGTGAGGGTTGTTCAAACTAGGGTTGCTGGGAATTGATCAGTTCTGTCCCATTCCAAAGCTGTCAGATTTTCAGAAATCCCATTCCATGTCTGATTCCATTATGAAGGCAATTAGCCATCAGATTCAGAAAGAATCAAAATTTTCAGTATTGTATCCAACTAGAACAGAAAAATCCTCCCCCCACCACACACACCCCTTACTATCTGAGAACTGTCTGCTAAAATGTCTGCAAAATGCAAATTTAAACCACAAGTACATCTCCCATATGACTTACTTTTGGCATGATAATTGGTTACCGAGGAGGATGTCTCTTGTATGTCTTGGTCTTCAAATCCTAGAATCACCATCTGGTCATTTTGGGTTGTAATTCATATCCATAGGAGCCCAGTCCGGCTGCTGCCCCACCGACCTGTCAGCACGCTCTCCCGCATCTTTCAGAGTCTCCTTCCCCTCCCAACAGACATGAATTATCCACAGAGTGCAAACCCAGTGCGCACCCACAGCCAGCAACACACTCGTGGTCATAGTCTCCTTGGACTTAAGAGTGCCGAGTGGTGCCATGAGTTATTCAGTCTCCTCACAGTCTCTTCAGAAACACAGTGCAGACCACTCAGATCACAGATGTAGGAATAATTTAATTGCAAGACCAACTGCACAGAGTGTTTCTCTGTCTGATCACATGTTACAGTAAAATTATTGTCACTGTCACTCTTCCCATCCCTTTCTTGTATGCTTTGGAGTGGGGGCATGAGTAGCAACTGGCTAAAACCTCTATTAATTCCCCATATGCCTTCTTTCCAGCCTGTCTCACTCACCATTCCCCAGGGTTTTGTGCTAGTTGCCCCCTCCATACAAAACATATTAGGGAAAGCAAGTGAACAGGGACATTTTAAAGGGTGGCACCGTGAGGAGGACTTCAGGAATCCATGAGTATATTGATGGCTGCTGGTATAAACTGGGCCAACACCCTGTGGATAATTCCTGTCAACCAGGTCAGGAAAGGGGCTTGGGGAGAGATGGAGGAGCACATGGGCCAGGCAGTGAGCTGACTGGGCTCTTATGGGTATGGATTATATAACTAGATTGGACTAGATAGTGATTCTAAGGCTTGGAGACTGAGATAAAACAAGAGAAATTCTTCTTGTCAATATTGTTAATTCTTTCGGTATCCAGATAAGGCCTACTAGGCACAAGTGCCTGTTTTTAGGGGTATCTGGGTAAGGCCCACTAGGCACAAGTGCCTGTTTTCAGGGGCAACGTGGGAGCTTTGGGGACGTTAAGTGACTTGCTCAGAGTCGCACAGTATGCAAGTGGAGGTTGTGGTAATCAGACCCAGGTCTGCTGGATGTACCAAGCTCATTCACAGATCATTACTCCACCCTCTAGGCTATACTGCCAACCCCCCTATTGATCATCATGTCAAATGCAATTCCAATGGAGGGGTGGAATAGCAGAAGGGCGATTGTGTTTATGGTTTAAATTGTAATATTGCATGCATTTTGGTAGATGGACTCCAGTTATTTTATTTATGTATTTCCTTCTTTCTTTCTTTGAAAATCGCTAACCAGAAAGGGCACACTGAGCCGAGGCTGACTTCCAGGTGCAACCTGGGGAAGGGGGTTACAGGAGGAACAGCGAACATAACACTGTACATTCTATGGTACTGGCTGAAGTGTAGATACAGTACAAATTTATATTACTTTGCGGGCACAAAACTGGAAAGAAATTAGTGTAAATGTTCAGGCAGAATGTCCCACCAAACCAGCAGGGGTAGGCAGTTTTTATTGCAATACAGGCACCCAACTTAGGGCAGAGTTTAGCATGGATGGCATTGATGTGGTCTGAGAAGTCAAGCTTACTGTCAGGCCATACACCGAGGTACTTGAAGGACTGCACTGCTTCAAGAGGGGAGCCATTCATTGTGAAGAAGACTGGAAGTCTCGATAGCCTTGTCAGCTTCTAGCTGATACCAAAGGGTCATAGACACCATTTTTTTGGTGTTGACCTGGAGGTGGTTAGAGTGGAAACAGTATAGAATAGATTAATTTCTCTTGCAGCTTAGCAAGGGAGAGGGGAGAGGGTTCATACTATGGCGTGAAGCAGGAGCAAAAGTCAAGTGCCCATGGATGCTCCTATCTCTTAAACTCTTATTTGTGAAATAATAGATAATTATTAGAGAGGGGAGGGAGATGGGATGGAAGTTGCCAGGGGGGGAGGATTCACTACTTTGTGAGAACTTTGTAAACCTCCAGGACTGAGGAACAAAACAGAATGAAAGGTTGAGCAGGTGAGTAAGTGTAGAGATGCAGTTGCAGGGGTTGAGAGGTGGAGAAGTTTAGGATCAAGCCCATTGGGACTGGACTGTGACAGGTTGAGGGAGGAAAGGCCAAGCAGAGTTTCCTGAGTAGTGACTGGGGGGAAAATGGAAACCCAGGGTGGAAGGGGGGGGGGAGCAGGAGGGAAGCCTGGAGCTGGGTAAGAGTGGAGGGCACATGTGGTGAAGAACTCATTGAAGTAAGCAGCAACAGAGGAAGAGTCAGACATAGGTGAACCATTAACCATGAGGATGGGGGAGCAGTCTGGGCACAGGGGTCAAAAAGGGAGTAATTACCTTACAGAACTTGGCTGAGGAGTTAATGTTGTTCTGGAGGTGAGCTTTGAAATAATGGGGTTTCGTAGCCTGGACAGCATTTGTGCATTTTTTTTTTCTCAGGGCCCTGTATTGGAGGAGATGAGGAAGGGAGTGGGGTAATTTATAGTGGGAGAGAGAAGTCCGGAAAATCCATAGGTACAAACAAAAACTCAGCCAGGGAGTGGTCCATTTCCATACAGGCCACAAGACCCAAACATATAGATGATTTGATACCTTTTATTGGACCAACAGAGTTTTTAAAAAAACAAAACAAAATAGGTGCTTCAAGCTTTCGGATAACAGAATCCTTCGTCAAAAAGCGATAGCTTATTTAGAAAAATACACTTTCTTAAACTCCGGATAATACATTAAAAAAAAGATAAAATGTTAAAAATCCCATTGACCTAAACTGCTTTTAAAAATCAGCATAGGCCCATATAAAGACAACAAAGTTCCATCAAAAGAAAGATTTTTCAAGCTCAGTTGTCACAGAATAGATAGCTCCTACTGTGAGAACAGCCATAAAATGTACTAAAGCTACATTTGTGCATCTGTGCATGCATTAGTAAATGTCTATGGTTTTAAACCACATGATAAAATAAGCTGAAAACATACATAGTATATAATGTTAAGTTTTCTCAATAAGAAAATATCTTGGTGTTAGGCAAAAAAAGTGGGTTCAAAGACAACTTGCCCTAGTGTAAATTAAGCATTAACAAACTGTTTCCCACATTTATACAGTGTAAGTGCTATTCAGATATGTATAAGACCTGTGTACAAGAAGTCAGTATTATTCATGCCTATTCAAATGTATACTGTTTAAACATAAACCATCTGCAACTCTGTTATGAGTGACTAGTATATGTGCACACTTAACACCCAAACCTAACATAGACCCCCTTGTAATTGAGATACTGTTATCCTAATATGTCCATGTAGCAACATGGGGGGGAGGGCGGCATTTACAGTTGCATAGGACAGCGCACTATATCCATAGTCCAAGGTATTTTAAGCTGCTTTCTTCATTGAGTATGTCACCTAGAAGGGTAGATAAGTTAGGGGCAGGAGTAGTGGGCGGGGCCATATTAGTGGATGAGAAAAACATAACCTTAGTCTTAGCCATGTTAAGTAGCAATTTATCCTGGTAGCCATTCCAATTGGAGTTCAGTGTGTGTACCTCAGGTAGGGTGGACCTTGAGATATGTAAGACAGTGTCATCAGCAAAGAGGTGAATGGAAACCTTCTTGATGTTTCTATTCAGGTCATTGGTGTAGATTATGAATAACAGGGGCTCTAGAATTGATCCTTGTGGCTCTCCCCTTATTATTGTTGTGCAGGAAGAAAAGGAACACACTGCTTTGACTTGCTGCTGTCTTCCAGTTTGGTAGTTTGAAAACCATGACCATGCAGTGTCACCTACTCCTAAGTCTCGTAATTTGCATAACAGTGTGTTATGATCGACTGCGTCAAAGGCATTACTAGGGTCAAGTAATATAACTCATATAATAAGTCTGTGATCCATGGCTAAGAACCAGTCATTTGTGACCTTTGCAAGTGCTGCGGCTGTACTGTGTTTAGGTCTGAACCCCAGCTGTATGGACATAAATCAGCTGGATTATTCTTGGTATTCCTGCAACTGAGTGTTAATGAGTTTCTCAATAAGTTTAACTGGAATGGGTAGGATGGGTATCAATTTATAGTTGGTTAGTTTGCAAACATCACTAGATTTGAATAGTGGTATGGTGTGAGGGTTTTCCAGATTAGAGGGAGGTCACTACTGGATAACGATAAATTGAAGAGATGGGTTATAGGTGCCGCAAGTTGTCTGTAGCCAGTTTTCGGGAAAAAGGGGTCTAGGCCATTGGCTCCTGCACTTTTGGTTGTGTCGATGCCTTACAATAGGTCTTCCACCTGTTTGTAAGTTATAGGCTAGAAGGTAAAGTGGCTGTTCGGATGACTATTTGTACTAATACTTTCAGTGGGGGACTCAGCTGGCGAGTTGTCTAAAGCTAAGTTGGCCTTGACGAGATATATATTTAGTTTTTCTAAGATGATTTACTTATCAGATAGTATTTTGCCCTGAGATTCAATTTTATGTGGTAATGAGGGGTACTGTCTTATGACCTTCAATGGATTTTACTGCTCTCCACAATTTTGCTGCATTGTTTTTTGGAATTTTCTATAACATTAGGATAGAATTTTGCTTTAGTGTCTCTTATAAGCTTGGTACATGCATTTCTGTTTGTTTTGAAGGCAGTCCAATCAGACTCAGTTTAAGTATTCCTAGCGATGGACCAGAGCCTTTCCCTTTCTCTTGGGACCTTTTTTAGGTCACTACTACACCAGGGGCATGGTGATTCTTTGACTTTGCATTTTGTTATAGGTGCATGTTCATTTATTATTCCCAAGATCATTTGATTGAAATGAGCAGTCGCTTCATGTATTATATGGGAGCGATAAAATGTTTTATTTATATATTGAATTTTGTTGACCAAGTAGGCCCACTGAGACTTAAAGTCCCCTTTTCAGGGGCAACTGGGAAGGGGGGAATACAGATGGTAACCAACTGAAACTGAACCAGATTAAGCTGTTGGTGGGGAAAAATTTGGCCAGGACACCGGGAAAATTCCCCTACTCTTCCAGTAGGGGAAACCTCTATCTTTCAGGTGGAGGATCCAGTGTTGGAATGAATGGAAGTGGAGGAGGTTGTTGTGGAAGACCTCTCTTTGAATCTGTTGAACAGGAGATGGCGATTTGTTCTGGAGACTCTAATCAAGGAGAAAATGTATGTGATAACCAGAGTGGACAGGAGAAGCAGTTTACTCACTTGGAGACACCAGAATTGTCTAACATGGCATGTATACAGGTTAATACCTTTGCCAACTAATGTATGTGAGAACCCTGCTGTGAATCTGCAGCTGAGAGAATGAGACTGCTGCGGAAAACACACTGCTGCTAGGAGATGAGACCGTTGGAAGACATCACCAGGAGACGGACACTACAATGCAGATCATGCGGAAACAATTCGGACTAACTAAGCAAGACAAAGTATTGGAGGAGGGTTGGTCAGTTGAGAATTTGTTAAAATGCTTGGGATGGAGACAAATTGATGCTGACCACTGGGTACCAGATGAGAACTGGAATGAGGAGGAGGACGGGATTTTGGCACATTCAGACAGGCCTGCAACACAGTCAGAGCTCTGAGAAAAACAAGGTACAGGGAACTGTGGGTGCTGCACCTGAACAAACTGTTGACTCTGAGACTGTTGCACCTAGCATGTGTGCTAGTAGGGCTTATGACACTGGTGGTAATGTGGAGATTGGTATTATGCAGGGATATATTTCTGCACAGAAAATTGTGCATAACACTGTGGTCCAGAGGGCAGGACTAGGAAGGATTACTGGTAATATTACTGGGCAAGACAGGGCTAATGAGGGCAGGAGGGCCTTAAACAGTGAATCCATGTCCGGGGACTGGACTAACCCTAATAGGGAGGATCCTGAGCAGGGAACTTCAGGACAACAACCTAGATCGGAAGGAACTTCCAGAGGGCCCACTCTATCAGATTTACTTAAAAATAAACTGGAGCAGGCCCCAAGACATAACGCAGTAAGGCTCGGGTACAGTGGAAGCCTCTCTGAACATCCTGATAGAAACTTTGTAGCTAGATAGCTTTTGAAGGGATCTATGCATTTTCAATCTGCTGACATATATACTTTGATTCATGTATCCAGAGAGGATACATTTGACATTTGTTTTAAAACTAATGCAGGTCTAGAGAAATTCTGGTTTAAACATAACAGCTGAAAACAATCTCCCCTGTGGATGCCATTTTATACAATGCCTTTGACAAAGCCAGCTATCAGGATGATTCAGGTAATGTTCAGAAATGAAGGAGTGAGTGTCAGTGATATCTGTCATTGGCTGCAGAATAGATATGACATCCTAAATCCACCAGAAGCAATTATAGACACACAAGGGTTGTATACAGGGGGCTGGAAATTTAAAGTTAAGCTATTTCAAGTCAATTCAGAAGTCGTGCATATACCAAATAGCTAGAGGTTTATGTTTTTATGGGGGGGGGGCAACTGCACACCTGCTATAAATGTGGGTCGAGGACACATCTGAGTAGTACATGTGATATGTTTAAAATGTAACCTATGTAGGGGGTTATGGTCATCCAACTGTATCCTGTAGTAATATGCAATCTTTGTGATGAGAAAGGGCATGCCTACCATCAGTGCCCCTGGGCTAGAAGAAATGGAGCAGAGGGTTGGGTCAGGATGACCTGGAGCAGTCAGCACAAGATAAGCAAAGGGGAGAAGGGGCAGAGACCCAGGCACCGCCAGATCATGACAAAGCTAGGGAGAGGCCTGGAGAACAGAATGAAGAAGAATTTCAAACCCAAGAACAGGCAGAGGTAGAATGAAGAGAGGAAGCCCAGGCCTCACCTAGTAATATAGAAGAAGATGGTCAGCAAATGGAGACGCAAGAAAATATAGAGAAAGACAGATAATAGCCCATAATGGCTCCTCCCACAGAAAGAGCAGCAGTACACATGCGAAGGATTACTAGGGCAGCAGCAAAACAAAACCCATCGGGTTTTTGTGTTCCTGAAATAAAATGCTTTTGCCCCCTTTTTTGGGGGGGCGTGATTCTGAATTAGACTCAGATATTTCTGTACAGTCAGAAATGCTGTCTGAGGTAGAAGAGGAAGAAAGCAGACCTCTGAGCATGGCAAAAAAGAAAACAGAAAAAAAGGGAAGAAACAGAAAAATATGGTTTCACAGGGTGATCATGATTAGGTTGGCCCATCATATGATTCTACAATGGCCACTCTGAGCATAGCTTCTTTTAATGTTTGTAGTTTGAAAAGCTACAAAAAGCAAACTGCAATACTTCATTATCTGAAAGAGGTGCAGGCTGATGATATATTCCTGCAAGAAACCAGATTGAAATCATTATTTGAAGTAGAGCAAGTTGAGGAGTTGGGTCTGGGAGCCCTCCTTTTGGACTTTTGGGGATGATGTAGCAGATGGGTTAGGTATTTTTTTTTAAAAAGGGAGAATTTTTGGGTTACTAGGGTTTTGGATATCCTGCCTGGAAGGGCTCTAATTTTAGACTGTAAATATAGACATTTGAGCTTTAAGTTCATTGATATCTTTGAACCCCTGACTAAAACAGCCAGAATTGAGTTATTTAACTTAATAAAGCCCTGTCTATGTACTAAACGGCATCTTGTATGGGAAGGGGGATTTCAAGTTGTAGCATGGATACCAAATGTTCAGGTGAGGTTGGGAAGAAACTATATTGCGACTCCCATGCTTTAAAAAATATAATATGAAATGCCTCTTTGATTGATACATATAGATGTTTGAAAACGGATACAGGCAACACATACCTTAGGCACAAGTATGCTACAAGGATAGATTACCTTTTTAATCTAAATATTGTAGTCCAGCTAAAATTGTGTTACAACCAACAGAGTTCTCAGATCATTATATAATTTTAGTGATCTTTATTATGGCAACAGCACCTCCTAAAATCTTCTCTCAAATAAACAGAGGGAGATTAAATGCTTCAGTTTTGAAACAAGATGAAATTAAAAAACAGGTCACCCAGCTTTTTGGGGCTAGAGCTTCAGTACAATGTTTTTATGATAACCTCTGTGAATGGTGGCTGGATACCAAAAAAGATCTTAAGCAGATGTTCATTACATATGGTATGGAAAATTCAAATGAAGAATATATGAAATATTTAGGCTCTAGAAATCGGCTTTATAAACTCATGTCAGTTCCCTGTAAAGATAGGGCTAAATATACAAAACAAATCATAGAAATTAAGAAACTAATGGTCACTCTTCCGTATAGTCAGGTGAAAACAGAGGCAGAAATGAGATATGGGACAACAAAATCCCCTACGTCTGACCCATTTATGGCATGTAAACAAAGACTGGAGGCAACATTGATAGGTTTGTGTAAGCCTGGCTGTACTGTAGAGATGTCTGATTTGAGGATGCTCTCTTTAATTCAAGATCATGTATGGAAGGAATTTGACAGCGACCTGTAGGAAACTTAAAAGTTGGAGAAATATTTCACTGCACCGACTCCACAGTTAGTGAAACAAGCAGCAGGCACTATAGGAGGCCCAATTACTCAGGAAGAGATTCTAGACATCATTAAAAATGTAAAAGGTGGGACAGCTCCAGGGCTAGATGGTTTAACTAACAATTTTTTATAAAACATTTGCTCAAGATCTAAGTATAATCTTAGAAATAGTATATAATGATGTTCTGAGCATAGGTGGGACATGTGAAGATTTAGGAATAGCTATCATTAGTTATATGTATAAAACAAGATACATTTTCACTAGGTATTTGGAGACCCATCAGCCTTTTAAATAGTGATTATAATAATTTGGCAAAAATCTTGTGTAAAAGATTACAAAAGGATTTCAGGTGCTAAGAGATATAGCACAGACTTGCTCTATTCCAGAGAGAAGTATGCAGCATAATTTTTTCTTAAGAGAAATTTTTGAAAAAGGACGGACTTGAGACATAGATCAGTATATAGTAGCACTGGATCAGGCCAAAGCCTTTGATAAAATGGATCACCAGTATTTAACACAAATGTTATGGAGGTATGGGATACCCCAGAAACTGAAAGTGGTTTACCCTTCCTTATGGGGGAGCATGATTTCGGCCATCAATAAATGGCTATTTGGGGGACGTTACTGCCTTAAAAGGAAGGTGAGAAAAGGGTGCCAATTAAGCCTCTTGCTTTATACTTTGCCTTAGACCCAATAATCAGACAAATTAAATGGAATAACTTATTATTGGGATTACCCCATATTTTAGAGTGTCACCTGAAAAAAACACCGCATATGCAGATGATGTCTGTTTACTGGTTCAGAATAAGGAGGCAGGGCAGAGTGCTCTTCATATCTTTCAGGCTTTCTCAAATATCAGGAGCTCAGAAAAAGTTAGAAACAAGTGTAGTGATACCTTTGAAACCAGAGATGGAACAAGAACAGGAAATGGCAGGAATCAGGATTGATAAAGGCTCCCAAAAATATTAGGGATATGGTTTAATATTCAGGATGGAGCAAAGTATAACTGGGATAAACAGCTAGAAATTTGTGAAAATAAAGTCAGAATATGGAAGACTTGGAAACTGGAAAAATAAAAAAGAATTATGATTATAAAAAGGTTTTTCTACCTTATATTCATTTACTTTAGTTACATGTATGTCCTCCAAAATACTTAAGATACAATATAAAGCATACTCACTGAATTGCATTGTTAATGTTTTATAGTTAAGAGTAAGCTTCTAAGCTGGGATTCTAAATAGGTATGGGAGACAAAGCAAAGGAAATGGTCTTGTTCACACCTTAAAGGTCATCCTGGGTGTGCCCCCCTCCCCCCATTCACTTGGAGATGAGACAAGACTTTACAGTACTTTTTTGCAAATGCTGTGGGGAAGCAGATTGAACCAAGTCAAAAGGAATGTTATGTACCTACCAGTTCAAAAAGGTGGTTTGAGCATGATCAATCCAGTGGTATTCTTTCATTTGATATTGATATATAATATGCTGGAATGTTTTGAGAACACAGATACTGCCCCTTGGCAAAATTGGACAGCAAAAGCTTTGCAGCTTGGCAGGATAACTCGGAAATCTTCCCCCCTAAATTTTTCATAATTTTAAATTCCTGAATATGTCATAGATTCACTAAAGAAGATTAGATAGTGGAAAATAGATGAGTACTGCCCTTACATTAGGACAGAAACCGCTATATCAAAAAGTGGTATTTGCACAGCAGGAACCTTTGATATTCCCAGAATGTGACCCATCAAAAATGACTTATGCCTTGAGAGTACTTAAGGATATGAGAATACCCAAAAATATGTGGGACATTAACTGGCTGTGTTGTCATAGAAGGCTGGGGGTGAGAGGGAACTTAAAACATAAATCAATACAATACAAGACAGGTACTGTCCTAAACAAACATGTACATATTGAAGAAACAATGCAGCATTTCTTTTTTGCCTGTATGGAAGCAAACGTTTTCTAGAGAACAGCAGCACAGAAATGGCAATGGCCGTCTGGTACGTATTAATTACCGGACTCCTGTTTTTTTTTTTTTGTGGGGAAGGTCAGGGATCTGGGGAAGATTCCATAGGAATATTTTGTGGGTCATTTTTTCGATTTTATTTAAGGCAGAACAGATGCCAATATGTATTACAACAAATACATTCTCCCCCAAGAGTGGTAATTGCACAGATAGAAACAGCCCTATGTCAGGTGAAAGCAGATGTAAGAAAAAGGGTTTCTCCTGAAAAATATAGTCGTCTTTGGAAAAATATGGAGAATATTTTCTGAAGCAGCAGGCTGGGGATTACAATTAGACATTGGATACAAGGGCCCAGATATTCAAAAGGGTTGCGTATGGTGCAACAGTGTTTGCACCATGTGCACAACCCACTGATATCCCGGCTATATTCTGAAGGGAAAAGTCGCTGCACAAATCGATGCGTCGGCGCATCAGTAATGTATGCAGGCACAGGTAGGGGTCGTGCCATGCATAACCTGCACATCCCGATATTCAGCCCGGGATGTAGCCCGGGATGCAGTGTCAGTGGCTCAGTAGGTAGCACACTCGCCTCTGAGGCCGGGAGATCAGAGGGCTGTGGGTTCAGTTCCCACATCTGGCACTTGGGTTAAGAGCCCAGTACTGACACTGTAGTGCAGCATGAGAGGGGCTGCACTTCTGAGGTGCCGGCTCTTCGGATGAGACGTTAAACCAAGGTCCCATCTGCCTGGATTGGTGGTAGTTCAGGTGGATGTTAAAGATCCCATGGCACTTAACAAAAAGAGTAGGGGAATTTCAGTGGTGTCCTGGCCAAATTTCCCTCATTCACTAAAAAAATACCACCAACAGCTTAGTCTGGTTCAAGGTCAGTCGGCATTCATCTGTATCCCCTTCCCCCGGGTCGTGCCTGAAAATAGGCAGGATTTGTCTAGTGCACTTACCCGGTCAACAAAAACTAAATAAAAATAAATAAATAATGTGCAGAGTTATGCATGCGTAACCCCTACCTGCGTCTGCACAAAGTTAAGCCAAAAAAAAAGGAACAAGTGATGGCCACCCACAGGTGAGCTGCCGCATTGCAGGGCGCAACATGGCGGCTGCCACCTGTGGGTGGCCACCCGAGTTCCTGCCGCACCTGGCGGTGCCCCCCCATGCCCCATTGTGGGCATCCGTGTAGCAAAATCCCCCCCTCCTATATCCCTGGTGGTTCAGTGGACCGCTATGTGCCTGATCGCGGGCATTTGTCTAGAAGAATAAGCCCCATCCTATATCCCTGCTGGTCCAGTGGACATCTATGTGCCTGATCGTGGGCATTGGTATAGTAACCCCCCTTCCAATATCCCTGGTGGTCCAGTGGACCGATCGCTGCCCGATCGCGGGTATCTGTAAAACATAAAATACTCCTACTACCCTGGTGGTCTAGTGTGCCGCCCTCCCCACTCGCCCACTGAGCCCCACCGCCCGCTCTCCCAGTCAGCTGGCAGGCGGCAGCACACTCACCTGCCTGCCACCCGCCATCGCCCTGACCGTGATGCCGCACGATGGTTCACAGCATGAGCCAATGGGCATGCAGCCCATACCGTACTACTCAGTCCAGATATGTGAATGAATTCTGTTTGTCTGTTTAATGTCTCATCCGAAAGACAGCATCCCAGGAGTGCAGCACACCCCTCATGATGCACTACGGTGTCGGTAATGGGATTTACCCCAGATGCCTGGTGAGGGGCTAGACTCCACAACCTTTTGATCTCCTTGCCTCAGAAGTGAGTGTGCAACCTGCTGAGCCACTAACACTGCTCCACTTGTTGCCAGTTCAGGTTGTCTAGATCTACTATGAATACACTGGCCTTGAATTTTATGAACTTCCTTTTGATGATGCATTTTTGGTTGTCGTCTAACACAAGATACCATGTTATGGTCATTGATATTGTTATAAAATACAGTTGTAAAGAGGAATCTGTGTGGTCTGTTGGTTAGGATAAGGTCTAGTGTGGTAGCCTTAGAAGGTTTTTTTGGGTTTGGCCTAGTGGGTGCATTAACTATTTGTGACTGCCCTAAGTCGTCACAAAGACTTTGAAAAAAACATCTTTGAAAAGCCCACAATTGGGTGAAATGTAAGAAGATTCGTGCTATGTCCATGCTGTTCACTAAGCTGCTGCTGCTTCAGTAAAGACGATACTTTTTGCATAAACCTATGCCTTTGGTCTCTCTGTAGGTGGTGGTTTATTGGTGGTGTGTAGGTGAGTGCCATAACTGTTTTTACATATAGTGTTTCCTTGTCACAGAGCACCGCATACCCTGGTGCGTCTCTTTATGTGTTGGTACTTGCACTGTATAAAGTGGGAAACAGCTGGTTAATGCCTAATTTACACTAGGGCAGGTTGTCTTTAAAACCACTTTTTTGCCTAACACTAAGATATGTTCTTATTTAGGAGACTTTTAACATTATATACAATGTATTTTTTCAGCTTATTTTATCTTGTGGTTTAAAATCATAAACATTTACTAATGCATGCACAGACGCACAAATGTAGCTTTAGTATGTTTTATGGCTGTTCTCAGGGTAGGAGCCATCTATTCTGTGACATTTGACCTTGAAATACCTTTCCTTTGATGGAACTCTGTTGTCTTTATATGGTCATATGTTGATTTTTAAAAGCAGTTTAGGCCAATGGAATTTTTTTAACCACTTTGTATCTGTTTTTTTGTTTTATGTAGGACTTTAAGAAAGTGTATTCTTCTAAACCAACTGTTATTATTTTCTAATGAAGGATTCTATGTAATCCAAAAGCTTAAAGCACCTATTTTCTTTTTTAACAACTGTGTTGGTCCAATAAAAGTTATTAAATCATCTATTTGTGTGGATCTTGTGTTACAAGGACCAATACTGCAAAAATAATTTGTGTCCTGCAGTTCACAGTCTTTATTTAGAGGATATAGGGACAGTAGACCACTCATCAAAGTGTTTAAAAATGTTTTTAAGGTTATTTGCTCATATGTAACAGAAAGAAAAAACACCCCTAAACCCAACAATGTTTCAGGGTGTCCACATACCCCTTCCTCAAGGTAGAAAGCGTTTCTGTGTGTAGATCAAACAATAACAAAGTTTAATTAGTTACAGATTAAAAACAGTGTATTAATACACTACACCCAAAAGTGCTTCAAATAACAACTTGAGCCTATGTAGTTCTCCCTCGTACACACCTGTATATAAAAAAAATATTTAAAACAATTTTCTCATGAGTCTTTCCAAATTCATATGTCCAATAATGCTGACTGAACCAGATCAGTATGGACAAAAATGCAAATATAGTCACTTAAGCCACAACTCTTATTTTTTTAAAGCTGTAATTTATACAGAAAAAATATTTTGTCATTTATTTTTTTCCAATTGTTTAACCAGGTGAGACACAGTAAGCTAAAAGCTTGTTTAAAGGTGCAATCTGGGAGCACAAAGAAGCTAAGTGACTTGCTCAGGGCTACACAGTATGCAAGTGGGGCTGTGGGATTCGAGCCCAGGTCTCCAGGTTTGCAGCTCAGTGTCTTAAACCACTGCGCTATACTGCCTCCCAAATTCAAAATTAGTAAAACCGCTTTACAAATTTCATGCCCATTTATCTTTTTTAATATGTATAATTACCTGAAAGGTTCTTTTCTTTTGATTTTCAAACTTGCTTTAAAGAAAGTTGAGCATTGGAGGAAGGTGGTTAGTCTAAGACTACAATCAGAATGGCAGAGCTGCTTTAAATATAAATTTGAGCTGTTTGACATTAAACATGAATGTGTCTAAGTTACAACTGCTTTTCAGTAATGTATGCCAGTTTTCTCAGTTGTGTTTAAACCTTACTGTGTTTATTTTATTTATTGTGTTTTTGTTAACCGGGTAGGTACACTCAGGGCCAGATTAAAGCATAGGCACAGGTCTAGGGCCCCTGTCTGCCTTGGGGCCCCCAGCAGTCCCCAACACATATTTGCTATATATCCTTTTCTTTCTGCCTGAGCTGCATGTTTTTTGTAAAGGACTCAGCCACTGAGTAAGTCAGGGGCTGAACTGTGACATGACTCTCACCTTCCTGTTTAGGTGTTAAGTGCAGCTGACAGCTTCAGGGGCCACACCCAGAATGAACTTTAAGGTGTGAACAAGCTCATTTACTTTGCTTTGTCTCCCATACCCATTTAGAATCCAAGCTTAGAATCTTATGCTTAAAGGGACACTGTCAACCCCCTTAGGTCTTAAAGTGTCCCTAGTTTAAAAAAAAAAATTATGATTGCCAGCATTCTGTAAAGATTACTGATGTAGCTGGTAGTTTGATTCGGACTCTTATTTTCTTTAAAAAAGTAAAAAACAGACTGCCCAACATACTGGTGTTATCACACCAAAACAGGTTTGTTTACATTCCTTAATCAGCTCCAAATACATATTTCCTGAACTTAGGAATGCCCATAACATAGTCTAGCCCCTCATGATGCAGTGGAAGTTTGAGGCTACTGCCTTATGAATGACTGCACTGTTTGGGTGTGTTTCTGATGCTCACGAAGCATGCAGTGAGAACAGATCCAGGATTGTAAAGAAAACAAGGTTGTTTATAAATATACATTGCCATGCATTTCAGTTCTAGTAAACAAGGAGACAGCCAAAACAAACAACATCATCAGTGAATTTTAGAGAAGGTAAACAATCATTAAACAAGGGGGTTCAACTAGAAATAATATGACGAAAAACAGGCTGACAGTGTCCCTTTAACTATAAAAGATTAACAATGCAATTCAGTGTGTATGCTTTTATATTGTATCTTAAGTATCTGTTTTATTGGCTTAGGAAACCTTGTATCGTCCTTGAAATTTGAATGTAAGCAATAGCTTAATTTGCTTAAAACCTTTGTACCGTGTTTGGCTCTGGGTTGTTCTACCCTCCACATTCAGATGAAATACCTTTCAGTGTATTGCTTGTTACCTTTGTACCATACTTGACTCTGGGTTGTTTTACCCTCCACATTCATTTGTAATATCTTTCATTGCCTTGTCCATTTTTCTTGTTTTCTACTTCATGATGTGGAGCCTTTGCAAAGGAGTCTGTAACTCAAAGGTTTATAATTCCAATATCTCAATAAATAAATAAAAAAATATTTAATTTCACTCCTAAAATTAAGAAATTTAAAATACGTTTCAGTGGTACAATTAAAATTCAAGCTTTTTTTTTTTTAATTCTCTCATCTCGTTAATACTGAAGTTCTGACCTTGATACAGCTCTGTTTTCAGGGTGAACAAATGAATGTATATCAAGATTCCCATCAGTAAATCTTGCCATTTATGGATTCTGACTGGCTGGCTTACTTATCAATACAGAAATGTTTGATCCTGGAAATGATTTCCGATTCTTCCAATAATCACTCCCTCTGCAGCATAATCTCTAAAGTTCATCACCCCCCTAGTAAACCACAAACTTAACTCCTACACCACCCAGGACCTAGCCTGTTTTAGGGATAGGTCCCTACTCAACCAAACAAAACCCCCACATCCTGGTTCATACTACTTGACAGAACAGTGTGATAACACCAAGACTGCGAGTGCAAACGTGTGTGTTTGTGGGTGGGGGGCTTTGGAAAAGTGCAAATCATGACATTTTGCAAACAAAACATTGTTTTTACCGGGCCTATTATTAATTAGTTTCTCTAAATTATCAAAACTCAGGCTATTGTTGTTTTTCCATACCAACAGTATTAGTTTTATTAATTTAAATTTTTTTTACTATCTCTTTATACTCCCCCGGTACCGTGACTGGCCCCTCTCTCCAGGCATCCCAATGCACGAAGTCTGCACCATGAGGACTAGGAGGATGCTCCCATAGGTGCTCCACTTCTGTGCAACTCTAGAGACCCGGTTTGACCCCCCGGGTGGAGCAGAAGAGTCCATGCTACCTCCTACGATCCTCAATGAAACGTACAACTGAAGCTCCTTCCCGGTTCCTCTATGGTCACAGCGGTGCAGGAGCCCTTTGTCTAGATCAGCTGTGGGCTGTTTTTCCTTATTCTGGTCCACCCCTTTCTGATGTCAGTGCTGAAGGAGGACCAATGAGATGGAGGCACGTAGAGATGTGCCTCTGCTCCAGTCCTTGGGGGATGTCGGCCCTTCCCTGTTTATCTACTTTCCCAACTGCACCAGTGATATAGTGGTGGGGCCAGCATCCCACTTCTCCCTGGAGAAGGAGAGTAATCATTGTGTACTCAATCCTTCTACCCCTGGCCAACCCTTAGCAACCTGAGTCCATCATCCAACCCAGGTTGCTAATGGCTGCAAGGTGTGGCGTCCAGCACCTCAACTTTCATCGCCACTGGGCTTGCCAGTTTCATTAATTTTGAAGCATTTTGTGCCACTTTTTAGGGACAGTAAGAACATTGTTTTCATATTTCAGTAACTGATATGCAATAGCCAAGTGGTGCAGTCGTGGCAAAGGGGCATGGCTACAGTGAGGGGGCCCCAGAATTCTCTTGGGCCTAAGGCCCCAGGTTACCTTAACCTGGCCATGGGTACACTAGACAGCATAGCTACCTATTTTCAGGTATGACCCGGGAGAGTACAGCAAAGGGTACATTGACAATAGTAGATACAAGAAAACATCATGGGAACAAGTAGAAGTCCGACCTAGTACACTTATATAAAATATTCAGCAATGACAGTACATGTGCAGGAATCTATATGTAGTAACAAAACAGAAATATAAGTGCAAATAACTAACAGTCATAAGTCATACAACTAGTGAGTAAGTGCTAGAAGAGATGAAACAACAAGATTTCCAGGCAGGTTTGAGAGTAGTAGAGGTTGGAGCCCAGCAGGCAACTAAGAGGAACCAGTACAGGAGTGGGCGGATAGAGGACAGGAGCAGAGTTCACAGCTTAGAAGAGCCATACGAACCTCCTGTTTGAAGCTGTGTGGAGAAGGGGAGAATCTTAGACTCAGTGGAAGGGAGTTCCATAGCTTAGGGGCCCAGCTAAAGAAAGCATTCCCCTCCATTTTGGTTTTACATCTTGGTTGGACAAGAAGAGATTTGTCAGCTGATCTCAGTGGGTAGGCAGAGGTCACAGGTTTGAACAGTAGAGCCAGTTTGTCAGATATCTGGGAAGAGATTATATTCTTAAACAGTAGGAAGTAAACTGTCAGAAGGTTAAGGGGGTAAACCATCCCAGACTGGAGTATAGTGTGCATCGGTGAGTAAGTTTGGGCAAAGACGAAGCAAAATGGCGAATGCTGTTGTAGCAGACATCCCACTTTCACAGGAGCCCTCCAGTAGTTGCCAAAAAGGCTATTAATCCGTACGTCAATTTGGCTCTCAAGATCCCCTGTGCAGTGGCCATCCTTGCTGTGGATATTAGGCTATGTCTCACCTTATATGCCAGTCCAAGTTGAACATTGATAGATTTAATGACTGAGGTTAGGTGCAGGTTAAAATCCAAGGCAGGATTGAGGGTTACTCATAGATATTTAAAAGGGGTAACTTTGTTAAGGGGAGCGCCATCAAGTGCTCCAACACTTAATGGTTGGATGCAGGACCGAATTTTTGAACCTGAACCAAAGAGCATAGTCACCATTTTATTTTCATTTAAGACATGCTTGTTTTGCAGTAGCGAGCTCTGAAAGGTATTGAAGTTACTATTGAGATTTGGGTCGATATCTGAGAGGTTTGAGGAGGATGAGTAAAGAACACGGTTGTCTGTATATAGCAGACCTGAGCAAGCACCAGTGAGCGGTGGGATGTCATTTATGAAGACTGTAAACAGGAGAGGACCAAGAATCAAATGCACGCTGATCCAAGTAGGAGCAAGAGGGGACTTAGCATCTCTGGTCTGGACAAATTGTTGCTGCTTTGAAGATAATTTTGAAACCAGGTGGTGACAGAGGGTGAGAAGCCTAGGGATGACGACTTTGATAGGAGCAGTGGGTGGTCAACTAAATCAAATGCTTTTGTAAGCTCAACAAAAGTAGCCCCAGTGAGAGAGCCTTTGTCCATAGCGAGTCTGACATCATTTGTAAACTGTATGAGAGCAGTGGATGTACTGTGCCCATGTCGGAAACCATGTTGGTCAGGGGTGAAGAGTGTAAAGAAGTGCAGGTGATACGAGACCTGGGTAGCAACAATTTTCTCCAGTATTTTAGAGAGGGTGGACAGGATGGCAATAGGGTGGTAGTTATTCAGGTTAGTGGTGTCCCCCTTTTTGTAGACCAGTACAACTTGAGCAGTCTTCCAGAGGGAAGGGACATGTCCTGTAAGAAGAGACTGGTTGAAAAGTCTAGTCACAGGATAGACTATAGATGGTGCAATGGTTCTTAGGAATTTTGGTAAGGGCCTATCTGCCCCTGCCGATCCAGCACGAGAGATGGACTTAAGTGAGCGTAAGATTTCACTCTCTGAGGCTAGGCGAATGGTGAAAGATGGGTTGGAAGGTTTAAGGTTATCCTGCAGAGAGACAGGTAAAGGCCCAGGAGGTGCAATATAGGAGGAGAGGTAAGTGAATCTGGAGTTAAGAGTCTCGGCGATAGTGAGCAGGTTATTGCAATTACAACCATCCATGACCATATCAGAGATGTTATTGCACTTCTTTTTCTCTATGATGGTGTTAACATGACTCCAAAAACCACGAGAGTCACTGACAGAGGTACTAAGGAGCTGACGGTGGTAATTTTCTTTAGCAGATTATCAGTCCTTGACGAAAATCTCCTAAGTGGGGCATGCAAGTCCCAAACTGTGGAGGAATTTGAAATGAAAAAGGGAAAGGGTCACATTAATGTCAGTGGTCAGACTGTTACAGCAAGATTGCTCAGAAGAGTATTGATGTTCAGTGACTGGAGGCAGCTGGGTCAGATGTATTTTGGAGCTGAAGTGGAATGATGGATTTTCCTGATAGTGAATGTCATGCAGTGGTTGCTGAAGGAATCTAGCAAAATATTTGCAGAGTTAAGCAAGTGGTGGGAGTTTTCTATTATACAATGGCTCCAAAAATTCAGACATCTGATTGGCTGACTGACACAATTTACCCATTGTAAATCCTGGCATGACCAACGGGAAAAGGTGCCAGTAAGCTGTATCTGGAATCCCCATGACACGGTTGAATAAGGCCTTGCCCCATTTGTTATGCAGAGTGTTTAAATGCAAGAATCTGTCCTATCCTCTCTTTTTCTGTCTTATATCTGTCTGATTGCGCAACCAAATTTTCTTGTGAGACCTAGGAACTGATCGCTCCAAGTGTTTCACAGTTCTCTGCCTCTCGCTATCTCTCTACCTTCTCTTGCCACTTCTGCCTTTTCTTCCCCCTTGCATATCTGCGGGTATAAAAATATATGTGAATCTTTATGTGGAAATATTACTGATACTGAGATCCCTTTGTTGAAAACTGTATGTAGTTATACTGTTGAAAAGATTGCAAAAAGCTATTTGGAACTCAAGGGGTTAACCTGAGATGCTGAGATTTTTAAGCCCTTTGCAGAGCTGTGAGCAGGAGGTCAGTTCTGGGTCACAGTGCTATTTTTGCTGCACCTGCTGAAACTGACAAGAATATTGTGTGAGAAGCAGAATGTTCTCTTAAAGAGCTCCCTCCAAAGATGTGTTATAAAATGAGCAGCAATGTTTTGCAAGCGAGAGAGACTGAGATTTGAAACTGTGAAGAAACGCTTAGGATTGTTCGCTGTACTACCTTTGTAAATAGTTACTGAACACATATTTATTTTTTATTTTGCTGTTATTGAGGAAAAAAAAATGCTGTTTTCGAATTTCTCAAGTACTCCTGGTTTTCCTATGCTTCCTGTCCTGTGCCTCAGTGACAGATGGTTTTAGAAGTGAGATTTACGCAGAGCATACTCTAAGCCAGAAGTCTTTTGTGTGAGTACTAGACCTGGTACCAGGGAGTCATAGCAGAAAGGTATGGATTCTGCAGCAGCAAGACTAGGAATGATTACCAGAAGAATGGCAGCCAAACTAGCAGAGGCAAAAGTCCAAACTGAGACTGTACAGCCAGCACTAGTCATGGAAAAAAAGAGTAGGCAGTGACAGAATCTGAAAGCCTGACTGCCTTTTTCAAATGGTGGGCTATATAACAAACAGAGATGAGAGGAGATGCAGTAGAGAGAAAGAGATTCAACATTTAGTGACACAGAGAAAAGAATAAATGCAACAACTGGAGAAGTGGAGAAAAAGAGATGCAGTGACAGGAGTAGCAAAGAACAGAATAGATGCAGTGTTGGATGGATGCCTTGCAAGTTATCAAAGCTGGAGAAATCTGGCACTAGTCCAGCAGAGCAACAAGACACAAACAACTTACAGTACATTAAACTTACAAAGTTGTGTCCCTTGGATAATATCAAAGCATACCTGACAACTTTTGAAAGGGTTGCCACAGCCTGCCAGTGGCCAAAGCAGCAATGGGCAATCAGACTGGTACCTCACCTTATAGGGAAAGCCCAACTTGCCTACAGCAATATGGACACTGCACAGTCAAAAAAATATGACCTAGTGGAATTGGAAATCCTGAAAAGGTATGACATCTCAGGAGAGACCTACAGGCAGAGATTTTGGTCTCTGAAGTACAACTCAGTTGACAATCCTTGAACTCCTTATGAAATGGCTCCAACCAGATGGCAAAACACTCATACAGATTACTGAAACGTTTGTGATGGGGCAGTTGCTCAACGTCCTACCCAGAGACGTACAGCTTTGGGTAAACGAACACCTACCAGAAAGTGGGGAAAAGGCAGTTTATTTGGCTGAATACTACCAAATGGCCAGACAGACACCACAACAGCGAGGTAACAGCCAAGCACTGGTAAGACACTCTTTTCCCCATTTAAACTCCAAGTCTGATAAGAACTGCGTTGGGGGTAACAAATCTGCACTCAGACTTTATTTGCTATAATTGTAACAAGCCAGGTCATATTGCAAGAAATTGCCATAGTAAGAAGAGTGACACTGGAACAGATTTGTCCTTAGCAAATTGGGGCAAGCACTTAACAGATGTGAAGGTGGGAAATAAGACTGTGAAGGAACTTATTGATTCTATAAGGTGAGGTACCAGTCTGATTGCCCATTGCTGCTTTGGCCAAACCTTTTTAACATGCATTTTAAGGACTGAAACACTCAACAAGACTGTCTGAGGGTGATAAGGGAAGATTCTTTCGGCAGTGATACTTAGTAGTCGGTACAGCTCCTTCAGTAATGCTGCACTAAAATGACTACCCTGATCAGTAATACTCGCTTTAGGTATGCCCACCCTGTGGAAAATTTAGCAAGCTCTGCTGCCACATTTGGGGCTGTAAGACTACGCATTGGAACTGCTTCTGGGTATGGAGTAGCATAGTCACATACTACCAAAATGAATCGATTACCCTTTTTACTTTTGCCTAAGGGGCCAACCACATCCACTGCAATTCTCTCAAAAGGCTCATCTGTCAAAGGTAGGGGCACCTTGTCTTTTAGTTGCTGGGATTACTTTCTGAAACTCAGCACAGTAACTGCAATAGGTAGCAACATCTTCATGAATTCCAGGCCAGTAAAATCTGTACAGGATTCTGGCAAGGGTGCAATCCCTCCCTGAGTGACCAGCCACTGGACTATCATGTGCTATCTGTAAAAATTCAGATCTGTACTTTTGTGGTATAACCAATTGTTCTATCTGGCCCTATGTCTGAAGTTTAACCCAAACTCTGTACAGTAGCCCCTTATATTTTTAAACATAGATTCATCCTGTTTTGGTTTCACCTCCAGCTACTTAAAATAACCCTGGAAAGAAACATTGTTAGCTTGTTCTGAAAGAAAATCATAATCAATCAGTTTAGTTTCAGCATTTTCATAGGTTAACCCCCTTATGTCAGTCAGTCTTTTGTTGCCACTGTTTCTTCAGGCATCTTCTTTGTTTTCTAGACATCCAGATCTTGGAGCTGTGCTCAAACAAGTCTGAATCAAAATCAGTGAAAGAAAAAGGGTTCTGACCATCTGAGATTTTCTTTGCCTGAGCTCTTGTCACCACAGCTGTTAAAACATCAGGATTTACTTCCTCTTTGGTTAACTCAGTAAATCCTGGGAAGTCATTTCCAATTATTACAGGTACAGGTAACTTAGGTACTACCCATACTTTCATTTGGTGTGACACCCCATTAATAGTCAGAGTCACTTGGCTGGTGGGATAGTACCGAGTGTCCCTGTGGATGCAGATGACACCAGTACCTGGTCCTTTTGGACATTGTTTTCCCAGCACTTCAATATGCACTGGAAGGTTTGTAAAAGAGGAAGGGAAAGACTGCGACCATTACTTACCTTACCTGCTTTTTGCTTACAGAGAAGCACCACAAGCATCAGCAGGTTTTTCGCCATTTGAAATGCTGTATTTATTTATTTATTTAGTTAAACATCAATTTAGAAACCTTTGAGCCAGAGGCTCATTTACAAAGGTACCTCGTCACAAAGAGGACATCAGAACAGTAGTACAAGGGACACAGTACTTACAAACAAAAAAGTTACAGTTCAATTACAGTTTTGTTACAATAGAGTTCAATCTCCAACGAGCAAAAGATAACAAAAGGTGCAAAACTTATGGTCGGGGGAGAGCTGGTGGGGGTAGAAGGGAGGGAGATAGGGGAGGAGGAATAAGTAGGGAAAGGAAGGGGGGGAGCCGCTCAGTGAGCATTGTCAAACAGAGTGTATATATATATATTTTTTTTTTTTACACTAGGCTAGCGGCAGTTGCATTTGTGAGGGCTAAGCAGGAAGTTTCTGAGCCTGGGCTTAAAGCAAGCTAAGGTTAGAGAGTTTGAGACACTGGCAGGGAGGGAGTTATGGTATGTATGGTAGACAACCGAGAGGGCCACTAGATGTAATAAAAGAAACCTGGAAAGATGACCCCCATTAGAAATTCTATTACATCTTATATGTGTGCTCTGAGAAAGAAGCTGACAAAATATGTTGAAATTGCCTATAGTAATCAGGAAGAGTCCCCAAACCAGCAGAAGGTTTATTATGACCATGGGGTAAAAGAAAGTTTTTGAGCCAGGTGAAAAGGTCTTGCTACTGTTGCCCATTACAGAAAATAATCTGTTAATGAAGTGGCAAGGTCCTTATAAAGTGTTTAGACGTACTGGCACAGTTAACTATGAGACTGAGATCCCTGCTAGGAAAAATCCTACTAGGATATTCTAGGAGTTCTATGAATGGGTAACATCAGAACTGGACAGGGGTAAACCTGTGGATGTATTATTCTTGGACTTCAGCAAGGCGTTTGACTCTGTCCCCCATAATGGTCTGGTGGAGAAACTGATGGGGTTAGGAGTAGGCCCTTTGATGGTCAGATGGATTGAAAACTGGCTAGCTGGACGCACTCAGAGAGTAGTGGTCTGTGGGGAGCTCTCGAACTCTAGAGAGGTTGGTAGTGGGGTAGCGCAGGAGCTCGGTCCTGGGTCCGATCCTGTTTAATGCATACATATCGGACATCAGGGAGGGTATAGGGTGAAATGAGTCTCTTCGGATGACTCAAGATGGGAGCAGTAGTTGAGGGAGAAGAGGAGGTTGGCCCTGCAAGGGACCTGGACACCCTGGAAGCTGGGCTCACACATGGAATTAAATTTCAATATCACCAAGTGCAAGGTGTTGCATCTTGGTGGGGAACTAAACACAGGTACACCCTGGGAGGGAGCTGGAGGCCTCAATAGGGAAAAAGACCTAGGGGTCATGGTGGATGCATGTATGAATAACTCTGAGCAGTGCAGGAGAAGGCTAGCAAGGCAAACAGGATGTTGGGATGCATCGTGAGGGGATCACCTCTAGGAGCAAGGAAGTGATTCTGCCGCTGTACAATGGACTGGTTAGACCACACCTTGAGTACTGTGTACAGTACTGGAGACCACACTTAAAGAGGGACATACAGCTCCTAGAGAGGGTACAGGAGGAGGCAACAAAGATGATCCGAGGGCTAGGATTTGACGTATGAGGACAGACTTAAGGAGCTCTGCCTGTTTTCACTGGAGGAGAGGAGAGACAGGGGACATGCTTGAGGTCTTCAAGTACCTCAAGGGAATAAATAGGAGTAAACATGGAGGGATCTTTAGACTAAAGCAGGGAGGTATCACCAGAGGGCATGGTTTGAAGTTGGAAGGTGGAAGGGTAAGGGAAAAGAGGAGGAGTTTTTCACTGAGAGGGTGGTGGACCCTTGGAATGCACTGCCTGGTGAGCTAGTTCAGAGATCCACAGTGGAGGGCTTCAAGAGAGGATGGGACAGACACAGAAAGTGGATGTATCAGATGATGTCCTGTCCCAGTGGGGTGGGGATGGATGATATGGGTTTCTGGAGCACAAGGGATGGGAGGGTCTCGGCACCCAACTAAGGATCTAAAGTTCGAGCAGACTCGATAGACCATAAGGCCTAATCTGCTGGCAAATAGTATGTTAGATATACCATGCTAACCTCCTCAAGAAATGGTTTAAAAAAACACCAAAAGCTGCTTTGCTAGTTTTACCAGAAACTGATGATAAAGAAGATATTGATGTAGCATACGATAGACTGGAACACACTGTAACTGCTGATACTGTACAGGAGAATGTTTCCTTAACCTCCAAACACACTGCAGAAATGTGTAACTTGCCAAAGTCATTTAACTGTACTTTCACCACTGTACCAGGCTGAGCAAAATTGGTTGAGCATATAATAGTGACAAGGGATGCTTGCCCTATTAGACAAAAGACAGACAGATTATCAGAGCAGTTAAGAGCAGATGTAGTTAAGGAAATAAAAATACGAAAGAAATGGGTATCATAGAAGAGTTGAGAAGTGCTTGGTAATCACCAATGGTGATTGTAAACAAAAAAGAAAGGGGTGTAAGAATCTGCCTTGATTTTAGGAAATTTAATCAAGTGTCAGAATTTGACAGTTATCCTATGCTCAGAATAAATGATTTGGCGGACAGACTAGGAAGTGCCAAGTACAGCAGTACCCTTGATCTCACCAAGGGTTACTGGCAGATCCCCCAGCTAAAGAATCCAGAGACAAAACTGCATTTGCCACTCCTGTATGATTGTCAGTTCACCAGCATGCCGTTTGGTTTAGTACATGGCGCACCCACTACATTCCAGCAGTACATGGATGTAATTGTACCCCCCTCACATTGGCTATTGTGCTGCGTACCTGGATGATGTCGGTGTGTACAGTCTAGACTGGAAAAGCTACCTGAAACACCTATGAGCAGTTATCCAGTCAATTAAAAAGATAGGTCTGACAATCCTACCAAGTGTGCATTGGGCATGCAGAATGTGACGGGGAGCTCCTGCCACTCTTGAAGACTGACCTTTTCTTACATCTGTTGCAACAGTTCTTCTGTTTCTTAGCCTACTCTATCCTTTACAATTTATAGTCCATAAGGTTGTCCACCTATGGGCACCCCTGTCCCTTTTCTTGACTATGCTATGGTGTCCCCGTTAATTTTCCTCTTCCCTCTCAGGTCCTCGTAGAGAGAGGTTGTTGTGGTGACCTCCAAGTGTATGTAATACAGGTTGTGTTTATTGTTGTTGGATTTAGTATGTAATAGCATTATGTCATAAAATACCTTGATGTATATAGCTTATGTTTATGAAACCTATTCATGTTGAAAATACCATGGCACTAGGTGTTTTTGATAATGGTAAAAAGTACTAGGTGACTATTACAGACATTAAGTTAGTTGTGCTGTTTAAAATGTACGTAAGTTGCTGTTAACAGAACAGGTCTAAATGTCATAGTGATTTGCATATATCTCATGATGCTTTGCATTATGGAAGTATGTATGATGATGTATTTCTTCGAAACTTGATTTTTTGCCAATGCCCTTTGGGGTAACCTTTCTTTTACTATTTCTGCACTGAGGTTCTTTGTTTTTGTTTTTTTCCTTTTTGAGCCCCCAATACCCAAACAAACAAGGCCCACATAGGGGTGGAGGTTGCATCACAACTGGTAAGTTAGATCAGACTCAGTAACTGCTGGCTAAGTGTGGATAAAGGACATTCATAGTCTGTTGCTGCAAACTGATGTACTGATGGAGGAATATGCCATTTCTGAAGGTTATTTTATGTATTTTGAATAAACATCACACAGAGATTGTGTGTTGAACTTGAAGTTTGGTGTCTGGTTCATCTGTTATTCCACAACCCCTCCATACAGGAAACCAGATATTTAGGCTATGTTTTGGGAAATGGAGAAGTCAAGCCAGAGGTTTCCAAAACAGAAGCTATAGCTAGCAGCCCTGTCCCCAAAACCAAGAAACATGTCAGGTCATTTTTAGGGCTGGCTGGTTATTATTGGAGATTTGTTCCCAGCATTGCTGAGTTATCTACTTCCCTCACTGAGCTCACAAAGAAACTGTTCCCGAATAATCTGAAATAGACCACAGAGTGTGACCAGGCTTTTCAGGCCATTAAGGCTGTATTATGTTTAGCCCCTGTTTTAAGAAGCCCAGACTCTGAGAAACAATTTCTGTTATAGACATACATCAGAGGTAGGCCTTGGTCAGTCTTGAATCAGCATATAGCTGGAAAAGAACATTCTATTCTATACATAAGTAGGAAATTGCACGACAGGAAGAAAAGGAACTCCACCATTGAAAAGTGCCTTACAGCAAAATGGGCCATGGAGTCCCTTAAGTTTCACTTACCAGGAGCTGACTTTGTACTTGTAACTGAATATAGTCCTCTCTGTTGGCTTAACCAAATGAAGGATAAAAATTCTAGAATCACATGATGGTACTTGGCACTACAGGCATTTAAATTTAAAGTGATACACAAATCCGGGAAACAGAATGTCAATGCTGATTTTCTGTTAAGATATGGATCAGGAATTGAGAATTCCGAAGGTTAAACAAATGCGAGTTGAAACTTCTCTGTTTGCTATGCTGCGTGTGCACTGAACTATAAAAGTTATAAGCTAATGCTAGAAAATAAAAGAAAATTTTGGAAACCTGTTTTTGTAAAACAGGTTCCCTCCTAAAGAGGTGGGTATGTGACAGGGTTGAATAAGGCACTGCTCCATTTGTTATGCAGAAAGTGTTTAAATGCAAGGATCTGTTCTATCGTCTCCTTTTCTGTCTCTGGTCTGTCTGGTTGTGCAACCAAAATGTTCTTGTGAGACCTAGGAACTGATCACTCCGATGATTTCACAGTTCTTCTCCTGTTGCTATCTTTCTATCTTCCCTTGCTATTTCTGTCTTTTCTTTCCCCTTGCATATCTGTGAGTATAAAAATATATGTGAATCATTATGTGGAAATGTCACTGATACATACTGGGATCCCGTTGCTTAAAACTGTACATAGTTATACTGTTGAAATGATTCAAAAAGCTATTCAGCACTCAAGGGGTTAACCTGAGATGCTGAGATTGTTAAGCCCCTTGCAGAGCTGTGAGCAGGAGGTCAGTTCTGGGTCACAGTGTTCTTTTTGTTGCACCTAGTGAGACTGACAAGAACATTGTGTGAGAAGCAGGATGTTCTCTTAACGAACTCCCTGCAAAAACTTGTTATAAAAGGAGCAGCAATGTTTTGTGAGAGACTGAGATTTGAAACTGTGAAGAAACACTCAGGACTGTTTTCATTGTACTGCCTTTGTAAATAGTTACACTGAACACATTAGTATTTTTTATTTTGCTGCTGTTGAGAAAAATAAAACGCTATTTGCCAATTTTACAACTGCTACTGGTTTTCCTATGCTTCCTGACCTGTACCTCAATGACAATCCCCACTAGTTTAAATCATATTGACCTTGCGAAACTCAAACCCGAAAGCTGCCATGTTGCTTATCAGTAAACGGTGACAAGACTATAAAATGGAGTGCTCAACTGGCCACAACAGCTAGCTAACTCACTTTGCATACAAGAACAAAGGTTTGTTTTTTTTAAACCTTTCCTCTGAGAAGTTGTGCGATGCACCCTCTTTACCTCTCTACACATGTTTACCACTGTGGGCTGTGTTTCCCAATCCCAACCACACTGTCAGCTGGCAGCTAGCAAATCCACTTATAAATGCCCCAAATAAGTACTATAGTAAAACAAAAATATCTCCCAACTAAAACCACAACATCCTCCCGACCACAAAAGTCACACGAAAACCGGAACTGCTAAAGGCATGGCAAACCCAGAAACACACAAAGGCAGTCTCAGTACTCATGCAGCGCTCTGCAAAGATCTTATTAGAACTCTCAGGCTGTCTGTTAAAAACAAAACTAAACCTGAAGCCTAGCATCTTTTTTTTTTCCCACTAAACATAAGAGTGACTCAGGTACGGGGGGGTGGGGGAGAATAAAAAAAAAAAAGCAAACCCCATGCTCTCTATTACTAAACCTATGGGAAGGGGGTGATTATTCTACCTAGCAACAGATAACTATTTTTAGGGTGCAACAATAAATTCAAATAAAAATTATATAAAGAACAAAAAAGTTTTTTTTTTTTTTTTTTAGTGAAGGTACATGTGTATTCAATATACCAGTCCAGGATGTGAGTTATGCTGAGAATTATCCACTTCTGGTGTGGTTTATTCACTTTTGACTGTGGCCTCATGACCGAACCACACCAGGTGTGGGTAAAATCAACATAACCCACACTCTGTCGTGGTATATTGCTTAAATGTAGTCAGATGCAGAATCAGACCCCAAAAGGAATCTGACTCCAATTCAGAATCCTGCTTGTTTTTCGGTAAAATTATAGGCCTTCATTTCTGGAAAAAAAAAAAAAAGTACAGAATCCAGGTTATCTGCTTCCATAAATCAGATTCTGGGCAACCTTAGTTCAAACCTCTGACAGAAGGGGTCAGGGAGCCATCATCAGTGACAACCTGAAGTCTACAGCCCAGTTCAATAAGGCATATGGGAACTGAAGTTAGATGCTTGGGTGTATAGGCAGGGTGTTCACTAGCAGAAGGAAGGAGGTGATACTGCCCCTCTACAGATCCCTGGTTAGGTCACACCTGGAGTTCTGTGCACTGTTATGGAGTCTCCACCTTAAGAAAAGACAGGAGTCAATTGTGCAGGGTCCAGAGGAGTACTATAGAAATTATCTAGAAGCAACAAAGAAAGATGTTGAGAGAGGCTGGAGTGTTTTAGCATGTACTCTCTGTAGGCCAGGAGAGGGTGGGGCAGGACAGACATTTACAGGTTCTTTATGTGAATAAATAGGACAGACAACAATGTTCTATTTATGAGCTATGAAAACACTGTATCCGGGGGACATGGTTGGAAGTTGTCATTGGTGGTTTTGAGGGAGGGATTCAGAAGAGATGCAAGTGGCTTTTTTCCATGGAGAGGGTGGTGAAAGAATAAAACCGTTTTCTTTAGTAGGTGGTTAAAGTCAAGTCAGTGTTGTGGTTCCTGCATGTATGAGTCAGCCACAAGAGTATAGTGAGGTCTACGGGAAGGGGGAGTATAGACAGCCTGGGAGGGTACTGACATGCAGTTAGGGTCATCAGCTCAGTATACCTAATCTGATGTAGGTTAAACATGGAGTCAGGCAGGTAATGGGCAGACAGGATGCACTGCTGGGCCTTTCTCGGTCAAGAAATTCTATGTATCTTTGTAACACATTGAGTTCTGCAGACATAGATTCCATATACGCAGAACTTTTCCCCAAGTTTGGCACACTGTAAATAGAAACTCCTTTAATCTCTCGATATCCATCACGAGACACTATTCAAAATGAGCCTCCAAGTGTTTTATTATAAGGATGTGGTCTACATTGCAGTTTCCAAGACATCCCAGGGCTGATAGGACTCCTCCACCACTCTTTCTGTCACTTTGCCATAAATTGTCAACCCCATACTCACCATTATTCCCTCTGCTCAGAGCTCTCTCACTCCTTTCTCTTGAAGGCATACTCTTTCTCCCCTCTGCCACACTGGTGTCTAAATTCTGATTCTCTGTTCTCTCCTGCTGCATCTCCTCCTTCCCCTGTCTCTCCCTTCCCTCCTCAACCTATTCAGTATGGCAAGCCCCTTGAGAGGAATTCTGGGCCCCAGAAAAGGTTCAGACTCTGGGGCCCCTATGCAGCTGTGTACAACAGTATACCAGGAAACCTGGGCCCTTCTTTGGTGCTGGGCCCTGGGAATTATCCCTAGCTTCTCTGCCCCCTCAAGGGCCCTGCACTCAGGAGCTCTAGCTGTCACTCCCCCAATGCTCCCTTTTTATGGCTGCATAGCAATACCTATGCAATGTATTGCTAACAAGTGGAGAGAGAGCAGGGCAGACAGGAACAGGAACTATCATATTACCTTGTATTGTACTTCCACACTGGAGTTTCATCACCTCATTGGTATGCATGAAATCCTTCCCTTCTGTTTAGGTATGTGCCCTGCACACCACTCTCCTTCCTCCATCTTGGTCTGCTTTATTCATGAATCTATAGTTGTGATATTTTTTTCTGTTTTCTGTCATACCTCTGCAGCTGGAAGAATGCTGCTGAATACACATAATACTTTACATAGCATGGAAAAGTGTCAGTGACTGAAGAACAATTCTAGCATCAACCAATATAGATCTGACACAGCAGAAACAGTTTTTTTTTACATCCATAGTATGTACTTTACTGTGATAAGACACCTGGTGAAGAGAATGACAGGCAGGCAGTCATATGTTTTTTTGTGTGATCTTTTTACCTCCTCCTACAATGCTCTGGTGTCTGCCTCTCCTTCGAGCCCTCCAAGCCTTCTCCACTCCCTGGCCATCCTCTTCCTGAGCCCTGCCAATCCACCACACATTGCAGCCAACCCTCCGAGATGTCCCAGAGTAACCCATCTCCGGGTGGGTCCCCCTCCTCCAAGGGGGAAGACGCTGGATAAGGGGGAAACCTCAGCACTCTATCTTTACTTGACTCGGGGGTGCTGCTGTGGAGGGGCAGGCTCCCGGAGGTTCCTGGTATGTGGTTGAATGCGGAAGCTGCATCCCAAGCGGCAAATGGTTGTTTTCTGCTTCTCTTTGGTTGTCCCTCCAGTCAGCTGCTGCTTAGTAGTGCCCTGGTCCCCACTGGGGCCACTACAAGAGTGGAGCTGCCCACCCAATCCACCCCAGGAGAGGAGAGCAGTCCTCCTGACATATCCTCTCCTTCCCCAGCCAGCCCTTGACAACCTGAGTCCTGGCAGTCATTATGTTAATAATGACTCCATTTTACCTAGGTCTGCAGAGACTGGCAATGTAAACAGAATTCTAAGCTCTGGGTTGACTCTGCTGCCTATCTGATCACCAAGGAGCTCTACCATTTTACAACTATATCAGATCCCTATCAGCAAGTAATTGTACCAAGCCAAGATGATAATACGCACAAATACAATACTGCTTTGCATCAGAAGAGATGGAAAAATAATACATATTTTACAGGTGCGTGATACCTTTTGTTGGACATTATACTCCTAAAAACTAATCTCAAAAGCAAATCTTTAGTCTAACAAATGGTATGACAAGGAACATTTTTCTTCTTTAATATAATGGACTGGAGCCGGCCCGGTGGCGCTGAGGGTTGAGGCACTGGATGCCACACCTCATGCTATGGGTTCAGGAATGGATTCTGGTCATTCGGGGGGGAGGAAGGATTGATCATCCGGAGGACTGCTGTCCTTCATTGTGGTGGAGGGATTTGTGCTGCATGCTGTCGACAGACACCCAACAGTGACTGGGTGTCGGCACAGGTGCCCAGCCATGTAGCAGGGTTGGCCCATGTCCAGGTTGATTGGTTACATCAGCACTCCTCATCCTGTCCCTGCCATGGTGGAGGAATCCATGGGGAAATTCCAGGGACGGATGGACCAGGTGATCATAGGGGCTGGAGGATGTACCCCTCCGAGGGAAGGGTCGTAGCCCCTGTCAGGTTTGTGGTGGCAGAAAAGAACATATGGAAAAAAATGTATATCTCATAGACTGGACTAACATGGCTGGCACATTTGTACATCAGAATAGGCCAAAATTTATCCACGTTGTTATGTGCAATGTCTTCTGCAGAAATTGGTTTTGGGGGACGGGCAAAGAGAGGATAAAAAAGGGAGTGTAATAGTTTTGTTGGGGAAGTGCAGTTTAGCATCTGCTTCTTAAAAGAAGCAGAGCAAATCCCTGTTTAATCTGTTGCAAAACACCTTAATGATTTTTGATATCTCATGAACCTTGTTCTTACACTTCACTACTGCAACTTGCTCAGGATAACAGTAAGATCAAAAGCCCTATGAAGAAAGACTAAAGGACCTCGGTATGTACACCCTGGAAGAGAGCAGGGGAAGGGGATATGATAGAGACCTTTAAATACCTCAGGGGGTAAATAATGTACAGGAGCGAAGTACTTTTCAAAAGAAAATGTGCTCAAGAACAAAGGAACGTGCTATGAAGCTCGATGGGGGTAGATTCAGGAGAGATGTTAGGAAGTACTTCTTCACAGAAAAAGTGGTGGATTCCTGGCACAATCATCCAGCAGAGTTGGTGGGGGCGAAGACGGTGGGGTTCAAGAATGCATGGTATAAGCACAAGGGAATCATAGTGGAAAGGAAGGGAGGGGGAGGGAGAAAGTGTGGTAGATCAAGTACAGTCTGCGTTAACAGTGTAGGTAGGG
Source organism: Neoceratodus forsteri (assembly GCA_016271365.2). Lineage (NCBI taxonomy): Eukaryota > Metazoa > Chordata > Ceratodontiformes > Ceratodontidae > Neoceratodus > Neoceratodus forsteri. The sequence continues at coordinate 413,098,077 of CM028129.1, read as the reverse complement.
GAAAAAGGGCAGACTAGGTGGGCCAAGTGGTCCTTATCTGCTGTCAAATTCTGTGTTTCTTAGTGGCTGTGGTGGGATTTGCACCTGAACTGGCTGATTCTGAAGCCGGTGATTTAGCCGCTAGAACCCAAGTCCATTCCTCTGCCACATTTGTAAGACTACTTAGTGAAGCTTAAAGCTGGCAGTAGTAGAAAGGGGAGGGAACCCGGGGAAACTCAGTTTTGGGAGTGACATTAAAAGTCTGACTCAGTTCCAGGGCTAAAATGAGGATTGACTACTTCCGTGTAAAATAGACAAACCTAAAGGCATAAAACGGACTAAAGTGTGAAAATGCAACATAAATTAAAGACATACTTCTCCAGATCAGATATGCCTGATGCTAGATCACAGGTGAAGATTCCCTCAATGAATCCTTTCCATTTCTAACACTGAAAGCAGACTTCTTGTTAGCGTTGCATAGAATGTGGCCAAAAGTGGTGAACTTTGCTGTTTAAACTGCTCAGAAAGAGAGAAAGTAAGCAGGGTGCTGATTGCAGCGGAGCTGTAATGCAATGTTAATATACACAGTTGCATACCAGCTACTTGATGACCCCCCCATTTCAAGTACTTCCCAAAGGATGGTTGAATCCATGCCCCATACACTTTTTTCCTGTTGTCCAGTAAATGTGGGATTTTTACATCACAGTGTGTCAAGTAAATTACAGCTAAGCCATACATTATTTTATATTGCTTATCAGAATAATGCATTATCAGCCATATTGGCTCTGAACAGACTTTGTTTAAAAGTCTGCTGAGCAATCGTCCCTTTCTTTCAGATTCTTCTTATTCATTTTTCTTCCTCTCATTTCTAAATGAACAGTGGATAAACTGGAAATGTTATGTTGTAACTGTCGCCTTGAGATTTGTGAGTGAAGGAACTGTCATCTGTAGATGAGGGAACTCTTCGGTAGTATTCAGTTGCACCCCCCTTTTTTTATCAGTGCATTGACCAGTCTATCTATGCCCCGGTGGGGTTGAACATGGACAAGGGTGCTGCCATGTATGGCAGTAATATTGATGGTTCAGCTGTCAATGCAAACATTCATGTAAAGTGGTTCACCCTTCTCATTTACCCAGAAGTGGTTAACCTGTTTGGAATCTTACTTCTGATCCTTGGGTAGAGGAACATCTGCACACCTAAGGTCCATGCTGGATGCTCCAAGCCTGCAGATGTACTGACATGCCTACTGTGCAGGATATCTGGGCCACATGCCACCCCACAGGGGTGAGGGTGGCAAGACCACTTCCATACATAGCCCACCACTTGGCAAACCAGTGTGTGGCCTGCCCCTTTACGAACATATATTTTCTCTTCATCGCATCCAAAGCCTTCAAAATGTTCCTGGTCCCAGCACAGTACTGGAAAACCCTGTTTCCTAAATTGATGCCCTTTCTGCTCTTAGTGAGTATTAATACCAACTCTGGATTCAGTCTGGTATTCCGTCAAAGCACTCACAGTGTTCAGGGTGAATTCATTCTCTTGCCTTGGGCCCACCAGGCTGGTGTCCCTAGCTGTGAAAAAACACCCAGGAACTCCCAGTGCCCACTCACATATGGCAGGGCCCACAGCAGCTGGAGCTCCATTTGCACTGTAGTATCTTATAGCCTCAAGGGACAGCCTGGCATAAACAGCCACAGATGCCAATCTTACTATTTTGGGGACCCTCCCCACATACCTGAAACCATCTCCTACCTGTACCCCAGAGTGAAACTTCAATCCTGCTTCAATGTCACCTTCCATTTCCTTGGATGGCTACTGCAGAATCCACCTAGGTCACCCCAGTTATCCACGATCCCCAATTCCTCTTCAAGCCCAAAGGCCATCATGTGGCACTCCTTGAGAGCATAAGAATTCCTTCTCCCTTACCAAGATTCCTATAATTATCCCACTCATGGGTCACCCTGCTTGGAATCCCACCTCTGATCCTTAGATAAAGGAACATCTGCATGCTCAAGGTCCACTCTGGATGCTTCAGGCCTGCAGATGTACTATTTAACATTCCAGCAGAGCAGTGTGTTGGCCACATGCCACCCCACAGAGGCAAGGGTGGCAAGGTCACTTCTGTATACAGATGACTACTTAGCAAATCAGTGTGTGGCCTGCCCCCTAGGAGCATGTCGGGGATTTTTTCCTCTGGCTCAGTCTCTTTGTTGTGTGGAGTGCCTCAGGGTTCTGTGCTGTCGCCCATGTTATTTGCAGTGTACATTCTGCCCCTTGGAAACATTATAAGACTGTATGAGGTTTCACTGCTATGCAGATGATACTCAGCTATACCTGTCTTTTGCACCCGTCCAGGATGGAGCTCTCTCGATATTTAATAACTGTCTGGGGGAGATCCAAGACTGGATGGATTCTAGTTGGCTAAAGTTGAACTCAGTTTTCTCCGAGGTTTTGATTGTGGACCCGGGTGGTCAGATTGGGAGGTCATGTGTTGGCGCGTCGTCTGGAATTTTTCTCGGCGGTGTGTCGCTTTCGGCCTCTGAACGGGTGCGTAACCATGGGGTGATTCTTGACGATAGGCTGACTCTTCAATCTCAGGTGTCAGACGTCGTCAAGACTTCCTTTTACCGTCTTAGGAATATTGCCCGGGTTAGGCACCTTGTTCCGTCTGACTCCCTGCCAACTTTGGTCCACGCTTTTGTGTCCTTGCGCCTTGATTACTGCAACGCCTTTTACTTTGGGCTTTCTGGGGTTGAAATCCGCCGCCTACAGCTAGTGCAGAACGCGGCAGCCCGGGTTTTGACTGGGACAAGCAGGTCCTATCATATTACCCCGGTGCTCCGCGAGCTGCACTGGCTCCCAGTATGGTGGCGGATCACCTTTAAAGTCATTTTATTGACTTTCAAAGCCCTTCACGATCAGGGTCCAGCCTATCTGAAAGGCCTTCTGGTGTCTCATTGCCCTAGCCAATCACTCCGCTCGGCTGACGTGGGGTTGTTAGAGATTCCAAGAGTGAGTTTGAAATCTTCCGGCAGTAGAGCTTTTTTCTACGCCACACCCACTCTTTGGAATTCTCTACCTTGCCAGTTACGGGAATGCTCCTCCGTGGAGACTTTTAAAAAGGAATTAAAAACCTATCTCTGGAGAAGGGCCTTTTTTGAAAGTTAAACGCACTGCATAGTGTGTGTAATTTTATTGTAATTTATTATGTTTTTAGAATATATTTTATAATTTTCATGGTTTGTTGTTTGTATTGTTTGCTGATGTTTTTATGGACTTGTTCAGCGCCTTGATATTATGAAAGGCGCTTTATAAATAAAATTATTATTATTATATCAGTTCCCTTCCCTGCACTCACTCACACAACTGGCATGCCTGTGCAGCTTCCCCATGCCAGCTTCCCTGGGCTAGTCCACTGCTTTGATCCCTCATGAATGCTTTGAGAGCACCGACATAGGGTCACCTGGAGTCTGACACCCTCTCCCCTTTTACTCCTGGGCTGACTAGCCCTTTGCTTTACTCCACTCTACCCAGCTTTCCATTGAGAACTCACTGACTTTGGGACACAGGAGGGCTCCTCTTTATTACCTATGCTCTACTCCTTTTCCACCATCTCCATGAGGGTTATGCAAATGCACCCTATCCCTCCATTGTGCAAGTCTAGTAACAACCCTGTCTGCTACCATTGGGAAGGGGTTGTTACATAATGAAGAAAGATGGCAGAGGTGCAGGAGCTTGTAACATTTTGAAAGCAGAAATTATTTTCTGTGGATTCCTGCCCAATTTATCCCTTGATCCTAAAAGTCTCACTCGGTGAGGTCATGCTTCATTCCTGCTCCTGTACTTGGCTCCTCTCCTCCCCCACCAAGTGTCTTATATCTGTCACCTCTCTCTCTCTCTCTCTCTCTCTCTCTCTCGCTGTAATAAAACACCTCTGCCCTGTCATCATGCTACACCCTACTCCCCTCCATTGCACCTCCTTCCCTCCCTCCTTTAGCCCCTTCAAAATACCTTGTCCCCTTGGTGATGCCACATCCTCTGTGTATCTGTTACCCAGTAACAGTTGTTTCTAGTTACACTTAGTATATCTCAGCTATTTACTTATATACAATCACCAGTTCATTTATGTAATTATATAAACCATTGTACTGCTATAGTATTACAATATATGGTATGGGGCTGCTGTGTGTTGAAATCCTTCCACTCAAAAATACTTTTGTGCCACATATCAAAGGCCACAAAAAGTTGTTGTCCCATAGCAGTTACATCAGTACTATGATGCAACAATTTTCAAATGCCAGAATCTTGTCAGTTAATATCCCTAGTGTACATTTGAAATGTTGCAGCTTCGCTCTTCAGAATAATAATGTTAAAAGTTATACTGGCAACGGAAAAGCCCCGACTGCTGCACAGATCGGGGCTTCACCGCTCCGGTCCCCCTTGCAGTCACCATAATAAACATCTGGTTTATTTACCGTATCGCTTGTAAAATCCTGAGAATCTGCCAATGGTGCCTCCGAACCACTGCGATCTCGCTGGAAATGTCGTGAGATTGTGATGTTTTATTACCTCAGCATTAATAAAGTCCCTATGTTTGGAACAATAATGGAGTCTGTATCTTCAATACCCGGTGCTATTTTCACGGAATTTGACCAAATCACATGGGTATGCCTGCCATGGGAATTAGTCAAATTCTGTGAAAATAGCACCAGGTATTGATGATACAGACCCATGGTTTGTTCCATACATAGGGACTGTATTAATGCGCGGTAATGAAACATCACAATCTCGCAATGTTTCCAGTGAGATTGCGGTGGTTCCAAAGTGCCATAAACATGGCAAAAAAAGCTATTAACTAAGGTAAAACCACTTGTTTCTTTCTGTTTTTTGTTTAGAAACATAGAAACATAGACTTTGACGGCAGATAAGGACCGCTTGGCCCATCTAGTCTGCCCATTTCCCTACCTACAGGATAGGCCGCAGATCCTAGTTAACCAAAAGCCTGTTTCTTCCTACCCCCCACAAGAATTGCCTTATGTCTGTCCCATGCATTCTTGAATTCTCCCACAGTTTTAGACCCCACAACCTCCTCAGGAAGGCTGTTTCATGCATCCACTACCCTCTCTGTGAAATAATACTTCCTCACATTGCCCCTGAACTCCCCCATCTTTAAATTGTGTCCCCTTGTTCTTGCACGTCTCTTTTTCTGAAAGATGCTACCCTCTTGGACTTCGTTGATTCCACTGAGGTACTTAAAAGTTTCTATCGTGTCCCCCCTCTCCCTTCTTTCCTCAAGGGTATACATATTAAGCTTCTTTAGTCTCTCCTTATACAGCTTCTCTTGCAGACCCTGCACCATTTTAGTTGCCCTCCTCTGGACTGCCTCTATCCTGTCTATGTCCTTGCGGAGATGGGGTCTCCAGAACTGGACACAATACTCCAGATGGGGTCTCACCAACTGTCTGTACAGAGGGATAACAACTTCCTGTTTTCTGCTGCTGACCTCTCCCTATGCATCCCAGTATACTCCCAGCCCTCCCTACTGCCTTCTCACATTGCTTGCTAACCTTAAGGTCATCTGATATCATTACTTCCAGGTCCCTTTCCTTTTTTGTTGTTGTTACTACCTCCCCCCCCCCATTGTGTATTCTTCCCCTGGGTTCTTGTTTCCCAGGTGTATTATTTTGCACTTCTTCGTACTGAATCCTAGCTGCCATACTTCTGACCATTCCTCCAACCTTGCCAAGTCCCTTCTCATCCTTTCCACACCTCCTTGTGTATCAACCCTGTTGCAGATCTTTGTGTCATCTGCCCAGAGGCATACTTTTCCTTTCAGTCCCTCTGCAATGTCACTTATGAAGACATTAAAAAGGACTGGACCCAATACCGAACCCTGCGGTACCGCACAAGTAACTCCTCTTTCTTCAGAGTGGACTCCATTTCCAATTACCTTCTGTGTCCTGTTGTCCAGCCAGTGTTTTGCCCAGGCTACCACTCTGGGACCCACTCTCAGGCTGGTTAATTTGACTATTAATCTTTTGTGTGGGACTATGTCAAATGCCTTGATAAAATCTAGGCAGGCCATGTCCACAGCCCCTCCCTGGTCTACTACTTTGGTCACCCAGTCAAAGAAATCTATTAGATCTGCCTGACATGACCTTCCCGCTGTGAACCCATACTGCCTTGGGTCCTGTGCCCCACTGGCCTCTAGGTACTCAACTATTCTTTCCTTCAGAAGTGACTCCATCACTTTACCTACCACAGAGGTCAGACTGACAGGTCTATAGTTTCCTGCCTCTGTCTTGGTCCCACTTTTGTGAAGGGGAATCACATCCGCCTTCCTCCAGTCCTTGGGTACCACACCATCCTCCCATGATTTATTAAAAAGAGTAGCCAGTGGTTTCACTAGTTCCACCCTTAATTCTTTTAGAATTCTGGGGTGAATTCCATCAGGCCCCACTGCTTTGTCCACCTTCAGTTTTAGGAGTTCTTGCAGAACCCTTTCTTCTGTGAAAGGACTGGGATCGACCCCCCCTATCAAGAGTGTTTATGTTAACTGCATTAGCACTCCCCTCCTCTTTTGTGTATACTGAGCAGAAATATTCGTTCAGTATCCCTGCTTTTTGTGTTTGTGATGATATACTGTAAAAAAAAAAAAAAAAAAAAGTTGGTAAACAAGTTCAACAATATCATGGGCTCTGATGACATGAGAGATCACTTCACCTTCGTACTTGAGGTTTATGATATTATCCAAACCACTCAATGGAAACACAGCCTTGTGTATGGTTACCCATGCATAATTCTATGTACTATATGTATCCACCATTCAACACAAGATGCACCTGGAAACAAGCCATTGGTCAGCTCAGTGTATCCTGTCACAACTGCACACAGCAGGTCAGGCCCTCTGCTCCCACAGTGCCAACCTCCGAGTGCAGTATTGTGAATGGGTAACAGAACAGGGTAACCCTCCTGTCTGCTTGTGGGTCCGAATCACCTTTAGTCTCAAGTTCTGGGGGGATTCAAACTGTGAACATTTCACTAGTGTACCCAAATGTACAGTGTCAGATAATCTGCTCTTCTGGGGGTGGGGGGGGCGTGTGTGTGCCAGATATCTTTCGCCTAAGGGCACCTAACCAGGTATCCAAAATAAACCTTAAAACGCTATAAAAGACCTTAGGTATATTCTTACCTTTTCGCAGTTTGATAACACCATCACGCTTATGAACAATTTTGTCAGTCTTAACCCCCCATATGTCACATGCAAAAGAAAGAACTTCGAAGACACACCCAGGCAGTCTTTTCAAATGAAAGATTTACATAAAAGTGGATAAAAATATGTAAAATGTAACTACGGAACAATATATTACAAAGCATACAATCACTTAAAAGAAAGGCAAAGACAACTACAGACAAACTCCTACCAACACACAGTTAGACATTTTCTATCTAAATGTATTACCTCTAAACAATGCTTTAGTTAGGTCTTGTTTCTTAAGAGTCAAAAAAGAAAATGTCACAGTTGAAACACAGAATACAGTTTAAACTCTGTTTCCACCCATTCTATGATGTCATCTAGCTTCTCCTGTTGAATATAAAAAATATACAAAACAGGATGTCCTGTAATGAACTATATTAAATACTGTGACTGCAGCAAAAACAAATTTCCCAAATTACATAGTAACATACTAAAATGCCAGCAGAATAGGCCTAATGGTCTTTCGTGTCTGCTTGTTTGGTCAGCCTCCACCCTGGGTGCTGACCTTGCTGCCCCCCTCGCCTCCTCTGGCTTCTCCCTTCCCAGTTCCAGATATTCTTGCTGCATTGGATTTTGCTTCCAGAACCCTTTCCCTGTACCTGTCCCACTCCCTCTTGAACCCTCCACTGTCTCTGCCTCCACCAGCCCCTAGGCAGCGCATTCCATGGCTCCACCACCCTTTCAGTGAAGTAGCACCTCCTCCTTTCTCCCTGAATCTTCCCCTCCAGCTTCCACCCATGCCCTCTAGTGGCCCCTCCTCCTTCCTTGAAGCACCCTGACTGTTCCTTCCCTATTTACCCTCTTCATGTACCTGAAGACCTCTATTATGTCCCCCCGGTCCCTTCTCTCTTCCAATGTGTACATATTTAGCTCTTCGAGCCTCTCCTCATAGGTCCTGTCCCCCAAGCCCCAAATCATTTTGGTTGCCCTCCTCTGGACCCTCTAGAGGAGGGTAATGTCCCTCTTTAAGTGTGGCCTCCAAAACTGCACACAGTACTCAAGGTGCGGCCTCACCAAGCAGTTATACAGAGGGAGTATCACTTCCCTCCTTCTGGAGGTGATCCCCCTAGCGATGCATCCCAGCATCCTGTTGGTCTTGGCTGCTGCCCTCCTACAAGTCTCCGAGTTGTTCATCTTGACATCCACCACCACCACCCCCAGGTCCTTCTCAGCCATCAAGACTTGTCGCATTTCCCCCCCAGGGTGTACACTTGGCCTGGGTTTCTGGCCCCCAGGTGGAGTACCTTGCATTTCCCTGCATTGAACCTCAGCTTCCACTTTCTAGACCATCTTTCCAGAGCCTCCAGGTCCCCCTGTAGGGCCACCCTCCCCTCCTCCCCATCCACCACCGCCCCCAGTTTTGAGTCATCCACAAAGAGACTCATCTCACTCCTGATTCCTGTCCTTATGTCAGAGATGTAGGAGTTGAAGAGGAGGGGCCCAGGACTGATCCCTGTGGGACCCCACTAATGACCCTCCTTGGGGATGAGACTATCCCACCAACTACGACCCTCTGGGTCCGGTCCTGGAGCCAATTGCCTATCCATCCGATTATCTGGTTCCCCACCCCCATTTCTCCCAGCTTATCCAACAGGCCCATGTGAGGAACAGAGTCAAATGCCTTGCTGAAGTCTAGAAAGAGGACGTTCACTGGTCTACCCAGGTCCAAGGCACTCGTCACCCAGTCATAGAACTCCACAAGGTTTGTCTGACACGATTTCCCCGGGACGAATCCATGCTGTCTATCGTCCAGGCACCCTGACTTTTCCAGGTCCCCCCCAGCCTCTCCTTGACAATGCCCTCCATCACCTTGCCCACCACCGATGTCAGGCTGACAGGCCTGTAGTTCCCTGCCACCTCCCTTGATCCCCCCTTGTGGATAGGCACTATATTCGCCACCTTCCAGCCCTGGGGCACCCACCCTGTCCTCAGAGAGATGGTGAAAAGCTCTGCCAGGGGTTTCGCCAGGACATCTGCAAGTTCCTTCAGCACTCTGGGATGTAATTTATCCGGTCCCGGTGCTTTCTCTGTCTTAAGGGGCTGGGGCTTCCTCACTCTCTCTGCTGTGATTCCTTCCGTACCTCTTCTCCTGCTTAGCCCTCCCCCTCCTGCCAGTGATGCCTCCCCTCTCCCCAGACCCGCTGATCAGTAAGGGTCCCCCCCTCCTCAGTATCTCTGTCTCCTCCCATGTATGATGCAGCACCCCCATTTTCCTTGGTGAAAACTGAGGTAAAGTACTCATATAGTACCTCAGCCTGCTCCCCCGGGTCTTGTGCCCATCTCTCCCCTGATTTAATCCTGCTAATCTGCCCCTTCACCCTTCGTTTTTCCCCAGTGTATCTGAAGAACTCCTTGTTCCCTCTCCTAATTTCCCTGGCCAGGTTCTGCTCCTTCCTTGCCTTAGCCGCCCTCACCACCCTAGTGGCCCTTCTAGCCATCAGCTTATACTCCCCTCGATCCCTTTCACTCCTTGAGCACTTGAATTGCCTATAGGCTGCCTTCTTTCCCCGCACCACCTCCTTGACCTCCCTGGTCCACCAGCAGGGTTTTCGGGCCCTACCGCATTTTCGTCTTACTCTTGCACAGGTGCTGGTAGCATCCTGTACCCCTCTCCTGATGATTTCCCACCTACTATCAGAGTCCATGTCTGACCCAATCGCATCCAAATGCTCCTTAAGGATCCTTCCCATTTCCTTAAAATCTGTCCCCCTGAAGTCAGTTACCTCCGTCTTTGTGCAGCCTTCAAGCCCTCCTAGGTCCAGGCAGAACCAGACCATGGCATGGTCACTCCCCGCCAATGGGTCCCTTACCTCCAAGCCCCCAATCTGGTTACTGTCTGCCAGGACCACATCCAGTACCCGCGCCTCCCTGGTCAGTTCCCCCACCTGCTGAGTTAGGAACATGTCCTGAAAGACATCCAACAACCTCTGTTCCCTGGTCACAGAGGATGTCATAGTCTCCCAGTCTGTTCCTGGCATGTTTAAGTCCCCCAACACCACCACCGTTCCTCTGCCCAGTCTGCAGTGTCTCCCAACATCTGCCACCAAACTCTTCTCCAGCTCCTCCGCCTGGGCAGGGGGTCTGTACACAACTCCTATTTTTACTCTCTTGCCTCCCCTTGTTATCAAGGTGACCCAAATGGCCTCCATGGTTCCCTCCACCTCCTCTGCTCCCCCATGCCAATGCAGTTTTTGACTATCATTGCTACCCCTCCTCCCCTTCCCTCCCCCCTGTCCTTCCTGAACACAGTGTAACCCTCCAGGTTCAGGTCCCAGTTGTGTCCTGCAGTGGCCCAGGTCTCGGTGACTGCTGCCACATCCACTGCTCCCTCAGTTAGCATCGCCTGGAGCTCAGGCATTTTATTTCCCAAGCTCCTGGCATTTAGCAGGACTACCTTCCACCCTTTCCCTATACTTCCATTTCCCCTGCTCGTGTTCCCATGGGGATTCTGTTTTCCCCTGGTCTGCACTTTACCAGTCGGCCTTTTCCCGCAATCCTCCAGCTCCCCAGGGGGGTGGAGACAGAGTCCCTCCTTTATCGGCACCCCCTTGACAGCCTTTTCTCCCATCCCTCCCCCCTTCACAAGTTTAAACCCCACCTTTCACCAATGAACCCCTCTATTTTCAACTTAAAGATTCCCCTCCCCTCCAAATTGAGATGGAGTCTATCTCTAGCATACAGCTCCTTATCCTCCCAGGTCTCCCCCCAATCCCCCATCAACCCATACCCTCTGGCCTCACACCACTCCCTGAGCCACTGGTTTATCTCCCTAATCTTCCTTTTGTGTTCCCCACTAGCCCTTAGCACCAGCAGGATTTCTGAGAAGGAAACTGTGCATCCTATGTCATGACAGACCCTGGCAAGCTCTCTGAATCTTGCCTGTATCTCTAGCTCACTATTTCCCTCAATGCCATTTGTACCCAGGTGGACCAGTATGTCCGGGGAACCCCCACAGTCCTTTGCCAGCTGATATACCTCGTGCTTAGCCCTGTGCACCGTTAGTCCAGGGAAGCATTTTGTTCTAACTGGCCAGGCTTCTCCCTCCCTATCCCATTTGATACTCCTGATCATAGAATCCCCCAACAGGAGCACTCTGACCACTCCTTTTCCTCCATTTCCCCCCCTTCCATGTCCCTCATTCTTTCTGCTGGCCCTCCACCCAGCAGGCTCCTTGTTCCTCCCCCTATCTGGGTGCCATGCCACCCCTCCTTATTACCTAGCCACCCCCTCCCTCCCTCCAATCCTATGCCTCTCCTCCTCCTGAGTATCCTTCTGTACCTGCTAACTCCCCTCACTGCTCTGGACTGGTCCTTCTCCCCATCTGCTAAACTAGCCTGGTTCATCCTCCCTCCCTTCCTGTTTCCATTTAGTCCCTCCTTGCTTGTTGTGCTCCCCTGGCCTAAACCCTCAGCCCCCTTTACTGAATCCTTCTTGTACTTCTGGTCCTTCTCCTTTACCTTTCCTCCCAACTGGTCCTTTTCCTTGCGCTTTCCTCCCTCTTCCCCCTGTCCCTCCTGCTCCGATTCACTGCTCCCCCCATTTTCCTGGATTCCAGGTTCCCCCTGTTCTTCCTGCTATCCAGCCCCTGCCTCCTGCCCCCCACTCCCTTTCCATCTCTAACCACCCCTGTCATGGCTACATCACCCCCCTCATCCTCGAGCAGAAGAAGAGAATTGAAGCGGTTATTGAGTGTAAGGTCTGATCCACCTGCCTGCCTTGCTTCCTTGTGTCCAGCCCTGGCCATCTGCCTACTTCCCTGAGAATGTTCTCCCTCTGTCCCTCCTTTGTGAGGGTCCCCAGTTACCTGCCTGCTTCCTTGGTAGTGTCCTTTTGGACCCCTCTGCCAGGGTCTCTATGTGACCCTGAGTATTCTCCTGCACTCTTTCCTATGCCCCCGCCCCAGTGCTTGGGTGCAACCCATGGGGAGATCCCCAGCCCCTTCCCCTACCATACCTCCCCTCTTCCCCCAGTTGTCTCCTAATCCCCGCAACCTCCTCCTTACGTTGTGCCAGCTGGTAGCACACTGGGCAACCACGGAACGTCCAAGCCCAGTCCAGTATCATGGCTGCTCCACACCCTGTGCACCCCACCACCCTCCATCCCCTTTCAAGTAGGTTTCCTTGGGTGAGCCACCAGGTTCCCCCCTAGTCCAAGATACACCCCTACTGCCTAATTGGGTCACCCACTAATCTTAGATACAGTCCCACAGTACACTGGTAACCCTGTTACTAGGTGCAGTACAACACAGTAAACTTATAAGGGAAATGAACAACTCCCTAAGCTGCTCTCTCCCAGCCTTTAAATCCAACCCCCAGTGGCTAGAACTACATGAGCTGCACCTGCAGCCTTTTCCTCAATTGCAGGTCAGGTGTTCCCTATAAAGTAGCAGAACTCTGGGGAGGGATGGGTGGGAGGGTGGGTTTGGGCAGACACCTGACTTGAGAGAGAGTGTATCAGCCCTGTGTCTCCCCTCCAAGCCCAGCAGCCCAAGAACCAGGCCCCAGCAAATCCCACCAAATAGGTTTTAAATCAGAAATAGGCCTCCACCAGCGCAGGCTGTTACATAGTGAAACATCCAACAAATGAGCCCACTTACAGCCACCAAATCAGTTTTCAAATTTTCAACAGCCCCCAAAACAATACCCTGCTAGCCCCTTAGAAGTAAGAAAGAAAAGAAATAACCTTCTACCAAGTAAAATCCACAAGAACCTTGTGAAAACAACAAGCAGCAGCTACTGTCCCGGAACACAACTGATCCTGTCCCCTTCCAGTTCCTTCTGTAAGCCCTTTCCTTTGAACTGGAGGCTGGCTTCCTGTTTTCCCAAGGACATTAAAGGTTTTATACAACTCTGCCATATCACACTTAAGTGCAATATAGCTTTTTAACACCAGTTGATATTAAATGTTCTTCCTCTTAAGACGTCATATACGTTTATGGTCTCCATCCTCCGGCAGACTCATAAAGTCCCATTCAATTTCCACTTCAAAGAAGCAACAGGTCATGAAATGTATATTTTAGTTTCCCAGCTTCAGAGGCAGAAGGTCATAAAAAAGCTATAAAATGCAACTTCTCAAGAAAGTCAATTACATTACAGAGACCTCCTGGTTTAATATATCCTGTTATTCTCACTAAAACGGGTGGGGAGGGTTGTCGCCCTGGAGCACAGGATGTCTTATGTGAGATACCTCACATAACACATTCTATATTACAAATATCATAGAACAGTCACAACCAGCTGGCCAAGCGTCACAATCCTGCCCACCTAGACTGAATTCAGAGGCTCTATCCCCTGCAAGGGATGAGCTTCCCAAATCAGTTCACTCCTCATAAAGTCATGACAGGCCATCTGCGTTCTGATTGGTCGCTCCAGCCCTATGTAAGATTGTCATGTCCTACCCTTGCAAGGCAAGGCAAGACTCCATCTTAATAGTCTACCATTAGTTTTTCCCATTTGGGTTAGCCAAACCTGGGGGTTGTGGTCTGTTTGTACCTCAAAAATTTGCCTGTATAAGTATGGCTCTAACTTCGTTATGGCCCACACTATGGCAAGACACTCTTTTTTTCCACAGTAGAATAAGCCTGCTCCCTGGGAAGTAACTTATTACTCAGGTACACTACAGGGTGATCTTTCCCTTGGTTGGATGTCTGACTCAGTACTGCCCCAATACCCACGTCTGAGGCATCAGTCTGGACTATAAAGGGTCTGCTATAGTCAGGACTTGTCAATACAGGAGCACTGCACAGTGCCTCCTTCAGTCTGGTAAAGGCTTTTTCACAGGCTGGTTCCCAGGTAATTTTCTTAGGCATCCTTTTCTTTACCAGGTAAGATAGGGGAGCAGCCAGGGCACTGTAACTGGGTACAAATTTCCTATAGTACCCTGCTGTCACTATAAAACTCCTGATCTGCTTCTGCATTTCTGGCCTGGGCCATGACTTGATCATCTCTATTTTCACTTGGTTAGGATGGAGCTGTCACTGGCCTACAACATGCCTGAGGTATGCCACTTAAGCCATGGCCATCTGGCACTTCTCAGATTTGACAGTAAGCCTGGCCCTCTGTATCCTGCCCAGCAATTCCCTAAGGTGGGACAGGTGTTCCTCCCATCTGGCACTAAAATGGCAATGCCATCCGGGCACGCCATGGCGTACTCCTCAGCAACATTTAACACCTGGTTCACCAACCTTTGGAAAGTGGCCGGGGTGTTCTTCATTCTGAAAGACATTACTTTAAATTCAAATAAGCCTATCAGAGTGATGAAGGCCGACCTCTCCCTAGCTCTGTCAGTTAACTCTACCTACCAGTACCCCTTTGTCAGGTCAGTAGTTGTAAGGTAGGTCGCCCCTCCCAGCCTGTCCAGGAGTTCATCCGTCCGAGGCATCGGGTGGCTGTCTGACATCATGACTGCATTCAGCCACGATAGTCCACACAGAAACGAGTAGAGCCATCTGGCTTGGGCACAAGGACTATGGGTGTGGCCCACGGGCTGTGGGATCTCTGCAGGGGCTGTGGGATCTCTGGATTACCCCTAAATCCAGCATTTCCTCCACCTCCTAAATGTCCTCTTGGACAGCCTCTGACACCTGATATGCTGTCTGCCATATGGGCGTCTCTGTCCCTGTCTCCACATCGTGAGTTGCTAAGGGGGTTAGTCCAGGTGTGGCACTAAACAGTGGGGCAAAGTCTGCTAAAACCTCCCTTACTTCCAGGATCTTGTCCAGGGCCACCTGGGGTGACAATTTAACTGCCTCCACAGAGGACTCCCACTTGTTTTCTTCCTGCAAGTCCAGAAGGGGGTCTCCTTCTTCCTTCCCCTCCCCAGGACTACATACTGTGAACACCATGTCAGCCCTATTAGCATATGGCTTCATCATGTTGACATGGTACATTCTTTCTGTCTGTCTTCTGTCAGGTAAATCTATGATATAGTTCATGTCATTTACCTTTCTAATTACTTTGTACAGTCCTGCCCACTCATCCTGCTGCTTGTCTTTCTGGACCGGGATAAGGACCATGACTTCCTGACCCACAGTGTATGAGCCAGCTCTGGCTCTGCAGTCGTACCACACTTTTTGTTTTTGTTGGGCAGCTGTCAGGTTGCTCTGGGCTGTCCTCATAAGCTCCTTCAGCCTTTCCGTAAACCTAGTCACGTAATCCACTATGGGAGTTCCCTGAGTGACATGCTTGCCTTCCCAGTCTTCATGGATCAAGTCTAGGGGCCCATGTACCCAGCGTCCATATAAGAGTTTGAAGGGGGAAAATCCTGTTGACTCTTGGGGCACCTCCATGTATGCAAACAACAGGTAGGGAAGGTATTTCTCCCAGTCCCTCCCATGCTGTTCAGCAAACGCTTGGAGCATTGACTTCAGGATACCATTAAATCTTTCCACAAGCCCATTGGCTTGTGGGTGATAAGGTGTCGTGCATCTCTGCACCACCCCACATTTCTCCCACAAACATTTCATCAGGTCCGACATGAAGGAACCCTCTCGATCGGTGATAGCCTCCTGTGGAAACCCAACATGGGAGAAAATCCCAAGTTAAGATATCTGCCACTTTCTGTCCTCAGTGAGGACAGGGCAACTGCCTCGGGGTACTGGGTGGCATAATCCACCACAGTCAGGATGAACCTCTTCCTGGAAGAGTTGTGGGTATTTAAAAGGACCCACAATATCCATTCCCACCCTCTGGAATGGCTCCTCCACTATGGGTAATGGAATTAGGGTGGCTTGGGTTATTTTACCTGCCTTCCCTATCCTTGGCACCAGTGACGAGACCTGCAATACTCCTTCACCTGCTGGGTGAAGTTGGGCCAATAGAAATTTTGGGCCAACCGCTGCGTAGTGCACGCAATTCCCAGATGACCAGACAAGGGAATCTCATGTGCAATCTTGAGCACCTGCTCACGATACCCTTGGGGAATGACAAGCTGCCTGCCTATCACCCCTCTCTCTGTCTGCACAGCCTGAGTATACGCTTCAGTCCATTTTCCCAGTAAACCTTATGTTTACCGTCGCCTCCCTGTGCTGTGTCAGTCTGCCCAAGCCCTCAGCTTCTCTAGACTAGGGTCACTTTTCTGAGCAGCTGCAAACTCCTTACACATTCCCAAGACATGAGACAGGTCCCCTTCATTCTCTAAACTAGGGTCCCTAGCACTAGCATCAGGGCACTCAGGATAACTGTTATCCCTATCCCTCTGACAATGGGTTACCACTCCTTTTTGGCAGTAACCCTCCATAGCTGTGTGGTTAACTGCTACTGGGGAAATTTCAACCCCCTTTTCATTAGTCTCCATATCAGGAGAGACAGGCTGGGGAACCAGCCTCCCAGTGGTTTCCACAATGGCTTTAGTGGGGTCAAGGGAACTACAGTTTTCCCTTGCTGCTTGACTAAGGATAACTGCACACACCATCCTGTTTGAGATTGTTGCCAAGGATGACGTCCAGTGCTAAAGTTTTGGCTACAGCCACCTGTTGCACAGTTCTCCCTGTTTCACCCCAGTCTAGGAGAACACTAGTGCATGACAATGTGGTCTCCTCACCAGTGAACCCTTGCACAGTTGCAAATTCATTGGGTGTAAACTGACCAGACTCTGTCAGATCTCCTTTTACCAATGTTAGGGATGCCCCTGTGTCCCTTAACCCTTGTGTCTGTACACCATTCACCGTGACTTGGTGCATGTGTTCCCTCATGTTCACAGGCATGCTTCTAGGCACACACAAGCAACCCACTTCTTTCCTAGCACCATTCTGCATAGTGCTCATCCTTTTGGGACACTGTCCGGCAATATGCCCAGTTTCTTTACAGGCCCAACATTCATTTCTTTTCTCAGAGAAATCTCTTCTCTGAAGCATGGGGCTAACTGGTTTTGGTGGAGGTAGTGAAGGTTTTAGCTGCCCTGAAGGTGTGTTTTTCCCTTTCTGTGCTGCCCCGCCTGCCCCATTCGCTCTCAGAGCAGGTCTGTTCTTGGCATAGCGGTCCGAGAGTTCAGCAGCCTCTTGCACTGTTTGGGGATCTCTGTCCTCCAGACTGGTTATCTGTTCTGCTGAGCATGCCTCCAAAACACTATTCTAACAAATAGCAGTTCAGTTTTATCTACAGAGTTTGCTTCAGTTCCTTCCCACCAACATTTTAAAAACTGACGTTTCATGGCTAGCTCCTCATAGCGCATATCAGGGCTTCTCCGTAGCTTGCAGACTTTAGCTCTGTATGCTTCAGCAGTTAAATCAAACTTTTTTAAAACTGCAGCTTTAAGTTTGCTATAATTATTAATGTTTTCATCGTCCATTTGACCTAATGCATCCTGAGCTTTCCTGGTAAGTAATAGGGATAGCTGGAAGCTCCAGGACCCTCTGGGAATTTTAGCCTTAATACAACCTTTTTCAAAGGAATTTAAAAAGGCATCCATATCCTCCCCCTCTTTAAATTCAGCTATCAATTTGGAATTCAGTTTGTAACCCAGTCCTGTAGTTCCAGTTAAACCCAAGCCACTTACCTGCTTTGATGCAGGTGGTTGGAGTCGTAGCTTCTCCAGTTCATGTCGCCTCTGGTGCTCATGCTCCTCATGGTCTGCCTCTTGCTGCTCATGCTCCCTCTTTTCCTGTGCAGCTCGTCTCTCTCTCCCTCTGCTTCTCTCTGTTCTCGTGCCTTCTCCTCTGCGGCTCGCTGGTGCTCATGCTCTTCACGGTCAGCCTCTCGCTCCCTCTTCTCCTGGAACTCCAGCTCCATTCTGCACAACTCAATCTGCAACCTGATTGCTTCTGGCTCCAGAATGCTGGTGACCTTCCCCTGCTGCTGTGACCTTTTTCTGGCACTGGCCCTACTGTCATCCTCACCGGATTTAGACACTGCGCTGGCCACTGGCCCTTTCATGCTCAAGGTTTGGACTTTTACAGCCACTGTCTGTGTGACTTGGTGCTCTGAGCATTTACTGGCATCAGGGCATCCATGAGGTTCTGCTTGGTGGCTCTTCCCTCATACAGGACTCCTCTATCCTGGCACAGCTGCCTCAAGTAGTCTACAGTGTGTCAGCTGTAGCTGGAAGCCATCTTCTTCCCTAACTACTGCTACTCTAACTTGCACTTGAGAAAAAAATAAAACTGGTAGGATCTTGACTGTAAGCAAAATGATACAGTTCTGTTAATCACTGCCTTCTTTGCAAGTGAGCTGTACAGTATGAAGCTGACACACTGAACAGTTAAAGCTTATGTTACCAAATTTATCTGCACTGCTGCCAACCAATCTGTCACAACCACACTCAGCAGGTCAGGCCCTCTGCTCCCACAGTGCCAACCTCCGAGCGCAGTATTGTTAACAGGTAACAGAACAGGGTAACCCTCCTGTCTGCTTGTGTGTCCGAATCACCTTTCGTCTCAAGTTCTGGTGGGATTCAGATTGTGAACCTTACGCTAGCGTATCCAAATGTACAGGCTCAGATAATCTGCTGTTCGGGCGGATGCCAGATATCTTTCACCTAAGGGCACCTAACTAGGTATCCAAAATGAACCCTTAAAACTCTATAAAAGACCTTGGGTATATTCCTACCTTTTCGCAGTTTGATAGCACCATCAAGCTTATGAACAGTTTTGTCAGTCTTAATCCTCCATACACCACATGCAAAAGAAAGAACTTTGAAGACACACCCAGGCAGCCCTTTCAAATGAAAGATTTACTTAAAAGTGGATACAAATATGTAAAATGTAAATACAAATAGAATAATAGATAGGTAAGTGTGTATTATGAGGCATTAATACCATTGAGAGATGTTGGGGACATGGAACCACGAGAGCGAAGCTCGAGAGGTTATAAAGTCCCCAAAACCTCGAGATGGTATTATTGCCTTGTAAAACACTTATATTTGTTATTTTTTGTAACATACAGATCCATTGATAACACTACAGTTGGAGATGACCTTTGAACTGTTGTTTTATCAGCAAAAACGATAGTATTATCACTTTTCAGGATAGTATTATTGAGAGTAGTGATGTATTACTGGGAAATTTTTATATAACTTAATATAGTATTATTAAGGTTTATCCATATATTACAGAACAATATATCACAAAGCATACAATCACTTAAAAAAAAAAAAGGCAAATACAACTACAAACACACTCCTACCAACATTCAGTTAGACTTTATCTAAATGTATTGCCTCTAAAGAGTGTGTAACCCCCCCTACAAATGGGGGTTCCTGAAAAGTCTTTCTTGAACTTGCCTAAATGCTCACTGCCAGGCTGGTGTTCTGCGTTTTAACAGTTTAAATGTATTACCAGAGAGTGCCTGTATAGCCTCAGTGTACTGTCTCTTTAAGATTTGCCTGGATTGCAGTCATAATTAATCTGAGCAGGAGCTCTGTTAGAAGATGTACTTGTTTGCTGATCATTTGTTAGAGTAGTGATAATATTGCTGTTTGTTCTAACCTGCCTTCTTTGCAGCATGGACAGTTCTGTTTGTTTCCATCATCTTGGTCCTAGACTGCTGAATGGACCAATCAGTGCATTTGGGACTCTAAAATGGAGCCTGCCTACATGGGCTTGGTGGGGTCAAAACTTGTAAGAATTGTAGTTTTGGGCTTTTGGTGCCTAAAATAACCTGGAGGGGGAGCCCTTGTTGTGAGTGACAGACAGATCAGCCAACCGAACCTTTTGGATCTTGGGGAAAGTCCCACACTGTTTGCAGTTTCAGTTAGATCTGAGTTGGGAAGTGAAGAAGTAACAGCTTGAGACAGTTCGAGCAGCAATCCATAGTGGATTTGCATGGGAGATCTGTGGAAAGGCCTGAGTTTGGCCTGCATGCCTGCCTGTTGTCCCTAAGAGGGAACTTGTGCTTTTTTCTGAATGAATCCAAATCTGGAGAGCGAATTAAGCCACTGAATTGTGACCAGCCTTTAACTATGAAGAAGACCGAAGATTTGCTGAATGCGATCTGCCTGTCAGGACTTCCTGCTACCTCTGAACTCCCGGATTGTGCAGAGACTGTGTAATTACGACTGGAGAGCCATTTGCCTGGTACAGTGGAATTTCCTTACATGTGAATGTGCTGTGTGCTTATAGTGGGTCATAATTTGGTTCCCCACTGTGTGTCTGAGCTGTGTTTTGCTTGCTGGAAGCTGTATCCAGCTCCACGGACTGAATCTGTATCCATTTCCATTTGCCTGGGCCCAGCTACGCTAGCCCAGCCAAAATATCTGCTACGCAGAGAAAGTCATCTACGAGAGACCGGCTTGGGGATCAGCCCCCTGCTCAATGCCTTGAACAGGAACAACCCCTCGGTACTTCATGTGGGACCCTGCTTCTCCAGGCACTCCAGCTCAACAGCCTGCAGTCCTGATTTTGTCCTGACCCTTGTCCAGTATTGGATATCATGAATAAACATCAGGGTAGCTCCCTGCAGCCACAGCTAAGTCTTAAAAGTGCTGTCATCTGATTGTCTTGTTGCCTTTTCTTTCATGAACTGAGCCCTAAGGCTCCGGATTACAAGTAGTGTGTGTTGTGCGTGTTGCTTTCTTCAATCACAGGGACCCAACCAGCTGCAACGTTCCTGGCTAGCCCATCATTTTCCTACCTGGGTACCCAGAGTGTATGACTGTGTAGGGACTCTGAACTCCATGCATTATTGTCTGATTAGTATAGCTTTTAAACAAATCAACCTGATTACGCCCCTCCCTTGTTCAAGTCCCCTGAATAAATAAGATTTTACTTTGTTTGTATTTAACCTGACTGTTCCAGTTTGTGCCAAAATATTGTACTGCTGCTATTTGCTGTACTTAACTTTGTTTTACAGGGGCTCCCCAGGGTCAAGCTAGAGGAACCAGCCCTGGTGGTAAGTGCAAACAGTGTGTGTACTACTATGGTGTACCAGGGGTATTGTGAAAGTAATTATTGTACAGTGTTCAGACCATTAGAAGGGAAAGAGGGGGTTTACAGTGTCCCGGATGGCTGTGCCCAGGTAAGCTTGACCACTACCAACCCTGACCTCTGGGTGGAGGCACCCATTTCAGAACTCTGGCCCCTTAGCCTGCTACTAGCCAAACAGGAAGGGATAGTAGCCCCTGAGATAGTGCCACCTAGGGGTTACAAGTGCTTTAGTTAGGTCTTGTTTCGTAAGAGTCCAAAAAGAAAATGTCACAGTTGAAACACAGAATACAGTTTAAACTCTGTGTTTCCACCCCTTCTATGATATCATCTACCTCTTCCTGCTGAATATAAAAAATATACAAAACAGAATGTCCTATAATGAAATATATTAAATACTGTGACTTCAGCATAAATGAATTTCCCAAATTATGACAGTCTTTAAATTGAGCCCTTTTCTTTGAAGTGGAGGCTGGCTTCCTATTTTCCCAAGGACATCAAAGGTTTTATACAACTCTGCCATATCTCACTTAGGTGCAATATAGCTTTTTAACACCAGTTGATGTTAAATGTTCTTCCTCTTAGAAAGTCATAAAAGTTTATGATCTCCATCCTCTGGCAGACTCATAAAGTCCCATTTCATTTCATTTCCACTTCAAAGAAGCAACAGGTCATAAAATGTATATTTTAGTTTACCAGCTTCAGAGGCAGGAGGTCATAAAACAGCTATAAAATGTAACTTCTCAAGGAAATCAGTTACATTACAAAGACATCCTGGTTTAATATATCCTGTTATTCTCACTAAAACCTGGGGGGGGGGGTTTGTCACCCAGTAGCGCAGGATGTCTCAAGTGAGACACCTCACATAACACATTCTATATTACAAATATCATAGAACAGTCATAACCAGATGGCCAAGCGTCACGTATCCTACTGGGATATTAACTAAAATTTGGCTTACAGATTGCATTATGAGGGTTTCCGTATTGTCCACTGACAGAGTGTCTTTTTTTTTTTTTTTTCCGAATTCTGTTTTTTTCTCCAGCCAGTGGAATTCTCTCAGGCATCCTGTAGTACCCACTGACTCTATCTCCATGCCTGAGAGGCCTCCTGAAACATGGCACCAGCCCGGCTATGCCCCTGGCTCTGAGCCCCCCTCTGCACCCTGTGTGGATAGGGCGGCCCTATCTACAAATTCAGGCCAGGCTGGGCTCGGCCCAGGTAAGGAGTGCCCCCGGCAGTGGAGTGTGGTCCTGGTAGATACAGGTGCCATCGCCTATCCACTTGGCTGGGTATTTTTGCTTTGTCCCCACCCCCTCCCTTGTTACTCCTTCCCTCTCCCTGATGGAGTCCGGCATGCATTGACACCAGGGAACGTCTTGCCGTAACTCCGCAACCCTCTGTTTCTGGCCCTGAGCGTTGCGGTACCTCCAGTCTCCACCAAAGGTTGCCGCGGTGCCAGGTGGAGAATACCTGGCCACATGAAGAATGAGAGTTGTCCTCCGGATGCTCAATACTTCCTCCCACCGGTGACCTAGGCTCACTCCTGAACCCAGGTTGCCGGCGTGACACGAGATGTGGCGTCCAGCGCCTCAACCCTCTGTGCCACCGGGCCGGGTCTTACTGACAGAGTGTCACTGGTAGCCTTGGATTGGGAGTGCTGTAAAGAGGTGACTGGCCTGGAAAATTCCCCTCTGAGTGGAGGGGACCACATTTGCCTCAGAGCCAGAGGTGGACCGCTTTGGCTTCAGGGCATAGGAGAAAAAGTTAAGTTGGAGTGGAGAATGGAAGAAATGGCATTGAAGTATTTATGATTAAGATTATAAATAAAAATATTTATTTGTTAACTTGGTAGGTAACTGATCCCAGGGAACATTTTTAGCATGACCTAGGCCATAAAAATGGCACAAACAAGATAAAAGTACACAAAATGACCATATGTTCCATAACATAGAAACACCCAGAAAAGAAAACAGTACATATGTGCTTGTATTTTTATTAACTGAAGCTGGAAGCTAGCATTTTGGACAGTTTTCTTGTTAATTACACTACCAGTTCATGGAGAAAAAAAAAGGAGTGTAAACAGCCAAGTTCAGTGATTAAACATTCTATTTAGGGTCTTCAATTCGGTGGCCAGCAGAGGGAGCCTCATTGCTGCAGTAAGGCAAAAAATGAATCATGATACTCTGTGTTACAGAGTGCAACTCAAACTGCTTCAAACCATCTGTAAGATGAAAATTCTCATTGATGATTTTGCTGTTTATCTGATTTTTTTTTTTTTGCTGTTGTATTCAGCTAGTCAAGGAAAGCTGAGACTTGAGACCGAGTGTGTGAGTGTGAGTGTGTGTGTGTGTGTTCGCGCGCGCAAGTGTGTGAGTGAGTGTGTGTGTGTGTGTGTGTGTGTGTGTGTGTGTGTGTGAGCAAGGCTCCATATAAACAATTGTGTTGAAAAGCCAATCCCGTCATAATACGTGACGGTGAGCAAATGCAATTCATTTTGTTGGATGATGTGACGTGTTATGTTGATGGAATGCATTTTACTACATTTTAGTCGTAGTACAATACAGAGAATCCTTACTTTTTCTTTCGGTCAAATCCCACTCCCATGTGTTTCAACCTCTCAAGCTCTACCCCCATGTTCAGACATTTTGTGGTGTCTGAATTTGAAAAGCACTATAGACTGCTCCATAAATCCATAGTAACATAGTAGCATTAAGGCAGAAGGGACACTAGGGCCACCATGTCTGCCCACTGCTTTATACAGTAAGCAGGTATGAACAAGTATGCTGTGTAGACATGTATTAATTTAGTGGGGTTCACTACCTGCTCTACTAACCAGGCTATCCAGTGTTTCATGATGAGCAGAAATTCAGACAGGTTTATGTTGAAAGACTGTACTGTCATCTTTTCCACTGTCCAGTGGTAGGCTGTTTGATATGTTCACTATCCTCTGGCAGAAGTGTTTCCTAATGTTACCCTCCGATTTACCACCTCTGAGTTTCGGGCTGTGTCCCCATGTCCTACTGGAACTGGAGGACACCAGATCAAACATCTGTCTTTTTGATGTTGTCAAGTACACAAGAAACTGAGATTCTGCCCTTATCAGCCTCTTTTTCTCTAATGTGAAAATATTAAAGCAGCAGTACAATGAAAAATGTTTTCCCAAAAAGCTACAGTAGTTTCAGCTACAGTAAATACAAACATTGTCCTACCCGTCAAATCTACTTTTCTAGGTGCCTCTTGTGCATCATAACTTTTTTTTTTTTCTTGATTGTAACCCTTACCAGGTTTACAGTGTTACTTCCAAGACAAATGTGGCAGCCATCTTTTTTATTGAGCAAAAAACAATTTAAAACATTTATAAAATACTCCAGTTTTGGTGCAACTAGGAAATTTTACCACCAAATTAAAGCGGAGGATGCCTTGGATCTTTTATAGTGATAGAAAGGTATGTCCACATTTTTTTGCCTAGTTTTAGTTGCACTGCTGCTTTAAGGGCCTCCAGCCATTCCACATAGCTTTTGCCTTCCATCTCTTTGATCATTTTTTGTGGCCCTGAATTGTACCCTCTGTCCATTTTGTATTGATTGATTGATCCAGATCTGCACACTGTACTAGAGGTGGGGCATGATTGGGGCCTTGTAAGAGGTGTGATAACTACCCCTGCCTTGCAGGTTACCCTCCTTGTGATGCAACCCAGCATTCTACCATCTCTCATGACAGTGACTGCACACTGTTTGCCATGCTTCATCCCCTTGTCAGTTATGACTCCCAGGTCCTTTTCCTTCTCCACTGCACCAAGAGGTGTCCTATGTAGTGTAAAGGTCCTACATCTGTTTTTCTTATCACCTTGTATTTGTCTGAGATTCCAGGAATCTGAGCAATCACTCCACTTATTCAGGTCCTCCTGAAGTTTGTCCTGAACATCAAGAGTGTACAGCACCCTGGCTAACATAGTGTCTTCTCTAATTTAAGTGCTCTGCTTAATAAGGAAATGAGGATTCAGAGCATTTTTGCTTTAAATATCAGTGAAATATAGAATGTAACCAGCAAAAGAAAGCCTTGTGGTCTATCGAGTCTGCCAAATATGGAGACAAATGTACACTAGAGGTTCATGTTCCTCAGCCCCCCTGGCCATTAGTACCTGCCGCTTGAACTTTTCCCATCCCCTCTTGAAGCTCCCCATTATTTTTATCTTTACAGCTTGTAGCATTTTGTTCCACCCTTCCACTACATTCTCAGTGAAACAAAACCTTCTGACACCACTCCTGAATTTACCCGCTTCAAGTATGCTGCCATTCTCTCTCATCTTTCTGTTCTCTCTGGTCCTATTCAATTTACTTGAGTCCATTGTGTTGATACCCTGTTTTCCTATTGATCACCAGTGAGTACATATCCAGTTCTTGAACCACTGTTTATGCTGTATGTGTACCCTTGCAGCCCCTGAATCATTTTGTTGTCCCTTTCTGCACTAACTCCAGTTGGTTTATGTCCTTCCTGAGGTAGGGTTTCCAGGACTGGACACAGTACTCCAGATGCAGATGTAACAGGAACCTGTAGAATGGCCATTTATCTTCCTTCCTCCTGTTGCTAAACCCCTTGCTTATGCAGCCCAGCATTCTGTTAGCTTTACTCAGTGCCTTAGCGCATTACGCAGGGGGGACTTGAGGGTGCTTTAACTGTACTCCTAGATCCTTCTCTTTATCAGATACCATGATAGCTACTCCATCTAACCTTTACTCAGTCCCTGGGTTTGTTCTCCTGAAGTGCATGGCCTTGCATGTCTTGGCATTAAAGCCCAATTGTCATATACATGACACCTCTCCTACCTTTCCAGATCTTCCCTGATAATCCTGATCTCCTTCTCTGTGTGTACCCTGCCGAAGAGCTTAGTATTGTTCACAAAGAGGCAACTTGTTTTTTTGATGCCATACCCAGTGTCATTGATTAATGCCTTTATTAGCCACAGGCTGAGACCCCATCCCTGTGTGAACCTGCTTTTTACCTCCCTCATGCTTGAATGTTCCCCATTGACCACAACTCTCTTCGTTCTCCCCCAGGCAGTTACACACCCACCCAGTTCTTTTGCCCCTCCACCTCAGGGTCATCTAATTTCCTAATCAGTCTCCTGTGTGGGATGGAGTCAAAAGCCCTGCAGGCGAACAGACACAGTATGTCTAATGCCTGACCCCTATCCCACTGCCCTTGTGACCTAGTCAAAGAAGTTGATCATATTAGTTTGACACAGCCCCCTGCCACGGGCGCATGTCTGCTGTCTTGTAGTCCATTAGCCTTAAGAAATTCTACTAACCATTCTTTTATATGGTTTTCATCTGTTTGCTGACTTTTGAGGTCAGACTGACTGGCCTGTAGTTCTGTGGCTAATCCCTAGCCCCGCCTTTATGTAGGGGTACTACATTAGCAGTTCTATACTCACTCTAGGCACAACTCCTGAGTCAAGGGAAGTATTTTATAGGTTAATTGGGTTGCTGACAGCATGTGCCAGCATTCTCAGCACCCTGGGGTTACTGCCATGTGGCTGTGGTGATTTATTTACTTTCAGGGCTAGTAGCCCCTTAAATAGACATTGTCAGCCCTTTTTTGCATCATATTATTTCTAATTGAAAAGCAACATTTTATGATTGCTAGCCTTCTCTAAAATTAATTGATGTTGCTGGTTGTTTTTTCTGCTTCCTTTCCTAGTAGGACTAAAATACATGCTAATGGTATACCGAACCTTGTTTTGTTTCAAATCTTTGATCTACTGTTATTTCATACTTCGTGAATATTAGGAACACCCCAAGGCAGTGCAGCCACTCATGATGCAGTTATTGCCTCCCCTTTCACTGCATTATGAGTGGCCAGAATATGTGGGGGTGTTCACAAGTGCAGGAAAGATGCAGTGGCAGTTTATCAAGGAATGTAAACAAAGAATGTTCTAGGGATGTGGATACGGTGTACTTAGCCACACGTTCTGGCAGTGTCCTTTCCCCTTTAAATGCTGCCAGAAAGTCTTCAAGCTGGCTCCTCCCACCGACCCAGGTGGTAATTCCTCTTGCACTGCTCCATGACACCAGTTCTTCCTTTTCTCTGGAAGAAGCAGGTTCCCTTTTTATCACTCTTGCGTATACTGAGGCCCTTTGCTAACTTTTCAGCCAAAAAAAAAAAACCTTTGTCTACGATTTTTTGAATTTCTTCTCCTCGTCATTATGGATGATGTGAAGTCCACTCCAGGGTTTTGGAAATGCAGTTACAGGCAACATGTATCGCAATCGGATCCGCACATCTCGTGCATCTACTGCCTGAGCCAAGAGCATGACATCCAGGCCTGCATTCCTTGCCATTCGTTCTTATCCACCACTCTCAAGAATCGCCAAGCCCACTTACTCCTTGGCCATCCTGATGACAGGGATTCACCCATTTGTTCGGACGCTCATCGGGTCATTTCTGTGGCTGCAGGGTCCCCGAGCAACTTGTGGCTTTTGAGGAGTCTACAGCCCAGGCTGCAGCACAGACCTCCTGGGCTTCAGCCTTTTTGCCACTCTTTTTAGGTGCTTCCTTTACATGAGCATTCAAGGATTTGTGCCAGTCTCTTCCTACCCTGGGGCAGGGTTCTAAGAGTGCTAAGTCCAAAAAAACAAAAAAGGACAAGGAGAAAGAGACCAAGAAGCGGTCTCACTGATGTTCATGGGATCAGGAATACTCCCAGGCCTTCGATTCCCTCTCTTTACCAGCACACTGGGCTTCAGATGGTGTTTCAGATCTGGCCACCAGCTCCACAGTCTCCCCATCATGCTAGCTGGCCGAAACTCAGGTTGACATTCCAGCTGAGATTTTTCTCGACCAGGTCGACACTTTGTCTACTGAGGAGGTGGATATCTCCTGACCTTTTGGGGGTGGGGGGACAGGGCAGTCCACTGTTCTGCTGCTCCCTCTTTGGAGCTCTAGGACCTGGAGATGGCCCAGTCTTCACCGGCCCCCTCTGAGACCGCCACTGGCGCCCCGGCAGTCCCGGTTGAGGTCCCACTCCAGAAGCCGGACTCTGGCAACCTGTATCATTTGTGATGCTCGCACTTCAGGTGCTCAGGCAAGCGGCACCACCGCTATTCCCCATCCTTCTCATCCTCTTTGGGTGAGGAGAGGCACCGGCAAAAGATGCATCGGTGCTATGAGGATCTTATGTGGCAGCAGCTCTGGCTGATCTGAATCAAGCCAATCCCAGCTTTCCCTTGGGTGCCACTCCCAGAGCAGCAGCAGACCCCATGCCAGCAGGATCTGGTTCGTATGGTCCTAGCTCGGCCCACGCTGATCTCTCCACTGATCCTGGTGGAGCTGCCGCCCAAACAGACAATATCTGGCGCCCTGACTAAGGACACCTGGCAGGGCAAGGGTTTGCCCCATTGACTGTCAGTTGCTGCCATCCCAGATCACCCTTGCCGGATGAGCTGGGTCTCTGGAGGATGACCACTTTTTCATCATTCCTCAGAATCTGGGGGGGGGGGGGCTCCCTCCACTCCCACTCATTGGACGTGGAGTCAGTGGGGGACTTATCTACAGACCAGGGTCCCACTTCCTTTTTGGGGCCTGCTCCGTTTGATCTCTGAGTCAATGGATCTCAAGCTGGAGCCCGTCCAAAAGCAGAAATGGTACCCGTTTACTGAGATCCTTGACCGGGGGCATACACCTATGGAGGCCTTCCCGGTCCAGGATGCAATTTTTGGTCCTGCCCTGGAGCTGTGGCAGCATCCGGTGTCTTGTCCTGCACCATCGGCTCTGATGGCCCTCAAGTATGTGGTCCCTACTGGATCCCTGTCGGTATTCGCGGAGCATCCCTTAGCTGAGGGGCTCATTGCTGACTCTCTTTTATGGTGCATGGGCAATGTTGGGGACATGGACAAACCTCCGCCAAGGAGTCCAAGAAATTGGACCACGTGGTGAAAAAAGTGTATGATGCCTTTTAGCGTTGCCTTCTGCAAGTGAGCTTAGCCCTCACTTCTCACATGCCTTTCTGGGGTCCCTAGATGAAGTGCTCCCCAATCTCCCTGCCGACATGCAAACTGCCATTAAGAAGGTGCATGATCAGGGATGCAGTGTTGCAAAGCAACAGTTCCAAACAGCTATGGACATCCGGGGATTCTTGTGCCCGGTCCATGGCTGCAGCAGTTGCTATGCGTGATAGTGCTTAGCTGTGCATCTCTAACTTCACAGTGGATATGATGCACAAGTTGGTAGACGTGCCCTTCTTGGGACAGACTTGTTCAGGCCCAGGGTGGAGGGGCACCGCACCAGGACTGGAAGTCCAATGCCACCTTGGACTGTGTGACTTCCAGAAGGACTCAAAGGGTTCCAAACCTTTTAAGAATAAGCTCTTTTGGCCCGCTTCTGCCCCTGCAGCCAAATTTGCCCAACCCTAGGCTGACCAGCAATAAACCTGATGCTCATGCCCAAGTCCATGGCCTCAGTCATCAGGAAGCCTGGAGGACGTGGTCTCGGTGGTCCCTCAGCCAGGCACCCCCTCTGCTTCCAAGCCTGCCTAGTGACGGGATGGGGGGTGCCATCCTTTCTCCCATCCTGAACCCCTTGGGTCCTCCTATTGGGGGCCGGCTCCACCACTTCCTTTCTGTCTGGTCTGCTGTTACCATTGACAGGTGGGTTCTTGAGGTGGTCAGCCAGAGTCTGTCTCTGGAGTTCGAGGCTTACCCACCCAGCCAAGCCCCACATGAGGACATAGCATCAGTCAATGTTCAGTTGGCCCTTTGGGATGACATTGCTCAGCTCCTGCAAAAAGGCAGTACTGGTTGCTGTCCCAGACCCTCCATCTCAACCAGGGTTCATCTCCAGGTACATCCTGGTTCTGAAACGGACAGGTGCTGGTGCCCCATCTTAGATCTGCATGACCTGAACAAATTCCTCAGATCCCTCACCTTCAGGATGGTAACTCTGTCCTAGATCATACCATCTCTTGTGCAAAACATGTAATTTTGCTCTCTGGATCTCCAGGACGCATTCTTCCACATCCCGATCCATCTGTCTCACTGGTGGTTCTTCCACTTTCGAGCAGACAGAACCCTCTATGAGTTCCAGATCATGTCATTTGGCCTTTCCTCGGCACCCAGGGTCTTCACCAAATGCTTAGCAGTGGTGGCTGCTCACCTGAGGCATTGGGGAGTCCGGGTATACCCCTGCTTGGATGACTGGCTAATCATGGGTCTCTCCAGGCAGGAGGTAGAGCAGTCCAGGAATGTGGCCCTCCAATCTTGCATCTCTCTGGGCCTCCTGGTCAGTGAGTCCAAATCAGAACACGTGCCCTTGCAGGTGATTCATTTCATTGGGACAGAGCTCGACTCTTGCAGAGCCAGGGCTCGGCTCCTGGTAGACAGGGCAAAGGTTCTTACTTTCTTTGCCCGTTAATTTCAGGTTGTGCAATTGCACCCTGCATGGAACTTCCTGTGTCTTTTGGGCTACATGGCAGCCTGTACCAGGGTGATCCATTGGGTTCACTGGAGAATACACTTCCTGTAGTGGGAGTTCACCAGCCAGTGGTCTCAGCACAGAGGTCACTTTGACCAGCCAGTCACTGTGACCCAGGGGATGTAGGACACACTCCAGTGGTGATTAGTCCCAGAATATCTGCAGGAGGGTATCCCATTTGTCTGTCCAGAGCTGACGATCATCCTAATAACTGACACCTCTCTTGTGAGCTGGGGAGCCTACCTGGGGGATCACAGAGTCCAGAGGCTCAGGACCCCCGAGGTGTCCGGATATCTCATCAATCTGCTGTAGCTTAGGGCTGCTCGGCTGGTGCTGACCACTTTTGCCTCACATCTCAGGGGTCAGCTGGTTCAGGTCCAGATGGACAACACCATGACCATGTACTACCTCAACAAGCAGGGCAGCATGCACTGCCTTCAGCTGTGCATGGACGCTGTGTGCATCAGGACTGTTTTGTGCTGCCTGGAAGCCAATCTCCTGGCCATCCATGTGGCTGGTGTCTTCAACCAGCTGGCACATGCTCTCGGCTGGGTGGTCAAGTCATCTCATGAGTGGTCTCTGCGTCTCAGCCTGTTCATCTGGTGGACCTGTTTGCCTCCAGGGAGAACGCAAAGCAGAGGTTTTTTTTTTTTGCCTGCACCCCCTCAGCAGAGAACACTGCAGGGAGATGCTTTCATAAGGCCCTGGACCGCGGGCCTCCTCTATGCCTTCCCTCCCTTTCCCTTGATCCATAAAGTGCTGTTCAGACAAGGTACAGGTGATCTGGTGGCTCTGGACTGGCCATGCTAGTTCTAGTATCCTGATCTTCTCAGCCTCGGCAGCAGGCCACCTTGGCATCTTCCTTTACGCCCAGACCTGCTCTCGATCCATTAGGGAAAGGTACTCCACCTAGGCCTTCAATCCTTGCACCTGACAGCCTGGTTCCTGAGCAGCTAGAGTTCCAGGCATTGAATCTCTCCGAAGATGTTCTCAATATTGTGGAGGCTTCTCAGAAAGAGTCGACCATGAAATGCTATGCCTTCAAATGGAAGAGGTTCTCCATTTGGCATCATGGCAAGGGATTGGACCCTTTGTCCTGTTCGGTGACTAGCATTGTTGACTGCCTCTGGTTCCTCTCCCAGTTGGGCCTTAGGTCGACGACCCTTAAGGTGCACCTGGCACCCATCTCTGCTTACCAGGCATGGGCTGGTCAGCAGTAGGTGGCACAGGAGAAGGTATTCTGGTGCTTTTTTAAGGGCTTGGACCACATTTCCCTTCCAGTGCGTAAACCAACACCCTCTTGGGATTTGTTACTTGTTTTGGCAAAGCTCATAGGCAAGCCATTTGAACCTATGCACAGGTGTGAGATGTCACGCCTGTCATGGAAGACTGCCTTCCTAGTGGCTACCACATCAGCCAGAAGGATCAGTGAGCTCCAGGCGCTGTCGCTGGAGTCTCCATACCTGGTCTTCCACAGGAACAAGGTTGTCCTGCGTGCCAACCCAAATTTCCTCCTGACGGTTGTGTTGGATTTCTACCTTAACTAGGTGATTACACTCCTGGTGTATTTCACCAGTCACACCTCAGAAGCCAAGCACAGGGTCAATACTTTAGACCTGCAGTGAGTGCTAGCCTGTTATAAGGAGTGCATGGCTGGGGTTCGGGGAGAGATTCACCAGCTATATGTCAGCTATGCTGAAGCCTCACCTGGCAGACTGGCAGCTAAGCAGATGATTGGCAGATAGACTGTATCCTGCATCAACCTCTGCTATAAGTTGGTGGGTAGGGATTTTCTTGAGGGGCTCATTCCACCCATCATACCGCTGCTTCCAGGGACGTCCCTATCCATGAAATCTGCAGGGCAGATACCTGGAGGTCAGCACATCGACCTTGAGTCATGCCGGAATGCTGGTTTTGGGGCCTCTGTTCTCCAGTCTCTGTTCCCTAAGTAGGGTGTGTGTGCCTTGCCTCCCTCTTCCTGGAGAACTGCTAGGAGTTTGCCAGAATGAGTGGATAAGTACATCATATCCACATCCCTAGAAAAAAATGGTTACTCACCTGTAATAGTAGATCTTGCTTCGAGAGGGCTCTTGCAGTAGGTAATTACATTAGGACCGACACCGGCAGGTGGCAGGACCCCACGGAAAAATTTCTAGCTAGCAGTCCCTGGCGAGGGACTGCCCCCACATCAGGTGACCGGCGTCAGGAGACATCGGTATAAAGGGGCGGTCCCGGACGCCCGCCTTCCAGTTCTTTCTTGCCATTAGCTCATGCAGCGCCTCGCGGAAAAGTTGGTGCTTCGTCAGCCCTTCCTTCATCATTTTTTTACCAAAAAACTCTATTTTTTCGACTAACGTCAGTACTAGAGTCAGTGTATGTCGTCCCCTACACCATCTGAGCACAAGAATAAGTGCGATTCATGCGGTGCCCAACTACGGCACAGGGACGGCCACTCCCTGTGTCTGTTCTGCCTAGGCCCCGATCATCGGTCGAGAAGTGCCAGCACTGCCTCAGTTTTAACGCGGCTACCTGAAAAAGGTCGCAGCAATCCCTGGAGGCCCATATTCTAAAGAAGAAAATGAGTTCTATGGAGAAGGAGCTTAAAAAACGGAGGCAGGCGTCCACTTCCCCCTAAGGCCATCGGAAGAAGAAGGACAAGGAGAGGGCACCAGGACAATAGCTCCTCCATGAGTCTCCCTCGGGGAGTCGCTGGGATGCAGGTAATGTCCCCTGAGGATCGGCTCCTCGACAGCCTGTCTCGGAGGTTTCTGAGGCGGCGTTGGCCGCCCTCTGGCTCGCGCTCGGGTCTTGCGGGCACCTCCGGGCAGTTGGAGGCCTTCGCCCCTGCTTTGGCCGCAGGCTGGCGGCCTACCACTGTGGGCAACTCCGGTAAGCCAGGCGTCGGCTCCTCTGACATCCGCCCGGAGAGGGCTGGTAAGATGTCTGACCCTCCAAGGCGACGCACGGCCTGCTCTCCACCGGACCAGGCCGATCACTCTTCTCGGCCTGTCTCCGGTGACGGCTCTCATAAGTTGGACGTCGGCTCCTCCGGGGCCCGCCGAGAGCTCACCTCTAAGCCTCACATCGGCTCATCTGATGTCCGGCCGGCGACAGAACCGACGACGGACCACTCCATCGTCTGTCGTTGCCAGTTCCCCCACAGCCTTTGCTACCATCTGGGGAACCAGAGTCTCCCCAACCTGAACCCAGGGACTTTTCCCCTCCGTCCCCGGGTGAAGCTGAGGATCTTTTGCCTCCATCAGTCCTTCCTCCACCTGGAGCACTGGACCTGATGTCGGCTCCTTGGATGCTGGCTCCGACGCCGGCCCCTCCGATGTCGGTACCTCTGGTGCCAGGGCTTCTGCCATCGACCCAGATGTCAGCCTTACCGACTTTGGGAGATATTCTGCTCCCATCGGGCCCTCCGGGCTCTCCACTATGGACCCACCTGTGAGGTTCCCGGCTGGGCCGTCTGCTCCGGCAGCCCCCGGCTCCCGGGTATCCTCCGTCTTATTTGACGCCAGTGTACCCGGGAACGCAGTATCCGTCACCACAGTACCCGATGCTGGGCTTCCCGACACTGCAGTACTCGACACCACAATACCAGACGCCGAACTACCCACAGCTGGGTTTTGGATACGCTCCATACGGTTATAACCCGTATCCTTATCCCCCACCTCCTCCTCCTCCTCCTCCTCCACCCTCGTGGCTGCCAGTGGACCTGCAGGAGACTCTGGCCTCCTAGTGGGCTGAGACCAAGGCTCAGCTCACCAAAGAGGTCAAGAGCTGCCTTCCGGCGACGGTGCCATCCCAGGTTCCCGTACGCCCCAGGTGGCACACTCCCTCACCACCTCTGGACTCCATGGTTCTTCCATCTGGATCCAGAGAGGGGCAGGATATGCTTTTCCGGGGACTCCCCAAGGAGTCCGTTCCTCCCACGGGTTGGGAAAGGGAGTCTTTCTCTTCTTTATCCTCCTCTTCGCTCTCGGACTCCTCAGACTCTTCCAAAGGCTGCTCCGAGAGAGACGACGAGCCTCGCTCTCTGTCGAAGCCCCAGCCAAGGACTTCTCCGGAGGATTCTTCTTTTACTGAGTTGCTTAGGAAAATCAAGGAGGTTCATCAGTGGCACTCCCTGGAACCAGATCCTCAGCGTCTGAAACTCGCTGAACATCTGGATCTGCCTGTGACAGCTCCTACCTTTGTGCCACCCTGGATAGATCCTCACGCCAACCTTGTTACCACAATATGGAAACAGCAGTTGGCCTTAGCTCTACTTCCTTGGAAGTCGAAATGGCTATATCAGGCTCCAGAGGGTGTTGATTTCCTGGATTCACACCCTCGTGCTGACTCGGTCGTGATTAGCACCGCTCACGGCTGGTCGGCGAACCCAAAACATCTTAGCTCATCACCTCTTGATAAAGAATCTCGCCTTCTAGACCAGTATGGGAGAAAGATTTATGCTTCCTCCACACTGGGGATTAGGGCCCTGAACTATGTCGGCCACATGGGGGACTGCCAGAAGGCCATCCTTACTCAGGCGGAAGCCAAACTGGACTCCTTGCCTGACTCCTAAGTCAAGCAGGAGTTGGCTGATCTTGTCCGCTCTGCTCATTCAGCCAGTTGACACATGCTGTGTGTGACATACGATGCAGTGGACACTGCTGGGCGAAGCTTAGCTTTTGCTGTAGGCCTACAGGGTCATGCTTGGCTCCGCGTGTAAGGTTTGGTCCCGGAGGTGCAATCTGCTATCCAGGAAGCACCCTTCCGGGGGGTCGGTGATCTTCGGGGGTGATGTCAAGGACATCATTACCGATTTGCAAGAGAAGGGGACAACTCTGAAGTCGGTTAATTCCATGTACCATCCCCATCAGCCGCAGCGCTGTCCCTTTTGCAGAGGGAATCGGCCAAAGGCGAAACCCCAGGGAAGGCGGGCCACAAAACGCTGGGCCCACGCGGCTGCTAAGCCTCCCCCACCCAAAAAAGCAGCGGGTGCTTCAGCTGCGGCGCTGTCCCATGCCACCTGACTCCTTTCCTCTCCCACTGCCTCCGGACTCTCCCGAGGAACTGGTAGGAGGGAGGTTTTCCCTCCACCTTCCGGGATGGGAGAGGATAACCATGGATTCTTGGGTGCTCCAGCTCATAACAGAAGGACACTCCATAGAGTTTCTTCAGAAACCACCCTGCCACCCCCCTCTGAAGTCGTCGTATTCACGGGAACATCTTCCTTTGGTCCAGGAGGAAATCTCGGCTCTTCTGCTGAAGCAAGCAATAGAGCCCGTCCCCTGTCATCTTCAGGGGATGGGTTACTATTCTCATTTCTTCCTGGTCCCAAAGAAGACGCGAGATCTCAGACCAATTTTAGATCTCAGTTCCCTGAATCTTTATGTAGAGTACAAAAGGTTCAGGATGCTCTCTCTGCAGAGCATTCTGCCCCTCCTCTGGCCGGATCAATGGCTTTGTTCTCTGGATATGCAGGATGCTTATCTGCACATTCCCATTCGCCCATCTCATCGCAAATACCTTCATTTCACGTTCAAGGGGGACCACTACCAGTTCAAGGCGCTCCCGTTTGGTCTGTCCTCGGCCCCCCCGAGTATTTACCAAATACCTGGCAGTGGTGGCGGCCCGTCTGCGCACCAAGGGAGTGCAGGTTTTCCCTCACCTGGACGACTGGCTCCTGGCGATCTCGTCCAGGGAGGAACTCCTGCGTTTCCTCTCCCTTACCCAGCAGGTTTTTGCCTGCCTGGGTATTACCATCAACCATTCCAAGTCTCATCTGGACCCATCCCAGAGGCTACAGTTTATTGGGGCGATCCTCAATATGACCAGGGGCAAGGCCTTCCTGCCTCTGGACAGGGTGGCCACCCTTCAGACCCAAATAAGTCTGTTGTCTGACCGGAGGATGGTCTCTGCGAAGTCGGTCCTTCGCCTTCTTGGGCTCATGGCGGCTGCTATCCCGATGGTACCTCGCGCTCAACTCCACATGAGGATCTCTCAGTGGACCCTACGCTCTCAGTGGGATCAGCTAGTGGATGACCTAGATCACTCAGTTCTGATCTCCTCGCCGATGATGTGAGACTTGCAGTGGTGGATGTTTCGAGAGAACCTGTTTCGGGGAGTTCCTTTCTTTCATCCTCCCCCCCTCCCAGACTAACCACAGATGCCTCAGGCAAAGGTTGGGGAGCCCATCTAGGCCCTCATCAGAACCAGGGCTCCTGGTCCAAGCTCGAACAAGCTCTCCACATCAATGTGCTTGAGCTTTGGGCAGTGTTGTACGCTCTCCAAGCCCTTCACCAATACATCCTTCCCGGCCACCTCGCTGTCCAGATGGGCAATATGTGCGTGGTGTGGTATATCAACAAGCAGGGAGGGACTTGATCCTTCCCTCTATGCAGGGAGGCAATGAGGGTTTGGGATTGGGCAACACAACACAACCTTCACCTCACGGCGATTCACGTTCCGGGAGTCGACAAGACCCTGGCAGACAAGCTAAGTCACTCTTCTGCTCTGACTCACGAGTGGGAACTGGACCATGGGGACCTAGACAATATCTTCCACCTTTGGGGAACACCACAAGTCGACCTGTTTGCAACCCCCTAAACGCAAAACTTCCAGTCTTCTGCTCGCTCATTCCAGAGCGAGGCGCTTTTTGGAGCGACGCTCTGTCTCTAGACTGGAAGGACAGATTTGTCTATGCCTTTCCCCCAATTCCACTTATTCCATGAGTCTTGCAGAAACTGGCTTCAGAAGGAGTGTGAATGATTCTGATTGCTCCTTTCTGGCCCAGGCAAGTCTGGGTCTCTCTTCTACAACAATTTTCAGAGGATCCTCCTCTTCCTCTATCTCGAGGCTTGTTGACCCAGGATCAGGGGACCCTGGTCCATCCAGGCCTCAAATCCCTTCAACTGCAAGCATGGCTCCTGCAGACCTAGCCCAATCCCATTTTGGAGTGTCTCCCAAAGTAGCAGAGATTTTAGTGGAGGCCAGAAAACCCTCCACCAGATCCACTTATGCCATGAAGTGGAAAAGATTCACTATTTGGGCCGCTTCCAAGAACGTGGAACCTTTCTTCTGTTCAGCTGGGCTTCTGCTGGAGTATCTACGTCATCTGTTTGACCTGGGTCTCAGCCATTCCTCTCTGAAGGTACACATGGCGGCCATTTCAGCCTATCATGTTCCCTTCACGGACAAGGCCTTTGTTCAACTGGAGGTCTCCAAGACCTTTCTCAGAGGATCCTCCATCTGAGGCCCCCCATCCGTACTCCTGCTCCACCTTGGGACTTGAATTTTGTTCTCAAGAAACTTACCCTTCTTCCCTTCGAACCTGCAGCTTCTGCAGATTTGTAATTTCTTTTGTGGAAGACACTCTTCTTGGTGGCCATTATTTCGGCTTGAAGAATCTCCGAGCTTCAGGCCCTTATGTGTAAAATCCCCTACTTGATTTTTCACAAGAAACGAGTTGCTCTTCACATGAATCCTAAGTTTCTACCTAAAGTAGTAGCAGAGTCTACCTTAAATCAGTCCATAGAGCTACCTGCCTTTTTTTGCGCAGTACTCTAATCAAGGGGAGTATTTACTCCATACTATGGATGTTCACCGGATTCTGAGATACTACACCAACAGGATGAAGGATCTCAGAAAGACTGATCAGTTGTTCATCTCTTTTGCTCACAAAAGAAAGGCAATGCTGTTTCCAAGCAATGCCTGTCTAAGTGGTTGGCTCATGGCATCACTTTCTGTTATGACAAATACAAGAAGACCCTCCCGGGTCAAGTAAGAGGCCACTCCACAAGAGGAGTAGCTGCCTCTGCGGCTTGTTTCAAGAATGTGTCTGCAGCTGACATCTGCACTGCCGCCACTTGGACTTCCGTCCATACCTTTACGAAACACTACAGTTTGGATGTTGCCTCTCACCGTAGAGCAGGCTTCGGGCTAGCTGTTTTGCAAGGCCTCCTATCTTGAGGCTTGCACGGCTAGAACAGCTTCTTGGAGTAGTTTTCCTCCTCCTGGTGATTTTCTTTGTTCCAGACTGCTTGGAATTCAGTCCTGTATGTAAGTACCTGCAAGAGCCCTCTCGAAGTAAGATAAAATGCAGTTCACGTGAAACTTAGTAACAGCAGATCGAGAGGCTCTTGCAGTAAGTAATACCTTCCCGCACTCCATCCCCCCCTAGGCTTTTTCAGCTCCTTTTCCATTGAGGGAAATATCCACTCCTCTCTCGTCCGGCCTCTTTCAGCCTGTGGTGGGTAAGAACTGGAAGGCGGGCATCCAGGACCGCCCCTTTATACCGACGTCTCCTGACGCCGGTCACCTGACATGGGGCGGTCCCTCGCCAGGGACTGCTAGCTAGAAATTTTTTGGTGGGGTCCTGCCGCCTGCCAGTGTCGGTCGTATATGTAATTATCTACTGCAAGAACCTCTCTCGAAGATCTACTGTTACGGTAAGTTCTTATGTAACTGTACTTTCTAGGAGTGGTATATGGTGTACATCCACACTGACCCACCCGACCTCCGGCAGTGGCGCACGACTCTGCTTCCAGTGTGCAAGAACTGGCATCATGGGGTGGTGCTAGGGAGTTGCAACTGGGTTGGGTGGGAGGAGCCAGCTGGAAGACTTTTTGGCAGCATTTATAGGGGAAAGGATACTGCCAGAATGTGTGGATATACACCATATGCTGTTCATAGAACAACCGTTACAGGTGAGTAAACTTTTTTTTTTTTTTTGTGTGTGGTAACACTAGTATGGTGGACAGTCCGTTTCTCTTTTTAAAATAGAAAACGAATCAGTCAAACTACTAGCTACACCAGTAGCCTCAAAAGAATGAGAACAATTAATTGTCTGTTAAACTGAGGACACTTTTGAGGCCTAGGGGGGTTGACAGTGTTCCTTTTACCGACCCTTTGTATGGCATTTGGTTTTGTCAAGAATAAAACAAAAAGATACATATTATATGTAAGGCTATTGGTAATTGAAGTACATGTCCTTAAATGACGCCTAAGCCCACCTCTTCATACTCCTAGGCTCCCTTCACCTAGTTCTTGTAGCTGGGTTGGACAAACTAGCCTTACAACTTTAATAGACTGTATCCATCATAAGAGTGCCCCCTGGCTCCTTAGAGGCTAGTAACAGCAGCCCTCCATTGGTTAATGGGAGGGAGGCGTTACAAAAGCTACTGATCAACTAACAAGGCTACTGTTATTTAAGTGATGGCTTTGATTTGAAACAAATTACACTTTTAAGTCTATATAAGTGCATCTTAAAATGATGCATTCACTTAAGTGGATAATGTGCACTCCAGACTCCGACATTATGATTTGTCAGCTGATAAGGAAGCGTATCTGAGTTGAAAAGCCAAATGGATCTGGCTGCAGGCTGCACACCTCTTCCCTCAAAGAAGTTAGGAGGTGGGGATCCAGTAGTTACAAGACTGCCTCTTGCGGCTAGGATAGGGACGACTTTGGAACCAACTTCCATCCTCCCTTCATCTCTACCCATCCTCTGGCTCCCTCAGGCACCAGTTGAGACTCCAACCCCATGCTACCTGTTCCTGTTACCATTTTTCCTGATGCAACCATTGCCAAGTTGTTGCCATCAGTGTAAGTAGCCATCTGGGTCAGGACTCCTGCCTTTGATTAAGCTTCCCCATCACTAGAGTCTCTCTCCCCCTGCATTATGAGGCCAGGAAATTCATTTGCCCCTCATGTCACTCGTTGGTTGTTAAATTTATTCTGCTCACTATTTATTGTTGCCACCTC
This sequence comes from Neoceratodus forsteri, assembly GCA_016271365.2. Lineage (NCBI taxonomy): Eukaryota > Metazoa > Chordata > Ceratodontiformes > Ceratodontidae > Neoceratodus > Neoceratodus forsteri. The sequence goes on along the minus strand of CM028129.1, from coordinate 413,057,757 downwards.
TGCGTATGTACTTTTACAGTAATACACCGCACTTTACTTTCTGCATGTACAGTGTTTTGTTTATTTTAATATTTGTACCAGTTTTGTACTGTGTTTTGATCAAAAGTCTTGCTTGTATGTATCGTGGTGCTGTTCTGTCCTTCGTTCCCCTCCCCTGGGTCGCACCAGGAAATGAGCCTTGGCTCCGTCTGCCTCTCCAGGTTACCAATTTTCAAATGAAATAAATGAATGTGGGCAGGAATATGCAGCTGCACACAGGGAGTGAATGCCCCAACAGCCTGCCCTACCCAGAGTGGTGAGTTCAGGACAGTACATAGGACAGACTGTATGTATTTGGATTCCAGTGGTGTGGTGACCTCTCAGGTAGCCGTGGAACTGAAAACTTGTGAATGGGCAGAAGGAGAACCTGAATCACCAGGTATGGAGGGTAAAAAAGAAACCGTATCTTCTAATTAATAAGATTTATCTCATAGGTGTTCCACATTACTTTATTTAACATTGACCAAGTTTTCAAATTATAAATCATCAGGACTGATTTAGCCAATCGGACAGCTAATTAGCCCTTCATGTATGGACATGTTATCAGAAGAAAATGTTCTAGTTACTGGCTAATGTTTAAAATCAGTCTTGGTGCTGTAAATCATCAATTTTTTTATTTTTTTGTTTTATTCCTCAAACTTTCCTTGGATCCCCTGGCCCCCCCCTGAAATGTGGGGCTTTTGGAGGCACACTTTTTATTTGGCTGGGAAAGCATGCAGGTACTTCATTTGATGTGGATGCTAATGCTTCTTCTGGGTCAGCCAGCGTTATTTCTGAGATGTGATTGCGAGACATGTCCCCCTTAAGAGTCAAGCACTTCCAGTGAACATGGGGCTCTGCATCCTTTATGTGCCAGCAGTGTGTCAGGACACAGCATTTCTCAGCATATTGCATCTCTGGAATGCACTAGTGTTGTGCCAGGATGTGCAGTCTGCTGCCTGGTGCCAGCCCCCACAGTAACTGGATGCAGCACTGCGCCCCAGAGGAACTCTGCTGGAAGAATGGGATTTTGATCCAAGACCACGGTCTTTTTACCAGTGTGGTATTCCTGGGCTTGCACGCGAATCCCAGGCTGCCAGGTGGTAGAACAATACACTGATGTATACCACTGGGCTGGACAAGATATAAATATTTTAAATAGAATTGTAAATTAAAAATGTGATTAATGATACGTTTAATATGGCCTTACAGGAATCTCTTCAGTCTGTAGGAGCATTGCCTTATGCATCCTCTGGGTGTCAGAAATGCTCACATTTGCCTAACATTTCTTTCACCCTGCGAACACATAAGGTGATTAGAACAAAGTGTGGAAATGCTGGTTGTTGCATGTTATATAAGCTAAGTGCTCCAAGATGTTTTCTTACAGTTTAAACATACTTTGATGCCTAGGCTTGCATATGATAGCACTCTTATGCCAACCACATCCTGCTACCAACAAACCCCACTCTGACTGAAGATCAGCTTGCTCACAGTCTACTGTCCTCTGTCCTGGTCCACCACAATTAACCCCCTTGGCAATGTCAGACGGAATCCCCAGTTCTCATCTAGTGTGAGTTTAAAGCTACACAGCAGGGGGCCCGAGAGTGCTGGTTTTCATCCTGTCTGCTACAGGTATTTTTCTCCCTGTAGGCACAAATTCACCCTCCTCCCAAGGCACCCAGCACAGTGACATCCAAGCACCATTACATATCATGGCAGGCCTGCCCTTTATGAGGGAGCTGACTTCTTTCCTCACCTTAAGGGGTCACTATGGCAGCAGCAGTGTCAACTCCCTTACTGGGCTGAGATGTGCTGTTAGAGACCTTCTTTTCTAGCCCTGGCTTCCCAAGTGCAAGCATCCAGGTCTGCTTCCAAAACCATGTCACATGCATGAGTGCAGTATTTGTCTGTCTCACTGGGCAGCACAATTAAAATGTCTACGATCACAGTGGAACATTCCTTTAAAATCTCTGTGAGACAACTTGTGGTCACCTTGCACAAGTAAGTCCTTAGCACTGAGTGGTTGAATATGTGTTTATAATTCTTTACTATTAGATAAAATATTATTTCTAGGGATGTGGATATGTTGTTCAGTCCACACTTCTTGGCAGGTACCTTGCCGCTTTAAGATGTGCCGGAAAGTCTTCAAGCTGGCTCCTCCCACCCACCCGGGTGGTAAAACCCCTTGGCTCTGCCCCATGACGCCAGAACTTCCTTACCACTTGGAAGCTCAGGTTCCCTTCTTAGCACGCTTGCATCTCTAGGCCTGGATCCTAAACCTTCGGTTTTACTGGAAATCGTGTTGAAATGTATGAGACTTAAGTTTTCTCCTTCCTTCATGGCTGCGATGGATTCCAGATCTACTTCCAGCTTCCATTGGTGCCCTTGTGGGCAGAAGATGTCTCAGACTGACCCGCACAACAGGTGCTTCTACTGCCTTGGGCATGGCCACGATCCACAGGCCTGCGATCTTTACAAGTCCTTTTTGGCTTTGGTTCTTGAAGACCGTGCTGCCTGACTCTGTCTGGGGTGCCCTGAAAAACGGTTTCCACCAGTGAAGTCGAAGGAGGCCTGTTGGGAAGTGTCCATGGCTGCGGGCTCTGCAGAGCAGCTGGAGCAGTTAATTGAGGAGGAGGCAGCCCAGGCCGCATCTTCATCTTCCTCGGCATCGGCGTTTATGCCTCTCTCTTTGGGCTCTCCTATGCTGTTTCCTTTAGAACTTTGTCAGTCCCCTCTCCCACCAAGGAGGGGCCTTCGAGACTCGCTTCAGTGTCAAAGAAGAAGGAACCAAAAGGTAAGTCCCACTATCGATGTTCGTGGGAGCAGGAGATATCTCGCTCCCCAGACCGTCCTCAATCGACTTCGGTCTAAGGCTAAGGCCGCTGGCTTTTTGATGTCCATCAGGTCAGCCGTCCGAGACACCCATTGATGCGGTCGAGAGTTTTCTTGACCCATTAGACGGCTGTCAACTGGAAAGGCCGACAACCCTCTTTCACTGGTTCCCCTGGTGCCTACCGAGGACTTGCCTTGGCCTCCCGAGCTGAAGTCCCCAGTCAAGGACCCTGAACCGGAGGATGTGCGGGTTTCCCCCGCCCCTTCTTCGACCCATCATCGGGGACCCCAATGGTCTCAGTTCTCTTCCATGTCGAGCAAGTCCTACCAGCGTTGGCGGTTTTGGTCCCAACACCACAGAAAGTGGCATTGCCGCTCTTCCTCATCATCCTCTTCTGAGGACAGGCTCCGGCACAAATTGCATCAGTGCTGTGAGGATATGATGTGGCAACAGCTCTTGTTAGCTGGCAACAAGCCGACTCCGTTGGCTTCCCCGGCAATAAGGTGGCTGTTGCCCGAGCAGCGGAAGCGATCTCTCGCCCTCGGTTCCTAGGTCAAGGAGCTGACTCCGGTGCTGATTACTCATCCGAAACCGGCTGCTCCACCCATTGTGGTGGAACCACCGCCTCCGCAACCGAAGACTGGGGCCCCGGCCAAGGATTCTCGGTCGAGTCAGGGCTTGCCCCACAGGTTGTCGGTCACCCTCACTTCCGATCGACCTCTGCAAGTGGAGGGTGGCTCAGGCACTGGGCAGCTGTTTTTGGACTCCTCGGAGTCAGACGACTTCTCCCTGTATTCCAGGCCCCTCAACCTGGAATCCTCTGGGGGTCTGACGGTGGACGAGAGCCCATTCTCATTCCTTGGTATTCTTCGTCTCATCCCAGAGTCTACTTTGATGCAGCTCAAACCTGTGCAGAAACGGCCCAGATATCCCCTCACTGAGATTTTGGACCAAGGGGATTCCGCCACAGAGGCCTTTCCTGTGGCCGAGGACATTGTTGGTCCGGCCTTGGAGTTGTGGCAGTGGCCTGCCTCCTGTCCTGCTCCTTTGGCCAGGATGGCCCACAAGACTGCAGTCCCGACCGGTTCCCTCTGGTTTTTCGGAGCACCCTTCGGCTGAAGGGCTGGTAACCGATGGCATTTTTCGGCACTCCGGCAATGCCAGGGACGAGAGAAGCCCCTCGGACAAGGAGTTCAAAAGCTGGACTACTCCCAAGAAAGTTTATGCTGCCGCCTTTCCTAGGCCTTCGACAGGCTGGCTTGGCGCTACTGATCTCCCAGCTGACCTTCAAATGACAGACAAGCAGGTGCGGGATCCGGGAAGGGCGGTGGCCAATCAGCAGCTCCACACTGCTCTGGACATCAGAGACTCTTGTGCCTGGTCAGTAGTGGCCACAGTAGCCATGTGCCGCAGAGTCTGGCTGCGGAACTCTACCATCACGGCAGATGCACAGCATGGGGCCCAGGGTGGAGGGCCACCTCCAGATGATCGAGAAGTTCAATGCCACCTTGGACTCTGTCACATCTGCCCAGAAGGACAAAGGCAGTGAGCAACAGCACAAGCCCTTTCGCCCTTCTGCCCCTGCGGTATTACTGGCCCAGCCGCAGGGCCAGCAGGCTCATGCTTGGCGCCCCAAGGCCAAGCCTGCTGCTTCCTCCAACAATAAGTCTGGAGGGAAAGGTCCAGGTGGCTCCTCAGCTGGCTCTTCCTCCAAGCCTGCCCAGTGACGGGTTGAGGGGTGCCGCCCCCAACCTCGTCACTTCTCCCCTGGGTCCCCCTATGGGGTGACTGCTCAGCCACTTCCTTTCTGCCTGGTCCGCTATAACCATGAACCATTGGGTGTTGGAAGTGGTCGGCAGGGGTCTGCCTCTGGAATTCAAGCAGACCCCACCCTTTTGAGCCGTCACCCTTCGGGGGGGCTACCAGTTAAGCAGCCTCTCTGTCAGCTCATCAAACCCGACATAGCTCTGCTTCTCCAAAAGGAGGTGATCAGCAAGGTGGCAGATCCTCTTCCAAGCCCAGGGTTTGAGTCCAGGTACTTCCTGATCCCAAAACAGATGGGGTTGGGGGGCTGGCACCCCATTCTCAATCTGCATGACTTGAACAAGTTCCTAAGGCCACACACCTTCAGGATGGTCACTCTGGCTCTGATCATACCATCCTTCGAACTAGGCATGTAGTTTTATTCTCTGGATCTACAGGACACATTCTTTCACGTTCCAATCCATCCATCACATCGGCGATTCCTCCGCTTCTGAGCAGACAGATCCCTTTACGAGTTCCAGGCCATGCCCTTCGGCCTTTCTCCAGCTCCCAGGGTCTTCACCAAATGCATGGCAGTGGTGACAACATTCCTGCGGCACAGAGGGGTCTGGGTGTACCCTTACCTGGATGACTGGCTGATAGCAGCCACCTCCAGGTTGAAGGTGGAGTGGTCCAGAGATCTGGCTCTCCAGGTCTGCTCTCAGCTTGGTCTCCTGATCAACGAGGCCAAATCGGAACTCATGCCATCGCAGGCGATTCAGTTTATCGGGGCAGAGCTTGACTCTCTTCGAGCCAGAGACCGGCTCCCGGCAGACAGGGCCGATGTCTTTTCCTCCTTTGCCTAATCATTTCAGCTTGAGCAGTTGTGCCCTGCCCAGGACTTCCTGCACCTTCTGGGTCTCATGGCGGCTTGCACCAGCATGGTCTGTTGGGCCAGCTGGCATATGCATCCCCTGCAATGGGGGCTGGCCTGCCAGTGGTCTCAGCACTCCAGTCCTCTGGACCAGCCAGAAACTGTGACCCAGAAGATCTGGGATGGCCTGTAGTAGTGGCACATCCCAGTTCATCTGCAGAAGGGTATCCTGTTTGTCTGCCCCAAGCCGACGGTCATCCTTATGACCGACTCCTCCTCCTTGATGGGCTGGGGTGCCCATCTGGGGGAGCTCAGGGCCCATGGCCTCTGGTCCCCTCAGGAGTCCCGATGCCACATCAACCTGCTGGAGCTTCGAACGGTACAGTTAGTCCTCACTGCCTTCACTCCGTTTGTACAGGGTCAAGTGATTCAGATTCAGACGGACAACACCACAACAACGTACCATCTCAACCATCAGGGCAGGACGCACTCCTTGCCTCTGTGCAAGGAAGCCCTCTGCATTTGGTCTCTTGTGATCAGCCTGGAGGCGGATCTCCTGGTCTTCCATGTGGCAGGAGCCTCGAACAGCCTGGCTGATGTCCTCAGCTGGATAGGTGCTGTATTTCACGAGTGGTCTCTCCTGCCGGAGGTAATTCAAAACCTGTTCCCATTGGGGCATCCCTCAGGTGGACCTGTTCACCATCAAGGAGAATGCAAAGCTGAGGCGGTTTCATGCCCACCCACCTCAACAGGGCTTGCTGCAGGGGGATACCTTCTCGAGGCTGTGGATCCCGGGCCTCTTCTATGCCTTCCCTCCATGTCCCTTGATTCACAAGGTGCTTCTAAAGGCGAGGAGGGACAAGGTGCAGGTGATTCTGGTAGCCCCAGACTGGCCTCGCCAGTTCTGATATCCAGATCACCTCGGCTTCAGGCTCCAGAGGTGGCTTCCAGCCCACCCGGACCTGATCTCAGTCAACAAGGGGAAGGTGCTCCATCCGGACCTTCAATCCCTGCACCTGACTGCCTGGTTCCTGAGAGGCTAGCGTTCCAGGCCTTGGGTCTTTCCGACAAGGTCCTCAACGCCATTGAGGCGTCCCATAAGGAGTCGACCAGAAAATGTTATGCTTTTAAATGGAAGAGATTCTCCATTTGGTGTCAGAGCAAGGGGTTGGACCTTTCTTCCTGTCCGTTGGCTAGCATTTTGGACTACCTATGGTCCCCTTCTCAGCTAGGGCTTCAGTCAACGACCCTTAAGGTGCACCTGGCAGCCATCTCTGCTTACTGGGCGTGGGCTGGCAAGCAATCGGTGGCGCAGGAGAAGGTGGTCTAGCGCTTTTTCAAAGGCCTCGATCACATATCCCCTCCGGTGAGAGAACCTCCACCTCTGTGAAATCTACTGCTGGGATTGGCCAAGCTCATGGGCAAGCCTTTTGAACCAATGCACAGGTGCGATATCTCCCACCTGTCGTGGAAGACTGCCTTCTCGGTAACTATCACATCATTCAGAAAGATGGGAGAGCTCCATGTGCTTTCCATTGAGTCTTCTTATCTGGTCTTCCACATGGACAAGGTTGTCCTGCACCCCCACCCAAAATTCCTTCTGAAGGTGGTGTTGGAGTTTCACCTGAATCAGGTGTTGACTCTGCCGGTGTTCTACCCCAGTCACACCTCGGAGGCTGAATATAGGCTCCATATTCTGGACCCTAGAAGAGTGCTTGCTTATTATAAGGAGCAGGCAGCTGTAGTTTGGGGAGAGGTTCACCAGTTGTTTATCACCTACGCTGAAGCTGCACCTGGCAGACCTGCAGCCAAGCAGACGATAAGCAGGTGGGTCACCTCGTGCATAGATCTGTGCTATAGGTTGGTGGGTATGGAGCCACCCAGAGCATTCTACCCGCTATTCCACTTCTTCAGTGCCTGCTTCTAGGGATGTCCCTGTCCAGGAAATCTGCAGGTCTGCTACCTGGAAGTCAGCACACCTTTATTTCCCATTACCACATTGACCTACAGTCACGCCGGGATGCTGGTTTTGGGACCTCGGTTCTCCAGTCCTTATTCCCCAAGTATAGGGGGTGTGCACCTTACCTCTCTCCTCCTGGAGAACTGCTAGGAGTCTGCCAAGAAGTGTGGATTGAACAACATATCCACGTCTCTAGAAATATGGGTTACTCACCTGTAACAGGAGTTCTACGAGTGGTATATGTTGTTCATCCACACGACCCACCCGACTTCCCCGGCTTCGACGAGCAACCTGGCTTCCAGTGGGCTAGATCTGGCGTCATGGGGTGGAGCCGAGGGTTTTATCAACTGGGTGGGTGGGAGGAGCCAGCTTGAAGACTTTGCGGCACATCTTAAAGCGGTAAGGTACCTGCCAAGAAGTGTGCATGAACAGCATATACCACTCCTAGAACTCCTGTTACAGGTGAGTGACCTGTATTTTCTCACCCCAGGTATCCCTCAGTATGCTTGATTAGTGCAGTATGCTAGCTGGGTTCAGCTGCCCCGGAGATGGAGACTATGCTAATGATGCTAAGGGAATTAGCCAATCAGGTTGACGTAAGAGAGGATTGCGTTCTGGTCCTGCTGAAAATCAGTCAGATTCATTTCTCTGTTGACTAGACAAGTCTGCCCCAGAGTTCTCTCTTCATATCTTTGTTTTGAAGTACTTTTATCATACTTTTGGAGTTATTTCCTTATATGTGTGCTGCTTTTGATGATGTTTTCTTTTATTTATGCTTTTTTTTGAATTTTCCATGGTTCCTCAGTTCCCAGGAGCCACAGTTTTTATCCACTTATTCTTAATAAAAGATACTGCTTCTGAGGTAAAGTTTCCACTTTTTAAAGCATTTTTAACAGTATTTTTTCCAAGGATCCTTATTTTTATCAAAGAACTACCATTTTTACCACTTTTTTCTTGTTTTCTCCTCATTTAGGGCTGGGAGCCTTAATTTATTTTTCAGTTGTTTTTTTTTTTCCTTTTGGGAACAATATTTTTGTAGGTCTTCTGACAAATCTTTGGGTCAGAGAGCCCTTGAACAAGGCTGGCATTTACTGTTTTAAATTGTTTACTTTTTTGGTTGTGGACAATGCAGACTGCCATAGCCTTGTTTGTATTAGAACCAGTAACTTGCTTCTCTGTGAGCTTTCACTAATTTTGCTCATACAGTTTAAAAATAAGCCTTTAAATTTTGGCTTCTCAGTCTGCCTCCCCTTCTATAAAAATTTCAGAAGAGGGGTCCGCCTCGCAACAGAAGTCTAAAGACAAGTCCTCTAAGGACCCCCTAGAAAATAAATCTGATAAATTAAAGACATTCACAGTCAATTTCTGATTCAGGACCTGAAAAAAAAAAAACTAAAAGAAAAATCATAAAACTGCCCCTCCCGCCGAAAAGCAAAGGGAGACGCTAGTGTCAAAACAAGATTTACCCTCTGCGGAGGAAATGGCAAAGGCTTGGCAACTATATCAGACTTTTCAGGCTGTGGGCACTCTTATGGGTGCCCCAGATGCTCCTATTCCCTTGGGCCCTAGCCTTGGCCAGGACATCTTATTTGAGGGAGGTGATGATGAAGAGGAGGGTGAACTCCTTGATCCTGACCTTCAGAAATTAGGTTCTTCCTTTAATGATGGAAGGTTTTTCCTCTCACTATACCTTTGTCCAACACATGGTGGATACTCATGGCCTTTCTATTCAAGAGTCCACTGAAGAGGAGGAGGCAGATTTCTTAGACATGATGGGTCTCCCTCCTCCTTAGAAGCTTCTCCTTCCAGTTCATAAGTCTCTTAGAAGGGTTACTTTCAAAATATGGTACTTCAGAATCCTAGCTCCAGCCCGGGGGGTGGGTAAGAAAATATTGAAAGGTGCCAGTTAGATAAATCAAATGCTGAGTGCCTTAACATGCATCCGGACCATGAAGGAGTGGTGTAGGCTGCTGCCTGTGATAAAGTTAAAGTATCCCTTTCTCCTCAGCCTCCAGAAAAAGAATAAATAAAAAAAAAAAGAAAAACTGGACACCATGGGTAAGAAATCTTATACCCCAGCCTCTCTGATGCTATACCTCCTTACTTATATATGGCATACAGTTCAGTATCAGAAAGCCCTCTGGAACTGTGTTCTGGCTATTAGCCAGCAAGCCCCAGTAAAAGTGGCTCAAGACCTGGTGGAAACTGTCAAAACTGCCTTGGAAGCCACAAAAATATCTGTTTCATGAGTCTGTGGATGACATTGACACTGCCTCCAGAGGTATGGCTCAGGACATCTCTTTCAAGAGGTTTGCCTGGCTGAGAACCACCAGTCTCTCCCAGGATACCCAAACCAAAGCTATGGATTTCCCTTATGAGAACAGCTCTCTATTTGGGGACAGAACAGAAGCTTACATGAAAAAGGTGGAATACAATCCACCTACCAGAGCAATGCAGCTAAAGAGAAAGCCTGCACTTCCTACAAACCCCAGGATAGACGGGGGGCAGAGGTAGAGATTACTTTCCCAAGGCCTTCTATCCCATGTCAATGCCTGACCCTTTTAGGGGAAGAGGTAGAAGGGCTCAGAAACATACTGAACCAACCTCTTCTGCAAAGACTCAGTCTAAATAAAATCCCTGACTGGAAGGCCCTCCAGTAGGAGGAAGGTTGACCCACTACCTCAAATAATGGCAATGCATCACCTCCAACTGGTGGGAACTGGAGGTTGTGGGTTGAGGTCCTAACCCTGCAGTTCAAAACATGTCCCACAGAGCAGGGCACAGGAGTTTAAAACTTCTAACTCCCACACAAAAAAATACTGCTGGAATTAGAGGTAAAGCCTCTCCTGTCAGCAAATGCAATGGAAAGAGTTCCTCCCTCCCAATGGGGAAAAGGGCCTGTATTCCAGATACTTCCTCACTCTAAAGAAAAGTAGGGATTGGCAGCCTGTTCTGGATCTCGGGTACCTAAACAAGCACCTGTTCAATCCCAAATTCAAAATGGTCACCCCGTCAGTAGTGATTCTTTCCTTGCAACAGGGAGACTGACTAGCCTCTCTAGACCTCAGAGATGCCTATTTTCACATTTCCAGTTAAGCTGTCTTACAGAAAGTATCTCAGATTCAGACTGCCCTCTGATCCCTACCAGTTTGCAGCTTTGCCTCTGCCTTTCTTCAGCTTCCTGAGTTTTCACAAAGTGTCTGGCAGTTGTGGCAGCCCATCTCAAAAGACAGCAGATCTCTGTCATTCCCTGTCTAGATGACTGGCTCATAGTGTACAAGTCTTCCAAAAAGGTCAGAGACTCCTTCAGACTTGCTTAGCGCACCCTAGAGTCCCTGGGCTTCCTGATCAACACAGAAAAGTCCCACTTGGAGCCAGCTCAGCTGTTGGAGTTCATGGAAGCAGAGCCGGACACACAGCTGGGGAAAGCTCTGCTTCCACTAGACAGAGTGTGCAACCTGCAAACCTTGGCAAACTCATTTGTCCTAGGGAAACCAAGGTCAGTCAAGTGCTTCCTTAGGCTTCTAGGACACATGGCCTCTATTACAGCGGTAGTTCCAGGTGCAAGGTTTCAGATGAGTGACATTCAGTACCATCTCAGATCTTATTGGTCTCAGAAAAGGGACTCCCTGTTAGCCAGCATGATGGTGCTGAGGAATGAGGTGTTGGATACCACACCTCATGCCATGCTGGTGTCCCAGGTTTGGGAATGAACCTGTGTTGTCAGGGGTTGGGGAGGCAGGAGCAGGATTGAGCAGCTAAAAGGCAGCTGTCTTCTCCCAGGGATGACCCTTGTCGCCCCTGTAGTACAGTTACCCCCAGGTGGAGGACTGTTGGTAGTGCAGGTGGGTGATGGCACGAATAGGGAGGATGCTGATAAACCGCAGCATGCGCGTGCCTCCATATGCGTACACGTGGCTGCAGCACAGGTGGGGAGAAAATGGAACTGGTGAGCTCCATGATATTCCAGTGGTATTTCCGGTGATGGAGACACTGGCCAGGGACAGATGTGACCCCCCCCCCCCACTAGCTCCCTGGCAAAAAAAGGTAGATAAAAAAAAAAGTGTGTGTGGGGGGGGACTCCATGTTAAAGCTCATTCCATTTACAAGGAGCCTGTTGAAGGCTCTGGACTGTTGGAAGGATAAAGAAAAGCTCAGGGAAGGAATCTCTTTCCAGTAAAAGGAACCTTCCATAGTGCTCACTATGGGTGCATCCCTCCTACATTGGGGTGCACACCTGGTGGATCAGGCCATAAGTGGGTTGTGGTCTCCCAGGGAGTCCAGATTTCATATTAATCTCCTTGAGCTCAGAGCTACGTACTTGGGTATTAAAGCATTTGCATCCCCCCAGCTAAAGGGTCAAGCTGTCCAAATCAGGAGAGACAACACCACTGCTATGTTCTACATTAAAAAAAACAGGGTGGCTCAAGATCCACAGAACTGCTCAGAGGTCATGAAAGCTGGTGTCTGCCTTACTCCCAAGACATGCAGCTCTCTGGCATTCACCTGCCAGGCAAGGACAATGTGCTGGCAGACTCCTTAAGTCACATCAGTCAGGGCCACCATGAGTGGACTCTAATCAGGCAAGTGCTAGCCACTATTTTCAGGAGGTGGGGCACCCCAGAGATAGATCTCTCTGCTTCCAAGCTCAATCATCAAATTCCTCTGTACTGCTGCAGGCCTCCTGCACTGTGTTCAGTGCCAGTGGATGCTCTGTCTTTGGATTGGTCAGGAAGGTTCCTGTATGCCTTCCCTCCATTTCCCCTGATTCTCAGGGTCCTTCTCAAACTTAGAAGCCAGCCAGCAACAATGATTCTGGTGGCTGTGGACTGAGTGAAGCAGCCATGGTACTCCCTGCTTCTCACTCTCAGTCAAACGGCCCATTCGTTATTCAGAATAAGTCCTCAGGATCCTTCAACTGGCCAAAAAGCCAAGTACCAAAAAGACTTGTGCTTCCAAATCGAAGATATTTTCTTTCTGGAGTAAAGACAGGCAGATGACCCACTGCATACTAGCCTGTCCTCTGTACTAGACTATTTAGTACACTTACAAGCATCAGTCCTTAGCACCTCATCTCTGAATGTTCACCTGGGAGCCATTTTGGCTTATATTTCTTTTCATAAAAAAAGAAATCTGTAATTTCTCATTCCTTCTTCAAGAAACTCTTTCAAGGCCTACTGCACCTTCAACCCCTACTCAGGGAACCTGTTCTTCCCTGGGACTTGAACTTGTGTATAGCCAAGTTGATGGAGTCCCCATTTGAGCCTATGGCTACTACAGATTTAAGAGTATGTCACTTGGAAAACTTTTTCCTAGTGGCCAACACTTCAGCCAAAAGGATTTCAGAGCTGCAAGCTCTGTGAACTGAATATAACTATATTATTTCCCAGTGGGACAAAGTAGTTCTCTGGCCCAACAGCAAGTTTCTTCCCAAGACAATGTCTGAATTTCACCTGAATCAATCTGTAATGCTTCCTGTCTTTTTCACAGACAGATCCACTCCTGGTGAGCATAGGCTTCATAGCCTAGATATGAAAAGGGCTCTAACCTACAACTTGGAGCACACCAAGCAGCTCAGGTCCTCTCACACCCAACTCTTTCTCACTCATGGAGAGGTGGGTAAGGGCAGGCCAGTTTCTAAGAGGACTGTCTCCCACCGGATAGTCTATTGCATCCAGTTCTGTTACAGTAAGGCTGCAGACAGCACACAATACTCTTACTTCAGTTTTATTGGCTGATTCCCTTAGCATCATTGGCATAGTCTCAACCTCCAGGGCAGCCGAACCCAGCTGGCATATTGCATTATTCAAGCATACTGAGGGATCCTCTCGAAGAAACAATATTACTATGGTAAGTAATTTTTTCTTACTGTCCATCACTTCCGTTATGTACTGGTAATGGAGAAGTGAAACCAGTAGGATGGTTCCTTGACCTCACCTTGCCAAGCAAATGGATTTTTGCTGTATAGACATGCACACTGCAATAAGGCATTACGTAAAGCAAGTAAGATGATGGGATGTGTAAGTAGGGGGATCAGCAGCAGACAGCTCATATTGCCTTTGTACAGGTCGCTGGTGTGCCCACACTGGAGAATTGTGTCTAGGTCTGCAACCACAGTTTGAGGAAGGACATTAATAGACTCTAGTACTCCCCAGAAGCCCTCCTCCCCTCATAGTGAAACAGCTGATCATGTGCTCAGCTGTTTTAATATGCAAGCACGTGCTGGAGTGCTTTCATTCACTAGAAGGCAGTCAGCCATGGAGGAGGGTGGATTGTATCAGTTGCCTTCATAGTCACACCTGGGGACTCTTTGTTAAAAGAAAATTTGGTTGCTGGGGTTGGGGGATATTATACATACATACATAGATACATACATAGAAGTTGACAGCAGATAAGGACCTCTTAACCCACTCAATCTGCCTTATTTATCCCTACCTAGTATGAGGTCTGATGCACAAACTGAACTTCAGAGCACCCCCCCCCCCTTACCTCTGGGATACCCTTGTGTCGGTCCCACTCCTTCTCCTTGAATCCTGTGACAATTTTATCCACTACTACCTCCTCTGGTAGGCCATTCCAGGTGTCCACCACGCTCTCCATAAAAAATATTTTCTCATGTTACCTCTGAGCTATCCCCCTCCAACTTCATACTGTGCCCCCCTTGTATTGGAACATCTCTTACCTTGGAAGATGCACCCTTCCTGTACTGTATTTATAGCAGTGAGGTATTTGTACATCTGTCATGTCACCCCTCTCCCTCCTTGCCTCCAGGGAATACATGTTTAATTCTTTTAGTCTTTTCTCTTAGGTCTGATCCTGCAGGCCCTGCACCTTTTTAGTTGCCCTTCTCTGCACTGCCTCTACCCTATGTCCTTTCTCAGATGGGCCTCCAGAACTGGGCACAGTACTCCAGATGTGGTCTCACCAGTGTCTTGTACAGTGGCTAAATCACCTCCCTTCTTCTGTTTGTGATACTTCTCCCTATGCATCCAAGCAAATAAATGTAGTATACAAATATAGTGATTTGTATAAGAGAAAAGCAGTAAAGATGAGATGGCAGTTGGCTGTGGAAGCGGATGGGTTATGTTGGTCTCCCATCATAGGAGGTTTCTTTTGTTTGTTTAAAACATGACATTGTGGGTGCTGGGGGATTAGTATTAATTGTAGCAGAGGGTGGGGGATGGGGGTTGTTTATTAAAGGATTATGCTGGGGAGGAAGGTGGGGGCTTTTTCTTTTACTTGCCTCCCCACAGGCGCACAAATAATGAATACAAATACAGAGTTTCCGAATATTTGTGGCCCCGAATACAAATATTTGAAATAAGATATTTGCCCATCCCTACTAGAGTTTGTCCAGAGGAGGGCCACAAGAATTATACCGGGTCAGGAGGGTAAAGGGTATGAACAGAGACTGAAAAGTCTGGACCTGTACTCCCTGGAGTCCAGGCTGGAAAGGGGGATATGATAGAATATTCAAATACATGAAAGCCATAAACAAGGTAGACATCGATGAACTGTTCAAACTCAGAGACATTGAGTACCTTGGGGAATTATATCAAACTGGCTGGGGGAGGCTTAGGAGGTATTCTAGGGTATTACTTCACAGAAAGGACTGTAGAGGTGGAACATGTTGCCAGAGGAGTTGGTGAACATATAATCCATGGAGAGGTTCAAGAGGGACTTGGACAAATGCAATTAATTAGGGGAAGGAGGGGGTTTAGACTTGTAAAGGACAAGTGTGTCCATATCGGGCATATTAGACCTCAGGGCCTTCTTCTGCTGGCTAATTGCAATGTTTCTTATAACTGTAATCACTGTAGGTTACTGTGCCTTTCAGACTCCCCGACTACTTGACCATCAAGTCAACCATGGATGGAGTCAGCAACTGGATTGAGAGCCACCTAATCTCCCTATTATACAGCACTGCTCTAGGCGCCAGTAGAGGAACAGACCTCTGTGCTTATAGTGAAGAGGATTTTTATGAAATAGCCCTTGTTGTTTACCAGTCAGCAGTAGTTCAAGATGACAGCCATGCTGGGCTAGCCGCTGAGTGTAGCAGCAGCTTAGAAATGTTATTTTATTTTAATGTTATTGTTTGTTCGTTGCTAAGTTTATTTTATAGTTAAGTTCATTGTTGATATGTTTTTTATATTCGTTTTATAACCATTGTGGCACTTTTAAATCAGTTTTTGTTAGTACACCCATTCCATTAGTACAGCATTTTTTTTACTGGCTCTTCCAACGTAGGCCGTCGATGGTGTGCCGCTTCATATCTGATGGTCATTCGTAAGTCAGTCTAGAGACGACGACTGTGGGGATTTATTCATTAACTATAAACTAATCCTGTGGAGATTACATTTTCCTTCCATGAGGGTCTGTCTAGATTTGGAGGAGTAGTGACTGGCTAAATTAGATGGCAGGGTGATTCTCATTGGAAGTGTGTCGAGGAGTGGAACTGTGCTGTGGTCTGGAGCTGGGTGCTATTGTCAGGAGTTATTGCTGGCTGATTTGGGTCCCTCTGATCTCTCTCAATTTGGTGGAGCATCTGACTGTTTCTTCGTGAAAGATTTTGCCCATGGTGCGCTGAGGGGTGTGATCCAGCAGTTGCAGCGGTTTGGGGGGGGGGTCTCTGGCTGCTGTGCCTGGGGGGACTGAGGGAAATTGATCAGAGGATTGATTGTTCTCTCGGTCTGGCCCTGTGGTTTCCGTGGTTTACCTGGCTGAGTCGGGTATTACTTGTCTTGGTTACCTAAAGTGGGGAGAGTGGCGGGGTTCAGGTTCCCTCTTCTGGGCCAGGCTGGGATGTAATTTTCACATGCTCTGAAGAACTGGATCGATCTAAATAGAGATCCATTGTCCCAAGGTTTTCAGTGGCTCTATTCCTATGCTGGAGGAACCCGGAGGGATTAAGAACTGCCAGGGGATGTTTATCTGGATTATTGTGGACATAATCTTGGAAGGATTGCGGATCTTATAGATTGCAAGTACTTTATAACAATTTTGCTTACTTTTGGAGGCAGTGAGAGGGCCACGTTTGGCTGTTATTTCATACATTAAGTAGTATAGGTGTAGCTGTGAGAGTACTGCACTATTTGGAATTATCTTGGGGAAGGGGGTGGTGAGAGTTCCCGCTCACTGCAAAGCTAGTAGGCTGTGGTGAGCTTCTGTTGAAACTGGGAATATTGATCATTTTATGAATGTCCCCATAATGGGTCAAATTGACTGGAAATATTGGACACGCTGAACTGGTATTGGGGGAAATATTGCCTTATTTGATATTGGGCTACTTCGGAGATGTATTGTTATATGCGTTTATAAGTGTTTTTTATCAAGCATTTTTCGGTAAACTTGGACAATAATAGTATTGGACGATAACAAATTTGTGTATATTACTGCAGCTTTGACTGTCTGCAGCTGTTGTATTTGTTTAATTTTATTTTATATTTGGGTTCTCGGGTTGGGGGATTGGGGTTAATTGGTATTTGTGGAGCTGCATGCTGAGAATATGTGCTGGGAAGGTGTGAGGATGGTCAGGCGGTGTTCCCCCTCCAGGCTCAGGGACCTCCGTCCTTTTGTTTGTCATCCACTGTCTCCAGAAGTGTATAGGTGGAGCCGAGCTCTGGGTATAGTTAGGAGGAGGGGGGTGAGGGCAGGATCTGGAGGGGGAATGGAAAGAAGTGGGCGGAGTGGGGTAGTAGGAACAAGGAGGTGCCCTGGGGCTAACTGGGTAGAGGAAAGGGGTCCTCCCTGCCTGTTTCCCATACCCAAGGGCTCTGCTGTTTGCAGGCAAGTAATGCGGACTTCCTTGGTCACTCATCCTACTTGGGCAGTGTTATGCAATGCAATGTCTATTAAGAACAAGATTGCTTTAATAGCAGACCTTGTTGGATCTTCCAACCTAGCTTGCATCATCAAGACCTGGCTGGATGAGAATGCTGGTCCAGTGCTGGCTTCAGCAATTCCAGCTGGGTACTCAGTGATACACCGCTCAAGGATGGATCATAGGGGTGGGGGTGTAGCCATCTGTTTTAGATCAGAACTGAATCTTGTGGAGGTTCCAGTGGGGATCACCAACTCCTTTGAATGTGTCATGGACGAGGGTGTAGGGTGCAGGATTCTTCTCATCTACCGTCCACCAGGAGATGGGAGAGTTTTCCTGCAGGAAATCGTGGACTTCATTGTCGACCTGACATTGGGATCCCCCAGATGGCTGATCCTGGGGGATTTCAATGCCTGGGTTAACAATGAAATTTTGCAGTTTGGTCAAGACTTCTCCAGCTAATGAGTTTGTTGGGCCTTTTACAGGTTGTTACCACTTCGACCCATACTGGTGGTCTTTCATTGGACTTGGTGTTCCTCCTGGGTATGGAGATATCTGAGTTGGTGGTGGAGCCAGTTGGGTGGTCTGACCATCACACCATTGGATTCAGTTTTGTGGCTCGCCCTAGTAGGTCTGCCCCTATGGAGGTGGTCCAGTACCTCCCTTTCAGGGGTGTTACCCCAGATGGCCTATTGGCAGGACTGGATCTATCGGGTGTACCAAGTGAATGCATGAATCCAGGGGATCTAGTACTTGCCTATAATAAGGCGGTAGTGGCGGCCCTGGATTCCATAGCTCCTGTTTGTGTTCATCCCCTCACTCTTTGCCCAAGGTCTCCCTGATTTGATGAGACCTTGAAGGAGTTGAGGAGAGGGGGACGAAGGCTAGAGAGGAGCTGGCGGAAATCAGGCCTGGAGTGTGACAGACTTACATTGATGGACCATTATGGGGTCTATCAATCAGCAATCAACTATAAGAAGGCAGAATTCCGGTCCAGGGAGATTGCTGCTGCACAGAACCGACTATCTCAACTCTTACGGACCGTGGACAGATTGTGCAATCCAATCTGTCTCCAGCCTGAGGGAGCTTTTTCACAAAAATTGTGTGACAAGTTTGCTTGGTTCTTCGCAGATAAGGTTGCCACAATCAGATCTAGCATCTGTCTGGCTCCTTCTAATGGGAGCTGCGGTGGTTGGCAGGAGATGTCAGGTGTCCGGTCTACCTGGTCTGACGTTTGCCGACCTGCAGTCACTGACATTGTGATGGTCCTCCACATGTTGCGACCTACCAGCTGTAGTTTGGATCCAGGCCCTACATGCCTTCTGGTAGGATGCGTGGATGAGATTGTCCCAGTCCTAACTTAGATAGTCTGGCAATCTTTGGAAAGGGGGATCTTTCTGGATCACCTGAAGGAGGCGGTTGTTCGGACCTTCCTTAAAAATCCCTCCCTTGACCCGGACTGTCTGGCGAACTACAGACCTGTCTCTAACCTGCCCTTTGTGGGTAAGGTTATTGAGAAGGTGGTTGCATCGCAACTGGATGATTATTTGATCAGCCACAATGTCTATGATTCTCTCCAGTCTGGATTTAGGAAGAGACATAGTATTGAGACGGCCCTTTTCCAGGTGCTAAATGACCTCCCCATAGCGAGAGATTAGAAGACCCATTCCATCCTGGTCCTCCTTGAGCTGTCTGTAGCATTTGACACTGTAGACCATGGTGTGCTTTTGGAGTGCCTGCGGTTCATCTGTGGACTGTCTGGTATGGTCCTCAGATGGTTCCTATCTTTCCTCAAGGATAGGACTCAGAGAGTGGTGTCTTGGATTTATTCCTCAGCCCCTCTCCCCCAATCCTGAGGGGTACCGCAGGGCTCCATCTTGTCACTCATGTTGTTTGCAGTGTATATGCTGCCATTAGGAGAGATTATTTGGCAGTATGGTCTGAGTTTTCACTGCTATGTAGATGATACTCAGCTGTACATGTCCTTTGTACCCAGTCAGGATGTGTACCTCTCGGTATTTAACAACTGTCTAGTCGAGATCCAGGATTGGATGAGTGCGAGCTGGCTATGGTTAAACCTGGCTAAAACTGAGGTGCTGGCTGTGGACCCAGATCATAGGGAGGCAGGTTTGTTGGCAGGACTACCCTCTGGATTATGGCTTGGGGGTGTTCGGCTGACTACCTCAGACCGGGTGCGGAACCTGGGCATTATTTTTGACTATGGCTTGACCCTTAAATCTCAGGTGTCTGCAGTTATCAAAACTTATTTTTTCCATCTGAGAAATATCGCCCAGGTGAAACATTTGGTTCCTCCTGATGATCTCCCTTTCAAACAACATGAAGTCTTGCTATATTATAGACATTAGCAGTTTGTTCCAGCTCTAGAACTGCCCTGGAGTGAAATGGTTAAAACCATTCCAAAATAGAATTTTGGCACGAGAGCAGCTCTATCTGTGTCATTTCAAACTTGAACTGTCAGATTCTTTACTCCGCCTCAGTGAACAGTCGCTCCGGAGATTTCTCCTTCTGCTCGGTTCATTTCTGGTTTAAAAGTGTTTTCTGGTTGGATTTAACCGAGAATAGTTTTATTTTAACACAAAACCGTTCGGTTCAAGCTCTATCTGTGGTAACTGTAAGTAAATGAAGGTTTGTCTGTGTGGAACTTGTAAGTTATCGGTTCGGTTTTGAACCGATCAGTGGGTTTAAAACTCATTTAAAACTAAAAGTTACTATTTTAGAGTGCGGTTCCGGTTCTTATCGGTTCTAAAAAAAGCGGATTTATTACGGTTTTTCCAATACCGGTACGGTTAGGAACCGATAAGGGTGTCTTACTGCTTGCTGCGATTAAAAGGAGCAAGTTTTGGTTAGCTGGCATTATGTCTGAGAAACCCAAAAGAAAAACCGGGCCCACTGGTTTCAATACTGTGATGTTTGGGGGAAGTCTTTGCCAAGGCTGACCCACACACCACATGTGTTTATTGTCTGGGGTTTGACCACCTCCAGTCAGACTGCCAGGTATAAGAATTTCCCTGCAGCCACCCTGGAAAAAAGATTGGGCAGGCTCAGGGAACGAGAGGCCAAAAAGTCCGCTGACCCGGATGGCCAGCCCGGTTTGGTGCCAACTGAACCAGAGGGAGTGCCCTCTGACCAGGGCCAGACTTCCTCGGCAAAGAAAGCTGGTTCTGAGGAACCAATCCAGTAAAGAAAACAAGAAAATCAGCAGGTCTGAGTCCAAAATTCCTTCTCCAACTGCTGCAGAGATAGTAAAAGCCATACAAATTGTCCAGTCACTGTCTCAGGGTCCGTCCAATCCACCACTATCTGGTAAAAGGTCGGTTCGTCCGGTCCCAGTGGTTCAGGATTTTGATATTGAGGAATTTTATGAACCAGAGGAGGGGGAGGAGGATTATGAACAGTATGAATGTGGCTGGGAAGGTCTGGGTGTGCCCATTGAACCGGACATCTCCCCAGACAGACCTTTAGAATCTCCCCTATGCTGTCTGAGTCCCATCTCATTTTATGTTTTATAAAAAGTTGCTAAAACCTCCAGCTTCCTTTAGAAGAGGCTGTGGATGAACAAGAGAGCCTGATTTTGTAGAAATGATGGATATTCCAGAGTCTAGGAGATTGTCTATTCCTTTACATAAGTCTTTTAGGAAACAAACAATTACAATTTTAAAAGCTCCTAATTCTGTGCCTCCTGTAGATAAAAAAGATGGACAGAAGGTATACATTGTCAGGCCCTGATACAGAATTCCTTTCTCAGCAATGCAGTCATGTTGGAGTAGTTCAGGCTGCTGCCTGTGATAAAGTAATATTCCTTGGCTTCACATCCTCCTGACAAGGATTCCAGGAAGATTGATGCCATGGAAAAAAAAAAACAGTATATGGCAGCCTCTCTGGGACTCAGGCAAGCAAATTATATGGCTTATGTAGCTAGGTATCAGAAATCTAGATGGGATACTGTTATGCAATTGGCAAGCAGGCCCATGGCCAGCTGGCTAGTGAACTAGAACAGGTGGCTGCTGATGGCATTGAAGCCTCTAAGGTTCAGTTTCATGCTGCTGTGGATGTTAATGTTTCCTCTAGGGTCATGGCCACATCTGTAGCTTTTTGTAGGCTGGCCTGGCTCAGGTGTACTAGTTTGTCACAGGATACCCAGACTAAGGCTATGGATTTTCCTGTGGTGGGAAATTCTCTGTTTGGAGAGCAGACAGAGAATTACATGAAGAAGATGGATGAATATAGGACTACTTACAAGAGTGCCCAGGCTAAGGGTGGCAAGCCACTCCTCAAAGGCATGCCCCAGGGGTAGGGGTAGGCCTTTTCACAGGCCTTTCTACCAGACTCAGGCCTCCTCTGCCTATGCTCAGAGGGCTTCTTCAGAGGCAGGGGCAGATGAGGGGTGGGCAGACCTGCTCTCACCCCCAGCCTAAAGCTCCCTGCGAGCAGGCACCCTGATGGGGTGCCAGGGCCGATTCTCCTGTACCAGTGGGGGCAGGCTGGCTTACTTCAGTCAGAATTGGGCTTCTTTAACCTCAGACAAGTGGGTTCTGGAAGTAGTAAGTCAGGGTCTGGTTCTCAGCTTCAAAAGTTTCCCAAGTTGAGAAGCAGACTTTTCTACCTGCAAGTGCTTCAGAGACCTCGCCTGGAAACAGAGGTCTCATCCTGTTAGCTCTCAGAGCAGTAGAAAGGTTCCTCCTGCATCAGGGCAGGGGTCTGTATTCCAGATACTTCCTTACCCCAAAAGATAGGAGAATGGCGCCCATTTTAGATCTCAGATATCTGAACAAGCATCTTTTGAAACCAAAGTTCAAAATGGTAACTCTGGCAATGATTTTACCTTCCCTAAGGCCAGGGGACTGGCTAGCCTCCCTGGACCTCAAGGATGCCTATTTCACGTCCTAATCAGAAGATCCCATCGAAGTACCTCAGATTCGAACTGCCCTCAGGTCATTACCAGTTCAGAGCAATGCCCTTCGGCCTTACCTCTGCTCCAAGGGTATTCACAAAGTGTCTAGCAGTGGCAGTGGCCCACTTAAGGAGGCAGAGGATTGCTGTTTTTCCCTTCTAGACGACTGGCTCATTGTAGGCCAGTCCCCAGAACAGGTAAAATCTCACCTGCAGGTCACCCAGCAGCTTCTCACCTCCCTGGGTTTTCTGCTAAACCTACCAAAGTCGGTTCTGGAACCAGTCCAGGTACTCACCTTTATAGGGCAGAATTGGACACAAAGCTAGCCAGAGCCTTTCTTCCCCGGAAAGGGTAAGGAATTTAGTGGCTCTGGCCTCTTCCTTCACTCTGCAGGTCTCTCGACCAGCAAGACACTTTCTGCAGCTCCTGGGGACATGGCTGCATCCACAGCTGTTGTGCAGGAGCCAGATTTCAGATGAGACACATTCAGTTTCACTTGAGAACCTTTTGGTCTTAGAAGAGACCCCTTTCCAAGTTGGTCCCAGTGACTCGAACCTTGATCCTAGCTCTCCAGTGGTGGCAGGATCAGAGCAATTAAGAGCGGGGTCCCTTCATTTCCCCTTCTCACGACTTGACTCTCACTACAGATGCTTCCTTCTGGGTTGGGAGCCCACATGGCGACCTTTCCACTCAGGGAGTTTGGTCCCCAGGAATCTCTGCTCCACATCAATTTGCTGGAACTCAGAGCTGTCTTTTAGCTCTTCAGCTTTTTCTGCATCTGTCCACGACAAGGTGATACAAGTCAGAACAGACAACACCACAACAATGTGGTACATCAACAAACGGGGCACTCGGTCTTCGGCCTTGTGCACCGAGGCAATGAAGTTGTGGTCTCTGGCCTATTCCTGAACACTTCCCTCATAGCAGTTCATCTTCCAGGAAGGACACTGTCCTAGCGGATGCCCTCAGCAGGATTTCCCAGGGCCATCACGACGGTCCCTGGATCCTCAAGTGCTGGGGATAGTTTTTGCCAGGTGGGGCATCCTCAGATAGATCTTTTGCAGCCCCAGACAATCACAGACTTCCTCTGTTCTGTTGCAGGCCTCCAGTGCTGGGCTCAGTTCCCTGGATGCCCTTCTTCTGGATTGGGAGGAAGTTCCTCTATGCTTCCCATTTCTCTCCTATTCAAAGTACTAGTCAAAATCAGATCTCAGCCTTGCAGGGTGATTCTGATTGCCCCGATTGGGCCAGGCAGCCCTGGTACCCACTCCTTCTGTCTCTGACAGTCCATCTTCCCCTGTGCCTCCCAGGAATCACAATCTGTTGACTTGTGCCCAGGGAAGGGTTTGGTATCCGGACCTCAAATCCCTCAACCTCAAGGCCTGGCTCTTGAGGAGTTAGAGTTTGCTGATTTACACTCTCTCAGGGTGTTCTTGAGATCCTAAAGGCTTCCAGAAAGCCTTCCACTAGGCTACTTATAGTTCTAAATGGAAAAGGTTTTCCATTTGGTGTGCTGGGAAAAATATTTCCCAGAATCTGCTGAATTGCCCATTTTGTTAGATTACATGGTACATCTTAATTCCTTGGGTCTCAGACCAGCTACCCTGAGAGTTCATTTGGCAGCTGTGTCTGCTTTTGTGTCAGCAGGAAAGTCATCCCTCTTTCCTCTCATCCTGTGTTTTCCAAGTTTTTTAAGGGATTACTCCATACTAATCCTCCCTTTCGGAACCGGCCCTGCTTGGGACCTTAATGTTTGCATTGCCCAGTTAATGCAACCCTTTTGAACCTCTGTCTTCTGCAGAGCTTAAGTACCTAACTTGGAAAACTGTTTTCTAGTGGCTATCACTTCTGCCAGATGCAAGTGAATTGCAAGCCTTGTCAGTGGAGACTGACTTTATTTCTTTCCACAGGGATAAGGTAGTCCTTAGGACTAATAGGAAGTTTTGCCTAAGGTGGTTTCAGATTTCCATCTTAATCAATCTATCTCCTTCCAGTATTTTTCACTGATCACTCCTCTTGGGTGAGAGGAGGTTGCACAACCTGGATGTTAAGAGAGCTCTTAGTTATTATATAGACGTACCAAAGGTCACAGGTTCGAATCCCTCCAACTTTTCCTTACCTATGGTGAAGTTGGGAAGGCAAACCTGCCACTAAGAGATCAATAGCCAGGTGGATTGTCTCTTGTGTCCAATTTTGTTATCAGAAAGTGGGCAGAGCCCCCCGGTTTGAGGGCTCATTCTACCAGGGTACAGCTGCTGCTCTAGCTGCCAAGAGAGATATCCCTTTATTAGAGATTTGCCAGGCTGCTACTTGGAAAGCGGTGCACGCTTTACCAAGCATTACTCCCTGGATGTCCAGGCCAGGAGATGTGCTCCTTGGCACAGCTGTTCTTCAGAGCCTATTCTCCAAGTAGGTTCTGCCCTCCTCCATGGAGGTACTGCTGTGTATTCTGCTAATGTCTATAATATAGCAAGACTTCATGTTGTTTGAAGAAAAATTACTCACCTTAGTAATGTTGTTTCTTCTAATGGAGTCTTGCTATATTATAGACCTCCCCCAACCTGCCCCTCTCAGAACCTCTACTTGGTGAGGTGCGGCAACTTAGTGTGGGCACTACTTATGTCCTGTTAGCATTTTGTCCCTTTGGGACTTTGGGGTGTGTATGTATGCGTGTGTGTGTTTTATTATACTTATGTTCCATTTTCATATTATTAGAATGGTGTTAGTATTTCTGGTCCCCTGACTTGAGTCTTGGGTGTTGGGACCATCAATGGTTGTTGTTATTTAGGTAGCCATTTGGCTAGTGTAGTTACAGCTTCCACACAGACCTTAGTGAGTTTGGCTTGTAAAGATCTGACAGTTCAAGTTTGAAATGACACAGATAGAGCTGCTCTCGTGCCAAAATTCTGTTTTGGAATGGTTTTAACCATTTCACTCCGGGGCAGTTCTAGAGCTGGAACAAACTGCTAATGTCTATAATATAGCAAGACTCCATTAGAAGAAACAACATTACTAAGGTGAGTATTTTTTTCATACTGGTCCATGCCTTCGTTATCTCCTGCCTTGACTATTGCAATGCCCTTTACCTGAGGCTACCAGGGGTTGATGTCCGCCACTTGCACCTGGTGCAGAATGTGGCAGCCAGGCTATTTTTTTTTTTAACTTTCTTTTATCCACCTCTCTCAGCCCTGGACTCTCTGATGGGGGCATACAGCTTACCTCCATTTCGCTACGTCTGAGACTCAGTCCTAACACTCGGTGGGGGCAACTCCTACTTGTTCCAGGCATCCACACCTCACCATCGCCACTCTTCGTGAGGACATCTTTGGACCATGAGAGCTCAGAGGTCAGCTGGCGTACATGACTGCTGGGTGTGGGGGGTAGCTCCTGGACCTCATCGTCGCCTACCAAGGCTGGGCCATTTCTCTTTTTCTGTTCCCCTTGGGTGCTTCTGTTTTACAAGGCAGCCCTGTTGCACTCTGCCCCATGTGTCCGCTTACCACACTGGCGCCATCACCACTCAGAGGCCGCCTTCCTGGAGCAATTGCATTTCCCCAGCCTTCCAGGAAGAGAGAGCAGTCCCACGGATGCTCAATCCTTGCCCCCCCCACGACCCCCCAGTGACCCAGGCTCGCTCCCAAACCCAGGTCGCCAGCGTGGTGCAAGGTGTGACGCCCAGCGCCTCAACCCTCAGCGTCCCGGGCGGGCTGGCAGCAGGCCATTGACTGGTACTCTAGGACCAGTCATATAATACCTGTGTCTGGACTGCACTGGCTGCCAGTGCAGTGGTGGATCACTTCAAAGTCTGTTTGCTGACCTATAAAGCCCTACATGATCAGGGACCTAGTTACTTGCAAGATCTCCTTAGCCTTAGTGGTCCCCGCCCTCTCCAATCCACCAACAAGGGATTGCTAGAGGTTCCAGGTCCATTTAATGACATCTGGGGCTCAGTCTTTTGGTTGTGCAGTCCTGGCCCTGTGGAATTCTCTACCTGTTCAGGTGCAAGACTGCTTGACCATCCAGAGTTTTAAAGCAGCACTTAAAGCTTATTTAGTCTGGCTTACCCATATTTTTAGGCTGCTGTTGTAATTTATTGAAGTTTAAATTGTTGGATTTTATTAATTTAATGATTGTCATGATTATTTATTATGTTGTTTTATATAAGTACAAGCGCCTTGGTTTTGAGAAAGGTGCTTTTTTTACAAATAAAGATTGATTTGATTTGAATATTGCCACCTTTCAACCCTTTATTTCACGATGAGGTTGAGAGGCCCTGAGCCAGCCATTTGCAGATGTTTGTCAACTCTGGGAGCCATGGGAGCTCATGAACTGCAAGTGGATCTAATTCATTCAGGTGGCTTTTTAACAGCCGTTAACTTGTCTAGCTGTGGGCCTCTGGACTGCCCATCCTGATTGATGGTTCAGACGGACCAGTCAGGCTTTTGCTATAGCCCCCATTAAGTGCAGGGACTAAGCTATCTTCAAGATGATCTGTACGTGATCTCATCAGATTGGGACCCCTGATTGTGAGTGCCTGAGTTGTGCCGCAACAGACTGTGTCTGGCCTTCGCAAACTGTAAATATCAGAGTTGCTGCTGTAGACAAGGGAAGCATTCTCATGCTACGCAGCAAGCTGTTGCCTCTATCAAAGTCTGTGAACTGCAGGGCTTGAAGTGAATTACTGCCACACTGAGACCGACGTTGGAAAAGCACATAGACCTATGAAGGCGAAGGGATGAGGGGCAGGAGGGGAATCTCCCATGACGCGCCAGCCCCTGTTCCTTTCACCTGTCAATATCTGCCAGAGGGGACACCCCTAGGTATAAGCACTCAGATTACAGCCGAGGCACCTATTTGTTTGGGAGAGACAGAGCTGCTCCTTCAGCCACTGGATGAGCTCTACACACCTTACCTTTCCACAAGTTAATAATAATGAGAAAAAGACAAGCAGCCAAGTTTGTTATACAGTAGTTCTACTGTTGTTTATTAGTTACACAGAACAATACTATTGTTCTATCCATTTGCTTGAGGTGGTTTTCACACTTGACTAATGGCATTATGAAGTGTCATGGACAAAGTCAAGAAGACATCATAAAAACTAAACTTGAGGACTCGCTTGGAGACTCTCAGAAAGACTTAATGTACTATTCAGTCATTATTATACCAATTGTATAAAAAGGACTTCTATACATTATGAAAATGACATGTACATTCTCGGGACCATCAATAAAGCTTAGTTTAAAAAAAAAAAGACTGAGTAAGGGATTGAGGGAGTGAATCGCTGCTCGAGACTACTGTGGGATGTGCTAGTTCGCACCATAGCCTGGTACAAGTCTGTTTGCACCCTGAGGGTTTGGAGGCCACGACATGTGACCTGGTGCAGAGCCACATGAGCCTGAGCTATCAGAGGACTGCTAAAATCTCTGTTTGCATCTCCTGCAAAAAACGCACTGGGGCCGAGAGTAAGAGAAATAGAGAAAGCTAGAGACAGCCAGAGAGTTGCCGATGACCAGACAGAGAATGGCTCAGGCTGCACACCAGAACTCTGCCCAGTGATGGGGGTCCACGAGTACTGGAACTAAGAGTAAAATCAGGCCATGTCCTTGCTAAAAGGGAAATGTTTTAATAGTTTGAGTGCTTTTTTTCTGGAATTAGCCAGCCAACTGGGAAGTTACAGATTCCTCCATTTGAGGTTTAGCTATTGTATGTCACTTGGGTGGGGTTTAACTGTGTTCACTGAGCATTTCCAGTATTTGATTTCAAGTGTACTGCTGCCAGCCAACCAGCTGAGCCATCTATGGGCCGGCACTGATTCAAGCACTGGGTACCCAGTAATTTGTAGGGAGCTCCCTTGTAGGTTTGAAAGAATAAATGCACTGGTACCAGTGGGAAGAGGGTAGCAGTTCCAGTACAGGAGAGCAACATCGATGCACTGTATTGTGCATTGTGGTTTGTGAGAATGGGCTGAGTGTACAGGCTCTGCCTGCCTGTGTATTGTTAGTGATAGCACAGAAAAGTATTTAATTAGGCCATACCTATTCTCAGGACTTGTGAAGAACAGTCACTGTTCTAGGCTGAACCTTTGTGGGGCATTAGAAGACACTCTGACCCTGCCATATAGAGATGATATTATCTCATATTGTATTAAGCCCTTTCTTTTTCTCAGTGTTGCATCCCTAAATAAAGTTGAGCATAATTTGAAGCCATCTTTGTTTGCATACAGTATAAGTGCAAGTTATTTGTGGGGAAAATGCCTGCCATTATTCATGTCTGGAGGAGGGATGAAGGCTTTGAGGTTGGCAACTACAGCATCCCAGGGGGTTGCACTGAATTGTCACAAGGCCCACTTAACTCTGTCTCTGGGTGGAGGCACTGTGCTATTTTTTCTTTCTGAATATAAACCCTCCTCACTTGCAAAGAAAAATACAAACCTGGTGAGCCACTAAAACATATACAGTGACCCGGTGGCGTTTTAAGGTGGCGGTGTCTCCTACCATTAAGCTGTTTGTGAGGACACCCATCCCACAGAGGCCTTGCATCATATTCATGCAAAGTTTGCAACCTTACACCATGCAGTTTAATATTCACACTACATTCTTATCCCCCTCTGAGTTTAGCTTGGCAAATAAAATAAAAACAAAGAAAATGTTTTTGATCCTGCACTTCCAAAGACAATGTAGCCAAATTAAGGCCAGTGGTATGTTTTGAACCCTATAATGGAAGGGTTAAACCATTATGTTACGAAAGTTCAAGCCTATTCTCATTCATATGCTTCATTCTTGATCAATCATCCCTTTTCAAGGCCTGCCTAGTTGAGATGTTACTTTCCCGACAGCAAGACACTGCACACATATTTAAAACTGTCACATGTTTCTTTCACAATTATTCTCCCTAACAATTAACGCTCTACTAACTTGACGCTTTTCCTTCATCTAGCTTTGTAAACTATAATCCTTTTTCTATTAATTCTAGACAGTAATATTTTCTTTCATGCTGGCGCTGCTATTCACCCGTGAAACAGTTTGAACATTATGTTGCTGTCAAGATGCCTGGGGATTACCCAGTATGCCTTGCCTGTGAGAAAGTGACACCAATGAAGCCTGGTTTTGAGATGTTCATTTGGAAAGTAGGCTGACAGGCATAAAGGCCTGATCCCACAGTGGTGCTCTTATTTAACTAAAGGCCTCTCTCTTTATCTTATTTTTTTTTTCTTCTCTAGTGTCTTTAGATCACTGAGTGATTGCTTACACAGTGTCTCACACGAGATACACAGAACTTGGGAAGGGGCATTATATATACACTTGCCTATAAAACCAATCTTAAAATCCTGGAATTTTTAAACACAGTATACTATATGACCTTTTTCTTTTTACGTTTTTCTGTTAATGTAGGATATACCAAATTTTTCTAATTGCTACGTCCATATGCTTAGCATGTAACATCTCAATGTTTATGAAGTCCTGCTTGAACTTAGTGTTATTGATGGGAGGACTGAAGTACCTGGAGGCCAATGTTGGCCTGTTCAGGATCCAACAAAAAGGCTAATGGTTAGGAAAATGTTCTTGCCTCACAGATGTTACATTGACCCAATTTACTGAATGAAAAAAGCCAGTAGGGTTTCTTTAAGGAAATTTCGACTTGTCCAGTACATAATATACTAGCAGAGCAGTGCAGTGGTGGTCTGATAAAATTCAGACCCTACTAAAGGGTACTGTATAACTGTAATGCGTAGAAGCCAGTCTCACATAGCAGTCTCCTTTATCCGTATAAGGGCAGTTACTTGGTTGATGATGCTCTCCCCTCTGGGCCAGGAATATTAGGTAGGTATGGATTAAATTCCCACAAGGACCAATACCTGATAATGACAGGGCAGGACACCAGTGATATCTCCCAGGTCTTTCAAAATGTGCCATGCAACATTTAACTTCCTCCAGGGCAGCCACCAGGGAAGAGCAGGATGGACTTTGGTTTACTATCTCATTCAAAGCATGACTGCTTCAACAGTGCAGCACCACCCTCCCCCAGTACAGCACTGAACATTAGCATTGGGTTTTAGCCTAAGGGCACAATTTTCAAAAGATTTGGGCAGTGCATCCTAGGTTAACCAATGGGCATGTACTATGTACTGTACATGCTCATTGACCATTCAGTCAGTGGCTGGCCTTGGTGGTGTAAGGAAGGCTGTGCCAGTTGCTGGCTTTGGTCAGGTTGGGGGAGGGGGTGGTGGGTCACTGCCTAATGGGGTGGAGGGGCGGGGCCACTTGACTACTGGGGACCATGGACTTTCTAATTCTTATATGGATTGGGGCTGGGGAGGGACCACTAGACTACCAAGGTCTATGGGGGATTTATTTTTTATTCTTGTGAAGATCGGGGCTGGGGGGACTGGCCTGGTGCACTCCACAGCAGTGCACTCATGCAGATGAGCCCATAATAGGAATGCAAGTGGCCCCATTGCACCTTGCATGCCCAGTTGGCTCATCTACATATTTGGTCTGTATATCACCCATGGGGGCCGTGGTGCACACCAATGTGTGCCACACAGTACCCCTATGGGCAGTCCTCAGCCCCACACCCTGGTTGTACTGGGTGGAACAGGGTGACCCCCTGCTGTGTGCCATGCATCCAGGGTCCAATATTCAGACCAGTTGTGCAGTCTGTTCAGATCACATAATCTGTTTGAATATGGCGCCAGAGTTGGACAGCCAATTTTTTTGTGTGTGTGGGGCACCATGTTTCACGCGCATCCAGTCTGCTCTGAATATCTCCCCCTCACCCCCCCAAGTGTTAGTGTTTGGTCTGGGATTTGAACTCATGAGCTTGTTGACCTATCTGAGTAGTGCTCAGAATTCTGTACTAGTGGTTCTGTGACAGTATTTGCCAGGATAGGATACCAGTCGATACCACCTTTTGACTGGAAGTTGAATGACACCAGATATTGATGGCATCTGACCATAAATCCAGTCTCCCTGGATCCCAAGTGGATCCAGCTGTGGGGGAAATCATACAGTGGATCCAATTGTCAGATCAGGGATCAGATGGTTGGATTTCAACTGTCCGAAGGTCGACTTCAAAGATCTGATCCTCGGAGAAGTATATCCAACCAGGGATCTGACAGGCAAGCTCAGTTGGACTGGTGTTGGATCTGGCTTCCAGATAGCACAACTGTCTGGTGGGGGGTAATCTGATTCTCCAGAGCAGAATCTGAGCACCACTATTCTGTACTCATGCAATAGTGGTCAAAACTCCAGAATCCTGGTCCCATAAGGAAAACTGTGTAGTATAGTGTTTTTTTTTCTTTCTTTCATGAAAAATGAACAGTTTTACTTCACCTAACATTCTTTTGCCACTAGTTGACCTTCATCTGTGAGGTAATGATAATGACTGTGAACCATTCTAAGAAGACTTTGCTTGCAGTCTCATTATTCCATAATGTTTAGAATAATGATTATAAAATATACCAAATGAGTGCAGTTGGATTATAATCTGATAAAGACCCAATCAAGGCATGGCCCTGATCCTTTTTTTTTTTTTATAAAGCTTTTGATTATTCTATTATTTAACACATCAGTGATTATTGCTGTGGGATCATGTTTTCATCTTGCAATATTACGTTCAACTGAGTTAATTTGTACTTCATAATTACGTATTATATTAGAATTCTTCATGCAATACAGATGTCTAATTACCAATGCATTACTATGAATTATTATAATGTGCTATCTTTGACTCTTACATTTAGGGCATTAATAAGGACAAATTGGGCCTTTTGGAAACTGAGATATGAAGATGGTATATGATCTTTGACTGGTCTGTTCTTATCGATAGAGCAATTTGGAAGTTTATGATTAAACTGGTATTGAGTTGTTCAGTTTGCTTGCTACCATCAAATGTGAAATGTTAAATTTAAACTGCTCGTTAGAATTCAAGCAAAAATTCTTCAAAGATAGGTTAAGGAAGACACTGTTCTTTTCAGACAGTTGTTATATTTACTGTTTATAAGAATTCCCTTCTGGCAAAGCAGTTTGTCAATATTACTGAGCTGAAATGATGAAAAGTATTGTACTGAAGATTCAGTGCTTAACTGCAACACAATCCAGCCTCCTCAGATGTGTGCACTTTCCAAACCTGGTGCAGGGCGAGGGGTCTCTAGCCCACCTGAGGAAGACCACACCTCTGGTCGAAGCGTTGGGGAAGTGTTTGGTGGTGGATGCTCCAATGTTATAAGGAGCAGCATGCTTTTTGGGAATCTGAGGAATCGTATAATAAAATATCATTGATTGAATTAGCTTTGAGGTTGGTTGTTCATTGCACAAGAGTGCAGAGCTTATTTTGGAACTAGTGCTTAACTATAAGTCTGCCACATTTAAAAAAAAAATAAAAATAATATATGTGTGTGTGTTTTTTCGTTTCTGGTTGCCCCTTTCTCAGCCTGCATTTTTGGAGCCTTTTTTATACCCTCTTCCGGCCCCAACACGATCACCTCGGCTTCTCCCTGGACTTGCCTTACTCCCAGCCTGTCCACTCACAGCATCCCCTCCCCATGATGGAGGTCCTCAGGCTGGCCCCACGCTGTCAGAAGCAGGCAGCTCATGTGACTGGGAGAGAGCCTTGGTTGGCAGTTGCAGGGTCTGCAAGTCATCTGGGGCTGTCACAGTGTTGCAGCTGATGTTCTTTTTCCCATTCCCCCCCCCCCCAATGAAGGCCAAGGCAGATATGTGCACGTTGTGTGGTAGAGTCAAGCCTGGCCAATTGCTAGCCTCCTAGTACTGAGTACACTTCAGCCTGCACTACCAGCCATGGTCCCCTAGGTGGCAGTTGCACAGCAGACAGAATTGCCCTCCCTACCCAGAGGAGAGAGCAACCTGTGGGATGCTTGATCCTCCTCCTCCAGCTGGCCCCTCAATGACTTGGGCTTGTTCCTGAGCATGGGTTGCCAGCGTAGTGAGTGGTAGCATTACCACTGCACTGATGGGCTAGCTGCACAACAAATATTTATGTAAATATAGCAGTTCTTTGTACTATACAGTCATATATTCATATGAAAAGGTCCCGAGAAGGGCAACAAAGATGGTGCAGGATATGCAAGGGAAACCATATGAAACAAGTCTTAGCGAATTAAATCTGTATCCGCTGGAGTTTAGAAGAGAGGGAGGAGATATGATAGAGACATTCAAGTACATGAGGGGGAAGGAAGTCTATTTAAAAGGAAAGTCAGACAGTCCAGTGGTGCTGAGGGTTGAGGCACTGGATGCCACACCTCATGCTATGCCAGCAGCCCGGATTTGGGAATGAGCCTGGGCCGTCAGGGGTTGGCTGGGGGAAAAAGGAGGAGGATTGAGCATCCCAATGGATGCTCTCTTCCCCCAGGGTGGGGTGGATTACCAGACAGTGGATGCACCCACAGAACTACCTGCCTGTGGGAGCTGGGGCAGTAGGGCACATGGTTCTTCGGAGTTGGGGTGGGCGAGGCTAGATGCTTGAATACTGTGTTTGTCAGCATGCCGTCAGTCTGGATTTTAAGTCCTTTGCATTGAGGTCCTCAGGGGATGGGGATCTACTGGGGAAAAATGCAGAATGCCCCCCGGAGCATCACACAATATGATGCTGGGATCCTGGTACTGCGAGACCCGGTGGAGGAGCCAGTGGGAGGTACAAAGCACCCCCCCCACGAGGGGCTGAGGGCCCTGGGCAAGTACAAAAAAGGTAAGTTGGAGTTAAAACAAGAGGTCATATTTTAAGATTGGAAGGAAGAAGATTTAAAGATAATGTAAGGGGGTGTTATTTCACTGAGAGGGTGGTGAAACCCTGGAACAGATTACCTGAAACATAGAAACATAGAATTTGACGGCAGATAAGGACTGCTTGGCCCACCTAGTCTGCCCATTTTCCTATCTAACAAATAAGCTGCAGATCCTAGTTAACCAACAGCTTACTTCCTCCTACCCCCCACTAGGACTGCCTTATGTCTGTTCCATGCATTCTTGAATTCCCCCACTGTTCTTGACTCCACAACCTCCTCAGGGAGGCTTTTCCATGCATCCACAACCCTCTCTGTGAAAACATACTTTGTCACATTACCTCTGAGCCGTCCCCCCACTATCTTCAAATTGTGCCCCCTTGCACATCTCTTTTTGTGAAAGATGCTACCGTCTTGGACTTTGTTGATTCCCTTGAGGTACTTGAAAGTTTCTATCATGTTCCCTCTCTCTCTTCTTTTCTCAAAGGTATACATATTAAGCTCCTTTAGTCTTTCTTTGTATGTCTTCTGGTGCAGACCCTGCACCATTTTGGTTGCCCTCCTCTGGACAGCCTCCACCCTGTCTGTCTTTGCGAAAATGGGGTCTCCAGAACTGCACACAGTACTCCAGATGGGGTCTCACCATCTGTCTGTACAGAGGGATAACAACTTCCTGTTCTAGGGATGTGGATATGTGCAATCCACACTTATTGGCAGATTCCCTGCCACTTTAAATGTTGCCGGAAGATCTCCAAGCTGGCTCTTCCCACCCACCTGGGTGGTAAAACCCTCGGCTCCACCCCATGACACCAGATCTTCCTCACCGCTTGGAAGCTCAGGTTCCCTCCTTAGCGCTCTGCATTTTAGGCCTGGATCCACAGTCTTCGGTTAACCCGAAACTAATTCTAAAGTTTTCAAGATTCCAGTCTTCGTCTTCCCTCTCGGCTGTGATGGACAAATCAACTCCCGGCTTTCTTCGGTGCCCCTGTGGGCAGAAGATGTCCTGGACCGATCCGCACTCCACGTGCGTCTACTGCCTTGGGCTTGGCCATGATTTGCAGGTTTGCGAATGTGCAGCTCCTTCTCGGCTTCAGTCTTGGAGGACCGCGCCACTTGACTTCTTCTTGCGCGCCCTGAAAAATGGTATCCGCCGATCAAGTTGAAGGAGGCCCATTGGGCGGTGTCCATCGGCGAGCTCCACAGAACAGTTGGAGCAGATGATCGCCCACGAGGAGGAGGCAGCCCAGGCCGCTTCTTCTTCCTCCTCGGCCGCGGCATTTATCCCGCTCTCCTTGGGCTCTTCCTGTACAGTTTCCTTTTAGGAGCTTTGTCAGTCCCTCTCCACCAAGGGAGAAGGACCATTGGGACATTCCAGTCAGTCCAAGAAGAAGGACTCAAAAGGTAAGTCCCACCGTCGACGTTCTTGGGAGCAGGAGTGATCCCCTTTACCGGACTGTCCACTTTCGACTTCGGTTGAGGTTGTGGCTAAGGCCGCCCGCTTTATGGTGTCCCTGTCAGGTCAGCAGGCCGAGACAACCATTGATGCGGTCAAGATTTTTCTCAACCCGTCAGATGGTTTGTCGACTAGTGATGCCGACAACCCTACTTCACCGGTTCCCCTGATGATTACCAAGGACTTGCCTGTGCCTCCTGTGCTGGAGTCCCCGGTTAAGGTCCCTGTACTGAAGGAATGGCGGGTTTCCCTGTTCCCTCTCTGACCCACCCTCGGGATCCCCGAAAGTCTCGGTCTTGGTCCTCTTCCAGGTCCAGCCGGTGTTGGCGGTCTCGGCACCATGGAAAGCGGCACTGCCGCTCGTACTCTTCGTCCTCTTCGGAGGATAGGCTCTGGCGCAAATTGCATCAGCACTACGAGGACTTGATGTGGCAGCAGCTCTTACTGTCCGGTAACAAGCCGACTCCATTGCCTTCTCCTGCCATTAAGTGGCTGTCACTGGAGCGACTGAAACAACCCCTCATAGTAGCTGAGGAGCGCTACTGGCTCCAGTTGTTTGGACAAAACTGGCTGCTCCACCCATTGTGGTGGAACCTCCGCCTCCACAACCTAAGTTTGGGGCCCTGACCAAGGATTCTCAGTTGGGTCAGGGCTTGCCCCATAGGTTGTCAGTCACCCTCACTCCCGATTGACCTCGGCAGGTGGAGGGTGGCTCAGGTGCTCGGCAGCTGTTGGCAGACTCCTCGGAGTCTGACGACGACTCCTCCCTGTTCTTCAGGCCCATCCTCGTTTTTGGGAATGCTTCGACTCATCTCAGAGTCTACGGAGATGCAGCTTGAACCAGTTCAGAAATAGGCCAAGTATGCCCTTATGGAGATACTGGACTGAGGGGATTCCCCTACGGAGGCCTTTCCAGTGGCCGGAGCCATTGTTGGCCCAGCCCTGGAGTTGCGGCAGCGGCCAGCATCTTGTCCCACACCTTCGGCCAGGATGGCTCAAAAGTATGAGGTCCCTACCGGTTCACTCTCCGGTTTCTCGACGCAGCTCTCTGCGGAAGGGTTAGTGACTGATAGCGTTTTCCGGCATTCTGGGAATGCTTGGGATATGGACAAACAGCCCGATAAGGAATCCAAAAATGTGGATTACTCAGGGCGGAAGGTATACACTGCTTCCTCCCTAGGCCTTCGTCAGGCTAGCTCGGCCGTTCTGATGGCACACTTTTCACACGCCCTTTTGGGCTTCCTGGATGAGGTGATTCCTCATCTCCCGGCTGACCTTCAGACGATGGTCAAGCAGGTGCGGGATCAGTTGAAGGGCAGTAGCTAAACAGCAGCTCCAAACTTCATTGGACATTGCTGATTAATGTGCCCAGTCAGTAGGAGCCGCAGTGGCCATGCACCGCAGAGCTTGGCTGCGGATCTCCTCCTTCACGGCTGATACCCAGCACAAGCCGGCTGACGTTCCCTTCCTGGGTACCAACTTGTTTGGGCCCGGGGTGGAGGGTCATCTCCAATGGATCAAGAAGTCCAATGCCACCTTGGACTCGTCTGCCCAGAAGGACAAAGGCCGCCAGTAGTAGCGTAAGCCCTTTCGTCCTTCAGCCCCTGCGGCACGTCCGGCCCAGCAACACTAGCATCAGGTCCAGCAGGCTCACGCTTGGCACCCCAAAGCCAAGCCTGCTGCTTCCTCTAACAGGAAGCTTGGAGGAAAAGGTCCAGGTGGCTCCTCGGCCGGCCCTTCCTCCAAGCCTGCCCAGTGACGGGTCGGGGGGTGTCGTCCCCAACCTTGTCAATCCTCCCCAGGATCCCCTCGTGGGGGGACGGCTCTGCCACTTCCTTTCTGCCTGGTCTGCTATCACTGTGGACCGCTGGGTGTTGGAAGTGGTAGGCAGGGGTTTGCCTCTGGAATTTGAGCAGTCCCCCAATTGAGCCATCACCCACAGGGGCTGCGGTTCCCAGCCTCTCTGTCTGCTCATCGAGCCGACATTGCTTTGCTCCTCCAGAAGGAGGGGATCAGCGAGGTGGCGGACCCCCCTCCAGACCCAGGGTTTGTGTCCATGTACTTCCTGGTCCCAAAACGGATGGGAGGCTGGCACCCCATTCTCAACCTACATGACCTGAACAAGTTCGTAACGTCTTGCACCTTCAGGATGGTCACTCTGGCTCAGATCATTCCATCCTTGGAGCCAGGCATGTGGTTCTGTTCCCTGGACCTTCAGGATGAATTTTTTCATGTCCCAATTCATCCATCTCATCAGTGATTCCTCTGCTTCAGAGCAGAGGGATCCCTTTACGAGTTCCAGGCCATGCCCTTCGGCCTCTCTCCAACTCCCAGGCTCTTTACCAAATGCATGGCAGTGGTGATAGCATTCCTGCGGCGCCGAGGGGTCCGGGAGTACCCTTACCTGGATGACTGGCTGATTGCAGCCCCCTCCAGGTTGTAGGTGGAGTGGTCCAGGGATCTGGCCCTCCAGGTCTGCTCTCAGGTTGGCCTCCTCATCAACGAGGCCAAGTCGGAACTCATGCCATCACAGGTGATTCAGTTCATTGGGGCAGAGCTAGACTCTCTTCAAGCCAGAGCCCGGCTCCCGGCGGACAGGGCCGAGGTCCTTTCCTCCTTTGCCCAG
Source organism: Neoceratodus forsteri (assembly GCA_016271365.2). NCBI lineage: Eukaryota > Metazoa > Chordata > Ceratodontiformes > Ceratodontidae > Neoceratodus > Neoceratodus forsteri. The sequence continues at coordinate 413,019,778 of CM028129.1, read as the reverse complement.
TCATTTCTGGTTGGGCAATTGCACCCTGCCCAGGACTTCCTGCACCTTCTGGACCTCATGGCAGCCTGCACCAGCATGGTCCATTGGGCCCGGTGGCATATGCATCCCCTGCAGTGGGGGCTGGCCCACCAATGGTCACAGTGCTCTGGTCCAGCCAGTGAAGGTGACCCAGGAGATGTGGAACAGCCTACAGTGGTGTCTCGTTCCAGCTCATCTGCAGGAGGGTATCCCATTTGTCTGCCCAGAGCCGACGGTCACTCTGACCGACTCCTCTCTGATGGGTTGGGGTGCCCATCTGGGGGAGCTCAGAGCCCACGACCTCTGGTCCCCTCAGGAGTCTTGATGCCACATCAGCCAGCTGGAGCTTTGAGTGGTCCAACTAGCTCTCACCATTTTCGTCCGTTTATACAGGGTCAAGTGGCCCAGATCCAGACGGACAACACAGCGACCATGTACTTCCGCAACTGACAGGGCGGGATGCACTCCTGGCCCCTGTGCAAGGAGGCTCTCTGCACTTGGTGTCTCGTGATCTGAGTGGAGGCAGATCTCCTAGCCATCCATGTGGCAGGAGCCTCCAACAGTCTGGTTGATGACCTCAGCCGGATAGGCGCTGCATCTCATGAGTGGTCTCTCCTGCCGGAGGTAGTACAATATCTGTTCTCCCATTGGTGCACCCTTCTGGTGGACCTGTTTGCCTCTAGGGAGAATGCGAAGCTGAGGCTGTTTCATGCCCTTCCCCCTCAGCAGGGCTCGCTGCAGGGGGATGCCTTCTCGAGACCATGGACCCCGGGCCTCTTCTACACCTTCCCTCCATTTCCCTTGATCCTCTAGGTGCTTCTCAAGGCAAAGAGAGACAAGACGCAGGTGATTCTGGTAGCCCCAGCCTGGCCCCGCCAGTACTGGTACTCAGATCTCCTCAGCCTCGGCTCCAGGCTCCTGTAGCGGCTTCCAGCCTGCCCGGACCTGCTGTCAGTCAACAAGGGGAAGGTTCTCCACCTGGACCTTCAATCCCTGCACCTGTCGGCCTGGTTCCTGAGTGGCTAGAGTTCCAGGATTTGGGTCTTTCAGATGAGGTCCTCAATGTAGTTGAGGCGGCCTGTAAGGAGTCGACCAGAAAATGCTATGCCTTCAAATGGAAGAGATTCTCCATTTGGTGTCAGGACAAAGGGTTGGACCCTTTTCCCTGTTCCTTGGCTAGCATTCTGGACTACCTGTGGTCCCTTTCTCAGCTAGGGCTTCGGTCGACGACCCTTAAGGTGCACCTGGCAGCCATCTCTGCTTACTGGGCGAGGGTCCAGCAAGCAGTCAGTGGTGCAGGAGAAGTTGGTCAGGTGCTTTTTCAAAGGCCTTGATCACATATCCCCTCCGGTGCTAGAACATCCACCTCCTTGGGATCTACTGCTGGTATTGGCTAAGCTCATGGGCTAGCCATTTGAACCGATGCACAGGTGTGACATCTCTCACCTGTCGTGGAAGACCAGCTTCTTGGTGGCTATCACATCAGCCAGAAGGATGGGAGAGCTCCAGGCTCTTTCCATTGAGTCTCCTTATCTGGTCTTCCACAGGGACAAGGTTGTCCTGCACCCCCACCCGAAGTTCCTTCCGAAGGTGGTGTCGGAGTTTCACCTTAACCAGGTGTTGACTCTGCCGGTGTTCTACCCCAATCACACCTCGGAGGCCGAATATAGGCTCCATACCTTGGATCCTAGAAGAGCGCTCTGTTATTATAAGGAGCGGACGGCTGAAGTTCGGGGAGAGGTTCGCCAGCTGTTTGTCACCTACGCTGAAGCCGCACCTGGCAGACCTGCAGCCAAGCGGACAGTAGGCAGGTGGGTCTCCTCCTGCATAGATCTCTGCTATAGATTGGTGGGCATGGAGCCTCCCAAAGGGATAAGAGCTCATTCTACCTGCCATACCACTGCTTCTGTGGCTGCTTCTAGGGATGTCCCTATCCAGGAAATCTGCAGGGCTGCTACCTGGAAGTCAGCACACACCTTCATTTCCCATTACCACATTGACCTAGAGTCACGCCAGAATGCTGGTTTTGGGACCCAGGTTCTCCAGTCCTTATTCCCTAAGTAGGGGGTGCATGCCTTGCCTCCCTGCTCCTGGAGAGCTGCTAGGAGTCTGCCAATAAGTGTGGATTGAACAACATATCCACATCCCTAGAAATGCAGGTTACTCACCTGTAACAGGAGTTCTTGGAGTGGTATATGTTGTTCATCCACCCGACCTCCCCAGCTTCGATACGCAACCTGGCTTCCAGCGGGCTAGATCTGGCGTCATGGGGCAAAGCCAAGGATTTTGCCACCCGTGTGGGTGGTAGGAGCCAGCTTGAAGACCTTCTAGCAACATTTAACATTTAACATTCAAAGAAATCTGCCAATAAGTGTGGATGAACAACATATACCACTCCTAGAACTCCTGTTACAGGTGAGTAACCTGTATTTTTCTACTATTAATGCCACTCCCTATGCATCCCAGTATCCCCCCAGCCTTTTGTTACTGCCTTCTCACATTGATTGCCCGCCTTTAGGTCATCTGATATAATTACCCACAGGTCCCTTTCTATTTTTACTGTTGTCAGTATCTCACCCCCCCCCCATTGTGTACTCTTCCCCAGCTGCATTACCTTGCACTTCTGTGCATTGAATCTGAGCTGCCATACATTTTACCATTCCTCCAACCTTGCCAAGTCCCTTCTCATCCTTTCCACTCCATCTTGTGTATCAACACTGTTGCAGATCTTTGTGTCGTTTGCAAAGAGACATACTTTTCCTTCCAGTTCCTCTGCAATGTCACTTATAAAGATATTAAACAGGAACGGTCCCAGTACTGACCCCTGCGGTACCCCACTAGTAACCCTCCTTTCTTCACTGTGTGCAACATTTGCTACTACCCTTTGCGTCCTGTTGTCTAGCCAATTTTTTTTCCAGGCTACCACCTCGGGACCCACTCCAAGGCTGGCTAACTTGTGTATTAATCTTTTGTGTGGGACTGTATCAAATGCCTTGCTAAAATCTAGGTAGGCCATGTCCACAGCCCCTCTCTGGTCTACTACTTTGGTCACCCAGTCAAGGAAATCTATTATTCGTCTGACATGACCTTCCCATCGTGAATCCATGCTGCCTTGGGTCCTGGGCCCCACTGGCCCTAGGTACTCTACAGTTCTTTCCTTCAGAAGTGATTCCATCATTTTCCCTACCACTGAGGTCAAACTAACTGGTCTGTAGTTTCCTGCCTCTGTCCTGCTCCCACTTTTGTGAAGAGGAATCACATCCGCCCTCCTCCAGTCCTCAGGTACCATCCCATCCTCCCATGATTTGTTAAAGAGAGTAGTCAGCGGTGTCACACTAAGTGACATTGCAGAGGTACTGGAAGGAAAAGTATGTCTCTGTGCAGACGACACAAAGATCTGCAACAGAGTTGATACAAAAGATGGAGTTGAAAGGATGAGAAGGGACTTGGCAAGGTTGGAGGAATGGTTAAATGTATGAGGAGGTGGTAGGTGTTGAAACAGTGGAGGGCTTCAAGAGAGTGTGGGATAGACATATGGGGTTGTTTAGAGGGCAAAGGGATAGGCTCCTTGTGTACTTGTGACAAGTAGGGGAGGGGGGAGATGGGCAGCCTGGATGGGCCAGGATGGTCCTTTTCTACTGACACATTACTATGATATATGCTCATAAGTATATGTAACCCCCAGGTGGCACTATCCCAAGGGCTACTACCCCTGCCTGTTTGACTACTGACAGGTTGAGGGGCCTAGGTTCCGTGGCAGGTGCCTCCACCCAGAGGTCAGAGTTTGTAATGGTTGGTCTAGTTTGGTCACAGCCCTCTGGGACACTGAGACCTCCTTCTAATCCCTCTAATGGCCCACATGATGCACAGGAGTTACAGTACCAGTACCCCACATGTACACACTGTTCATTCATAAGGTACCACTTACCCTCGAGACTGATTCGCAGGTTCGTCTCTGAGGACCCCCTGAGAAATACGGTTAAGCAGCATACACAAACCAATACAGTGCTTGGCATGAAGGTACTGACACTTCAGACAGTTTAAAGTTTAACAACAACAACAAATCTGATTTATTTAGGGAACAGTAACATGGGAGGGGGAAATCAGGTTAATTAGTGGCATTAAATCACAGTACTGTGCACACATACAGGGTCTGAAAAGTCACACTCGGGGTACCCAGGTTGGGATGGGGGGCTAGCCAGGTCCGTTGCCCGGGGTTGGCTGGCAGGTTCAGATGGATAGGGCCCTGTAGAAGAAAATATATGCCCAATTGTAATCCAGAGCTGGAGGGCTCAGCCCATGAAGCAGTGAAACAACAAGAATTAGGTGACACACTTGTGATTGAAACAAGCTGCAAGGGAATACCCCGATTTGTACTCACAACACCCAAGGTGAGGATCGGATGAAGAATGTCCTTCTGGATTGCCAGAAGAGCAGGGCATGAGGACAAGGTCCTTGTGACTGGACCCCACTGCAGTTGATAGCAAACGGATGTAGTCCGAATTAAGCTGGGGGTTTACTTCCAGCTTCAGCACACAATTATATCTTACTGCCATTATCTGTATAATGCTTGCCATTATTTTTTGTTGTTTCTACCCATTGTATTTTTGTAGTACTGCTGTACTGTTCCTCTATTTGTACTATTGTACCCATGTTGCTGTTGTTCAACTGTTCTCCTTTTGTTGTACTCTCCCGGGTCATGCCTGAAAATAGTCAATTTATGGCTAGTGCACCTACCTGGTTAACAAAAACTAAATAAATAATAAATAAATAAATAAAATTCACTGTACAGGGGATTTGAAATAGTGGTTCCCCACAAGCACTACGCACATTTATATGTAAAAGGAAAGTACTATACCAGGCAGGCTGCTTCTCGTTCCCGATCGCAATTACTGCAAAATACCCGGGAGCACACACAGCAGCTTCAGTTCCTGACAGACCGAACGCGATTCAGCAATTTCTCCAGTCTTCTACAGGGTGAGCCTGGTTTCCACACTTCTAGTGCTTCTTTCTCCTCACAACTCTGATTCAGTCCAAACTGCCACTCACAAAGGCTGCAGACCGAAACTCTGGGCCTCACACACGCTCCCCGTGCAAAACTATACACCGCAGAAGCACACAGCTCCTTCTTTCTTCACTGCCACAACTGATCTGATCTTTCCAGTCACAGAGCAGGACATTTCCTTTAGCTCCACACTATTCTGTTGGCTGATTCAGCTGTCACTCACAATAAGACTCCCTTTGTTGGTAGAAAAAGGCACCAGGGTCAAAACTACGTTTCCCAGAGTCACTGCCCATGCAATCCCCTTGTGGCTGGCTCAAAATTAAGAGTCCAAGTTCTGATTCGTCCACAGGCTCCATTTTAGGGCTCCCTTAACCCAGCTGGCCCAGCACAGCAGTTTAGGTCCAAAATGGAGGGGTAACACACACACACAGTCCCAGCTGCAAGAAAGGCAGGTTAGACAAACTGCATTTTACTTAACACTCTAACTGGTTTCAGACAAACAGTTACATCTTTCATTTAGGCTCCCTCTGTGCTCTTAGCGACTGCAGAAATGGAGTGATTTCTCCGCAGCTTGGGCGGGATTCAAGCATTAAATACATAGTCCCCCCATACAAACTAATTAAGTCTGCAAGCAGACAGCTCTTAAAGAGAGAGTACGCGGAGGCTCAAATAGCACTCACTTGGAACCACATTTAAACAGCTCTGACGCCGAACACCGCCCAGACTTGGAGCATTTGGGCAAGCTCCTGGAAGACTTTTGGGAACCCTGATTTGCAGAGGGGTTACATATATTGGCTCTCCCTTTTAAAACATTGTACCGTCTAAATTCATTATAGAACAGAATTCAGTTTAATAGCGAACTGGGCTTATAAACATTACAGGTTCTATATTTTGGACAGTTGCACAGTCCTTATTGAGATTCAAGGAACTTAACACCTAAAAACAAAACATACTGTGTTTTTTATTTTCTATTTTGCTATCTGTATACAACCTTTGAGGATAAGCTCCCCAACGGTAACCCTCTTGACATCTGCTAGCACCACATGGTAATCCTCTCTTGGTGCCAGATGGGGTGGGCCTGGCCTGAGGAGATTTTGCATCTAGGGTATGATAGACGGCTCAATAGAGTACTCCTGTACAATAGCATCCACAATCTGCACACCTCTCGTGTCCACCACTGTGGGGCAAGTACAGCTCAGTCCTCCACTCTGATGGGAATAAATCACACTGCATGATATTTTAAGAAGTGTCTCATTTTTACTGATGTTAGCTGTAACACGTGAGAACACAATCCCATTACTAGTGTTGTGCAGAATGTGGAATTCTGCTGGCAAAATTAGCATGGAATGACCACTCTGCAGGCAGAATTTCACTGGTTCTTCTTCAGAATTCTGCCTGCTGTGATCTGTGGAAAAATAGTCCATGGAACAGTATTTTTTCCACAGCAAATCATTCTGCTACCATTTCTGTGGAAAATATTGGGCACTGCGGAATAAAATTCCACAGAAATGTTATGGAAAATGTCATTCTGCATTTTTCTGCTGTGGAATTCTGCCATTCCATTTTGGGTAAAATTCAGCTGAATTTCAGTGGAATTTCAAAAATTCCATGACATTATGTTGTGCTGGAATTTGAAAATTCCACCCAGCATTAACTGTCGCTCTACATGTTAGCAGTGTACAGACAGGTTTGATCCTGGCCCTGGAAATGAGTCCGAATCTTTGTGACCTTTGAAAAAAATGTTGTAACCCATTCTCACAACAGAAGCTATGTGAGCCGTCTTATGCCTTCTTTTTCCACACACCAGTGGGTGCAGTTATATACCTCAGGCCAGAGTCTGTACTACTCTGAACAACTTTATACATTTTCCCCCACTATGCTACAAGTTATGTTACTGTAACAATTCATACTTTCATGGCATCTTGACCTGTGGTCAGCTAGTAATGCAGGAGGCAGCCATTGCTGTAGCAACATCACTTCTTAGACTTTGCTTTGTTGGTTGGTGTCCTTGGGTCCCTTGGTCCTGAGAGCAGTCACTTCATACCAGCTCAGTCTCCCCACTGGAGCACAGAAGCCATCTCTTGCACTGGATGCCTCACTTCACAACTTCTCATGTGCACCAGAGGGTGTGCTGGGCATAGAGTGGCAGTGGGTCCTCCAGCATGCGTATTAATGGTGACTGGACATTGTCCCAGCCCCTCTGCCAGAAGCAGAAGCTGTGTTGAAGCAGACTGCATGAACCTGTAGTCTTTTTCTGCTAACATTCTCTATATTTCTATGTTACCCATTCCAGCTTGGGATCTCCTTTTATGCACTGTAGGTATATCTTGTACCTTAGTCAGCAGACTTGTCTCTCTGACCAAGTATTTCTTCATCAGCAGTTTGTCTGCAGGGACCGCCAACACCTCAAAATGTGACACCCTCTGTATTGAGGAACCCTCTTGCATGGCAAAGCTGGCTAGAACTCACCTTGAGCAGAAGCCCCTCAAGGTCCTATCACATGATCCTCTGAATAAACAGTGTGTGATATATTGTGGATCAGTGCAGGAAAGACTCATACACGGTGCGTCAGTTAGTGGTCATCTTTTATTCTACTCTGATAGTGGTCTTACATTACTGGACATACACAAAGAAAGGCTTATTGTGCATGACAGGAACTTACATATACAATGAACTACAATACCTATATGTATTAACTACACTCTAATCCACTTCCTGCCATATATATCCATTTATATACTACCATACATATCCATGCATATAGTACACAGTAATTTACACCAAATGCCCCCAGATCCCTACACTGGGTATACACTACTGTCTTGGACTGGTCCTTGGAGGCTACCAGGTAACTGGTCATGAAGGTGGTCTGATCTCGGTCTGGTTCCAGTGACAGCTATGAAGTGCGACTTTCATGCCTGCCACCCCAGGGCAGTCTGACAACTGACCTTGATGGCATGCAGGCACTCACCTCTCTGTCCCTAAACTCCACCTACTGGGCTATCTAAGTCAAGGTCACTACCAGGAAAAGGTTTTGGGTCTGGCAGTGTGATAACCAACCCCCCGACCCCTTGTGGCATACATATTGTTTCAACACTGGGCAAAGTAGACTATTGTCAACTTGGCTAATCTGATAATTGCTCTGAGAATTTGACACTTAGTGTTGAGGATCAGAAAATGCCAATGAATAGCACAGATAGGATATCACATTTGGTTTGAATAGACATCTAAGTGGTTTAATGTTGCTTGTAAACAAATGTGTTACATGTTTTATTGTGGATTTTGTAGGGTCTTGTGGGAAGGATATTATAAACAAGGGTATGACCATAATGGGCTATGCCAATTGAAATACTTTTTACAAACAGTTATAAACTTCCTAACGTCCGCTAGCAGCCCAAAATGCAACATTAGTAGTTATTAACAAGCATCTCCCAATGAGTTAAACCAAAGGGATGTGGTTGTTTAAATGAACCATTGCTTTTCATCTGTCCTTTATTAAAATGTTGTTTATTCTTAACTAATTGATGGTTTATAAAAGCAACAAGCCCACTATCCAGATGGCTTTGGTCTTGAGAGAATGTCTTTGCTGACCATCAAGCTAAACTTCTGTGCAGGCCTTATCGGGTAATTAAGTTTGTTAGAAATGATTTATTGCCTAGGGAATAGTCAGTAAGGGACTAGGGCTGTATGAGAAATTAATATTAATTTCAAAATGCAGTCTGTGCTGGGGGCAGGGAGCAATTCAGGCATAACTGAGTGAGTAACACTGCTTAGTTTCAGTCAGTAGCTCGCACACAGACCACTTTGCCATCCCCAGTACACTGAATGAGGCCGTCTGCTGACTGCAAAAGATGGCATTGGCAAAAAATTATTTGTCTGGTGTACTTACCTGGTCAGCAAAAACTAAATAAATAAATACATTACATGGTTTTTATATTCTGTTTTATAACGTTTTACCAACTTATGAATTATAAAGCACAAAAACCTGAAAATTGGGGGTTCTTAATATGAATACCCAGCAAATATTCATAAGAAGGTACTGGCTTGACCCTGTAAGGGACCATTGAATATAAATTGTTTTAAATCTTGTATTTATGCCCCTACCATCCCCAGTCTGCATTTTTCAGGCAACCTATGCACACTGTTTCCACTGGCTTTACAGTGTGTCCTCCAACCTCTGGTCTGGAATTGTCATCCTTGAGCCCAGGAGGATGGATTGCACAACTTCTGGGCTTTACAGAAGCTCTAGCTCAAGAATGAGAGGAGGCAGGAATGACTTCTAGGGGTGGTGTCGGCATGGAAATGTGCTGCACCTTCTTGTGTCCAGAGCAGCTTTTCCCTGTTGTTGTTCCACCCTACCTCACCTTAGTGAGTTTGACATCCTCACTTACCCTGACCTGGTGGTGAGCACGATTTTGTGTTGTCACCATCAACATTCAGTACCACCCAAATCACCCTTATGTGGTGCTGTGGATGTTCCTCAAGCCTGAGAACGTCTCAAGGCAAAGGTGAATGGGTTGGATTCCTTTTAGACAGAAGAGGGGAAATAGCAGTGGGTTTGTCCCTGGCAACAAAATGCCTGCTGACACCAGTGGGGAAAATATGAACATTTTAATACAGTATTCTCCAGTCAATAAAACAGGTCCATGTAAACCGCCCTCTGGGATTCACCTGGAAACAATCAATCATTGCCTTAGTGTGCCTTTCCTGGTCAAAAATCACAAATAAATATAACAACTAGTGACCCCCCTATAATAACTGGATAATGAGCTCCTGATAAAATGCCATCTGAGCCCACTGAATTCCATAATAACTGGATAGGGGGTTATTACGGCATTTTCCTCCTTGCCCTCTCACTTTACTGAAGCATGAGACTGAAAGCTCAATGGCTCAAGACCAGTTTTTCCCTCTGTCCCCACAACAAAGCCCTTCTGCCGCATTAACATTTCTGCCTTCAGCGAAACAGTCTCTGTCAGTCAGAGCAGCAGGTACCTAAATCATATTTCTTAATAAAGAAAAATGGGAAGCGAAAGATTTTCCGTTAAGGCAGCTGCTCAGAGACGCTGGCTTGCACTAATACAGCTTATGTTTTTTGTCTATCTAAACCTTGCATCAGTTACTATAAAAAATAATGTCTGTGCAAGGTTTGTCTTATGAGAATTTTTTACATATCCTCGATGTGTGATAATCTCATAAACCCCTTGAGCTTCACTCTCAAGGTTTATGGATTATATCACACGTTGGGTGTGTGAAAAAACGTAACACACACCTGCATAGGCATTATTCTATATAAATTGCATTAGATACAATTCATCGTGTTGTATATAGTTCCTTTTTTTTCCAAAAATATTTTATTTTTCCAACATAAAAATTCTTGTCCATTGTATACAGATACATTATTATAGTAGTTCATAACTTTATATCATAACTTATAAAACATGCATAATCAGACCCTGAGTATCATTTGATCAGTCGGTCAATACCCCTCCCTCCTCGCCCCAAAAAATCTATAAAGTATATCATTCAAATGTACGCAGTGGTGGTAGCATAGCTTGCATTTCTTTCCAGGTTGGTTCTATTTTCTCTAACAAGTAGTCATCTTCTTCCCATAAACTCTCAAATAGTGCTGCTTCCTTAACCATGCAACCCCATTTCATATGCTCAAAATTTCCAATCATAGGGGAGCTCCAGTTACCTAATATTAATCTCTTCATGATCATAGTGCCTATAAATAATATTTTTTTAATTCCTCTGATAATTCCATTTTATCAGTATTGTTCAAAATCATCCGATTAAATGTCAGGGGTGTTTTCCATATTAAATATCTTTAACACGTTCTTTCTTGTTTCTCCCCACCATATTTTAATATACTGACATTCCCAAATACAGTGGTATAAGTTTCCCACAGCTCCACAGTTATGCCAACAAAGCATTTCTCCATTTTTCTTTATCTTCCCCATAATCTGTAAAGTATGCTCTGTCTGTTATTTTTTTTCTGAATAACTTTATTTTTGGCATAAATATAATCTTTAATTTTTACCCTGATGTTTCTCCATTGTTGTTCCGTATAAGATTAAAAATGGGGAAAGAATGGTATCGTGTAAGTCATCTTATAAAGGGCAATCTAAATTAGGCTAAAAAGGTATAGGTTGAAATTTTTCACCACTGTTGTGTACTACTACTTTAATCCCTTGCATTGAGGATAGGAAGGAATGCAGCCACTAGTATAAACAAGCATTTGTCAATGCCGAATGTTTGCTTGCTGGCATTGGCATCGGTAGTGTAGAAGTTACAGAGCTGCATAATAGGAATGGCAGCGAAGTATTGAACTGAAGCCAACCCCACCATCACCCTGCAGAGAGTGACAGGCATTGGGGAGTGCCTTTGGGTCGTCACACATAACGACCACGTCATTTCACCACACCCTACCCTGCAGACACTGACAAGTGTCACGGTGTGCTTTGGGGTCTTTGGCCCTTATGCACACCCCATCCCATCAGGAAATACGGTGAGATGGGTGTGGTATAGGAGAATGGGGTAACGTTTGGGCCCGAAGAGTCAGAGGCACACCTTGATGCCTCTCACTGGCTGCAGGGTGTGGGTGGGGGTGGAATGCTATGAGCATTACAGGCAAGAATCCCAAGTCACACCCTTGATGCCTGTCATTCTGTACAGGGTGGGGCGTTATGGTCGGAAACCCTAACACCTCAGGCATTCGTTGGTATTTTCACTCCAAATTTTCAACATGGTTTTTTTGTGACCCCCCCAACCTCATGAACAGTGGCAATATCAGTTTATTAGCCGAAAACTGCTTTTGCACGGTGACTACGGCATTTGGCACCACAGGTGCAAAAACACATTCTGAACAGGATGTGAAAAATGACAGCGGTACTGTTCATGGGGAGGTGAAAAAATGGCAATGTTGAAAACCTGATGTGAAAATCTTAAAAAAACTGGTGAAGTCACGAGCATGCATAGAAACTGTGCAACGCACACCCGTAATGTAAGTAGTTTTGGGATTTTTTTTTACAGCAGATTAACACAGGCATTTTGGGACCTCCGATCATGGACATTGTCAGTGATTTTTTATCTGATCCGAACAATGATTTCCCACAGTGACCACGCATTTCTGCGCTGAAAGTGTGAAAACACATTTCGGCCATGTTGTGGAAAATGACAGCCATACTGTTTATAAAGAGGTGTGGAAAAATGCCACTGGTGAAAATCTGGACTGAAAATATTACAAATTCATGAACTTATGAGGGTGTGTGGAAACTGTGTAATGCTCACTCGTAACACAGTCATTTTATGGACTTTTGTCACCAAATTTTCAACATAGCCATTTTAAGACCTCTGCTCATGACCAGTGTCACAGTGATTTTCTTAATCTGTCCCAAACATTGTTTTCGCACCGACTGTACCATTATGCGCTACATGTCTGGAAACAAATTTTGGGCGAGATATGAAAATGGTAGCTGTACTGCTCATAAGGAAGTGCGGTAAATGGCACTGTTGAAAATCTGGTGTGCAAATATTACAAATTTACCAAACTTGCCAGCGTGCGTGGGAACTGCGCCAGCGTCGCAGCTCACAAAAGTAATTTTTGAATTTTTCACCAAATTTTCAACATAGCCATTTTAACACCTCTGCTCATGACCAGTGTCACTGTGATTTTCTTAATTTGTCCCATACATTGATTTCATACCGACTGCGCCCATTGTGCGCCGCTACATGGGCGGAAACACGCTTTGGGTGAGATGTGAAAAATGACAGTTGTACTACTTATAAGAAGGTGTGGTAAAATGGCAATGTTGAAATCTGGAGTGAAAATATTGAAATTACGAACTTACGAAAGCATGCGAGGAACCTGCGCAACGCACGTCAGAACAGTCATTTTTTTGACGCCACCAAATTTTCAAAATAGGCTTCTTGAGAGCCCACTTCCTTATGAACACTGGCAGTGTCGGTTTTGTTGTCGGTCGTGAAAGGTGATTTTGTGCAGTGACTGCGAAATCACCCTTGGGGCCCGAATAACGCCATGACAGTGATAGCATTCATGAGAAGGGGTCCCAAAAACGCCATGTTGAAAATTTGGTGCAGAAATTCCAAAAAATACCCGAGATATGCAGCAAAGTTGAAAAAACCCTATTTGTTACATTATACAACTTAACAATATTTCCTCAGTTCGCGGGTCGGCTTTGAAGAGTGCAGATGTGTTCGGTCCACGAAGATCGTCGTGCCAGACTCCAGAGGTAAGTGTGTGGGTGGGTGTGGGGAGGCGGGTGCGCAGGGTGGGTGCGGTGGGGCAGGGAGATCGCGAGGGACCGCTTTTTTAATTTACTGTTTTTTTTAAATTATTAAGACGACGCGACGCTTTGCCACGCTTGGGTGGACTCCCAGCGTGGCAGCTGGAAAGGATGTCTGGGAGGGGCTGGAGCCGATGGGGATTGGGCACCCGTCTGACCATGCGGGCGTGTGCCATGCTGGGGTGGGCTCCCAGCACGGCACCAGGAAAGCTTTTTTTTGGGGGGTAGCGTGGAGCTGACAGGGCATTGGGCACCCCGTCGGCTATACTGTATGTGCATGGGGGGAGCGTGTCAGCACGCAATGTGCGTGCATGTTGAGGGGGGGAGCTCTGCTCACTGAAGCGGAGCTCTCCCTTTCAACTGTATTCCACTGCATTTTCAGCTGTCATAGACAGCTGTAGCAGTGATTGGTGCACTGCGACCATGCCTGCAAACACACTGACTGAACTGGAAAAGGCTGACACACCTCTGGAAAATGCGGATGATGGCACTATGTTTCTTGCACATGCATGCAAGCAAACATAAAAAGCCCCAGTCTGAAGTTGCAAAACTCAATTATACACCAGTGAAAAAAAAAAAAAAAACTGAGTCCCCAGCCATTCCATTCTTTATAGTTAAAAACATTTGCATAATTAGCCCCACAGAGCCTTAGAGATAATCCTTTGCTTGTGACATCACAGTATGTTGCTGTGAAAATAATTGTGATGTCGCAAAATGAGGGTTGTGATCTTAGCTCAGGAATAAGCATCGGGGTAGAGATACTCAAAAGGACAAGGATGCTGGTTTAAAGGAGAACAGTGCTGAACCAGTACATCCTGTTCCCAGCAGAATCCGCTTTTTAAATACTGATGCCAATGATGTTATTGTTCCATCTCCACAGACTTTTTTTGGAGACAGTATAGCATAGTGGTTTAAGGCTCTGAGCTGCACACCTGGAGACCTGGGTTTGAATCCACGGCCCCCACTTGCATACTGTGCGACCCTGAGCAAGTCACTTAACTTCCTTGTGCTCCCAGGTCGCACCTGGAAACAAGCTTCAGCTTAGTGTGCCTTTTCTGGTTAAACAATTTCCCCTTTCCCTTATGCCAGTGAGTGTTTCTGATTTATACACTGCTGGTAAGTACTATTTCAGGACTGTGTGATGTAGTGTATGTCCCTTTCTTAGCTCTGTCATTGTTGGCACAATCCATCCATGCTCTGCTGTAGAACTCTGTGGTCAAAAAGGGCATAAACTATATCATTCAGTTTTAAAATGGCATCTTATACCAGAGTGTAAATTAGAAACACCAACCGAGGTTACTGATAGGCCTGTAAAGATGAAACAGTAATAGAATTAGAACCAGTATGTAAATAAGACTGATTCTACTGGGAAACATTACTTTTAGGTTCAGCGCGGTGCTCCTTTAATGTAAATGACGTTAATAAAGCAGAATGAACAGAATGTCTTTAAATTAAATCATTTCTGCTGTCTTGTAATATTGTTTTCTGATATACCAGTCATAATACCTTTGTTTGCCAGACCCCCTTATTCAAAGTACAGTTTTGCATTATAGTACTTTTAGAACCTTTGATCGATTGACCTCAGCTGGTAGTTTTCTTTGTAGAACCTTTTTATTAATGTTTCTCAACATACAAAAAATAAAATCACACATTACAGTCACAATGGTACAGGCATTTGTCATTGTCAGATGTTTGCATGTATGTTCTGTGGCAGGCATGCATAGTGAGATGATTCATTTGTGCTGGATCCTGACTTCCTACTTACTGTAGGTCTGTGCCTGCACTGTAATTTACACCTGTCAGGCCAACCTACTTAGGCCCATGCACTGTGTCTGCATATCAGGCCTTGACACACACATCATCCCCTTGTGAGGGAAGGCTGCCTGGCACACCACAAGGTGCCATGTACGTGTGCACCGGAACACTGCTCTGTTTCTCTGCATGCTGGGACTAATGCCTCATACGGCAGTGTCTTTCCCCTAGCCTTGGCTCATTCAACCGGCTCACTGAGCTCACAACTGAATTCAGGTCACTGGCATGGGAAGGCAACATGATTCTCACAGGGCCAATGATCAATTCCTTCAAACAGTGTTACTTTATCTTTTTTTTTTTTTTTTATAAACAATTTTGACCCCAAAATTTCAGTTCAGCATAGTCTTTTTATGACTTCCCCTCCTAAACATGAAAGGTGTCTTCTATAAAATCCTGGTCGAAACATCATTTCATACCACAGGTGCAAAGACACAGTTTGGCTAGTATTTAAAAATTATAGAAAGCTGTCACGTTCATGAAGTTGTGTGGAAAAAAAAAAATGGCTATCTTGAAAATTTGGGGGCAAAATATTGAAAATTGCCAGGGATATGAGTGAGTGTTGACAATTTTCAACGTACATTCATAACTTTGTGTTTTTTAATATTTTTTTGCCAGATTGTTTGACTTAGCCTTCTTATGACCCCACCTCATGAACCTAGTAGGTGTAAATTTTCCAATCCCAGCCAAAAGATGATTTCGCGGAGGTACAGCAAAATCACTTTCTGGACTGGATTTGAAGAATTTTACCTACCTTGTTCATGAAGAGAAGTCCTAAAAAAGCCATTATGAAAATTTTGGGGAAAAATATTAAAAAATGACCAAGATATAAAACAAGTTCAAAACACACAAATACATTGACCGCACACCTGATTTCCTCATTTCCCAGTCTGGCATTGAAGAGTGAAGATGTGTCCTCAGTCGGAGGAGGATCATGGCATTGGATCATTGGTAGGTACGCAAGTAAGGGGTTGAGGAGAATGTGGGGTGGTGGGCACTGAGTGGGGATTGGGTAGGGAGTGGGTAACCTTGGCAGAGCAGCTGCAAAATACATAGATGGATCATTATCTTTTACAGGGATTACAACAAAATAAAGACTACAAGAGATGGTTTTCTTTATTTCAGGTACCGACACTGGGATTGGGCACTGCAGAGTCCATGCCAGTGTCCCGTTTGGCAGCATTGGGGGTGGACTTCCCAGTGTTGCACAGTGGAATCAGTGGGGTAGGGACCTGGAAATGGAACCTAGGGGAAGGGGCTCTTCTGGGCTGCTTGGGATCTTTGCCAGCTGTTGCCAGGTAGTGTCACAGCATTGACTTGGACCAAAATCCGATCTCTCTGGTTTGTTTATTTTGTTTATTAATTTGGAGGGTGTTGGGAAGAGACAGAGCAGCTGGCCTAAGAGGTGAGCTCAGATTACCTGCTTAGTATGAAGGCTAACTGCTGGCTAGGAGGAACTGGAAAGCAGCAAACAGTCGCTGGAGGCTACCCACTGCCGGACACCCTTGCTGAGCAGGTTTATGCAGATCAAAGGAACCAGCCACTCTGTAAATGGAACAGTTGACTCCTTTCAAGTATGCAAAGTTGTTGCCCTGTAAAAAGAAAAACGTGTCACAGTCGGCCTTGCTGAACATTGGGTTATCCATGCCGAGCCCATTGCAGCCTGAGTGGCATTAGACCCAGCAGTGGCACACCTCTGAAATGCTGTTCATTGAAACAAAATGTTTGCTGCACATGCAAACAGAAAACAGGCTGTCCAATCAGTCTCGCTTTAAATTTTTTAATTGCATCAGCAAAAAAGCAAATACTGAGGTCATTGGTTTGAATACCAAACATGGACTAGTCTGTCCTGCAAACTTTAATAAATATATGCTAACACAGCTAACAAACTGGCATTATTCTCTAACTGGCATATGGTCGGGTACAAAAGTACCAGCCTTAGAATGGTTTAACAGTGGAATATGAATATGAATCCGCAGATACTGGAGTTGTGGGTCATCTGTTCAAATCTCTCACAAAGTAAATGAGCTCATTCTTTTTTTTTTTTAAGTGAGTAGCTTAATCACAGTACTAGTCACTGTGTATATGCCAAAAAGAAGTACCGTATATCATACAGTCTTCCATTCTTGGTGGCTACAATTGGAGGGTGACCTCTATTTAAACTGCTGCCTTCCATCCTTAGTTTCTTTGCCATAGTGTCCAATGGAAGGCTAATTAAAAAAAAAATACATTTACTGGTATTGCAAAGTTGGAGAGAGCATTCACCCCCAGCAATGGCTCACGCTGAGATGGTCTTGTATCTCAAGGCTGCCTATTTTATTTCCTTTGTGAAAGATAGCTGTGCAGTTTAAAACCATAAAATACATTTCCTGTTGGATATGGTCAACACTTACAGATGCCAGCTATTTACCGAATGTTTCACTCCAATCACGTGGTGCTTCATCAGAGATCTAAGGGTGGTTACCTGTATTTCCAGTTTATATACCTTTCCGGCAATTACATGTGCCATTCAAAATACAAATAACGTAGCCACTCCACAATGTATTCCCCATGTAATGACTGCCATATAACAGATCTACCGGTTTTAATTTCACCATACAAACATGACATGTACAATATTAAAATCAATACATATACCAGGCAAAACAGAAATATATTCAAATGTCCATATTGTCTTCTTACTGGTCTGTGTTAAACTTCATCTTTGTTATGCCTGTAATCAGACATAAAACAATGCATATGTATTTGTAAAACCTGTATTCAGCGATCAATAATCATTTTCTTAATGTTAATAACCCCTCCTCGTTGAATGTACCAAAAACTAGTAAATCCTTTAATTTCAATATTTATCTTAGATTCTCTATGTTTGGCGTGTATTACAGCCATGATCTAAGAACATGTTTGAATCCCACCAAAGAAACTCGTAACTAGGTAACTATTAAGTAAACACAAAAGTATTTATGGATCGTTACTGTGAGATTCAAGATTGGCTCTGTGTGTACCATTGTTGGGGGTGAGTGCTGTCTCGTTGGCTCTGCTATGTTATGGACTAGAGCAAGGCACTGCAGTCCTTGGAGTGAGCCCTACTAGGAAAAAGTACAGTTATTGGTAGTTTTCCCCACTGAGCATTAGGAGTTCTTTTTACAGGCAGGTCCAAAAAGGGTGAGCAGTGAAGCTAGCATGCTGGGAAGCAACGGGGTGGGGGTGGGGGGGATGACTGGTTTCCTTAATTTCATATATTTTTTTACGTAATGTACTTTTGCAGTGGACCAGGTTCAAAGACTCAGGGCTGGACGTAGAGATGAGGAGAGAGTATGGAGCAGGGTTGGGGTTAGATTAGCTACTGAGCTGCTTTTTTTTCTGAGTTTTGGCACACATTAAAGCAGGGTTGGGTGTGCAGAGAGAGACAGTGCAGATGGAGGGAGAGAGTGCAGAGCAGGGTCAGGCTTTGATCAACTATTTATCAAGCTGGCTGTAAGTAAAATGTTGTTTGTCTGAACCTTGCTGAACATTGCTCATTTCACCCCATGGTGGCATGTGGTACAATGGGAACACGGCTGAGTTCTAAGAGTGAAAGTGTTACAGTCACAAGTTCTTTGCTTGCTTTTCAGGATTATTCTGTAATTAAATATTCTGAAAAGAAATGTCTGACTGGGGCTTACTGGAGTAGCACTAGTGCTTGTAGAGAGACATCAGTTGGCCGTGCCCGTCAGTGCAGTAGTAGAGCTACCACTTGCAACGCCAGTGACCCGGGTTCGATAGCGAGCCCGGGTTGCTGGAGGGCCAGCCGAGGGGAGAAGGATTGAGCATCCAGAGGGCTTCTCTCCTTCTCTGAGGAGGGTGGACTCCATATCCTGCTGCAATACTGCCACCTGGGTGACCACAGGTACAGATGCAGATCTGGATGGCTGTAGTAGAGGGAGGGGTAGACGTCAGCTGAGGTCCAGAGCACAGGCACGTCTCGGCATGCCCTCATCTCCTGGAACCTCCTAGCATGCCGTCATCTATGGGAGAAGAACCAGAAAATGGAAAAACATCCCACATCTGCTCCTGGAGATGGGTCATGACACCGTAGCCTCACATGACTGGTGATCTGGGGAGAAGCTCAGGTGAGTCCACCCAACATTGGATATTGGCTGGGGGAGAGATGATTGGGGGGGTCTCCCTTTCACTCCACTCTGGGGGGGGTCATCCGAGGGTTTGAAGTGGGTGGTCTCACAAGTAGCAGAAGTCCCCAAGATCTACGGTGTAGCCCGTTCGGTCACCTTGGGAGTCCCTGAGTGAAGGAGTAGACATGGTGAGGAAGGGAGGTATAAAGTAGCAAGTAAAAAAAAAAAAAAGACCAACAGTTACCTTTTACATAACAAAATGGACTGTCTAATCAGACAATCTCCCTTTAAGTTTTACAGTTGTATCAGCTAAAAAGCACGCACTAAGATTATTGGTTCAAGTACCAAACATGGGCTAGTCTGTCCTGCAAACTTTACAATAATTTGCAAGGTTTCTGCAGATTAAAGCAGCCACTCACTCTGTGAATGGAGAGGCTGGCTCCTTTCAAGTACGCAAAGTTGACACCCTGCAAAAAAAAAAAAAAAATTTATGATCAGCCTTGCTGATCATTAGGTTGTCACAGTCAAGCCCACTGCAGCCTGAACTGCATTGTAACACACCTTTGAAATGCTGTTCATCGTAACAAAATGTTTGCTGCAAATGCATGCACATATGGACATTGTGGAGGGGTTGTGGGATAACAGATGGACCAGACACCAAACTTCAGGTTCAAACAAACAATCTCTGTGTGATGTTCATTCAAAATACAAGAAATAAGCTTCTACAATGCCATATTCCTTTTTCAGTACATCTGTTTGCAGCAAAATACTGTAAATGTCCTTTCTCTGTACTTGACCAGCACCTACTGACACTGATCTTTAATTCATTCCACTAGCTAAGATGTACCCATAACCCTTATGCAAGCCCTCATTTGCTTACGTAGTAGGGGCCCAAAAAGAAGAAAAAAACAAAATGAGCAATAAACAGAGAACCTCAATGCAGAATCACTAAAGAAGTTACCCCAAAGGACATTGGCAAGAAATCAAGTTTCAAAGAAATGCAACATCCTACATACTTCCATAATGTAATGTGTCGTGGGATATATGCAAATCACCATGACATTTCTGGCTTGTTAAGTTTACGACAATTTACATGCATTTTAAATAGCACAGCTAGCTTAATTTCTGTAACAGACACCTAGTACTTTTTACCATTATCAAAACACCAAGTGCCATGGTATTTTAAATATTTACAGGTTTCATAAACATAAGGTATATACATTAAGGTATTTTATAACATAGTGCTATTACATAATAAATACAACAACAATAAACATAACCTATTTTACATACATCTGGAGGTAACCACAATAACCTTCCTGTTTGAGGGCCTGAGAGGGAAAAGGAAAATTAAAGAGGACACTATAGCATAGTCAAGAGAGGGAGAAGGGGTGCTCACAGGTGGCTAACCTTATGGACTAGAAATAGTAAAGGATTGATTAGGCTTAGAAATAGAAGAACTGTTGCATCAGATTTAAGAAAAGGTCGGTCAGTCCTCAAGAGTGGCAAGAGCTCCCGGTCACAAACATAACAACTGGTGTCGGCTGACATATAACACAATTTAAAAAGCATACTGGTTCTCCTAACATGTTGATAACTGTAGAAGTTCCCATATTGTGTCTTCCGGTAACAAGCTGTACATAATACAAAATTAAACTTTTAAAAGTTGGTGTTGGTGTTTTTGTTACCTGGCTGCTCTCCCAGCACCTTTGTCCTCCACATTAGTCTTTCAATTTATAAATCCCAAATTAAGATTGAATGTAAGCTTGTTATGTCGAGGATAACCACTGGACCCATACCTTTTAGAAATGATCCAGCTTCCCCACTGCATAATACTGGGCTTTCTCGATAGCTTCTATATATATATATATGTACAAGGTGATATTGTTGACCCATTGTGTGGAAGATATCTTGTAAAAGAGCTCTGCTTAATGATGTTCACCTGGATTAATAAAGATATTGATTGATCGAAGGTCGTATTGATGCTGACATTTTCTTTCCCACTAGGTACAAGTGATCCATATGTAAAATTTAAACTGGATGGGAAGACACTGTACAAGAGTAAGACTATCTACAAGACTCTGAATCCAGTGTGGGATGAGAAGTTCACTTTACCAGTCCAAAACCTGGACCAAAAGCTATATATCAAGGTGAGCATAATGTAATATAGCACTGCAGCCTAATACTAGTTGGGGTGTAAGCACTAATGTAACCCCTAGGTGGCACTATCCCAAGGGCTACTACCCTTGCCTGCTTGGCTAGTAGCAGGTTAAGGGGCCTGAGTTCTGAAACGGGTGCCTCCACCCGGAGGTCAGGGTTGGTAGTGGTCAAGCTAACCTGGGCTTAGCCCTCCGGGACACTGTAACCCCCCTCTTTCCCCTCTAGTGGCCTAAACACTGCACAATAATCATTTTCACAATACCCCTGGTACACCACAAAAGTACCCACACTGTTTGCACTTACCACCAGGGCTGGTTCCTCTGGCTCAACCCTGGGGACCCCTGTAAAACAAAGTTATGCACAGCAGATAGCAACAGTACAGTACATTGTGCACAGACTGGAACCACAGTCAGATTACGTGCAGAAAAAGTTAGATCTGATTTATTCAGGGGACTTGAACAAGGAAGGGGCAAAATCAGGTTAATTAGCTTAAAGGTTATATCAATCAAGCAATTATGCATGCACTTTGAGTCCCCCCACACAGTCATACCTCTGGGTACCCAGGTGGAGAAGAGATGGGCTAGCCAGGACTGTTGCCCGGGGTTGCAGCTGGTTGGGGCCCTGTAATGGAAAACACAACATGCACAGTACACAGTATTTGTAATTCGGAGTCAGAGGGCTCAGTTCGTAAAAGAAATGAAGCAACAAGACAATCAGATGACACACTCAGATTTAAGCTGTTGTTGCAGGGAGCTACCCTGGTATTTACTCACGATACCAAAGACTGGACACAGGCTGGACAAAAATCGAGACTGCGGGTGGTTAATTTGGAATGCCAGAAGAAGCAGGGCCCACACGAGTTGCAGAGGCATCGTTCCTGTTCAAGCGTGCAGCAGGGGGCTGATCCCCAAGCAGGTCTCTTGTTGATGGCTTCTATGTGCAGCGGGTAGTCTGGCTGGGCCAGTCTGGCAAGGCCCAGACCGCATGGAGACAAATTCGGATGCAGTCCGTTTTGGGCTGGATACAGCATCCAGCAAGCAGAACACAGTTCACACAGTGGGGAACTAACTCACAACTCACTAGCAGCTCATAGCACATTTACATGTACAGGAATTCTACTGTACCAGGCAAAGCGCTTCCCGGTCACAATCGCAAAGTCTCTGCACACAGCGGGAGCTTAGGGGTAGCTGGAACTCCTGACAGGCCGATCGAATTCAGCAAAATCTTCGGTCTTCTTCAGGTTGACCCTGGCCCACTTCAGTAGCTTACTTTAGTCACACAGACTTTGATTTAGTCCAAAATAATTCTCTTCTCTCCCTCTCAGGAGCAGCAGCAGACATGCAAGCCAAAAGCTCAGCCCTTTCACAGTTTTCCCATGCAAATCCACTCAGGATTGCTGCCCAAACTCACTTCAGATCGTTGCTCTTCAGGTTCCTGCTTAGATCTAACTGAAAACTGCAAGCAGACTGGGACTTCCCCAAGATCCAAAAGGTTTGGTTGGTTGATTTGGCTGTCAGTCAAAGCAAGAGCTCCCCCTTCAGTTGCAAAAAAGGCACAAAAAGTTGTAAACTACAGTTCCTACAGATTTTAAATTCAGACAGCTCCTGTAGTCCGGCTACATTTGAGGTCCCACTAGAACTGATTGGTCCAATTTGCAGTCTAGGACCAAGATAGTGGAGACAAACAAAACAGTCCTTGCTATAAAGAAGGCAGGTTAGACAAACTACATTATCATTATCACTCTAAATGATTGTCAGCAAATAGTTACATCTTTCAACAGAGCTCCCTGTCAGATTACTTAAGCTGAAATCTGGCAGCTCTTAAAGAGACAGTACACATAGGCTATACAGGCTCTGGTAATCACATTTAAACTGCTAAAACGCAGGACACCAGCCTGGCAGTGAGCATTTAGGCAAGCTCAAGGAAGACTTTTTGGGAACCCCCATTTGTAGGGGGGTTACAATAAGACTAAAGGGTGTGTGCATTAGACATTTCTATGGCATACACGGCCAAGAGCTTAGTAAGGCACATGGCCACAGGCCATGTGCCTTCAGTCCTTGGTCGCGAATTAAATATAGGATAAAGTATGGGGAGAAGTGTGTTATGAGAATTTAACACACACCTGAGTTGTTGGATGGCACATAAACCCAGAGGGCGGAGCCCGAGGGGTTTATGAATGCCATCCAACAACGAGGGTGTGTGTTAAATTCAAGTTTAACACACTTTTCCCCATATTTTATTTTATATAATTGAAGGTCTCCTTTTGAAAAGTCTGAGGTCACTTTTTGTTTTTTGAATTGTGTTGCGGTTTTCCTGCTCTTCAATGAACTTTAGTCTTTCGGTTTCGTTCGGTGTTTGGCATCTGCTTTTTTTTTTTTTTTTAACTTCTATGAGATGTGAGGCTGCTGGAGGCTATTTGGTATGGAGGTAACCCCCGAGAAGTGTGTATTTCAGTCAGTGCCGCTTGAGGTGACAGGGACAATTTGAATGTCGCGCTATGTTTACTTAGTTGTCTCGAGCGCTTTGTTGTTCAAAGGGAGCGCGTGATTGCCGTGTTACTCAGGTGTTACGGCATTTAACACACAGTTTTGACAATGGGAGAAAACGGAGACCATTAATTATAAATGTCTAATGCACACCCTCAAGGTGTCTTATTGCACTTTTAAAATGGGTCACTTTATTTCAAATGTGTGGGGGAAAAAAAAATTTATATGTTTAAATACTTTAATAGAAAACTATTTTCACAATTTTGCTGTAAAATAGTTACTCCACCTGTATTACTTCCATGCTTTTTATTTCCTTGTTGAGCTTCTTGCTATTTTACTACTGTGGCCTCCATATATCTTTCTGTTACACTGTGGTTGCCATACCCCCCCTCGCCCGACTTTTTTTTTTTTTTTTTTTATGTTGAGCTCAGATTTATTACAAACATAAAATACAGTCCATGTGTTGTGCATTTAGTTTGTTTTGTGGTGGAGCCATTGGCTTTTGTGGAAGGGAGAAAGTGATGCCGGTGCCTTCCTTCATGTGCAGGTGTAACAGGAAATACACAGATTAAATAGATATGCAGTCTCGGCAGCAGCAGTTTATAGTGGCCAGTTTATGTTGTGGTGGCAAACATTTGTTTACTTGTAATTTTGTTTGTTTACAACTGTAATTAGTTCTGTGAACGCTGTTTTGCGGAGCCAGAAAGTGATTGAGCAGGCAGACAGGAAGAAAGCCACGAAGTGAGCAGAGACAGAATCTGATAGTAGTGGGAACACTGGATTTGCAGTCTGAGAAGAAAATTGGCAGTTTGACATGGACATGCTACCTACAACTTTCTGGGATCAAATTCAGCTACATTGCACGGGGGGGGGGACCACTTTGATTGTGGTTACAGAAGCGGAGTGCCCGAGTGAGGGAGGTGGGGAGTGTGTAGAGTCTGCAGATCATATTGGGGAAATATTTAAATATGCTAACAGTAAAATAATACAAGCACAGTTAAACTGACAGAAACATCTGTAGTTGTATAGTGGGACTGTCCAGGTTGAATGTCTGTTTATATGGCATCTTAGCTAAAACAAGAAAAAATGTTGACATTTTAAAACATCAGTGTTCCAGTTGCACATTGATTTATGTTGGACTGCATCTAGTTCTAATGTACTTGTTTTTACCTGTGCATTTGATGGATCCAATGCACAGGTAACAACCAGTCAAGACACATGATTTCCTCTTCCCATTTTATAAATCCTTATAATAACTGGTCAGCAGTTTCTCTCAATGTACAACCAGCTGGTTGTTATGACATTCATGAGCCATGCCAGTCAAACTATGCTGGTACCTCATTGGCCAACATTCTGCATGTGGGCGGGGCCAAACAGTTTCACAAAGTGATAGAGAAAAATTGCTGGTCTGCTATTATAAAAAATAAAAGATGGGGAGGGAATCATATGAGACTTAATGCATTACTCATCGTGATGTTTTGATACCTCGGCTTCGCCTCGGGTTTATGTAGCATCCCCAACCGGTGTGCATTAAATTCTCATATCAAACCTTTCCCCATCCATTATTCTCTATTTAATTATCTGGAGTTCTTTCCATCTCATGGAGAGAATGCTGCTGTCCAGCATTCCGCTGTGGGAGGAATTCCTAGCTCTCTGCTGTCCCATTCACCTTTGTGCTAGCACTGTCCCAATATATCCACAGGATGAATCCTGTAGGCAACGTCAAAAAGTAACCTTGATGGAAGGGATTTTTAAAAATTTTTAGTGGCGTCCATACTCAACACCTTAAGTCATTTTTTATAAAATTTGTAATAAAGGCTGTTTTGAAGCTAAGAAAAATAAAACTACACTGATGATGAATCTAAGGTGATTTTCAAAAATACATTATTGCAGAAAAAAACTACAAGATGAAATGTTATGCTAACATACTATTGTTTTAAAGCAGCAGTAAATCAAACATTATTTTTGGCTTCTGTTATTATTAGTGTGACACAATACGACTTAATACACTCACTGAAGATGTAGATACAATCATCATTATGTTTGCTTGCACGCACGCATGTGCAAGAAACATAGTGCCATCATCTGAGTTTTTCAGAGGTGTGTCAGCATCTTCCAATTCAGTCAGTGTGTTTGCAGGCATGGTCAGAGTTCTCCAATCACTGCTGAAGCTGTCTATGACAGTAGTTGAAAATGCAGTGGGATACAGTTGAAAGAGGGAGCTACGCTTCAGTGAGCAGCTCCTCCCCCCCCCCACACACACACACACACACAGATCAACTGTGTTAATTGCCTGATAGGATGGTGTAGTCTTGACTAGCTTAGAGAGACGAGCCACACATCATTGCTGTAATAAACTGTTCCCTGCCAAAGCAGGACCACCAAAATGTGTGGGTGCCTAACAGTCCTTACACACGCCAGCTCTACAAAGCACACCTTCATGGACTCCGTGGGTTCTAATCCTCCAGAAAAAAAAAATACCTCAGCATTTGATGTGAAAACTCAGACTTCATTGTATGTGTAATTCCAAGCATTTTCTCTTACTAGACTGTGTCAACGTGAACTCCCCGCTGCTAAAACCTATGCAAATGAAATTGAGTGTACTGTACTACCTGTAGGGCTTACTGTCTACCACTTTGTTCACACCCCCCATGTACCTGTACCATTTCACATCCTCTCTTGCCTTAGTCCAGCTGTGCTACATCAACCTGAAGCTCTGATAGGGCTTACTGTCTACCACTTAGTTCACCCCCAATATATTGCTGTGCTGCATCAGCCTAAAGCTCTGGTAGGGCTTACTGTCTACCACTTTGTTCACCCCCCACCATGTACCTGCACCATTTCACATCCTCCCTTGATCTATAGTGAGTTCATTCATATGTCACATATGCATGCACAAAAAAAAAAAAGTCTTCAAAAATTAAGATACATTTATTACGTTTATGTTTGCTTGCATGCATGTGCAAGATACATAGTGCCATCATCTGAGATTTCGGAGGTGTGTCACCCGCTCTTCCGATTCAGTTTGTTGGCAGGCGTGGCCCCTGTAAGCCAATGCATGATGGAGCTGTCTATGACAAGCTCCAAAATGCAGTGGCGTACAGATCAAAGGGAGCTACGTTTCAGTGAGCAGCGATAAGATATGGAG
The DNA here is from genome assembly GCA_016271365.2 of Neoceratodus forsteri. Classification (NCBI taxonomy): domain Eukaryota; kingdom Metazoa; phylum Chordata; order Ceratodontiformes; family Ceratodontidae; genus Neoceratodus; species Neoceratodus forsteri. The sequence continues at coordinate 412,992,737 of CM028129.1, read as the reverse complement.
CCACCAGCGCGCTGCCTCTCGCAGACGCACGCACACACTGTATAGCCGACGGGGTGCCTAACTTCATTGGCTGTGCTGCGCCTCCCACCCCCAAAGCTTTCCAAATGCCATGCTGGGTGCCCACCCCAGCGTGGCAACTCATGATATAGCCGGGGTGCCCAATCCCATCGGCTCCACTGTCCTCACCCCGAGTACGGGTGCCACGCTGGGAGCCCACCCCAGTGTGGCAATCGATGCTTTGGGCGACGGGGTGCCCAATCCCCATCAGCTGAATGCCCCTTAATGTCCTTGTGCCACGCTGGGAGCCCACCCCAGCATGGCAATGTCCCACATCATCATTGGAAACAAAAGAACACATGTAAAGAAAAACGGTCCCATGTAGTCTCCCTGGCCCCTCCCACAACCCGCACCACCACCCTGCGCACCCTGTCTCCCCACCCCACCTCATACTTACCTCCGGACCTCGGCGGTATGATCTTGTGGACCAGGAACACGTCTGCACTCCTCAAAGCCGACCGCAAACTGAGGAAATGCCGGTAAGTTGTATAATGGGCTAGATAGGGGGTTTTCAACTTTGTTGCATATCTCAGGCATTTTTTGGAATTTTTGCACAATTTTCAACATGGGGTTTTTGGGACCCCTTCTCATGAATGATGTCACTGTCAGTGTTCATAAGGTGGGCTCTCAAGAAGCCTATTTTGAAAATTTGGTGGAAAAATTTCAAAAAACGACTGTTTTACGAGTGTGCGTTGCGCAGTTCCTACGCACGCTGTAAGTTCACAAATTTTCAATATTTTCACTCCAGATTTTCAACATTGCCATTTTACCACACCTTCTTATAAGCAGCACAGCTGTCATTTTTACATCTACCCAAAACGAGCCTTACCCATGTAGTGCAATACAACATGAATGTGTGCCAAATCAATGCACGGGACAAATTAAGAAAATCACACTGACACTGTTCATGAGCAGAGGTCTTAAATGGCTATGTTGAAAGCTTTGGTGAAAAAATTCCAAACAATGACTGTTTCTGAGCGTGCGTTGTGCAGTTCCTACGTACGCTCATAAGTTCGCAAATTTTCAATATTTACACTCCAGATTTTCACATTGCCATTTTACCACACTCCCTCCTGCGAACAGTACAGCTGTCATTTTTCACATCTTGCCCCAAATGTGTTTCTGCTTCCATGTAGCGCACAATGAAGAGTCGATGTGCGAAATCAATGTTTGGGACACATTAAGAAAATCACAGTGACACTGTTCACGAAGCAGAGGTCTTAAATGGCTATGTTGAAAATTTGGTGACAAAAGTCCATAAATGACTGTGTTAATTAGTGAGCATTGCGCAGTTTCACGCACTCGTAAGTTCATGACTTTGTAATATTTTAAGTCCAGATTTTCACCAGTGGCATTTTTCCACACTGCCTTATTTACAGTACAGCTGTCATTTTTTCACAACATGGCAAGTGTGTTTTCACACTTTCAGCGAGAGATGCATGGTCGCTGTGGGAAATTATTGTTGGGACAGGTAAAGAAAATCACAGTGACACTGTTCATGATCGGAGGCACCAAAATGCCTGAGTTGACAATCTGCTGTAAAAAAATCCCCAACCTAATTTTCGTACGGGTGTGCGTTGCACAGTTTCTATGTACGCTCATGACGTCACCATTTTTTAAAATATTTTTACTGCAGATTTACAACATTGCCATTTTTTACTCCTCCCCATGAACAGTACAGCTGTCATTTTTTACATCCTGTTCGGAATATTTTTGCACCTGTGGTGCTAAATGCTGTAGTCACTGTGCATAAGCAGCTCTCGGCTAAGAAACTGATATTCCCTCTGTTCATGAGGTGGGGTCACAAAAAAACCATGTTGAACACTTGGAGTGAAAATACTAACGAATGCCTCAGGTATTAGGGTTTCCAACCATAACGCCCAACCCTGTAGAGAATGACAGGCATCAGGGGTGTGACTCGGGATTCTTGCCTGTAATGCTTATACCATTCCACACCCTGCAGCCAGTGAGAGGCATCGAGGTATGCCTTGGACTCTTCGGCCCCAGAGTTCACCCCATTCTCCTATATCGCACCCATCCCACTGTATTTCCTAATGGAATGGGGTGCACATAAGGATCAAAGACCCCAAGGAACACCGTGACACTTGCCAGTGTCTGCAGGGTGGGGTATACTGAAATGGCATGGGCATTATGCCTGATGACCCAAATGCACACCCCAATGCCTGTAATTCTCTGCAGGATGGTAGTGGGGTTGGCTTCAGTTCAGTACTTCACTGCCATTACTATTACGCAGCTCTGTAACTTCTACACTACCACTGCCAATGCCAGCAAGCAAACATTCGGCATTGACAAATGCTTGTTTTTTTTCATGTTTTTATCATTTTGACTTATTTCTTGTTCTGCCTAGACCCTTATCAGGATCCCCATCTTGATTCGCAGTGCATCATTTTTTGTTTGTTTGCATGTGCATATGTGCACAGCAAACATTTTGTTACAAAGAACTGCATTTCAGAGGTGTATCACTGTTGGGTTCAATGCAGTTCAAGCTGCAGTAGGCTGGGCAGTGATCAGCCAGTCTGATTGTGACATTTCTTTTTTTGCTTGCAGGGAGAAAACTTTGTGTAGTTCAAAGGAGTGAGACACTCCTATAGCTGCCCAGCAAGCAGAGAACATCCACCCTGCCAAACTGGCTCAACTACTCTCCCACCCTCCACCAAAGTAAGCCGACCTGGTTGTGAACAGATTATCTTGGATTCGGTCAGCAACCGGCAGCTCTCTTGGCCCTGTCATGCAGCTCCCAGCAGTTTCACCCACCTTTCTGCTTGAACGTGTTGAAAACTGCGTCGGGCACTAAACGTATAAGACCTAAACACAAAGGGTGCTGGCACAGTGGCCTAAAAAATGGAGGAAACATCAATTCCCAGAGTCCTTAAAACTTTAATACACAGCATTGCACAGCTCAAATGTGCTTAAACTATTCAGCGTGTAGACAAAAAGTGAAATCACTGTGACATTTGATAACTGCCATATTGTTCCTTCTCTTTAAAAATGAAAGTAATATACAGCACTGGCATTGCTTTCTTCTACGTAGTGCTCCAGCAGAGACAATAATAAACGCATTAGGTAAGACTGTAAAAAAAATTTGCAGTAATCATCACTATAATGACAACTGCACTCAGCCTGCAGGGTTAATTTTCCAGCGTGGGATCAAGGAATTGCCATGAATTTTTTTTCATTTTGTCCCCTTTTTTTCTCTCAGTGGGACTCCTGACATTCTGTACTGCATGTTTGGTGGTCCAGACAGAGTTCAGTAGAGTTTGCTGACTTACAGGCATGCGCTGAGTTCTGGGCATGAGCTCTGCTGCATGCTTGTCTGGACAGGCAGAGTTCGGCTTCTGTGCACCTTCAGGAACATTTTGTGCACTCTGCTACAGAACAGTGTTGCCATCCCATAAAGGCAGGGAAGAATGAGCAGCTCACTAGTGCCAAAAAGGTAGCCAAAGTGATGGGCTAAGGTATACAGCACTGACTGGGGAACTGGGGAGGGAGGGAGGAGGGAGGTTTACTGGCTTGAATGGCAATAGTAACATCCACTTACCCACTTGCAAGCAGGAGAATACTGTACATATTTCAGAGGTAGTTTTCTCTGGAGACAGATGGAGTTGTATGCTATGTAGCAATTTGTTTCAGCAGAAGCATTAAAACATCAGAATACATTACTGGTTATCAGAGTGGTTCCTGTCCCTCACTGTGATGTAATTAGACCTGACTGGAATTATGACAGGCTGGCTGCAGCTTGCAGGATTAGAAAACAAATATTGACTATAGCCACTGACCCCAGACCCTCTCACCTAGTCTGGGAATTATTTCTGTAGAATAAAGACTGTTCTGTGACTTAGTGAGTGAGTGAATTGAGCAGCAACAGGCTGCTGCAGATTTTGGGGAAAAAAAATTTAATTTTTGAGGAGACAGTCACAGAACCTGACAGAAAAAATATCTTCTTTTTCTTTTATTATAGAAACATAGAAACATAGAATTTGACGACAGATAAGGACCGTTTGGTCCACCCAGTCTGCCCATTTCCCTACCTAATGGATAATCTGCAGATCCTAGTTAACCAGCAGCCTACTTCTTCCTACCTCCACCCCCTAGAATTGCCTTATGACTGTCCCATGCATGCTTGAATTTTACCACTGTTTTTGACTCCACAACCTCCTCCAGATGCCGCTCCATGCATCCACAACCCTCTCTGTGAAAAATACTTCCTTAAATTACCTCTGAGCCGCCTCTTCAAATTGTGCCTCTTGTTCTTGCACACCTTTTTGAAAGATGCCACCCTCTTGGACTTTGTTGATTCCCTTGAGGTACTTGAAAGTTTCTATCATGTCCTCTCTCCCTCCTTTTCTCGAGGCTATACATTAAGCTCCTTAAGTCTCTTCATATGTCTTCCGGTGCAGACCCTGCACCATTTTAGTTGCCCTCCTCTGGACAGCTTCCATCCTGTCTATGTCTTTGTGGAGATTGGGTCTCCAGAACTGCACGCAGTACTCCAGATGGGGTCTGACCTGCTGTCTGTACAGAGGGATGATAACTTCCTGTTTTCTACTGGTGATGCCTCTCCCTGTGCATCCCAGTATCCCCCCAGCCCTCCTTGCTGCTGTCTCACATTGTTTGCCCACCTTTAGGTCATCTGATATGACTACCCCCAGGTCCCTTTCCATTTTTGTTGTTGTTAGTATCTCACCCCCCATTGTGTACTCTTCCCCAGGGTTTTTGTTTCCCAGGTGTATGACCTTGCACTTCTTAGCATTGAATCTAAGCTGCCATACATTTGACATTTCCTCTAACCTTGCCAAGTCCCTTCTCATCCTTTCCACCCCACCTTGTGCATCAACTCTGTTGCAGATATTTGTGTCATCTGCAAAGAGACATACTTTTCCTTCCAGTCCCTCTGCAATGTCACTTATAAAGACATTGAAGAGGACCGGTCCTAATACTGAACCCTGCGGTACCCAACTAGTAACCCCCCTTTCTTCAGAGTGGACTCCATTTACTATTACTCTCTGTGTCCTATTCTCCAGCCAATTCTTTACCCAGGCTGTCATCATGGGACCCACTCCCAGGCTGGCTAACTTGTATATTAATCTTTTGTGTGGGACTGTGTTATATGCCTTGCTACTTTATTTCCGCCACCAGTGGTGGTACTTCAGCCTGATTATGGACCTTACCGCTCCCCACTCCCACATGAGCTGCAACTTCCCCGATACCCCTTGGCTTACCGCCCAGGGCAGGGTTGCAGCAGCGGCCCCTTGAGTGAGCATTGTGATAGGTCAGGGGAGTTGGCCTAGGAGCTAATTGGAGCGGTGAGGTGGGCGTCATCTAGGTGGTGGCAGCGACATCTAGGTGGTGGCAGTGGCATTTTCTTCCTGGTATAAGGGGGGTGGGGACATGCAGTGATGACCAGCATCTGCCCTGCCCTCTGAACATATCGACACATGTGGTACACCCAGCCTCTGCTAGGTGTCCGCACAGAGCTGAACACTCTGCCACCCTCCCCCCTGGAGAGAGAGCAGTGCCAGATGTCTCTCCTCCCCCACCCGATCCGGCCCTCCAATGTCCTGGGTTCGCCTCCCAAACCAGGGTCGCCAGCGTTGGAGGTTGGCAACCTGTCCCATCGCTAGCAGGCCAGCCGCTAAAAATATTTTATTTCTTTACAGTCAGGCTGAGTCGCTCCTCTGGTGAATTACTCACACAAGTGGTGGGTACATTGTGCAGCAACAGACATATATTGTAGCTACTAAGGGAGGCTGTAGTATTTTCAGTCCTCTTCTTACAATCTGACCTCTCATTCAATACTGCAGCAGGGAGGTTATTGGAGAAAAGGCTAAGGGGCTTAAAACCAATTTGGTTTGAATTCTTCAAGTGGTATGTGAATTGTTTTTTTTTGGCAGGGGTCAGCATATTATTCTTTTGTAATCCCTAAGGTACAACAAGCCAGGCAGTAACTAACACTCAAAAGGGGTTAAAAAATAAATAAAACTAACATACTTTGAATGAAATTAAATTAATCAGCAGACGGAGGCAGAGTGCACGATTCTCTGTGACATCTCTTAAGTACCAGGGTAGATAACTGATGTCACTGACCACTCAGTCTGAACCTACTTTTCTGCATGAATGACAGCAGCATATTAGGGGAATAGAAAAAGAATAGAATGTAATAGAGAAGAAACAAGCCAAATTAAAAATAGCACAGCCCCATGAAATAAGGCCACCCTTTGAGTTGTGGCTTGGGTTGCCTTATACTAACTCCGACCAACGAATGTTGGGAAAGCTGGTCAAAACTCAGAGCTGTCCTGTTGTCTGGGGTTTTGCTTAAAATAGTGGGTTAATATGCACTGCACTGTTCTGAATAAACACAGCAGGGCATAAAACAAATAACACTGAGTCGGACAAGCTTGAGTGAGACTAAAGTACACTGCAGTTAAAATTTAACTAAATCGGAACAAAATAATTTTTGGTTTGACCACATAAGAGAGGGGGACCCCGTTATGCAAGAGCCAGCACACTTAGTGTGGTGTAGCTTGCCTTTCTGTCTGAGATTTAAATTGAAATTACCTGAAAAAATATTTTTTTCTTTGACCACTGAGTGTGTGTGAGAGAGAGTAGCCCTTGTTCTATGAGAACCAGCACACTTTTTGTGGAGTAGTACTTACCATTTTTCTGACTGACATTTAAAATGAAATGACCTGAACCTGAACAAAATAATTTTTCTTTGACCAGTCAGTGTGTGTGAGAGAGGGGGACCTCATTCTCTGAGAGTTAGCAGACTGCACGTGGTGTAGTAGCTTGCCTTTTGCTAAAATTTAAACTAAAATGACTTGAACTTGAACAAAATATTTTTCCAGGGATGTGGATATGTTGTTCTATTCACACTTTCTGGCAGTTCCTTTCCCTTTAAGACTTGACTGGAAATGCCTTCAAGCTGGCTTCTCCCACCCACCTGTTTGGTAACTCACTCGACTCCGCTCCATGATGCCAGATCTTCCTTTCCACTGGAAGATGCAAGTTCCCTCCTTACTGCTCCCACGTTGAATAGACCCTAGCACTTAAAATCTTTGGATGTACTTTCAAAACTATCGTCTTCAGTTCGATCTTTGATTGCGACCATGATGGACGAGAAGTCTGCTCCCAGGTTCTGTCAGTGCCCTTGTGGGCAGAAGATGTCCAGGACAGATCCTCACATAACCTGCATCTACTGCTTGGGGCACAATCACGACTGTCAGGCTTGCGATATTTGTCACTCTTACCACCCTACAGTTCTGGAAAAACGCCTTGCCCATTTGGAATTGGGCTGCCTGGTGCAATGGAACCTGCCGGTCAAATTGAAGGATACTCATTGGGTGTTTTTCCCGGCCACGGGTCCCACTGAGCAGCTTGCAGCCTTTGAGGAGGTGGCAGTCAAGGCTGTGGCTTACTCCTCCTCTGTTTCTGCCTTCATGCCACTTCTGGGCTTGACGTTCATGGGCTCCTTCAAGGAGTTGTGCCAGTCCCTACCGACCCTCAGTCAGGGACTTTCAGGGCACAAATCCAAAATTAAGAAAGAATCCAAAAAAGAGAAAGAAGACTCATTGTCAGTCTTGGGCTCAGGAGCGCTCTCAGTTGAGGGCCTCTGATTCCCACGCTTCCCCGGATTTGACTACGGTTGAATCTTCAGCCTTGGACACAGGCTCCTCGGTAACCCATTGGGACTATCAGTCAAGACGCTGGTTGAGGTGCTGGCTGAGATTTTTCTCGAGATGACCGACCACTTGTCGAATGAAGAGGTCAACACTTCTTTGTCTAGGACTCCAGTCCTGACACAGGCCCTTGGAGGGATGGATCAGTCCTCTGTCCTGCCGCCTCTGGTCCCTGACCCTAACCAGGAGGAACCTTGGTGCTTGCTGACTCCTTCTGAGCACCACCGCTGGTCCCCCAGTGGTCATGGTCGAGGTCCCTGTCTTCCTCCCATGGGTCGAGCCAGTCCCACCGATATTGGCATTCCCGCTCTAAGCACCACAGGAAGCGTCATCACTGCTATTCTTCGTCCTCTGGTGAGGAGAGGCTTTTGCACAATTTGTGTCAAAACTGTGAGGACTTGAGTTGGTGTTTACCAGCACCAAACCGACCCCGATTTCTATGCTGGCCATCACCTGGCTGTTGCCCGAAAGGCCAACACCGCTGATGGAACAAATTAAAATGGTCCAGATTCAGCAGACTCTGGTCTCTCCACCAATCATGGTGAAACCGTTGCCTAAACAGCCGATGGTTGGTGCTCCGACTAAGGAGTCTGGGCCAGCCAAGGGGCTTCCCCATTTGCTGTTGATCACGTCATTCCTGACGGTCTGTGGAAGGTCAGTGGGGATTTAGCGGTTGACCGCTCTTTGATGACTCTTTGGAGTCCAAAGGTTCCTCCCTGCACTTCCATCCAGTTGACGTGGAGTCCATGGGGGATCTCTCAATGGACAAAGGCCAGTCCTCTTTCATGGGCCTCCTCCGTCTGATCTCCGAGTCAGTGGGTATGAAAATGGATGGGCACGAGCTCATTACCTATTGACCGAGATCCTTGACCGGGGAGACTCTCCGATGGCGGCTTTTCCACCTGTAGAAGCCATTCTTGGCCCTGCCCTGTAGCTCAGGCTGTGCCCCACTTCATGCCCTGTGCCTTCTGCCCGGATAGCCTGCAAGTATGCGGTGCCCACTAGATCCCTTTCGGGATTCACAGAGCACCTGCGGCTGACGGGTTGGTGGCTGACTCTGTGTTCCGGTTCTCCGCCAACACCGGGGATGTTGGCAAGTCCCCTGATAAGGAGTCCAAAAAGGTGGACCATGCGCTTTAGGTGGTCTATGCTGCCTCCTCGTTTGGCCTCTGCCAGGCAAGTTTGGCCCTCCTCTTGGCCCACTTCTCGGCCCACTTCTTCCATGCCCTGCTGGGCACCCTAGATGAGGTGCTTCCTCAGCTGCCTGCAGACCTTCAGACCACAGTCAAACAGGTTCGGAACCAGGGCCGGGCTGTGGCCAAATGACTCCAGACTGCCATGGACACTGGAGACTCATGTGCTCACTCTGTGGTGGCCTCAGTGGCCATGTGCCTCAGGGCTTGGCTGACTATCTCAACCTTCACGATGGACACTCAGCACAAGCTGGCAGATGTCTCTTTCCTGGGCATCGTCCTGTTCACAGCTGGGGTTGAGGGTCACCTCACATGCATCGAGAGGTCCAATGCTACCTTGGGCTCTGTGACTTCTACTCAGAAGGACTCCAAGGGCTCCAAGCAGTATTAGAAATGGAAGCCTTTTGGTCCACCTCCACTCCTGCGGCCAAACCAGCCCAGCAACAGGCTGGTCAGCTGGCTCAGGCCTGTTGCCCTCGGCCCAAGTTGGTGGCCTCAGGTGTCTGTAAGCCAGGAGGGAGAGGCCCTGGTGGCTCCTCAGCCAGGCTTTTCTCCTCCAAGCCTGCCCAGAGACGGGATAAGGGGTGCCTCTCTCATGCTTGTCGCACTTCCCTGGGTGTCCAGCTCTGCCACTTCCTTTCTGCCTGGTCTGCTGTTATCATGGACAGGTGGGTTCTAGAAGTAGTGGATCAGGATCTACTGCTAGAATTTAAGCAGTACCCTTCTTGCCAAACCCATGCCACATGGGAGGACTTGGTTTCTGTAGACATGCTGTCAGGTCTGAGAGATAACATTGCCTAACTCCTCCTCCAGGAAGTAGTGGTTCCTGTCGTACATCCTCCAGAACACCCAGGGTTTGTCTCCAGGTACTTCCTGGTGCCAAAGCAGATGGGGGGCTGATGCCCCATTCTAGATCTGCATGACCTGAACAGGCTCCTCAGGTTGTGCACCTTCAGGATGGTAACTCTGTCTCAGATCATACCATCTCTAGAACGAAACATGTGGTTTTGCTTCCTGGATCTTCAGGATGCATTCTTCCATGTCCCGATCCATCCGTCTCATCAAAGTTTCCTCATATTTGGGCAGAGGGAACCCTTTATGAGTCACAAGCCATGCCATTTGGCCTCTCCTCAGCCCCCAGGATCTTCACCAAGTGCATTGCAGTGGTGGCAGCATACCTGAGGTGCCGAGGGGTCCAGTTTAACCCCTACCTGGATGACTGGCTGATTGCAGGTCCCTCCAGGCAGGAGGTGGAGCAGTCCAGGGACCTGGCCCTCCAGACCTGCATCTCCCTTGGCCTCCTAGTCAATGAGGCCAAGTCGGAATGCGTACCTTTGCTTGTGACCCACTTCGTTGGGTCGAAACTCGACTCTTGCAGAGCCAGAGGTTGGCTCCTGGCAGACAGGGCGGAGGCTCTCTCCTCCTGTGCATGATTATTTCAGGTTGGGCAATTGCTTCCTTCCCAGGACTTGCTGGACTACATAGTGGCCTGCCCCAATGTGGTATGCTGGGCCCACTGTTGAATGCGCTCCTTGTAGTGAGAGCTTGCCAGCCAGTGGACTCAGTGCAAGGGTCATTTCGACCAGTCGGTCGCTGTGACCCAGCGGATATGGGACGCCATCCAGTGGTGGTTGATCCCAGCACATCTGCAGGAAGGGATCCTGTTTGTCCGCCCAGAGTCAACAGTCATCCTGATGACAGATGCCTCTCTCATGGGCTGGGTGCCCACCTGGAGGAACACAGAGTCCATGGTCTCTGGACCCCTGAGGAGTTCTGATGCCACATCAACCTGCTGGAGCTCCGAGCAGTTTGGCTAGTTCTGACTGCATTCGCTCCACATATTTGGGGTCAGGTGGTTCAAGTCCAGATGGACAATACCACGAATATGTACTACCTCAAAAAAACAGGGCAGGACACACTCCCTACTCCTAGCAGGGAAAATGTCCATGTCTGGTCTCTTGTGCGCAGCCTGGAAGCAGATCTCCTAGTCATCCATGTGGCAGGAGCCTCAAATCAGCTGGCGGACACTCTCAACCAAGTGGGTAAGGTGTCTCATTAGTGATTTCTCCACCTAGAGGCAGTACACAGCCTGTTTTCTCAGTGGGTTACCCCTTGGATGGACCTGTTCGCCTCCAGGGAGAATTCAAAGTGAAGGCTGTTTTGTGCCTGCTCCCCCTCAGCAGAGAACGCTGTGGGGGATGCCTTCTCGAGGCTCTGGACCCCAATCCTCTTCTAGGCCTTCTCTCCATTTTCCTTGATCCACAAGGCACTGCTCAGGGCCAGGAGGGACAAGGCACAGGTGATCCTGGTGGCTCTGGACTGGTACCCCATTCTCCCCAGTCTCAGCAGCAAGCTCATGAGCTCTCTTGCCCTATGCCCAGACTTGCTTTCCATCAATTAGGGGAAAGTATTCCATCCGGACCTTCAATCCCTGCACCTGACAGCCTGGATCCTGAGCGACAGGAGTCCAGGATTTGGCTCTCTCCGAATCTGTCTTCACCGTGGTGGAGCCATCACAGAAGGAGTCAACCAGGAAGTGCTACATCTTCAAATGGAAAATATTCTTCATTTGGTGTCAGGGCAAGGGGTTGGACCCTTTGTCCTGTCCAGTGGCTAGCATCCTTAACTACCCTTGGTCACTCTGTCAGTTGGGCCTTCGATCAACGACCCTTAAGGTGCACCTAGCAGCCATCTCTGCTTACCGGGTGTGGGACGGTCAGTAGTTGGTGGCACAAGAGAAGGTGGTCTGGCACTTTTTCAAGGGCCTTGACCAAATTTCTCTTGCGGTGCATGAACCGCCACCACCATGTGACTTGTTGCTGGTTTTGGCACTGCTTATGGACAAGGCATTCAAACTAATGCACAGGTGTGAGATGTCACACCTGTCATAGAAGACCACCTTCTTGGTGGCCATCACATCCACCAGAAGGATCAGTGAGCTCCAAGCACTTTAGGTGGTCTCTCCTTACCTTGTCTTCCACAGGGACAAGGTTGTCCTGCACCCCAACCTGAAGTTCCTCCCAAAGGTTATGTCAGTTTTCACCCTAACCAGGTGATTAATCTCCCTGTGTACTTCACCAATCACACCTAGGAGGCCAAGCACAGGCTCCATACTTTGGACCTGCAGTGAGCACTACCCTATTATAAAGAGCACACGGCTGGAGTTAGGGCAGAGGTTCCCAAGCTGTTTGTCAACTTAGCTGAAGCCGCTCCTGGCGGACAGTTGGCAGGTGGATAGTGTCCTGCATTGATCTCTGCTATAGGTTGATAGGTAGGGAGCCTTCCGGAGGGCTAAGGGCTGATTCTACCCATCATACTGCTGCATTGTTGGCTTCTTCCATGGATTTCCCTATCCAGGAAATCTGCAGGACTGCTAACTAGAGCTTAGCACACACCTTCATTTTCCATTACCACACTGACTGTCACACCGGGATGCTGGTTTTTTGGGACTCAGTTTTCCAGTCTCTTTTCCCTAAGTTGGGGTATGCATCTTGCCTCTCTCCTCCTGGAGAACTGCTAGGAGTATGCCAGAAAGTGTGGATAGAATAACACATCCATGTCCATAGAAAAACAGGTTACCCGCCTGTAACAGTAGATCTTCCACAGAATGGTCTCTTATAGCAGGTAGTACTTTTGGGTAATCGCCAGAGATCGATGTGGTGCACAGCAGCTCTTATAGCAGTCTTTTACCAGGGGCTGTCCACTGATGACATCATCATCCTGCTACCTATATGAGTGGGTGGTCCCTGGTATCCTCAGTTTATTTTCCTGCTGTCTTCAGCTCACATGCAGCAGCTAGTGCATAGTGTAAGCAGTCATCAACAAGAAACTGAGGAAACAGGAATGGTTTCTTCCCATTCCCTATCCTTCATTAACAGATGTCAGAGGGACCTTCAAACAAATCCCCTTTATTTTGCTCTTTTCATTGCAGTAAAAAAAAATCTACTGTTTCAACAATCATTCAGTCTGTGCCCGCTGTTTGGGACCTACACGCAACTCATTTTCCTGTGAACTTTGTCAGGAATTCAACCCAGCAACCCATCGATGACGACTGCTTGATATCCAGGCTTACCTTATGGAACAAAAAGCTGCTCTCTTAGAGAAGCAATGGGTCTGTCCCAAGGACCCCCCCATCTGATGCTTTACTCAAGAAGCACAGATGTGAGAAGCATGCTCCCACTGCACCCTCTTCAGAGCACTTGTTGATGACGACCACTTCAGGTCTCACCTCATCAATGATGCCAGTTAAACCTGCCTCCTTGTCTATGGGAGTTTATTCTCTCTCATCGGTGGTGCTTTCTAGTGCTCTCTCGGCAGTTTCAATGGAACCTTACATTAATGCCATCACTGCCCCATTGCCGATGACTTGTCTCTTGTCTACATCGATGGCTATTAAACATGTCAAATCTTCCTCTGTCTTGGCCCCATAGTCGTATGGGCCCTGGGACTCAAGGGAATACCATGGATTTTACTTTTTTGGCTGCTCCCACTCCTTAAAGGGGTTTTGTTCGTAGGGGCCAGCCTGATTGGGACCGGGACCCTGGATTGTTTCCAGGGCTTCAGTTAATTCCATTCTGGGAGTATTTGACTTCTAAAAACAAGGCAAAAACTTCCAAAATAAAGAGGGAAGAAGTCATTGACTTCCAGATGTAAAACCAAAAATTAGATGACTTCCAAAATTGCAGGCATGGAAGTCAGAAATTATGGATTTTTCAGGAAAAATTGTATTTTACCACTAATTATGTTAACATCCACAAATCTGTCCATTATAAATACTGACTTCCAAAAGTGGGACCCTGGAAGTATTTTGACTTCTGAAAAATTGGAGTGACTTCCAGATTTGAACTCCTGAAAGTTTTAGACTTCCACTTAAAATAAATTAACTGAACCCTGGTTGTTTCATTCAGGCTCCAGACCTGCTTTTTGCTCTCGTCCTCTCTCCTCTATTATTCCCTTGGTTTTATAACACCCCCCTCCTCCACCACTATTTCTATGGACAAGGATACTGCAGTACAGCAGGTTCTGAAGGTAATAAGGCATTCACGGCCCCCGGCTCCTGATACTGGGGATCACCCATCTCAGTCGCCCACACCTCCACCAAAACGTTTTCTTGGTGAGTGGCCCACCTCCCCACCTGGTTTCCCTTCAGATTATGAGGAAGAAAACTATTCTGAGGAATTAGAATTCCTGTATGACATACCAGAGGAGAATGGGACTTTTGTCCTCTATCCTCTCTCTCTCTCCACTGTATTTTCTCTGCACGAGGAACCCACCCGCCATGCAGCGGCTTCCCCACCTGATGACCCCTCATTTCACGATATGATGGCTCAGATACAGAAAATTGTGGGTTTCTCTACTACTGAACATGATAAGCAGAGAAAAGACATGGCAGACTATTTTGAACTGCCAGAAGGACCCGGTGGTTGTGGTACCCCCACTCATCTAAACATACCAGAATGTGATGGTTGCGGCTTGGGATCAGCATTCTGCTGTCCTGGCTCTTCCTTGGAAGGCGGATCGTTTGTACCAGGCTCCCCCTGATCACCCATTCTTCTCCTCTAACCTCGAGGCTGATTTAGTAGTTATTGCCACCACTCAAGATCGTCCGAAATGCCTCCTAGACATGAGCTTCTTACCTCCAGATAAGGAATCCCATTGCCTAGACTACCTAGGAAAGAGTGTCTTCCAGGTAGGCACACACAATCTGAGAATCTTGAACTATATGAAACATATGGTGAAATACCAACATACCCTCTGGTCCTCGGCTCATGAAGTAGTCAAGCTCCCCCCTTCACAGGAGAAAGACCAATTAAAGGCTACTATGTCCACTGGAAATTCCATTTCCCGGCATCTCCTACACTTGGGATAGGATGCTGTGGATACCTCAGCCCATGCAACGGCTACGGGCATAACCCTTCACTGTCATGCCTGGTTCCGTGTCTCAGGTCTACAACCAGATATTCAACACAGACTGGTTAATGTTCCATTTAATGGTGCTGAACTTTTTGTCTCAGGCACCCAAATGCTCTTGGATGATCACCAGGCGTCAGGCCGCACTCTCCGTATGGTGCATAGTATGTACCATACCCCACAGTCCTCATACCAGTCCTGTTCACAGAATTCTCAAAAACGGAGAGGCAAGACTGGAAGGGCATATCAAGGTGGTTCTTGCAGATGTTTTAACACCTCCTCCAGGAACGTCACACCTTCATCGAAGGGACACCGCTCTCACCCTCTGGGCGGTGTGGGCCAGCCCTGCCCAGTGACCCATTAAGGCTTGCCCCGCGCTTCTTTCTTCGGGCCTCAGACGATGTAAGGGGCATTTTGCCCTTCATTTGGAGGCCTGGCAGTCATTACTTCAGACAAATGGGTACTTCAAATCATATACCCTGATACTGGTGATCACCCATCCCAGTCAAACACACCTCCACCAAAATGTACAGTGTAACTTACATCTCCACCTCTCCCCCACTCACCCCACTCAGTCCATTTTCCACCTGACCATGTTCCTATTCTCCAAGAGGAACTTCAGGCCCTTTTACTTGAAAAAGCCATGGATCCTTTTCCTCCTTTGGAGCTACATCAAGGATTCTACTCCATTTTCTGGTCCCCAAACGTACGGGAGACGGAAGACCAATATTAGACTGAAGACAACTGAATTTACACATTCAGTACAAGAGGTTTCGGATGGTCACATTAACATCCAGACTACCAATATTAAAAAAGGGGAATTGGTTATGTGCTTTGGATATGAAAGATGTGTACCTGCACATCCCCATCCACCCCACCCACCACTGGTTCCTGCGCTTTCAATTGTTGGGACACCACTACCAATTTCAAGCACTTCCTTTTGGACTGTCATCTGCTCTAAGAGTCTTCACCAAGTGCCTTGCCCTAGTGGTGGTAGCCCTGAGAAGAGATGGACACTTTGTCTTCCCATACCTAGACGATTGGCTGATAAAGGCAAATTCTGAACAGAATCTGCTTCTCTCCCTCCAGGCCACCTTTACCCTTTTCCAAAAATCTGGGCATTACCATAAATTGGCCCAAATCCAACCCAAAGCTTTTACAGTCACTCCAGTGCATAGGTGCACTTCTGGACATGGTTTCAGCCAGGGCTTACCTCTCTGCCAACAGACAAGACAAATTCCTGTCTCTGGCTTCGTGTGCTTGAACCCAGCAGTCCATAACAGCCAGAAGTGTCTTGCATCTTCTGGGGCACATGGCGGCTGCCATCCCCACAGTTGTGTACACTCATCTTCATGTGAGAACAGTGCAATGGGTGCTTCAGAATCAGTGGCATCAACTGTCTGGCAGCTTCGATGACACTCTGTCACCCCATCCCTCAGCTCCGCCGTAGCTTGGTGGACACACCAGCACCCCCTGTCTCAGGGCATGCCTTTTCAGGCTCCTCCTCCTCCCCAGCAAATGTTGACCACAGATGTTTCCTTGGATGGCTGGGGACCTCACCTCGGCCCTTATGGGGCTCAAGACAAATGGCCCCAATTCGCTGTTTTATCACACATAAATCTATTGGAAATGAGGGTGGTTCACCTGGCCTTTCAAGCTTTTCGCCCCCACCTTCTTCCCGGACCGTAACTAATCCAGTCGGACAACACCTCAGTGGTGTTCTATCTGAACAAACAAGGAGGCACCTGATCTCGCACTGTCTACAGGGAAGCCCTGAAGGTTTGGCTGGAAGCCACACTCCAACAGCTCACAATCATTGCCGTCCATCTTCCAGGATGCCACAATACCCTGGCAGACATTCTCAGTCACCAGTCCTCCATTCACGAGTGGAACCTTCATCACAAAGTTCTTCAGATGATCTTCCGCTTCTGAGAGACCCCGCACCTAGACATATTTGCTTCCCCAGACAATCAGACTCCCCAAATACTTTTCCATTATCCCGAACAGAAGGACATTGTCTACCGATGCCATATCCCAACCACTTCTTATGCGCTCCCCCCCCATCCCACTCCTGCAACGGACTCTACTGAAACTACAACTCAAACATGCCATAATAATCCTTATAGCCGCACTATGGCCCAGGCAGGTGTGTTTTCCTCTACTCCAACAGCTATCCATGGTGGACCCCATTCTGTTACCAATCAGACCAGATGATCTGACTTAGGAGCATGGCACCCTCCTTCGCCCCAACCTGAAGGCTCTACACCTTCATGCTTGGCTCCTGAGACTGTTTTCATAACACATCTTCAGGTCTTCTTGCTTGTGGCTGACATTCATTTTGCCTCACGAAAACCATTAACCAGGGAAACCTATAACGTCAAATGGAAACACTTTTCCATATGGGCTGCTTCCCTTTACATAAATCCATTTTCATGTCCTTGACCCAAAGTACTAGACTACTTGGCTTCACTTGATTTTATTTCTTTATTTATTCTGGTTAGTCCATGAGCCAGATGACCTGTTTTCATGGTCGACCAGAGTACAAACAACAAAATACAAATTACGTCACAATATCAAATTACAAACTAAATATACAAAAATATAAAAACAGCAGTACAATAACACACAAAAAAATAAATATCACAGGGGATACATAAAACAATATTACAATGTCTGCCTATAGCATTCACAAACTCCATTCTGTTTCGGCAGTCTCCTTAAACTATTTTTAAACCCAAGAATAGACATTGTTAGACAATCCATTTGTCTCATTATGGAGTTAGAACATTTTGCTAAGTTGTAGAGTAAGTGACCTCTGCCCCAAAGCTGTCTTCATCTTTGGTATTTGAAAATAAGAAATACCTGACTTTCTGATATCAAATGAATTAGCATATTTTTGAAAGATTTGATGAAATATTGTTGGGACTTTTCCTATTGTAACTTGTTTTGCTGGTATACTCACATAAAATACATATCTTTGTTTCAGAATTAATATTGCTGCTATTTTAAGAAAAGAACAGTGATGAGTTTTTAATGGTACTTGGGTAATAAACCAAACAATTTGTTAAGTAAAACTCTAACTTTTCCTAATAAACTGTCAGACGCAGAGTTGTCAAAAATTAAACCATAATTCATGGTTTACCAAAGAAAACTTCAGGTTAATAATACTCTTGTAGCTGGCGTTAACAAAGCATCCACCTGGTATAATGCTCCTATCTTTTAGTATACTATTTTTACCAAGTTATGAATACGTGTTTCATAACTCAGTTTAGAATCTACTGATAGCCCTAAATATTTAAATTGTTCAACCTGTTCTCTCCCCTTCTCAGTCATGGTATATAGAGATACAATTCAGGTTTTTGTTCTAGTCTCTTTCGATGGCCATGAATTACCATAGATTTTGTCTTCTTTCCATTTAAAACTAGCCTATGGTCAGTAAATCATTCCTGCAAGGACAGGAAATCGTCAGCTATATCATACTGTAACTGTTCAAGTTTAGGGCTACTTGTGATGATCACTGCATCATCTGCATATAAAAAAAATCTGAGAATGGAAACAAGCTAAAGGAAATGAGTTAAAAAATAAACTAAAAGAAGAGGACCCAAAACAGAACCCTGAGGAACACCCATAGTGATTGAAGCTGGAGGAGAGAGGCTACCGTTAACCCTGGTGCACTGTATCCATTCTTATAAATAATCACCACACTAACCTACAACATCCTGAAACATTCCCAGTTGGGCAAGCTCCACTCTCAACAAATCATGGTTCACCAAGTCACCACTTGCCGATAGGGGCCTTAGCTTTTCCTCTGTTAAGGTTCATCTGGCCTCCATTTCGGCCTATCATGAACCATATGAAGGCAAATTACTGTATCAACATCATCTTGCCAAGATGTTCTTAAGATGTATGCTTCATATCAAACCTCCTATAATGCGATCTGCTCCCCCCCTTGGGATTTGAATTTCATACTAGAGAAATTCACCCCGACACCCTTTGAACCAGTGGCTACCGCTGATCTCTACTTCCTCTCTTGGAAGATGGTATTTCTAGTGGCTATTAGATCTTTGAGGGATGTCTCTTGCGGCAGGTTTTTCCCTCCTTCCCTCCATCCCCCTCCTTCTCTAAGAGAATGACTTTGTTCCACTTAGCACGTGGGAAGGGGCACCTTTGGTACCTTGGATCCCCTTGGTCGTCGCTTAGCGAGCTGAATCCGATGAGGGAACTGAGGATATCAGGGACCGCCTACTCTTACATAGGTAGCAAGATGATGATGTCATTGGTGGGCAGCCCTTGGTAAAAGACAACTATACGAGCTGCCATGCACCACAGTGACTTCTGGCAGCTACCCAAAAGTATTGCCTGCTGCAAGAGACATCCCTCGATATCTACTGCTATGGTAAATTTTTATGTAACTGTACTTTCTTGGAGTGGTACATGTTGTTCATCCACCCGACCTCCCCTGGCTTTGGTGCAGAACACTGCTTTCAGCGGGCAAGATCTGGCGTCATGGGGCAGAGCCAAGGAAGTTACCACTCGGGTGGGTGGGAGGAGCCAGCTCATTTCTGGCCAAGTCTTAAAGGGAATGACACTGCCAGAAAGTGTGGATGAACAGCATATACCACTCCTAGAACTATTTGTTACTGGTGAGTAACTTGTTTTTCCTTGACCACTGAGTGTATGTGAGAGAGGGGGTCCTCGTTCTGTGAGAGCCAGCACACTTTACATGGCACGGTAGCTAGCCATTCTGACTGACGTTTAAATTAAAATCACCTGAACAAAGTATTTTTTTACTAGACCAGGAGTGTGTGAGAGAGAGGGACCCTCACTCCATTCCTTGAGAGGTTGCCCGACCTGGTGGCGCTGAGGTTTGAAGCACTGGAAGTCACACCTTGTGCCACACCAGTGACCCAAGTTCGAGAATGAGCCTGGACTGCCGGGGGTCAGCAGGAGAGAGGACTGAGCATCCGGAGGACTGCTCTGCTCTCTCGGGAGGAATCCAGGTGATTGCTCGGCACCGCAGTGGCTCCTGGTGGAGACCGGAGGCACTGCAATGCTCAGGGCTAGTGTAGTGGGACGCAGAGCCATGATGGACGTGCCTGGCATCACTGCACACTCAGGCTCTGTGAGGGAGGGGAGGTGGGTGTAAAACAAGAAAAAAAACTCCAATCCCTATAGGCGATGGCTCCCTACAGGGCTGGCTGCCACAAGCTCAGGACTGGATCTTCTCTTTGTCCCCTCGGTCTCCTTGCAGACCCAGCTGGATGAACTTGATTGTAGATAGAGCACCAGCTAAGTGGTTGGTGGCCCTGCCTCGGAGGGCTTGTCTGGCATGGGTTCTGTGGGGGGCAGTAATATATATGAGGAGAGGGATCACAGTGGGCGGTAGAGTGGCTCAGCGAGATAGGGTAGCTTGAGAGAGTTTGGGGTGGAGGTGATTATGAAAAAAAAGTACTTGAAAGTCCCAATCTTGTCCCCTCTCTTTTTTTTTCTCTCTCCTGTCTTCCAGGGAGTACATATTTATTATGTAAGCATCCTTGCTGATGAGACCACTGATAAAAGTACCAAAAAAAAACCTGACCATCTATGTTTGTGTCCTTGACTCTGAGACACTTGAACCAAGCACTCATTAAGTAGCAAACCTTCAACTAACCTCAGGGACCGACAGAAACATTGCTTCTACTTTACTAAATTTTCCAAGTGAGCATAATGTGCCAATGTCTAAGGTTATGGCTTTAGAGAGTGATGGCACTAAAGTTATGGCAGGAACAGGAGAGGGAGTAACAGGGCATCTGTTAAGGAAAAATCCAAAGCTTTTGAACTACTGTACCACTGTATAGCCCATCGACTGGCAATTGTTAGGTCACAGGCTGTAGAGTCAGTGCCTTATTTGCAGCAGTATCAGGAGGTGTTGATGGACCTGTTTTACTATTTTAAGGCATCTTCAAATCATGGTAACAAATTACAAGAGATACAGGAGATGCTTAACAAGCCCTCACTGAAAGTGAGAGAAGTTCACGGTGTGCACTGGCTTGCAGTTTACAGTGTAGTACAGACCGTGTATAGATCCCGGGACTCACTCATGACATACATGTCAAGCAATACAGATGCCAGAGCTATTGGTTTTGCCAAAAAAACTGTCTCAGGCTGATTTTGTGGCAACAAATATATGCTGATTGACGTGCTGCCAGTGATTACTGTACTATGTTTGTTTTTGTTTTTAAAAAAGATTGCAACATAGCAGTAGTGCAAGTAGCAGTAAAGCGCGGCATGGATACCTTAGAAAAAGTAACAAATGGGGAAAATCACTTGTGAGTAGGGCAGAGATGATGGAAAATAAATATTCAAAATGCATCATGGTGTGCAGGGGAGACTAAACATCAGGACAAACAAAACCGTTTTTTTAAAAGCTCAGTGTATAACCCCTAGGTGGCACTATCCCAAGGGCTACTACCCTGCCTATTTGACTATGGATGGGTTGAGGGGCCTAGGTCCTATGGTGGGTGCCTCCACCCAGAGGTCAGGGTTTGTAGTGGTTAGACTAGCTTGGTCACAGCCCTCTGGAACACTGAGACCCCTTTTTATTCCTTTTTAGTGGCTCACACAGTACACCGGAGTTACAGCCCCAATACCCTACGTATACACACTGTTCACTCATATAGATACCACTTACCCTCGAGACTGGTTCTGCAGCACGTCTCTGAGGACCCCCTGTATAGTAAGGTTAAACATACACAGCAAAACACAATACTGTTTCCATACGTACCAACACCACAAACAGTATATAGTATAACAACAACAAATCTGATTTATTTAGGGGACAGTAACAAGGAGGGGGGCAATCAGGTTGATTTGGTTTGGAAATATTCCAATCACAGTACTGTGCACACATACAGGGTCTGAAAAGTCACACTCTGGGTACTCAGGTTGGGTGGGGGGCTAGCCAAGTCCGTTGGCCAGCAGGTGCATGGATAGGGCCCTGTAGAAGAAAATATATGCACAACACCCAGTTGTAAACCAGAGCTGGAGGGCTCAGTCCATAAAACAGTGAAGCAAGAAGAATTAGGTGACACACTTGTGATTGAAAACAAGCTGCAGGGGAATACACTGATTTGTACTCACAACACCCAAGCTGAGGATTGGATGGAAAATGTCCCTCTGGATTACCAGAAGAGCAGGGCATGAGGACAAGGTCCTTGTGACTGGACCCCACTGCAGTTGATAGCAAACGGATGTAGTCTGAATGAAGCTGGGGTTTTACTTCCAGCTTCAGCACACAACTCACTGTACAGGATATTTGAAATAGTTATTCCCCACAAGCACCACACACATTTATATGTAAAAGGAAAGTAGTATACCAGGCAGGCTGCTCCTCGATCCCGATCGCAATTACTGCGAAATACCCAGGAGCACACACAGCAGCTTCAGTTGCTGACAGATTGAGCGCGATTCAGCAATTTCTCCAGTCTTCTACAGGGTGAGCCTGGTTTCCACACTTCTAGTGCTTCTTTCTCCTCTCAACTCGGATTCAGTCCATACTGGCGCTCACAAAGGCTGCAGACCGAAACTCAGGGCCTCACACACGCTTCCCCGTGCGAAACTATACACTGCAGAAGCAAACAGCTCCTTCTCTCTTCACTGCCACAACTGATCGGATCTTTCCAGTCACAGAGCAGGGCATTTCCTTTAGCTCCACACTATTCTGTTGGCTGATTCAGCTGTCACTCACAATAAGACTCCCTCTGTTAGTAGAGAAAGGCGCCAAGGTCAAAACTACATTTCCCAGAGTCACTGCCCATACAATCCCCTTGTGGCTGGCTCAAAATTGAGAGTCCAAGTTCCGATTTATCTACAGGCTCCATTTTAGGGCTCCCTTAACACAATTGGCCCAGCACATCAGTTTAGGTCCAAAATGGAGGGGTAACACACACAGAGTCCCAGCTGCAATGAGAGCAGGTTAGACAAACTACAATTTTGCTAATGCTTTAAATGATTACAGGCAAACAGTTGCAGCTTTCAGATGGGCTCCCTTTGCACCTTCATCGACCGCAAAATGGAGCGATTACTCTGCAGCTCGGACGGGAGTCCTCCCATACAAACTAATTAAGTCTGCAAGCAGACAGCTCTTAAAGAGACAGTATGTGGAGGCTCAAGTAGCACTCACTTGCAACCACATTTAAGCAGCTCAGTCACCGAACACCACCCAGGCTTGAAGCATTCAGGCAAGCTTCTGGAAGACTTTTGGGAACCCCCATTCACAGGGGGTTACACCCTTCCTGGCCTGGAAAAGCTTAGCGTCCGCGTCAAGTAAGAACCCCCATAAGTTTCAATACAACTGTATATATATTTACATCAGTATCACATTAGGCTTATATATGTAATTATCAGTCAGAATATCACCTTACCAGAAACACATTTCTGAAACTTTTCAGTACATCACTTTTTCACAGTATTATACACGCATTGTACCATAACTCAGGTTATTACCTCCTGCACATGAAACCTGAAGAGAGGGGGCCCTTCCCTATCAGTTACCTTGGGGCTGGATGGGGCAGGGGCATCATATCTAGAGGGCAACACAAGTAACTTGGAGTTAGCAGTGATGTTCAGTTTGGGCAGTGAGCTCGGGGACACATACACTCTTTTATGGACAACATGGAGAGGCAAGTCCACAGGCCTCTGAGGGGAATCATAACTGAGGTGCACCACAGGCTTTACAGCTCAACCTGTCTTTCTAGGGGGAATTGTTACAGTCTCTGCACTCTGAGCCTCCTTTTCAGCATTGTCCTCACTTGTCAGTGGAGTCTCCTTTGGGTAGAGAGGCTAGAACTTGGTGCACTTTCAGCTCCAGGAGTTAGTCACTGAGTCAACTACACTTGGCTCACATGGAGAGCTTTTGGACACTGGCAGTGGACCATTAGGGCACTCAAAATACTCTTCTTGTTCTGGTATATCACCAGTCTGTCCCAGTCCATCATTTTCTTCCTCTGAAAGCTCAAACAGTTCAGCCATACACAATGATTCCATATCATCTGACTTGATGCTTTGCACTTCACTTTCTGGGAGCATTGGCTCCAGGGACAAAGCTTGGGGCTTGGACAGTCCGTAAATCCCAGCTTCATCTCCAGGATTGACTAGGGGATTGCCCCGAAACAGCTGACTCAGTTTGTAAGAAGGGTAGTATTCAAAGCCACACTCACTTTCCTCTGGCATGGATGTTCAGCTGGGACTTGTGAAGGGAAACGCTTCAACTTGGCTTCTGTAGGTGAACACTTTCTTGATTTTTTTTCTTAGCAGCTCTAGTCACTGGTCTAGAGGGGGCATTTTCTGGGGGCTCAGACTCAATCAAGATTTGTTCAATGGGCAGTAAATAATTTCTATGCATTGTTTTAACATCTTTTGAATTATTCTCAGGCCTTACTTTGCACACAGGCAGATCGTCTGATTTGCCCACTACAATGAGAGGTAGATGGTGCCATCTGTCAGCAATCTTGTGTTTGCCATGCAATCCCAGATTTCTTAGCAATACCCGATCTCCTTCCTGGAGTTCCTGTGCTTTCACCTTTTTAGCATACCTTTCTTTGTTGGCCAGATTTCTTCTGGCAGCCATGGTTTGAGCCAGTTGGTATGCATGATTTCGCTGGGCCTTTACCTTTTGCACATACTATAAATAGTTGTCTGCTTGAACCCCATCAGGAGAGACTCCAAAACACACATCTACCGGCAGTTGAGCTTCTCTTCCAAACATCAGGTGGTAGGGGGGAACCCAGTGGCATCATGTTTGGTGCAGTTGTAGGCATGTACCAGGGTGATAATTATTTGGCTCCATCTAGACTTGTCCTTTGGGTGGAGGGTGCCTAGCATATCTAGAAAAGTGCAGTTGAAACATTCAGCCTGTGGGTTCCCCTGGGGGTGGTAAGGGGTGGTTCTGGACTTTCACACTCCCCACAGAGAAAGCATCTCTTTTATCAGACAACTCCAGGGTTTTATTTAACTCTAAAAATTGATTAGCGTTTTGCTCATAAAAGTGCTAAAATGTTGTAAAAATGCATAGTACTTGCCTCATTGTGTTTAACAAACAACACTTCTAGAAAACCTGTATAAATACTTTCTCTACAGTTAGTATTGTCCCAGGAAAAAAAGCTGCTAATCAATTATTTAAAACCCTGAACTCTCAAAGTCTCTCCCTTGATCAGAATGGATTCTTTGTGGAGCTCCATAGTAAACAAAAACGTTTTCTATAAGCACTTTTGCCACAGCGGATGCCTTCTGGTCCTTGGTGGGGAAAGCTTGGGCATATCTCTTAAAATGGTTGGAGACCACCAGCACATTACAAATTTTTCTTTGACCTGACTCCAGATTCAGAAAATCGATACAGACCAGCTCCATGGGTGCACTGGTGGTGATGTTAACAAGGGGGGCAGCTCTCTGGGGCAAAGCTTTCCTGTGTAGGCAGCGACTACAAGTTCGACTGTGTTGCTCAACATCAGCCCCCATCTTAGGCCAATAGAATCTGGATCTCAACAAGTCAAGTGTTCTGTCTATACCAAGGTGCCCCATGTGGTTGTGTAAGGACCTTAGCAGTGAGTCTCGAAAGGCAGTGGGCAGCACTAGTTGTTGTTTGTCTATTTGTCCCCCTCTGTCTACTGTTTCTCTGTATAACAGTCTATTGATCAGTTTCAACTTAGCATACATTTCCTTGTATAACAATGCAGTTCTCAAATCAGTGGAGCGTAATTTGGACACATCTTTCCCTGCATAGAAGGCTTCTAAAGCTGATTTGATCACGGGATCTTGGGATTCAGCCCACTGAATACTGTTATTGTCCAGCTGAGGCAGTGCACCAATGTCTGTTGCAGAAAAGTGGCAATAAGCAGCAGGTATGCAATTCTCAGAGGGTCCCAAACAATCCACCATACAGTCCATCAAGGCCATGGACATTTGTTCCTCCCTGTCAAACTTCTGGCAGAGTGCTCAAATATCAGGTTCTGACAGTCTGACCCGGTCATTCCGGGGAACAGGCCTCCGGGAGAGAGCATCAGCATCTATGTGGTTCAGGCCTGATCTGTATTCAACAGCATAGTCGTAAGTAGATAATGCAGAAAGCCACCTATGGCCAGTGGCATCCAACTTGGCTGCAGTCTGCACATAGGTCAAAGGATTATTGTCAGTTTTTATTAGTATCTTAGCCCCATACAAATACTCGTGGAACTGGTCAACAATAGCCCACTTCAAAGCTAGGAACTCTAACTTATGTACAGGATAGTTCTTTTCGGATGGGTTCAGGCTTCTACTGGCAAAGGCCACTGGTCTCAGGCCATTCTCGTGATGTTGGTACAATACAGCCCACAAGCCTTGCAGGCTAGCATCAGTGTGCAAGACATAGGGCTTCGCTGGATCTGCATAGGCAAGGACAGGAGCATGGGTAAGTGGATATATAATCTCATGAAAAGCAGCTTCACACTCGGGTATCCATATGGCTCCAAATACTTCATTGAGACGGAAATACACTCTGTCAGGCTCAGAAGAAACCGACCTCTTGTATTTTTTGTGAGTAGGAGGGTAACCTTGAGTAAGATTAAGTGAAGGACGGATCACTCTTGAATAGTCCTTGATGAAACGGCGATAGTAGCCACAGAATCCCAGGAATCTTTGCAATTCTTTTAGATTGTGGGGCTGTGGCCAGGTGGTCAAGGCCTCAACTTTACTTGGGTCGGTCTCTATTCCCTCGGTGAATATTATGTGTCCCACATACATTACAGAGGTTTGGAAGAACTGACATTTATCGATGGATAGTTTAAGGCCAAAGTCTTCCACTTGGTCCAACACCTTGAATAATCTGCTCTCATGTTCCTCCAGTGAGCTGCCAAACACAATAACATCATCTAGGTATACCAGGCACTCTAATAAGTTCATGTCCCCCACTGCATGCTCCATCAATTGTTGAAAAGTGTCTGGGGCACCTGAAATCCCTTGAGGCATCCTCATGGATTCATAGAAGCCAAGTGGACAGATAAAGGCTGTCTTCTCAGTCTTCTGAGGCCATCAGAATCTGGTAGTACCACTGTGAAGATCCAGCACAGAGAACCACTTGCTACTGTTCAGGCAGTCCAAAGCATCCTGAAGGGAACAAGCCTTTGGGGCAATTGGTTTAAATGCTTCATTGGCAAGCTTTTAAACTAGTCAAGGGGGGAGGCACTGATAAGAAACAGGAAAATCCCAGCCTCCCCCTACAAAACAAGGTACTAAATGATAAAAAGACCAGGGTAGAAAGGTCAGTGGGGGATGCTGCTATAGAAGGTAAAGCCATCAAAAAATGGAGAGCAATGAGTATCAATGCCCGTAGTCTGGGTAACAAGCTTCCTGAATTAGTGGCCTTGATGGAGGAGGAACATCTGGATATCGTGGCAGTCACAGAAACATGGTACACACAGAACCATGACTGGGATGTAAACATACCAGGATACACTATCTACAGGAGGGACAGGGAGGGTAAAAGAGGAGGAGGTGTAGCCCTCTACATAAGAGAAGGAATCAAAGCGACAGAATAGAAGGATAAACAGGGAGGAGAAGAAGCACTATGGGTCAATTTGGAGGCAGGCAATGGCAACACAATCTGCACTGGAGTTGTATACAGACCCCCTTCTCAGGGGGAGGAAATGGACAAGGAAATGATAGAAAGTATACTTAGAATGGCAGATAAAGGGGAGATATTGCTGATGGGTGATCTGAATATGCCAAATGGTTAACTGGAGTGCAGTTGCAGCAGCCACTTCTAAGAGTGGGGTTATTCTAGATGCCCTACAAGGGGCATGCCTTGGACAACTAGTATTGGAACCCACTCGAGAGGGCGCAATCTTAGACCTGGTTCTCTCAAATGGAGATGGAGAGAGGATCACAGATGTAGAGGTGGGTAGCCATCTGGGAACTAGCGACCATCGAACAGTATGGTTCACAATAAACACAGCAATAGAATCAAGCCATACAAAGGCAAAAATACTGGACTTCAGGAGGGCTGACTTTGCCAAAATGGGTGAGTGCCTAAGGAATGCACTAGCAAATGGGCAGGAAGGAGTGGTGGAAGAACAATGGGGAATAATAAAAACCGCCATGACAGAGGTAACAAGCCTTTGTGTGAAGCAAATAAACAAAACAAACGATGTAAGAAACCACTGTGGTCCTCAAAGAAGGTGGCAGTGAAGGTTCAAGAGAAAAAGAAAGCATTCACAAAGTACAAGGAATCACAGAAGGAGCAGGACAGGGATATGTATCAGTTAAAGCAAAAGGAAGCTGGGAAGGCAGTCAGAACAGCAAAGGCCCGAACTGAGGAAAAGATAGCCAACTCAGTTAAGAAGGGGGATAAAACCTTTTTTAGGTACGTCAGGGAGTGAAGGAAAACTAAGGAAGGGATAGTGAGGCTTAATAAAGGGGAGGGGTTGGCAGAGGGTGACTGTAAAAAGGCAGAGAAACTAAACAAATATTTTTGCTCAGTATTTACAAACAAAGAGGGGGAAGTACCTAAAACAAACAATAGAAAAACTCTGGATACAGAAGTTAATACCAGCCCATTTACAGAAGAAAGGGTTCTGAAAGAACTCTTAAAACTGAAGGTGGACAAAGCAATGGGGCCTGATGGGATTCATCCCAGAATTCTAAAATAACTAAGGGTAGAACTAGTGACACCACTGTCTACCCTCTTTAACAAATCATGGGAGGATGGGGTGCTACCTGAGGACTGGAGGAGGGCAGATGTGATTCCCCTACACAAAAGTGGGAGCAGGGCAGAAGCAGGAAACTACAGACCAATTAGTTTAACCTCAGTGATAGGTAAAATGATGGAATCACTTCTGAAGGAAAGAATTGTCGAGTACCTAGAGGCCAGAGGGGCACAGGACCCAAGGCAGCATGGATTCACAGCAGGAAGGTCATGCCAGACGAATCTTAACAGATTTCTTTGACTGGGTGACCAAAGTAGTAGATCAGGGAGGGGCTGTGGACTTGGCCTACCTAGACTTTCGCAAGGCATTTGACTCAGTCCCATACAAAAGATTAATATACAAGTTAGCCAGCCTGGGAGTGAATCCCAAGATGATAGCCTGGGTAAAGAATTGGCTGGAGAATAGGACACGGGGTAATAGTAAATGGAGTCCACTCTGAAGAAAGGGGGGTTACTAGTGGTGTGCCGCAGGGTTCAGTATTTGGACCTGTCCTCTTCAGTGTCTTTGTAAGCGACATTGCAGAGGGACTGGAAGGAAAAGTATGTCTCTTTGCAGATGACACAAATATCTGCAACAGAGTTGATGCTAAGGTGGGGTAGAAAGGATGAGAAGAGTTTGGCACGGTTAGAGGAATGGTCAAGTGTATGGCAGCTTAGATTTAATGCTAAGAAGTGCAAGGTAATGCACCTGGGAAACAAAAACCCAGGGGAAGAGTACACAATGGGGGATGAGATACTAACAACAACAAAAATGGAAGGGGTCCTGGGGGTAGTCATATCAGATGACTTAAGGGTGGGCAAGCAATGTGAGAGGGCAGCAAGGAGGGCTTGGGGGATACTGGGATGCATAGGGAGAGGCATCACCAGTAGAAAACAGGAAGTTGTTATCCCTCTGTACAGACAGTTGGTGAGACCCCATCTGGAGTACTGTGTGCAGTTCTGGAGACCCAGTCTCCTCAAGGACATAGACAAGATGGAAGCCGTCCAGAGGAGGGCAACTAAAATGGTGCAGGGTCTGCACCAGAAGACATATGAAGAGAGACTAAAGGAGCTTAATATGTATAGCCTCGAGGAAAGGAGGGAGAGGGGAAACATGATAGAATTTCAAGAAATTCTCACCTCAAGGAATCAACAAAGTCCAAGATGGTAGCATCTTTCAAAAAGAGGTGTGCAAGAACATGGTGGCTTAATTTGAAGATGGGGGGCAGCTCAGAGGTAATGTAAGGAAGTATTTTTTCACAGAGAGGGTTGTGGATGCATGCAGCGGCCTTCCGGAGGAGGTTGTGGAGTCAAAAGCAGTGGTTGAATTCAAGCATGCATGGGACAGCCATAAGGCAGTTCTAGGGGTTGGGGGTAGAAAGAAGTAGGCGGCTGGTTAACTAGGATCTGCAGCTTATCCATTAGGTAGGGAAATGGGCAGACTGGGTGGGCCAAGCGGTCCTTGTCTGCTGTCAAATTCTATGTTTCTATGCTTCTATGAATGCGGGGCATTGTATACTGATCAGGAATAATCTGCTGGTTTAAAGTGTGAAAATCCATGCACATTCTTACCGTCCCATTCTTTTTTCTCACTATCACGATGGGGGAAGCATAGGGGCTTCTGGATTCTTGTATTACACCAGCAGCTAGCATCTCTTGCAGATGCCATCTCGCATCTTTGTCAGCAGGGGCCAGGCGTCGAGACCTCTCACGAAATGGCCTTTCATCATGCAGCCAGATGTGGTGCTCAGCTCCTTGCACACATCCTACGTCCCATTCCTTTAAAGGAAACATCTGGTCTCTCTGGGCAAGCTTTCTACTGATTCTCATCTTCCATTCAGCTGGCAACGTGGAGTCCCCAAAATCAAACAAGCTGGGCATCACTCTGTCATTCTCCGCTGAACACTTGTTACTGGGTAGCACTGCAATATCTGCACAATGTGCATTAGCCAGGGTGCAACCTCTGTTTACTCGAATTTCTCTATCAGACACATTATTAACTTGAACCATTACCCTTCTGGCATAAGCATGGGTTCTGGCAGGCAAAATACTTGGCTTGACCAGCAGTCCTTCCGGCAATTTCCCATCACCTGGTGCATCCAGCAGGCTGAATAGAATTTGATGGCAGATAAGGACCGCTTGGCCCATCTAGTCTGCCTGTTTTCCTACCTGATGGATAAGCTGCAGATTATAGTTAATCAACAGCTTACTTCCTCCTGCCCCCCACTAGAATTGCTATAATGGCTCGCGCTAATCTAGTTGCGTGATTTTGATATCAAACCTTGGAACAGGATGGGTATCAGTGGTGCAGGAATGTGATTAATACTGGAACAGAATGGGTGTCAATAGATGGGGTTTGGTATGAAGAAGCTACATGTTAGGTTGGCCAGACTATCAGCAAATAGGAGGCGCTGGGGGTATATGAATGCTGGCAAGGAACATAATCACAGTACGACATGAATAGATGGAACACAGAACAGTAGATTGCAGTCACAGAGACACAAACTCCGGTTAGAAAAATACTTTTAGGCACTATTTTAGTGCAATTTGTGATTGTTTTTCTGTATTACCATTCATTTCCTATAGGTTCTGATTCGAGTCTGAACCGGTCAGAACTAATCAGGACTCTAACCTGGATCCTGTTTCTGATCAGTAGGGTCAGGAGCTTTTTGAGTCCTTCCATCTGTAGTACTGACTTATGGTAAGCAGGGGACACAGCACCTCTTCATTTCCCAACCTGACAACTTCACTGTTGTAACTCGTGTTGCTAATTTGTTAATTTTCTCACCCCAGGAGTTGTTTAGCATCAGTAACATAAGCAGCTAGCTGGCTTGGTGCAGCTGCTCCAGAGGTGTGTCCTTAGATAATGAGCTTGGGGAATTAGCCAATCAGAATTTACGAACGGAGTGTGCTGAGAGGGAACTGCCTGAAGTACCTCAGAATTTTTTCTCCGCTAACTGAAAACACTGCCCCGAGGTGTCTCTCAACTTTCCTTGTTGAGAGCCTACAGTATTTCTGCT
This sequence comes from Neoceratodus forsteri, assembly GCA_016271365.2. Classification (NCBI taxonomy): domain Eukaryota; kingdom Metazoa; phylum Chordata; order Ceratodontiformes; family Ceratodontidae; genus Neoceratodus; species Neoceratodus forsteri. The sequence goes on along the minus strand of CM028129.1, from coordinate 412,961,167 downwards.
TTTCCTGGTAAAGTTTTTCTCACAAACTTGATTTGATTTTGATTTGATTTTTATTTGTATATTGGTAATTACACTGGGATACAGTCCCATTTACAGGTATGACCCACAGTCAATAAAAAATATACATACGCACAGCAAACAGATTACATTACATAGAATTACATAAATAGGAATAAATATTCCATACCATAGTAAAAGTAAATCACAGTAACAGACACACTAAAATAAATCCCTAAACCAATTTTTAGTTTTCCTATGAATTCTTATTTGCAGGAACTATTTTACCATGCTATTCATACAACAGTTATTAAAGATCTCTAACTAAAAATAGTTACACATGGACAAATCTCTTAAGATGTGCTTTCAGTGCCCTTGAGAACAGCCTATTCTAGGGACATGGATATGTTGTTCATCCACACTTATTGGCAGGTATCCTTGCCGCTTTAAATCTTGCCGGAATGTCTTCAAGCTGGCTCCTCCCACCCACCCGGGTGGTAAAACTCTCGGCTGCGCCCCATGATGCCAGATCTTCCTTACAGCTTGGAGCTCAGGTTCCCTCCTTAGCAGCTCTGCGTTTGAGACTAATTCCTAAATCTTCAGTTTTGCAATTTAAAAGTTTTGCTAATTGAGACTTCGGTCTGCTATCCCTCGTGGCTGCGATGGAAAAATCGACACTCGGTTTTCGGAGATGCCCTTGCGGGCAGAAGATGTCTCAGACGGATCCGCACTCCACGTGTGTCTACTGTTTAGGCCTTGAACATGACCTGCAGGCTTGCGACTTGTGCTCTTCCTTCTCGGCCTACATCCTTGAAGACCATGCTGCCTGGTTACAACTGGGGCGTCCCGAGAAACATTTTCCTCTGGTGAAGTCAAAAGAGGCCCGGTCGGTGGTCTCCGTGGTGGCGGGCTTGGCGGATCAGCTCGAGCAGATGATCGCCATCGAAGAGGAGGTGGCGCGGGCCGCATCTTCCTCGGCTGCGGCATTTATCCCGCTCTCTCTGGGTTCCTCTTATACAGCTTCCTTTAAGGAGCTTTGTCTGTCCCTCTCCACTAAAGGAGAGGGACCGATGTCTGCTGGACCTTTTTCTCTGTCCAAAAAGAAGGACAAGGGTAAATCCCTCCGTCGTCGCTCTTGGGAGCGGGAAGGGTCACTCTCCCCGAGTAGTCGACCGTCTACTTCGGTCGATCGCTTTGCTTCAGCCACTGGTCTCACGGTGTCCCCGTCAGGTCAGTTGACCGAGACTCCTGTCGATGCAGTCGAGAGTTTTCTCGACCCGTTGGACGGGGTTGTCGTCAGCAGAAGCTGAGAATCCTCTCTCCCCGGTTTCCCCGGTGGGAGTTGAGGTTCCCGTGGGCTTGCCAGTGCCTCTGGTTCCAGAGCCCTCAGGTGAACCCTCCGAGCCGAGGGAAGTGCCGGTTCCGGCCGACACTTCCTCGCACCACCCTCGGAAAAGCCGAGGTTCTCGGTCTCGGACTTCTTGGTCCAGCCAATCCGCCATCATAGGCGGTCGGTCTCGGCACCATGATGGCGGCGTCGCCGCTCACCCTACGTCCTCCTCCTCGGGCGCGGGAGGCTTGGCGTAAGTTATGTTGACGATACAAAGATCTCATGTGGCAACAGCTCCTTCTGACCGGGAATAAGCGGCCGCCGTCACCTTTCCTGGCCATTAAGTGGCTGTCACCGGAGCGGCCGAAACAACCCCTCGACTTAACCGAGGAGCCTGTTCCCAGGCCGGTTGTTCGGCCAAAACCAGCTGCTCCACCGATTTCGGTGGAACCTCCGCCTCCACAGCCTCTATTTGGGGCTCCGACCAAGGATTCTCGGTCGGCTCAGGGTCTGCCCCATAGGCTGTCTGTTAAACTCATTCCCGACTGACCTCGGCAGGTGGAGGGTGGCTCAGGCCCGAGGCAGCTCTGTGCGGACTCTTCCAAGTCCGGCGGTGACTCCTCTCTGTTCTCCAGGCAAGTAGACATGGAGTCCTCTGGGGGTCAGTCGATGGACGATAGCCCTTCGTCATATCTGGGATTGCTTCGGCTCATCTCGGAGTCCACCGGGATGAAGCTCGAACCTGTCTCTAAGCGGGCCAGGTACCCCCTCACGGAGATTCTGGACCGAGGGGATTCCCCTACGGAGGCCTTTCCGGTGGCCGAGGCCATAGTGGGCCCGGCCTTGGAGCTCTGGCAGCGCCCTACTTCCTGTCCTGTGCCCTCGGCCAGGATGGCCAGAAAGTATGCGGTCCCTACTGGTTCCTTGTCCAGTTTTTCGGAACACCCCTCAGCCGAGGGGTTAGTTACCGACAGCGTTTTCCGGCGCGCCGGGAATGCTAGGGACGTGGACAAACCGCCCGACAAGGAGTCCAAGAAATTGGACTATGCCGGGTGCAAAGTCTATGCTGCGCCCTCCTCGCCTTCGCCAGGCCAGTCGCCGCCCTCATGGCACATTTCTCTCATGCCCTGTTGGGCTCCCTGACGAGGTAATTCCTCATCTTCCGGCGGACCTGCAGACCACGGTCAGGCAGGTGCGGGACCAGGGCAGGAAGTGGCCAAACGGCAGCTCAGACTGCTCTCGACATTGGAGACTCTTGTGCCAGGTCGGTAGCGGCCGCGGTGGCAATGCGCCCGTTGGGCTTGGCTGAGGATATATCCACCTTACTTTGGATACCCAGCAAGTTGGCAGATGTCCCTTCCTGGGGACCGACCTCTTCGGCCCTGGGGTGGAAGGTCACCACAGAGGATCGAGAAGTCAATGCTACCTTGGACTCGGTCTCATCTGCACAGAAGGACAAAGGCTGCAGACCACAGCCTAAGCCCTTTCATCCCTCTGCGCCCGCGGCACGTCTGGCCCAGCAATGTCAGGGCCAGCAGGCGCGAGCTTGGCATCCCAAACCCAAGCCTGAGGCTTCCTCCAACAGGAAGCAGGGAGGAAAAGGCCCAGGAGGTCCCTCGGCCGGTCCCTCCTCCAAGCCTGCCCAGTGACGGGTTGAGGGGTGTCGCTCCCAATCTCGTCGCCTCACCCCAGGTTCCCCACGTGGGGGGATGGCTCCGTCACTTCCTTTCCACCTGGTCCATGATTACCATGGACGGATGGGTATTGGAGGTGGTGGGAAGAGGCCTGCCTCTGGAGTTCGAGCAGGTCCCGCCCTTCAGAGCCGTCGCTCCTCGGGGGGCCTCGGGGTCCGCAGCCTCACTGTCAGTTCGCCGAGCCAGCATCGCTCTCCTCCTCCAGAAGGAGGTGATCAGGGAGGTGGCGGACTCTCCCTCAGACCTGGGGTTTGTGTCCAGGTACTTCCTGGTCCCGAAACGGACGGGGGGCTGGCACCCCATTCTCGACCTGCACGACCTGAACAAGTTCCTAAGGTCTCGAACCTTCAGGATGGTCACTCTGGCTCAGATAATACCATCCTTGGAACGCGGCATGTGGTTCTGCTCTCTGGACCTGCAGGACGCGTTCTTTCACATCCCTATCCATCCGTCACACCAGAGATTCCTTCGCTTTCGAGCGGAGGGATCCCTTTTCGAGTTCCGAGCCATGCCCTTCGGCCTGTCTCCAGCTCCCAGGGTCTTCACCAAATGCATGGCAGTGGTGACAGCATTCCTGCGGTGCCGAGGGATCTGGGTGTACCCTTACCTGGACGACTGGCTGATAGCAGGCCCCTCCAGGCAGGAGGTGGAGCGGTCCAGAGATCTGGCCCTCCAGGTCTGCTCTCAAGTCGGCCTCCTCATCAATGAGGCCAAGTCGGAACTCGAGCTGAAGTAGGTGATTCTTTTCATCGGGGCAGAGCTTGACCATCTTCGAGCCAGAGCACGGCTCCCCGCGGACAGGGCCGAGGTTCTTTCCTCCTTTGCCCAGTCATTTCTGGTTGGGCAATCGCGCCCTGCCTGGGACTTCCTTCGCCTCCTGGGTCTCATGGCGGCCTGCACCAGCGTGGTCCATTGGGCCCGATGGCACATGCGTCCTCTTCAGTGGGGACTGGCCAGCCAGTGGTCACAATGCTGCGATCCTTTGGACCAGCTAGTGACGGTGACCCAGGGGATGTGGAACGCTCTCTGGTGGTGGATCGTTCCAGTTCACTTGCAGGAGGGCATCCCGTTTGTCCGCCCCGAGCCGACGGTCTCTCTATCGACCGATGCCTCTCTGATGGATTGGGGTGCCCATCTGGGGGAACACCGGGCTCACGGCCTCTGGTCCCCGCGGGAGTCCCGATGCCACATCAACCTGCTGGAGCTCCGAGCGGTCCACCTAGCCCTCACCGCCTTTGCTCCATTTCTCTGGGGTCAAGTGGTCCGAGTCCAGACGGACAATACCACGACCATGTACTATCTAAACCACCAGGGCGGGACGCGCTCCATGCTTCTGTGCAAGGAAGCTCTCCACATTTGGTCACTCGTGTGCAGCCTGGAGGCGGATCTCCTAGCCATTCATGTGGCTGGAGCCTCCAACACCCTGGCCGATGCCCTCAGCCGGATAGGGGCTGCGTCCCACGAGTGGTCTGTCCTGCCGGAGGTAGTACAAGATCTGTTCTCCCATTGGGACACACCTCAGGTGGACCTGTTTGCCTCAGGAGAATGCGAAGCTGAGGCTGTTCCATGCCCACCCCCCTCAGCAGGGCTCGCTGCAGGGGGATGCCTTCTCGAGGCCATGGACCCCGGGCCTCTTCTACGTCTTCTCCCCATTTTCCTTGATTCACAAGGTGCTTCTCAAAGCAAGGAGGGACAAGGCGCAGGTGATTCTGGTAGCCCCAGACTTGCCTCGCCAGTTCTGGTACCCAGATCTCCTCAGCCTCAGCTCCAGGCTCACGAGGCAGCTTCCAGCTCGCCCGGACCTGCTTTCAGTCAATCAGGGGAAGGTGTTCCATCCGGACCTACAATCCCTGCACCTGACGGCCTGGTTCCTGAGCGGCTAGAGTTCCAGGCCTTGGGACTTTCCGACGAGGTCCTCAATGTTGTTGAGGCGTCCCATAAGGAGTCGACCAGGAAATGCTATGCCTTCAAATGGAAGAAGTTTTCCATTTGGTGTCAGGGCAAGGGCTTGGACCCTTCCTCCTGTTCCTTGGCAAGCATCTTGGACTATTTATGGTCCCTTTCTCAGCAAGAGCTTAGGTCGACGACCCTAAGGGTGCACCTGGCAGCCATCTCTGCTTTTGAGGCGTGGGCGGAAGCAGTCAGTGTATAGGAGAAGGTGGTCTAGCGCTTTTCAAGGCCTTGATCATATTTCCCTCTGGTGCGAGAACCTCCACCTCCGTGGATCTACTGCTGGTACTTGGCAAAGCCATGGGCAAGCCATTCAACTAATGCACAGGTGTGATCTCTCTCACTCTCGTGGAAGACCACCTTCTTGGTGGCTATCACGTCAGCCAGAAGGATGGGAGAGCTCCAGGCGCTTTCCATCGAGTCTCCTTACCTGGTCTTCCACAGGGACAAGGTTGTCCTTTGCCCCCACCCGAAATTCCTTCCGAAGGTGGTGTCGGAGTTTCATCTTAACCAGGTGTTGTCTCTGCCGGTGTTCTACCCCAATCACACCTCGGAGGCCGAATATAGGCTCCATACTTTGGACCCTAGAAGGGCGCTCGCTTACTACAAGGAGCGCACGGCTGAAATTGGGAGAGAGGTTCGCCAGCTGTTTGTCACCTACGCTGAAGCCGCACCTGGCAGACCTGCAGCCAAGCGGACGATAAGCAGGTGGGTCACCTCCTGCATAGATCTCTGCTATAAGTTGGCGGGCATGGAGCCTCCCAGAGGGATAAGAGCTCATTCTACCCGCCATACTGCTGCATCGGTGGCTGCTTCCAGGGACGTCCCTATCCAGGAAATCTGCAGGGCTGCTACCTGGAAGTCAGCACACACCTTCATCACCCATTACCACATCGACCTTGAGTCACGCCGGGATGCTGGTTTTGGGGCCTCGGTTCTCCAGTCTCTTTTCCCTAAGTAGGGGGTGTGCGTCTTGCCTCCCTCCTCCCGGAGAACTGCTAGGAGTCTGCCAATAAGTGTGGATGAACAACATATCCATGTCCCTAGAAATACAGGTTACTCACCTGTAACAGGAGTTCTAGGAATGGTATATGTTGTTCATCCTCACGACCCACCTCTCCACGGCTTCGACGCACAACCTGAGCTTCCAGCGGGCCAGATCTGGCGTCTTGGGGTGGAGACGAGAGTTTTACCACCCGGATGGGAGGGAGGAGCCAGCTTGAAGACCTTCCGGCAAGTTTTAAAGCGGCAAGGATACCTGCCAATAAGTGTGGATGAACAACATATACCATTCCTAGAACTCCTGTTACAGGTGAGTAACCTGTATTTGTTGGCTATGCTTCTGATTTGTGCCAAAATATTATTCTATACTGTTGGTGCAAAATATGCAAAAGAACGGGTCTGGTATGAATTCCCGTCTGTTGATTGCCCGACATTGTACATCCCACCTGCAAGTTCCCTCAAACGAATTTCCCGGTCGGTAGCATTTGCCAACAGAATCTCTTCCCGACCAACACCAATTACATAGAAACAAAAAGCAATTGCATCCCTGTTTTACATATCTCGAGCAAAAAAAAAAAAATAAGCATTAGGGTCTTGCATCGCCTCATTTTTATCCATGTCTTTTTGATGTACAGAGCTAGTTTCTACCACAATCAGGGCACTAGATTCCCCTTTTAGTCTTAGTGTGGTATACATTTTCACAAAGTCTTTCCAGTACAACTTGTGTCACTAGTCTTGTTGCTTCAGTACCATCTGCTCCACACCTGAGAGTTTTTGGTAGATGAGTCAAAGGTGGCTGAAGCCCTCCTCGGACACTGGACTGCAGTTAACCATGAGGAGGGTGAATGCAGGGAGTCATGGGGCAGTTTTGTTTGGATAGCATAAGTCTGGCACACTGCTGTGCTTGAAAGTCTCAGGTTACTGGGGTATTGGGGCATTTTAAAGTGCTTGCATTATGATTTCCCATTTTAAAATTAAAAAAAACTTTTTACCTTTATTAGGACATTTTTTTCTCTCTTTTGTTCTTGTGCTGTGATTATTTTTACTTTTTGGCAATATTTTGTCTGGTCCCCACCCCATGTGATACAAGTCTGTTTCATTCAGGGAGGATTGGGAGGAGGAATTGAACACTCATTTTTCATCTAAGGAAAGTTATCGAGTGAACGTTTTGTCCCAACTACTGGGTATTTACAGAATACAGAAGCTAACTGAGGGGAAAAGAAAAACGTAAAACTGCTGAGAATTAAATACATTTTTTTTTCACACCTTTTCATCATGTGATCAGTAGCATAAACATGCATGCGCTGGCGTTCTTTGCATCGTATGTTTTAAATAAGTGTGTTCTGTTCGTTTTGGGTCATCTGTCGGTAAATGGTGCTCTGGGAGTTAATATTTCGGTAAATGAACCCAGTCGGGAAATTGATGTCGGGAAGATGATTGTCGGCAAGTCGACGGTTGGGCAGTAGTACGGATCCCAAAAGAACGCTGGCCACTTAATGTATGCACGAATGGGATTCTTAACATAGTTAGGTCCCCTGAAGGTTTTGTGCAAAATGCCACAAGTTGATTTTTTTAGCCTATGAGGTACACCAGTTTGTTGTATTTTGTAAACAAGTTTGGCCATAACAAACTTATGCTGTTGTTTAATTAATAACCACCCAAGACTTTCCAATATGATATAATGATGTACATTGTTAGATGTCAAAAGTGCAAATCTACCCATTTTGTGTAGTAGCACTGATTTCCGTCTCACGGTACTGTCAGGTGCATTATCCACCACAATGGAGGCCTAGTGCAATGTGGGCAACAAGGACATTACATAACCTATATAATAAGGCAATTTTAGAGTGTATTTTAGCTGTAATTGACTGTGTATGCAAATTGTACGTTAATATAGGGTTTAAAACAACCCCCAGATATTTAATATTAGTATTTTCATACATAGTATATCCAGTGATTTATAGTGTGCTGAGTTTATTTGGTGGGGTTTTTAGCGGTTCCCCTTGGTTCCCAGGAACTGCTATTTTCAGTCGGTTCCCTTAGCTTGATCTTTATTTTATTTTAATTGTGTATAAGTGTATTTGACCGTTCTGTCTATATTTTGATCGCACTTCCCCTTTTCTTGTGGGACAGTTTTTTCACTACTTTTTACCTCAATAAACATGGTTCCATACTGCGAGGGAACCAACCATTTTCTCTAACATTCTGATAGTAGATTACAGGATTCTCTGTTATTGGCATGTCAGAGACCCCAAAACAATAAAAGAGAACTGGACCAACAGGTTTTAAACATTGTCAATTGACACAGGATTTTGGCTTAAGCAGATTCTCACAACCTGTGCCTTACGTGCTTGGGTCTGGATAGCAAGTAATGCTCTCTTTGTTCCAGATTTTGTAAGAAAACTTTGAGAAACAGCAAAGAGACTGAAAATAATTATGGTTGAGGAGAAATCTAAGGCTACCAATAAGGGGCCGTCAAAAAATACTAAAAATTCAAACAGGGGTACTGATGAGGCATCCAAATCCCAACCAAGGAAAGGAAATGCCGATGAGGTGCCCAGGAATAAAGCTTCCAAAGGGGCTGATAAAGTTCCTTTAAAACCAAAAAATAACAAAGGCACTGCTGAAGTATCTGTATCAAAAAGGAAGCCTGAAGCCACTGATGAGGTGGCTAAAAAGATTTTCTGCAAAAGCAAAAATGCTTCTGCCTCCTTGGAAAGCCAATAGTGAGATAACAGATAGCAAAAAGCACAAAGAAAAAAACTAAACATACACAGCCACAGCCTGGCAGCCAACCTGATTTTTCTCAAGAGCTCCCTTCTGTGGAAGACCTGTCAAAAAGCCTGACATGTTTTCCAGACCCTACAAAGTATGGGGTCTATGTTTTCTGGTGGTTCTACCAGTAAGCACTGTTGTACAGTTCTCACTGCAGGGGACTGTGAGGGGGATGATGAAGAAGAAGAAGAAGGAGAAGATTTTTACAATGCACCAGACATGTATTCAGAGGGCCTAGAACTAGATGTGTCCCCTGAACCTCATTTTGAGGCTTCCCCCTGCTGACCAGGAGGACCCCTCCCCTATGCTTACTTTTATTCAGAATATGCTGGACACCCCTACCCAGGAGACCAACCAGGATGATAATGAGGACCAAGATTACAGGGAGATTGAAAGGTCTTCCACCTCCCAGGAGATTGGTCTTACCTATTTATAATGCTTTCAGAAAAAATCCAATGAAGCTTCTCCAAACCCCTACTTCCCTAGCAGGGGTTGACAAGCACTGTGACAAAAATTATCAATTGTCCAACAAGAATGACACTGAGTTCCTATCTGTACACCCCAACCATGAGAGTATTGTACAGCAGGCAGCATGTGAGAAAGCTGGAGTTTTTGTCTTCCTTGCCTCCTGACAAGGACTCCAGAAAAATGGATTTTATTGCAGAGATGATGTACAATACAGCTTCTCTGCATACCTCTGCCTTTCCTTCTATATGGCTTTCACAGACAAATATCCAAAAGCGCTATGGAATTCTGTCCTGGCTATTGCCTAGATTGAATCGGACACAATGGTGCAGGACTTGATTGACACTCAAAAACTGCCCTGGAAGCTACGAAATGCCAATTCCACATGGCAGATAACAAAGATGCTGCCTCTAGAGCCGTGGCCCATGCCATCTCTCTAAGGCATTTTGCTTGGATTAGAACTACCAGTCTTACCCCAGACACCCAGTCTAAAGCCATGGATTTTCCCTGTGATCAAAACATGTTGTTTGATTCCAAGACAACAGACTATATGAAAAAGGTTGATGAGTACAAGGCTTCTTGACAAAGTCATTCCTCTAAACCTAAACCCTCTGCCCCACAAAAATCCCATTCTAGAGGAAACGGGGGCAGAGTTTATTACCCCCAGACCTAATGTTCCCTATTCTCAGCCTGACTACTCTCAGTACAGAGGATTTTACAGCAGGAGGGGTAGAAGGGGCTAAAGAAGAGCCACCTCTGTCTATCCAGCAGCCTTCCAACCTAAGCCCTGATGTGAGTGTTCAGGTTGCCTCTAAAGTCTGGTCCCTTATTATCTCAGACAAGTGGGTCCTGGAGATAGTGGAATACAGTCTGCCACATCAATTTAAGCAGATGCCAGACCTAAGGTATACCCAAGTATCAATGCCCCTCACCCCAACACAGGTACTTCAGTTAGAGTTAGAGGTAAAAAAAAGGTCTAGCTGTATGAGCAGTGGAGAGGGTCTCTGCCCATGAAAGTGACAAAGGCCTCTACTCCAGGTTCTTCCTGACACAAAAAACTGGGGAGTGGTGACCTATTTTGGATCTCAGATATCTGAATAAACATCTGCTAAAACCAAAATTCAAAATAGTCACCCTATCGATGTCCTTGTAGCAGGGAGACTGGCTAGCCTCTGTGGTCCTAAAGGACACTTACTTCCACATACCCATAAGGAAGTCTCACAGGAAATTTCTCAGATTCAAGTTTCTTTTTGGTCACTTATCAGTTTGCTATGATGCCCTTCAGTCAGTCCTTGGCTCTAAGGGTTTCACTAAGTGCCTTGCAGTAATAGCAGCGTACCTCAGAAAACAAGGGGTTTCTGTCTACTCTTACTTGGACAACTGGCTAGTGGGGCCAAAGTCTCCAACAAGTGCAGGAGTCCCTTTTCCTCACACAACAGGCTTTTCAGTCACTGGAGTTCCTGGTAAATCTAAAGAAATCCCACCTGGCACCCTCTCAGATTCTTGCCTTCATAGGGGCCCAGCTGAACACCTTGAAGGGGTGTGCCTTCCTCCCTCCAGAGAGAATTCAAAACTTCTTGTTAGTAATGAATTCTTTAGTCCTGGGCCAGCCAAGACCAGACAGGGATTTTCTCAGACTCCTGGGACACATGGCATTAATGACAGCAGTGGTCCCAGGTGTCCAGTACAGAATGCGAGAACCGCAGTTTTACCTGAGTGCTCACTGGTCTCAAAGGAGCAATGCCTTGTCAAAGCTGATACCAGTCACAAATCAGTTTCAACAGGCTCTACTTTGGTGGAAAAACCTGGCAAACCTGACTTGGGGGGCCTTGCAGGGCTCTCTTCCCACAAAAGTGATTAACACAGATGCGGCCCTGCTAGTCTGGGGAACCCATTTTCTAGTGCCTCAGTAAGTAGTACCTAGGCTACCCAAGAGTCTCAGTCACACATAAACCTGCTGGAGCTCAGAGCCATTTTCCTAGCAATCAAGGCCATTGCTCCTCTCATAAAAGGACAGACTGTACAAATTAGGACAGACAACACTACTGCAGTGTTTTACATAAACAAGCAGGGTGGCACCAAATCAGGGATACCCTGTTCAGAGGCTCTAAGGATTTGGTCTCTTGCCTATTCCTTGAGGGTCAGCCTTTCAGCCATTCATCTCCCTGGCAGATGCTCTCAGCCACATCAGTCAGCGCCACAGTGAATGGACTCTAGCCACAGTCTTCAGGAGGTGGGGTACACCAGAAGTGGATCTGTTTGTGTCCCCCCTAAATTTACAGCTTCTTCAGTACTGTTGCAGGTCTCCAGTCAAAGGGTCATTACCACTGGATGCCCCGATCCTGGACTGATCAAGAAGGTTCCTTTATGCCATCCCTCCATTTACCCTGATATTCAAGATGTTGCCAAAGCTCAGACAACAGCCTGAATCAATGATCCTGCTAGCATCGGATTGGTCCAGGCAAGCCTGGTACCCTCTCCTTCTCTCTCTATCCAGCAGCAGGCCTATTCACCTTCCTCCAACTCACTCTCTGCTGACTCTACCCAAGACAGAAGTGCTACTCAGATATACACTCTCTTCACCTCAAAGCATGGCTCTTGAGGAGCTAGAGTTTCCAACTTCTCACTACTTGGAGCAGGTCCTGAAGATCCTGCGATTGGCCAAGATACTGAATACTAAGAGACCTATGTAGTCAAGTGGAAAAGGTTTCCCCTGTGGTATAAAGGCACAAAGATGAATCCTCTAGCAGCCTCAGACTCTCAGGTACTGGACTACTGGTGCACGTGCATACCTCTTGCTTGAAGCCTTCTTCTCTGAAGCTACACCTGGCTGTTATTTCTGCCTACCTCTTTCTGGGAAAGGACAAATCTGTTTTCTCCCACTTCAAGCAATTTTTCAAAGGCCTCCTTCACCTTCCGCCTCCAGTCAGGGAGCCTGTCCCTCTTTGGAGTCTGAATCTCTGTATTGCCAAACTCATGGAGCCCTCTTTCTAGCCCATGGCTAAGGACCACCTTAAATGTGTGACCTGGAAAGCTGTCTTTTTGGTGAACATTACCTCTAGGAGAATTTCAGAGCTACAGGCCCTGTGCACTGAGCACAACTACATCATCCCTCACAGGGACAAAATTGAGCTCAGGACAAATAGGAAATTCCTGCCTAAAGTGGTCTCTGAGTTACCTTAATCAGTCCATCACTTTACCTGTATCCTTCACTGAAAGGTCCACACCTGCCGAGCAGAAGCTGCACAGCCTGGATGTCAAAAGAGCTCTCTTTTACTACCTAGAGCACGCTAAGCAATTCAGAAGTGCTTCCACCCAGTTATTCCTTACCTGTGGGGAAGCAGGTAGAGGAAAACCAGCAACCCAGAGAACTATTTCCTACTGGTTAGTCTCTTGCATTAGATTTTGCTATGAGAAAGCTGGTTAACAACCTCCTGAAGGGCTCAGGGCCCACTCTACCAGGGGCACTGCAGCCTCTGTGGCAGCTGCAAGAGACATACCCCTCCTGGATGTTTGCAAGGCAGCTTCTTGGAAGACTACACACATTCATTAAGTTACTACTATCTTGATGTACAGTCCAGATCTGATGCCAAATCTGGCATTGTGGTACTGCAGAGCCTCTTTCCTAAGTAGGTTCTCTGCCCACCTACCGGTTTTATACTGCTTTGGAATCTGAATATGTTACTGATGCTGAAGGACTCCTGGAGTGAGAAGAAAAAAATTACTCACCATAATAATCTTCTTTCTTCCAAGAGGTCCTTTAGCATCAGTAAGCTCCCACCCTTCCTCCCCTGTTCACCTTCTAGGGGAAGGGCGCTGTTTTCAGTTTAACACATTTGCCTATCTAGCTTAAGGTAATAGGTTTTGAGGTTGTTTATAGGTTCATAGGAAAGTTACGTGATCAAAGGACATGCCCAATTTGATCACGCCACCTATGCTCGGTGGACTTCATATTTTAAGTCATTCATGTATGAATCAAACTTAAATTTAAACCATGTTAGATTATCACAATGCACAACATCATCTGGAAGGAAATTCCTTATCGGGATTATCCTCTGTGTAAAAAATTTATTTCTCTTTGACATTCTGTTTTTAATGGCTCTTAATTTTAAATTATGTGATCTAGTATGACAAGTAGTTGGATGCCAAGTCAGATAAATAGTTTCAAATAAAAGTTCATCCTTCATGGCTCTAAAGAGCAAACAAAGGTCACCTCTCAAGGAATGATATTCCATACTATAAAGATGTAACTTTTTTAATCTTTCATTATAAGATAAAGAACACATGCCAGTAATATGCTTAGTAAATCTCCTTTGAATTCTTTCTCTAGATAATTTGTCATGAATTAGCGTTGGAGAGCTAAACAAGAAACAATAATCAAAATTAGATCTAACAATACTGGTATATAATGGGAGTAATACAGTTGGCTCCCTACTTTGTATATTGTTTAATATACAGTTAGTCAATTGGGTAAATTTTTTTAACTGTAATATTTAAATGTTCGGAACATTTTTAATTATTTGAGATAATAACCCCCAAATCCTTCTCAGAACTGGTTTTACTTAATAGTTGATTAGTAATAGAATAATCGACACACATATTGTTTTTCCCAATATGCATAACTTTGTATTTAACATAATTAAAGTTCAGTTTGTGTGTAGTAGCCCAGTCTGAGATTAAATTCAGATTATTCTGTAATTTTAAGATAGATTTCATATTATTGACCATTCCACCCAATTTAGCATCATCTGCATATTTTGTTAGCCATATTCCATCCCTAGTGCTCATACTAGCTATTAAGATTTGTTGAACTTTGTGTTTTTAAATTCTTGACATTTACATGTTTCTTTTTTGAATCCTTTGGTTCATTCTTTGAGCTTGTGCCCGTCCATTTTCAAAAAAATTCTGAGGTACTTCAGGCAAGCCCCTCTCAGCACACTCCCTTCCTAAATTCTGATTGGCTAATTCCCTAAACTCATTATCTAAGGCCACACCTCTGGGGCAGCTGCACCCAGCCAGCCAGCTAGCTGCTTATGTTGCTGATGCTGAAGGACCCCTAGAGTAATTGTCTTCTTATCTGTTGTGATGTCTATGCCCAACAACTACACAGCAAATACAAACATTTGGAACTGACAAATGCTTGTTTTTTCCTGATTTTAGAAAAAAGCTTGATGTACCTGTTTTCCCAAACTGATTTACAGTGTGGGCACTGCACATTCAGGCTACTGTTTCTAAGCAAGATTAATTGATAAGTTTTTAGTCAGAGTAGATCTAGTGGTTCAGGGTGTTCTTCCTTGTCTGATTAAATATGTTAGTTTTTATGTTTCTGTTGATAAAAAATAAAGTAATCTTGGTTGAAATGTTTACTTGTGTTTGTCTCTGTCTTTTTCTCATTATTTATGTTCATGAAGGTGATAGTGCATCCATCTGGTGGCTTGTAAGAAATCCCGTCTCATCTGCTCCATTCCCTTCCCCTCAACAAACACACACACACACACACAGGCTTTGACTTTAAAGGCATGAAGTCAGCCTATTGTGTTGTATTTTACAATGTCTGATGAATGAACCTACTATACCACAGGCTACATACACAATCACAGCAGTAGCAAAAGAAGCCTGGCACTGGTAGGAAATACTGCAGCGAGATCACTCACACAACTATCAGTGATTCAAATGACTTATTAAATCAAAGTTTAAAAATCATCCAGAGATTGCCCAGTACTTTGTGGCTGTCACTACATGATTTTTAAACTTTGATTTACTAAAGCATTTGGATCACTGATATGAGTGTAAGTGATCCCTGCATCATTTCAGACTGATGCTGGGCTTTTTGTTGCTGCTGTAGCATTACCATTGCTCCTTGCTTTCACTATTGCGAAAAACGCATTGGTACCTACTTAAACTTTAAAGTTAAATCCCCTCACCTCATATTACACTAGAGGTCCGTGTTCCTCTTTGTTTTTTCACTGACGTGGCAAACTAGATGGAATGCCAACTGTGTAGCAAGTGATGCAGATGAGAAATGGCAAATTTGTGAATCAAGGGTCATAATAAGGCTAGCAGCAGAAAGTTGGCAGTTGGTGTATGGCATTCAGCTTTTTGTTTGCAAGCCTTGCTCGATTTTTTTCTGAAGAGAGAGAAAAGAATATTTTTCTGCCTGACAGTCCAGAGGTAGGAGAGTGTGGGTCAGGAAAGCACTGAACTTCTGAGTCAACTGACAGAATAAATCACCACCACACATGTTTCGGGTCAGGAGGCACCATGGTTTCACTGTTTGATCCTGTGTTTGCTTTGCGTCATGTTATTGTTACCCCTAGATGGCGCTATCCCAGGGGCTACTACCCCTGCCTG
Source organism: Neoceratodus forsteri (assembly GCA_016271365.2). Classification (NCBI taxonomy): domain Eukaryota; kingdom Metazoa; phylum Chordata; order Ceratodontiformes; family Ceratodontidae; genus Neoceratodus; species Neoceratodus forsteri. Next base: position 412,945,603 of record CM028129.1, on the reverse strand, counting down.
ATTTGCCACTAACAGGTTGAGGGGCCTGGATCCAATGGCGGGTGCCTCCACCCAGAGGTCAGGGTTTGCAGTAGTTAAACTAACTTGTCACAGCCCTCTGGGACACTGCAACCCTTTCTTCCACTAGTGGCCCACACAATATATCAGAATTACCTTCCTAGTATACACTTACCCCAGGTCTGGTTCCGTCACTGGGACCTCCTGTGAAATGAGATACAGTGCAACAATCACAGTACAGTACTTTAACATAGACAAATACCTCAGGCAGTATAACTTGCTGAAACAAGCAGCTCTGATTTATTTAGGGGATATAACAAGGACAGGGGAAATCAGGTTAATTAGCTTATCACCTAATAATCTACCTATGGCTCTGTGCACAGGGCTCATCCCTATCAGTTACTGTCCCTGGGTACCCAAGCCCTAGTGGCTAGTCCAAACCGTGGCAGCTGGTAGGGCCCTTTCAACAGAGAAAGGAGAATTAAACAGTCAGCAGTACAGTAATTCCATTTGGATTTAATGTGGCAATTCAACAGGGAGCAACCCTGAATTAGTACTCACGACCTCCAAATAAGATAGGGTCCCTCAATGTCAGCAGGGCTCACTTGAGGTACACAAACCTCTTCACACATCCATATAAAAAGCACTATACCAGGCAGGCTGCATCTGTATCGATGCAGATTACTGCACAATACCGGGAGAACACACAGCAGATTCAGTTCCTGACAGACCGAAAGTGCAATTTTCAGCAATTCTTCCAGTCTTCTACAGGGTGAGCCTGGTTTCTACCTTCAGAGATCCTTTGATTCTTTTCACAGGATTTGATTCAGTCCTAACAAGCTGTTACACAAGCTGCAGACTGGAACTCTGGGCCTTGCACACGCTTTTGGACTAAACTGCACACTGAAAAGCACAGGGCTCCTTCCTTCTTCACTGCCAAAGCTCAACTGAAACTCCAACCCGACAAAACCGGGCACTTCCTTTGAGTTCCTCCCAGTTCTTGACTGGATTGGCTGTCACTCACAATAGACTGCTGCTGTTGGTCCAAAAAGGTGCTGAAGTCTAAACTACATCTCCCAGAGTCACTGCTCATACAATCCTCTTGTGGCTGGCTCAGATTATGAGTCCAAGTTCTGATTCGTCCAAGGCACCATTTTAGAGCTAGCTTACCCCACACTGATTGGTCCAGTTCAGCAGTTCAAACTAGAATGGGAACTAGCAGACACAGTTCTGACTGCAAAAGAAAGCAGGTTAGACAAACTGTAATTTCATTATTACTGTAAATGATTTCTGGCAAACAGTTACATCTTTCAGATAGGTTCCCTTTGCACTCTAGTGACTGCAAAAATAGAGTGAATTGGCAGCAGCTTGAGTGGTACTCAATCAAAGAAACACACAGTCCCCCATACAACTAATTATGTCTGCAAGCAGACAGCTCTTAAAGAGACAGTACCAGAGGTTCTAAAAACACTCACTGATAAATGGCTTAAATGCCAAACACCATTCAGGCTTGGAGCATTCAAGCAAGCTCCTGGAAGTCTTTTGGGAACCCCCATTTGCAGGGGGGTTACATTATTTTTTGAACTGTACTTTCCTCTTGTTGGGGTAGGCTTAATTTAAGGAGAATGTGCCACAGGTATAGCAGGTTTCTGTTGAATGGGCAGGAGGTGGGGGGAGACTGATCTGAGGAATGCTTTCATAGAAGAGGAATACAGCATTGTTTGGGATCGCGATCATGCAAAAACCAAAAAAAGTAAAGTTCAGCAAGTAAGCACAGTTTACAGTAAAATTTAGCAGGTCCTGTTTTTGGACTGCATTACCAACTTTTCATCTTTACAAGAGAGATAGAGCAACTGAGAATCATGCTATGCAGTCTTACGGTTAGAATGTGTGCTAAAAAATTTAAAATTAAGAAATGGTCTATCCTGCATAGTCCACACTGTCTCAAGATGTAATATGTAAAACTCATTGTGATAAGCTGTGGCTAATATCATGATTTGGTAAAGGCCCTGTTTTTGTTCACTGAGTTTGCGTGTTTTAGACCGGAGGGTGATTCCGTTCATGTTTACAGGATTGGAGAGCTCACTCTGTAGGGGAGATTGGAGGGTAGCTGATAGAGGGGAAAAAAAAAAAACTACTGCTGAACTGTTGTCTCATTCCTACTGTATGTTGCTTAAAAGGGTGGGAGAGAGTCCCGATGAACAATATCAGTTGAGAATTTCAGAATAGTTGAGGATGCTTAGTCTCATCATATTTTCCACCTGGTACTCTGGAATGAGCATGTACCAGAAATGAGTCACAACTGACGGCATTATGGGAGTACAGGCAGGGATACCAAACATGGTGGGTAGCATAAAAGGATCAAAGATACCATGATAAAAAAAGTTGCTAAAATACACAGTACAGTATATTAAAATCAGAATGAATGCCACAGCACATAGTGAGGCAAAACATGTACTTGTATCTTTTTCTGTTTTCGTTGCACTGCTGCTTTAAGATTCAAACTGATGCCGGTCAGGTAGCACAGTGATAGCACTGCCACTTGCTGTGCTTGTGACCTGGGTTTGAGAATAAACTCTGGTCAGTTGATGGTTGGCAGGGGGATGGATTGAGCGCCCCACAGGTGGTTCTCATTCCTTGGGGAAGGGGGATACCGCATCCTGCTACTTGTCAGGCACCTTGCAGAGGCCATGTGGCAGCCCAGTGGGTGCACATCAAAGGAGATGGGGCAGCTGCCAGACAGTAGCATGCATGCATGCATGCTGCATACACATACGCACATCATTGTACGCTCACTCCCTCAAGGGAGAAAATGGAAAAACCTTGGTCAGCACAGATGATATTGTCACCCCCCCCCCACACACACACAGGCCCATGTATGACCAAACAAGGCAAGCCACACCACCCAACACAACTGTGGTCTTTGGTAAGTGGTGAATAACTGGTAAGTCCATATAAGAGTCCATGATGGGGTTGGGGAACTGTTGTTAACATTTAGTTTGACCTGAAATCTTCATAACTTTGAACTAAAGCAGCTGCACAGCCAAAGAAAATCCGTTAAATACAGTTATAACATTGGTCAGGTAAAAGACAAATATATTTTATTGCACTTACACATTCTTTACATTGCTTCCTGTAATAAGCTGTCAGGTTGCCATTATCAAAAAATTCTTAAACAGGCTATTCATCTGCAAGTTGGAGCAAATTATGTAAATTGTATCAAGCATTCATCCTTCCTATTGGCTGAGGGTCCATTTGATTAGCAAACGGTATCTGTATGGGTCATGTCTGTCCTGCTCTTCTGTGATGCAGAAGCGCAAAGAGGGGAGCTGCAGTTAATTAAAAAAAAATCTGTTAACATAAAATCCCTTACCACATTTTGTAGTAGTAGTGTGGCAGTTCTGGGGGAAGGCAATCTTTAGGTAATCCTACCACCTAGCAAATTGCACTTGCCTTTAGCTCATGCTGTTTGGTGCATGAGGTACGATTACCTGAGGGAAACATATATCCCCATTGTGCCTTACCACTTATTTATTTGAATTTTGGTAATCTGGAAAGTCCACTGAGACAATTGCAGTCCCTTTTTCAGGGTCAACCTGGGATAGACAGCAGTATAAAGACAGTACAGTAAGCAACTTTAAGGAATACAGATACAGAAGCATAACATTCTGAACAAGGGCCAACTGGGAGACTTGAAGACAAACAATTCAAGCATGTTGCTGAATAAAATATGAGCATAGAGCTACCATGCAAGTCCTACCTTATAACAGATAAATACAATAATTATATATACATTTTGAGGAGGGTACAAAACATAATGAATAAGTACAATACATTTATACACATACATTTCAGTAAAACAGATAAATACAATAAGTTTATATACATCATACAAAGAGTTCAAAACATAATGAGGTCAAAGAGATTGCTGTAGAGACTAGGCGAAGGTAAGGAGTGGATTTGGAGGGGGAGGGGGGAGATAGCCAGGCAGTTCATAGGCCGGGTTATATGTTATCCAGCAAAATGTTTTATTGTATAGGTTTTTTTAAACAAATAAGTATTTTTGTCATCCTTAGATTTATAATCAGTATCTGTTTAATTTCATCAGATGTTGGAAAAAAAAAGATCTAAACACTATTTTTTGTAAATAATGACAAATTAATAAAGGTGGCCACTACTTGCAATATTTAAAATCTCTTTTGTTGTGGGTACCATTTGACTTGTAATGCTGGATGTATACTGTGGCTGTATTATGATGATGCTAGCACATGTTTGTAATGGTAAATAGCACTGCACCACTTCAAGATGTTTAATTTTTTTCATGATAGGCATTACAAGGTAGCGGGAACTTCGAAAAACTTCAGTTTAAAATCACATATTTCCATTCAGGAATGATGGAAAATGAAAAGAAGAATAGGTATAGTGAGACGTTTTCCAGAAATACGTTATTACTAAAATAAACCATCCAGCCATGGCTTACCAGTATCAGACTTGTGCTAAATTCCAAAAATACTCATGCCATGCTCATCGGCACTTCTGCAAGAATCAGATCAGGCTCTGGTAACCTAACTGTTACCCACCCTGATGGCTCCCTTCTGGAAGTTGTCTCCTTGTTCAAGTACCTTGGAGTCACCCTTGATCTCTCCCTTGACTTCCATCCATATTACTATTCCTTGCAAGACTGTTAATGCTAAACTGTGTTTAGGCTACAAAACCAGACATCAACTTGCTCCTGAAACATAGAAACATAGAATTTGACAGCAGATAAGGACCGCTTGGCCCACCTAGGCTGCCCATTTCCCTACTTAATGGATAAGCTGCAGATCCTAGTTAACCAACAGCCTACTTCCTCCTACATCCCACTAGAATTGCATTATGTCTGTCCCATGCATTCTTGAATTTCCCCACTGTTTTGACTCCATCTCCTTAGGAAGGCTGTTCCATGTATCCACAACCCTCTCCATGAAAAAATACTTCCTCACATTACCTCTGAGCCGTCCCCCCTCTATCTTGAAATTGTGCCCCCTTATTCTTGCACATCTTTTTTTTCTGAAAGATGCTACCCTCTTGGGCTTTGTTGTTTCCCTTGAGGTACTTGAAAGTTTCTGTCATGTACCCCATCTCCCTCCCCTCCTTGAGGGTATACAATAGACATAAAGGAATTCTAGAGGGCAGGGGTAAGGGGAAACAGACTTCTAGGAAAACAAACTGAACTTACAAGCTCAAATGGGCAGACTAGGTGGGCCATAGGCCCTTATCTGCCGATACTGTCTATGTAACTATGTATCTATGTATCTATATTAAGCTCCTTTAATCCCCCTTCATATGTATTCTGGTGAAGACCCTGCACCATTTTAGTTGCCCTCCACTGGACAGCCTCCATCCTGTCTATGTCCTTGCAGAGATGGGGTCTCCAGAACTGCATGCAGTACTCCAGATGGGGTCTCACCAGCTGTCTGTACAGAGGGATAACAGCTTCCTGTTTTCTACCGGTGATGCCTCTCCCTATGCATGCCAGTATCCTGCCATCCCTCCTTACTGCCTTCTCACATTACTTACCCACCTTAAGGTCATCTGATATGACTACCCCCAGGTCCCTTTCCATTTTTGTTGTTGTTAGTATCTCAACCCCCCTTGTGTACTCTTCTCCTGGGTTTTTGTTTCCCTGGTGCATTACTTTGCACTTCTCTGCATTGAATCTAAGCTGCTTGAAGCTCACCTTGCTATTGCTTGAGGTGATCTTCTCCTCTGCCTATACTATGGAGCCCTTCTCTTCATGTGTTAAGCCAAGGCAGTGCTCTTTATATGGCATGTGAGATAACAATGTTTGCTGCTTTGTCTCATCTGCTAATAGACTCACACACCACTTTGACCTATGTTCTGACCTTGACTCATTATTGCCATCCAGTAGTCAATTATTAACACTTAATTTGCTTTATGGGGAAGTCCATGTGGACGACCGCACCACCCTTAATTGCTTATTTTTTTAAGTGTTTTGATCAGAGCTATTCCTTGATGTCTAATGAGGAACCTCTACTCATTGCACCAAAGGTGTCCACACTGATGAGTGACTAGGCCTTTTCAATTTTTGCACCTTTGACCTGGAACTCCCACCCCATATCTGTCCAATCTGTCTCTACCCATAATCTCTTCAAAAGGGTGATGAGAAGTCACTTGTTATCCACTTCAACTTACACATTTGCATAGCTGCATCACTCCTTTTCCTAACTTGTCTGCACTTGTCCTGGGTACCTCTTACGTCTGCTAAGATGCTGTTCCGAGACTCTTGTTTCTGGTAGCCTGTTGACTGTCAGCAAATTACTCTTGTTCTGCCATGCTGTAAGTTTATGCTGATCTTGAACTATGTACTGTATGCCTGTTCATCTTGTTTAGTTCTTAGTAATCCTGTTGGGTTGTTCCTGAAAATAGGCATTCCTCTGTCTAGTGTGATTACCCAGATAACTAAAACTAAATTAATAAAATAAACCTGTTAGACAACTTTTAGTTTGGTTTTAGAAAAGGGTATGACTGTGACATTTTTAATAATGTTTTAACAAAAGTCTGGGTGATGGAAATAATGTTCCAACATGTTGTCTCTATTTTTTAAAAGGCATTTGATGTGGTGTATCACCTCATAGTACTTGGACAATTACATAACATTTGATTTGATTCACTTGTGTATGAACGGGTTTGCTTCCTACCTGTGTATCCTGTAGGTGATGGTTTGTCAGTATTTCAGGGTCAATATCAAATGGTTTGCTTATTGTGTCTAGTCTGCTCCAGTGCCCCTTTTATTCTTAAATTATATGACCCCAAACTGTATTTCATCTGACATTCATGTAGATGACTGAGCAGTTATACCATATGGTCAGTCTACTGATAAGTTGCATAAAAGCTCAGTCTGGCCTTTGATATCTCTGTCTGGATGACTGAAACCAGACTTTTGTTAAGTCTAAAGCAAGCAAACTATTGTGTGTTTTTTTATACTTTAATGCAAACTACGGTTCTTCAATGTGAACATCGAGATTGACCCTTCCTTTAAATATCTGGGGATTATATTTGCTACAAAGCCATAGCTTAACCATATACTAAATCTATATCCAGAAAAAAATGGATTGCCTGTTACTGATCGGAAGCATATTACTGCAACATTATTATCATTTGTTGGGTTTTCAGATTTCATATTGGCTTCAGTTACTCCTTCTAGCCTGAGGTTGCTAGATGGACATTATCACAGATCTGCTCACTTTACATTTGATGCTGCACCTACAGTGAATGTGTTCTCTATAAGGAAAAAAAGAGTGAGAGAAGAACATTGTTTTTAACTTCTAGATGGCAACTTCATGATATGCATGTTTTATATAAAAGATTTTAAGGAGCAGCATTTAATTGTCCACATTCATCTTATATTCTCCGAAGTGTAGATCAGGCACTATTATTAGTGCTGACAAACTGGAACCAAAACTGATTCCTAGCTCATCTGCCCCCAAACTCCTGAATGTAATTCCATTTGACCTCAAACTGACTAACACCTTTCATCTTAAAATGGAGCCTCTGGAACTATTTTAGAAATACATATCTTTGTTCACAATTTATTTATTTATTGAACTTTGGTAACTGGGTGAGCCCACTGGGACTTTATAGTCCCTTTTTCAGGGGCGACCCAGGAAGAGCTGTACATACAAAAATAGTGCATTAACAGAGAAAGGCAGGTAATGTATACATAGGTTACAGCAATTTCCAGGCTAACTGGATAACAACGTATAGGTATCACATAAGTAGTGCACTAAACAATATATGCCAAAATAATAGGGCAATGTTGTTTATACAATGGCTACTTAGAAAAAATATAGTTTTCATTTGTGGGAGGCTAGCTTTACTAAGGTAGATTAGAAGAGCAAATGAGTGGATCCAATGAGGAAGATAGCTGTACATATTAGGGAAAAACCAGGGGAGAGTCATCTGGAACAGGTACAAACAGTGGAGGCAGAGAGGAGGGTTAGCAATGAGGATTTGAATTTGGGGCAGAGGAACAGGTTAGTAAGGAGTGCAACAGGGAGTTCCATGCAAAAACAGAAGAGAATGCAAATGATCTTTATGCCACAGCTAGCCGCAGTTTGGGCAAAACAAGTAGGGGCAGGGAGGCAGACCTTAGGGCTCGTTGAGGTTGCTGAAGCCGAACAAGCTCTCCAAGGCAGGGAGGAGTGTATTTATAGACCAGTTGGCGCATCAGGCAGAGGGTAGCCACACAAAGTTTAGAGTCAAAGGTTAACCAACCCAGTGAGGAAAGGACATCACAGTGGTGGTGGTGATAACTGGCATTAACACTCAGAGCAAATCTACCCACCTTATGGTACGCTTGTTTAAGATGGGATATGACTGTTAAGTTCACTGCGAGCAATGGAGGAGCGCAATAAGTTAGAATGGGAAGGAGATATGTATCTCTCATAGTTGTAGTACACTGTGAGGGAAGGGATGGATACGTACAGCATGCCAAGCTTTTGGTTACTAGATGGTCAATAAATGGTTAATTTGACATTTTCTATTGGCATTTGTATTAGAATCATAATGGAGTATTTGTCTAGAACTATCCTGAATTGTCTTGTTCTAAAACTCTGGAGTGTGGAAACAGCAGGTGTGCCAGATATACATTAGTCTCTGCATCCATCTCTGTCTCTCACTTTCTTTGTCATCATGGACATGGTTCATACTGTCACTAGGGTTTTCACAGATGCTCTGTTCTCCTTCGCTGACAGAGCAGTTATCATTCTGCAGCAGGTCTGTCATAGGACCTACTGTATATGTACTATGTAGTATAATGCCACTTCCTAGTAGTTATTATTTTCAATTTTCCACACTTCTTTACTTTCAGCTTTTAATATAGGGGCTTGTAGACTCAATGGAGCAAGTGTCTTTTTCTGCCTTTAAGTACTGTATTTCTGTGTTTCCATTTAACTTTCTTGTTTTTGTACAGAAAAGTCTCGTGTCTCTTGTGCTCCCTTTTTCTTCCCCCTCTCTGCCTCTCTCCCCCGTCTCTATCCTATCTCTCCCTCTCTCTACCCCTCTTTCCCTCTGTCCTCTCATCTACCTTTCTGTCCCATTCCCCCTCTCTTGAATTCAAATTAAAATAACTTTGACATAACAAGATATACAGTACAGATATTGCTAAGGTTTATACATCAGACTATTCAAGATATAAACATATTATAATGCACTTAAATTAAAGCATCTATGTTGTATTTCAAAGCTAGTGACCGGGTGCTATATAGTTTGCAGCTCTCTGTCTCCCTTGTTCTCATTCTCTCTCAACCCTCTTCCCCTTATATATTTGTTTAATCTGGCTACTAACATAATGGCAAGAAATTTTTTATTTCATTTATTATTGCTGCTCATACTTTACTAAGCTGCAGATGTTTAGTAGGATTTTTATTTTCTAAGTCCTGGACTCTAGGTAGTAGAAACTGGGGATTTGGAGAAACAGTTTTGAGCCCCGGAGTGTGCACTTGAAGAAAAATGCTGAAACTCAGCACTTTTTACTGCATTTGCAAGAAAAATTACTGTTGTTGAACGGAACATTACTACATCTGTGGAAAAGTGAGCACTGAATTTTTGAAACATTACTACAGTTAGGCTTTCTTTACCATTGTTATAAACAAAATGTTTAATGCCATATTGGTCCTAGTAAGAACAAATGGTCTGATACCTTTTATTGGACCAACAAGGATGTTACAGAAAGAACAAAGAGCTTTAGCTTTCAGACCAACAAGCCCTTCGGAAGCCTGATGAGTTATTTAGAAAATCCAAGCTGGATTTTACTGATGTACTGTTACCTCACTCGTGAAGTATGTGTCCTCGGGAGGTTTCTTCACTTGGCATATAATTTAGTGAGCAGAGAATCTTAGTTTTTTTTTTTTTGTCCATTAGACTGATACATTGTGGGTTGAACTCTCTGCCTGCTGTTATCTCTGGACAACCTTTGACCTTTAAGTTTGGTTCAGCTGAAATTACACTTTAGATATTCAAGCTCTCCAATGTCACTTTATTTTTGAAGGCCTGTTTTAAACCAATGAGAATTTTTTCTGTTTTTTCAGCATTTTCTAAGTGTTGTTAATATGGGATTTTCCAAATAACTCTCATTAGGCTTCCAAAGAAGGACTTGTAGGTCCGAAAGCTAAAGCACTTTGTTCTTTTTGTAGCATCCTTGTTGGTCCAATAAAAAGTATCAAATCATTTGTTCTGGATTTGTTTTTACCATTGTAAGGCAGTCACCATACCGGGGCCTTCGGGGTGCACGTTTCTACCACTCCCGAGGAGGCCTGCCTGGGTTCCCTAAGGGTGTACTACACTGGAGTAAAATGGCATGGTGCCTCCACCTGGGGTAGTGATATGAGGCACCTAGCAGCTGAAACACAAGGTTACCATCTCCCCAGGAAAGAATATAAAAATTGCCTATACAGGCCCTCCTCCAAAACAAGTGACACTGCAATCAGTGACAGTTCCCAAACCATAAAATGCAATTTAGAACACACAGTTTATTCAAAATGGTATGCGAAACATCGAAACATAGAAACATAGACTTTGACTGCCAACAAGGATCACTTCTGCATTCTTGAATTCCCCTGCTGTTTTTGACCCCACAACCTCCTCAGGAAGGCCGTTCCATGCATCCACCACCCCCTCCATGAAAAAATACTTCCTCACATTGCCCCTAGCTGTCCCCCATCTATCTTCAAATTGTGCCCCCTAGTTCTTGCACATCTCTTTCTGAAAGATGCTACCCTCTTGGACTTTGTTGATTCCCTTGAGGTACTTAAATGTTTCTATCATGTCCCCTCCTCTCCCTCCTTTCCTCAAGGGTATACATATTAAGCTCCTTTAGTCTGTCTTCGGATGGCTTCTGGTGCAGACCCTGCACCATTTTAGTTGCCCTCCTCTGGACTGCCTCAATCCTGTCTGTGTCCTTGCAGAGATGGGGTCTCCAGAACTGTACACAGTATTCCAGATGGGGTCTCACCAACTGTCTATACAGAGGAAAGAGGAAGGGGCAGCAATGGAAAAAAAAGAAGCAATGAGGGAAGCAGTATGTCTATACTTTATGCATTAAACAGCAATATCTAATTAAGTGCAAACTTTGTCTACCAAACCCACCCCAGCAGTCCTGGAACCCCAGTGTGAGTGCACCCATCTTAATTCCCCCAAAGAACATGAGTGTCAGGGCTCTCAAATGCCGCAGTAGATACCACACTGGTGATGCTGATGCTACTAGCAGGGTGGAGCTCGGTGGCACACTTCAACTAGTTGCACAGAAATTACTTTTAAACACACAGTCTTTAAACTGGCACACACATGAAAAGAGTGGCCCTTATTTGTAATATAGTTAATATAATCTGTTATGCAGGTGACACTCAGCTATACCTGTCTTTTGTGCCTGACCAGGATAGTGCGTTCTCTGTCTTTTCCAACTGTCTCATCAGATTCCGAAACTAGATGAATTCCAGCTGGTTAAAGTTAAACTCTGACAAGACAGAGGTGTAAGCTATGGAACTGGGTCACCAGATAGAAGGGTCGGCTGCTGGGCGGGGGCTATGGGGCACTCAGCTCTCGACCTCAGAATGGGTGTGGAATCTTGAGGTGATATTTGATGACAGGCTGACACTTCGTTCACAGGTGTCAGTTGTAGTCAAGTCCTCGTTTTTCCATCTGAGGAATACTTCCCGGATCAAGCACCTTGTTCTGTCTAGCGATCTTCCAACTCTGGTCCATGCTTTTGTCACCTTGCACCTTGACTACTGTAACTCCCTTTACCTCAGACTTGCTATGGTTGATATCCACCACTTGCAGCTAGTGCAGAGTGCTGTAGCCAAGTTATTGCCTGAGTCATCTCGATCCAGCCATATTTCGTCTGTGCTGTGTGCTATGCACTGGCTTACCAGTTCAGTGGCGGATCACCTTTAAAGTTTGTTTACTGACTTTCAGAGCCCTACATGGTCTGGGTACGAGTTACCTACAAGAGCTTCTGAGTCTCTACTGCCCCCCCGACCACTCCACTCAACCAAAGAGGGATTGCTAGAGATCCCTAGGGTATGTTTGAAGACCTTGGGAGCTTAGGCTTTTGCTTTTGTTGCTCCCTCCCTGTGGAGTTCTCTACCTCATTGGATACGAGAGTGCCAGATAGTGGAGAGTTTTAAAAATGCTTTAAAAACCTACTTATATTCATGTGCCTTTCCTGATTTTTAATTGCAGATTATTTTATTAATATTTCTTATGAATATTTTATCAGTTCTTAAATTTTATTTGAGATGACTATTTTAGAGATTGAGTGTTGTAAAGCACTTTGATAATTGTTTGAATTGTGCTCAACAAATAAAATTATTATTATTATAATGGGATTTTGTGGCAAATGGCCATGATGGATCTTCTTTTTGGGCTTCTCTTACCACACAGTCCTGCCCAAGACTTTCCCCTTAACTCCTGACAAAATAAGTTTTCCCTCCCAGCTGCGGGGTTCGAACCCTGGGTTTTACTCACAATTCTGATGCCTCACTTAATATCTCAGATACAGCAGGCTGACTAGATGCAGTTCTCCGGCTTCCCCAGGCTTGCTGGTGGCTTGGCTCTGCTTCTCTTCTGTCTGGGTTCATTTCACTGAGGTTCAGGACCTGGATGAAGGCAGATGCTTTCTTGGACTTGGAGTCTTACTAGGAGCTTGTTTCCCCCAGAGGAGAAAAGTCTGTGGTGGGTCACGACAACCCCAGCCCCAACTTGCCTTTTAGAAATGGTGTTTCACTGAAAATGTCTTTCTTTACTCTCACAGTTGCTTTACTCTGGGACCCCAACACTTTTGGGCTGCGAGGCCTGCAGTGCCTAGACAGGCAGTGTAAACCAACCCACACCTGGCCACACAGTCCCTCTCTTAGAGATCTGCTTGAACTCTCTCCTCTCTCTCCTCTTTATGTGTCTCTCAGAAACCCATCCTTTTTGCATATTCTCCCCATCCCCTCAGCAAGAAAGCTTGGGACCAAAGAGCATAATGTTAGACATCCTAAAGTACTCAAACCTTACATTTTTTAATTAAAAGCACCTGGAGTAGCTGACCCAGCAGTGTGGAGGGCTGAAGCATTCAATGCTTTACCTCCTGCCATACTGGCGACCTGTGTTTGGCAACGAGCACGGATTGCGGGATGTCGGTGTGGTGGGATAGGATTGGGCATCCCAGGGACTGCTCTTCTTTCCCAGAGAGGGGTTGCTGGTTGACTTGGTCTTTTACTGCCACCAGGTGGAGACCCAGTGGCAGTGCAGGTAGGTGAGAGACTTGAAAGGGAGTGGCTGTAGTTCTGCAGGGCATGTACGCCTCTATGTGCATGTCCTAATGTGCCGCTGTGGTGAGGGTGTTAGGGCAGAAAACGGAAAAGGGACCCAATGGCAGAGTACCACTCTACGCACCTCCCTTGGCCCGCGCTGCCACCCAGGGCACCTGAGGCGATTCTGGATTATCGTCTGAGGGTGGACGACCCTCTCCCTCCAACCCAGCCATAGGGGGGAAGCTATGTAAATATTCCCCTGTTATCTTAAACCTTGGTGTCAGCTTGAGAAGTGAGACATACTGTAATTCTGTAGTCCCAGCTAACAGGACTTATCTGTTGTTTGACACACTTAATAGGGCTTTGGCATGTTGCTGGGATCTTAACCCATTAATGACTTGGTTCATTTCCACTGTAGCAATAGACCTGCATAGATTACTTTTTACAAGTACTGTAGGCAGTGCAGAGCAAAGGAGTCCTGGTAACCCCCACCATTTTGCGGGGGGGGGGGCTTATACTGTAGTTGCTGGAAATGTTGCATCTTGGGGGCACACACTGGGGAAACTCCAGCATCCTGAACTGCTGGCTGTGCATAAAGAATACAGGTATGCTTGTCTCAGAGTTACTTGAAGATTAATGGCTTTTTTATAATCCACGTTCATGGGTCCGTTAGAGGGGAAAGAAGGTGCTAACCCATGTCATACAATTACAGTACCTTATGTTATTCAGTGAGCTTCTGGCATCACTGCATGCTGTAATGTGACTTGTGGTTTCAGCACGGTACAGTCTCATGGAAGTGAACACTTAAATCATAGAACTTACAGGTATGCTAGAATAAACATTTATAGAGTTCGGGAGAATACTCCATTCAGATCTTTGTAACATCCTTTTTAAATACTTTTTTCAGGCATTTCAGTTCTCTTTCGGTAAAATCAGAGCCATGGATCAACAAGAACCGTGTTAAACCCTGGCTCAAATTGTACCAAACATCCACTTAAATGCCAGAAAAAAGCATTTAAAAATAATGCTCAATAGAGTTGAATGGTGTACTTCCTGTGCTGCCCCTGTACATATATCACAAAACATCTGAGCATGGGGGCAAAACCAGCAACAATGAAGTGAAAATCAAATGGCATGCCCCACGGGGACAAATTACAATCCCTTCCTTTCCTCAGGTGAGGGTGTGGGCGGGGTGAGGGTATTATAAAAAAATTCCAGAAGTACCGTAGAGAAGCACCCACAGAGGTAAGGAAGCTTGCCGTTTTTTTTTTTGTTTGTTTTATGTTATGGTTATAGAAAGAGCAAGAAAAGTGTTCTGTATGGAAAACATTGTCCCGTCAAACTCTCTACACTTCTTGCCACTCGCATGAGACTCTTCACATTGTGTTTCTCTTTACAACATTGGCTTTATTTACATAATGCTCAATGGAAATATTGCAACACATATAAAGAGTACTATCCATCCTTCTGAAGAGATGTTAAACTGAGGTTCCTTCTGCCCACCCTCTGGTCAGCGTCACTGTCTAGGTTGAAGTTAAAGATTCCATAGAAACATAGAATTTGATGGCAGATAAGGACTGCTTGGCCCACCTAGTCTGCCCATTTTCCTACCTAACAGATAAACTGCAGATCCTAGTTAACCAACAGCTTACTGCTTCCTACCCCCCTACTAGGACTGCCTTATGCCTGTCCCATGCATTCTTGAATTCCCCCACTGTTCTTGACTCCACGACCTCCTCAGGGAGGCAGTTCCATGCATCCACAACCCTCTCTGTGGAAAAAATACTTCCTCACATTACCTCCTGAGCCATCCCCTCTATCTTCCAATTGTACCCTTTTGTTCTTGCACATCTCTTTTCTGGAAGATGCTACCTCTTGACTTTGTTGATTCCCTGAGGTACTTGAAAGTTTCTATCATGTCCCCTCTCCCTTCTTTTCTCAAGGGTATACATATTAAGCTCCTTTAGTCTTTCTTCAGATGTCTTCCGGTGCAGACCCTGCACCATTTTGGTTGCCTCCTCTGACAGCCTCCACTCTGTCTATGTCTTTGTGGAGATGGGGTCTCCAGAACTGCACACAGTACTCCAGATGGGGTCTCACCAACTGTCTGTACAGAGGGATAACAACTTCCTGTTTCTACTATTGATGCCCCTTCCTGTGCATCCCAGTGTCCCCCCAGCCTTCCTTACTGCCTTCTCACATTGCTTGCCCACCTTTAGGTCATCTGATATAATTACCCCCAGGTCCCTTTCTATTTTTACTGTTGTCAGTATCTCAGCCCCCATTGTGTACACTTCCCTTGGGTTTTTGTTTCCCATGTGCATTACCTTGCACTTCTTTGCATTGAATCGAACTGCCATACATTTGACCATTCCTCCAACCTGCCAAGTCCTCTCATCCTTTCCACTCCATCTTGTGTATCAACCCTGTTGCAGATCTTTATGTCATCTGCAAAGAGACATACTTTTCCTTCCAGTTCCTCTGCAATGTCACTTATAAAGACATTAAAAAGGACTGGTCCCAGTACTGAACCCTGCGGTACCCTGCTAGTGACCCTCCTTTCTTCACTGTGTACTCCATTTACTATTACCCTTTGCGTCCTGTTGTCTAGCCGATTTTTTTATCCAGGCTACCACCTTGAAACCCACTCCAAGGCTGGCTATCTTGTGTATTAATCTTTTGTGTGGGACTGTATCAAATGCCTTGCTGAAATTTAGGTAGGCCATGTCCACGGCCCCTCCCTGGTCTACTACTTTGGTCACCCAGTCAAAGAAATCTATTAGATTCGTCTGACACGACCTTCCCATCGTGAATCCATGCTGCCTTGGGTCCTGTGCCCCACTGGCCTCTAGGTACTCAACAATTCTTTCCTTCAGAAGTGATCCCATCATTTTCCCTACCACTGAGGTCAAACTAACTGGTATGTAGTTTTCTGCCTCTGTCCTGCTCCCACTTTTGTGAAGAGGAATCACATCTGCCCTCCTCCAGTCCTCGGGTACCACCCCATCCTGCCATGATTTGTTAAAGAGAGTAGTCAACGGTGTCACTAGTTCTACCCTTAGTTCTTTTAGAATTCTTGGGTGAATCCCATCAGGCCCCATTGCTTTGTCCACCTTCAATTGTATTAGTTCTTTCAGAACCCTTTCTTCTGTAAATGGACTGGTATCGACTGCTGTCTTCAGAGTGTTTCTCTTGTTTGGTTTAGGTAACTCCACCTCCTCTTCCTTTGTGAATACTGAGCAGAAATATTCGTTCAGTATCCCTGCTTTTTCACTGTCACCCTCTACCCACATTCCCTCCCCTTTATTAAGCTTCAGTATCCCTCCTTTGGTCTTTCTTCGCTCCCTAATGTACCTATAAAAGGTCTTGTCCCCCTTCTTAACAGAATTGGATATCCTTTCCTCGGTTTAGGCCTTTGCTATTCTGACTACCTTCCCAGCCTCTTTCTGCTTTAACTGATAAAGTTCTCTGTCCTGCTCCTTCCGTGTTTCCTTATTTCCTGAATGCTGTCCTTTTCTCCTTAACCTTCCCTGCCACCTCTTTTGAGAACCATAGCGGTTTTTTCCTCCGTTGTGTTTTATTGATTTGCTTTACACAAAGGCTTGTTGCCTCTGTGATGGCTGTTTTGATCACTCCCCATTGTTCCTCCACCACTCCTTCTTGCCTGTTTGCTAGTGCTTTTTGGAGGCACTCTCTCATTTTCCCAAAGTCAGCCCTCCTAAAGTCCAGTACTCTTGCTTTTGTATGGCTTGATTGTATGGCTGTGTTTATCGTGAACCACACTGTTTGGTGATCGCTTTTTCCCAGATGGCTACCCACTTCTAAATCTGAGATTCTTTCCATGGTACTTAATGAAGAAAGGTTGGTGAGCTTCCCTGGTGTCATGTAAACTTTTCTCTTTCAAAAAAATAGGTCCACGGAACCCATCCCTAGGATGCACCTGGAAATGAGAATTCACGGCTCACTGTGCCTTTCATGGTGAAAAATTACAAACCATGATAGTATACATTTTATACCAGAACTGAGCTTAATTGAGGGTGAGGAGCAAGAAGATGAGAGGTCAAAGCACTGAAGCCATTTACCAAATTGCAGCTGAAATGCATACCAGAAAATTAACCCAAATGGCAGGACCCAGTGCCACAGCCAGGCATCCTTTACTGTACCTTGATGCATACCAAAACAAAAGCTTGCTTGAGCCCCAGCTCCCTTACTGGGCCTATGGTCTCTGTTTGCTGATCAGGCCTTCATAAGTGAGTTACTAAGCCATGGCATAGGCCGCCTGTTTCCCCAGTTGGTCCCTTCTCATCTCTTATTCTGGCCAACCTAGTGTTCATGTAGGTCTTTTTATTTAAAACTTATATTTTAGTAAATTTTCAATTATTAAAAGAAACACCATTCTCATTCAGGAAACATTGTACAAAGTTCACATAAAAAAGCCTTTCTATGCCTATACAGGATGTCCCTATCTCCTAATGTTTCCCAAATTAGAGAGAAAGCCAACATGTATTAATCAGAATGATACTACCAAAATATGTTATGAAATTGTAGCCCAGAAGTGCATGGCTATTCACTAAACAGTTCAAAAATACAGCTTTAATGTTAAATATAGCCAGCCCTAAATATGGGACAAGGTGCCATGCTTATATCTAATGTAAATGGTGAAATCTAGAAGTAACTGGTACTGGGCACTTGAAAACTGTGCTTGAATGATTAAAAGTTAAACTTCATTAACTAAAAAACTCAAGGGCACAGTTAAACCCTTCTTTAATTATAACCTATACATTATAAGAAGTTTAACAGCATGGCTCAAGTGAACTGGGATATACACATAAAAAAACATGAAGTTTAAACTGATTGTCAAGCACTTGCAAAGCCCTGAGATAGTCCTTAGAATCAAAAAGACCACAATGCACACAAGACCAGCTGTCTGTTTACTTAACCTACTTTCTTAATGACATCAGTACTCACCCCAGTCCAGAGTGCTCAAATAACTGCTAACAATCTGAGCCTTTAACAAAGAAAGACATTTTTAACTGGCCATCATGGAGTGGAAACTTACAGTCCCCCTTGGTAGATATGAAAATAATACTGCAATGAAAGAAAGGAAAAGTTTTTTTCAGATTGTTGAAGCCTCCCAGCCCTTGCCCAGACCATCCCCATCTTCCTCCTGTGTGTCCTCCCTTCTCTGACGTGACTTCTGAAGGCCCACTGCTCTCTCACCTTGAGCCTCATGGGTCTGTAAAAACATACACTGAAACTTCTTACACACCACCCAAAGGTTTGCAGGGAATAGAAGTGTGTGTGAGATGTCAGACTCCCTTAAGACACCCCTCACTCTATCAAATTGTTTCTTCATTTGGGGAGTAGCATAACATACGTCTGGAAACAATACAGGGCTACCATCAGTTAGGAGGTGGTGGTGTCGTTTCACCAGTTGCAACAGCTTGTCTCCCATGACAGTTGAGTCCAGGGCTGCTAACACTACACGTGGGGCTTTGTCATTTTGTTGGCCCCGAGATCTGAGATGAAAAGCTTTAGTGATCTGGCATTTTCATACATCCTAGTGATCCTTCAGCTGCTCTGCTAGCCAATCTTTTAGGAAAAGTGGTAAATGGTTTACTTTGGTGCAACCTAATGTGGGAGAGACGGGGCCCTCTACTCAATTGATGCCACACAGCAGAGTTGCAGAGGTGGGAGATGAACAGATGCGGCAGTCCTTGGGTCAAAAAATTAGACCACTGTTGTCCTCTATCTCACCCATAAATAATAAATTTTTCACCTTAACAACTGGAATGATAACCATCAAAAATGCAATAAAAGGGCTAAAACAGAGGTTGATGACAGTAGGAGACAGTGATGTAGTGCGGCCTCTGTCAATATGCAAAAGACTTTAAGTTAACACACAACAGACTAGAAATTCTGGAAAATCAAGTCTGCTCCATGAATGTCCTATTCCTTGGCATTCTGGAAGTAACAGAAGGAAACTGTGTTCATGTAGGTTGAGTGGGATTTTTTTCTGGGTAGCTGAAGCACAAGAGGGATTCTCTCCACTGTGCAGCAACTACTTTATGGGGCTTTGCTCCTCTTCTTACCTGTTAGCCTTCCCTCTTCCTTGCACCATCAGGCATGCCTCCATTTTCTCTGATTTGTACTATGGGGTCAGACTCCTCCTTTCAAACTCTCCCTCCCTGCACAAGGTCAATCAGACTGCAAGTGACGTTTGTGATCTCATCTGCTGAGCCTCTGTCTGCAAGGGGTGGTAAGTGTGTGGGCAGTCAAGTTGGGCATGGCATCAGCTGCCAAGCTCAATTGGCCAGGGGTGTGTTGAGCAGTGTGGGTTGAAGTGACATTGGGTGGCTTGTGCCTACATGTGCCTCATCTCAGTCAAATCTGCTCACAATTGCAGTTTTGTAGCAATATACCTGTTTACACTGACAAAGCTGTTACAGACTGGTGTGGCTCACACAGGTGTAGTCTGCACTTGGTCATGTTTGAAGCCAGTGGGGTACACCACTTAAGGACAGCTGCATCTGCATTGGAGTTTTGCAAACTGCATTGTGGGACCCATCTAGAAGGAGTGCCCTAATTTATTGGGGCTGCTAAATTACCTTCTGGCAGTGATGTGTGATGTAGCCACCATTTACACTACACTTAAAAACATCCACTCCTGTTCAGCTCCTCCGTCTGGGAGAAGAGCAGAACAGCCACACTGGTTCAGTGCCTGCACACTATACACTCACAAATGTACCACAGTGTGACTTTCCACCCACCTACACAGGTGTAGTCCTGGCCAGTGTAAACGGGTCTTATGCTCCCCCTTCACCACGTTGCTGTAGAATGCTGCTCTGGCTAGTAGGAAGCACCTGTATGTCATGTGTGGGTGCAACAGAGTGGTACCAGTTTGAGTGCCAGCTGCCTGAATTGGAAAAAAAGAAAGTCATGCTGTATACAAGCAAATGATGCAACGTAACCTTTGGTTTTAATATAGATATTCCCTCTTCTGCTAGATGTTGCTAACCACTGCTCTCTTTGGGATGGTAGTATATAGGCCCACTTCAAGATCTGTAGCATTATTTTGTTTTTTAAAAGTCTGTTTTATAATAATGCTGATTGTGTGATGGGAGCCTGAGTTACATTCCTAGGGCCCCACTCTATATGAAGTGAAACATAAGAACTACAGTATGTACTCGCTGGAAATAAAAAAAAAAAGTTTAAAAAAGTAAGAACTAGTTTGAAGCTGTATTTTTGCACACTGAAAAAAACAAAACAAAAAAAGGTGTGTGCTAATTTGTTACACATTTTATTTGTAACTAGGTCTATGATCGGGACCTGACCACCGATGACTTCATGGGATCAGCAGCTCTTGTCCTTGGAGATCTCGAACTCAGCAGGTATGTCTTCAACTCCAGGTGAAGGAAGCAGTGTAGTGAAGCTACCTCTGCATCTCCCTCTCAATGTTTGTTTAACTGTCTTGCAAATATGATATCTCTGTACAGTTACTGTAAATAATTGCTGTTTTCTCTCTTGATTGTATGACCCTCTTCCTCTCCCCTCTCTATTGCATCTGTAAATTAGTTTATCTTTGTATCTCTGTATGTTAACTTTATGAAACCGCTTCAATAATTAAATAAACACAACCATACGTGGACCAGACAGATTTATATCATAATACCTGTCCAGAGTTTATAATTCTCCATTATAACCTGTGGGTTATAACGGCAAACACACGCCAAGTATCCCTTGGTCCATGCATGTGTTTGCTGCCGGTCTTCCTTTCCAACTTTATTTAGCTCAGCACACCCGCACACTTCATCACCTATGGCAGTTGGTGGTAAGTTAACTGAAACAAAAAACATTAACTGGGCTAATAAATGCTTAAACTTAAAAAAAATAAAAATAAAAAAAAAATGTCAGCAGTGAAACTCCGACCATGCTGAAACCTGCAGACAGCAGCTGCACAGGGATGTGGCTTTATTTTATGTAATTGCTGTGGTGAAAAAATGCTCCCGGCAATTATATAAAATAAAGCATGGGATGGTGTGTTTAACTCAAGATTTTACATACACTCTCAGTGCTGGATGCTTAAATACACCCCTCGAGCTTCGCTTTCAGGGTTTATGTAGCATCCAACACCTCAGGTGTGTGTAAAATCTCATTAAACACACCACACCTCGTATTATCCTACATGTTATGAATTCTACTCTGAAAGAGATTTTGTTTCTCCAGTGACTTCAGGTTAGCTTTATCTGTATCAGAAGGACAATAATAAGCAGTAGCTTAGCTTTATTCTACTGGTGGGGCAACACTCTGCATTGGGTACTGTTATTGGAATCCTGGATACAAGCATTACATACATAGATACATAGACGGTGTCAGCAGATAAGGGCCTATGGCCCACCCAGTCTGCCCATTTGAGCTTGTAAGTTCAGTTTATGTTTTCCTAGAAGTCTGTTGCCCCTCACCCTGACCTCCAGAATTCCTTTATGTCTATCCCATGCATTCTTAATTCCCGTGATTGTTTCAGCCCCACCACTTCCTCTGGCAGGGTGTTCCACTTGTCCATCACCCGTTCTGTGAAGAAATTCTTCCTCATGTTTCCTCTGAATCGTCCTCCTCCAACTTCATCCCATGCCCTAGTCCTGGAACATCTTTTTCGCTAAAATAGTGTATTCCTGCACCCTGTTCCTCCCTGTGAGATACTTGTATGTCTCTATCATATCCCTTCTCCCTCCCTCTCCTCCAGGGAGTACATGTTCAGTTCCTTCAACCTGTCTTCATAGGACTTGTGATGCAATCCATGCACCATCTTTGTTGCCCTCCTCTGAACCTTCTCTACCGTGTCTATGTCCTTACGTAGGTATGGTCTCCAGAACTGTACACTGTACTCCAGGTGGGGCCTCACTAGTGTCTTGTATAGCAGAATTATGACCTCCCTTTCCTGCTGGTGATGCCCTGCCTATACATCCCAGCATCCTATTTGCTTTACCTGCTGCCTTGTCACACTGTTTCCGTACCTTGAGGTCATCAGAGATGATAACCCCAAGATCCCTTTCCTGCTTGGTGCATGCTATATCCTCACCTCCCCCAACTGATATATTGTGCCAGGGTTTTTGTGCCCCATATGCATTACCTTGCACTTCTTTGCATTGAATTTCAACTGCCAAACCCCTGACCATTCTTCAAGTTTCTGCAGGTCCCTTCTCATTCTGTCTACACCCTCTGGTGTGTCTACTCTGTTACAGAGCTTTGTGTCATCAGCAAACAGTGAAATTCTGCCTTCTAGGTCCTGTGCAATGTCACTGATGAAGATGTTGAATAGGACCGGTCCCAGCACTGATCCCTGTGGTACCCCACTGGTCACTCTTCCCGCTGTGGAGTGACAGCCATTTACCACCACCCTCTGTGTCCTGCCACCCAGCCAGTTACCTACCCACCACACTACTGTCCTGCCCACAACCATATTCCTCAGTTTGTATAATAGTCTTCTATGTAGCACAGTGTCAAAGGCCTTGCTGAAGTCCAGATAGGCCATGTCCGCTGCCCTCCCCTGATCCACCTCCCTAGTCACCCAGTCAAAAAATTCAATGAGGTTGGTCTGACATGACCTCCCCCTGGTGAAACCATGCTGCCTTGGGTCCTGTAGCCCATTGACAACCAGATGTTCCACCAATCTCTCCTTCAGTAGTACTTCCATGATCTTCCCCACTACCGAGGTGAGGCTGACTGGTCTGTAGTTCCCTGCTTCCTCTTTGTTCCCCACTTTTGTATAAGGGGACTACATCTGCTGTCCTCCAGTCTATGGGTACCTCCTGTTTCCAGTGATTGGCTAAACAGGATAGCCAGAGGTTCAGCCCCACCTCTCTTAGTTCTTTAAGGACCCTGGGGTGCACCCCATCTGGCCCCATTGCTTTATCAACTCTTATTACTTCCAGTTCCTTCAGGACCCTTTCTCGTGTAAAGGAACTTGTGTCCATTTCTGCACCATTCTCACCCCTTGTACTCCCTTCAGACCCATTACCCTCCTCTTCCTCAGTAAAGACTGAGCAGAAATACCTGTTCAATATGTCAGCTTTACTGTTGTCATCCTCCACGCCGCCCCCATCCTCCCCTTTCAGTCTCACTATCCCTCCCTTTGTCTTTCTTTTTTCACTTATGTACCTGTAAAAGGTTTTGTCCCCTCTACCCACTGATTTTGCAATGTGTTCTTCTGTCTGAGCTTTGGCTTCCTTACTGACCTTCCCTGCCTCCCTTTGCTTCTCCTGGTACTTCTCCCTATCCCCTTCTGCCTGTGTCTTTTGTATTGCCTGAATGCAATCTTTTGGATTTCACTTTCTTTGCTACCTCTTTGGAAAACCATAATGGTCTCCTCTTCCTTTTCCTTTTGCTAACCTGATTAATGCATATTCTGTTGTTCTTGTAATCCCATTTAAATACTGCCACTGTTCCTCAACCCCTGATTCCTGTCCCATTCCCCTAATGCCTCATTCAGATATCTCCCCATTTTCCAAAGTCTGCCCCCTAAAATCCAGGATACGTGTTTTTTGTGGTTTGGTTCTGCTCTTTCTGTCATTTCAAACCACAGTGACTGGTGGTTACTGTTCCCAGGTGCTCCCCACTGTTGCCCCATCACACTGTCCCTGTTTGTGAGCACAAGGTCCAGTATTGCTCTTCTGCCGAGTTGGTTCCATGACCAGTTGTTGAGGAAGGCACCTGAAGGGGAGTCCAGGATAAATCTGCTCCTAGTTGATGCTGCTGCTGGGATGCTCCAGTCCACATCTGGAATATTGAAGTCTCCAACCAGTACTACCTCACCTTGTCTTCCATCCTTTGGATGGCTAGCATCAGCTCCTATCTGTTTCTTCCTCCTGGGCTGGTGGTCTATAGACCACACCTGTGCGGATGGCTGTTCCCATTTTCCTTTCCAGCTTAACCCACAGTATCTCTCCCCCATTTTGTTCCTCCTGGATCTCTGTGGCCCTTATGTCATTTTTCACATACAGTGCCACTCCTCCTCCCTTCCTGCCTGCTCTATCTCTTCTGAATATGTTGTAGCCAGGTATGGCCATCTTCCAGTCTTGGTTATCATTACACCAGGTTTCAGTAATGGCCACAATGTCCAGGTCTGACTGCACCATGACAGCCTCCAGATCTTCAATCTTGTTGCTAAGGCTCCTGACATTTGCACACATGGCTTTCCATGATTTGACCTCCCTAGACTGTTTCGCTGTTCTACTCCAGCCCCTTCCTTGGTTGTCCTTTATCCCTGGTTCTCCTTGCTGTCTGCCCTTCTGCTGAATTTTGCCCCTTTTCTGCCTATCCACCTCTTGGGCACTAATCTCTATCTTTTGCACACTGCTTTGCAGAGATGATCACCTCTGGTTCACTGGTTCCACTGCTAGCTGTAGGGGATGAGCAAGTAGGTACCATCCTTGCTGGCCTGCTACCCCTTTGCTAGTTTAAATGCTTGTCAATGTAGCATTTAAACTTATCATTGAGTGATTACATTTGCTTTGGGGGGGGATGCAGCCCAGTTGGCACCATCCATGGTTGTCCCTGAGGACTAGTGAAAAGTGAGTACTTTGGGATAAATGAAAATAACAACTAGCAAATTGTATTCCTTCAGACAAGGTGTGCTCCTGTGCAACAGTAATGGTCTGTGCCAGCCCAGCCTAACTAATATCACCAATGCTGGATCCTATCGGAAGCAATTCATTTCAATTCTTCTCTTATTTATAAAATGTCTTTCACACACCATGGTATCACAAAGCCCTTAACTCATTCTATCTTGTGCGGCCATTTTGGGTCGGGTTAAGCAATGGATGGTTCTGATGCCATATGGCGCTACCAGTAAGAATGGGTTTTAACAGAGGATAACAAAATAGCATCCAGTAAATGCAATAAACAAATGGATCACAGTTGTAGTTAACTACCGACGAAGGAGCCTGATGAGCAGGGAACTTTTCTGCGAGGTGCTGGCATAAGCTAACGGCGGGAAAGAACTGGAAGGCAGGTGTGAGGGACCGCCCCTTTATACCGACGTCTCCTGATGCCGGTCACCTGATGTGGAGGCAGTCCCTCGCCAGAGACTGCTAGCTATAAATTTTTCCATGGGGTCCTGCCACCTGCCGACGTCAGTCCTATATGTAATTATCTACTGCAAGAGCCTCTCTCAAAGATCTACTGTTACGGTAAGTTCTTACGTAACTGTACTTTTATCTGAACTTTGACAGTGTGGTGCATAATGAGCTTCTGGGTAAACTACACCAGTATTGTATGCACGAGGCATACATGGGGGGGGGCGGTTGCTAAGTGGTTAGGAGGCTTGAAGCAGTTGGTCATGAAGCACAGGCACTACTTAAGTGGAGAGGGACACTAAACAGCATATTTCAAGATCAGTGCTTGGGCCACTGTTCAGTATTTTCGTAGGGATCAGGACACTGGAATTTCCATCAGGCTGCTTGAGTTCAACTAAGTAAAAACAAACTTAGAGGACCTAAGAAAGTGGGTGTTTGTGGTTGGACTCTTGGAGTCTGAGATTCATTTTAGGCAAATTCAAGGTGCTACATTTAAGACAGAAAACTGAGGTAGGGCCTACACACTCTGTGGAGTCTCCTTGTTATAGTGGAAAATGAGAATGACCAACAGGCCATAACAAACAAGGAGCAGAAGCAAGACAAGCAGTGCAGAGCCACTGTCAAAAGGACATGAAGGATACGGGGGCTGTTAACAGAAGGTAACCAGCAGGGCAGGGGAAGTAATCATGCAAATTTACAAAGCCTGGTTAGATCCAATCTGAAATACTGTGCACTGTTCTGGGCTTCTCAGTGCATAAAGAATGCTGAGGTGTACAACTGGGTGCAGCACAGGGTCAAGAAAATGAGGGGTTCGGAGCACAAGAGCTGCGAGGAGAGGCTGGTGGCCTTTGGCATATTCACCTTGAAGAAAGGAAGCTGAGAAAGGACAGAAATGAAATATAGTCTTCCACATACTCAAGGGTACAGAAAAGTAATAACGCAAGGACTAAATTGTGCAGAAAGTTCACTTTAACCAGCAGATTAAAAGCCATGGCCCAGATATTCAAACTGCGCCAGGCTGTGGCACAAGCCAGGGCGCAGCTCAACTTTGTTGCGCAAGGGTATGGCCAGGGCAATATTCAACAGAGCTGTGCTATGGCGCAACTGCTTTGAATATCGCACCTGGCCACCCCCACTGTGCATGGTGCAGTGGCACTGCGCCAGCGCAAGTGGTCAGAGTGGAGCATTGAGATGCAGTGGCGCATGTGCCATTGTGCCATGCACAGCACCTGTGATATTCAAAGGGGGACATGCAAATGGGGCCATAATTTATGCAAGGCGCACAGGGGGCCATTTTCATCTGATTACGGTCCCATTTGCATGCCATTAACATGCAGGTGCACCGATCCTCGATGACTTGCGCCTGGCGCCCTGCCAGGCAGCAGCCGCTGGGACCGACGCCCTGCAGCCCAATCGCAGGATGTCCCGTGGTGACAAAGAACGCGTCCGACATCCCTGGTGTCCAGTGGATCGCACGGAGTCGGTCACGGGCATCACTGTACCTTCAAAGTCCAATATCCCTGGTGGTCCAGTGGATTGCATGGAGCCCGATCTCGGCATCACTGTATCCCCTCAAGTCCGCCATCCCTGATGGTCCAGTGGACCGCACGGAGCCCAACCGCTGGCGGCATTCATCACCCCCAAGTCTGATATCCCTGCTGATCTAGTGACCCCCACCCCACCTGCCCACCGAGCCCCACCAGCCCGCCTCCCATCAGCCAGTGGGCGGCAGCACCACCCGCCTGCCCTGCCGACTGACAGTTTTATAGGGATGTATCTATTGATTGGAGTATGAGCCAATGAGCATGCAGTCCATATTGTATTGGTCAGTCCAGATATGTGAATGAATTCATCTACATATCTGGACCGACTAGTACGGTATAAGGCATGCCCATTGGCTCAGTGCCTGAACCAATGCGGCAGCCCTGCCGAGCTGTCAGTCGGCGGGTAGCATGGGGTGGCAGGCAGGGTGGTGCTGCCACCGCCGCTGACGGGGAGGGAAGCGAGTGGTGGGCCAGTGGGTGGGTGGGGGGTCCACCAGATCACCAGGGATATTGGACTTGGGGGTGATGAATGCTACCCACGATTGCTCCATGTGGTCCACTGACCACAAGGATAGTGGACTTGGGGTTTAATGATGCCCGCGATCGGGGCATGGAGGGCACCGCCAGGTGGTAGAACAGGTGAGGCCAACCACAGGTGGCAGCTGCTGTGTTGCACCCTGCAATGTGGCAGCTCACCTGTGGGTGGCCATCACTTGTTCCTTTTTTTAGGCATAACTTTGTGCAGGCGCACGCAGGCAGGGGTTGTGCATGCATAACTCTGCACGGCCTGGGCTGAATATCGGGCTGTGCAGGTTATGCATGGGCACGTCCCCCCTACCTGTGCCTGCATTGATTACTGATGCGCCCCAGCGCATCGGGATTTGTGCGGCGCACTTTTCCCTTTTAAATATTGCACCGGGGTGCATCAGTGGGTTGTGCATGGCGCAACCCTTTTGAATATCTGGGCCCATTAGTACTGTTTGATTCCTGTCAGAAGAATTCAGTGCACATTAGCATACCAATCAGCACACATTGACATTTTATATGCTTAGTAACCCAAAGCAATCTGGCAACACAAAAGTTTAAAAATATCTGTGTTAAGACTGAGGCACTGAGCAAGGAGCCAGGCAAACTATTAGAGATACTTACTTTATTCTAGTATTCAGAATCATGGATTAAAAAACAAACAAAAAAACAAGCTAATTTGTAGTGCCATGGAGTTGGGGGTACCACAAAAGAAATGGGGACCCTTCCCTCGAGCCGGGGATCTGGATTATTTTTTTCTCTCTTTTGTTTCCTGTTCTACCCCTCCTCTGCCTGCTATCTACCAGACCCCTCCCTAGCCAGTGTCCAAGTGTGCTGCTGGCCCCAAATCAAAAAGGAGTCAGCCGAGCACCCATGGGAGGAGGCAGGGTCACCACAAGTTTGAGGCCCTTTTTCAGCTATTCCGTGCGCCACTGTGCATGAGGAGGGGGGTGCAGTGGGCTATAGCCCACAAGAAAATTTGCACCATGAGCACTGAGCAGGACCAGGGAACAAAGGCCCATAGGAGAGCACTAGGAGGGAGAGGTTAGCAGCAAGGATGCGGGCTCTCATAACATATCAATTAGAGGGCAGGGCTGGACAAGGCACTACGCAAGGCAAGGCCGTATTAATATTCATAAGAAAGGTGGAACCTGGGCAGTGAGTCCCATAGAACCAGGCACAGAGGCAGCTATTAATATTAATGAAATGGGGAGGCTCTGCAGAAACAGCCTGAGGAGAGAAAGACCCTTAAAGGCACAGCACCCTCTGCGGAGGGGGAATTATCTGATGGCCCTAGGTTGGCAAGGCAAGGCAATTTTATTTTATTTTTATGGTGCCCAATCCATGAGGCTCAGGGTGCCTAACATAAAAGCAGTTGGGGGGGAAACAAATAAAACATGCAGTATACAGCTACTATACATAAATAGGCCCAAGCAGGGCTAGAGATTTTCTCCTGCTACTACCAAGACATAGGCACCAACTATGAGACTGTAGTGACTGGGTACTTCAATACTGACTGAGCTTCAAGCTCCAGTAACACATCTAGGGATGCAGTAAATAACTTGTACCTCACGCAGGTTGTAGAGGAAAGTACCAGACACAACTGCTGTACTGTTAAGCAGATCACCATTTTAGATTTTAACGTGGGGGAGACAGCTGCTGGTCAGAGTATCTGTGGGGGCGGGGCCATGGACTGAGTTGGGGAGGGGCCAGTTGCTGAAAGGAGTGGTGTCAGGGACACGTAGGCCATGCATGTGCACCACAAGCTAAACTGGACTAGAACAGATCAGAATCGGGTAGGAAAATGGTACACATCTGTTGTGTTGTCAGTTGCAGTATTAATGAAAACTAGTCTGCTAGAGTGCTAGTCACTAGAGCTAGCTGCCCTCCTACAGAGTACCATGACTGCTAGGTTAGTTGTTGGTCTTCCCTAGATAGGGACAAGCTTCGGCTTCTACCAGCTGCCTCCTCCTGAGACTGAACCTAAATAACTGCAACTCTTATCTACCCCTACAAATTCTCCCCTCTTCCTCTTTGCCTTACCTGCCCTCCTTTGAGCAGCATGGCTTGCAGTCCTCCATGTGGACACCCCAGACGCCACATGGATAGATGCCACATTCTTGCTTTGTGGCGCTCATGCTTCAGGATCACTCATGCAAGTGGTTGCTTGGTCCTCTAGGTGTTAAGTAGGGAGTGCTCAGCTCCTATTGGTCTCTTGCCATGCGTGGTCTGGCGTTCCAGCCACTGGCACAGATGGACAGAGCTCCATTTCTGCCTTCAGGTCCCTCCTACTGCAGCCCTTCTCCTACTTCCCCAAACTCCACAAACACAGCAATCAAAGCAACATTTATCCAGCGA
The DNA here is from genome assembly GCA_016271365.2 of Neoceratodus forsteri. Lineage (NCBI taxonomy): Eukaryota > Metazoa > Chordata > Ceratodontiformes > Ceratodontidae > Neoceratodus > Neoceratodus forsteri. Next base: position 412,915,804 of record CM028129.1, on the reverse strand, counting down.
TGTGGTTGTAAGCATAGAGGGAAAAAAAGGGGAAAAAAATCAAACAATTAGTGCCAGCTCCTCTTCGTGCACCACCCCAGCCACATGGTAGTGAGCTGCAGGCCCAGACCTTTTTGTAGTCCTTAGGTTCACAGCCCTTATTGGTCTCCTGCTGCCATGTGGTCTGGCGTTCCAGCCACTGACTCCGGCGGAGCGAGTTACACTCACACCCTCAGATCCAATCCTCTGTAGTCTTCCTCCCACTTCACCAAACTGCACAAATACAACAATCAAAGCAGCATTTCTTTGGCAATGTGGTTGTAAGCAGAGATTTATTTATTTATTTTTTTAATTCAGACACTTAGTTCCAATCCCGCTTTCTGTACCTCCCCCAGCCACTCTGCAGAGCAAGTTCCTGTCCCCTTTGCCCGGGTCACCTCACACCTTGGTTCAGTGTGCCTATACAAGTCACCAATTTGTACACAAACACCTGGAAATGAGCCTCAACTCAGAGTGCCTTTGCTCATCACCAGTTTGTACATCAGTAAATAAATTCAGTTGCCTTTATATGCTCTCAGTTTGCCTCCTCCTTTCACACAAAACATCCAAACCAAAACTCAAAAATGCAAATATTGTATATTTTCAGGTATGACTGAGCCTCCACCACAACAGGTTTGGCCTGCCTTGGGAGGTTGACCTCCCCAGAGAACCACTGCTGTAATAAACTACTTCTGTGATCAATGTGCCTTCACCTTGTTTGATGCATAGATGATTTTAAACTACCATTATGAATTAATGGATTTCCAGAAAAATGTCCTACACTCAGTCAGCAGTGAGTTTACTAAAGCAAGGCAGCCGGCCTTTCTTAAACCATAATCCAGAAATGCAGCACTCCTCATGAAACACAGACCAAACAGAAGTCAACTAAATTGTTGCTTTATTTGACATACACAGAGCGAGCCCCTAGCACCTTGGCTTCAATCCTTCACACTGTCTATGTCAAATAAAGCAACAATTTAGTTGACTTCTGTTTGGTCTGTGTTTCATGAGGTGCACTGTGCAACCCCAAGGTGGCACTACCCCAGGGGCTACTACCCCTGCCTGCGAAAATACTAGCAGGTTGAGAGGCCTAGGTCCAATGGCAGGTGCCTCCACCGAGAGGTCGGGGTTAAGACAGTCTGGTATGACTTGGTCACAGCCCTCTGGGACTCTGTAACCCCCCTTTCTTCCCACTAGTGGCCTACACAATATATCAGCAGTACCTTCACAGTATACACTTACTCCCAGGACTGGTTCGATCAGCTTGACTCTGGAGACCCCCTGTAAAGTAAGATACAGTAGTACAACAGCCACTGTACTGTATTTCAACACAAACACGTATCTCAGGCAGTGTAACTTAGCTAAACGACAAAATCTGATTTATTTAGGGGATAGTAACAAGGACAAGGGGAAATCAGGTTATATGATTTAGTCTTAGTATTATTCAGAGTACTGTGCACAGGACTAGAGTCCCTATAAGTCGCTGTCACTGGGTACCCAGGATGGCGGGGGAGGCTAGCCAGGATCGGTGCAGCTGGTTGGAGGCCTGAAGATGAAAATACTTGCACAATACCCAATTTGTAATCCTGTGCCAGTCGGCTCAGTTCATGTATCAAGAAAGAAAATCAGTTGAAATCCTTGCAATTCCACAAATTAGTTGGCAGGGAGCTACCATGATTTTTACTCACAACCTTGGCTGGACACCTTTCACACAGTGAGGGACACAGGCTTGTGAGCTGGACACACCCCACACATTTATATGAAAAAAAAAAGGTTACTATACCAGGCAGCTGCTTTCTTATCCCGATCACACTTACTGCCAACCCGGGAAATCACGATGCAGCTTCACTCTCCTGACAGACCAAGTGCGATGAAGCAGTTTCTCCAGTCCTACAGGATAAGCCTGGTTCCTGGCCACACAGCCTCTCCTCTTCTTCCACACACAGCGGATTAAGTCCAAATCACCATGGCGAACGAACCACCCGACTTTTGGCCTCCACACATGCTTCCCACACGAAACACTGCAGCGCAGAAGCCCGGAGCTCCTTACTCAGTCACGGCCACAACAAATCTGCCTTCTTGGCTACTGGGCAGGGAATTACCATCTGGCGCCACCCGACCCAATTGGAGGGCTTCAGATGCCAGTCACTTGTAACTTCCCCCATTGGTGCAAAAAGGCACCACAGTATAGAACTTCACTTCCCAGAATTACTGGCCATATCCCCCATTGGCAATCGGCTCCCGAGAGAGTCCTAATCCTGGTTGGTTGCTCATTACTCCATTTTAAGCGCCCCTCCCTCCTGATTGGATCCAGCTTACAGTTCCAATCCAAAATGGAAGGGCGAAGCACACAAAGTCCCAGCTGCAAGAAAGGCAGGTTAGATGAACTACATTCCCACTAATACTCTAAATGGTATGGGGCACACGGTTACTTCTCAGAAAGTGCTCACTCTACCCAGTTAGTGACATCAGAAACAGAGCAATTTGTCAGCAGCTCGAGTGGGACTTGATCAGGGAAACACACAGCCCCTGTAAAGTAATCTTGCCTGCAAGCAGACAGCTCTTAAAGAGACATTACTAGAGGCTCTAAAAGCACTCGCTGATAAACGGCTTAAACGCCGAACACCATTCAGGCTAGGAGCACTCAGCCAGCTCATGGAAGGCCTCTGGGAACCCCGATTTGCAGAGGGGTTACACCTATATTTCTGGATTATGCATTATGAATGAATAACTGACCACAGTGACTGAGCAGTTAAATCAAGATGTTCTGGGGGAGGCCAACTACTATACTATAATAGGAGGATTAAATGTTTTTTTTTTTTTTTTTTTAAAGCATTGCAAACAAAAAAAAAACAAAAAAAAAAACACTGAGCTGGCCAAGATTCAAACATGTGCAATATGAGGGTTTTACCATGCCGCAGTGACAGCGGACACTGAGACATCCCCGACAGCTGCATTGCCGAGTGTCGGTAATGCAGTGTCAGGGATGCCTCTGTGTTTCCAATGGGGGGCTGTGGCCCTCAAACCCCCCATGTGAGGGGCTATGTCCCCAACACCCAATGGTCTCTAGGATTCTAACTCAGAGTCAGAGTCGGACTGGGTGGAGGGTGAAACACCCTGAGAGGCAGTCCCTTGGCCGTGCAGTGACCATCACAGTGACATGTGATTTTGCCCAAATCCTGTCGCTATGATGGTCTTCGCCGTCGGGGAGTCACTTTGGCGATGGTATACCCAGTGGGTGCACTTATACAGGGCTCCATGCTTTGAAGGGCCCGGGTGTAGTTCTAAGGGGGGGGGAGAAGGAGTCTAAAGCCCCCTAAAATTCTGTTTTTCCTTAAATGAGCTGAGCTCATTGGTGGGGTGGCTGAGAAGGGTGGCACTGGCAGTTGGTTTTACAGTACTGAAACAAAAGGCAGAAATGTGGGAACCCCCAATAAGTCGCATCACCTTTAAGTGCAAATGCCATCTAATAGGGAACAGGAGGGGATCAGGCTACTGGCTTTTCAGAGCCCAAATATAATCTTCCCTCTTTTAGACACTGATATGAAAAAGAAAATCAGTTTGGGGATGAAGTGCTAGAGGGAGGATGCCACCAGCATAACAAGCAACTGCACAGCACCAGCTCTGTCACAACAGTCCTTCCTTCCACAGTTTTACTAAGACAGTGCTTATCACATCCCCTTAGCATCCAACCAATCTGCTTTCCATCTTAGCCAGTGCCACTTGCCCAAAAGTGGAGTTTGATACACACCCCAACTTGCCCCTTGGGTGGAACCTCAGTCTTCATCTCCCTGGGGTGGGGGGCCTGCCAGGTTCCTGTACTGTGGCAGGAGAGAGGAATCTGACTGGCCAGCAAGTCATTCAGCCAGGGGAACCCTCAGGAGAGATTTTCAAGAAGTGGGGCGACTCACCCCCGCCCCAGCCCTTGCACTATGTACCACTGACCAATGCCAGTAAAAGTTACCCATCCACTGCAAAGCATACTTGCTTCTCTCCGTCTTCCTCCTTCGTGTGATGACAGTGCAGCTGGCCTGCTGCTTAGAGTCCTCAATCGTGCCCTCCCTTATCCTTCAGTCCTCTGTCTCCACTCTCCAGCACAGCTTGCAGTGCTCTCTTCTCAGCTGTACACTGGACATTACCCTAGGCTCCCCCCCAGCTACTCACCCGCCCAATCAATAAACAAAAAAAGAGTCCCTTGCGGTTTGCGTGTCCGCGCATAAAACAGAACTCTTCTCTTGTTGTCATCACTTGAATTGACACTGTCTGACTCCCGTGACATGCATCTCAGATTCAGTCTCTCCACCGGACCTTCCAACTGTCCCCTTGCCGTGTTTCCCCACTTTCCCGCCTCTGATCTCAGTGACCTGCGCGGCAATCTGGCATGCAGTTGCAGACTTCTCCCGCTCACAACTTAATGATGTCGCAGGGTCTACCATGTTGCAACTAGTCCTGCCCCTGCCGGCCTTCCTAACCAATTGCAGAGTGAGCCGCAGTACCTCCCCCCAAGTCCTGCCTAGCACGCTGTGCACACTGAGACTTAAGTTTTTTTGGCAGGAAGATAGGACATGATGACTGAACTTGTTGCTGCTGCTGTGAGCGAGGGGAGGTGATGATGATGAGTGGGGTGCCGACTCGAGTGCCGGCAGGCAGCAGCAACACTTGACTTTAAAAAAAAAAAAAAGACTGGCTGCTAGCTGCAAGGAGGGGCAGCAACACACCACCACCCAACAGCAGAATATTACCCTGACTTGCAATGCAGGCCCCCCAAATGGCACCCCTGCTCTGTTAAGGGCACAATAATAGACTGGGTACTAACAACTAAGCCAGACAGGATTACCAAAGTACAGGTACTACCTGACGCACTGAGTGATCACTCCCCAGTACTAGTTGAATGGATCTCCAAATACAACAAATAATCACCAAAACTCGTAGCATGTAGGGTATTGCGAGGTAATTCGTTAGCTGCCATTAGGCAACATCTGGTGCAAGCTGACTGGAGCCATATGGACTACATCAATGATGTGGACCAGGCCCTGGATTTCCTTAAAAGGGAGATTACACAGGCAGCGGACAAATTTGCACCCATCAAAAAGTGCTTGATTCAAGGTAGGCCAGCAGAATGGCTTACTCCAGATCTACTGGAACTAATGCGCCATAGAGACAGCACCTAGGCCAAAGCTAAACTGTCTGCTAGCCCCATGGATATCTAGGCCTACAGGGCAGCTCGCAGCAAATGCACACATGCAGTTAGGGAGGCCAAAGCCAGTTTCTACAAAGAAAAGCAACATAAAGTTTGGGGGGATGGCAACAGGTTATGGGGTTCCTTAAAAGAGCTACTTGGGAACACTGACAAGAGCGTGCCGCAGCTTATCACATGTGGTGACTCCCATACTTCTGACCTCAAGGAAATGGCTGACATCCTCAACAGTGCCTTCACAGACCTAGGCCAATACCTCAACACAATTAACTCCACCATACTGCATGCCTAACCCAGTGCTCCTCCACAGGCCCCTTCTAGCTCCCCACCTCCCAAGGCTGCACATACTAACCACCCTAAGTTTTACTTCAGAACAATAACAGAGTCAGAAACTGCCAAATACGTCAAGCAGATACTTGACAAAACCAGGGTAGGGAGACACGCAATTGACATGAAGTTAATCACCTCAACACTGGACATCCTGAAATGCCCACTCTCCAAACTGTTCAGTCTCTCCTGCCACTATTCAAAATTTCCCGCCATCTGGAAATATGCAGTCATCACCCCAGTACATAAGGGAGGTGACAAAGCATATATTATAAACTACAGGCCTATCTACATTGTCTCCCCACTATCCAAGGCACTGGAATGAATAGTAGCTGACCAGCTGGTTAAATACCTTAACAGGTACAACCTTCTGTGTCCCCAGCAGCACAATACTGTCACTGCCCGTCTAGAATTCACTAACTCGTTACACAAGGCTTTTGATAAGGGTGACATTTTTCAGGTCAATTTTCGTTGACTTGACCAAAGCATTTAACCTTGTCAACCCCTCACTACTATTGGGCAAACTTGCAGAAATAGGACTAGCCAGGGAAACTGTGTGGTATTTTGAGAACTACCTTACTGGCTGAACCCAACAAGTAAACATTAATGGAATACTGTGAGACTCTAAGGCTGTATCAGTGGGGTTCCCCAGGGATCAGTCTTGGGACCACTATTGTTTAGCTTGTTTATTAATGACTTGCCAAGTACCTGTGAAGATGCCCATATCTTGCTCTGCACAGATGATACATTCATCTTTACCAACCGCCCTAAGCAACAAACTGCCATCCACACCCTGCAGATTAATTTCTACTTGTTGGAGCATGGGTTTTGATGGAACAAGCTGCTCTTAAACTGCAAAAAAATGACATTCGCCAGCCAACAAAGGAAGAACAAACTCCAACCGTTCTGCATCACTAACCAAGTCGGTGAGATACTAGAATAAGTATTCACTTTCAGATACCTAGGTGTGCATCTAGACAGTGCGCTAACCTACACAAAGCATATAGATCATGTCATCAACTTAGTAAACAAAAAACTAGTGGTACTGTACAGACACGAGCTGTATGATGGCTGAGACTAGGAAACTCGCAGTAGCTTCCTTGGTGCTCTCCTTTGTGGATTATAGGCTGGTAATCTATGGAACAGCCACTGATACCAATCTCAGTAGAATCAGAACACTTCTAAACAAGGCCTGTCTTGTCCTAGATGCAGATAGGCTCACGCACACCTGCAACCTGTACCAGAGGACAAACTGGCTTACACTAGATCATAGACTGCAATTCCAAACCTACCTGCTTGGTAAGAAAGCTTTATTAAGGCTAACCCCGTCCTACCTCCAATCCCTACTATACACCCCTGTAACCCACCACTCTATGAGGAGTGCCACCAGAAACACTCTTTACATCCCAAGATGTAGGACCAACCAACCAATGAGCGCTTTCCCATCCTGGGCACCTTCATAGCTGAATGAACACCCCACCAAAATACTGGATTTACCAAAGCTAAGCCAATTTAAGTCAGCACTTAGGAAACACTTCACTCTACAGCAGGACCGTCAATGTAACCACTAGGAAACTCACCCTTGACTGTAATTGGGTACCCCCCCCCAGAATTGTTATGGAACACTGCTGACAAAGCCGCTCCCATGCTGCTACCCTAACACCTAGACAATGCTCCTGTGCTGCTGCATCTTTGGTATCTGATTATGGGAGCTCGCTCCTAGTGACTATGTCTTGTAAGGTTTTTGTATGTTTTCTCAGGTCTTGCATGATCCACAACTCCCATGTCTTCCCTTGTAATGTAATTTCTGTACCTGACGTATGTCCTCCATTGTATTGTAATAATTGTATCTGATGTGAAACCTTTGTAAACGAGTTCTGCTGAAAGGTATGCTTTCTGAATATTCCAAATAAATATTAGAAAAAAAATAAATATAATACTATAAAAACAGATAAAACTCTAATTAAATTAGCTCCAATTAAATTAACTCTGGTCAGGATCAAATATCAAAGGGGAATGTCAAAGACCTTTTTTTTTTTTTTTTTTTTTAAATAGAGATTTTTCTGTAGGTTTTCTCCCACCTGAGGCCCCGGCACATAACCATACGTGCATGTGGAGCCATGCACGCACACCGGAAGCCAGCTCAGCCCCATCTACCCACCTGTACTGCTGCCCCCTCCTCGCCTACACTACCCTTCTGGACCTCCATCCGATGGGGGTGTAACTAAGAGGGGGGCAACAACCCACCCCCACCACCCCCGGGAGAGGAGAGCAGCTTGCTGGCTTGCTCAATCCTGCCCTCCTGTGCTGGCATCCTGACAACCCAAGGTCATTTCCAACCCAGGTTGATAGTGTGGCATGAGGTAAGGTATCCAATGCCTCAGCCCTCAGTGCCACCAGACCGGCCCACATTTAGACCCTTCTTAAATAACTCAACTATTGGAGCCTCCCTCACAACAGCTGGAAACGAGTTCACGGGCTGGACCGATGACTTCAAATGCCCAGTTGCCTGATGTTTTACTCTGGCCCTGGGAACAGTGAGGAGGCCTGTAGTTGAGGAAGGGAGGGAATGGACAGAGTTGGCTGGTTTTAGGAGATCAGCCAGATAGCCCTTGCCCAGCCCATATCGAGCCTTACAGGTGAGCAAGCATGCCTTGAAGATGATCCTTCACCTGACAGGCAGCCAGTGCAGAGCCCGCAGGACTGAGGTCACATGACTGGACCTAGACAGGCATGTCAGCAACCTAACCACTGTGTTCTTCACCAGCTGCAGCCAGCATAGTGTCCCTCCAGTGACCCTGAAGTATACATGCATTACAATAGTCAAGCCTGGAAGTAACAAAGCCATGCACTAGTGATGGCAGATCTTCAGGCAGAACTAGAGGTTTAATCCTGGGGATATTCCTCAAGTGGCAAAAACCACTTTGGACCACAGATGACAGCTGAGCTTCAAGTGTCAATCTGTCATCCAGGATAATGTCATGATCCCACACCCTAGCAGAGGCCAACAACAGAGCTGATCCTAGGAACAATTCCGTAGCTGCTAAGGAGGCACTCCCATCATGCCCATGACCCAGCTCAATCACCAGAACCTCAATCTTGTCTGGGTTCAGTCATAACCAATTGGACGACATCCAGTCATTGATCTCAGCCAAACAATTGTTAAGCGCTTCCACGGGTGTTTGTGTTCCCAGGGTAAAGGACAGATACAGTTGGTTATCATCTGCATAGCAGTGAAAACCCACACTGTAATGCCTAATGAGCTCTCCTGGGGCAGCATGTACACTGCAAATAACACACTGGCAACAAGATTGAGCCCTGAGGCACTCCACATGGCAGGAGCTTCGTGGAAGAGGAGAAATTCCCCATCACCACCTGTTGATTCCTGCCTGAGAAATAGGACTCAAACCAGTTGATGGCAGTACTGGTGAGTCCACAGTATTCTCAAAGGCAGTCAAGAAGCACAATGTGATCCATAGTCTTAAATGCTGATGAGAGATCAAGGCATACAAGAGCGGACCCGTCTCCTCTATCTCTAGCTCTGAGGAGGTCATTTTGCATCCTAACACTGTTTTGGTGGTATGCCTGGCCCTGAAACCCAACTGGAATGGTTCATAGATATCACAGAACATTAGGTGCTCCTTGAGCTGCTGCACCACTGTTTTCTCAACACCCTACCTAGGAATGGAAGGTTGGAGATGGGGCGATAATTCGCCAGGACTTATGGGTTGAGAGATGACTTCTTAAAGAGGGTCCCAACCAGAGCCTTTTTCAAGACATCCAGAAAGACTCCCTCCAACAACTAACACCCAACAATCCTAGCTAACGCCGGGCCAGTGGTCTCAACACACCTTCCTTAAGAAATGAGTCAGGGCTGGGTCCAGTTCACAATAAGTGTGTCTTAGCTTCAAAATCACCTCAATGACCTCAGCTGCCTGTAAAAGTCTAAACTCACCCCAGACATTTGGAGCGCCTCTGTCTCCTCCAAGCCAACTACTGTGAGGCAAACTTTGCCTCACTGATGGATCACCGACTGTATAGAGGACACCCTGTCAGAGAAGAAACTAGCAAACTTATCGCATAATGTGATTGAAAAGGCTTTTTTCGTCTATAGACAGACAGATTATAAAAATCTGTCCACAGTCCAGAAAAGCTGAGATCTTCTGTTCTTCCCTGCAGCAATCTCTCTGGACAGGAATTCTGCCTTCTTATGGTTGTTTTCCCCCTTGGTGCTCATAATAATGAGCATGCAAGGCCAGTTTGTCCTCCTTTGATTGAGTCTTCTGCCAGCAACACTCCAACTTCCAATCCCAGATCTTCATCGTCTTGAGATCCCTATCAAACCAGAGGGATCTCAAGTGAGAGAATCTGGGTTGCATACAGACCAGTGCGATAGCATCAAGCGTCTCCGATACCAACCTGTTATGGGCAGCTACTGGTTCACTCGTATCTACCATACATGCAGCATGAACCCTAGATAAATCAGCTACCACCAACAGTCCCTCTGGGGACAGTCCTCTTAAAGGGTGATAACTGATCATCTCAACAGGGTAAGGACTTTCGGGGGGGGGGCCCCAAATAAGAACTTCACCGTGCAGTTTTCAAACCATATGACCTAGTCAGTCTTGAAATTTATCTCCTCAAGCCCCAGTGAGGAAACCAGGTTCAGTATGTGGCCATGGTGGTGGGTCATTGAAGTAATTGCTTGTGCCAGGCCCAGTGATGACATCAACTGGAGGAGGTCAGAATCAAGTTGTGAGGATTTGTTATCAATCCAAGCATTGAAGTCCTCCAGAATCAACCATCTGGGGGACTCCAAAACCTTGTTGATGACGAAGTTTGCAACTTCCTGCAGGAACTCTCCTCCCAACCCCGGAGGGCGGTAAATGAGGAGAATCCTACAACCTGCACCTGGAACTCCACGCAATGCCACACATTCAAAGGACCTGGCTGACCCCATTGGGTGCACAGAGAAGCCCAAGCTGTATCTAAGGCAGATAGCCGCTCTCCTGCATTCCCTTCTTGGCAGTGCATCACAGAGTACCCGGAGGGATGGCTGCCTCCGTTACTGGCCCGCCATCATCACCCGCCCAGGTCTCTGTAATGCATGCCAGATTGACCGATGAAATCAAGTCTTCCATAATTGCAGTCTTGTTCCTCATCGATCTGACGTTGCACAGCACAGCCCAAAGGGGACTAGTGGATGCTGCAGGTCCGCCGGTTACCTGCCCACATAGTCTAGCGGGGACCCTAGAGACAAAGACCAAACACATCTGGCCTTACTCTAGGCTCCATCTAACCCAAGGGTGTCTCCTGCACCTAACCACCTCTATGACCCTCACCTCCATCATGCCTCCTGCACCCCGCCATCACCGACCTACATGCTCCCTAGTAATGCCGACTTCTCTGCAGTACCTAACTGCAGTATCTGAAATAGGGAGGTCAGTGAAGGGGCAGAGTTCATGCAGTTGGGATGCAGTGTAGGCAGTTTGAGCGGGTCCAGGGCTCTGTCACATCCCCAGTACTAACCAGAGTACCTCAACAGTCTCAAACTAAACAGGGATAACTTCACGCCTGCTAACCTATTTAAAACCAATCACATTCCCACGGTGTTACGTGGATGTGTCCTGAGCCTCACCTGGACCGAATTATGCTGTAGCCTGTCCAGTGCCACCCTCCCCAGAGACCGAACCCTTTTTATGAACTGAACTGTCTGATTTACAAGCTGAACTGTTTTATCTGACTGTGTCCCTTGTGAACCATGTGCCCTATGCTCCAGCGATGTGCAACCAGAGGCAATAATGACACCAGGTGGGATAATTGTTTATTGCTCAGTTGTGATTTGTGCAGTGTGTCTTGTGATGTCCTTCCCATGGCTCATTCTACAGTGAGCTTCAGCACTTGATGTCAACCTAGGGAGGTCCCCGGCCAGTCCTCCATCTTCAACAGATCTGCATCAAGTGACATCTACCCGCCTCAAATCTCTACCAGTGTTCCAGCATCAATCCCATGATGATAAGTTGTTAAGAGTTGCTAGTTAGGTACCCAGAAGTGACTTAGCTTAGGAGCTGTCCTGTCTCAAGAGTGAGGGACCACAGTTGACATTGTGCATGACCATTTTCTTATTTTGTCACCCGTCCGCAAGTTGTATGCGTATCAGTGCCACTCTGCAGAGGCTGTGCAGATGATCGCACCACCAGTAGTCTTCTTGTTGGGAGGTGGCCTGGGTGCTGGGGACCTACCAGTGTTCATTGCTGCAAATTCTCTGGAAAACCATCTGCTCAACCAGGAGACTTCATCTTCTTGTCAAGAATTGCAGAGGACTGTCAAGTTCTCATCATCCAGCTAGCACTGTGCCTCTTCATTTTCTGTCCATCTGGGGGATTCTCTGTTATGGCCTGTTCATAAAATGCACTTCGAGGGGTCAATTCCCACTTGCTGATTAGCCAATACATCACAAAGCCCAAGCTTGATTCATCAGTATCTCATCATCTCAGCAAAGTGCGTACAGGACTTGGACTGAAAGGGGTTAATCCTCTCTTATTGCGTCAGCCAATTGCCAATCCCGATTGTATTGTTTTGTTTCTTGTTCTATTATCTTATAGCATTGTAGAAATACAGTTACCTTGTTGTTCTTGTCTTTTGTAAATTAACCTTTTGCATCTGGGTCCCTAGGTAAGCTTCCTGCCTCTCCTTCCAGATTCGTCTGGCCTATCCTGAATTTTTAGGGAGTCATGAAACCCCCTCCACTGGCACTTGAGCCCCTTGCAAAGGAACTTTGCATCTGCAGTATAATGTCTGTACTTTGATTTTAGTAAAACCCTTGACTGTGTCCCACGTGGTTAGTTGGTAAGATAGATGCATGACCTGGGGTGAGGGATAAGTACTTAAGATGAGTGGGAAACTGGCTCAGTGGAAGAACCAGAAGGTGGTAATTAATGTGACTTTCTTGGGGGGGGGGCAGAGTCATCACTAGTGATGTGCCACTGGGACTAGTCCTCTTCAGCATCCTCAACTGCAACATTGCAATAGGGATACAGGGCAAGATATGCTTCTCTTTGTGGATGATACTAAGATCTGTGGCTGGGTGGGTGGTGAGTAGGGGGTCAGAATTATGAACCAGAATCAACAGGAAGAGAGAAGAGTGACCAGTGGGGTACCACAGGGATTAGTGTTGGGACCAGTTGTATTCAACGTCCTTATCAGTGACACTGTGCAGGACCTACAAGGCAGAATTTCCCTGTTTGCTGATAACACAAAGCTCTGTAACAGAGTAGACACACCAGAGGGTGTAGACAGAATGAGGAGGCACCTACAGAAACTTGAAGAATGGTCAGGGGTTGGGCAGTTGAAATTCAATGCAAAGAAGTGCAAGATAATGCATATTTTTTCCATTTGTTTAACCAGGAGAGGCACACTAAGCTGAAAGCTTGTTTATGGGTGCAACCTGGGAGCACAGGGAAGTTAAGTGACTTGCTCAGGGTTACACAATATGCAAGTGGGTACTGTGGGATTCAAACCCAGGTCTCCAAATTTGCCGCTCTGAGCCTTAAACCACTGTGCTATACTGACATATGGGGCACAAAAACCTTGGAACAGCAGATCAGTTGGAGGGTGAGGATATTGCATGCACCAAGCAGGAAAGGGATCTTGAGGTTATCATCTCTGATGACCTCAAGGTAGGGAAACAGTGCAACAAGGCAGCAGGTAAAGTAAATAGGATGCTGGTATGCATAGGCAGGGGTATCACCAGCAGGAAAAGGGAGGTCATAATTCCACTATACAAGTCAATAATGAGGCCCCACCTGGAGTACAGTGTACAGTTCTGGAGACCTTACCCATGTAAGGACATAGATAGGTTAGAGAAAGTTCAGAGGAGGGCAACAAAGATGGCACATGGATTGCATCACAAGTCCCATGAGGACAGGTTGAAGCACTTGAATGTGTACTTTGTAGAGGAGAGAAGGGAGAGAGAGAGAGATGGGATATGATAGAGACATACAAGTATCTTACAGGGTGCAGTAATACACTGTTTCTCAGCGAAAAAGATGTTCTAGGACTAGAGGGCATGGGATGAAGTTGGAGGGAGGGTGATTCAGAGGAAACATGAGAAAGAATTTCTTCACAGAACGGGTGGTGGATAAGTGGAACTCCTGCCAGAGGAAGTAGTGGGGGCTGAAACAATCATAGGATTTAAGAATGCATGGAATAGACGTATGGGAATTGTGGAGGTCAGGGTAAGGGGCAACAGACTTCTAGGAAAACATAAAGTGAACTTACAAGCTAAAATAGGCAGACTGGTTGGGTCGTACACACTTATCTGCCAACAGTGTCTTATGTATCTGTGTATCAAAGTAGATCGGTGAGGTGATCAGAAGTATGGCAGTTAAAAATTAACACCAAGAAGTGTATGGTAATGCACACTGGGGTAAGAAATCCAAAAAACAAATACATAATGGGTATGCACTGTAGTGGAAAGCACAACACAGTTGAGGGACTTGCAGAACACAACACAGGGATCTAGGTATGCTTATTTCTGAAAGCCTCAAATCATCTGCCTGGTGTAACAGAGTAGTAGATAAAGAAAATAAGATGTTAGGGTGTATAGGAAGAGGAATTGGCACCAAAAGAAGGGAGGTGATCATTCCCCTTTACAGATCTCTGGTTTGGCCACACCCAGAGTATTGTGCAACATTCCGGAGCCCACACTTACAGAAAGACTGTGACGGAATGGAGACAGTGCAGAGGAGGACAACCAAAATGATCCAAGGGTTATGGAGTAAATCATACAAGAAAAGGCCGAGAGAGTTCCATGTATACTTTGGAAACAAGGAGGGAGAAGGGAGACATGATAGAAATAAAGTAACTCCATGGGAATAATAGAGTAAACTGGAAGGAGTTGTTCTTTTTAAATTTAAACACAAACACAAGGGTGAATCCTTTAAAGCTGGTTGGAGGAAAATTCAGGAAGGATATCTGAAAATACTTTTTCATTTAAAGAGTGGTGCACAGATGGAACAAATTGCCAAAAGAGGTAGTAGGTGCAAAAACAGTGGAGGGATTCAAACTGAGGTGAGACAGATACAGCAATCTGATAAAATCAGTAAAGCCAGGTGTAGTGGTGCGCCTGTAATCCTCGCGACTCGAGATGCTGAGGTAGGCAGATGACCTGAGTTACAAAGTTCTAGACTGCAAGGGCTGTGTTTAGGGGGGTCTGCACTATGCTTTGCATCGATATGGTAATTCCGAGGGAGTTCAGGCTCATCAGGTCAACTATGGAGGGTGAACTGGCCCAGGTGCTGATCTGTTGTGGGATGGTCCCTCTGAGCAGATGGTGCATGACAGCTGTATCAACATAGTAAGATAATTATGAATATGGGGGACTATCGGTAATGCCAGCATTACAAGTACTCCTTATTAAATAATTTTTTATTATTAACTAAGTTTTATTGTTTCAAAGCACCAAACATATACATAGATAAACCGACCAGAAAAGGACTAGGTGCTAAAATATAACAACCCACAAAGCCCCACTCCCCACCCTCCCCAAGAACTACATACCCCAATTAACCAATCAGCTGTCACAGAATACTCAACATTATATCACTTATGCTTCCAGGTTGTCAGGATAGCCTCTAAACCTCCCCACAGCGACAAGTATGAATTAACTCTATCTTGCATAAAAGCTATATGCCGTTCCAGCTGCAGGGCTAACATAATCTCTCTATACCATTCCAGGACGGATGGCGCCTTCTCATCCGTCCAATGTCTTGCTATTACAATTTTAGCCGATGCTGATATCAGCGCCATATGAGCTCTTCGAACCACAGGGATACCCCAGGAAAACAATTGGTCATGCAGATTGCGGAGTGAAGAGCTCAGTCAGGCCAAGGATAGGGTCCAAAGTGTTATTAATGGCACCCCAGAATACCTTTATACGTCGGCACAGCCACAGCATATGGAATAGAGAGCCCGGTCTTCCCTACATCTAGTGCACATGGCTGCTGCTGTTTTCCCATATTTAAAAAGTTTGGCTGGTGTCAGATATAAATCATGTATGATGTTGTAACAGACCAGTCTTAACCTATCCTGCTTAACTAAATTATACATTGATGCCCATACGGTCTTCCATAGGATAACATCTCCAGGAATATCTAACTCTTTAATCCAATAGGAGCAAAGGCCAGAAGACATTCTATGGTCCCACTCCTGTAGAACTTTATATACTTTGGAGACAGCATGCGATTGGGAGGCTATCCACAGGAGCACAGTAAACTCTCTTTCCCCTAAGTCCTTCAAGGGGGTCCGAGCAGTATATGATGAAATAGCTTTACAGATTTGTATATACTTGAAAGCATTAGTATTTAAAGCACCGAACGAGCATTTTATCCGAGGGAAGGGGATCGGTTTACCTTTCTTCCACACTTCAGAAACTTTACATTGCGCCAGCCGGGGCCATAGGGACGGGGGTATTGAAGACCTCTCAATCTTAAAATGTGGATTACTGAACAGTGGTTGCTCAAAGGATTGGGACCACTTTATTCCCAGGTACCGTTGAGCTTGGTGAGAAACTTTCATTGACCACCCATGGGATTTGCAGGGACCTGGGGATATCATAGATGATACATATAGTAAGGCCCACAGGAACACTTCACCTGAGAAGCTAAATATCTCTCGATGGAAAGCCACAACGGGGAATATGTATGGTTCTCACTATCATTGTGCCAAAAGGCAAGTTTACTAATATGTTGGGCTACATAATATAAAAAGAAAGAGGGGGCCGCAAGACCGCCTCTCAGTTTCGGGGCTGTCAGCTTGAGGTAAGATCTACGAATGCCTTTGTTGTTCCATAAAAAAGCGTTAAGCTTATTTTGTAGTTTAGCAAACCACTTGTTTGGTAAATACACCCCTAGCATCCCTAACGGGTATAATATCCTTGGTAATAGGTTCATTTTAATAGTATTTAACCTACCCCACAGGGAAAGGGACAGTAATCGCCATCTTTCCAAATCTCTAAGTACAGAAATAACTAGATTATCCAAATTAACGCGTTTGATGACCCCCAGTTCCCTGAAAATCTTAATGCCCAAGTAATCAAGAGATTTCTTTTCCACTAAGACCTGAGGAAGACAATTCTGCCTTACTTATTCTATGATTCAGTGGCATTACCTTAGTTTTAGAATGATTTAATCTATAGTGGGACAATTAGAATATTCCTCAATCTCACTGAGGACAGCCGATATTGAGGAACCCGGACTTTCTAGATGTAATAAGATGTCATCAGCATATGCCGACAAGGCATACCTAGCTGTGCCAACTTGAATACCAGTGATCCTCTCATTTCCCCTTATTCTCAACAGGAGGGGTTCTAAATAGAGATTGAACAATAGCGGTGATAGGAGACAACCCTGCCTGGTGCCTCGACTAAGTTTTTAAACGGGAAGGACAATAAACCATTACATTTAACTTTGTGTAGGAAGAGACACGAATATAGATTTCTACCCATTTATAAACTCCCTGGAAACCAAGCGCTAAAGTTGTAAAAGGAACTCCCACGAAACTCTGTCGAGCGCTTTTCGGCGTCTAGTGAGATAAGTACCATAGGTACTTCTGAGTCTCTGGTGATTGCAATCAAGTGTAGCAACTTTCTCACATGATCCTGAGATGACCTACCGGCCATAAAGCCGACCTGCTCAGGTCCTATCAGATTACCAATAATTTTAGCAAGTCTATTGGGTAAAATTTTAGCTAATATTTTGATGTCTGTATTTAACAAAGATATTGGACGATAGCTGCCCAAATTTTGCGGGTCCTTCCCAGGCTTTAATATTGAAGTTATCACAGCCTCCTGGAACGTAACATCGGAAATACCCCTGTCAAACCAATAGGAGAAAAGATCTTGAAGCACAGGTGAAATAGCGGACTGGCAAGCTTTGTAAAAATTATTTGACAGGCCATCCGGCCCAGGTGACTTGTCGGAAGGTAATTGCCGAATAGTCTCCAGGATCTCTCCTATTGTAATAGGAGCGCTAAAGAGCCGCCTCCGAACTGGTAACCTTGGGTAGAGCCACGGAGCCAAGGTAAGAATTTATCTGCACTATGTCAGGTCGTTCAAGTGGATCGACTGTGTACAGCTTTTGGTAATAAGACCCAAACATATCGGCTATCTTTTTCGGGTCTGTGCAGATTTGGCCCCCCTTATCAGGGAGGATCCCTGCAATGTATTGCGAGGAGTCAATTTGACGAATCCTCATCGCAAGCAACTTGCTGGCCTTTTCGCCAGTGTCCAAATACTTCAATTTAGTTCTATGTAAAGAAAGTTCAGCTTTCTTAGATAATAGGTCAGCATATTGGGCCTGTAACTGGTATAACCTCGCCCAGTTCTCCGCTGGAGACTTGTGGGTAAGACCATACTCTAGTTGCTTGATTGACCTTAAGAGAGTATCTGCCTGATCCCCCTGAGTTTTAACTCTCTTGGCGGCCATTTTAATAAACTCACCCCGCAGTGAATACTTTAATGCTGCCCATATTAAGTTATATCTATCTACAGAGCCTAAATTGGAGTTAAGAAAAGCAGATATGTGGTCTTTGATGAAATTCAAAGAAGCTGGGTCTTTAAGGAGTTGATTGTTAAGACGCCACAACGGAGAGCGTTTGCTGCCTGGTCTCAGGCACAATTCCATGCTAACCGGGGCATGGTGAGAAATAACCATGGCCAGAATTTCAGCTTTTGTGACATCAGGAACTGCCGAGACACTGACTAGTAAATAGTCAATCCGCGAGTATGTTATATGTGCAGATGAAAAGAAAGTATACTGCCGTGCCGAGGGGTTAAATACCCTCCAAACATCAGTTAAAGCCGCACCGCTCATGAATTCTTTCAGGGCTCTCTGCGCCAGAGATAGACCTCTTTGGACCCGATCCGATCTGTCCAGGTCTGTCTGTGGCACCAAATTCCAGTCTCCACCGAGTATAGTAAGTCTGGTTGGGTCCGCCGCTGTTTTATTTAATAAGCCCATAAAAAAAGAGGGAGAGTCACAATTTGGGCCATATATGGAGCCCAAGAGAACCGGACGGGTCTCCAGGGTTTCATAGACGAGGATAAATCTGCCCTCGGGTCCCATACCTCCTGATCTAACTTGAATGGGACCGATTTGGCCATGAATCGCTACACTCTCCTTTGTTGGAGGATATACCGCCCATATACCTGGTTAACCCATGCTTTCCTAAATAGGGACGATCCTCCCGCTGAGATGCTTTCTTGCAAAAAGTAATTTGTGCTCCGAGCTGTTGTAGGTGTTTTAAAATAACTTGTCTTTAACCCTATCCTTGGCCCTTTGATATTCCAACTCACAAAACAAAGGTTATTGCTCATGATCTGCAGCCAAGATTGATCCTGAGCAAAATTAGCGCTTCTTAATATGGGAAGCTAATAGATCCTGACCTCATACCCTCACCCCTGTGACAGTGGAACGGCGCTGAAACACCTTTTAGAAAAGACCTCTCACTAGAATCTGAGCAGTACGCAGTTCTTACCCCAGCCCCCAACAACATTCCCCTCCCAAATATTGCAAACAAGTGAAATATGAACCCTAAACTAACATCCCCAATGCTAAACATTGCATTCTCCACTTCACTTTGCCATGATTTCTACCATAGCTGGCCTAAACCTACCTTCATCAATCCCCAGGGCCCTCTGCCAGTTACCTTACAGTGAGGAAGGAAAAAAAAAAAAAGAGGGGAGAGGGAGAGAGGGAAAGGGACCCTAATAAATGTATACAAGACCCCATCATAACTATCCATTAAGCTAAGACCTTATCATCGACTAACTACCTCAAGCACTGAACTATAAACTAGCGTAAGATATCTAACATTGTATTGCTGCAATACCCCATAACTCCGCATACCCAACCGTTGCTTAACAGTCCGATCATCTCATGATGAAACATCTACCTTTATAATGCAATATACTCAAAAAAAAAAAAAATTGGTCTGGAATCAATTAACACTAAACCCTCCGCAATACAGGGCATTTGGCCCTATTAAATACAAAGTGAAAAGAAATTGATGCCGAAACTGTTCATTATTGAAAAGTCCACGTTGCTGGAAATGCCAAAGTTCATCTCCCTTGGCAGCATGCTCGATATCGCATGCGACTGCAGAGGTCCTCTCTCTGATAGTTGAAAGTTATTGACCACGGGAAGCATTGTCAATCATGCTCTGCCCAACAATACAGAAATTGGCCCTGATGAGCCAGTCTCACTCACAGCAAGCCACTCCGGAATTTTCTGTCACCCCAAGATAACATCTGCCTATTCCACGAGGATCCACGTGGAGTTAGGGAGCCGACCCACCCAGTCTTGCCAGAAGACAATAAACAGATGCCCATTATCCTTGCAGTCTATTCGATAACTAGAAAGGCGGGCACCTTAAGTCCCTCAAAATTAACAGTTCATTGAAAACCTGATGGGCTCCGCAGCATTAGCATATTACAGCCCCTTCACTTAAATAGATCAGGCAGAAGCTCCTTCAAGTTACTCAGGGCTTGCTCCGGTGAATCATATGAAACCCACTTGTCCTCACTTCTGATCATCAAGATAGCCAGGTACTTCATTCTGAACTGTTTAGAGGCCGCGACCAACTTGGACACAATAGGGTGGAACTCACGTCTTCGTAGACGCACAGAATAGGGAAGATCCTGCACAATTCTAATAGGCTTTCCCTCCCAAGTCGCCACTCTAAGCTCTCTCACCTTGTCCAAAATATGCTGCTTATCAGTGTAATTGAGCAGCTTGAAAATCAAGGGCCTTGGGGGCTGGCCAGTACCGGTTGGGGGGCGCAAAGCTCGATGAGCCCTTTCAATCACATAATCTCCTCCATTGGGGGGGACTGGCGACTTTGAGACAGAAGCGCTGCATAAATGATATCACTGCACTCCCTTCCTCCTGCTCCGGAATGCCAATCACCACCAGGTTATTCCTTCCACTACGTCCTTCAAGATCTTCTGTCTTCTCTTCCAACTTTTTAATCCTGCGCTTCGTGTTGACAAGATCGAGGTCAATTTTGTCTTGCTTTTTTTCCATGGCAATAATTTTGACTTCAGTATCTCCCATTCTGCGAGAGAGTGAGTCCACCGAGTTTCTGATTGCCTGCAGATCATCCGAAATAATGGCCATTGCCTCTTGCATCGGCTGCATAATCTCAAGGAATCTCTCCTCAGAGAGCGCCGTGGTTCCGGTGTTCGCCTTCGGCTGAATCTGTGCGTGCTGCCTAGGCCGCTTAGTGGCCTTTTCCTTCTCGGGCGTGGGTGGCGAAGAACGTCCCGAATGCACCTTTCTAACATACGCTTCCATTCTTAACTCAACCCAGTCGTAACCTGGACAGTTGCACTTCAATCAGATCGCTATTAGAGTGAAAGATTTCGGGCTTAGTGGCTAAAATTAGATGAAAATCTCGTGTAGTTGGCAGGAGCCCCAAGGAACTGCAGCTTCGGTCTAGGCTGCCATCACGTGACCTCCTCCTTATTAAATAACAATGCCCACACCCTGTATGGGGCAGAGTTATGGACTGATGCAGTTAAAAAGAATCCTGATAAACCTGCATCTCATTTCTTCTAGCCTTTCTTAATGGCACCAAAGTCAGTTTCACCATCTTAGCTCAGAACTGAATTAGGCTGTTTTCGTACAGAGGCCCTGGATAGTGCTCCGAAAATTAATTACAGGATCACATTTAACTGGTATGTCTAATAACATACTTCCACATATATGCTTGTGTGAAAAGTTATATTAGGAAGAAAAGCCATGCCCACAATCCTCATGGATGAAGAATTTGAAACATTCTCTTCACAAATTTAAACTATCCCATGTAGTGTAAAATATCCGTGGTGGCTAGTGGCACTCCGGCCCCTAATCACCCATCCTGTGATTGTTGGATATCTCCTGGTGTCAAGTGGCATCCACCACCCCCTGAACTCCTGTCCCATGATCAGCAGATCTCTCCAGATGTCTAGTGGTTCCCTCACAAGGGGATCAACGCATGCGATGCCAGAGGAGTTTGAATCCAGATTTCAAGTTTCCTCTAAGCTTTTAGTGAGGGTTGTAACATGGGGTCTGTCCTGCCCAATGCAGGTAGGGAGGAATAAAGATGGGCTTCTGGGTGTAACCGTGAATCCCACTGATGCTTGATAATGACCCAGAGCATGGTCTCAGGAGAGAAGGGGGTTGCAAACCAGTCTGTGCACACCCGAAAGTAACATAGTATGCGTGGAACCAGGGAATTCCCAACCCCCCCCACTCCAGTGGTCCCTGAGCTTGGTCATGCTGTAATGGGGGGGCTTACTCTCTCACATAAAATTGACCACTTGGGTTTCCATTGTTGGGAACTGGTGTCCAGGTGCGTCTATGGACAAATGGGAGAGGCAGTGTATAAGTTCTGGGGCCATCATTTTTGATCATTGCATTTGTCCCTGCTAGAGATAAGTGGAGCAGTTTACTGTGCTCGTAGTAGTCTTTGAGTTTTTTGAGCAGGGAGGTAAGGTTGTCTGACGCCACACCTTCCAGGTCTGTACGGATCCAGATTCTGAAATATTTGATACCCACAGGTGACCAGTGCAGCCCCAAGGTGGCCACTGTATTTAGGATGGAGAGGTGATTTTAAAGGCAGGGCTTCCATTTTACTGGAGTTTGTCTGGAGACCCAAGACTGTCTGGAAGGCTTCCATGGTATTAGTAAGATGGTGAATGCTTGAAGAGGCATCCCACAAAGGGACAAAGCAGTCGTCCACATATAGCAATGTTCGAAAGTCTGTGGGGCCAGCGGATATGCCATAGAAGTTCGAGTGGCACCAGAGGACAATAGCCAGAGGGTCCATGGCCAGGACAAGTAACACTGGAGAGAGGGTGCACCCTGCTGGATACCCTGGTGCAAGCAGACCAGAGAAGAAAGCATTAAATTAGTGAGAACTTGGGCTGTACCTTATGCATACTGTACAGCGCCTGGATCCAGCCATTGAATGGAGGGGCAAAGCCCATCCTGAATAGGATGACATGCAGATACCCCCACTTCACCAAGTCAAATGATTTAAAAAAAAATCTAAAGTCACTGCTGCTGCAGGAGTTAGGATAGAAGTTGCTAAGAACAGTAAGGAAAATAGTGCCCTGTGATGGTCTGCACTCGGGTGCCCTTTTATGAGGCCTACCTGGGAGGGGTGGACCAGATGTTGGAGGATTAATTCAAGCCTTGTGGCTAGTGCCTTGGCTATAATTTTAGCTTTGGCATTTATGAGCGAGATTGGCCTATAACTGCCAAGCACAGTAGGATCCTTACCCTCCTTGGAGGGACTGTGACTATGGCCTTTCACATTGAAGGGATAGTGAGCATGGAGTGGGATTCCTGGAAGACAGCCTGTAGGACAGGAGATAACGGGCATGGGTATCAATTGGTATAGGCCAATCAGGATCCCCTCTCCCCTGGTGCTTTGTGTGGTGAGAGGGCTGAGATAGCTGATTGAATTTCTTGAATGGGAAGCAGGGTTGCTAGGGCTTCTCAGTAGCCGGCAGACAGTGCGGGAATTGGAAGATCTGCTAAGAACTTATTTCACATGTCCTGATTCAGAAGACCATGGGAGGAGTACATTTGTTCATAAGAAGTGTGCATGATGTGATTGACCTCTTTAGGCTGTCTGTATGGAGCCATTCAAGTCTCACAGTGCATGAATGTACTTGTCTGATTGCTGTTTCCATAGCCTGTGGGACAGCAGTTTGCCCACCTTTCTTCCATCCCAGTGTCTGTGTTTCTGTCACAGTACCACTAGCTCTGCTTTCCTGGTGGCCAGAGACTTTAGCTGCATGTGAATGGACCATACCTCTTTTAGCATAGAAGGGGTATAGGCATGCTGAAGGCACTCCGTAAGTTCCTTCTCTTTAGTGGCAAGCTAGAATTCAAGCATTTTCTGTTCCTACTCCCTCTTACACCTACGGGCCATAGCATAGCTCATTTGGCCCCTTAAGAAAGTTATGTAGGCTTCTCAGAGGGTGGATTTAGAGTTGTCCCCTGTCTCATTCAGTTCAAGAAAGGAACCCATCTGTTTCTCTAGCTAGGGAGAGAAGTTGTGACCCTGAAGTAGGAGGGGGTCCAGGTACCAGGAGGTTGATTTGGGGGGAGTAGGTCCCCAGTTCACTACCAGCTCTACTGGAGCATGGTTGGACAAGTACAAAGGGGCCATGTGGGATGCCTGAATCATTGAAGTGGATGTTGAGGAGACAAGCCACATGTCAGTCGCAGGTGAAGTGTGTGGCTGAAAAGTAAGAAAATCCAGGGAGTTCGGGTGATATAGGTGCCAATTCAGATATCCGTTAGGAAAAGCACAGCCATTGTATCCTGAAGTGCATCCAGGGCTCTGGTGTGGGGTTCAGCTCTGCCAGAATTCCATCAAAATAGGCCTGCAGTACTAGGTTAAATTCTCCAGCCAGAAATAGAGACATGCCAGGTTGAGCAAAATCCAGCAAGGAGTGGTGAAGTCATTAAATAGCTCCGGGTCATTGTGGTTCTGCCCATACATATTGGCAGTGACTAAAGGACCTTCAGGTTCATTGAGTTGAGCCAGTACCCATGTACCCACCTTGTCCAGGGCAGGCCCTGCTAGGGCTCATTTGAGGTTTTTGTGTATTAAAATGGAAACACCTGCTTTGGAAGTAGCTGCGCAACTGTGCACCTCCAACCCAACCCAGTCTCTACAGAGTTTGACTGCTTCAGAAGGGGAAAGTTTAGTCACTTACAGATGTGCCACTTAAGCTTTCATGCCTTTTAATCTAGACATCACCCATTTCCTTTTGACATGAGGAATTTAACCTCTGCATATTCCAGGAAACGTATCTCAGGGGAGTAATTTTATAGGAGGTTGTGTGGAAGCTTTAAAAGAGAACTGATTGGAAGCGGTGCCACCCACTCCAGGACAGAGCGGATCTTGTTCTAGATGCTTGAAACAAATTTGCCAGACCCAAATATAAATCCTGGGTAAGATATGTAGTGCCAGTCCTGTCACCTGCAAATAGGTAAATAACAGTAGAATAACAGTTTTAACTATAAAAGTAAATAGTACCCGTAATCCGGACAACATGGAATCTGTAATCAGTCCTGTAAGGGAGGTGTTGTCAGGTCCTGTCAGGACACTGAGGGCAGGAGCTACAAGTGGGTACAACTCCCAGGCTTCAACAGTGGGGGTATTAACAGCAACAAGAGCAACAAACAGAAGTGATGAGCTGTACCTATAATCTTCTTTTATTTTGTAAATTATAACTTCTTCCCTTTAAATTGCTGACGCCTAGAAGGACAGGCATTAATACAGCTGTATGGCATTCTTTTGTTAATGACAGTGTCACACCTAATGTCTAGCTGGTCAGTTCATAGCTTGTTTAGTACTCATTCTCCTGGATGTGGTAGAGGAGCTCCTGGGGGGCGGGGGGTAATTGGGGTGGGGAAGGGGAGGAGGTGTACTGGCAGCCATATGGGGGTTGGCCAGCAAGTCCCCCTCCCCGGGTGGGAAGTGGGTGGCCTACAAAGAGAAAGCATGACTGAGCAAGGAGAGTGGCAGACCTTACTCATTGTGGGCCAGCCATTGGGGCAGTATGTTCTCCTGCCCTACCTGCCCTGTTGCAAGAGTGCCTCCTCTGCTCCCACTGGATAATACATTGAGCCACATGAGTTCTCTAAGTCACATGGTTAGTAGGTCCAGTATTGAAGTGAGGGAGCAAGCAACATGCTCAAAACATTAAGCCCTGCCTAATAAGAAAGAGAAGTGGGGTTCCTCCCCATTCCTGCTGGCTGCTCCCTTAACAAGGGCTGCGGGTGGGAGGTAGGAGGATGCAAGGATGCTGTGGAGAACAAAGCTGCTTGATGTTTTTCATTTAGATACCACCTCACATCACCTACATGGCCATCCAGTGCCCTTGGGCAGTGCAGCTGTGTGACTTGACAGCTCTAACAGAGGAGTTCGGGTGCCTTGGTGGTACTGGAGGTTGCGTGGCATGAGCAATCATGAGCCAGTGTGACTTGGGAGAAAGCAGGGGGTTACTTGGCTAGGGGCAGGAGGGACCAAATTAGACAATGAGTTGTCATGACAGTGGCACTGCCAAAATATATCCATCAGAGATCAACTCTGGAGCCCTGGATAGAGCCTGGCAGTATATTGCCTAGCAAGTGGAGTTATCAATGGTGAGGAGGGATGGGAAGCCAACAGAGTGATACCTGAACAGCTAGGCAGGGTTCAGTGTGATCAGTCCATTGTCAGCAAATGTAGATCTGTCCTACTGCACATCCACTATGTACCATCTGCAGTGCATTATGGGGAGGCAGACACATTGGGGAGGAGATATCAAAACTGAAAGTGTGCCATGTGCTGTCAGCGCTGCTGTGGTTCTCAGCTAGAGCATCAGGGAGATGCATTCCTCCTGTGCGCAAAACACATAATACAGTACATTACAACACTGGGAAAGAAAACACAATAGAACCATGCAGAAGAGAACACACCACGTTAACTGAGAGGAAAAAACTGTTTATGACACCAGCTGGCGTTCATAAAAATAAAAAAGATATGGACATTGATTTTCCTTTTTTGTTCAACTTAAAGTTTACAAGTCTGTCCCATTTCACTGGTGAGAACCAGAGGCATGGCAAAGTACAGTCCTTTTGTACCTCCGCTCCTTATAAGGTGGTGGACAGGAAATTATCAGCATTCCACTGAAGTATGCTTCTCTGGACATGAACAGCAGACATGAAACACCACAAGGAGTGCAGGCCGCAATAGCCAGCCCACTCCCACCACAGTGCCTCTGTCCCTCATGTGTGTTGAGTGGCAGTGTTACATTCAGTTCAGCCATGCAAATGGGCAGTTTAGAGGGAAGGGGGTTATAAGACCATAGAATAGGTAAAAACTGAAGTTTTGTGGTGGTTCGGAAGCAAGAAATGAGTTAGAGGTTGGAATAGTACTTGTGGCAGACTCACCCAGGGTTCTTCTGAAGGGATTACTGCAATTTAAGGACAACAGAGACAGAAGCTTGTTAAGGATATGTCAGAGGGGTGACAAGGGAGGTGGATCAGGGGAGGGCAGTGGACATGGCCTATCTGGACTTCAGCAAGGCCTTTGACACTGGGCCGCATAGAAGACTGTTAAACAAACTGGGAAATATGGAAGTGGGCAGGACAGTAGTGTGGTGGTTGGGTACTTGGCTGGGTGGCAGGACATAGAGGGTGGTGGTAAATGGCTGTCACTCCACAGAGAGGAGAGTGACCAGTGGGGTGCTGCAGGGATCAGTGCTGGGACCAGTCCTATTCAACATATTCATCAGTGACATTGCGCAGGACCTAGAAGGCAGAATTTCCCTGTTCGCTGATGACACGAAGCTCTGTAAGAGAGTGGACATGCCAGAGGACATAGACAGAACAAGGAGGGACCTGCAGAAGCTTGAAGAATGGTCAAGGACTTGGCAATTGAAATTTAATGCAAAAAAGTGCAAAATAATACATATGGGGCTCAAAACTCCTAGAACAACATATCAGTTGGAGGGTGAGGATATACAGTAGCATGCACCAAGCAGGAAAGGGACCTTGGGGATATCATCTCTGTTGACCTCAAGGTAGGAAATAGTACGACAAGGCAGCAGGTAAAGCAAATAGGATGCAGTGATGCATAGGCAGAGGCATCAGCAGCAAGAAAAAGGTCATAATTTTATTATACAAGACATTAATGAGTCCCCACTTGGAGTACAGTGACCAGTTCTGGAGACCTTACCTATGTAGGGACATAGACAGGGTGGAGAAGGTTCAGAGGAGGGCAACAAAGATGGTACAGGGATTGCATCACAAGTCCTATGAGGACAGGCTGAAGGACTTGAATATGTACTCCCTGAAGGAGAGAAGGGAGAGAGGATATGATAGAGACATACAAGTACCTTAAGAGGATGAAAAGGGTGCAGGAAAAATCCATTTTCCAGTGAAAAATATGTTCCAGGACTAGAGGTCATGGGATGAAGTTGGAGGGAGGGCAATTCAGAGGAAATAATGAGGAAAAATGCCTTCACAGAAATGCTGGTTGACAAGTGGAACACCCCACCTGAGGAAGTGGTGGGGGCTGAAACAATCACGGGATTTAAGAATGCATGGGATAGACATAAGGGAATCCTGGAGGTCAGGGTAAGGGGCAACAGACTTCTAGAAAAACTTAGTGATCTTACAAGCTCAAATGGGCAGACTGGGTGGGCTATAGGCCCTTATCTTTTCTATTTTTTTTTTTAGTTGTTTAACCCGGACTAGCACACTAAGTTTAAAGCCTTTTTTTTTTTACAGGTGCAACCTGGGAGCACAGGGAAGTTAAGTGACTTGCTCAGGGTCACACAGTCTGCAAGTGGAAGCTGTGGGATTCAAACCCAGGTCTGGTCTGCTGGATGTCACCAGATTTGCAGCTCAGAGCCTTAAACCACTGCGCTAAATTACCTCCAGATCTGCTATCCTATCTGCTGACAGTATCCATGTATCAGTGAGGTGCAGGCAGGGTAGCTGCTTGTTTAGCCCATGACTTGGGCTCCAGTGCAGCTGCAGGATAAGGCTGAGTAGTTGGTGCAACTAGAGGAAATGGCAGGGATGGTTCAGGCTGTGCAGCAGGATCAGACCTCCCGGACTGTAGAGTCTGTTCTGCACGGGCACCAGAGATTGAACTTTGGGGCTAGATGAGAAGTCTGATGATGGTGAATCTTGCAAGCAGCTTCTGGAGCAGTTGACAGGCCTTGCAGTGCACCAGGCACACCACGGCATTGTACCTCTTAAGTTACGGCCCCAACCCCAGTGCTACTAAACCCATTGGGAGTCATTGTTTTGAGCCCAGGTGCTACTTACTCCAGTATCACCCCAGGCTGTGGTGTCCATTTTTGTGTTTAGTTGCCTGTGGGGTCCATATATATTGAGATAAGGGAAATTTGCAGCTTGGCCACTGCCTATTGATAAAGTCCTCAACAGTCGGAGGGTTGTCAGACTGATAGATAGCCCCATTTATGTGTATTCTTAATTGAGCCAGATAGTGAAAGGCAGTTGTTTGACCAAGATGGGATAAGATCCATTTGACTGTGGCATATGATCCGCATCGACTGGACAAATCAGTGTAAAGTCTTCATAGAAAGAGAGCTGATGTCCTTCCCAACGCAGTGGGCTGTGTTCTCTTGCCAACCTTAGGATGTTTTTCTTGATCTTTTATCTGAACAGTTTCCGCAGGATCAGTCCTGGCTGGTCAGCAGGTTTAGTGCATGGGGCAAGGGATCAGGGCACCCTTTCAGTCTCCAGAGGGGGACAGTCTGAAACATTGAGGATGGTGGGGATCAGCCGTTGCACAAATGGAAATTCCTCATTTCCTTCAGCTCCCTCAGGCAGGCTGATGAGGCACATGTTATTTTGCTGTGCCCTATCGTCCACTTTATCTAGCAGATATTTTATTGCTCTGTCCTGCTCATGTAGCCTGTCACCTATCATACTCCCCAGTAATTTAATGTAGTACTCTGTGACCTCTACCCATTTTCTCAAGGCTTTCAAATCCTTGGTGATCTGGAATGCAGACTGCTTAACATCTGCCATGTGCTGCGGTATTCTTTGTAATAGTGCTGTTATGTTAGACATTTCCACAGGCCCATTTTGTTGGAAGGCCATCCTAAGAGGCATCCCGCTCTGCCTTGTACGTCTGATGATTTGGTGTGAACCACACAGTTTGGCCTTTCACTTTCAGGTGTCTGCGGAGAAAGTGTGCAAGATAGCCGCAGTCATGATTTTTACTCACTGGAGTGGCAACTTGAGAAAATAAAAAAGAAGGCACTTACTGTTGTGTGTCGACAAGTGCTAAGCAGATCTGCCATTTGTAGATTTAAATGCCCATGGTAGCTGACAGATGTGTGGTGATTCTCCAATGGTTAAGACAGAGTTAAAATCCTGTGCTGCCATCTTGCTGGTGGCTAGCCACACTCCCATTGCAAATACTGTGTTTGTATGTAATTTGAAATGTCCTGGAAATTCCGTCCACTTGTGCAGGCTTGCAGTGCACTGCACTTCCATGTAAGAGAGATAAAGTTTCAATCACGATTCCTTCGCTACAGTCCAGCAGGGCTCGGGGCATGTAGTAGAAGTATTGCACATTGGCCCTGAAGGGTGTGTGGAGGGTGGAGGAAGCAGTTCTTATACAACAGCACCTCTTATGGCTGCAGTGTTAGTGGTAGTATCACTATAGCTGACCAAACAATACCTACCATCCCCTACAAGTAGAATGGTGTTGCAGTCATGCTTCAGCAAAACTGAGTGGTGGGCTAGATGCAATCTGTGTACATTTCAGCCCCACTGTGCATGATGTCTGCTGCCATCTGCCCACCTTATAGCCAGTGCATGTCCAGAGCCCATCTGCTGGACTTTGCCAGGAACTAAATGTTTCTTCCTTGTGTGAGCTAGCAAAACAGGACCCCACTGCAGGGATTAAAACCACTAGGCGCTAAAGAATGTCTTTGCACATGCCAGGGCTGGCGATTGGAGCATGGGGGTGTGCCACTAGGCATCAGGGAATGTCTTTGCACATACCAGCGATGGAGATCAGCAGGTGGGGGGCATTGGACACCAGGTAAAGATTTAGCATTTCACAGGACTG
This sequence comes from Neoceratodus forsteri, assembly GCA_016271365.2. Taxonomy (NCBI): domain Eukaryota; kingdom Metazoa; phylum Chordata; order Ceratodontiformes; family Ceratodontidae; genus Neoceratodus; species Neoceratodus forsteri. The sequence continues at coordinate 412,885,596 of CM028129.1, read as the reverse complement.
GCGGTTGGGGAGGGGACCATTGGACACAAGGAAAGTTTTATCATATAATGGGGATGGCAATTGAAGGCTGGGGGTTGCTGGACACCAGGGAATATCTTTTTTTTTTTTTTTAACGGAACTGAGCAATCAGGATGGGGTGGAGCTGGTCACAGGGGAGCAAACCTGCCACTGCTTCCCATGCAGATGTGCCCATAATGAGCTTGCAAATGGCCCCTTAACACCTTGCATGCTCAATGGCCTCACTTGCATGGGGCCATCTGAATACTGTGCTGGGAGCTACCGACACTGTTGGGTCTGGCAGTGCTGATCTCTACAGTGCCGGGTTCCATGTTAAGGCAGCATTACTCAGCATGCACCAACATGCCCCTATATTCAGTCAGATAGTGCCAGTGCACTATAGCACCCTCAGAGTCATGGGCAATGGGTAAGCACAGCGCAAAACATTGCGCTCCGCTTTGCCCATTTTTGAATGTCTGGGCCCCATATGACAAGAGTTTGTAGGGCAGGCCACCACTTAAAAGTCAAGCAACCTTGTGTGCTGTAAAAAAATTTAGCTAAATATTTTAGAGAATAAAAAAAAAAAAAAGCTGTAGTACTTGCCTGCAGATGTTTTTGCTCTTTACTGCATGCCTCTCAACCTCCTTTATTGCAAATCAGGGACAGGGCTTAAAAAATTGGAGACAACTGACCAAAATCAGAGACGCATTGTAAACAAGCATTTGTCAATGCCGAATGTTGCTTGCTTCTATGTGCTATTTAGGTATTTGGAAGTCATTGGAGTGCAAATATTGAAAATTTGCGAACTTCTGGCGTGCGTGGGAACTGAAACAACGCGCGCTCGTAAAACAGTCATTATGGAAATTTGTCGCGAAATGTTCAGCATAGCCATTTAAGACCTCTGGTCATGAACAGTGTCAGTGTGATTTTGTTAATGTGTCCCATACATTGAGTTTGCACACCGACTTCGTCATTGTCGCGTACATGGGCGGAAACACGTTTTGGGCAGGATGTGAAAAATGACAGCTGTACTGCTCATAAGGAGGTGTGGTAAAATGGCAATGTTGAAAATCTGGAGTGGAAATATTGAAAATTGCAAACCTCTGATGCGTGGGAACTGTGCAGCACACTCGATCTAAACAGTCATTTTAGAATTCTTTCACCAAATTTTCAACATAGCCATTTTCAGATCTCTGCTCATGAACAGTGACACTGTGATTTTCTTAATGTGTCCCATACACTGAGTTCGCACACCGACTGCACCATTCTGTGCTACAAGGGCGGAAGCACATTTTGGGTGAGATGTGAAAAATGACAGCTGTACTACTCATAAGAAGGTGTGGTAAAATGGCAATGTTGAAAATCTGGAGTGAAAATATTGAAATTTTGCGAACTTACGAGCCTGCGTAGGAACTGCGCAACGCACGCTCGTAAAACAGTCATTTTTTGGAATTTTTGGACCAAATTTTCAACATGGGATTTTGGGACCCCTTCTCATGAATAATGTCACTGTCATGGCGGTATTCGGGCCGAAGGTGATTACCATGATCACTGCACGAAATCACCCTTGAACCTGAAACGCCATGCATGTAACATCATTCATGAGAAGGATACTAAAAACCCATGTTGAAAATTTGGTGCAAAAATTCCCAAACATGCCTGAGATATGCAATAAAGTTGAACCCCTCCTATCTAGTCCATTATACAGCTTACCGGCATTTCCTCAGTTCGCGGTCGGCTTTGAAGAGTGCAGGCGTGTTCCCGGTCCACGAGATCGCGCTGGAGTCCGGAGGTAAGTATGGGGTGAGGGGTGGGTGTGGGGAGGCTGGGTGCGGGTTGCGGGAGGGTTCGAGCAGCGCTGCGGGACCGTTTTTGTTTTACAGGGTTAAAAAAAAAAAAGACTTTAGTAGGACCGTTTGCCACGCTGGGGTGGGCTCCCAGCATGGCACAAGGGCAGGGGGCCATTCAGCCCGGAGGATTGGGCACCGGCCGGCCAATAGTGATTGCCACGCTGGGGTGGGCTCCCAGCGTGGCACCAGCCCTGGGGGCGACAGCTGCTCAGCCAGCGGGATTGGGCACCCGTCGGCTACACAGGGCGTCGGGGGGCATGCATGCCTGCGTGGGGGGCTACGCTTCGGTGCTCACTGAAGCGTAGCTCCCCCTTTCAACTGTATGCCACTGCATTTTGGAGCGTGTCATAGACAGCTCCAAAATGCATTGGCTTACAGGGGCCGCGCCTGCCAGCTCACTGACTGAATTGGAGGAGGAGGTGACACACCTCCGAAATCTCCGATGATGGCACTATGTTTCTTGCACATGCGTGCATGCAACATAAAAAATGGTTATATCAACTGAAGAAGCCTCCTATAATGTATGGCTTAATACGAACAGCATTTTATAATGGAGAACTAGACTGTAATACTGTCATTTGGCATTATTTATGCTTCAAAGCCTTATTCTTTAGTGATTAGAAGTGGCAGGTTTATGAGGGGCAGAGGAAATTCTTAGGGCAAAATCAGGGACAGTTAAGAGGTATGGTTCCAAGACCAGAGATAAATGCAGGTGTGTTACCAAGAGATTATTTTTGGGATAACTAAGTTGGTTGCAAAAAGTGATATATTGTTTACTTATATTTACCTACAGAACTGTAGAAAAGACTTTACAACTAGACGACCCTAACAGTTTAGAAGAAGACATGGGGAGTGATTTTATTAAATGTCACACTGTCAATCAAGCAAGGAGACACCAAGAGAAGTGAGAGAAGTGTAAGTCTGCCTTTTATTGTACTGTTCACTGCCATTGGAGAGAGGGCCTGAGGCTAAGAAAGCACTTGACAGAGATTCGGACACCTGTTGCCATGCACAGTGGTAGCTGGTTATTAGAGGTTATTAAATGGGTGGAAACTTCTTTGACTTTGATTTGTGGAATCAGATCACATGCTTATACCATTAATTTAGAACTCCTTTCTGTTGTCTTTCATATTTTTACTTTTTTTTTTCTGAACACATACTCGTATATAAAAATAATACATGGTGAATAGTGTATACCAAGTTTTGTTTTACACATCAAGGTGTTTAATGCCTATTCCACAAGCTTGAGTGATTTAACCAAGCATAACACATCGAGGTGTGTTTTTTAAAAAAAATAAATAAATAATAATTACCAGGCTTCCCATGTTTTATTGTTATAAGCTGGTTTTACAGTTTTACAAGAAAACAGTAAAGTTGTAATGCACTGCTGTTCTACCTAGTTTGTGAAATTGTAGGAGCATTGAAGTACAATATAAGCAACATGCTCCCACTCGCAGGAGTAAAATGTTTTTTTTTTTTTTGATAGGCTGCAGCTGTTTGTTGCTCCGCTATAAACAAGTGTGATTTCACACTCATGTAATGGAGAATTATAACCCAGTTTTTGGGTTGTACAAACACCCAGTAATTATAAAAGCAATCATACACTCCTATGATCTGGTTTATCAGGGTATATACTGTTCTCATTGTTTGACTGGTTGAAGGCACGAATCAGAGCTACATGCCTTAGTGGTCACCTGAGATGTGAGTATATCATGAGATATACCACACCCTGCCATGTATAATTCCTTCACAAACATTCCAGTAATAGACTGGTAAAATGCATTATCCTGTTACCTTCTGGGTATATGGGTATATGAGTTAGCCCTTTAGTCAGAACTGCATTCTCAGTACTTGTGGTTGTGTAATCTTCCCATGGCATGTGCATATTTTATTTACGTCTCTCCTGAGAATGCACATCATTTGTCACCTGCTGCAATACTGTTCCATATCCTGAGAGATGCCTGATACAGTATGGCTTTCATCTGCTCTGTTATTTGCGACCCAGGGGGTTTAATGTCTTTGTGTCCCATGTGGCAGTAATTCTCTTCAGAGTCAGAATAATTCAAAATGAACTCAAAAGTTAGGCTTGTCACCCCTAACAGTAATCATTGTTGCTTACCATGCTGACAACCAAGCTTTGAGTTATGATCACATGTTGTCACACATTGGATGTCAGAGGCTGTGATCATTGTTCATCTCAGGAGCCTCCCACCTCAGGGATAGTGGGCAGCTCCTTGCATGTTACCCCCTGGGGGCCAAGGAGGAGGGACTTGTGTGGGTAGGATTGCATGGCTACCCACAGGAGGATGAAATTGCTGCTGGCATGATGCAGAACAGTAACATATGATGCAGTGGATTCAAATCACCAGTCCTTTGCAACATTGTATCAGTAAAATGTGGTGAGTGTGCATGCCCACTTCTGATTGGCCAGAAAGGTCTCCCATTCAGGCTGCACTGTACTAGAGTGGTGCACAATACAGGGATAAAATGCAGGTGGAAATTATGGTGACGGACAGATGTACTTTCATGGCAGCAGTGCCCAGACCTCTGGGTCCCCTGGTATCCCTCTCTTGTTAGGAAAGTTTCAGCTGGGCATCCCCTCCCCAGTGGGGTAATTCCAGAGCAGTACATGAGGGGGCAAGCATTTGGAATCTGGACACCAGTGACGACTGCTGCCATAATCAGGGCTGGCAGTATAGCCTAGAGGTTAGAGGAACGAGGTGTGAACAAGCTTGGTACATCCAGCAGACCAGACCTGAGTTTGATTCTCACAACCTCCGCTTGCATACTGTGTGACTCTGAGCATGTCACTTAACCGCCCAGTGCTCCCAGGTCGCCCCTGAAAACAGGCACTTGTGCCTAGTGGGCCTTACCTGGTTACCAAAGGCTAAAATAAGAAAAAAAATAAAATAAAAAAAAATAATCACTGGATCAAGGACTGGTGGACAAAACTGATGGGGAGCCTGATGCACTGGGTGCAGGGAAAGAAAAACATAAAGTAAAAAAAAAGTAAAAATTGGCCATGGGAGATTAATTTAGGTGCTTCTCGTTGTCATGAGACTGTTATTTGAAGTCAGCTTAGATGTTTCTCTGATTTCTAGGTGCAAAGATAAATGTGTGTTCTGGAAGAAACTGGGACACCAAAAATGTCACAACTCCACGCACTGAGCTATCCTTTTTATAACAGGACTCAGTTACAGCCTTCAGTAAACTCATTCTCTGTACATTCATATCGGTTAAAGAGCAAGGGTCCTAACTGAAATTAATATTAACTTTCAAAAGTAGGGAACTATTACTTCTCGTAGCTGAAGTATTTGTCTTCTCTCTTCTGCTTATATGAAGATTTTGTACCTGACAATACTGTGTGTGCTGTGTGGAACATTAGTCTACCTGGAGGCTGATATAGCTAGTTCTGTTCCTCCCTGTACACCATCAGCCCTTTGACCTCACTGTCTGTGACATCACACTTGTCCAAGAAGAGCGAATCACATTCTGCTGGATCGGTCACTTGTGAGGTCACAATGCTGATGAGGTATGAAAATAAATAGAATTACATAATCTAAGACTCCAGATAAAGTGTTGGTCTTTACATCACACCTAATACTATCAGGTAGAAAACCTGTTCAGCAAACAGAAAAAGAAAAATTCTTCATAAATAAAAAATAATTGGCTACTTTTAAAAATTAAAAACAGATTGCCTAGTATTTGTGGCACTACAAGCTGTTTGAGTAAGGGTTTGCTCATGCCATGAGCTTATTTGTACCAAGTACAGTGGAGCCCACTTAAAAGAACATTGGATAAGCAGGCCCGGTGGCACTGTAGGTTGAGGCACTTGTCACTACACTTCATGCCATGCTGATTGGAAACCAGCCAGGCCACCGTGGGTCGGCAGAGATGAGAGAGGATCAAGCATCCGAAGGACTGCTCTCCTCTCTCTTAGGGAAGGGAGGTTTGTCATCCACTCGCTCACTGCCCTCTGGCGGTGAACAGAGGACAGTACATGTTGGGAAGGCACGCACTGGCGTCCTTACGTCAGTAGGGAGGGGGAACCGGATAAAAAAGGAAAAACTGAGCTGGCAGGCTCCATGATGGCTGCACCAGCACTCCGGCTGGCCTCCTGATGTCTGGATTTCGCTCTGGGGGTGGGGGTAAAGCCGGAGCACCTTCACCCCAGCCTTGCCACAGGGAAGGGGAGAGACCCGCGGGGGATTTAGGAAGATGTTGAGTCAGGGAATGGTGCAACTGGAGACTGAGTTCATCTGAAGGAGGTACCAGAGCCACCTGTGGGGCTCGGGGAGCCATAAAAAGCTATATAGGAAATAAAAAGAGAACATCGGATATAGGCAATTCCCTTTTATAACAAAATTTTTTGGAAGTCCCAATGTTTGCCCATTAATTAAATGGCAATAAAGTCTGTTTATAAGAACAGTTTTTTTTTTACCCAGTGGCAGTGGTAGATGGTCCTTATCACCTCTATGTATACTAAGCCCGGACTGAATCTGGTCACACCTGGAAATGTGCCTTGGCTCAGTATGCCTTTCCCCGTCACTAATTTTAAAATAAAATGAATTGTGATCGAGTTTCCTCATTAATGGTCACTTAAGTAGTGAGTTTTATCATGGTTTACCATGGATTTTCGCTGTTCTTAATTAAGCCTTCTTATGAGAACAGCCCAGTTACAAGAACATTTTTGCTTGGCATTTAGGGTGTGCTTATAAGAGGGCTCTACTGTATTTCTGGAAGTGCTCCATTAGAACTTCACTTTCTCATAGCTACTGTTTCCTCCAGTTTGTATCTTCAGTGAGCTATATGCATAGCATGTTGTTCTAGAGCCAGGCAGTGGCGGAAAGCCAGCAGTGGTCAAAGCTAACAGCACTAGACATTTTTCAGAAGATAATTGGGTGGAAATTAAGCCATAGCATTTGTAATTACATTCTTTATTTAATTTCCCGGTAAGAGATGAACAATATATGTTTAAAAGCCATCAGGCAAACTAGGATTGCCTATAGTGTTCTTGTTAAAAAGGGAAAGGGGAAATTGTTTAACCAGGAAAGGCACTCTAAGCTAGAGCATGTTTCCTGGTGTGACCTGGGAGCACAAGGAAGTTAAGTGAGTTACTCAGGGTCACACAGAAAGTAATTCAGGTTTAAGCAAGTTGATATTTGGGTGAACAAAGTATGGAAACTTTATATATATATATATATAATTATAATATGTGTGTGGATGGAGAGAGAGAGATAGATAGACAGATAGAAAGACAGACAGATATAGATATATGTTTTCCATCTAGAGAGTGCAAAGGTAAGTGATAGGGCTTGGCACCGAATTCCAATGCAGGAAGGAGACTCTGTATGAATTAATACAGTACCTAAAGCTTCAGGCACCAAAGTGGTGCCAACATTGAGTGATGTTTACTGTGTGAAAAATATTTCAAAAGACAGAATTGTAAGGAGATGGAGAAATGAATAGGTTTAGTAAAACCCCGTCTAGACAGTCAGATGTAGTCTGCCTGTGCGTTGCTATCAGCAGTTAACATGCCTTGCCACATTCACGTGACTGGCTAGAGGTACAACATTCCCCAAGTTTAAAAGCTATATATGCAATGGTACACATTCAAAGTTTTAGTACACCAAGTACTCAGTTGTCGTTTTGCTGTAGTAAAACATAATCACAACACATAAACGTGTGATTAAAAAAAGTCCTGCAGTTCATCATGCCCCCCCCCCCGCCAAACAAGGCAGTAGTTAACACACAAGTTTATAAATATGATTATTATTTTGATGGCATGATAGTGGACATAAGATAGAGGACAGACAATCTCTGGGAATCTAAGGCCATAATGATTCACCTTTTCCAAGCATACTCCATCACTAAAGGGATAACACACACTAGACTGTGTGACAGGCTGTCCTTATTACATAGAGAATTGTGCTCCCAGGTCGCTCCTGTAAAAAAGCTTTCAGCTTAATGTGCTATGCCTGGTTAAACAACTAAATAAAAAAAGCTTTGTAGGGGCTTATAATGAGAATTGTACACCCCCCGAGGTGTAGGATGCCACATAAACCCCAAGAGCAAAGCTCAAGGGGGTTGTAAAGGCATCCCACACCAAGGGTGTGTGTAAAATTCAAGTTTTACACCCCCTACCCAGCCTTTATTTTATATAACTGCTGGGGAGCATTTTTTTGCCACAGAAGTTATATAAAATAAAGGTATCCCTATGGAGCTGTGGACGGGTCATGTTTCATTGCAGTCTGTGGCTCCTGAAAAAAAACATTACTTGGTTGTTCTCCCCCCTTTTTTTTTTTTTTTTTAAAGCAGCAGAGGTAAAATAATTTAGCCCCCTTGTTTTTTTTTTTTTTAATTAACTTACTGCTGCTGACTCAGAGTACAGCGAACTGTGTAGTACTGGGGAATGGCAGCCAGCACCGAGGAGTGGAAGAGTGGTGACCGCACATGCACACTGCAAGGGAAACCCAGTGTGTGTTTACCGTTATAACAGTGAAATTATAACCAGGTTTCCCTATGGGAGAAAACACTCCCCCAGTTGTTATATATATATGTAGTAAGGACAGTCTGTCACAGTCTAGTGTGTGTTATCCCTTTAGTGATGGAGTATGCTTGGAAAAGGTGAATCATTATTGCCTTAGAGTCCCAGAGATTGTCTGTCCTCCATCTGATGTCCCCTGTCATACCACCAAAATAATAATTAAGCAATAAGGCATGACGGGGTGTGGTATATCATGGGATATCATCACACCTTAGGTGGTTGGGCACAAGGCCGCAGGCCAAGTGCGTCCAACTATCTGAGAAGTGACTCTGTCCCATGATATACCACACCCTGGAGTGACTTATTGCTATTATGAACTGGCTTAAATGTTTTAGCAGTACAAAATACAAAAAAAAACATTTCAAATGTTTTTAAACTTACTGTTTTAGAGTGGTGGAGGTCGGAGTATTTTTTCATAAAAAAGTTCCTATAATTCCCTAGGCAGCAGGTGGTGCTGTTGTAAGTGGAGTTGGTTGAAGAGGTGCTGCTCTGAACTCTCACATCCCAGCGCTGTGTGCTTCTTCCGTTTGACCTGGTCGTGCTGTGTGAAGATGGATTGTATTTATTTCTTTTTGTGAAACTGTGATCTGGTGGCAGTGGGAGCAAGCAATTAAACAGGTACACACACATATCGTGTGGACTTTTTTTTTTTTTTTGCGAGAGTTGTCGAGCCGTGCCTGATGCCACGCTGCATGTTTCGCCTTGTGTATGTCTTCCAGCGGCTATGTGAGGAGGAATGAGCGACAGTTTTTTTTGGTTGTTTTTTTTAAACAGATGCTCGTATTGGGGAACTTGGTCCATCTTTCCAGAGGCAGTGGGCACAGTTGCGTGATGTAAGGCATGTAGCGAATGGGGGGAAAATGCAGCTGTCGAAGGAATTTCTGTCTGCGAGGAGGCTGGTAGCCGGAGGCTTTTTGAAGCCATGATGATGTAGCCCGATATCATCGCGGCTTCAAAAACATCTCAGCTTCCCATATTTACGATCTCCAGTTCATAATCATATTTATAAACTTGTTGTGTTAACTACTACCTTGTTGGGGCAGGGGCATGATGGACTGCAGGACTTTTTTAATCACATGTTTATGTGATTATGTTTTACTACAGCAAAATGGCAATTGAGTACTTGGTGTATTGAAACTTTGAACAGATATATAATTACTGGTTACATTAAAGCAACAGTGTCTGCTAGTCAACAAAAAATTTCATTTTTTTTTTTTTTTTTTTTTTGTAGCAAAAATTCTTTTCTGACATCATTGGATTCATCCTTGGTGTATTTAACATTTTCTCTGTTATTCTTGAAACCACTTTTAAAGCTAATTTTGAAATTAATGACTCAAGTTATTAAAGATTGCCCGCCCCCCTTGCAGTTTTCAAAAAAACCTTTAGTTGTGCTTACCTATTGAATATACATATTCGAGGCATGCTGTCTCTATATTAGGATGGTGCTACCAGATGTTTCTGAACAGCGCAGCACTGTAAAAACATATGCAATACTTATTTTTTCATGGTAGGCATAACACAGGAGCAGGAACTTAAAAAAAACTTCTAAATACCACATAGTATCTTCGTTTAGGAAAGACAGAAAACAGAAAAATGGGTGTATTAATGTTTTGGCCAGAAAAATATTATTGTTGAGAAAAACTGCAACGTGATTAACAAATGCAGCTGCTTTAAATAATTGTAAGCCCCCATCCCTGGTGTCTAGGGGTATGCCAGGTGGTAAATAGGTGGGGAGGGAGCAGTCACAGCAGAAAGCACAGTGTTTCTTACCAGGATGGCTGACGTCGATTGGCGGTAAATTGGGCATGGGTGCAGGCTTCTTCTGGTGCTAGGCTGCAGTAAGTCTTGATTAGTAATTGCAAAACAGTTCAATAAAATGAATGACATCCATGCAGAAGTAAAACAGCAAGGGGTTACATTTAATTGATAACGAGCACTCCATGGTGGTAACACACACTTGAACATTTGATATGCATCCGGACTGCGAGGGTCATGGTAAATTGTCAGTGTCCATTGGGGCCATTGTGGCCCCACTAATTATGGATGGCTTATTCCTGGGCTGGGAAGCCACATTACAGAACAGGCAGTGTTAAATTGGAGCTGAAATGGCCTTAACTTTATAAGCAGCAGGCAAACCCCATTTCTGTCTCTCAGCTTCATGTTCACTTCTATGCTGATCCAAAATTTGGACTCACAGCAGCACCCTTTTTAACAGGGCTACCACTCCTTCCCCAGAACTTCATTTCAACAATTAGGCCATGGCAGGTGACTCCCCAGGGACATCAGGGCAGGCGTCCCCACCGTGCTGCCACAACTGGGTTGGCATCTTGTTTTTGGGCTGACCCCTCCCTCTTTTTTTTTTTCTCTCTCTCACTCACTGCATCTGCACAGAACTTTGAGTCCCTGATGAATAACTTCACCTTCCAGACTCATGAGCAAAAGGGGCATGGAGCTGCCACAACTGGGTTGGCATCTTAACTCTGGGCTATTGCTCTCCCTCTTTTCTCAGGCTTCCATTAACTCTCACACCACTGACATACGGGCACGGCTATAGTCCTCTCATCCGAATTGGCACCTTCCCTCTGGTCTCTCTCTCTCTCTCTAAATCTTAACACAGGTCACCACATTTCTTCAGGGCTCTACACTCTGCTCCCCAAAACCTCTGTCTTCCCAGTCACTGATCTCTTTCTACAAGGTCTGAGGGGACATCACAGAAGAACACAACGCTGGCCACCTCATGGACCAGGCTGATGGCCACTGCCATGTCAGTGATGTCACTCACCTTACTGCTCGCCCCAAAAACCCACAGTAAACTGTTGGAACTTGGTGAGAATGGGCAATTGGCCTTGCTCTCCTCCTGGACCCTTCTAACTGCACTGCTGCTCTCTACTCCAGATGGCACCAAAACCCCAAAATATATAACCTCACACACCAACAATGACTTCCGACCTATGGAGCTCCCACCGGTGTGGCAGAGGGGAATAACCAGTTAAGTACGGGACCAAGAAAAGGACCTACACTGCACAAACATGTAAACCCCCCCCGGGGGGGGGATTACATAATGCACAGATATTGACCTTTTTCAAATGCTGTAATACACACATGATAATAAATGTGTATTGTCACCTGTGTATTATGGAGCTTGTATGAAGCCTCACAATATCTCTGTGTCCTCTGATTGGCTCCTCATCAAGCAGGAAACCCCCTATCAAATTTAATCTGTGGAGCAGTTCTACTGTTTGCACCTAAACAATAAAATATGACCTAGGAAAACAAAAATTCGAGAAACCCTTGGTTCAAATGTTATTTTCAAATTGCAGGTCAGTGGGATCTGTTTTTCTGTTATACTTGAAACATTTTCATTTTGTTTTACTACAAAAACTAACACCCTTTCAGACGCAGCTCCTCCAACAGTTGACTGCTTTGTCTCAGACACCTCCAAGCATTAACTATAAAAAATAAAATATGGAAAATGGGTCTACATAAATCTCTCGAGTTTAGCTCTTGAGGGTTTATGGATATTACACACCTCAGGTGTGTATAAAATGTGTTTACATCACTTTTAAAACATTATTTTTTAATGCTTGCCTCAAGGATTTAAAACAAAGCCCTGGGTGTAGTAAGTAGTTATCAAGACAAAGGATGTTTGACTAACCACAAGTAAGAAAATCTCACAAACAAGAATAAGAAAAACCCAATAAAATATAATGGAATATCCAGAAAAAGGAATAGGAAATTCCTTCCAAAATGGTCATGCAGTAAAATATTTACAGTGTACTTTCTTGTAATATTCCTGAAGTCTGGCATAGAAAGGATATCCATATAAGCTGTTCATTTTCATTGTATCCAGGTATTGGAAGAGTCAGATTTTGTCACTTTCAGATGTTTGAGTTTTTTTTGCCTTTTTTCCCATTACCCATGCATTTCCCTTAGTCTCCTTCTCCCAACAAGAAACCGTGTCAGATGTGCTAACTTTTTTCTCTTATTTCTTTTTTTTTTTTAATCATCTTTACTGTCATTCTCTTCTGTTCTCATGGACTCAAAAACAGAGATGGTCAAGCAAGAGGAAAAAGAGTAATTCCAAGGTAAGACTGTGTATTTGCACTGTGTGCTTGTGTAGAATGTCCCTATTATCAAGAGACTTCTGTTTGGCGATATGGCTTAATGTGAACATACAAACTTACAGAAAACTGCCAGAAGGTCCATCTTATCTGCTTGTAATGTGAGTCTCTCAACAATTACTGAGGGGTCCACCCCTCTTCACCATTAGTTTCCCCTCCTTTATAGGAGTCCCCCATATGATTCCACTTTTGATGAAGGCTCTGTATCAAAAATTAAACAAATCCAATTAAATATCGTTGGCTTTACAAGGCCTTCATGTTATACTTTTAAAATACTGTCTGGTAGGAACAGATTTATAATTTATTTTTTCCTGGATTGGTAGTCTCTCCACAAAAACAGGAACTGACTGTTTAGTTTTCATCATCATTAGTGTTTTTATTTGAATAGAACCATAACAATAAACATTCAGAATACCAAACCTTATTCCATAAATGAAGATTATTATGAATGGAATTCAAGGGTGAACTTTTATTATTCTTCCTGCCAAGTTCCCTCTATCCTAATGATGGTATCTCCCAGGCAGCACCCTACCTTGAGCTGTGAGGACAAGCAGTTGTCTTCACTAACAATTCTGCTTTGTTGTCAGCTGGTAGATGATGTGCTGCATTCACTGTCAATGTCACTTTTTGGTCGGCTGGTACAGCGTGCGTTGCTTTCAACATGGATGCCATGTCTTGGTCAGCTGGTAGGCGTTTCTCTGTCTTCACTGCCGATGCCACTACTTGTTCAACTGGTAGAGTGAGTACTGCCTTCACTGCTGATGCCACGTACTGGCCAGTTGGTAGGGGAGAGCACTGCCTTTACTGCCAATGCCACCTCTTGGTCAGCTGGCAGGAGGAGTGCTGACTTCACTGCCAGTGTCATTTTTTTGGGCAGTGGCAGGGGGTGTGCAAATAGAGAGCAGTCTGTGCTTTCCCTCTTCGGGAGATATGCACCTCCATATCACGAAGCAAACAGTTCCCAGCTGGTCTCTGTGTGGGATTCTGGAGCTCAGACGCAAACCGTCATTTGCTAGGGATGGCACAAGGTACTGCTGCTACAACACTGGGACAGTCAGCCCCCGAGGACGAAATTTTATGTAACTACTGCAAAGTCATTTCTAACCTGACAGAATATCTGAAGAGCATTACAAGGGCTCTGTACTGTGCTTACTGACTGGAATAAGATCCTGTTCAACAGCACTTTGTATGCGCCATTTCCCCATAGAAATTAATAAGGAAGCCAGGACAGAGGATATCCCACTATAGGGCCCTAATCAGACCTCCAGATAGAGTTGTATCACTGGAAATACAGTAGCTCTGTAGATCTAAATATGAAAATACAGTCTGTTTTCTCTGCAAACAGAGAAAGTAATCTTTTCTTAAATGGAATTTAGGATTTGAATCCCTTTTGAATGGCTTTAAAATAATGACAAAAAAGAATTATTATTCTCAGTTTGTACAGACTCCGTAAAGGTGCTACTGCAAGTGCTTATGGGTACTGTTGTATAAGCAATTCTTGTTTGTTTTGTGTCCATCTGTGTGGCTTACAATGCTTATGTAAAACAGCTGCACAATGGGGAAGGGGGCTATTGAAATCATATTACGGTCTGTTTTTCTGTATTTGCCACCTTAATTGTGTTATTTCACAATACTTTTAGTATGCTAAATGTCATTTCCAAATTGCCTTTTCCGCAGAATAGAAAGATGGTGCTGCCTTTGACTCTTATGAATAACCTGCTTGTGCTGCTTATAATATTTATTTATTTTATTTAGCTTTTGTTGACCAGGTAGGTACACTAGACAAGTTATATGCCTATTTTCAGGAATAGTTTCCTGTTAGGGGTGTGCCCCAGCATTTTGGATGCCATAGTACCAATAGTCAGGGCTATCTTTAATTTGTGCAAAATAAAAAGGTAATTTATCATCTACATTTATCTTACTAAATAGTATTGTAAAACCTTAAGGGTGATATGATTGAGTATGTGGTAATGAAGGGGGCTGAACAACATAGTCTCAGTAGGATCCCTCTTTGTTGCACTTCTTTAAGCTAGTGCAGTGTAGTGGTTAGAACACTACACTCTGAAGCAGGAGTCCACAGGTTCAAATACCACCATACCTACTGCTTTGAGAAAGTCACGTGACTGCCACATGCTTCACTTCCTCCAAGCTGTGCAACTGGTTGGAAAGGAATTTGGTTCACCTTTCATATACTCTGTACCTGAAGTGCCTGACATTAGGTGCATACACAGAGGGAGGTCACACGAGGTTGAGAGAGATTAAGGAAAGTTCTGTATGGTTAAGTATATCAAAATAGGAGCTTAAGTGACTTATAAAAGGTTCCACAGTAAGTGACTGTGTTTGTATTCAAACCTGAATCTCCAGTTTCACAGTTCTTCACTCTTAACTATTGTACTAAACTACAGTGCTTTCCCTAAATGCCAGTGTACTGTACCTTGAAACTGGTGGTTGCATCTTTCTTAGCTGGCCTGTCATGGCTAAATAAAATGGTAAAATGAAACTAAATAGTAAACATAATATTACCCTATTAGCAAACATTAGGTAATTTATATTCAAATCAGAGAAAGTAATTCCTTTATTTTCCCAGGCATCATGTTTTGCCAATGCTGTTGTTGCATGCTTAGCATAAAGCATTAGGGAAAATACATCACTCTTGGCAACCTTGGGGAGGGAGACAAAATATTTGTAGCCTTGATTTACAATTAAAAGACACTTCTGTTAAATACATAACGTCGCATGATTGGCAGTGCATTATAATTTTCAGATGGTTGGTAATACATTTCAGCAATGTCCTGTCTTTTGTCATGGAAGTCTGTTTACTCATACTTCCTGAAGATAACACAGCTTATCACAATGTGGCTCTGCAGTTCTTGCATGCAAAGTGCTACTGAGATAGCAGCATTCTACAAAAACAAACAAGCCAGGAAACACATACTATATAAACTCATAAAAGATTTATTAAGTATTAAAAATGTTTCTTCAGGTAAACGCAGAGATATATTGAGAATACCATTTACAGATGTGACTTAAAGGGTGGGGATTGGAATACAAGGTGCAGAAACACAATATGCAGCAGCCAGATAGGTATATATAAATAGATATGAGAATATGAAACGCTATTCAGTATTATACAGTATTTACAATAGGTACAATGGCCAGTGATGCTGTGGAGTATGGAAAAATGTGCAGACAATATAAATTAAGGATTGTCACACCATGAGCAATCGGCTACAAGGGCCTCCCCCAACGGTGTATCAGGCAGGAGGGGCAGGTCAGATGGGGAAAGAGAGGGAGGCTGCAGTGGGGTTAGTGCATAGGTAAAGTGCAGGCATATTAATAGAACAGGATGGGTAGGGAGAAGGGGGGCAGTGCAGTGGAGGGGCCATGGAAAAAGGCAGGAGTAAGTACACTTGGAGCAGTAGAAGAGTAGTTCCAAGGCACTGCAATGTGAGTAAAGGGCCAGTAAGGAGGAAGCAGGGGGTGTGGAAGGTGATGTGTGCTAAAGCCAGGAGTGTGGGAAACAAGTCCTGTGACCTCCATGCAGTAATGGCAGAGACACAACTGCATATGGTGGCTGTAACTGAAACAGGGGAACACAGCAAGATGAATAGGACTTAACGGTACCAGTGTGCACCATGTTCAGGAGGGATATGGGACAGGGGAGAGGGGTTGGGGTGGCACTATACATTAGGGATGGTATCCATGCCTTGAAAATGCAGGAAGTAGGGAGGTGTGTAGGGATGGAGGCAGTCTAATTACAGGGGGAGAGAAGGTGATCAGCATCAGGGTGGTGTACAGGCCCCCAACACAAAGGAAAGAAACAGTCAGAGAGCAGAAGGAGGAGATCTAGGGCTGGCAGAACTGGGAAACTTCAACATGCCAGGCATGGACTGGAGTATCTTAACAGCAGCAAGCACTAGGAGTCTGTTCCTGGTAGATAGGATGTAGGAAGTATTAGTAGTCCAGAAAGTCAAAAAACCTCCTAGGGAAAGAGCTTTTGTGAATCTGGTCCTGAAAAACAGGGATAGCAAGGGGGAGGTCAGTGAAGTCCACTGACTACAGGACCATGTAGGTGAAGATCAAGCTGCGAGCAGGTAAGATGAACTCCAGGACTATGGTCCTAGACTTCAGAAGGGGGTGATTTCAGGAGGATGAAGGAATTTCTAGGAGAACGATTACAGGTTGTGAAAGCAGTGGCAAGAGTGGGCAGCAAATGGGACATAAGTGTGTGTATTGAAGGAAACCAGTCTCTGCACAAGGATGGTGGGAAGGGCGAGGGGGGAAAGCACTGTGGTTTCAAGGTGATGGCAGGGGCAGAGAAGGCAAAAAGAAGGGCATTCATTAGATACAAAGCAAATCAGACAGGAGTGGACTATGGAAATATCAAGAATGGTTATGGGTGGGCACTAGAACAGTAAGACAGGCAAAAGCAGTACAGAGCTGGGTTTAGCGGAGGGGTTTGAAGAGGATGACTAGCATTATTCTGATACCTTTACATATGAGAGTAGCACAAAACCAGAGAAGTGATGCTGAGGCTTAGGAAGGGGGAAGTGTGGGAGGCAGATGAGAATGGAAGACAAACTTAATGAATAATTCTGCTCAGTGTTCATGGTGGAAAACATGAGCCCTTTATCTAAATGCAGCATTAAAACAAGTAAGGGGTCATTATCAGGTACCAACATGGACCCATCGTGGAGAAGGAGGTTTAGAGGGCCTATAGGCACTGAAGGTGGATGTTTTTATGGACTCTGATATGAGTGTGTTGAGATAGATGGTGCAGGTTGTGACAGGACTGCTGGCAGATCTCAACAGCTCTCTGGGAACTGGGGAAGTGCTGGGAGACTGAAGGACAGGAAATGTGGCCCCATGTACAGAAGTGGGAGGCGAGACAAGCTGAACAACTACAGACCAGTCAGTCTGAAATAATCGTGGATAAACTTTTGGAATAAATAATAAAGGGAGATGCTGGTAGGGTTTCTAGAGACAGCTGGTCTACAGGACACCAGGCAGTAAGGGTGGACTTAGATTATGTGGCACCCATAGGCAAATCTTTAAATCATCCTCTCCACCCTCACCGAAAAAATGACATATTCTAAATGGCAGATAATTTTTTTTTATATAAAAACAATGAATTTTACTGTTTTTTCTATTTGAACTACTGGCTGTTGTGCTGAAAAGCATATACTGTATTTATTATCAGCATTTTGAGAGATGGTCTCTGACTGGAGAAAAGAAAATGGCCACTATACTCCCTGGACTGCTAGTGAGGGGATCAGGGAGAGTACATGAACTGCCCCTTGTCTGTCTGACAATGGCTGACCATAAGCAATTCCATTCTGGTGCCACCACTATGTGTAATAGTGGCAGAGGTGGCCTTTTTTAGATTAGACTAACATTGCCTGTTTTATTTTTTTATTTTATTTATTTCATAATTCGGATTTACAACCTTTGAGTCAAAGACTCATTTACAAAGGCACCTCATCGCAGGGAGGGTAAACAACAATTGATGGTGAAGTACAACATTGGAGAACGATACAGGTGAGATACAATACAAAAACCCACAAAGCAATTCCAATAATACAAAGGTGTACAGAGGCTGGCAATTAGTTACAATGTAATCTATCATACATATAAATAATAAGATATACTCTAGAGGTTCTAGGGAGATACCTGGGGAGGGAGAGGAGGGGACTGAGGGTGGGTTGTTGGGGGGGTGGAGGCAGTCCGGAGGACGATGTCTGCTACAGAGGGCCAAGCAAGCTCTAGATTTGGGGCAGTCAGGGGCATTTACAGCTCCGAGTGTCAGTGAGGTGGTTTTGGAGGGAGATTTTGAAGGGGCCGATTTTGGGGATGCTTGTGATGTGAGAGGGGAGGGAGCTGTACCAGGGAGGCGTCCTTTAAAGAGGTCCCCTCCAGTTTCTCAATTTGTTGCATTCAAAACACACACCTACATCTCCTACCCTCTATACAATAAGAGCAGCACAGCACTTAATTCAAGAATTAATCACTCACTTCTTACTGCTGCTGATGTTTTTTATTTGTGATGGTGTCTGTATCTGGTTTAGACAACACCACACCAGACCACCAATTAATCCTGTGTTCTCCGGGTCCCAAGCCCAACTCTAGTCTGTAGCCATGTTTGTGGTTGACCACTCTTCCATCCTCAACTCCTTCAGGCAGTGCACAGTCAGGCATTTGATGCAGCACCACATTGTCTGTCAGCGGTGGATTTAAAAAATAATTAAATTCAGACTGCTACTGGAGTTCAGATTGGGTTGCACAATAGACGACACACAGCTGACTAAAATCCAGTTAAATACAGAGTCTGCTGTTGGACACATCCATCAGCCTGTAGCCCTGACACTTCTTAATTTCCTACTCAGTGACACTGTCACTACTCATCCCCACCTGTGGCCACTGCCACCAAAACTGACTACCTCCTCCTACTGTGGCGGCGATATGTCTGCTGACTGACCAGAAACTGTTAGGCAACTAAGGTGGGGGAAGTGGGGGTGCATCAATTAAACGTACATTCTGAATTGTTATTGGCTGCTGCTGAATGTACACAGGTCAAGATTCAGACAATAGCACTGGCTCCTGAAAAAAAAAGTTGCTATGGGCATCAGGGTCAGCCAAACAAGGCAAGGGACAGGACCAGCAGAAACAGTCACAATTCACAAGTCTGATGACCTAACCCCCCAACAAAATGCCAGATTGTTTCTATAATATCTTTTTGTATGACACAAACAGATGGGGAAATAGTATTATTTTTTTTATGTTAAACTGGACTGTATTTTTGGTGCCCCCTATTGATGGGCACCTGAGGCAACTGCCTAGTTCGCCTGTCCTTAAGGCCAGCTCTACCAGGCAGCATGGGTTTACCAGTGGGAGGTCTTGCCAAACTAACCTGCTCGAATACTAGGACTGGGAGACAAGTGCTTGTAAGGGTCAGGCAGTGGATGTACTGCATCTGTACCTTAGTGAGGATTTTGACTCTGTCCCATATGGACAGATGGTCAAGAAGCTGGAAGACTTAGGAATGGGGACAGCATAATAGGATGGGTAGGAAATGGGCTGATTGGGCACATGTAGAAGGTGATCCTGAATGGGGAGCATTCTGAGATGGACATCACAAGTAGAGTGGCTCAATGATTGTTTCTGGGCCCAGTAATCTGTAATGTATTTATTCATGACATACAATAGTAGGAAGGGGTCAAGGGAAAGATGCGTCTCTTCACAGATAGTACTAAGGTCTGTGGAAAGGTAGATGGCAAAAGGGGAATAAGGACCATGAGGAAGGATCTGGAAAGGCTGCAGAGATGGTCAAATCTGTGGCAGCTGAAGTGTAGCACCAAATAGTGCAAGGTAAAGCATCCCCCCCTCCACAAGAACAGAATACAGGATGGGGGGTGCAGGCAGTGCTGGAGAGTTCAGTGGAAGAAAGGGACTTATGATGTTAATAATGGAGAACTTGAAAGCATCAACGCAGTGTACAAGGGCTGTGGGCAGACAAAATGGGATGCTGAGATGCATAGAGAGGAAGGGGCTCAGTAGCAGAAGATGGGTGATGATGCTACCCTTGTACAGCTCTAGTTTGATGTCACTCAGAATACTGTGTACAGTTTTAGAGCAGACATTTGAAGGACAGAATAATGCTGGAGGCAGTGCAGAGGAGGTCATCTAAAATGATACAGGGACAGCAGGGGAGGTCATATAGGAAGAGGATGGAAGACCTCAGTTTATAAACATTGGAAGACCGAAGAGAGAAGGGGGCATGACAGTCATTCAAGGACCACTGTGAGATAAACAAGGTGGATAGCAAACAGTTGTTCACACTGAGTGAGAACATGGGCACCAGGAAAACTCCATACAGCTAGCCGAAGGAGGGATGGGTAAAAGAAGACGTCAAGCAATACTCCTTCACTGAAAGGGTAGTGGAACAGGCTTCTAGAGGAGGCTGCTCCACTAAAACAGAAGGGTTTGTGACAGGGAGCTCCTGCCACTCTTGAGGACCGACCTTTTCTTAAATCTGTTGCAACAGTTATTCTATTTTGTAGCTTAATCTATCCTTTACAATTTCTTGTCCATAAGGTTGGCCACCTATGGGCACCCCCTCCCCTTACTTGACCACGCTATAGTATTCTCTTTAATTTTCCTTTTCCCTCTCAGGTCCTCGTACAGGGAGGTTATTGTGGTGTATATAAAACAACAGATTGTGTTTTATCATTGGATTTAGTATGTAATAACACTACTATGTCATAAAATACCTTGCTGTATTGTATATAGCTTATGTTTATGAAACCTGTTGAAAATACCATGGCACTGGGCGTTTTTGATAAAGGTAAAAAGTACTAGTTGACTGTATTATAAAGATTAAGTTAGTTGTGCTATTTAAAATGCATGTAAATTGCTGTAAACTGAACTTGTCTGAAATGTCATGGTGATTTGCATATATCCCATGATACTTTGCATTATGGAAGTATGTATGATGATATATTTCTTTGAAACTTGAGTTGTTGCCAGTGCCCTTTGGAGTAACCTTTTTTTCAGTGATTCTGCACTGAGGTTCTTTGTCTCTACCTTTTTTTTTTCCTTCTTTTCTTTTTGAACCCTCACTACACAAACAAGCAAGGCACACGTAGGGATGAAGGGTTTTCACTAAAAATGTTTAGATCAGAGATCAGTGTTAGTAGCTGCTGGCTAAGTCCAGAAAAAGGACATACATAGTCTATTGCTGCAAACTGATGTACTGAAGAAGGAATATACCATTGCTAAAGGTTATATCCTGTATTTTGAATAAATATCACAGAGAGATTGTGTGTTGAACTTGAAGTTCAGTGTCTGGTCCATGTTTTGTCCCGCAACCCCTCCACAAGGTTCAAAAGTGGGTGAGTCAGAATGGGAAGGGTGTTGGTGGGATAGCTG
Organism: Neoceratodus forsteri; assembly: GCA_016271365.2. Classification (NCBI taxonomy): domain Eukaryota; kingdom Metazoa; phylum Chordata; order Ceratodontiformes; family Ceratodontidae; genus Neoceratodus; species Neoceratodus forsteri. Next base: position 412,864,156 of record CM028129.1, on the reverse strand, counting down.
CGACAGGAGGCAGGGGGAAAGGACCACTAAGGGCATTTCCCAGTAAAGGTGATGGGCAGACTGGATGGACCACAAGGGCTTTACCTGCCAACAATATCTATGTTTCTAGGAGGTGTCACAGATGGATGGGAGCAGTATCCTAAAGGTAACCTGCAAAGTTACAGTTAACAGCAAATCCCCTATATTATAGAAACATAGAATTTGATGGCAGATAAGGACCCCTTGGGCTACCTAGTCTGCCTGATTTTCCCTACCGATTGCATCACTGCAGACCCTGCTTAATCTCTGTCTTATCCCCTGTCCCCTTAGTCTTATTACTAAGATTCCCTTATGCCTATCCTGCACTTTCTTGAATCTTGTTAGTTGTTGCCACCACCACCTCTGCTGCGAGGTTGCCCCAGGCATCCACTACCCTCTCCGCGATGTACTTCCTCACATCTCTCCTGAGTCTATCCCCCTCCAGCTTCATACCATATGACCCCTTGTCCTTGAGCATCTTTTTTTCTGAAAGATGTTTCCCTCTTGAACCTTATTTTTACCTGTGTGGTATTTGAAAGTTTCTGTCATATCCCCCCTCTCCCTCCCTTCCTCCAGTGTATATATATTAAGGTCCTTCAGTCTTTCCTCATAGGGCTTTTGATGCAGACCCTGTACCATTTTGGCTGACCTCTTCTGGACTGCCTCCACTCTTTCTGTGTCCTTCCAGAGATGAGGTCTCCAGACACAGTACTCCAGGTGAGGTCTCACCAGTGATCTATACAGGGGTAACATCACCTACCTCTTTCTGTTGGTGATCCCTCTCCCTATGCACCCCAGCATCCCACTAGTTCTCCCGACTGCCTTGTCACACTTCCTTTAGGTCATCAGATATAACTCCCAGGTCTCTTTCCTGTTTGATGAGCATCAGTACCTCTTCTCTCATTTTGTACTCCTCCCCTGGGTTTATGTGCCCCAGGTGCATGATTTTTCACTTTGTTTTGCATTGAAGCCCAGTTGCCATACCCTTGACCACGCTAACCTTTTCAGATCCCCTTTCATTCCCTCCCCCGGAGTGTCTACTCTGTAGCAGATTTTAGTGTCATCCGCAAACAGGCAGATCTTTCCCTCCAGCCCCTCTGCAATGTTGCTAATAAAGACATTAAAGAACACCGGTCCCAGTACAGATCCCTGAGGCACCCCACTGGTCACTCTCCCTTCCTTGGAGTGATCTCCATTTACCACCACCCTCTATCTCCTATCCCTTAGCCAATTTCTCACGCAGTTTATCACCTTTGGCCCACTCCTAGGCTACCCAGCTTGCTGACTAATCTGCGGTGTGGGATGGTGTGGAAGGCCTTGCTGAAATCCAGGAAGGCCACATCTATCGCTTCTCCCTGATCCAATTCCCTGGTTCCCCAGTCAAAGACATCTATTAGATTCATTTGACAAGCCCCCCCCCCAATGAAGCCATGCTGTCTCATGTCTTGTAAGCCTCTGGATTCAAGATATTTCACTGTCCTTTCCTTTAGTAGTGATACCAGTAATCTCACCACCACCAAAGTCAGGCTGATTGGCCTGTAGTTGCTGGCCTCTTCCCTACTACCACTTTTGTGAAGTGAGACTACATCTGCCCTTCTCCAGTCCTCCAGAACCTCTCTCGTCTCCAGTGAGAGGTTGAACAGGACTGTCAGAGGTGCAGCCAGCACATTCCTGAGTTTCCTCAATATCCTTGGATGGACCCCATCTGGCCCCATTGCCTTATCCACTTTCAGAATTATGAGTTCCTTTAGGACTCTCTCCTCTGTAAATGGACTTTGTCTACCTCCCTTTCTTTAGTGCTCCTGTCACTTTTCTGTGGCCCCTCTCTTTTACTTTCTAAATAACTATAGTTTGTCTTATAATGGGTTCAGATAGTCATTTCTCATAATTGTATGTGCTGTCTTTAATAAATTACTGTATTTTGCTGAGTTGCAGCAAACTCAGAAGTGGCAAGAAGCCCAATCGAGTAGCACACAAGGATCCTGGCTAAACTCTCAGTTTAGTGGGGAAAAGGTATTATGTCCTTGTTTTTATTGTAACAGTGGGGAGTTCGGTGTTAAACATTGAATATTGACAGTTAGCTGTAGACCCTGTCAGTATACCTTTAAACACCAAACTACCCACCAATGCAATACAAACACTGAAGTAATGCTTCCTCTCCACATTATACACTACTAGCATAGTGAGATCCACATCACTACAACTGGGAATTTACACAGAATCCTTGTGTGGCACTTGCTTCTGCATTTGCCAAAACTCTGCAAAATACAGTAATTTAATGAAAGATGACAGAAAATTATGTGAAATTATTATTTTTTCTTATTATTATGTTTGTACTAATCAGGGCTGACAGGTGGGCTCCGGCCCCCTCTGAGGGCTTGTCTTTCTTTTGTTTTTAAATTCAAAGTCTTTATTGATTTTATAATAACAGTTTCGACAGTAGCATTCAATACAGAGACAGCTTCAGATAACACAAATTGCAGTACACACCCGAGGAATGGATAAAGGTAGCATCAAAGCATTTATAAATACACACATGGAAAGTTAGCAACACACTGTACCATTAATGCAGATATAAGGCATATAACTTGGCCCATTTCTTATCAAATAGTTTGAGCCTATTACAAGAGCTAGCAATTGGGTGCTCAGTTCTAAAGCATGCTAGAAGTTCTGTTGGCCATTCACTGTAAGATACCACCAACTGGTCTAGCCAGTGTTTAAGCACAAGCTTCTTGGCAACCATGGAAATTAGTGCCATATGATATCTACGCTCTTTGACCCTGATATTGGATTACATCCCCAAAATACAAATGTCCCCAGTGAAAAGTCCTTCCAGTCCCAACAAGGGGTCCATCCTGGATTGAATTACTTGCCACAAGGCAGCCACTTTTTCAGACTGCCAGAATATATGCAACAGGTTCCCTTCTGATTTTCCACACCTAGAGCAGATGGAATCAGGAATACTGCAAATTTTGGCCAATTTGATGGGTGTATAATACATGTCATTTAAAATATGGTATTAGGTAAGTCTAAGCCTGTCCTGGGAATTATAGATATATAGGTCCTTCCAGATTTGGGCCCAGTTGAGGGGTACATCACACAGTAGAGAGCTCCAAACTTTAAAGTCCAGAAGGGGATCTGGGTGGCCAGCAACCAAAAGGCAGGCATATAACAGGGAAATAGGGCTCGTCTTTCTGTGCCTGGTCATCCCAATCTGACCCCACCCTGGCAGTTCCCCCACTGCTTGCCCCCCATGGCTTGGCTGGAGGTAGGAGTGCCGGCTCTACCCCCCTCCCCTAGAACACAATCCAGATGCTGAGTCCAGTCATAATCGAGACATATCCAGGCCATCATGAAGCCTGTCAGTCCCTCTCCTTTTCCGGTTTTCTCCCCACCCCCTTTCGGCGTGAGTGTGTGCGTGTGGAGGCACATGCCACATTCCCACACTCCTGTGCCTCCCTGACTCTTGTGCTGCCCTCCAGCCTCCACTAAGGGGCCACTAAGGAGTTGGATGACAACCCTACCCTCTCCAGGAGAGGAGAGCACTGCATCAGGTGCTCAGTCCTCTCTCTCCCCTGCCAACCCCCCAGCAAACCAAGGTTCCTCCTGACCCTGGGTCGCTGGGGCAGCGCAAGGTGTGGCATCCAGTGCCTCAACCCTCAGCACCACTGAGCCGGCAGTAAAATGACTATTTGATCCCAGCTTCAGATAAAGTAAGTTACATTAAAGAGGTTTCACTGTTACATGTAACTTTGTGGGCCAGTTATGTGACATTTGTCAGAGAGAGGGATGTCCTGCCCTTACTTATTCAGCTGCTCTATTTAAATAGAATAGTTTAGCTCTAACTTAGTGATGTAACAAGCGGTCCTTCAGAATGTTGGCAGCTTTATAAGATCTTAGCAAAATTACCAACCTTCCAACCAGTGGCATCACCACGTTGCTTTTGGGGAGGCTGCAGGCCCCCCCCCCCAATCATTTTCACTGAAAAAATAAATTAAATACTGTTTCTTAACCGTTTAAATTCTGCAGCCGCATCTGATTCGGCTGCAGAATTTAAACAGTTAAGAAACGGCATCTACTAATTGTTTCTGCTGCAGTTATAAAAACTTAATAGGCTAAGACTAGCCAGAGAGAGTAGTAGACTTTTTAAATGAAATAATATAATTTTAATTTTTGTCTGTGACCATCTGGCGTCCGAGACAGACTGACTGTCAGTGAGTGAGCCAGACAGCCACCTGCCAGTAGTGAGCGAGCAATGTAGCCAGCAGAGTGAGTCGAGCCCTAATGCTTTTTTTCCCACATTAATTAATTTGAACACACAGCGTTGCATCCCTGGGCTGGGACTGGGAGAAAGAGGATGGACTTACTGGCAGATTAGATTATTACTGGACTTGTCACTGAAGTAAGAGTCAGCCAGTACATACAGTTAGTAGAGTACGAGTCCCCAAAATAAGTTGTCTAGTCCAGTAACAGGCTGCTGTGGAGCGGAGTGCATCTCAGTGCGGAGTTGTGGACAAAAGGAGAACTTTAAAGACTCAGCTGAGCGACGGGAGGGAAAACATTCACATGAGTCACAACAGAATAACTGAATTGCTTATCCCTGAAGTGCAACTGAAGTTTGTGTGACTGAGGGTTTACTTTATGGGGAGGGGACCGGGCAGGGGGTGCTCAGCTCAGTGTTGTATACATAAATTCACTGGGGAAGGCGCAGGTTACAGCGAAGAAGGAAGGAGAGAGGATCCATGGAATCTCAATGCTGGAGACTCAGGAGAGAGACAGGAGGGACCACATCCATGACCACCTCAGCTGAGTGAGCTATGGGGAATTTGCAGTGGCAGTGGCACTGGCTGGCAGGCAGGACAGGCAGGTACTGCTACTGTAGTGTCATCATGTGGCTTCATGGCAATGGCAGGGGCCAGGGTTGGGGACAGCTACTTCAAGAAGATGAACAAAAATTTAAATAAGCATTTGTGACTGTGACCATGATGAACAGGCTCACACTGGTGTATGGCTCAAGTCAACTAGTCAGCACTCAGACAGCTGCACTTACTAGCAGCTTGGAAGCTCCTGGCTTGCACGTCACGCTGAGAAAGGACTGGAGTCATCAGCACGAGGTGTCTGGTGTGTGGGTGGGGGGACCCAGGGCAGCGCCAGCATCTGACAGACTTGATTGGGAGATTTAATTAAATGGCATCAGTTGAATGGAGGACTGGGGGTGATAGACAGGAGGAGGAGGAGAGCAGGGAGGGTTCTGTTTTGTATTCTGTCTGTGACTGGCACCCGCCTCATACTCTACCTAAACAGCACAGCAGCTTACATGCACAGTGAGCCAATCAGTGCACAAACACATCCTGTAACCTTCCCAGCAGATCTGCTGGTATAATGGTGTCTGGCTGGTGTCTTACTTGTTCTGGGGTCCTAACCTTCCCAGCAGATCTGCTCACATAATGGTGTCACTCTCTCCATTGTCCTTGGTGGTTCAGTAACCACATTTTTCCACATGTAATGTTAAATGTCATGATAACCAGGCTTTTTAAACACATTTCACCATTAAAGTGCAAGAAAAGCCACAATTTGAAGGTAACATTTTCAACATTTTCGGGCATGCCTCAGACCTCCTAGCTTTGTTGAGTTTTTACTAAAGGGCATTAGCCCCCAACTTTATACCTTTGGTGACACCCTGTTCCAACTCTTGTTAGCAATAATAACACAAATCACCATGATCCAGTTATCTAATGGTAGAAACACCAATATCTTATAGTCAAGGCATCATGAGTAATATGTACACTAACATACTAACATACTATTTGCCAGCAGATTAGGCCTTACGGTCTATCGAGTCTGCTTGAACCTCAGATCCCTAGTTGGGTGCCGAGGCCCCCCCCCTTGTATTCCAGAAACCCCTGTCATCCATTCCCACCCCTCTGGGCCAGGCCATCATCTGATACATCCACTTTCTGTGTCTGTCCCACCCTCTCTTGAAGCCCTCCACTGTGGATCTCTGAACCAGCTCGCCAGGCAGTGCATTCCAAGGGTCCACCACCCTCTCAGTGAAAAACCTCCTCCTCTTTTCCCTCCCTCACCCTTCCAACTTCAAACCATGCCCTCTGGTGATACCTCCCTGCTTTAGTCTAAAGATCCTCTCCATGTTTACCCTATTTATTCCCTTGAGGTACTTGAAGACCTCAATCATGTCCCCCCTGTCTCTCCTCCAAAAAACAGGCAGAGCTCCTCAAGTGTGTCCTCATATGTCAAATCCCCTAGCCCTCGTATCATCTTAGTTGCCCTCCTCTGTACTCTCTCCAGGAGCTGTATGTCCCTCTTCAAGTGTGGTCTGCAGTACTGTGCACAGTACTCAAGGTGTGGTCTAACCAGTCCATTGTACAGCGGCAGAATCACTTCCTTGCTCCTAGAGGTGATCCCCCTTACGATGCTTCCCAACATCCTGTTTGCCTTTCTAGCTGCTCTCCTGCACTGCTCAGAGTTATTCATACATGCATCCACCATGACCCTTAGGTCTTTTTCCCCTATTGAGGCCTCCAGCGCCTCCCCTCCCAGAGTGTATCTGTGTTTAGGGTTTCTCCGCCCAAGATGCAACACCTTGCACTTGGTGATATTGAAATTTAATTTCCATGTGTGAGCCCAGCTTTCCAGGGTGTCCAGGTCCCCTTGCAGGGCCAACCTCCCCTCTTCTCCCTCAACTACTGCTCCCATCTTGGAGTCATCAACGAAGAGACTCATTTCACACCCTGCACTGCCTTAGTGGAATTTAGGTGAACTGTGCTCTAACTATAAAATGCCAGAAGGCCTCACATACAATCTACAAAGCCTAAAAACAGCAAAACCCATACCTTTGTTTTGTCCTTTCAGGTCTTGGTGTCAGTGTGAGCTGTGATAATGGCTGTATCATGCTGTTGAGTCCTACAGATTCTGAAACTCAGTGATTTGCTGTTTTCACCTCATGTAGATTGTAAGGTATTTGCTGCCCTATTTTCAAAATGATTTCTCTCACTCTGTGCCGATGGCAAAAATCTTTTGAAAATATGACCCTTGGCACCTTACTGTCCTGCTTTAATGTGTTAATCTAAATTGTTTAATCGTTTTTGCATATATTACACATGATACCTTACATTACGGTGCAGGTGAAATTTTAAAACTTGTCTGTATTGTCGCTACACCTGTTACATAACCCTTGCTTTAGTGGTTTTGCATTGAGGTTCTTATCTTTTTAAGTAGGCAATAATATTCGACAGAGTGGGTGGTATTGGGCTATACCGGACCGCACAGGGGTGTAATGAGGCCTGATGCCACAGGCGAAGGGTCTTATAGCCCCTGGAAGGTCCAGTATAGCCCAATACCTCCCACTCTGGAGGGTATTATTGCAGTTAGAAAATGGGTTGGTTATAAAATTTTAATTAAAAGAAAAAAAGAAGTTTTTTTTTAATATATAAAATTGACCATGCAAGTGTGATTATTGTAAAGTGGGCCTATGTGTAGATCAATTGCCAGTGAGGGCACTACTGTTGGAGGTTTTCATTTCTATTACTGTAGCCATTGTCTCCTCCCCCACCCAACACACAGACACACACTCTCAAGATCATTTTGTACAGTGTTTCCTGTGGTGCACCTCCCACTCCGCACATGGCTTCCCGGCTGATGGGCATTATTGTTTTATTTTTTACCCACCCCTCATCTTGTTTCAACATTCACAATCACAATCCTGCCTGCCCTCATGCCTGTAAATAGACCGAGTGCAATGAGGCTGTGGTGAGAGTGGGAAACCAACGGAGTAAATGCTTAAGACGCTTCCAAAAAGGTGATTTTTAACAAAAAGAAAGAAAATAAGGTTACTGATGCAGACTGTAAATTAATGGAAGTAAGACCAAGAGCTGAGAAGCTAAGGCTGGGCACGTGCATGAACCCAGTCTGGGGAGCAGCCACGATTTATTTATTTGAAGAGTTTCACCAGGAAAGATGTACTGAGCTACATAGCTCATTTCCAGATGCGTCCTTCAGGAAGGGGAGAGGGGGATACATTTGAATAAGAAAACAAAGTACATACATAGAATGAAGCTTGGACATGTAACCTATACAATTAAAAATTATCCAAGCGTTTTGTTTTATAGCTAGTCCACACTTGACATCGAGATAAAGACTAAGTACACAAATGCAGATTACATACACACACACACACACTCACTCTAAGGATAATTAAAATAAAGTAAATAAATAAAATAAACCCTTCCATACATCATAAACATAAATCATATAAATAAACAACATATTACCATTGATACAATTGGCTGGTTTAGCTCTAGAGTAGTACGAACATACATACAAACATACAAAATTGCTAGCAGATACAGGCCATTCAGTCTATCTAGTCTGCTTGAGTGCGCAGCACTTCAGTCCATTAGGCTGCAGCTGCTCCCCCTTCTTCATATGTCCCCATCTCCCACCCCTCTCGATTTGTGCCATCCCCTTGCATCTGTTCCACCCCTTCTTGAAGCCCCCAACACTCTGCAGTGATACGACTTCCTTTGGCAGAGCATTACACCCTGCCACCACCGTTTCTGTGAAATAGTGCCTCCTCAGTTCCCTCTTGAACCTGCCCCCTTCCAACTTCATAGTGTCTCCCCAGGTTTCCCTTTTGCCCTTCAGATTGAACATACACCTGGTGTCTACTTTGTTCAGACCCTTCAGGTACTTGAAGGTCTTAATCATATCCTCTCTTTCCCTTCTTTCCTCCAGGGTATACATATTGAGCTCATTGTCTGTCCTCATATAGTCTGTCCCCCAACCCCAGGATCATTTTGTTGCCCTGCACTCTATCCACTCTAGTAGTTTGATGTCTCTTTTCAAGTAGGGGCACTATAATTGCACGCAGTACTCTAGGTGCAGTCTCACCAGGGACCTGTACTGGGGAAAGTTGACCTCCCCACTCCTAGAAGTAATCCCCCTTGCTATGCACCTTAGCATCCTATTTGCCTTCACTGCTGCCTTCCTGCACTGAGCAGAGTAGTTCATCTTCCTGGTTACCAGCACTCCCAGATCCTTCTCCTCCTTGGATTTTGTTAACAGGACACCTTCCAGCCAGTAATTGTGTCCTGGGTTCTTGCCTCCTAAATGCATCACTTTGCACTTCTTGGCATTGAAACCAAGCTGCCCAGTGTGAGACCATTCCTCCAGTTTTGCCAAATCCTCCTAAAGTACTTTTGCTTCTTCCCCCCATCTACCTTGGCACAAATCTTTGTGTCATCCGCAAACGGACTGATCTTGCTCTTAGTCCCTACTGCAATGTCGGCTATGAAAATGTTAAACAGAACCGAGTCCTGTGGTACACCACTTATTACTGCTCTGGGTTCAGATGCCCCACCCCCACTACTACCTTCTGCTGTCTACCCTGCAGCCAGTTCTCAACCCATCTGACCAGTTTCCTCCCTGTTTCCAGACTCTTCAACTTGCAGGTCAGCCTACCATGTGGCACCGAGTCAAAGGCCTTGCTGAAATCCAGGTAGAGGACATCCACCACATGTCCCCTGACCAGTACCCTCATTACCCAGTTGTAAAAATCAACCAAGTTCGTCTGGCAGGATCTGCCCAAGACAAACCCATGCTGCCTACTGTCCTGGAGATTGTTATCCTCAAGAAATTGCACCAATCTTTCCTTGAGGATTGTCTCCATCAGTTTTCCCACAATTGCAGTAAGGCTCACCGGTCTGTAATTCTCTGGTTTGTCCTTGGGCCCACTCTCATGGAGAGGTACCACATGTGCTTCCCTCCAGTCCCCAGGCATGCACCCCACGTTCAGATAGGTATTGAAGAGGTACGCCAATGGCCCTGTCAGGACCTCTGCCAACACTCTCGGCACACTGGGGTGGACTCCGTCTGGGCCACGTGCCTTGTCCACCTTCAGGGACTTAAGGCCCTCCTTCACCCTTTCCACTGTGATTTCCCCATCTGTGGTTGCTTCTTCCACACCCTCTCCCACCTCGCCCTTCTTCTTGGGTATTGGCCCATCCCTCTCCTTGGTGAAGACTGAACAGAAGTATTCATTAAGTACTTCTGCTTCCTCAACCCCCTTTTCTACCCACCCACTTCCCCTACTGATCCTAACAATTTGATCCTCGCTGTTCCTCTTCTCTCTGATATATCTGAAGAAATCATTTTCTCCTTCTTTGATCCTCTGTGCTAACCTCCGTTCCTTAGCCGCCTTTGCTGCCCTTACCACTCTGCTGACTTCTCTGGATTTCTTCACACATTCTTCTCTGTCTTCTGCCCTGTTGGATCTCTTGTAGATCCAAAATGCATTCCTCTTTTCCCTCACCTTCTCCACAACCTCTCTACTCATCCAGCTTGGTTTCTTGGTCCTGTCTTTCTTGCTGTGGCCCTTGGCACAAGTTTTAGTGGCTTCAGCCAGTCCTGCCTTGATGACTGCCTATTTTTGTTCCATGTCCATTTCTGAGTGGACGCTTGCCATGTGACTTTACAATATGTGTCCTATCCTGCCAAAATCCACTCTTTTGAAGTCCAGGGCCCTAATTTTTGTAGTGGCTACTTCCCTACCCAGATTGATTGGAACCACACTGTGCATTGGTCACTGCTTGCTAGAGGTTCCTCCATCCTTACTTCCCTAACCTGTTCACCATCTTCCAGTACCAGGTCTAGTATATTCCCCTCCCTCATTGGCTCCATTACCCTCTGGGTAAGGAAGCCATACTGGAATGATTCCAGGAGGATCTTCTCCCTGGCGCAAGTGGTTGCTGGGCTGCTCCAATCCAGAATTACAGAGTAAAGTGCACCTCCACCTCTTCACCCCTCCCCCGGATGTAAACCCCGCAAGGGGATAATAGCGAGCAGGGTTGGTATGTTGGGGGGTAGATGGAGGACAGATACGCTGGTATTTGCACCTAAAATAAAAAGGAGATAGACCATATCACACAAGCAGAAAACCTCGTGATAACACAATTACACAATGCAGAAATTGGGAAAAATAGAATAGGAGAGAGGGGACAAGGGGGTGAGGGAGAGGTAGGCAACCCTCCAAAGTGGATTCCACACTGCTTGATGTAAACCCAGCCAGTGCTATAGATTCAAAGCAAGCCAAGGAGAGGCAGAAGGGGGTGGAATTGGTAAAAATAGAACAGCTGTGGAGGAAGAGAGAGTTAGAGAAGGTGAGTAAGGTCAAGAGCCCAAGAGGGTAAGGAGGAGGATGAGAGGCATGCCATGACCCTCCGGAGCAACAGATTAGGAAAACTTAAGCTGAATTTTATGAGGAAACAGATAAATGGAGCACTTTAAAGATAACTGACATTAAATACTTGAATGCCAACAGAATACTGTAAAATCTCATAACAGTAGTGTTGTTGTATCTCTTGCTAAGTGAGACAGCATGATGGCAGCTGCTGTAAATTTTAAATTTTATGGGCACAATGATTTTAGAATGAAATCAGGCAACAGAGACTGACTCATTATTTCCTGGTCTCTGTTGCCTAATACTAGACTGGCTGGTTGGTGGCCTTAGCCAATCAAAATGAAGATTTGTTTCTTCACATTTTCTAATGTCATTTAGTGCTAACTCTGTCTTTACCAAGCCTTCAGTACAATGTACACTACTGCTGCCCAGTGGAAAGATTCAAGAGCATTTTTGCTACTAGGCACTAATAGTTCATGGACTTCTTTATGAAAACAATTCATTCTGGTTGGGGGAGCAGTCCAAAACTAACAAAGAAACACTGGAAGGAGTATATATATGTGTGTGTGTGTATATATACATATATATGTGTGTGTGTCTATATATGTGTGTGTGTATGTATATATATATATATAATATGAATTTTGATGACTGGGTAGGCCCACTGAGACAAAAACTGTCCCTTTTTCAGAGGCAACCCGGGGAACCTAAGCATTCCATTATTAATGCATTGTAAAAACATAAGTAATACAGATTAAAGTTCCTGTGTACAGAAGTATAGTTAGCTGTATAAATATCAAATACAGGTAAAAACCTAGATTACAAGACATAGTATTATCACACATATCTGAAATTAATAATGTACAGTAGTAACGCATTGATAGGCTAATGAGATACACAAAAACTGTCCTTTAGGAGTTAGTGGTGCAGTGGTAGTTGTCATCGAGGAACAGGTCAGGAAGCACAGGAAAATCAGAAGAAAAACAGAGAGGGTGGTGAACACTTGGAATGTGCTGCCAGAAGAGGTAATCTCATTGAAGACAGTGGGCAGCTTTAAGAGAGGCTGGAACAGGTATAGGGGGAAGGTATGGGTCATGGGTGGTAGGGAGAATGGGAGGAGAGGGGTCAGGGACTTTAGCTTAAGCTGTGGACCCTGCGACATGAGCAGACTTGATAAACCAAATGGCCGTCTTCTGCTGGCTTCTTCGTATGTAAGCAAATTCAGCACCATACAATGAAACAGACAGAGGATTAGTAACGTACCTGGTGTAGTGTTATATAAATATCTGTATATTTGCAAGTCATTGTGTAGAAAGAAGTCATAAGAGATGAAGCATAAGAGATGGTCGAAGACTGGTAGCTATTAGTTCAAGAGGATGGGTGAGTTAGGTAAGGATAGAAAACCAGCAATTAAAGTAGTGGTCAGTTACAGTTGCAGGTGGGAGGGGGAAAGAATATTTCCTTGAAATGTTTTTTTTTAAACTGAGAAAGGGACATGCAGGAAAGTAAGCCCCGTGAGAGGTTATTCCATTTTTGGGTGGCTACAAATGAAAAGGATCTCTTACCAATGGCTAAACGAGTCTTAGGTAGAGTTAGCATTGGATAGTGGAAGGATCTAAGGAACTGTCATCGAGGAACAGGTCAGGAACCATAGGAAAACCAGGAGCAGTTTTAAAATTTGCAAATAGCATTTTATTTTTCTCAATAACAGCAAAATAAAAATTATTCAGTATCACTATTTACAAAGGCAGTACAAACAGATAAAACCAAATCCTTTTTCTGAGGGTATCTCTTAATTCCAAATTTCAGTCTCTCACTCTCCTTGTCTCTCTAGCAAAAGCATTGCTGCTCTTTTTATAAGTCTTTGGGAACTTGTTAAGAGAGTCTGCTTCTCACAGAGTGTTCTTGTAAGTTTACAGAATGTTCTTGTCAGTTTCGTTCCTTGCAGGTGCAGCAAAACAGTACTTGGTGTCCCAGAACTGACCGCTTGTTGACAACTCTGCAAAGGGCTTAAAAACTACATCTCTGGTTGACCCCTTGAGTTCCAAATAGCTTTTTGTAATCATTTCAACAGTATAACTATATTACAGTTTTAAACAGAGATCCCAATATTAGTGACATTTCCACATAAAGAGTCACATATATTTTTATACCCACAAATATGCAAGGGTGAAAAAAGGTAGATAAAGCAAGGGAAAGCAGAGAAATAGTGAGAGGTGGAGAACTGCGAAATCATCGGCGTGATCGGTTCCTAGGTTTCACAAGAAAATTTGGTTGCACAACCATACAGAGAACAGACAGAAAAGGAGAGGATAGAACAGACCCTTGCATTTAAACTCTTTCGACGTAGCAAACGGGGCAGGGCCGTATTCAACCCTGTCACATACCCTCCTCTTTAAGAGGGAACCTGTTTTACATAAACAGGTTTCCAAAAAATTTCTATTAAATTCTCATCTAACTTTGGCTTATAATCTTTACAGTTCAGTGCACATGCAGCACAGCAAATGGAGAAGTTTTAACTCACATTTTTTCAGCCTTTGGGATTCTTAATTCCTGATCCATATCTTGACAGAAAATCAGCGTTGACATTCTCTTTCCCAGATTTGTGTATCACTTTAAATTTAAATGGCTGCAGTGCCAGGTACCACTGTGTGATTCTAGAATTTTTATTCTTCATTTGGTTAAACCAACAGAGAGGATTGTGATCTGTTACAAGTACAAAGTCGGCTCCTAGTAAATAAAACTTAAGGGACTCCATGGTCCACTTTGCTGCAAGGCATTCCTTTTCAGTGGTGGAGTACCTTTTCTCTCTGTCATGCAATTTCCTACTTATGTGTAGAATAGGATGTTCTTTCCCATCTGTATGCTGACTCAAGACTGCACCTAGGCCTACCTCTGATGCATCAGTCTGTAAGAGAAATTGTTTCTCAAAGTCTGGGCTTCTTAAAACATGTGCTGAACATAATGTAGCCTTAATGGTCCAAAATGCCTTGTCTCACACTGGGGTCCATTTCACATTATTTGGGAACTGTGTCTGTATGAGTTCAGTGAAGGGAGCAGCTAACTCGGCAAAACAGGAAACAAATCTCTGATAATAACCAGCCATCCCTAAAAATGACCTGACATGTATCTTGGTTTTGGGGACAGGGCTGTTCGCTACAGCTTCTGTCTTGGAAACCTCTGGCTTGACTTCTCCAGTTCCCAAAACATAGCCCAAATATCTGGTTTCCTGCATGCCAATGCACAATTGTTAAGATTAATTCTCATAATTGACTTTTTGATCGATTGGATAACTGCTCATACTGTAGGTGTTCCAGGTGACTTTTCCTGTCTGGACTGCACATCATGACATCATCTAGGTATGCAACACAATAACCAGTGTGAGAGGATCAAATCACATCCTTGTACCACTGAAATGTAGTGGGTGTGCCATGTAAACCAGATGGCATGGTGGTGAACTGATAGAATCCTATAGGAGAGACAAATGCAGTTTTCTCTCTTGATTCTTTAGCTAGGGGGGGGATTTGCCAGTAACCCTTGGTAAGTTCGAGGGTACTGATATACTTGGCACTCCCCAGTCTGTCTACCAAATCATCTATTCTGGGCACAAGATAACTGTCAAATTCTGACACTTGATTAAGTGTCCTAAAATCAAGGCTGATCATCACACCCCCTTCTTTTTTTGTTTAGTCACCATTGGTGATGACCAAGTACTTCTCGACTCTTCTATGATACCCAATTCTTTCATTTTTTGTGTTTCCTTAACCACATCTGCTCTTTACTGCTCTGGTAATCTGTAAGTCTGTGGTAAAAGTACTTCTAAATGCCTTTTGTAAGTTATGAATTTGTGCAGTTTGTTTGGAGGTTAAGGAAACATTTAGCTTTACAGCATCAGCAGTTAGCTTGTTCCAGCCTATCACAGGCTACATCAGTATCTTTATCAGTTTCTAAAACCAGCAAAACAGCTTTTGGTGTTTTTTCAACCCATTTCTTGAGGAGGTTAGCATGGTATATCTTATTAGGATTTTTCCTGTCAGGGGTCTCAATCTCATAGTTAACTGTACCAGTACGTCTGAGCACTTTATAAGGCCCTTGCCACTTCATTAAGAGTTTATTTTCTGTAGTGGGTAACAGTAGTAAGACCTTTGCACCTGGCTCAAAAATGTTTTCTTTTACCCCATGGTCATACTACACCTCCTGCTGGTTTTGGGCTTCTTCCTGATTACTATAGGAGATTTCAACATATTTTGCCAGCTTCTTTCTCAGGGCACACATATAAGATGTAATAGAGTGTTTCTGATGGGGGGTATCTTCCCATGTTTCTTTTATTACATCTAGAGGCCTTCTATGTTGTCTACCATATATCATTTAAATAGTCAAAAATCTGTTGATGCCTGTGGCACTATAAGCAAAAAGCAGCTAAGGTAAGTATTGATTGGATAACTGCTCGTAGGTGTTCCAGGTGGCTTTTTCCAGTCTGGACTGTACACCATGACATCATCCAGATGCACAGCCCAATAACCAGTGTGAGAGGTAAAATTACATCCATGTACCACTGGAATGTAGTGGGTGCGCCATGTACAGTAAACCAAATGACATGGTGGTGAACTGATAGAATCTTACAGGAGTGGCAAATGCAGTTTTGTCTCTGGATTCTTTAGCTAGGGGGATTTGCCTGTAACCCTTGGTGAGCTTGATGATACTGATATACTTGGCTCTTCCCAGTCTGTCCATCAAATCATCTATTCTGGGTATAGGATAACTGTCAAATTTTGACGATTAAATTTCCTAAAATCAAGGCCGATTTTTACACCCCCTTCTTTTTTGTTTACAGTCACCATTGGTGATGACCAAGTACTTGTTGACTTTTCTATGATACCCAGTTCTTTTATTTCTTGTATTTTCTTAACCACATCAGCTCTTAACTGCTCTGGTAATCTGTATGTCTTTTGTGTAATATGGCAAGCATTCCTTGTCATTATTACATGCTCGACCCCTGTTGCTCAGCCTGGCAGTGTGGTAAGAGTACTGTTAAATGTCTTTAGCAAGTTACAGATTTCTGCGGTTAAGGAAACATTCACCTTTACAGCATCAGCAGTTACAGTTTGTTCCAGTCTGTCATAAGCTACATCAATATCTTCATCAGTTTCTGGTAAAACCAGTAAAACAGTTTTTGGTGTGTTTTCAACTCATTTCTTGAGGAGGTTAGCATGGTATATCTTAATAGGATTTTTCCTATCGGGGTCTCAATCTCATAGGTAACTGTGCCAGTACGTCTAAATACTTCATAAGGCCCTTGCCTCTTCATTAACAGTTTATTTTATGTAGTGAGTACCAGTAGCAAGATCTTTTCACCTGGCTTAAACACTTTTTCTTTTACCCCATGGTCATAATAGACTTTCTGCTGGTTTGGGGTCTCTTCCTGATTACTGTGGGTGATTTCAATGTATTTTGTCAGCTTTCTTCTCAGGACACTCATATAAGATCGTTATCTTCCCATGTTTCTTTTATTACATCTAGTGGCCCTCTAGGTTGTCTACCATACAGCATTTCAAATGGTGAAAAACCTGTTGATGCCTGTGGCTCTTCTCTGTAAGCAAAAAGCAGGTAAGGTAAGTATTGGTCCCAGTCTTTCCCTTTCCCTTTTATAAACCTTTTTAACCTACAATTTAGGGTTTGATTAAAATGCTCAACAAGACTGTCTGCCTGAGGGTGATAAGGGGAGGTTCTTATGGCAGTGATACCTAGTAGTCAGTACAGCTCCTTCAGTAATGCAGCACCAAAAGTACTATTCTTATCAGTAGTAATCTGTTTAGGTATGCCCACCCTGCTGAAAAGTTTGGCAAGCTCAGCTGCAGCTTTTGGGGCTGTGACAGTACGCATAGGAACAGCCTCTGGTTATAGAGTAGCACAGTCACAAACTACCAAAATGAATCGATTACCCTTTTTACTTTTGTCTAAGGGGCCAACCACATCCATTGCAATTCTATCAAAAGGCACATCTATCAAGGGTATGGGCATCAGGGGTACCATATCTTCTTTTTTTAGTCACTGGGGCTACTTTCTGACACTCAGCACAAAAACTGCAATAGGTAGCAACATCTTCATGAATTCCAGGCCAGTAAAATCTGTACAGCAATCTGGCAAGGGTGCAATCCCTCCATGAGTGACCAGCCATGGGACTATTATGTGCTGTCTATAACAACTCGGATCTATACTTTTGTGGCATAACCAATTGTTCTATCTGGTCCTGTGTCTGCGGTTTAACCAAAACTCTGTACAGTAGCCCATTACATTTTTAAACATAGGTTCATCCTGTTTTGGTTTCACCCCCAGCTGCTTAAAATAACCCTGGTGAGAAACATTGTTTGTTCGGAAAGAAAATCACAATCAGTGATCAGTTTAGGTTCAGCATTTTCATATGTTAACCCCTTATGTCCATCAGTCGTTTGTTGCCAATGTTTCTTCAGGTGTCTTCTTTCTTTCCTGGACTTCTGGAGCTTGGAGCTGTGCTCTAACAAGTCTGAATCAAAATCAGTGAAAGGAAGAGTCCCCACTATTTAAGATTTTCTTTGCCTGAGCTCTTGTCACCACAGTTGCTGAAATGTCAGGATTTACTCCCTCTGTGATTAACTCAGTAAATCCTGTAAAGTCATTTCCAAAAACCACAGGTACAGGTAGCTTGGGTACTACCCCCACTTTGATTTGGTGCGACACCCAATTAATAGTCAGAGTCACTTGGCTGATGGGATAGTTTTGAGTGTCCTGGTGGATGCAGATGACACCAGTACCTGGTCTGTTTGGACATTGTTTTCCCAGCACTTCAGTATGCACTAGAGACTGCCTGATTCCCGAATCAACAAGTCCCTTCACAGTATTATCTCCTACCTTCACATCTGTTAAGTACTTACCCAATTTACTAAAGACAAATCTGCTCTAGTGTCACTCTTCTTACCATGTCAATTTCTTGCAAAATGACCTGGCTTATTACAGTTATAGCATATAAAGTCTTTGGGTGCGGATTTGTTACCCCCATCAAAGTTCTTATCAGACTTGGAGTTTAAATGGGAAAAAGAGTGTCTTACCAGTGCTTGACTGTTAACTTGCTGCTGTGGCATCTGTCTGGCCATTTGGTGGTCTTTAGCCAAAGAAACAGCCTTTTCTCCACTTTCTGGTTGGTGGTTTTTTACCCAAAATTGTTATCTGTGGGTAGGATGCTGATGAACTGCTCCATTACAAATGTTTTGATGATCTATGGGAGTGTTTTGCCATCTGGTTGGAGCCATTTCATAAGTTGTTCTCTGAGTCCGATGAAGGCTTCTCGATTATTGTTGACTGAGTTGTACTTCAGAGACTGAAATCTCTGCCTGTAAGTCTCTTCTGAGATGTAATATCTTTTAAGGACCTCTTTTTCTGACTGTGCAGTGTCCATATTGCTGTAGGCAAGTTGGGCTTTCCCTGTCAGGTAAGATACCAGTCTGATCGCCCATTGCTGCTTTGGCCACTGGCAGGCTGCGGCAACCCTTTCAAAAGTTGCCCGGTATGCTTTGATATCATCAGAGAGAGACAACTTTGTAAGTTTAAAGTCTTTTAAGTTGTTAGTGTTTTGTTGCTTTGCTGGACCTGTGCCAGAATCTCCAGCTTTTATATCTTGCAAGGCATCTAGCCATCACTGCTCCAGTTGCTGCATCTGTTCTTTTCTCTGCTTCTCTGACTGTTGTTGTTGTATAGCCCACTATTTGAAAAAGGCAGTCAGGCTTTCAGATTCTGTCACTGCCTGCTCCTTTTTTTCCATGACTATTGCTGTCTGTACAGTCTCAGTTCGGAGTTTTGTTTCTGCTTCTAGTTTGGCTGCCATTCTTCTGGTAATCACTCCTTAACTTTCTGCTGCAGAATCAATACCTTTTTTCTATGCTTCCCTGGTACCAGGTCAAGCACTCATGCACAAAACTCCTAGCTTAGAGTATGCATGGCGTAAATCCCACTGCTGACACTATCTGACATCATCTGTCATCAAGGCATAGGTCAGGAAGCATAGGAAAACCAGGGGCAGTTTCAAAATTCACAAATAGTGTTTTATTTTTCTCAATAACAGCAAAATAAAAATCATTCAGTATATTTACAAAGGCAGTACAAACAGAGAAAACTAAGTCATCCTTCTGAGGGTATCTCTTAATTCCAAGTTTCAGTCTCTGTCTCTCAATCTTCTTGTCTCTTTAGCAAAAGCATTGCTGCTCTTTTTATAAGACTTTGTGTGGGAACTCGATAAGAGAGCCTGCTTCTCACAGATCACTTCTCACAGAATGTTCTTGTAAGTTTACGGAATGTTCTTGCCAGTTTCGTTCCTTGCAGGTGCAGCAAAACAGTACATGGTGTCCCAGAACTGACTTCTTGTTGACAACTCTCCAGAGGGCTTAGAAACTGCATCTCAGGTTGACCCCTTGAGTTCCAAATAGCTTTTTGCAATCATTTCAACAGTATAACTATATACAGTTTTAAAGAAAGGGATCCCAATATTAGTGACATTTCCACATAGAGAGTCACATATATTTTTATACCCGCAGATATGCAAGGGGGAAGAAAAAACAGAACTACAAGGGAAGGCATAGAGGTAGCAAGAGGCGGAGAATTACAACACTGTCTGATTGGTTGCGCACTCAGACAGTGAAGAGACAGAAAAGGAGAAGATAGAACAGACCCTTACATTTAAACTCTTTCTGCGTAACAAATGGGGCAGGTCCTTATTCATCCCTGTCACTGTGACCTAGTAAAGGGTTTTAGAGTTAGCAGATTGGAGAGGCTGGGGGGGGAGGGGAGGTGGATACGTTTTTATATGTGATGCATAGTAAAAGGAAATCCATTTTAGCTTCAAAGGAAGGCCAGCCTAGGGTGCTGAGCACATTGCAGTGGTAGGTTCAAGCTGGGGTGGAAGCAGCAAATCGGGCTATCCTGTGATATGTTTGCCGAAGTCTGTTTATAAGTGAGGGCTTTGCCGTGATGATTAGCAGTGCTCCATGCTGGCAGGATAACCTAGAGGTTAGAGTAACAACTGTGAATGAGCTGAGTACATTTAGCAGACTAGGGATTGATTCCCATAGCCTCCACTTGCATATTGTGTGACACTGAGCCAAGTCACTTAACCTCCCCAGTGCTCCTGGGTTGCCCCTGAAAACAGGCACTTGTGCGTAGTAGGCTGTACCTGGTTACCAAAGAATATACCAAGAAATACCAATATATATGCATAAAGGAGGCCCGGGAGTAGAGTTGCTGAGGCAGTGGTCCTTCTGGAGTGTGATGTGAGGTAGGGGGCTGTGCTAAATAGGAGGCCTAGCTTCTGATGAGTGGATTTTAAAACTTTACCTGTGTGTATGTCAAATGATAGGTTCTCTTCGAGGGTTACACCAAAATATTTGAAGAAGTTTACCCCTTCGAGTATCCAATAATATGTGTGTGTGTGTGTTTATATGTGTGTGTGTGTGTGTGTGTGTGTGTGTGTGTGTGTGTGTGTATATGTGTGTATATATATATATATATACATACATAATGTGTGTGTGTGTGTGTGTGTGTGTGTGTATATATATATATATATATATATATATATATATACATACATGCACACACACACACACATATGTACATGATTGGATAAATGATAAGTGGGTGTGGTGTATAGGGATACAATTCCATCATTCCATCAAGGGGTCCTAATGAGGTCAATAAGCCACGAGCCCGAAGGGCAAGTGGCATTAGATCTCATTAGGACTCCAAAATAATTGAATTATATCCCTGTGGGGAACAGTTGCCTATCATTTGTTTTATATAATACATAGAGATGGTAAATAATGAGTTTAGAGAAAGAAATGCAGTAAGTGATGTCTGACGTGGTGCTGTTGACGTCTGACATTGTGACATCACCGGGAAGCACTAGGCTGAGATATACAGGGAAATATATGATAATGGGATCCTATGGGGAAAGGGTCTTATCCATGTAATAATAATAAAAAAAAAATATATGAGATAATCCACAGATAAGTGGGCTTTCAAATGGGCAGACTAGATGGGCCTAGCGGTCCTTATCTGCCGTCAAAGTCTATGTTTCTAAGTGTGGATTATCAAAACCTGTCAGTCAAATTCTTTGAATTACCAGGTTTGAAAGTGCTTCATCGATGTGAATTATTAGCCTTAGCCATTTAATATGCAATAATAATTTGCAAGTTAAAGATTTTAAATCTGCAGTTTTTGAAAGATTTTTGGGTTTTTCTTTGATTTTAACATCTGGCTTCAGTGCTACACTACGCACTGTGATGTCATCATCATTGTGAAAGCTGTTCTTTGATTGGTTCATTATTCCACTATAATGACAGTAACGTTAAAATATTCATTGTGTCAACAGTAACAACATATTTTTGATATGTTACTGATGTCTGTAAAAGTGATTCTTTTTATCTTGTCATCTTCAAGTGCCCCCACACACACACACACACACACTAATTACAAATCACAACTCTGGCCCTACTGCACAGTCTGGCTGTGGACCATCCTCCTCCATAATGAAAATACAGTTTGGCAGTGAAGCATCCGTCAGACTGCCCCCAAGGTTTTTTTCAGAAAAACACTTGCATTACTTGCTTATTGGCTTCTGCTAGCTGGCATGTGGACAAAAGCATTGGAAGATAATGTGATCACAAAGAAAATATATGTTCTTCTAATGAATCATACAAATATTTAATGAACATGTTGTGAATACTGTGGAGGTGATTAATATTATGGTAGGACCATTTTCCAAGAGGAGTTATTATTTTAAAAAAATAAACAAAAACCTTAAGCTTATTGGATACTTTTTTTAAATATCATTTTATGTAAATTTAACAAAAATATCTAATAAATAAACTTAACGTAGTATACATTATTAGATGGGTGCCTTATTGACCTATATGATAATTTAATATACTAACATACCACTGTCTGATTTACATATAACAAAAAGACTCTACAATACAAATAATGTAGCAGTAGAACTGACAAACATGTATCCTGCCAAAGAAGATTAGAAACAAAGCACCAAACATTAAGGATGCATCTTTGATAGAGAACATTGAATTTATGACTTCATAAAGGGAAAGTGGGAAATTGTTTAACCTGCTTTACCCTTGCCACTTGTGCTGTATTTGAACTCTTTTCTGCTAGTTTTTCACTCTAAATTAATGTAAGAACTATCTGCCTGTATAACTTGATTTGTTTTAGAGCTACAGAATTGTTACTAAGTGATTTTCAACCCTGTTAGTGACGCCAGACTGTTCAAGTGATTTACAGCCCTGTTAGTGAAGCCAGACTGTTCTGTTTAACCCCACCCCCGCCACCCTTGGCACCTAAATTAATTGCTCTTTTGTCCTGTTAATCTCTTGCTCCCTGGCCTCTCTGCCTGACCCTCTGTCCTAGCCCTTTATAAATCCCTGCCTTTTTTTCCCACACCTGCTGCCCTGAGCAGGGCTAGCCTATGCTCAGCTCCCGTACTCCAGCTCACTGGCCTGATGGCATTTCAGTAGCTAATAGCACTTGCTGCAAAACCAGATCCTCCTGCACCAAGTTATAGCCCCAAGCCAGCCAACACGTGTCAGCAGAGGCGCCTTCTCGAAGCAAGCCCTGATTGGTCCAGACCTCTCCTGCTTTACCCTTGCCAATTGCCGCAGTATTAGAACCCTTTTCTGCTAGTTTTTGTCCCACCCCACCCTCCCAGGCATCCTTTAAATACACCTTAGCCACACCTTCCTTAGCCTTCTGTCATCCAATAGGTCCACGATTAGAATCAAGACCATACCACTTTCTTCCCTGTATTCATTCTGCCTTATTCTCCACCCACTCCCAGACTATTCTGTCTTAGAGCCATGGCATTTTTAATTATTGCCTTTTTGCTGCTAATAAGTAATGCTCCTAATGCAGACTTTCCTAATAAAGCTCAATGCTCGAGCCCTATCCTGGAACCCTTCACTTACATTGCCTCATATCACTGTATTACTCTCCTCTCTACATGCCCCCCATTCTTTATTTATACATCAACTTCTTCCCCCTCACTCTCACTACTCCCTTCCCCATGGCACTTAAAGCTCTCCTCTCCTTAGCCCAAAATTGTCATGCAAGTCTGTCCCTAACTAACACTCAACTGTCAGCCTCCTTTTCACCTACAAATCACCCATGAAGGAAAAAAGCACTCAGAGCACATTTAAATTTCTTAAACTGTTACTCCTGCTTCTCTTTTGCTCAGGCAGTGTTGAGCTAAACCCCGGCCCTCCATTGCTGCTCACCTCTCCTTTGGAATTCGCAGCAGCTTCTGGATTAAAAATAATGTTGGTCAACATTCTGAGCCTGTCTAAAAAAAATTAACCCAATTACAAGCATGGGCCAGCCACACCGAACCAGGTCTCATCGTCGTCACTGAAACCTGGTTAAGAAAAACCACTTCTGATCAACAAATTAATCTAGCAGGCTATAATCTGTATAGGGCAGACAGGGACTCCGGGAGGTAGTCATCTCTGCCAAATCCAAGTTCTCAATTAGTGGTATCTATTACAATTCAAAGCAGAAGGATTATGAGCTTGTTTCTCTGGAGCTCCGCCTTCTTCTACAGAAAGCATCACTATTATCGGTGGCTATAGGCCCCCTGCTGGCAGAACAGATGTCCTTAACATCCTTAAATCTCTTGCCATCAATACTAATACAGAAACAATAATTCTTGGTGACTTCAACCTGGATTGGCTGTCCCCCAAATCGCTTGGCTTGAAATCCCTATGCGACAATTTAGGCCTTGCTCAGCTAATTAGTGAACCAACTAGGATTAATACTTCAAAAATCGAAAACAGCTCGGTCCTAGATGTGGTACTAACCATTCACCCACATAAAATTTCACATGCAGCAGTCTTCCATAACGATATAAGCGACTAAAGTACAACATCAGCCCAATTTCTTTATTAAACGGTCCTTTCGAAAGTTCAATGTCTTAAACTACTTGGCCGACCTAAGCAAGGTCAGATGGCAAAATCTCTTTCTAGCAAAATCAGATGATGACGCTATTACTGTCTTTAACGATAACCTTACTATCTTGGTTAACAGACATGCACCTCTGATCAAGGTCCGGAGGCGTAAAATCTCTCACCCCTGGTTCACTCCGGAACTTAAGCTTGCATTGACAAACCGTGATAAAATATGGGCCTTGTCCAGGAGAACCAAGAGCCCTGTAGACTGGCAGGTCTTTAGAGCAGCTAGAAACACCTGTGTTAAATGTATTCGTACCACCAAAGCAAACTTTTACGTTTCCACCCTAGAACAGGCTAAGGGGAACCCCCATGAAATTTGGAGGACCCTAAAATCCCTTGAGGGTCGGTCGACTGCTCCCTCTGTTCCAACCAAGATCCACAGTAAAGGCACGGTTGTGGATACTAATCAACAAATACTTGAAGAATTTAATTCCCACTTTGCCACTACTGGCCTAGCCTTTGATTCTTCACCGTATGCTACTTGTGTTAAGATTCAAGACAGCTCAGACTCAGCGCTGCCTTCCTCAGCCTGTTCATTCCAGCCGCTCCCATTGACCTTCAAAGAAGTTGAAGACTCTCTTATTAATTTAGATACCAAAAAAAGCACAGGTGAAGATGGACTGGATCCACTCTTCCTAAAACTTGGTTACTCATACCTTACTGCCCCTATCCTCCATATTCTTAACCTTTCTATCTCCTCCACCACAGTTACCTCTTACTGGAAATCTGCTCACGTTCTCCCTCTATTTAAATCGGGTGACCCGTGTGACCTAAACAACTATAGGCCTATTTCAATTCTGCCCATCCTCTCAAAAGTTCTCGAAAAATTGATCTACACACAACTAAAAGACCATATCGAATCCCATTCTCTTCTAAACCCTGCACAATCCGGTTTTCGCCCTAATCACAGCACCATCACAGCTCTGGCCAAAGTTACTAATGATTGGTTCACTGCAATGGATTCTAAGAAAATAACGGGAGCAGTATTCTTAGATCTCAGTAAAGCTTTTGATACAGTAGATCATAACTTAGTAACGAATAGCCTTATTAAAATCGGTTCCACCCCTTCCACTATCCAGTGGTTCAATAGTTACTTATCCGGAAGGACCCAGAAAGTTAAAGCAGGAGGTTTGTTCTCATCCTTCCTGCCTATCACCAGGGGAGTTCCACAAGGCTCCATCCTAGGTTCCATTCTTTTCTCTCTATATATTGACAATCTTGACCACCAGATATCTAAGTCAAACCTGCATTACTTTGCAGATGACAGTGCTATATTCCTCTGGCCCCACATTATATGGAGTCAGAGACCTCCTCCAAGCTGACTTTACGCAGCTAGAAACTAACCTAATTAATGCCAAGCTGCTACTAAATGCCAAGAAAACTAAAGCCATGTTTTTCTCTCCATTTACCTCCCGCACTACTACTCCCCACACACATTTAAAGACATTATTGTCACCTCTTTAGGAGAACCACTGGAAATGATTTCTAATTTCAAATATCTTGGCATCTGGCTTGATAACAAACTCTCCTTTAATGATCACCTCGAAGACCTGTCCAGGAGATTAAAAGTCAGGCTAGGTTTCTTTTTCCACAATAGGTCTTTCTTCCCTTTGGAGACCAGACTCAGACTTGTACAAGCCACTTTCCTCCCCCTTCTGGACTATGGTGACATAATTTATAACACTTCAGCAATTACCAACCTCCATAAATTAGACACCCTCTACCACCGTGCCCTGTGTTTTATCTCCAACTCCCCGTACTGAACTCATCACTGTGATTTGTACCTAGTAGTTGGGTGGACCTCGCTAACCATTAGGTGTGCACTCCATGCTGGCACCTGGACCCTAAACCTTCTTCTGAATAAACTTCCGAGCTGCCTAACTTCTCTTGTCCATATTTCCCACAGTGTCTACTCACTCAAAAAGTCGGACTTTATCTTTCTAGAAAATCTAGATGTACCCAGGACTTGGACCTCCTTTGGTAAACGCGCTATCTCATGTTTCCTTCCAACCATTTGGAATCGCTTACAGTCCTCGCTGAAATTATCCAGTACTGTCCCTGTTAACTTCTTCAAAAGGATAATGATTGACAAAGTAAAAGATATATGTAACTGCTTCTAATCTCCTCCTCTATCCTAGTATCCTCATTTAGCCATCACCTACCCTCCCCCCTTTTTTCTTCTCTTATTTGCCATGTATTCCCTATCCCTCCTGCTCCTTGCGCCTCCCCATAGGCTCATGCTGATTGTTTTTAAGAATGTTACTTTATGACTTGAACATAATGTACTACATTGAATCTTACTGTTTATTAATTACTGTTATATCATTCTATATACGTATTGTGTACTTGTCTGTAAACCTGTAATCAGGACCTCCTTGTGAATGAGCTTGCTCAATGGAGTTTTCGTGCAATAAACTTGAACTTGAACTTGAAAGGCACTCTAAGCCAGAGCTTGTTTCCAGGTGTGACCTGGGAGCATAAGGAAGTTAAATGACTTGTTCAGGATCTCACAGTCTGCAAGTGGGGGCTGATGGTATTCAAACCCAGGACTCCAGGATTGCAGGTCAGTGCCCCTAACCACTATGCTATACTGCTATACATACAGTATATATCAGACAGATAGATATGCTCAACCAAGAGGTTGATGTCTGATTAAAAGATTCAAAAATTGCTCAATGATTATACTGTCTTTTTCCATATTTTTTTATAAATTTTTTGCAACTTACTTACCTAAGATAGCCCAGCAAATATATAAAATCTGGTTTCCAGTGTGCTCCTGCTTCTCCTTCCAACATTTTCTACAGACAATTAGACTGAAGTACTTGGGCATTTAATGACTTGGCCAAGGTTACAGTTGGCGTTTAATTCTGTTTGACTTTAGCAGAGAAAGAAAAGGTACTGGATGTTAGTCAACACGGATTTGAGGCTGGTAGGTCCTGCACAAGCAATTTGCTTAATTTCTTTGATTCAGTAAGTCAGGCATTAGAAGGTGGACTCCCATTGGACGTTCTGTATCTGGACTGTGCAAAGACATTTGGCTCTGTCTCACGTAGATTATTGATACAGACCTTGGTAGATCTGGGAGTAAATTGGCAGCTAGGCATCTGGATAAAGGCTTGGCTAACTGATAGGACCCAGCGGGTCCAATTTACAGGGTTTCTTTCGGAGTGGGAAAAGATGACTAGAAGGGTGCCCCAGGGCTCTGTCCTGGGTCCCCTGCTGTTTAAATTATTCATTGCTTCCATGCAGGTCACTGATGGTGCATGGATCTGCAAGTTTGCAGATGATACAAAGGCGGGAGCTGTGGTAAACAACCAAGAAGCAGTAGACAGTTGTCCAAACTAGAAATCTGGGCTGAAAACCACCACCTGAGTTTTAATGTGAATATGTGTAAGGTCATGCACCTTGGAGCAAACAACAAAAGGGCAGAATGTAAATTGAACAATGTAACATTTGCCAGTACAAAATCTGAAAGAGACCTGGGGGTTATAATAACAGACACACTAACATTCAGCAAACATAATATGGAAATGGTAAAAAAAAGCAAATAAGGTAATGGGGAACATATTGAGAAATATAAAAAGTCGGCATGAGGAAGTTATGTTGCCCATGTATAGATCCCTGATAAGGTCAGTTTTCGAATTCGGAGTACCCTTCATTTCCCCACAGGATGTGGGAACTGGTAAATTAATAGAAAGAGTGCAACGGAGATGCACGAAAAAAATCTGTGTTGTCAAAGACATGAAATATAAAGACAGACTATGTAAGTTAGGCCTCTACTCAATGGCATACCGTTATCTGAGAGGAGACCTGTGTTATACATACTGATGTTTCCATGTTGAGATATTATGGGAGTGTGCTGAACTTAGAAAAAAAGAAGTACCAGCTAGGGCTACTAGATTACATTCATATCGATTATTAGGAAAAACATACAGATCACGGAGAAGGGGAAGATGGTATAATCAGAGGGTGGTTGGAGACTGGAACAGGCTGCCACGTGATGTGGTAGAAGCTCCTACAATAGAGAACTTTAAAAGTAAGCTAGATGAACACATGCAGGAAAAAAATGGGAGTATCTCAACTGATGTGGCAAGTCCGTTTACGGCCTATGGCTGCTAAGACTTGAAAAAACAAACTATGAAACTTGGGATTTCCCAGTTCCCAAGCTGTAGCTCTAGCCATACACCACACTGCCTCCTATTACACAAGTTTTGTTGTTGGTCTTGTAACAGTAAAATATTTTGTCCATAAGTAGAATATCCTTGAAATTATTAACCCATTCTGCATTTAATTGTGCTAACTTATCTTTCCAATGCTGCAAGGATTAGGCATTTCACCACCAAAGGTGCAGTTAAACCAATCTTTACAAATGGCTTCTTTACAGGTAATCTTGTTGAGCATTCCATTATATGGAAATTAAAAAGTTTTGTGAATCATTATTGGGATGATACCAATCATGATAATTGTGCTGTTCTTAATAACCAGGCAGTTTAGTCTGTTGGTTGGGGTACAAGCTTGTGGACTAAGAGATCACAGGTTCAAGCCCCATCAGTGCCAAAAATTTACTAAGACCTTAAGCAAGTCACTAATTCTTCCAGTGCTCAAGCCAACCAGCTGCAGAAGTAGGTAGATGCAGGACTCAACTGAGTAGGAGATGTTGCGTCTCAGCTGGGGCTGTCCTGAGTAAATAAGCTGCTAAAAGAAACAGTGTACTTTGGATCAACATAGTTATTGTAGTTCTTTGTCTTTAGTGCATAGCTTTTTCTCTTCCCTTTGCCTGCACATCAGGGCCCCTTTTCAGACCTTTGCCAGGCAGCCACCCAGCCCCATCTGTCACTATCCGTATCCACTGCCAATTACAACACAGTTGGCCCCCAGCCAATGGTTCTTGGAGGGGAGGACCGTCTCCCCCAGTACCAAAGATCTTTTCTGGCACAGAGCTTCTTGATATGGGGCCCAAGTGTGCTTGTAGCTATCATACTAATAGCAGGCAGGCTTCTACCCCTTGTGTTCTTCCAGAATGCTCCCTCTGATCTGTTTTAGCTGCTGTCAGCAATGTGCACATGCATAACCCTTTCAAGGGAGCAGCCTCCACAGTCCAGCACAAGGCATTGCTGTGACAGAAAATGCCGACATCTCCCTCCCTGGGCTATTTCGGGCTGGGAGTGGCAACACTCCCCACATTGGGCTGCAACTGATCCAAGTTCACAAGTCTCTTCACGAACATGGCTGACTGGCAGGCTATCAGGTGGCTATAGATATTGTATTTAGCAGAAATAGTAAACTTTTGGGCTAGGCAGGGCTCTTCGTGAGAGCTTTGGAAGCCTGTGCACCATAACAGTTATGTACAGCATCTCTGTTGGTCCAATAAAATGTATACCACTGTGCTATGAGTCTGCTTTTCCAGGGACTAATAATCTAAAATCCCAAGGAACTCTTTCATAAAGTACTTACCACACTAGAAAGGGCCAGAAAAGATGCTATAGGACAGTACTTGCATGCTTGCTTGCTTGTCAAAACTGACTAACATTCTTGAAATCAAAATAAAATCATTATATTATGGAAACTGGGGGTCATCCTGACCAATGTGCTGTCTTCTGAACACACACACCTACACCTTAAAGGCCTTCTCCTTCATTTCTTCATGGGGAAAAATTGTCTTCAAGTTGCCATTAAGTATAGTACTTCTTGCAATGAGTCAAAACTGTTTTTTTGACAGTTGTTCCCTCAAATGTTTGATGTATATAAGACTGAGGTTGTAAAGATCATTTTACTATGTGTAATTCTGATGCATACAGATTATATTGGACTCCAGAAAAAGAGGCTGGAATCCAGAGTAAAATACCTTGTACTCATATTTCTACAATTAAGGAATCTGTAAAATTACATACACTGTGACAGTACCTCATTTTCAAAATCCACTGCTGGTCACTAGAGGGCAGCATTATACCATTAAATTACATTTTGGTCACTTCTGCAGCTCTGCAGAAAGAGAAAAACAACTTTTGTGATGCAAGAACATCCTCAGCTGATCTACGTATCACCCTTTTGATGGGCCTGTCAAACTCATGGCAGTAATATTTTGAATGGGTGAAGCATCTTTGGCTTGCTGACAGCAGTTCAACCTTGGCTGTAACATAATCAAGCATATGTGATGTTAAATTGCTTTCTCTGTCTCTTAACATTTCTCTTTCTCTTAACATTAGGGCATTACCCTTTCAGATGAAAAAGTAAGTGATATTCAACTCTGGGTATGTAATATGCCTTTCCTTCTACTTCCATTCTTAATATGCATGATGTAGTAAGTAGGGAACTGAGCAAGGCATCCCCCCCAATACAACAGAGCTTTGATCCCCAGGACAGGGCCAGCTGCCCCACTGTGCCCATTGGTGTGAGAGTTTGTGCTTGGTGGTGGGAACGTGCCGATTGTCATTTGCTCATCCATCCTGTGGCTGAAAACGTTTTAATAAAAAGCTCTCCAGATACACTTCAAAAAGCACAATCATTACCAGTGAAGACAGTGTGGTAAAGTAGTTAGAGCGCTGGCTTGGGACCTAGAATATCTAGTTTCAGATTCCACCAGTGCCAGCTACATCATGAAAGATCTTGATCAGCTCTCTTAAACTCCCTGTGCTTCAATCTGCCCAGCTGTAAAACTGGCTTAGTAGCGGGGCCCCCCTGAAAAAATACGAGTTGCATCGCATGTGTGCTACTTTGGGAAGCTGTAGTAAGGTACAAAAGGTGATTGTTTGCTCTGGTTAAACCTTCTGTGCTAGCTGAATTAGATCGGTTTAGAATTGTGAATTGTCTTGTCATTTCTAAAACAAAATTCTTTTTACATGTAAAGCCTAGAAAATATAATGCACATCGTGGGAGCAAGCAACTCCCATATACCTAACTGGCACTAATGTTCTGTACGTAACTGTGCTAAGTTTACTGATTGTAGTCCCTTTTGTACTTTGTGTAAGTCATGCCGTGTTACCCTGTATTATTTGCTCCTTCAATAATTTTCTGCGCTACTGTATTATTATGCTTCATTTCAGTACTTCTGTGCTACTTTGTGCTGTTTTATTATATTTTTCTGTTCTTATGTTTTTATTGTTACCTACTATGTTTTGACTTGTACTTCCCCAGATCATGCCAGAAAATAGATAGCATTTCCTGTCTATCACACTTACCTGGCTAACAAAAACTAAATAATGGGCCAAATTAATGTTGAAAAAATAAAGTATTATGTACACTTTTTCCAAAAAATATATTTTTTCTTTTTTTTTTTTTTCATTTTTCCCATCCCCACCTCATCGGATTTGGCCATATCATATTGCTAGACCTTGACTCTGAGGAGAACAAGCAGTTGTGCCCTCATTACTGCACACAGGTGGTGCTGGAGAGCAAGATTGCTCAGTCCTACTTCCTCCTGAAGAGCAAGTGCGTCACTTTTATAGATTTTATTTAAAATTTGAATCTAACAGATGGTGGGATGGCCCCATGAGCTACAGTACTTCATTTGTATTCTCTTTTTTCATTATTTATTCTCCTGGGTGTCTGGATGGCTGCTCAGCCCTGTCCTGCCCCCTCTCACTAGGACTACTCTCCCCTGGGACATACCTTGAGCTTGTCCCCCTATAGATTACTCCTCATGGTGGGGCCAGAGAGGGAGTGGATGGCCGTTCTTTCCCCCCAGAGCTCTCATCCAGATGGGGTGAGGCATTCCTGCTGATGGCGCAGGTCTGCGGGTAAGTGGGTAGGGTTTTTGTAAGCCCAGCTCCATTTTCCACCACCATTTTTTTTACCCACATCCCCTTCTGCAACAAATGTGATGCACATGTGTGGAGGCACACACATCAAGCTATACCTACCTTCCGTGCTGCTCCAGACTGCACCACCACCAGCTCTGTAGCTCGTGGAGTCAGAGACTGGGCATTGAATTCCCACCCTCCCCCAAGAGAAGAGCAGTCCTCCAGACATTCAATCCCCCTTCCCCGGCTGTCCCCCGGGAACCTGAGTCCGCTTCCGAATTCAGGTCACCAGAGTGGTATGAGTTGTGACATCCAGCACCTCCACTCTTAATGCCACCAGGCTGGACAGTATTTTATTTTCATTGGAGTCCTGTGATATGGCAGGGTACCTTTTGCCCATTGTGTTCATTTTGCTAGCCCAGTAAGTAAGTGACTACCAGTAACTCCCAGTGTTCTTAAACTTGGGTCCCCCACAAGAAGACTGCAATGCCTGCTGCAGTATCACTGTGCCAGTTCTCATATACCATTATTATTAAGCACAGAAGCTAGAAATAGCTGTACCAAGAAACACTTTATTAATTTTTTTATTAATTTTCCCCATTTTGCTCCTTTCCCTCTTCCCCCTGGATTTAGCCCAACATGACTGCACCGTTATTCCTGTTGGGAGGATGGGTGAGCAGTAGCCTTTGCAGTCATTGCCAGTGCCACTTCTTGGTTGGCCAGTTGATAAGGGGTGTGCATATGGGATGGGTGGCCCACAACCTCCCCATCTCAGATGGCAAGTGCATCATATCCATGATGTGCCCAGGCCCCAGCTTGCTGTAGTCTCTAATTCTCCAGATCACACACAAACCCCAGTCTCCAAGGTGGCACCACAATAATCTGCTGCTGCACTGCCTGGTCCACCCAGCCAATAAGCTCTTCATTTCAGATGGTGCAGCATGTTGGGAAAGAATATAAAATTGTGAGCTGCTGTTTGTTGAAAGCATGGAGCTCTGCACTGGAACACAAGGCTGTATTTGCCATATAGGACCTTGTATATTTGTCCCCAGAACTGGGACAGATGTACAGCTTAAGCTTGCTGGTAATCTGGCCTGAAATCCTGAGTTCTGCCATTCAGCTAAAGAGAAATTCCTCCAAGATAGGAGGTTAGCATCCTCCTTTGGCTTTATGCACTTGCTGTTCCATAGAATACCACTAGATGGCAGTATTGCCTCTGGCTGTTCACAAATTTCACAAGTATAATGTTTTATTTCATTTTTGTGGACCAGGAAAGGAAGGCTAGACAGTACTGCCTATTTTCAGTCTCATCTAGTGGGATGGAGGAGGGAGGTATTGTACAGATGCACACTGACTGAAATTGAAACATTTAAGCTGTTGGTGGTATTTTAGTGAATTGGGGCAATTTGGCCAGGACACCAGGGCAGTTTCCCTACTCTATTTGAGATTTGCCATGGGATCTTTAACATCCATCTGAATAACCATCAAGAATAAGAATAGCAGATGGGACCTTGGTTTTAACAGCTTATCCAAAGGACAGCACACTGCGACAGTACAGCATCCCCTGGTACTGCACTTGGGTGCCAGGTATAATATGGTATGAGCCCAGTCCTAGTGAGGGGCTAGACTCACTACTTCCCCCTATATAATGATGAATCATCCCATCCTTGTCACCAGGGCTGGAATAACCTTCTGTGAGCCCTGGCTCCAAAAAGTTTTGTGGGCTGGCACCCTGCCCCCGCCACTCACCCGGCACCCCACCCCCTCCTGGTGCCCCGCCCTCACAGCGTTTTTTTTAAATATACTTTTGTATCCAGGTAAGGCCCAGTAGGCACAGGTGCCTGTTTTTCAGGTGACCCAGGAACACTGGGAAGGTTAAGTGACTTGCTCAGAGTCGCACAGTATGCAACTTATGCAAGTGGAAGTTGTGGGAATCAAACCCAAATGTATGTCTGCTAAATGTACCGTGCTCATTCAACAGTTGTGCGCTCAAATGTTAGTGTGCAGCTATGGCTTGTGTACTAACAATGCTGAATACCACCAAATGTATGTGTACACATTGCAAAGTGACATGCACATACTGTACATACACATGATGATATACTTGAATGTTCTGTCCCCACCGAATGTGTACCTAGGGCCTGTGGTTACTTTGGCCCACCACTGAGCTTCACACATGGTTCCCTGACAATCTCCCTCCTGTAGTCCAGTGAGACACAAAACCATTAAGTTCCTTTAAGTTTCCTCCCTGGTAGTCAAGTGACTTCCCCCACCATAGCCTTCGGCTGTTTTGGACACCAATGCCATCCCTCCCCCCAAATTCTCTTTGACCCATATGTCGGCTGGGCAGTTGACAAAAGGGAAACTCATACTGAGGCAGGCCAGGTGCTTACTACCCATCCTTGTTTTTTGGGGGGATGGAGAAAGGGCAAGGCTAAAGCAAGACAGACACAAGAATAATCTTTCGCATGGGAGCTGTGCTGTTCACATGGTCAGAACACACCCTAGTCCCAACCTCTCACCAAGCTACTCTACTTAGTTATAATTTTCTCCCCCACCCTGACCCATCCATGCACTGAGAGACCAAGCCTGTTGACTGGAGTGGAGACCCGTTGGGTCCAATTTTTTTTTTTTACCGGTCTGGCATAATTCAGCTATCTGCTTTTGCAGAGCAGCAGAGAGACGGGCAGGCCAAGTCCTGAGAGAGAGTTCAGATGAGTCACTGTAGTGGCTGTGAGTGTGGGTGGGAAAGTGTGTGCATGACTGATGACTCATGCACTGCCATCTCTTCCTCCTCCTCCAACCTTCACCTGATCTTGCTCTGACATCACATGACCTACAGGCTGTTGTGGGGGAGTGGCAGCAGTGGACAGGGAGGATGCATATTCATGAGTGAGGCTGTTCCCTCCTGACCGTGTCCCTAAGCCCAGCCTGAGAGCAATGACAGCTATAGTGAATTGATAATGTCCCAGCCAGTGGGCCCCCTCCTCACTGTGGGCCCTGGTGCCATGGCACCACTGGCACTATTGTAAATCTGGTACCACAAAGTTGTCACCATTGTTATGTCTGTTCCCTCTACCGGGCAGACATACCTCCCGTCCTTCCCTGGAACCAAACCTAGGACCCTGAATTCTGAAGGCAGCTATGCATTATGATTTAGCTAAAATGAAATCCCTCATATCTGGGGGTTTAAAGTACTCCAGTGACGTTCATATACTTACTATCCCATAGACCACTACTAGATGATTCTAATATTTTTGATTAGTCACAGTTTTCAGTACTAGATTGCATTGCTTTGTACAGGCTGTTCTTCTAGAATACAACAGGGCCATTGACTGTTTTAATAATGAAAGGAAAATAATGTGCAGTTCATTGGAAGATGCAAGAAATCGGAGAGCAAGAGCACATCATGGAAAAAACAGGTGGTCCTGTATGCTAGATGGGATTTATGCAACTCATCATTGTCCCAGTTAGCGAATGTCTGGATGGTGCTATGCTAGGAGACATAAAACACAGATTTAACAAGAAATTTAAACCCTGATAAAGAGAGTTGTAGGAGTCTTGAATGTTTGCATTCGGAAGTTATTTCTTTGCCTAATAAAAAAATCACTGCCAAACCAAAGTGTTTTTTGTAGCTTCTCTAGTCTACTATAATAGTAACACTTGAGGGCTGGGAGGTTTGATCAGTGAGTTTTTGTAAAAAGTTGTACTAGTATTTGTGGACTTTGGAGAATATGTACCACACAATCTTGATGACCATTGGGGATCAAATATCTAGAGAAAGTTGAACTTACAGGATGATATACAGTACCTAGAAAAGATTGCCCTTAGGGGAAGATATACCTAGAGAAGGTTGACCTTAGTGAAAGAATTACCGAGTCTGTTGCATCGGCTCAGTTTTCTTAACTGGCTTAATGCCCTACTTGTAATTACTAGTGTGGCTGACCGACCATTTGTAAAGCTTGCTGATATAATTTTACATGACATGGCTGGTTATTAAATTTGGACCCAGTATTTTGCCCACTGCTGCTTTTTGTATTCAGATGTACAGTATTATATTTTGTCTTCTTTCCTTCATTATAATGGTTCCTCACAGTAACCTCTGAGGCTGTACCTAAAAATAGGAGTTCATTTGTCTGTGTACCTGACTGGTAAACAAAAAACCAAAAAAAATGAATAAATATACCAAGACCAATAAAGTATCAGGGCAAAAGGTGTATAAGACATTAACTGTTGCTGCTGTGGTGGCAAGTTCACTTTAGCTTTTCTGGGAAAACATGTAGTGTGATGGGCAAAATATCAGGAAGAAATGACCACAAGCAGTGATTTAATCCCCAGAGGAGAATGGTGTTAGTAGATGACTAGCAAGTCAGATCATTTTGACTGCACTTAGTATAGAGTTATTTGGCATCTAATGTCTTAAAACATAGAGACTGCAAAGAGACAGCTATTCAGAGCTTTATTTATGTAGGAATACTTTTTGGGGGGAGGGGAGAATTTTCTGGTGGCTCCCTCATTTTCCAGGCAGTGTCCCCTCACTATTTATTAAAAGGAGAAATACATTGGGCCATCGGATGGCCTAGTGGCAGTATGTTACCATGCCAAGCTACTGGCAGCCCAGGTTTGGATGTGGACTTGGCATTGGGATTAGGTGGCTGAGGGCTGTGGAACTACCACTCATGATAAGTGTATCCCAGCCAGTGTGGATAGTACTGCAATGACCCCTGTGACAGCATAGCACGCACTGCATGTGTACGAGGTCTCCCATCAGGTTCATGGCCTCAATGGGGAAGAAATACCAGGAGAAAGAATGGCAGGCATGCACCAGAATGTGGTATCCCCTGACTCCCGCTCTGCTGGATTCCCAAGATAGGCTGAAGGTAACTTGGGTGAAAGGGTTGGGAGGTGGCTAGAAATCCACATGAGGAGCAATCAGCCTAAGAGTATAAAAACTCTATGGATGAATAAAGGGGTATAAATTGCTTGAAGCTGCATCACCGCAGTAACTCCGCATTGTGGCTGATGTCCACCATTGCTCATAATGCATCTTGGTCTCTATGACATGGGCCTTGGTATCAGAATGATATGGTGTGTAGGATCTATACCGCTTCATACTTCAAGTTCCCTTTTTCAAGCCCCTCCTCTCTCTTCTTACTTCCCTCAGATGTGGCCCATTCCATGCCAAGCATTACGCTGGCCACAAGGATGTGGTTATGCATTGTGAGGGGGGCACACAACCCATCTTCAGAGATAAACCAAGAAGTCAGTGTCATGGAGGGATGTTCTTGGTCTCCGAATAAATTTATTTATTTAAAACATGTTTTACCAGGTGAGCAGACAGAGTCCAAGAAGGGCCTGTTTTCAGGTGTGACCTGGGGTGGGGGGGGAGGATACATGGGAGGTGCAAGGACTGAGGAGTTTAAGAATACATGGCATTTAAAATACACACAGACAGATAGCTGTATAATAAAATGAGGCTATACAGTAGGGACACATTTTACACAAAGCAGGTAACTTGGGGAGAGAAATGTAAAAAAGAAAGCATCCAAAAGAATCTACAGACAAGTAGATATTTAAATACATAATGAAACTACACACTGACAGTGACGTGTACATTTATGTGTTAGATTGTGTGGTGGAATATTAGGATTTCCAGTGTCTAGTGATCAGAGCAAAATAAATATTAAGTCTGGAGATTTTTGGTTTGAGTCCCAGATTAGAAGCCCCACCCAGTCACCAAAGGAAATGCCCATACATGATGGGTTTGGGCGGAGCATAGCGGAGTACTGCCGTGAACTTTTTCATGAGTAGTTTTCAGCTAAAAGCTGTTTGGGATGTACAACCTACATACTCGCACCAGTAAATGGGGCCAGCTTGTAGAAGAAAGGGAGGTTGCTGGTGCAACTATTCCACAGCACAGTTAGTGGCACCCTGTGTTTCTGTGCTCCACTCCATGCTGCCTCTTGATGTGCTTGCAGCCAGACACCAATCTAGAACTAGTTTCTAAACTCTAGAGGGGTCTGTACCCCAAGCCCTGGAAGCAGGTGCATTCCATATTTAGTTTAGTTTTAGTGGCAAGTTTTATTGCAGCTTTCAAAAAGAATGCATTAATAAAAAAAAAAATCGTACTGTAATCAGAATATAATAAAACACTGTATACATATACTGTAGGTAAAACCTAAAATGTAAACATTAAGCCAAATTCGTATGCCTCAGCTCTGAGTGTTTTGTATATATGAGGTCAAAACAAATTAATCCAAATGATGGATTGTGTTCTGCTTTCTAGTTGGATATTGTCAGTGCATTCAGGCAGGTTAGGACCCCACCCCCTACATAAATGTGGAACCGCACTTGATAATAAATGAGATCTGCATCTCAGAGAAAGTATTGTGGGGAACTAAAAAGTAAGAGTCAACCCCCTATGCTTTCTAATTTGTTAAAAAAAAAAAAAAAATTCTACATTTTTGTAGCTTGAGATTTTTTTTCTCTTTTCTGATTGCTTTTCTGTATTATGTGGCATTCATTTTTCTTCTAAATCATCTCGAATGTGACAATGCTGAATACTGAAATATTCAAAATATGCTTGAGATAACCAAAGGCTTTAATGGGAAGTGGATATTTCCCAGGGATATGACAAGCAATAATCCAGATGTTCTGGTGTAATGCAATGACTGTCCATGGACAGTTCTGAAAGCACGGCCAAGCAGATCCTGCTGTAGGCTTCATCCTTCTACTCCCATGCTGTTCTGCCATATGGAAGCAATCTCCAGGCCCCTTTAATAGCCAGTTTTGGATTCCATTTTCACAGGCCTTGTATAGCTAAGTGGAGCTGTATTATGGACAGGCCAGATAGAAGCCTTTCCAAGATAAACATTGGGTTTAAAAATTAGGACATGCAGGGTCCCAGAATTATTTTAAGGCATATTTCATAGAAGCGCTGCCATTTTTCTTAAGTGAATGCCAGACTGTGGGACGTCCTTTGATCCCCATGGACATTACTCCCTTTTAAAATAAAAATCTGAAAAAGCTACAGTGTTTTAGGGAGGGGTGTAGCTAGAGAGGCTTTGAAGTATGTCCATGGGAATGGGCCTGGTTTAGCTTTTGGCATGTACATCTGAGTTATAAAAAGAATTGCAGCTGGAATTATGAATTAAAATCTTTTTCCCTATAGCAGAGAGAGGCAGTTTAGTTTGGTTTCTTTGGAAAGCCAAACCCTGGATTTCAGTTGAAATACACTGAGATGTCAATGTCACTATAAAGCTCCTACTGATATAAGGCTCCTAAATCCTGGCTCCCAGTCCCATAGAAGCATTATAATCACACTTGTTATAAAAAGACCTATAGCATGCAAAATGCTCTACTGATGGGCATGGCTTTATGGAAAGAGTCTGTAAAAGAGTAGATTACTCAGAATCAGGGGTCATCAGATATTCAAAATATTTACACATTTAATGTAGTTTTTATTGCACATCTACAAAAACTTTTTGGATGGTATGGGGAGGGGAAGAATATGACCTGACCAAAGTATCAACCGCATTTATTATTCTTGTAAATTCTACTTGTGTCCTAAGAAATTCAAGGGAGGCATTTTCTTGCCAGACAGAGTTTTAAAACTTGCACGGGCATCCAAATTGTTTTGAATATCTAGCCCCGTGTTCATTCCCTCTTACTACTTTAATAAGAAATCATGGGGACAGCATTAGTCTTTTGAAGCACGTTCCACTTAAACAGTGAAGCATGACAGGGTGGGTCACTGTGAGGTAATCCCTCTCTCTGCACATTGTCCCCCCCCCCCCAGTCACTGTATCACTATAATGAAACACAGTAAGGTGGCTCATAGAAACATAGAAAATGGTGGCAGATTAAAACCTAGCAGACCATCCAGTCTGCCCGAGCCTAACAGTGGGACTTTGCCCTTGTCAGTCCTCTCTACCACCACCACCCCAGTCTGACCCCTTTAATGCAGTATTCCTATGGGCTTGTCCCATCCCCTTTTGAACCCTCTCACTGTTGCAGCCTGTATGACTTCCTCTGGATGCTTGTCCCAGTCTGTCGCCATTCTTTCTATAACAAAAAAGAAACTTCCTGACATCTTCTTGAACCCCCGCCAGTTTCAGGGAGTTACCCCTGGTACCCATGTTTCCACTCGCTGTAAAAGCTCACTTCTGTCCACTTTTCTTATTCCATGGAGACACTTGAACATCTCAGTCATGTCGCCCCTCTTTCTCCTGCCCTGCAGTGTGCAAATCTTTAGATCTTCCAGTCACTCCTCATAGGACCTACCTTGTTGCTCTTTATCATTCTGGTGGCTCCTCTCTGCACCACCCAGTAACTTATCCCTGGGCTTGGGCCTCAAAAGTCCACACAATACTCCAAGTGAAGGCGAACAAAGGATTTATACAAGGGCTGTATTGCCTCTCTCTTTCTGTTACTGATCCTCTCCCCATGCACCCCAACATCCAGTTTGCCTCCCCTACATCCCTACTATATTGTGCCAATGCCTTTCTGGTCTCCGTTGTTAATCCCCAAAGGTACTTTCATCTGATTTGCTCTCCACTGCCACCATGTTCATCCTATACTCTATTCTTGGGTTTTTGTCCCCTACGTACATTACCTCACACTTTTTCACATTAAATTTCACCCGTAGACTCAGTTGTATTTTTTAATCTTTAAAATATTTGAAACTTACTCTCTCCTACTGGCATGTGTCCTTCATCTTGCAATGGTAGGTCATGCTTGCCTGTGTGAATGCTGTACAGTATTCAAATGGGTCCCAACTACCAGAAAAACAGGAGGCTTGATTCCTGAGTCCAGTTTTCTAATGAAGAGACTACCATGTGTTGAAATAGAAATGTGTTCTACTGGTGTTACTATGGCGTCAGGTGATTCTGAGTAGAATAATATTTCCCCTGTGTCTGGTTTGCCATATACATTTTCTAAAATTGTTGTAATACAATGGAAAGAAAGGGAACCATGACATGGGAGATCTGTGAGTAACGGTCTTACTTACTGGCAGTGTCTGTTGCAGAAACTGCTGCCCACTGGTTTTCTGGTTGATAGCTACAGTACAGCATTATACATAGATTGCCCTTTGATGCAGGGGAATCAGTAACATTTTAAAACCGTGTTACTAAAACAAACAAATGTGATTTTATGTATCAATACAAAAACTTGTATCCATGCAATCTGTCTATACAAAAAAAAGTATTGATATAACGTGTTTGACATTTTTTGTACCAATAATGCATTCAAAAAAGGGGGTTAGCGTAGTACTGATCTATAAAAATAGTACTGACATTTAAAACTGTTTCGGTAGGACACAGTCTTGTCGACTTTATCGCAGGCTTTTATTTAAGAAAAGAAATTACATTTCTAGCCGTAACAGTTCGAATGTTAGACGTTTTGAAAGATAATGTCTTTAAATTAGGCTAACGTTGGAGATGTATAGGCTAGGAACTTAATGTTCTTGTTAAATGAATGCTTGGAATCCACTAAGTTGAAGTATCAAATGATGTCACAAGGGACAAGTTTCAAAAGGAACTTACTGACTTTTTGGTGGTACCCCACATGAAGCATCACACCTTAATGGCTTTTGTTATCCTGGGGCTAATATATGTGTTTCACTATTGCTTTTGTGATAGAATTGCTCATTTTATTGCAGTTAATTGTATTGCTTTTCGGCATTGTTCAGTTTTATAATTGAATAAATGTAAAGATAAAAAAATCTTGTACAACAACTTCCATATATTCATGTACAAAAATGTGAAGTGGTGTTACAAAACATAAAAACATGTTTCCTTTGCTTGCATATCAGCATTGATAGGCAAATATTGACACATGAAAACTGTTTCATAATGCTCTATGTTGCTATGACTCCAGCCCTTCATTTTAAAAAAATTGCCTCTAGTCCTAATGGTTCCAAAGGTAACCCTTTCAAAAGATCTTCTTTTTTTTTTTTAATTGGATTAACTTTGGAATCATCAGGGCTATGTTGATGTATTGATACTGTATATCATGTTATTACTATTTCTGTAGCTCGATAACACATAAAAACATAAAATGGTTTTAAAATCATGTTGATTTTACCAACATGCTATAATAGGATACATATCAATATGTAACTTGCAGTCAGAACAATAGAAGTTGGAAGATGCTCGTGATTATTCTATTAAAGAATAACACTTCTCTAGTTCTTACTTTTGTTCCCACTAAAGTTATGTGCAATTTTTACATGACATTATTTCCTTTGTTGGCAGGCTGGTGTCGTACAGAATGCCCGGTTATCAGAATCCCTGCGGAAGAGTCAGCTTTGGAGTGGCGTTCTTAGCATCACCTTGGTAGAAGGAAGGAACTTCCAAAAAGAAGTCATAGCAGAGTCGTACGTGAGATTTAGACTGGGAGATCAAAAGTATAAAAGCAAAGTATGCATTTCAAGAATGTAGAATACTGTCCTCCACTTGTACAGTGTACTTTATCTTATGCCTGTAAGGTTAGAGGTTCAGAAGTCTAGTTAAAAACGAGATTCATCCCTCTTGCTGTGGACTTACGGTGTCAGTTCACACACCATTGTTTAATCTAGTGAAGTCTGAAAATTCTTATGCATCCCTAGGTGAGAAAGTACCATGCTTCATGAAGGGCAGAAAGCTGACTTAAGCCTTTTCATCACAGTAGCAGCAGCACACTCCCACCTGGTTAATACAGTTTCATGAACATACGGATGAGGAAAACAGACCTTGGACCCACT
Organism: Neoceratodus forsteri; assembly: GCA_016271365.2. NCBI lineage: Eukaryota > Metazoa > Chordata > Ceratodontiformes > Ceratodontidae > Neoceratodus > Neoceratodus forsteri. The sequence goes on along the minus strand of CM028129.1, from coordinate 412,821,430 downwards.
GGGGTTCATTCATTCACAGACTCTGGACAGGACCACGTGCTTCCCCCCCCAACCATGTACAGTACTTACTGTATCTAGCCTTATTCTAAAGAAATTGATGGTGCCAGCTAATACTATAGTGCTTTAGATGGAAGTCTAGCCTGAAAATCTGGCACTCTTTCTGTAGCATATTTCTGAATGTACTTTCTTAGTCTGTCTGGATCCATCTTTCCTTCCTTCCTTGATTGGCTATTTCTATCATCCAGAGCTCTTATCATTTGGTGTATGTAATAGCTACCTCTTAACCTTCTTTTCACCAGTTTGCCCTCTTTATTTAAATCCTTCATACCATCAACTATATTTGTTGCTCGTTTTTAATCTCCTTTTACCATATCTCTCTCTTTTCTACAGTATACACTTATTATTTGTTTGAAATTACATCAGCCAGGATGAACCCATGATATGCCACATCTCATTTTCACAGGGGTCCCTGGGAGGGCAGCAGCAGTCAGCAGGTTAACATAGTCTATCACAACTCATTACATACAAGCTAAAATATACAAGGCAAAAACAAACTGTAAACAGCTATGTATCCAAGCAGTAATCAAAGCAAGTTACTAAAGTGGGGGTTACAGCAAATAAAGAGCACAAACATTGCTATGCATCACGATCATGGTTGGAGAAAGATGGGGGACAAGGCCAAAGCAAATACTAAGTGTTTTAAGGTGACTGGAAAGGCTAGACTTGAACAGTTACAAGCTAGAAGTTGTACTCTATGGTGACCAGAACTGTACTCTGTACTCTTGAAGGGATTAAAGAAAATGAACGTTGGTATGAAGGATATTTTATTACACTTGGAGACCTTCAAATCAACCATTAAATAATCAAAGCACCAATGGTACTTGGAAGCATCAAGCTGCCCTAAGCAAAAGCAGTACCTCACTAGAAATGAGGCATTGCAGCTCAGTTAGGCTATATTGTATACATATACTGTATATTGCTTCTAAGCTGGGGCTGATACATTTGAAGTCTTTTTAATAATGTACTGAGTGGAAAAAGGTGAAGTAATTTAAATGCTGATCAGAAAGAAAAACAATATGTAGGATGCTTAAATGATACAAGAAGGCAGATAACTTTCCAATGTGCATGGTTTCTTTAAACAGATTCATCAAAAGCCTCAAACTCTGTAAAAAGCATAATGGGCATGCAAATCCATGTGTGTATGGGGGAGATTAAGTGATTTTTGTGCCCCCCCCCTACTAAAATGAACATGAATAAGATGCAGTGAGTCTCAGTGAGGAGACAAAATGCAGTATACTGTACCAGCAGTAGGTGCCTGACCTGACTGAGTGCACTATTTAATACAACATAGGGCTGCACAACTGTTTTTACATCTTCCACTTTAAAAAGAGGTAAAATATGGTAGAGGTAAAAGGAAGTCCCTATCTACAGCCAACAGCTGGGATTCCAGGATCCACTTTTAAAACTCAGTCTCATAAGTATGGGCAAGTGCTGTTGCTTCCGCTTTCTGGGAACAGAAACGTTTGAACTATTTTACCGTCAGTGAATGCAACATGGCAAAGTTAGTTTAATGATGATCAGAAAGAACAACAAATAAGTGTGATAAATAAGTGATACACACAGGCAGATACTTTACAAATGCTGTAGTGTGGTTTCTGTGAAAACATGATAAAAAGCCTCAGACCCAGCACAAAGCATCATGGGTATGCATACTGTGCCTGCGTGTGTGTGCTTGGGGAGTAAACTGACTAGGAAATGTTTTATCTGGTACTGCATTCTGTTTGTCATTACTCAGACCTCGCAGCAGTTGACTGACACATACTAAACATAACAATCTTTAAAATCTGCACACAACAGAGTATGCATGATGATAATAGTCGGAAACTAGTTCTTTCCACCTAAAAAGCTTCACAGTTGCCCTTTGCTGTACAGCAATGTTGATAATAGAATATTTTGGAAAATGTCCTACCAAGACAGAATTGTGAACAAATATTGTTTCAACTGCTGTACTTAAGGAATAGAAAACGTCAGATCTTACTTCGAGAAACCGCTCTTGCAGCAGGTTACACCATTAGCACTGAAGCCGGCAGGCACCAGGACCCCATGGAAATTTTCTAGCTAGCAGTATTCAGCAGGGACTGCCTCAGACGTCGGTCCTGCCCCCGACGTCGGGCATAGTACATAAGGAGGCGGTCCCCCGGAATTCCCAGGTCTTTTCCCGTCTTCGACTCGCCAGCATCGGCCTCTCGGTCTCTACCTAGCACACGACGACTTAGAACTTCTTCAAGTGGTTTCTACAAAACTCATGTCCTCTCCAACTCCTTCATCTGAGGGACACCTTTCAAAGTGTGCCTGTGGAAAACAGATCCCTTTCAAGGATCCTCATTCTTTCTACGTGCGGAGTTTAGGCCCGGACCACAACACCAAGGCCTGCACCTTTTGTCAAGGGTTCAACAGCCGCACCAGGATCCACTGTCAGAAGGTACTTCAAGCGTACCTGTTAGAAGAGAAACTTAGTAGGATAGACAAAGAACCTTCCTTCAGGGGTGATTCTTCTTCCAAGACCCATGAACACTGGGAGAAAGCAAGGTCCAGATCCCCGAACTGGGCCTCGGACTCATATAGCTCAGGCTCCACCCGATCTGACCACTCTCCCTCCAGGGCTCGTTCTCAGCCCCCTCCAGTCAAAGTCCGGGCTTCAGGCGGTTCTTCGACTCTTCAGCCCATCAAGACTTCTAGGCCCTTGGCTTCCTCCACTCTCTCTTGGGCCTCTTCCAAGTCTTCCAAACGCCACAAGTGTTCCTCATCTGCCGGACGTCGGGACCCCGACTCCAGATCGGTCTCCAGCCTCCTAGGGGTCCAGATCCACCACCCAGGAAGACAAAAGACCTGACATCCCTAAAGCAGATGATGGACCTGACGGCCAAGCACCCAACGTCGGCCAAGCACCCAAAGTCGGGCAGGCGTTCACCGGAGCCAAGGATATCGGCCAAGCACCAGACGCCAGCTGGGCGTTCGCCGGACCCGAAGTCGTCAGCCAAGTGACCGATGTCTGCTTCACACTCACCAGAGCCGAAGACTGCACCCCAATCACCAGTGGACACTGGTCGCAGGGATTCCACGGAGGAGGAAACGACATTGCCTGAAGACCGGGCAGGCAACACAGAGGATGTCAGGCTTCCGGGGGAACCTTCGCCCACCCCGAAGACACCCGCGGACCCGATGCCCGACCCTGGCGACAGACCACCAGCGCCAGGCCCATCATCGGGCATGAACATACAAGAGGTAAAGGATCTCTTTACTTTCTGGTGGGACACCATCCGAAAAGACGTGGTCCCTGTAAAACCTCCTCCTCCTCCTCCTATTCCTTCACCTCCTACACCCCCTCCTCCACCACAGGGGCGAGCAGGACGACCACCAACCCCTAAGGAGCAGACTCCACCTCCTAGAGGTAGATCCAAGGATAGGAGAAGGCCTCCCTCAAGATCTCCATCAGGGTCTCCCAGCCCCAAGTGATCCGGACATCGTTAGTACACTCCATCAGGGGAGGACTCCAGATCGGATACCTCAGAATTCTCCAGATCTCCTTCTCCAGTCAGCATCCCATCACCTGACCCACATGACTTTCCCAGGTCTCCTCCGGACAATCCCTCCTTCTCTGATATCATGAGGCACATCCAGTACAACATGGGATGGGATGCTGAAGACCTTGATCCCGAGAGACAGCGCCTTGCCTGTTATCTTCGGCAGAAAGACCCAAAGACTTTGGTAGTGCCACCCTTGGTGGACACCTTCGCGGACGTCACCAAGGCTGCATGGAAGCGTCAGCACTCCACTCTCACTGTGCCGAAGAAAGCTGACCGCCTGTACAAGGCCCCGAAAGAGGACCAGTACTTGGCTCAACAACCTCTGGCTGACTCCCTGGTCATTACGGCCTCGCATGACCAGTCCCAAAGACTGCAGCATGTGAGCACACAGCCACCAGACCAGGAATCCAAACAGCTGGATGCCCTGGGGAGGCGCATGTATGCGGCTGCTACATGCTCCATCAGGTCTCTGAACTACCTATCTCTCATGGTACAGTTTCAGGATGCCCTGTGGGAACAGGGCCAGGACCCGGTTGATAAATTACCGGATGGCGATCAGAAGGCGGAGCTCCTAAACCTCCTCCGCACAGGGTCTGATGTGGGAACCCAAGTGCTACGAGCTGCATATGATTCTGCAGACTCATCTGCCAGAGCTGCAGCTTCAGGCATCTGTCTCCGGAGACACTCTTGGCTCCGTGTCTCCGGTTTTACCCCAGACTTACAGAAGAACATTCTTGACGTCCCTTACAATGGTGAAGTACTTTTTGGTGAACCCTCTGAGAAGGTTATCACCAAACTCCAGGACGCTGGGAAGGCAGTCAGATCTGTACAGCCATGTAAAGATCAAGGCCTGGTTCCTTTCGTAGGGACCAGAGCTGTTTTCGCAGCCGGCAACAACGGCAGCTGCCACATTCCGGCCAGCAACAAAGGGGCACTTTTCAACGTAAAGCCCAGGCTAAGTCGTCCCCAGGCAGAGGCCAGCGCTACACCAAACCGGCCCAGCATGCAGGGACCAGTCCTGCCACAGCATGACTTCTTCCCGGCCCCTGCCCCTCCTCTGGATCAACGGGCACAAAAGGTCGGGGGTCGAATCGCTCGCCACTTTTTAGGGTGGCAGTTAGTTACCATCGACCAGTGGGTTCTCCAATTGGTCAAGAAAGGCCACTTCATAGAATTTCTCAACCACCCACCGTTAAGACCTCCCCTGCTTTCCCGTTATTTGGGTTAGCACGCCTTGCTCTTACAGCAGGAAGTGCTCGTGCTTCTTGGAAAAGAAGCTATAGAGCACGTACCGCGGAACCAGAGAGGTGCAGGTTGTTATTCTCACTTCTTTCTGGTTCCCAAGAAGACAGGGGACCTCCATCCGATACTGGAAATCAGCGACCTCAATGCGTTGGTCCTGTACAAACGCTTCCGCATGGTGACCCTCCCAGGTCTGATACCCATGCTCAAGCAGGTGCCTTTCTAGCGTCCTTGGACATGCAGGATGCTTACCTGTATATACCCATAGCTCAAGCGCACAAGAAGTTTTTGCTCTTCGAGTTTCAGGGTCACCATTATCAGTTCCGAGCCCTCCCCTTCGGACTGTCATCGGCACCTCAGGTATTCACGAAGTGCATGGCGGTGGTAGTGGCGACTCTGAGCAGGCAAGGCCACTACGTGTTCCCCTACTTGGATGACTGGCTTCTCATGGCGCCCTCTCGGGAAGCCCTGATGTCTGCCATTCATTGTACTCAGTCTCTGTTCGAGACGCTGGGCATCATTATCAATCAAGAGAAGTCACGCCTGGTTCCGTCTCAGATTCTGCAGTTCATAGGCGCAGTTCTGGACACCATACAGGGGAAAGCCTTTCTACCCCAGGACCGAGTGGAACACATCAGATCCCTCATCACGGACATCTTGACAAAGAAGACCGTCCCAGCCAGACTGGTCCTTTGCCTGCTCAGACACATGGCTGCGGCCATTGCAACAGTCCTGCTAGCCTGTCTCCACATGTGGGTGACCCAGTGGCTGTTACGGGTCCAATGGGATCAAAAGCAAGACCATTTGCTACTCCCAATTCGGATCACGAAGGCCATAATCCAGGATTGGCAATGGTGCCTAGATTCGGAGAACCTCTCGGTGGGGGTCCCCTTCACTGCACCATCTCCGATTGTGACGCTCTCCACAGATGCCGCAGGGCTCGGTTGGGGAGCACACCTAGATGGTGTCCAGTTTCAAGGCCTGTGGACAGCCCAAGAGACTCATCTCCATATAAATATCCTGGAAATGAGAGCAGTTCTTTACGCCCTGCAGGCTTTCCAGTCGGAGATTCCACCGGGTACTCTTCTGTTACAAACAGACAATTCCACGGTGATGTATTACCTCAACAAACAAGGAGGCACCCATTCCTACCCGCTTTGCAGGGATGCCATGAGGGTGTGGGATAGGGTTTTACAACACGGCTCAAACCTCATTGCTGTTCATGTACCAGGAGTGGACAATGTCATTGCAGATGGCCTGAGTCGCTCTCAGGCCAGAGTCCATGAGTGGGAACTACTCCAGGAGGTAGTAGAGGATCTGTTTCGCAGATGGGGTACACCAGAGTTGGACCTTTTCGCGTCCCCATCCAACGCAAAACTGCCTAATTTTTGCTCGCTAGATCCAGGGCCTGGTGTTTTCTGGCGAGATGCGTTGTCCCTCTCCTGGGCGGGCAGATTCCTCTATGCCTCCCCCCCGCCTTTCCATTGATCCAGAGGGTCCTTTTGAAACTTTGCAGAGAGCAAGCGACACCGATACTTATCATGCCGTTCTGGCCCAAGCAGATCTGGTTCCCTCTACTATATCAGCTGTCCCGGGAACCTCCGGTGCCTCTGCCAGTCAGCTCTCACTTGCTGTCTCAGGAGGCAGGCTTCTTGGTCCATCCGACCTTCATTCACTGAACCTGCACGCTTGGCTCCTAGAAACATAGCCATTATGCAATACGGGGTCTCACAAGAGGTAGCTGACGTTCTAGCGCTCGCTAGAAAACCAGCCACTCATGCTACTTATGCCATGAAATGGCACAGATTTTGCCTATGGGCTTAAGCGCGGGGGTTTTCGCCACTGGATTGTCCAGAAAGGTAGGTCTTGGACTACCTCCTGTCTCTTTTTCAGACAGGCTTGGCCTACTCCTCGATAAAAATACACCTTTGTGCCATCTCAGCCTATCATACTCCTATAGGCCAACGTCCTATATCTCAGTTGGACACGGCACGAGCCTTCCTGAGCGGTGTTCTTCACCTTAGACCTCCGATTAAGGATCCTATTCCACCTTGGGATTTACCCTTTGTCCTGGAGCAGCTTACGCTGCCACTTTTTGAACCATCCGTGGATTGCGAGATACATCTCCTTACATGGAAGACGTTGTTTTTTAGTTGCCGTTACTTCAGCCAGAAGAATTTCGGAACTTCACGCACTGATGTGCAAAGAACCTTACTTGGTTTTCCACCAGGAGAGGGTATTCTTACTGACCAGTCCGAAGTTTCTGCCTAAGGTGGTCTCAGCTCTCACTCTTAATCAGGATATCGATCTACCAGCGTACTTTCCTAAATATTAAAATCGAGGAGAGGCCCTGTTGCACACTTCAGATGTGCATAGGTGTCTTCGATACTACCCGAACAGGACCAAACACCATCGATAATCTGATCAGCTTCTTGTCTACTTTGCCCACAGGATGATGGGAGCTCCTGTTTCCAAACAGTCGCTGTCCAGGTGGCTCATACATTGTATCACATTCTGTTACCAGAAGCGCAATAAACCCTTACCCGGGCTCGGTTAAGGGTCATTCCATAAGAGGGGTGGCTACCTCTCTTGTGGCCTTAAAGAACGTGTCCACCTCAGCCATCTGTGCAGCAGCGACTTAGAGCACTGTGCACACCTTCATCAGGCATTATAGCCTGGATGTTGCATCGAGGCGAAGAGCAGGTTTTGGTCTAGCAGTCCTTCAAGGACTTCTGTCCTAGGCTTAGGTTTTACTAAGAATTTCTACCTTCCCTCCTCCCAGTGGTGTGGGATTTTCGCTATTGGTTGGGAATCAGTCCTAATGGTGTAACCTTGCTGCAAGAGCTGTATCTTGAAGTAAGATAATACAGTTACGTAAGAACTTACCGTAACAGTAGATCTTCGAGAACAGCTCTTGCAGCAGGTACTTTCCCTCCCACCATCCCCGCTGGAGGTAGATTTTTTTGTTCTGATATCCTTCTCCTAGGATCAGGTGTTCTCAACACCACTCTGATTGCCATTTGATGGCGGATCCTCAGTCTCCTCTTCTGGTGTCATCCAGCGGCCAGGAGTCTCCGGTGGGAGAACTGGGGATTCTGGGCGACCGCCTCCTTATGTACTATGCCTGACATCAGGGGAGGGACCGACGTCGGAGGCGGTCCCCGCTGAATACTGCTAGCTAGAAAATTTCCGTGGGGTCCTGACGCCTGCCGGCTTCAGTCCTAATGGTGTTACCTGCTGCAAGAGCTGTTCTCAAAGATCTACTGTTACGGTAAGTTCTTACGTAACTGTGCTTTTCTTACTTAGTGCTGTGAAGTACATTCCTTACCAGATAACTGGGTAGGCTTGTATGTGTTTCAACTACTGTACTTAAGGAATAGAAAATTTCAGTTTCTTACTTGGTCCTATGAAGCACATTTCTTATAGACCTTAATCAAATAAGTTGGTAAACTTGTGTGCATAGGATCTTATGAAGTATTCAACCTGAGAAGGTGGGCAGGTTGAATGGGCACCATAGCTGCCTTCTGCTCTCTCTTCCTTAGTATGAACCTGTTTTTAAGTTAATTTGTTTGTTTCTTTTCACTCATTAAGGTATAATACAAAACTGGGAGGCTATGTAAGCAATAAGGTGCAATGGGGTGTTGGTTGTGCCACCACAACCACATGCCCAAGGGTATAGTAAGGCATGAGGCCGCAGGCTGGGTGTCTTCAGCCCTTGGAAGTGCGGTTGTGGCAGCACAACCAACATCCCAGCATGTCTTATTGCACTTATTAAATGGGTTTTGTGTTGGGAAATGAGCAAATTAAAATTAAAAATGTAAAATGTTTAAAAATCAGTAGTTTGAGCTGGCCTAGTGGGCTGAGGTGCTGGGTGCCTTACCCCCTGCCACACTGGTGACCCGGGCTCGGAAATTGACTTGGGTTGCTTGGGGCTGGTGAAGAGGGGAAGGATTGAGCATCCCAGACAGCCTCCTTCCTCTGGGGGTTGTGTGGCTTTGCTTGCCTGCCACCCAGCAGTGGCTGAGTGCCAGCACATAGGGAAGGGATCCCACATTCAGGACCCCGGTACCATCTCTACAGAAGCAGAGCTTGGATATTGCAGCCACTGCACATTTGTGGGCCCAGACAGAAAATCATGGGAAAACAACTTCAGGCATTAGGATAACGGCCAACCTTCTGCTGGCTGGGTACAACCTCAATCCTGTGGCAGAGGATGCTGGTGAGGGTAACTCGGAGAAGCCGGTGACAGAGCTTGGGGGGGGGGGGGAGTTGAAGGAGGCTGTTGGGACGATCAGGAGAGGAGATGTATATGGGGGGAAAAATCAGTAGTTTGTGTCATATAGTCACTCCAGAGCTGGTCTGTGTCACTACAGGGGTGCTATACTGAGTTGCACTGTGTGAGCCACTACGATGTGTGTGCTTTTTATGTGAACTGTCTCTTGAAGTAACCCCCCCCACCACAGTTTTGTTCCACTTTATTTCTTTAAATTGAAGGGAAAAAACATCTTCATATTGTTTTACTTTGTAGACCTGAACTGGAATTAATGGGCTTCAGGTGTTTTAGTTCAGAGACTGGGTGAACGAGGCAAGATAGTAGTGTGAATGAAAGCAAAACCAGGATTAGGTATTGCAGCATTAAGGGGCTGCACACTGATATTTCTAATAATTGAGCAGCATTGGTACCGGAACTTTTTCCCACTCATTGGTTGTGCTGTAAGCTGCATATAGTGTTGTCCCTCACATTCATTACAGTTTACATTAAATTGCTAGCAGGATTTTACATTTACTGAGTTCATAATAATCCTCTTGCATTCACCACTGTTGGGGACTGTTTCTGCATGACAGCTGTATAATTCTCAGGTGACTCGGATCGCTCTTCCTAAACCTCTGAGCATGTGTCTGTGTTGCTTACATTCCAGAATTTATTTGTGCAATTTGCATTTGGTTGTTATGTGTGACTGAGGTAGATTATTCTTTATTTATTTGAAAATTAGTGATCAGGAAAGGCACACTGAGCCAGATCTTGTTTCCAGGTGAACCTGGGGGAAAGGAATACGGGAGGCAAATATTGTGCATATCACGGACTCAGCACGCAGTTAAATGCAGTTACATAGCATTGACACAGTTCATAGTTATAGTAAAGTGGGATAGAGTACATGATTAAAACAGGAGTAATTACTGTAATACCAAGGAGCAAAAAAAACTGGCGTTTCAGATACACCTACACTAGGGAAGAAGCTGTGTAGTCATATTTGTTTGCTCTAGAAATGCGATCTGGGTGATAGCTTTTGGTTCTTCTAGTCACTGTGAAGTAGTCACATTTTGTTGGCCTTGAAACGTGACATGTCCAATAACATTAGGTTGTTCTCATGGCTGTGAAATACTGTAGTTGTGTTTAGTAGCAATGACCGTGAAAACTGCGAGATGTTTAATTGTGTGTGTGTGTGTGTGTGTGTGTGTGTGTGTGTGTGTGTGTGCAATTGCTGTTGATATTTCAATAACCCTGTATTTTCCTTAATGGTGTTATGCAGTTTGATTTAAACTTTCTGGTTATTTGAGTGCTTTGGAGGGGGGGGCATCTAATGTGGTTGCAAGGATTTGAGTATTTGGGAGGTTTGGTTTTTTTTCCCTTAGGTTTTTCCATTTGTAGTTATGTGTTTTATCTGGGGAGGAGGGATATTATGTGTGTGTGTGTTGGGGGATTTCCATGTGTTTTTTTTGCATACTTATCTTTTGGCCTTGTTAGTTGTTTCATTTGCATAGTAACCATTCGTACATGATAGGCTGTCTCTAATTAATATACCCATAGCAGGGAAATGGCCTATGTTAGTGAAGTACCTTGTGATGGGTTGTTGTGCAATGAGGGGGCAGAATTAGCCTTCATTTTGTAATGCTATTGATGTTTCATCAGATACACCATTTACAAATATACACTATAATTCCAAATCAATTTCCCTTTCTTGATTAATATTTTTAATGCTGATATCTCCTCTGACTTTACAGGTTCACCTGTGCTGCAGCGACAACTAAGTTATCGGCATAAATGATGGCGCCAGCACTTGGTTGACACCTGGCACAGTGCTCCAACAATCTGCCATCTTGCAGTTGGAGCAACAGGAATTGTGGGGGCTATGCTCCCCGTAACCCCCATTTATTTATATAACAAACTCCGGGTCACCCCTGGTGGCAAGAAGGGCAACCCGAAGATCAGCAACATTGCCCCACACCAAGAAACCAAAGTCATACAAGAAGTGTGCAACATTATTCCACTGACAACATTCCAGCTGCAATATTTTGTTGGTACATTAACAGACTACAGATTCTACATACCGTATTTCATTCATAAGAGACAACTTTTATTTTTTCCTTGGGGTGCTTAAATGGCCGGGGGTCTAGGGGCGGCTAAGGCCCCCAGGAACTCTGGGGTTTTTGGTGCTCTGTGCTGCATTTTGAGGGTTCTCCTGAAGAGATAGCACAGCATAACAAACACCATTTAAATTCCAGCACATTACACAGATTTGCCTGAATTCTGTTGTTACTCATCACCTTGCCAACCTACTGCCCATCAAGGTGCAGAGTCACTCACGTACCTTGACCCCTCCCCAGCTACTGGCATAATCTCTGATGTTGTCACTCACCCAGACCCATTCCCCACCAAGTGTTGCAGACACTAGTTATGTCATTTACCCACTCTGACCCCCTTCCCAGCTACTGGCATATCCTCTGGTGTTGTCACTCACCACCTTGAACCACTTCCCACCAGCTCAGGGTGGACACCACCAGTGTCTGCTGCATTTACTGGGGACTCCCCAGCAAGTGCTACAGACACTGGTCATGTCCCTGACCTGGTGACTTTTTCTGCAGTCTAACCCCCAAATCTTTTCTTAATAAAATGAATTTGCCAAAAATATTGTCTGCTGTTTTATTAACAAGCCACCCACTTCTCACGGGCCAGGGATATCTCTTCCTGCCCTATCCCTGGTCTGTGGAAAGTGGGTGGCATTTTAATAAAACACATGTAATGTGTACTGTTAAAAAACCTATGGCATACAGTAGGGGATGGCAGAGGTTTCTATGCGGAAATACCTAAGCACATTTTGTCTGTTATCATTCATTTAATAAAAATAAAACCCCAACAAAGAGCAGACCCGCTACTAGGGATCTCTGACTTATTTATGCCTGAAATATGTGTATTGGGGGATCTTTCATCTATTACTGTAGCATGTAGAAAGTACTACATGGCGTTGATCTCCTTGTCTGTTAAGAAAGTAGTCCTTAGGCATTGGAAAGACTCAGAGAATTTAAATTATGTGGAATGGCTCCAGGAACTTCTGGCTAATCTCAGAACGGAGAGGACTATTGCAAGTCTTGCAAACAAAACAGATAAATTTAATAAGATTCGGGATCCCTTCCAAACTTTATATGCATTACAGAGCTGAAGGCCACACCTGTTGATAGGTTACTGTGCACCCTTGTGGGTATATTGCTGTGCTGGGTTTGTTGGGGTGGGGAGGTGGGGGGTATGGAGAGAATGAGCCATTGTAAACTCTGTCTTAAGTTTACGTTTAATTGGCACTGCTTGTTGTGGTTCGTTCTCTGCATTGTAAACTTTAATAAAAGTTGAATGGAAAAAAATAAATAAATAAAACCCCAAACATGTAAACCCATGCATCCAAATATAACATTAGTCCTTAAAGCCCAGTCCACTGTCTTGCTCTCACCAAGCAGGGTTCAACTGGAAATAGTCCACAAAATATTTAAAGACTGTTTTAAATCAAGCAAACTCCTTTTTAAAAAGAAAGTAATTCCAACAGCAAAGATATACTGAGGTAACCCCAAAAAAAAATACATCTCTGCTCTCACCAGAGGCCTATGCCATCTGGAAACTGCAGCTAAAATGTTTGCAAGTTTATTTAAAGCTCTCATATCACTTGCTCACCAAAAGAGCTTCCAGCCCCGTTCTTTATAGGAGGAGGGATGAGGATTAATGCACCTTCTGTTTCTCAATTGATATAGCCTATGCTTGAGGAGAATTACAGCAGGATGCATCACCAGCCTGTCCTCTGTAATTCTCCTGAAGCACAGGCTATAACAATATCTCTTACCAGTTGTAATAATCTCTCTTATATTGCTCAGTGTCAGTGGCTCAGCAGTTTCACACTTGCCTCTGAGCCTGGTAGATCAGAAGGCTGTGGGTTCTATCCCCACACCAGGCACTTGGGTTAATATCCCAATACTGACACTGTAGTGCAACATGAGGGGGATGCTGCACTCCTGAGGTACCGGCTTTCGGATGTTAAACCAAGGTCTCGTCTGCCTGTTCTGGTGGTTCAGGTGGACGTTAAAGATCCCATGACACCTCCCGAAAAGAGTAGGGACATTTTTTTATTACGATAACATCAATAATGACTCATTACAGTGTTAAATCACACAAAATAATATACAGATCATAAAAAACAAGAAATCAAAAAAGTATTACCATCATACACTTGTCGAGGTTATTTTCAATTAACTACGGAGGACCCAACATTACAGAAAGAAATGAACGTCCCCCAAAAAAATAGGTGTATTATTATTTTTTGTTTTGAACATCAAAAACAAATCAATGCAGAACAGTGTTAATGTGCACAAAATAAAATATGCCACCTACAAAGCAGGGAGTCAAAATAAAATATTGTTTTCATATTTCATCTAAATATTCTCCAAAACTGTTAACCCCTCCAAAGCCAACCCATTTTTCCAAAAAAGAATCACTCCCCTCCCTACAAAATAATAGGATAAGTCAGAAAGGGGTCCCTCATAGCACTGCTTTCTACTTACAGTACTATCCCAGGTGTCCCCCGAGACTCCTCTGGGTAGAGTCTATTCCCTTACTCCAGAGTGGGCTACTCTAATTAAGGTTTCTACTTAAATTTAATAAATCCCATCAGAAACTTGCACCATTTCAAAACAGTACGTTTAGCTGTAGAGGACAAATCTCTCCTGTACACATTGGATATAGCTGTTTCCACCAGAGACTGGAATGTGGCATAAGACATCCTTTTCTGCTGTAGTACCCATTGGCACTGTGCTTGCCAGACATAATATTTTAAACAGAAGAGGACCACTAAAGTCCCCTGATCATGTTTCCAGAGGAGCTGCAGACAGTGCCCCAAAACTAATTCTTCATAGGCTGATACAAGCCAAGGCAAGTGCCATTCTTTAGGCAAGAAACCCCACAGTTGATTTGCATATGAACAGGTGAACAAAAAATGTTCCATGGTTTCCTCTTTATTCTGTCAATCGATATACGGGCAATTCTTCTGTTCCAAATTTTGTGTTTCGCTTTACCTTTAATCTGTAGTTGGCCATACACCCCCAACCACAATATTTCCCCACATATGTGCCAGAATTATTTTGCTGTTTAGTTGTTTCACCACCCCTTTGTTCAATGCTTGTGGGCAGTTTTTAAACATTGATTCACTTGGGTGGATGTCACCCATTATATGGTAGTACAATTGTTTCCCCGACATTGTACTAATCAGAGGTTTGGTCAGTCCCCAAACATACAGTTTTTTTTACCACTGGTCTGATGTATTTGGGAATCTGCCATCTAGGGTTATATTTAGGAGGGACCTATTCTACCCAGACGTTAAAGAACTTTTCCAGTATCCAGTGAAACCATCCATAATGCTGGCTTCTAGAAGGATTAAGCCCTATTTTAATGTTCTGGGCAATAAACAGACTTAGAAAAAACAGGACAGGATTGACCATACCTAGACCTCCCTGGGTCTGTGGCAGATATGTAAAACATTGCTTAATGGGGTTTAATCTGCTGCCCCACACCATTTGAAAAACACAGGAGTACAATCTTGTTTCCATAGCTAATGGGATTGGAAAAATCATGGCTACAGTATGTACAGCAATGAGGGAACCATACACCTTTTTATAATCTGGATCCTTTTGATTTTGGACAGCCACCAAGCTTTCCAGTGACTTACTTTCACCTCTACTCTTTTCAGAGCTTTATCTCAGTTTTCTACTGGCAGATTTCTGGGGCCAAATAGAATTCCCAAGATGATATGAGGGTCTGAAGAAAGTTGGATTTGGCCGCACACTATTAATCCTTGGTTTCCACCCCCCCAAAAGGAGTCCCTTACATTTATTCAAATTTAGTTTTAAATTTGCAACTCTAGCATGATCTTCTTCCTGGGATAATGCCCCCCGGGATCTGGTCCAGGTTTTTCATAAACAGGCATATATCATCTGCGAAAGCTTGTATTTTTATTTCCTTAGTATCCATGGGCCCCTGCAGGCAACCCCACATTTGGGTGTGACTCAAAATCGTAATTAGAGCATCCAGGGAAAAACTCTAATGTAAGGGGCTGAGATACCCTCCAAGACATTTCTTTTTATTACTCGCTGGACAATCGCACCTTTATAGAGTAGTTTAATTTTATTAATAAACTCCTTTGGGATACCGTACAGCTGTAAGATCCAGAAAAGGAAGGGCAAGTGCACTCTATCAAATGCTTTAGACTGGTCCAAAGATAAGATACAGCCCTGCTTTACTGCCCCATTGTGATTTTCAATCATGTCTCAAACAACCATTAAGGCCTGCTGAATTTTTTGATCCGGTACCCCACTGAACTGGGCTGGGTGGATCAGGTTGTGAGCACATTTCTTCAATCTGTTATTCAGCAGCTGTGACAATATTTTTAAATCTGCATTTAACAGGGTAATAGGTCTCCAGTTCCCCAAATCTTCTCTACTTCCCCCTTTATATAAAAATGTCAACAAACCTGTAGTGAAAAGGGACGGAGCCCTTCCCATCTCAAAAAAGACAGAAAAGACTGCCAATAGGCAGTTTGCTAATACTGATGGAAATTTTGTATAAAATTCAAATGGGATGCTATCAGGCCCTGGGAAAGCCCCATTTTCAAAGTCCTAATAACCTCTTCAATTGCTACCAGTGTCACAGGTTCAATTAACTCTTTCTTTTCTTCTAAGGACAGTTGGACATTTATACCCTGCAGGTACTTATGCATAGCTTGTTTTGTGGGTGGACTATGCATTTTGTGGGAATCTAAAAACAATTTCACCTCTGTATGCAGTTGTTCTTCTGCATCCACTATCCTGCCCTGACTAGTTAACAACTGATCCATAGCCATTGTGTTCATTATTTTTTTACATGCTTCATATGGATCCCCCATAGGGGATTTCTGTGTGCCATACTGCATTTCCGCTGTCAGTGTTTTTGCCCTGTCATATTGATATGTCTTCATGGCTTCCTTTACCTGCTCAATATTTGCACTGTAATTTGTTTTTGGGCAGGCCTCTGCAGAATATAAAAATTGCAGCCGTGCCTGCAGTTTTAAATAGTGCAAAAATTTCTGTCTTTCTCTGTTTTTCCCCAAGGAACAGAAACCATTCCCTTATGTCTTGCTCTGTGTCGGACCACCACTCCCCAAGATCGTCATACAGCTCACTGACTGATACCCGAGCCCATAATAAGTTTTATATCTTTTCCTGAACCTCTGGCTTCTCCAGTGTAGAGGTATTCATTCTCCACCTCTTGTGGTGTCCTGAAGCACTGAACAAAGGTTGGAAAGTTACTTTTAAAAATAAATGATCTGAATATTCCACCGGAATTATTTGAAGATCTGGGGGACTCGGGTTACTGGACACAGACACGTGATCAATTTTAGAGGTTAACCTCCTCTTACAAAACGTATGTTGTGGACCATATGTCTGATATTGTGCACAATCCACCAGGTTCCACTTATCTATACATTTCTTTAAGGTTACAACATCATAATAAATTTTACTTTCACATGATTTACTGGTATTTGGCATGCAACAATTAAAATCTCATCCCAAAATAATACTAGAGGTGGTACATAAATATGGTTGTATCTGTGCTAGGAAAGCTGTTCTCTCTGCTTTAGTGTGGGGCCCGTAGACAGTTATCAGTCTATATGGTTGCTGATCCCAATAACCATCCACAAAAAAGAGCCTCCTGGGCACCAAATCCATAATCTTGGACATCTGAAAAGAAAAAGAACTAAAAATTATACCCTACCCATCCATCGTATCAGGGCCGAAGGACCACAAGGAAGGGCCCGGCCCCATTCCGTTCGAAACCTCCTTCCGCTCGAAACCTCCTAAGCTGGTCCACTGTGCTCATCCATGTCTCCTGGAGGAAACCAATGTCAATTTTTAAACTCCCTAGGTGTCTAAAGATGGTTTGTCTCTTAAGAGGGTTTAATAGGCTATGGAAGTTGCAGGAGCCTATTACTAGCTTATTCCTTCCTGGAGGTGTTTAATGGCCTTTCTTTCACTTCTTTTTCTTTTTTCCCCCCTTGTACTCCTTAATCTCAGACCTCTCTCCTTGGTCTAAAGTGGTTGAGTGATCCGATTCTACCACCTCCATATAGGATTCATATTCCATGGGTGTTAACGCAGCAAAGGGGTTCTTGACCTCAGTCCTTTGTGTGTCCACTGAAAGTCGGGGTTTTGAGTTCCTTGTCACATGCCTTTGCGATAATACTAGGCTATGCTTCACAACTGACTCTATTACAGTGAGGGCTGGTGCAGGGTTGTCATCATAACAAACTGGTGAAAGATCTGCCCACTGTAACACCTCAGCGGCAGCAGGGGACTGAGGTGCCACCATGGCCTGAGCCTCCAAGGTCTTTTTACCATTAACCATGCCATCTCTTAAATTCTGATCATGTGGGTGTGGCCCTGTCTTACGGGGAGAGGATGATGGGACCTGAGGCAAATGGACTGGTTCTTGACCTCGTTCTTCCAGTCTCCCAGTGGGCGCATTCATGGCCGCTTCCTGCACCTGCTGGATTAACAACTCTGGACTAATCACAATCAGCTTATTTTTCGCCACACAGGGACACTCGGGGAAAGTATGGTCAGACTCTTCACACAGGTCACATTTTGTGAAATTCGCACATTGCATTGTAACATGCCCCACGTCTCCACAATTGTCACATTTAGGCCTATCGCAAACACTGGATAGGTGGGTTTGAGCCCCACATTTATAACATGCTTGGGGTTGTCCTGAATAAAATCAACCCCCCCCATCCCTTCCCAACATAAATTAATTTGGAATGTGTTCTGTGTTACCATCCACCTGCCGCAACTTCACCTTATACTTCCACCCCCCGTCCAAAGCATTTCTGAGTCCAGCAGGGCATCTGGCTCATGCAAAACCTCACACTTCAAGGATAACCAATATAAAATGTCTTTCACATACACTCCCTTGTTGTGGAACATTGTCGCATATTTAATCAGGGACTTAGTGAGAGGGATGGCAAAAAAGGGGGACCACAAAGGTGAAAATTTACCGCATTATATCTGTTCCAAAACATTTCCAATGCATATGCAGATCTGAAACTGATATCATAATTGTCCTCTCCAGAAATATTGATGAATGCGAATACTTCTTTTGGTGAGAACTTTAGTGAGTCCTTGAGCAAAGTCTGGCCCACGTATTGGCGGTCAGATCTGACTTCCATTCCATCTTTATACCGAATCCATACTGCATTTAGTCTTGGTGCTGCTTCCTTCCTTGATTTTTGAAAATGGGTCCGATAGTAAAGGTTTCGGGGATTTAGATTTCGGGCCCTTCCTGTTGTTCCGTTGTGATGGGAATACCTGCATTACTGGGAGAAGTGTCACTTCTTTTGACCCTAAGCTGAGGGGGTGGGGGCCTGGTATTGTATCCCTGCTTTCAATGGGAACCTTCTCCACCTCTGGTATAGTTATGGTTAACGTACTTGGAACTGATTCCTTTCCTTGTGCTCCCAAATCCTTTTCACTGGGATTTGTTCCAGCTCCCTCGGACGCCATTCTATCTCATTAATCAGTAATGGATCTTACCAATCCAGGTCTGGCAGCCATTGTCCAGATGGCATTCTTTTCCAGCCTGCCTCTGTGAGGGCCGTTTTAGGTGACCATTGGGAAAAAGGGTCAATGGGTTTAATTGGATCTTTTTGCAAAGTAAAGGCCTGCTGGATCACCTCTGATGTGAAGAAGCCTATAGTTACTCCTTCAGCATGGAAGCTGCTATCACAGCTTGTTTTTGTCAGTGGTGCAGATGTTATTTTTCTGTTCACTAATGTTACTGCCTTCCTGTTTAACTTACTCTCCAATTTGGTACCTTTTTTTTTTTCTTTCTCTGAGAAAGAAAAAAACTGTAGCTTCATTTTGTGTATCTTTATTTGTTTAAAATATAATATTCCCTTCCCCCTGCTGTTCCTGTCCTGCAGCTTGAACCTCCTTCAGAGCGTCTGTCTGCTCTGCAGGTTGCTCTTCTGTTTGCTTTAGTAGCTTTGTGCCACCCTGATGTCCCTTCTCTCTCTGGCCATCCGTACACTACTTAAGCTGTAAATCATCATCCAGCCTTGTCTGTGGATCGCTTTCCATTAAAATTACACTTTCAACAATGTTTTCCACACCCGAACCCTTTTCTGTCTCTAACCCCTGTGGCACTTGGAACACACCCAAGGCAATTCTACTGCCTGCCGCTGTTTTACTCTGTTCAGTTAAACAATGCAAGAGGTGTACAAGTGCCTGCAGGTTCTGTGGTGTCAAGTTCTCGGCCTTCTCCTTTGATGCTAGTGTGTCATGATCTCCACTGTCATCCAGGCCACACCTGTTTGTCAAAATCCTTCTCGGTGGTGAGCGCTTCCATTTCCAATTGTAATCGTATTTTATATTGTGCAAAAGCTTTCTCAGCTTCTACAAGCTGGTCCTGAATTTTAACCTTTTTCTCCATTAGCTCCTTCTCTGTATTTTCCTTTAATTTGTCGGTCGAGGTTTCAACCAACGAATCCTCTTTCACAGTGCTCAGATCTTCCAATAAAACAAAAATATCTTCTGCTATTGCTGGATTCTCCTGGGTTAAACCCATCTTTTTCAATTCCAAATGATTTTTTGCCTCTTACAAATGAGCACAGGGGATGAGGCATGTTACCCAGCCTCCTCCACATCCATTTCTGCTGGCTTCACAGCAGAACTGGGCTCCTTCATTCTGCTCACAGGAAATCAGGTCCCCTACCAGAAGAGCAGGAGAATTTTATTGAAAGAAAAATGGACTTCATTACAGAAATATACAAAGGCAATACAAGCATACAGAAACAATACAGTAAAAACAGAAACATAATCGAAACAAAAGTGTCTAAATAAAGGAAAACTATACAAATCTATATAGAGAAAATAATTTGGTCGCTCTGCCAAATATCACAGTTATTCCAAAACTGAAAAAATTGTGATCTAGACCTAGTTTTAAAATCATTCATTTTAACAGTAAGCACAGCAGTTTTAATATTGCATACAATTTCCTGTAATGAGATCCATTTCTGGTGCAATACTAACAGGCATCTGGCCTGCCATCAATAATAACATATCAATGTCGGAACAATATACATAGTTTCAGCATCATATTTACCATTCAGAGACGTATCCTAGATCTAGTACTGACTAACAGGGAAGGGATCACAGATCTCCAGGTAGAAGGTCACCTGGGGGCTGGTGAACATCACATGGTGTGGTTCAATTTGGCCACTACATCTAAATCATCCCATTCCAAGGCAAAAATATGGGACTTCAGGGGAGCTGACTTTGATAAGATGGCCAACAGAGTTAAGCTAGCCCTGGCAAAAAGAAACACAGATGAGGGGGTACAGGCAAAGTGGGCAAGCATTAAGGATGCAATACGTGAAGCAGCATCCCATTGTGTTAGACAGAAAAAGAAGTGCAAAAGAAGAAGGAAACCACTTTGGTTCTCAAATACGGTAGCAGAAAAGGTCAGAGCAAAAAGGCTAGCCTTCAAGAAATATAAGGGAACACAGCGGGATGAAGATAAGGAGGCATACCAAACGGCCCTAAGGGAAGCAGGGAAGGCAGTAAGGCAGGCAAAGTTCCAAACTGAGGAAACACTAGCACGAACAGTAAAAGAAGGTGACAAGACTTTCTATAGATACATTAGTGAAAGGAGAAGTCTAGAGGGGGTATTGCTAAGCTCAAAGGAGAAAAGGGTGTGTGTGAGGAGGATGACCCTGTAAAAGCATCTATCCTAAATAGATACTTTTGCTCAGTATTTACTGAAGAGAAGGTAGGGCAGGGCCCACAGCTCAGCACCATGGACACGGGGGGAGGGAGGTGAGCACTACTCCATTCACAAAAGAAAGGGTCCTACAAGAGCTCGCTAAGCTCAGGGTGGACAAGGCAATGGGACCTGATGGCATACATCCCAGGGTACTTAAGATGCTAAGGGTGGAACTAGCAGAGCCATTAGCAGAACTGTTTAGTGAGTCTCTGAGCACATGAGAGGTCCCAGAAGACTGGAGAAGGGCTCCTGTGATCCTGCTCCACAAGAGTAGTAGCAGGGAGGAGGCAGGAAACTACAGATCAGTCAGTCTTATCTCAGTAGTGGGCAAGATTATGGAGGCACTCCTTCAGGAAAGGATACTGCAACATCTGGAATCCATAGGGACACAGGATCCAAGACAGCATGGGTTTACAAAAGGAAGGTCCTGTCAGACTAATCTCATAGATTTCTTTGACTGGGTAACCAGAGTGGTGGACCAAGGAGGAGCAGTTGATGTCTCTTACCTTGACTTCAGCAAAGCTTTCGACACTGTTCCACATAGAAGAGTTATAAATAAGCTGGGTAGGCTCGAGGTGGGTCAGAAGTTGGTCAGTTGGGTGGGAAACTGATTGACAGGCAGAAAATGGAGTGTGGTGGTAAATGGTATACAGTCAAAAGAGATGCAAGTCACAAGTGGGGTACCTCAGGGATCAGTCCTGGTGCCAGTCCTCTTCGGTATCTTCATTAGTGACATTGCAGATGGACTGGAGGGTAAGGCTTTTCTGTTTGCAGATGACACCAAGATCTGCAACAGAGTAGATGATCCAGATGGGGTGAGCAGAATGAGAAGAGATCTGGATAAACTAGCAAAATGGTCGGAAGAGTGGCACCTTGGATTTAATGTGAAGAAGTGCAAGATCTTGCACATAGGGAAGAGAAACCCTGAAGCCACCTATAGGCTGGGAGGGGAGTTGCTGGCAGTCACAAGGGAAAAAAGAGACTTGGGCATCATCATCACCGATGACCTGAAATCATCCAAGCAGACCTCTAAAGCAGTAGGTGAAAAAAGATCGACAAAGGGAGGGATAGTGAGACTGAAGGGGAAGGATGGGAGCCGTGTGGAGGATGACAACAGTAAAGCTGACATATTGAATAGGTATTTCTGCTCAGTCTTTACTGAGGAAGAAGTGGGTAATGGGTCTGAAGGGAGTACAAGGGGTGAGAATGGTGCAGAAATGGACACAAGTCCCTTTACACGAGAAAGGGTCCTGAAGGAACTGGAAGCAATAGAGTTGATAAACCAATGGGGCCAGATGGGTGCACCCAGGGTCCTTAAAGAACTAAGAGAGGTGGTGGCTGAACCTCTGGCTATCCTGTTTAGCCGATCACTGGAAACAGGGGAGGTACCCAAAGACTGGAGGACAGCAGATGTAGTCCCCTTATACAAAAGTGGGAACAAAGAGGAAGCAGGGAACTACAGACCAGTCAGCCTCACCTCGGTAGTGGGGAAGATCATGGAAGCACTACTGAAGGAGAGATTGGTGGAACATCTGTTTGTCAATGGACTACAGGACCCAAGGCAGCATGGTTTCACCAGGGGGAGGTCATGTCAGACCAACCTCGTTGAATTTTTTGACTGGGTGACTAGGGAGGTGGATCAGGGGAGGGCAGTGGACATGGCCTATCTGGACTTCAGCAAGGCCTTTGACACTGTGCCACATAGAAGACTATTACACAAACTGGGGAATATGGGTGTGGGCAGGACAGTAGTGTGGTGGGTAGGTAACTGGCTGGGTGGCAGGACACAGAGGGTGGTGGTAAATGGCTGTCACTCCACAGAGGGAAGAGTGACCAGTGGGTACCACAGGGACTCAGTGCTGTGACCGGTCCTATTCAACATCTTCATCAGTGACATTACGTAGGATCTAGAAGGCAGAATTTCACTGTTCACTGATGACACAAAGCTGTGTAACAGAGTAGACACACCAGAGGGTGTACAGAATGAGAAGCGACCTGCAGAAACTTGAAGAATGGTCAAGGGTTTGGCAGTTGAAATTCAATGCAAAGTGCAAGATAATGCATATGGGGCACAAAACCCGCACAATATATCAGTTGGGGGTGAGGATATAGCATGCACCAAGCAGGAAAGGGATCTTGGGGTTGTCATCTCTGATGACCTCAAGGTAGGAAACAGTGTGACAAGGCAGCAGGTAAAGCAAATAGGATGCTGGGATGTATAGGCAGGGGCATCACCAGCAGGAAAAGGGAGGTCATAATTCCGCTATACAAGACACTAGTGAGGCCCCACCTGGAGTACAGTGTACAGTTCTGGAGACCATACCTACGTAAGGACATAAACAGGGTAGAGAAGGCTCAGAGGAGGGCAACAAAGATGGTGCATGGATTGCATCACAAGTCCTATGAAGACAGGTTGAAGGAACTGAACATGTACTCCCTGGAGGAGAGGAGGGAGAGAGGGGATATGATAGAGACATACAAGTATCTTACAGGGAGGAACAGGGTGCAGGAAAACACTATTTTTAGCGAAAAAGATGTTCCAGGACTAGAGGGCATGGGATGAAGTTGGAGGGAGGACGATTCAGAGGAAACATGAGAAAGAATTTCTTCACAGAACGGGTGGTGGACAAGTGGAACACCCTGCCAGAGGAAGTGGTGGGGGCTGAAACAATCACGGATTTAAGAATGCATGGGATAGACATAAAGGAATTCTAGAGGTCAGGGGTAAGGGGCAACAGACTTCTAGGAAAACAAACTGAACTTACAAGCTCAAATGGGCAGACTGGGTGGGCCATAGGCCCTTATCTGCCAACACTGTCTATGTATCTATGTATCTAGGTAAAGCTAGGGGGGTGTTAGGGTGTATTAGTAGGGGTATCACAAGTTGGAAGAGGGAGGTAATAATCCCACTTTACAAGACACTGGTTAGGCCCCATCTGGAGTACTACATGCAGTACTGGAGGCCACACCTTCACAAGGACATTAACCAAATTGAGGCAGTCCAAAGAAGGGCAAACAAAATGGTGCAGGGACTGCGTCAGAAGACATATGAGGACAGATTAACAGAGCTCAATATGTATACCCTAGAGGAAAGGAGGGAGAGGGGTGATATGATCGAAACATTCAAACACCATAAGGGCATTAACAAGGTGAAAGAGTCTAACATGTCTCAACATAAGAAAAATAGCAGGACAAGAGGACACAGCATGAGATTAGAGGGAGGCCGATTAAGGGGTAATGTGAGGAAGTTCTTTTTCACAGAAAGGGTAGTGGATGCATGGAACAGCCTACCTCAGGAAGTGGTGGCTATAAATATAGTACAGGGCTTCAAACAGGCATGAGATAGGCATAAGGGAGCAGTACAGATGAGTATGAATAGATAGGCCACTGTCAGAGCAAACCCCGATGGCACATTTATAAGGTAGAAAAAGAAATGGGCAGACTGGATGGGCCTTGCGGTCCTTATCTGCCGTCAACTTCTGTGTTTCTATATTTGTGCCAAACATAATGTCTTCGTAAGTCAATTGCAGAAATACAGGTTCAGCCCAAACATCGGCTAACAGTTTCCAAAAATCAAGTAACATTCAAGAAACAAATGTTGAGATTCTATAATACACTGACAAGAATCCCTCGGGCAATACCTATTATCTAAGGATTTATGTTTATGATTCCCTTTAACACTCAGCCTCCCACAATTACCCAACCAAACAGTGTCCCAAACGTACGGTGGTAAACATGGGTTACGAAGTTGCCTTAAGATCCAGTCAAAACTATCCAGAGGGCAACAGGGGAAGGTAACTGGATCCTGAGCATCCGGTCTCCAAATCTCTTCATATAGAGATTTCCTGCTCTGGACACAAAAATCCTTAGGCTTAAAACCCCGAGACATAGCCATTTATATAGCTTCCTTACCGTAGTTGGGCACATCAGGAATTTTTGCCAAAAATCCCTTTTTCCCTAGATCCCATGGGGCCACACATGGCACCAGCCATACCAAAATAAATGGCTTCCAACCAGCACCACTTCAATGCCCCACCAAAATTATAATGTAAAAAATACTATAAAAGAAAGCAACCGAATTAACCATACTGGCTCTTCCCTCTGCAGTTGGTCTATAGGTCATACTGCGCTTGATGGGGTTCAAGCGGGACCCCCAAACCCCTTAAAAAAAGATACTAAATAATCTAGTAAACAACTTAATAGGCAGGGGAAAAACATAGCAAAGGTACAAAAAAATGGGAACCACTAGTGTTTTGATTAAATATACACGTTTCTTTTTACCTATTTGGTGTTGCTTGTGGCAATAAGTCTATCTGCTTCCCCAAGGTTGCCTGCCAATTAAGGGATTGCATATCACCCACCCCAAACCAGATACCTAGAATTTTAATGGGTTCAGTAGAAATTTTAATACCAGCAAAATTCCCGGAAACAGGGACATTAAGGTGTCCCAGGGGAAACCCTACACTTTTCCCAAAATTAATGAGACACCCTGAAATAGAGGAATACCTCTGGAGGACACCCTCTACAGCCCTTTCCTCTGTATCCATGGCTACAGTCAGTACCAAATCATCTACATAAGCTAAAATCTTAACTGGAGCAGAACTAGGCAACCCAATTACCCCTGGGCAAAGAAGAGTAGCCCGAATCAATACATCAATACAGAAGTTGTATAAAATGGGGCTCGGGGGGCAGCCTTGTTGAACACCACCTTTGACTTCTACCTGCTTACCTAACTAACCATTAACATTGGGAACAATGACTGCGTATAAATATCAGGTTTTTATCCACCGTATGAACTGAGCAGGGATCCCAAATGCCGCTAAAACTGAAAAGAGAAACCAATGAGAGACTCTATCAAAGGCTTTCTCTTGATCCAAGCCTAGTACCCACTCTTTAACATGCCCCATATCACCCAGTGAAAACAGTTCCTGTAGTAAAACAAGATTGTCATTCTGACATCTCCCAGGAATACTACATGTCTGAACAGAGCTAACCAGTCTTGCAATACGAATCAATCTAGCTAACAACATTTTTGCCAACATTTTGTAATCAATATTTAGCAAACTGAGTGGCCTCCAATTATGGAGGTCAGCCAAAGAGCCCTTTTTTTAAAAAGTAAGGACTAAAATAGCTTCTTTCATAGAATTCGCAAATTGGGCTCTGGATAACATACAGTGGCGTGAAAAAGTATTTGCCCCCTTTCTGATTTTCTCTATTATTGCACATTTGTCACACTGGATGTTTTCAGGTCTTTAGACAAAATGTAATATTAGATAAAGGGAACCTGAGTGAACAAACAACACTTGTATTTTTTTTACTTATTTCATTTATTTAATGAAAACAGTTAACCAACACCAACTGGCACTGTGTGAAAAAGTAATTGCCCCCTTACACTTAATAACTGGTTACGCTACCTTTAGCTGCAATGACTGCAACCAAACGCTTCCTATAATTCAATATCAGTCTTTCACATTGCTGTGGAGGAATTTTAGCCCACTCTTCCTCGCAGAACTGCTTTAATTCAGTAACATTGGTAGGTTTTCGAGCATGAACTGCTAGTTTCAGGTCCTGCCACAGCATCTCTGTTGGGTTTAGGTCTGGACTTTGACTAGGCTACTCCAAAACTTTAATTTTACTTTTTTTCAGCCATTCTGATGTGGACTTGCTTTTGTGTTTTGGATCATTGTCTTGCTGCATGACCCAACTATGCTTCAGCTTCAGCTGACGGACGGATGACCGGACATTCTCCTTAAGAATTTTCTGGTACAGAGCAAAATTCATGGTTCCTTCAATTATGGCAAGTCGTCCAGGTCCTGAGGGCAGCAAGCATCCCCACACCATCACACTACCACCACCATGTTTGACTGTTGGTATGATGTTCTTACTGTGGAATGCTGTGTTTGCTTTACGCCAGACATAATGGGATCCGTGTCGTCCAAAAAGTTCCACTTTGGACTCATCTGTCCATGGAACATTTTCCCAAAAGGCTTGTGGATCATCCAGGTGCTTCTGGGCAAATGAGAGACGAGCATTTATGTTCTTCTTGGTTAGCAGTGGTTTCCGCCTTACTACTCTCCCATGAAGCCCATTTTTGCCCAGTCTCTTTCTGATTGTGGAGTCATGAACACTGACCTTAGCTGAGGCAAGAGAAGCCTGCAGTTCTTTGGATGTTGTTTTAGGATCCTTTGAGACATCCTGGATGATTTTACGCTGCGCCCTTGGAGTAATTTTGGCAGGCCGCCACTCCTGGAAGATTCACTACTGTTCCAAGTGTTCTCCATTTGAGATTATGGCTCTCACTGTGGTTCGATGGAGTCCCAGAGCCTTAGAAATAGCTTTGTAACCCTTTCCAGACTGATAGATAGCAACAACTTTTTTCTGATCTTTCAGGAACTTCCTTTGATCGTGGCATAATGCGTGTTGAATCTTTGTGCTGGCAACGTGACTCTGATGGTAAGGGTCAAAATAAGTGAGGTTTATATTGAGCAGGGCTGGCTGTAATCGAGCCTGGCTGTGTTCAATCAGCTGACTCTAATTATCCCTTTAATTTGGTTGATTTAACTAGGGGGGCAATTACTTTTTCACACAGTGCCAGTTGGTGTTGGTTAACTGTTTTCATTAAATAACTGAAATAAGTAAAAAAAAACAAGTGTTATTTCTTCACTCAGGTTCCCTTTGTCTAATATTACATTTTGTCTAAAGACCTGAAAACATCCATTGTGATAAATATGTAATAATAGAGAAAATCAGGAAGGGGGCAAATACTTTTTCACGCCACTGTATCATTAAACAAAAGGGTCAAAACCGGAACCAAGTCCTCCTTAAAGGTAACATATAACCCAGCCGTAAAGCCATCTGACCCAGGAGCTGAGTTCAGGTTTAAACTAGCAATAGCCTGAGATACCTCCTCAGCAGAGATCTCAGCGGACAACGTATCACTTTCATCAGATGAGAGAGGAGGTAAGTTCAAAGAGTCCAAAAAAGGATTCTGCCGAGTCACAATCAGAAACACAACCCAACATGTTAACCACATGCTGCTCAACAAGTTCTGCAAGAAGCTCAGAACTAACAAGCTCCCCAGAGGGGGACAGTAAGGCCTGAATAAATCTTGACTCAGCCCCTTGCCTGACAGGCCTTAAAGGGGTCTAAATCTCCTTTGGATACCCGGGTCCCAAATCTAGCCTCCTGCCCCAAAGAGCTAGCCCAATCATACTGTAGGGCTTTCATCTGACTTCTAATACCCTCAATTTGTGTACTATAATCCTGAGAGGAAGCTTCTGTAAGGGAAATCAGAGTCTGGAACTGCTGACATAATGCCAAATACTGCAGATATTGGGCAGTGTGATCAGCAGCAGCTTTCTTTTGCAGCACCTGCCTCCACCGATCCTTAGAATCCTCCCACCACTCAACCGCACCCTCATATACATCTGCCACTGATAGCCTGGCTGCCCATTCCTTCCTCCATATCTTTTGAACCTTAGGATCCTTTAACAGGAGTCATTCTGTCTTGACATATTCTTTTTACACCGTGGCACATTCCCCCAGGAAAAGGAAACAATTACAGTAGCATGGTCAGAAAATTCTATACCTACAGTTTGACAAGTGAGACTATGTACTACGCTAGATAAAAAGATGAAGTCAATCCTAGTGCTAAGGTTACCCCTAAAATACGTAGACCCACCTGTAAAATGTTGAAATCTATAAGTATCCACAAGATGGGCCGTGGAAACTACAATTTTGAGGGCAACAGAATCACAAAAAAGTTTGGAAGTCTGAAGCCCTCTATCCATCTGATGCAACCCATAATTGAAGTCTGCCGCCCAAATAATCAGTCTGGAAGTATGAAGAAAAGGACGTACTAAATGAAAGAGAGACATCCTTTGTACTTTAGTCTGGGGGGCATATCAATCAATCAATCAAATCTTTATTTACTCAGGCGAGCATCATTGAGCAAGGCTCATTTACAAGATGGACCTGATAAGGTCAAGGTTCGATAGTTGGTACACAACATATACATCAATGCACTAATATATGCATTGATTACGATCAGTCGGAATTTCTCAGAAGAGAACGAGATATCCAACAATAGAGCTCTCCTTGGTTGTACGTCCACAAGTCTGGACACAGCTAATATTCTTCAACTGAAACTACCTCTTGCTGGAAGCTGCAATACTGAACATAGGATTTGCAAGAAAGCGAGTTGTGCTCACAACAGAGGGAGGTGAACCTTACAATTGTCTTTGGTTTGTAGCAGATATTCTGCAGGTGGAGGCTACTTGTAACTGAAAGGTGAAATGAGGAACTTAGAATTATCAGGAAAAGACGGTCTTTCAAGCAACAGAGGGAGGTGGATCTAGCTTTACGTTTGTTACAATTCTGAAGATTTTCAGTGCAGGAGGAGTTTAAAGCACTGCTGACTTATTTTGGGGCTGACTACTTTCAGAGCACAAACCACCATGCTGTTTTGGGGCTGGGGAGGTTTACCTGTGTCTGACTTGGATGTCTGGATTTTTCTCTTGTTTGATTAGCAGGGTATTTTCTCTGTCAAATTGTTGAGTAGGGCATCTTGCTGACAGGAAGGCACTCATCGCAGCGGTGGGTCAGAGCTCTTAGCTGATTGTTTTGTGAGGGCACAGTTTAAAAAGGGAAAACAGGGAGGGGGAGGAGAAGAAGCACTGTGGGTAAATTTGGACACCAGCAATGGCACCACAATCCGCACAGGGGTTGTATACAGACCCCCTTCTCAGGGGGAAGAAATGGACAAGGAAATGATAGAAAGTATACTTAGAATGGCAGAAAAAGGGAGATATTGCTGATGGGTGATCTGAATATGCCAGATGTTAACTGGAGTGCAGTTGCAGCAGCCACTCAAGAGTGGGGTTATTCTAGATACCCTACAGGGGCATGCCTTAGACAACTAGTATTGGAGCCCACTCGAGAGGGAGCAATCTTAGACCTGGTTCTCTCAAATGGAGATGAAAGAGGATCACAGATGTAGAAGTGGGTAGCCATCTGGGAACTAGCGACCATCGAACAGTATGGTTCACAATAAACACAGCAATAGAGTCAAGCCACACAAAGGCAAAAGTACTTTAGGAGGACTGACTTAAAATGGGTGAGTGCCTAAGGAATGCACTAGCAAATGGGCAGGAAGGAGGAGTGGAAGAACAATGGGGAATAATAAAAACTGCCATCACAGAGGTAACAAGCCTTTGTGTGAAGCAAATAAAACAAAACAATGTAAGAAACCACTAAGATTCTCAAAGGAAGTGGCAGTGAAGGTTCAAAAGAAAAAGAAAGCATTCAGGAAGTACAAGGAATCACAGAAGGAGCAGGACAGAGAACTGTATCAGTTAAAGCAAAAGGAAACTGGGAAGGCAGTCAGAACAGCAAAGGCCCAAACCGAGGAAAAGATAGCCAACTCAGTTAAGAAGGGGGATAAAACCTTTTATAGGTACATCAGGGAGTGAAGGAAGACCAAGGGAGGGATAGTGAGGCTTAATAAAGGGGGGAGGGTGGGCAGAGGGTGACTATGAAAAGGCAGAGATACTAAACAAATATTTTTGCTCAGTATTTACAAAGGAAGAGGGGGAGGTACCTAAAACAAACAGTAGAAACACTCTGGACACAGAAGTTGATACCAGCCCAGTTACAGAAGAAAGGGTTCTGAAAGAACTCTTAAAACTGAAGGTGGACAAAGCAATGGAGCCTGATGGGATTCATCCCAGAATTCTAAAAGAACTAAGGGTAGAACTAGTGACACCACTGACTACCCCTTTAACAAATCATGGAGGATGGGGTGGTACCCAAGGACTGGAGGAGGGCAGATGATCTCTTCACAAAAGTGGGAGCAAGGCAGAAGCAGGAAACTACAGACCTGTTAGTTTAACCTCAGTGGTAGGGAAAATAATGGAATCACTTCTGAAGGAAAGAATTGTTGAGTATCTAGAGGTCAGAGGGCACAGGACCAAAGGCAGCATGGATTCACAGCGGAAGGTCATGCCAGACAAATCTGATAGATTTTGACTGGGTGACCAAAGTAGTAGATCAGGGAGGGCTGTGACATGGCCTACCTAGACTTTAGCAAGGCATTTGACACAGTCCCACACAAAAGATTAATATACAAGTTAGCCAGCCTGGGAGTGGGTCCCAAGATGACAGCCTGGGTAAAGAATTGGCTGGAGAATAGGACACAGAGAGTAATAGTAAATGGAGTCCACTCTGAAGAAAGGGGGTACCACAGGGTTCAGTATTAGGACTGGTCCTCTTCTATGTCTTTATAAGCGACATTGCAGAGGGACTGGAAGGAAAAGTATGTCTCTTTGCAGATGACACAAAGATCTGCAACAGAGTTGATGCACAAGGTGGGGTGGAAAGGATGAGAAGGGACTTGGCAAGGTTAGAGGAATGGTCAGATGTATGGCAGCTTAGATTCAATGCTAAGAAGTGCATAATGCACCTGGGAAACAAAACCCAGGGAAGAGTACAATGGGGGTGAGATACTCAACAACAAAATGGAAAGGGACCTGGGGTAGACATATCAGATGACCTAAAGGTGGGCAAGCAATGTGAGAGGGCAGCAAGGAGGGCTGGGGGATACTGGGATGCATAGGGAGAGGCATCACCAGTAGAAAACAGGAAGTTATTATCCTCTGTACAGACAGCTGGTGAGACCCCATCTGGAGTACTGTGTGCAGTTCTGGAGACCCAATCTAGGCAAAGACATAGACAGGATGGAAGCTGTCCAGAGGAGGGCAACTAAAATGGTGCAGGGTCTGCACCTGAAGACATATGAAGAGAGACTTAAGGAGCTTAATATGTATAGCCTCGAGGAAAGGAGGGAGAGGGGGGACATGATAGAAACTCTCAAGTACCTCAAGGGAATCAACAAAGTCCAAGAGGGTAGCATCTTTCAAAAAAAGAGGTGTGCAAGAACAAGGGGGCACAATTTGAAGATAGAGGGGCGGCTCAGAGGTAATTTAAGGAAGTATTTTTTCACAGAGAGGGTTGTGGATGCATGGAACAGCCTTCCAGAGGAGGTTGTGGAGTCAAAAACAGTGGTGGAATTCAAGTATGCATGGGACAGTCGTAAGGCAATTCTAAGGGGTGGGGGTAGGAAGAAGTAGGCTGCTTGTTAACTAGGATCTGCAGCTTATCCATTAGGTAGGGAAATGGGCAGACTGGGTGGGCCAAGCGGTCCTTATCTGCCATCAAATTCTATGTTTCTATGTTTCTTTGCAGGGCAGGGTTAGAAAATGAAATCCGTATGCCATCACACCTGTCTGTCCCCGAGGACCAAAAGGAAGGCCTTTGAGGCCAAGATCTGGATGCTTGTAACTCCTGATTGTTTTTTAGCCTGTTATCTACCAGACAGGAAATGTCACAATTCATTTCACGCATGGATAGCATAACCCCCCAAGTTTCCTATGTCCCTTAATACTATTGATGTTCAGTGAACATACATTTAAGGAATCCATCTAAGTGCCTAAGGGAGACTTATTTCTCCGGCATTGCCAAGTTCTTATAGCAATTGGATCCGCATCCCTGCCACCCTCGATGTCAGTATTCGAAATTATCGAGGAAGTATCCGTTTCCTCACCTGCAGATTCTTTATCTGAAAACTCAGATGCTAGCAAGGCAAATTTATTCCCAGTCTTCCAAGAACGAACCTCACCATCACTACTAAGTCCAGAGACGCCAGACCATTCCTGTTCCTTTTATTTTGCACTTTAACAAAAGCTGTCTTATCACACCTGTTGTAGACTGAGCAGCCGGGGGTGGCATTACACTAACCTCCTCAGCTATAGACTCCTCCTGTGGCAGCCCCTGAACTAATCCGTGCTTCTGAGAAACTAGGTCCTCGTGTATACAACCCTGCTTAACTGCTCCCAACCCAGAGACATCCTCTTGTCTGACATGCTGTAGGGAACCCACTCCGTTCTGTAAGGCACGGTCTGCAATTATTTTTGCCTGTGACTGCTGAGCCAGCATAATTAGGCCGTTGTGAGAGGGACAGTCCTCCCTGTTATGGGAGGCCCAGGGACAGCGACCATATGCATGTCCTGTATGTTCACACAGGTTGCATTTAAATAAATTCAGACAGACACTAGTTGTGACCAAATTCAAAGCAATGACTACATTTAACTGTATCATAAGCAGAACTGAAGTGTACTCTAAAGCCACATTTAAAGCAGGACTTAAGTTGCCCTGCATAAAAAAATCAACCCCTTATCCTTCCCCAGATAAAAGAAACTAGGCAAATGACTGGGACCTGAATTGGTGGAGTACAGTTTGACTCGAACCCTCTAGCTACCATCCCAAATTTGTTCACTGTCCAGAGTAGGGACAGGTTTATTCAAAATCTTTCATCTTTGTTTTAACCAAAATAAAATATCCTCAATATTAACCCCTTCATTTTTAAACATAATTGTTATGTTCCTAACAGCGGGTTTAGTCAAAGGCATAGCATGAAAAGGGGACCAAATGGGAGAGTTGTTACAAATAGCATACTGAGCCTAAAATCTATCTAAACTAGAGACTTGTTTAAAACTGATGTCATAGTTAGTGTTCCCCAACCCAATAAGGGCAAAAATTTCAGAGGAAAAAAACCTCATGGATCCTTTAAGCAAGGTTTTAGCAACATAAATCCTGTCTGGAGGTTCTTCCAGGCCCCCTTTATATAGTAACCGAACAGCATTACGCCTTGGAGCAGGTTCACCTTTAGAGGTAAACAAATCTGCAGGTTTAAAACCAATAGGTTTAGTTTTGTCTCCCTCATGTGCTTCAA
The DNA here is from genome assembly GCA_016271365.2 of Neoceratodus forsteri. Classification (NCBI taxonomy): domain Eukaryota; kingdom Metazoa; phylum Chordata; order Ceratodontiformes; family Ceratodontidae; genus Neoceratodus; species Neoceratodus forsteri. The sequence continues at coordinate 412,787,709 of CM028129.1, read as the reverse complement.
GCAGCTGAGGATCAAGCCCTAATCTAAGAGAAACCTCAGCAACAACATCTTCCCCAGGACCTGCATGAGGACCAACAGGGCCACTAAAAGGAAGTGTCTCTTTACTAGAAATCACAAAACACTGTTCAACCCCAGCAGTACCTTCGTTCTCACTAACAGAAGGAACATTCCTAGTGTAACCCCCAGGGGGCGCTACCCCTAGGGCTACTACCCCTGTCTGCCCCCACGGAGGCAGGGTGAGGGGCCCAGATCCGTTAATGGGTGCCTCCACCCAGAGGTCGGGGTTAGTACAATTAAGACTACCTCGGTTACTGCCCTCTGGACTACTACAGCCCCCCTTTCGTCCCACTAGTGACTCACACTGGGTGCCAACATTTCTGTTCACCAGTACACCTGCCCCTCGGATAATATATTCCAGCTCACTCCGGGGACCCCCTGTAAAGTAAGGTACAGTTATATCACAGTCACCATGTAGCAGCTCATCTGAAGAGTACAAACCAGCCAGGGTGTAGTTATAACACAGCAATCTGATTTATTAGAAGGGCAGATAACAAGGAAAAGGGGGAAAATCAGGTTGATTGGCTTACACTATTCCTACATACCTAGGGCTCTGTGCACAGGCCTAACCCTACAGTTTTACTGTCCCTGGGTACCCAAGCCCTAACGGCTAGTCCAAACGTGGCAGCTGGTTGGGGCCCTTAACACAGATAAACATTACAGTCTTGAACTGGTCAGAATAGGAGGAAAGTTTAGTTAGGCAGTCAGCAATATAATAATGCACTGAAACCTCTGTGTAAACACTCTGCAGGGAGCTACCCTGAGTCAGTACTCACAACCCCAACAAATAACGATTCCTTCAACGCTACCAGGATGGAGCCTGACTTCACCAGCCTTCTCACACATTTATATGGCAAACAGCAACAGAGGGGTACCACACCAGGCAGCTGCTTCCAAGGCTCCCACAAACTCACAGCCACTGAGATACTGCAACGGCAGCTTCCACTTTTCCTTCGGACTGAGCGCGATTCAGTAATTCTCTCCAGTCCTCCTACAGGTCGAGCCTGGTGGGTAGCTGTACAGGGCACAGCCTCCTCTGACCGCCCGCCGGTGGATTTTAGAGCGAACTCGCTCGCAGAGAAACCGGCCACCTTAGGCCTTCACGTGCTTCCCGTGCGAACACTTCCCAGTGCAGAAGCACATAAGCTCCTCACTCCTCACCAGCCACAACGCATCTGCCCTTGGCAGCACTGAGCACTCCTTTCAGATCGGGTGCTACCCACTGTCATTGGTTGGCTGCACATGCCAGTCACTTCCTCTGGCTCTCAGTGGTGCGAAAAAGCACCATAGCCCATAATGCCTTTCCCAATTACAAACAGTTCCTCTGTTGGTCAGCCAGCTCTGTGGGGTCCCATGGTACTGATTGGTCCAAATCAATAGTTCTGGACCAAAATGGAGGAGGCAGTCGAAACCATCTGTGCTGCAAAGCAAGGCAGGTTAGAACAACTACATTATCATTATTATATTACAGTATTTTAAGTAAACATTCACATCCCCCTTCAGAGCTCCCTTAGCACCACTAGTGATGGCAGAAGGGGCGCGTTTACTCTGCAGCCCGGGCAGGATGCGAGCATAGCAACACTCAAACCCCTTCCCTGATCAATCATGACTGCAACCCAAAGCAGCCCTGAAAGAGACAGTATACGGAGGCCTTTTAAAGCGCTCACTGGCTTCCCATTTAAATGGCTTTAACGCCGAACTCCAACCAGGCACGGAGCATTTACCCAAGCTCCGGGGAAGCTTTTAGGAACCCCCATTTGCAAGGGGGTTACACCAGTAGTATGTTCTGGACAGTCAGAAAAACAAACAGTAAATAATTTACCACGGGGTTCATTGGAGCTCTGAAGAGGAGTTGACTCGGTAGCCACTGGTGCAGTAGCCTTCTGCAACATATTAATATAGGAAGGATCCTGTGAATCTGGAGTCCAAGTACCTTCTTCCCCTTGTTCCCAACCTGCATTTTGCAAAGCTGCCTTAGGGGACCAGGCAATCTTTTCCACAACCAACTCCGATTTAGAAGTTGGAACGACTGGTAAAGGAGCAGTAGGTTGTAGTACGGGGACTGACTCCCCCGCCTGTTTACTCCAACCAGGTGTTTGTTTTGAGGGGAACAAAAATACTTCAGATGCAGAATAATTGGCTCCTGACTCTTTAGAACATGTGGCAGGCATTGCACCACATCTCTCTTTGCCGCTGAGACGTTTACCTTTTTCCTTTGACAGTTCCATCGGGGACTTTAGGCATTCTGGGCCGCAACCCAGTGAACTTGGCGACGCCCCCCTGGGTCTGTGTGGTGGCTGCTTGTGTTTGTCTGTAGCTTAGTTTTTGTGGATTTACATGTTTTTCTGCTTGTGGTAACTATACCATTCTTGCTCACTACATCCGTGAAAGTCTCCTGGACTGGATTTCTGCAAAAAAATCATCAGGTATCTTTATTTTCATTTTAAAATCAACTTTTTGGAAGCTATCCCAAGCAAAACATAAGTGAAGCAACTACATCTGACAACCTTGGTGACTCTGGGTCCTGCTGGAATCCACACTTTTGTCTGACCTGCTCCATGATCTGTATGTGGGCTTTTCAGCAACCTGTTTGAATGACAAAGAAGCATTCAGACAAAGGGATTTCACATCCTGCATATGTGCAGGCACAGTTAATCACCTTCAGGAATTTTAACATTTCGGTGACTCTGGACCTCAACTGTTGATCATTCTTTTGGCTTTGACTTATCACCAGGTACCTATCTGCAAGCGACTGGGGTGCAACTGAAGCTACAATAAGGATAAATGAGCATATCATCCCTATTACTAGCAACCTCCTTGCTCTGGGTCCCTAGACGCCTGCACTGGTCCAAGCCGCATAAGCCTCAGAAGTGTAATTCTATTGACTACTAAGTACAGCAACTGTCTCTAAACCTCCTCCTCCTCCTCTTGATATCAGGAAGTGTCCACTCAAATCCTGGCCCTGTCTCCTGCAGTACAACAAAGCCTGCCAAAATGGAGGGGGGGCTCAAAATTGCTACCTTAAACATCTGCAGTCTCCTCCCAAAACTGGCCTCCCTTCAAATCTTTGCCAGCCAGCACAACCCGGATATCCTTGCCATCATCGAAACTTGGCTGACACCTAATACACTGGATCATGCCATCTCTATACAAGGCTACAAGATATTCAGGCTGGATAGCACCTCAAAAAGGGGTGGTGGGTGTGCAATCTACATAAAGGACTACCTCACCTGTCTCCCTGGTTCTTACCACGCCACAGAAACCTCAGTGCAACGCCTCCCTCTCAAGATACTACTTGGTGCCCAAAACAAAGTCCTCACGATTGCTGCTGTCTATATCCCACCAAAAGATCCTGATTCCGGCCTACAGGCTGTCCTCGAGTTCGTAAGTACACAACCTTCTGACATCGAACTCCTTCTCCTTGGGGACTTTAATATAAATTGGCTTGCTACTGATGCAGGGTCAAACAAAGATGCTATCCTAGCAGCAAATTTAACACAAGTGGTAAACTCCCCTACCAGGAAAAACTACAAATTAGGGACCAGCACCCTCATTGACTGGATCCTTACCAGCCACCCTACCCGTATAACCAATGTAAGTGTTCTCCCTGACTCGCTCAGTGATCACTCTCCAATAATATGTACCTGGACAAATAAGTTTCGTAAGCCACCTCCAAAAACCATCTATAGCAGAGTCCTACCTTATGGCAACCTTATTCATCTCAAAACCTGTCTTAGGCAGATAGACTGGTCCTTGATTTACAAAACTCAAGATGTTGACCTAGCCCTTGATTACTTATTTACTTTCAACACTGCCTGTGACACCTATGCACCAGTAAAAAGCAAAAATCAAAGCACTCACAAATCCCTGGCTCACGAGGCGGCTATTGCACAACTCAAAAGTAGGGATCACCCTGGGCCACTGCAAGAGCTACTGGCACTCTGTCGGACATTCAAAAGTATAAACAGGCTCGTAACCACTGTACTAAACAGATCCGCTTGATGAAGAGCTCCTGCTTCAACAATGCCCTCTCCAACTCCTGGGGCGAAGGGAAATCCTTCTGGGACAACATAAAGAATATCATGGGTCAGCAGTCTAAATCCTCTCCTGCAATAATGAATGTGGATGGAACCACTACATTAGACCCAGAGATCATTGCAAACACCTAAATGATACCTTCACGGACCTTAGTGGTGTCTCCTCTCATCTGATTTCTTCACTGATGCTGACCCTCCAATTTCTACTTCTACTACTGCCTCTCTAGCCAAACCACCCCTTCCATTTCAAACTAGTAAAGGCACATGAAGTCTATAAATATGTAAAGAAGACCATTTCTAAGTCCCGAGCAAGCAGCGACACTATTGACCTTAAACTTCTGTCCTCACTCTGGAGGAAGTACTGTTCCCTCACAGAAATTTTCAATCTCTCCCTCTGCTACAGCCAATTCCCTAGGAAATGGAAAGCTGCAGTTGTCACTCCGGTGCACAAAAGTGGTGATAAGTCACTGCCTGGTAACTATCGCCCGATAGCAATACTACCACCTCTCTCTAAGGCCCTTGAACGCTTGGTGGCGGACCAACTTTCAGACTACCTGGAAAAGCACAACATCCTATGCACTCAGCAGCATGGATTTAGGAAAGGGCACAGCACATCGACTGCCCTACTTGAATTCTCAGGAGCAATCCACAATGCCATGGACAAAGGAAACCTAACTGGAGCAGTGTACATTGACTTAACCAAGGCATTTGATACAGTTCACCATGGCCTACTTATCAAACAACTACTATCCCTAGGGCTCTCGCAGGGTCCTGGTGACTGGGTAAAAAATTACCTTGCTCAGCGCTCTCAATCTGTAAAAGTAGCTGGAGTTCTCTCAGACTCAAAACCGGTTCGCTCAGGAGTTCCCCAGGGATCCATCTTGGGCCCCCTCCTTTTCAGCCTTTTCCTAAACTCCCTCCCCAAATCCTGCCCTGAACAAATAATCCTCTATGCTGATGATGCAGTGATTCTTGCCACTCATAAAGATCCGAACCTCTTATGCCTCAGCCTTCAGCATGCTTTTTCCAAAGTTGAGATGTGGTTCCTTGAACATAAGCTGGTTCTAAACCACAAAAAAACTAAATCCATGCTCTTCTCTAACCCACAAAACAAGAAACGGCAAGTCCCACTCACCATTAGTACATACCTAGGAAATACCCTTGAACAAGTGCCAATTTTCAAATATCTTGGAATCAACTTTGATCAAAGCCTAACCTTTGCAACTCACATTGATAGTACAGCAAAAACTATTAATCAGCGAATTGGGATTCTGTATTGGAACCGACAGCTTCTTACCCATTCTGCACTGAGGATTGCCATCCAATCCTCTATCATCTCAGTCATTGATTATGGCTTAGTTATATACGGATCTGCCACTACTACAGCACTTAGTTGCATTACAACATCCCTAAATAAGGCCTGTCAGTTGCTCACTGGTGCACACCGACGTACCCACACATGTGAACTCTATGCTGACTCAGGTTGGTTGCAACTCTCAAACCGGATAAAGTACCTTACCTGCCTGATGGTGAAAAAATCCACTCTGGGCCTCACTCCACCCTGTATCCAAGACCTGTTATGCCCGGCGCTAGCACCCGTTTACCAGAAGATCAGAACACCAGCCTCTCAAGTCCCCGATCCGGACTTCTCAGGGACAAAGATCATTTGCCTATTGTGCCCCCAGCTGGCTAAATGCCCTCAGCACTCATATTACTACCTCCACCTCTCTAGGTATTTTCAAATCAAGGCTTTTCTCTCACCTTGCCACCTCCAGCTCCTGTGACTGCCCTGATTAAACCTTCTATTTTCTCACTACCCACCCTGTCCCGTTATTTGACAAAGACATGTTTGGGAAACCTTTTCTCCTGCTATTGTCTGCTCCCTACACCTTTCACTTACCCTCTCTGTTCTGGATTTTTTCCCTATTTGTTTCTCCTAATCTGGCATGACCTCTTTCTTGTAATAATAATGTGATTATTGATTTCATATCCTTTTGCACAAATGATTTGCTATGTATTTGTATATGTTTTCTTGCTGTTGACACAACACAAATTGTTGTGTTATCTATGTAACCTTTTGTACTGTACCTAATTGACATGGAACCTTTGTAAAAGAGCCTCTGGCTCAAAGGTAGTAATTCCTAGAACAATAAACTAAACTAAACTTCCAGCCCCTAGAATCTCAGAAACAGCATCCGACAGAGAGGCACTGCAAGCCTTCAGCTCTCTGGTCGTCGCAGATACTTCCGCATCAGTAGAGGACTCGCTAGGCAGAGCACCCTGGACTGTAGCCATAGGAATGGAAATTGTCGGGAGAGCTGCAATCTCCCGCTCCAGCGTTACCATCTTATCCATAAGCAAGGATTGTTCCAACAAGCGTGCCTTCACTGGATCATTGCAGGGCAAACTCGAAACTGCCCACTGCTCAGAGCGGTCACCAACACAGGATACGTCTGCCTCCACCATACTCATAGTAGCAACTTCAGCCACAACACATTCTTCCTCCACGGCCTCTAGTTCACCAAGCACAGGAGAGGAGGCCCTCTCTCCTGTACCCTCCACATCCATCTCCTCTAATGCCTCAGTCAAACTGGCCATCGCAATGCAGATGACCAAGGAATCCCTTACTGGCAGAGTAGGGGAAGTTTTTATTGAAAAGAACATAACATCACCAGTTAAACAGATTTACACAACAATACAAGAATTGTACACAGAAATATATATGTCAAACAAAAAAAGATTTCCAAAAAGAAGCAAATTTAACAGCAGAACATTTTTGCTTATCTTTGACTTTAACAGAGGATAAACCAGTCTCCACTTGTGACAAAATTATAGAAATAGGAACTAATTGTTGCTGAAAAATAAATTGACATCTGGCCTGCCAAAGATAAAATTGAATAAAGGCAAAAAAAATTCAAGGTGCTGGGATGATAAGACTGCCATATACCTGTATAATCCCCTAAGACCAAAGCATTATATGTTATCTGCTGCAGCATCGGACCCAGAATGATCAGATGCCTTACACCAAAATTCTTTTGCTAACTGACAATCAATAAGAAAGTGAGATAAACTTTCTTCAATAGAGTTACAAGAAGACCTTAAACAGTATCTTTCAGTTGTCGGTTTGTATTTAAGATTCCCACCCCTAATTTCCCATGTAAAGATATCCACACAATGTCCCATATAGAAGATGGTATTCTATAGTCAGTTAATTTACGTAAGCAAAGGACATTTTGGTTGGCACACAGTCTGGAAAAAGCAAATGGAGCCTTGTACAGTAAAACAATATAGTTATAGAAAGATTCTAGTATGTGAAATAAGGTCATTAAATAATAAATTCCACTGCCTACATTTTTAAGAGAAGGCATTCCATACAAGGGCAAATGATTTTGTTTTAACAATTTAGGGGTACGTTGTCCATTTCTGGAAGTGAGGACTCCATAGAAAATAAGACCACGAATGCCAAAGGGAACCGGTGTGATTCCAAAGGAAACTAAAAGAATTAAACAAAAAAATGGAATGAAAAAAAACAATTGGATTTATCATGGACAATCCACCTTTCTTAACTGGTAAGTAAAGGAAATCCCTGCGAACTGGATTTAAACGATTCCCCCAAATCATCTGAAAAAAGACGCTGTACAATCGTGTTTCTAATGAAACAGGTGGCTGGTATAAATAACTAAGGTATAAAAATATGGGAATCAAAAATTGCTTAACAATAGAAACCCTTTTCCGTTTCCCAAATTTCCATTGTTTCCAGACATTCACTTTAGATTCCCCTATTTTTAACTGCTTTTCCCAGTTAAAAGTAGCCATATCACCTAACCCAAACCAAATTCCTAGAATTTTATTAGGTTGTGATGAGAATGGAATACCCCAGTATCAAAGAGAGTATCCTGTTCAGGATGTAAAGAAAAATAAAACTTTGAAGCGTTAAGTTCAGATCCAGAGATTTTTCCCAAATCTGAAAACAATGTAAGGCTTTCTGAAGGAAGGCCTATCCTGAACGTAGATGTAATATCATCTGCATAGGCGGTTATTTTAACCCTTGGCAAGGATACATCAGGGTCAAACCCATAATCTCGAATGCCCTGAATATATCGAATAATAGGGTCCAAAACAAACACATACAAAAGAGGGCTCAGGGACACCCTGCCGAACTCCCCTAACTACAGGAACCGCTGAGCCCCATTCTTCCATTCACTAAAGGATGTATCACTGCTTCCGAATATAAAATCGAAATCCAGTATACAAAGAGTTTAGGAATTTTGTAGGTTAATAGTATATTAAATAAGTAAGAGTGACACACTTTGTCGAAGGCCTTAACCTGATCCAAAGCAATAATAAAACCCACTTTTCCCCTATCACTGTTGTCAAATAAGTCTCTTAACAAATATAAACTATGTTGTATCTTCCTATGTGGTACTGCACAGGATTGAGCGGGATGAATAAGGGACTCAGAAATTAAGGACAATCTATTTGTGAGGATTTTAGCAAAGATCTTATAGTCACTATTAAGGATACTTATCGGCCTCCAGTTAGTAAGTAAGGAGGAATCCCCTTTTTTAAAAATAAATTTCAATAAGGCCACATTAAATTCTGGAAACCTGGAGGTGGAGGTTAAGATAAAATTGAACACAAGAGGAAGAAAAAGACATATGTACTGAAATGAAGGTTTTATAAAATTCATTTGGAATGCCATCCAAACCAGGGATGTTTTAAGTTTAAGGATAGGATAACTTTTCCACTTCCAATGGAGAAATGGGTTTCAATAATTGAGCTTGAAATGTGGTGTCCATCACTGGAAGATAAGGCAAAAAGTCCTCAGGCAAATTCCCACTAAGCTCGGGTTCTCCCCCAAAGGTATCCGAAACAAATTGCTGTACAACAGACATCATATCTTTCTCGGAGGTTACTATTTTACCTTCGGAAGAGGTTAATTTAGACATTACAGTCCGGTCAAGGCGTTCCTTACACGCCAAATAGGGATCTGAAGTTGGTTGGGCTTGTACCCCAAATCTAAATTCCATGTCTAGTGATATAGCTCTACTGTACTGATATTCAACCATCTGTTTTTTAATTCTGAGATTTGAGACAACAAAGGAGTTTGTCACTCGATGGTAGTGACATCAGTTTGTAAAATTGATCCCGATAATGTAGGTATTGAAGATATCGTGAATTGGCCTTGTGTTTCCCTTAGAACTTAAAAGGATTTAATCTCTATTTTAGTGTCTCTCCACCAGAAAAAGGTTCTCATAACAACAAAGTGTAGAATGACGGGCAAAAACAGATTTTGTAATTCAATACAATCACTGTCCTCCAAGGAGGACACATTTAGACGCCATCTGGGGCTAGCTGAATATAGTTTAGGGGAATATCTGCTAGACTAAAACCCCAATTAAAGGTGATGGTCTGAGAACTCAGTTGGTGTAATATATGTAAGGAAGGTTTTAGAAACTTAGAGACAAAAAGATAGTCAATACGTGAAGAAAATATGTTCCTGTGATATGAAGAACCACCTGTACTATGTAATGACCTATAAACGTCCAATAGTCCAGCATTTTAATAATCTGTTTTAAAGCTAAAGAATCACAATATATTTTTTCTGGACTTCCCTTTAAATTTAGTATCTATATCACAGTTAAAATCCCTCCCCAGATAACGCGTGTCTTTGAGTATATAGAAAGGGCTTAACATCCTCAAATAATTTAATACGTGCAGTTTTAACTTGGGGCATAAATGTTTAATAATCTATAATCAAAGTCATGCCAGGAAAATATAGGAGCAGGGCACGTCCTGGACAGATGTCGACCAGTTTAGGAACTCTAAAGGCCGTGGAAGTAAAGAGAACCCCAATCCCATCAGCTGCGCCAGGCCCAAAAGTCCAAAAGAAGGCCCCCACACCATCTTTTCTGTGTTTGTTTGATTTCAGCCAGGGAGGATAACCTAGTTTCCTGTAAAGAATAATGTCTACATTTAAAGTACCAAGAAAGGAAAGGACAGCAAGTCTCTTCTTAAAGTTCTTTATACTGCAGACATTATAGGAGGCTATTTTCAGGGTCGCCATGTTGCAGAGATAGTACCATTAAGTTCCAGACTTCTGGGAATGGCTAGTTTTTCTCTTCTTCCCTTTCTTTCCCTTTTTTTCTTTTGCTAAGTCTGTGGCTTTGCTATCTTCCTCTTCCGAAATCAATTCCGATAGGTGGGAAGTATCAGATTCTAAATCTGAGTCCCTACCTTCCAGTTGCAAAGGGGAAAAAAAGTTTTCTACTGGAGTGGGAGTAGTAGAGGAAGCTTTATTAGAAGCTCTAAAACCTACGAGGTTTCACTATCTCAAAGGGGGGTGGAAGAAGAGGCCTGTTGAGAGTCAGAGATATCAGGTGGAGAAGATGAAATAGATACATCTGCAACCAAAGGAGTCACCTCAGTCTCTGAGGAGGAAGGCTTGTCCACCAAGAGGGTGAAGGATCAGCCTGACTACCTGATGTGTGAAGGATCCAGGATCAATCACTGTTTCCCTGAGCCTTGTTAATTAGGGCATCAGAATCCCAGCCCCAGCTTTGTTATGAGAGGCCCGTGGGCATTGGTGAAAGGCATGGCCATTATCACCACAAAGATTACACTGAAAGATGTTTTGACATCTTTCTGCTACATGCCCAAACCCTCCACACAATGGACATTTTAAAAGGTCACAGGAGCTACTTAAATGAGTACGGGCTCCACATTTATAACAGGCCCGAGGCTGACCACTATAAAAACAGACCCCTCTATCTTTCCCTAGAAAGAAGCTGTTCGTAAATGGATAATTTCACCATTTATTTGGGTAACTTCACTTTAAATTTCCAGCTCCCTGTCCAAATACCTTCTAGGTCCAAGATAGCTTCAGGGGTCCCATCACCTCACATTTATTTTGCAACCATTGGTAAATATTACCTACCTTGACACCTTCATTCTAAACATGATTGTAATGTAACAAACACTGGTTTAGTAAGGGGGATAGCATAAAATGGAACCCACAAAGGGGTATTTTTCAAAATGGAGTATCTATCCCAAAATTTCTCTAAGCCCTTAAAGGATTTAAAACTAATATCATAAGAATCCTCCCCTGAGATGTGAATTAATGCAAAAATATCAACAGGAAGAAAATTCATGGAACCTTTCAAAAGCGAGTTAGCAATATAATATCTATCCGGGTGGGTTTGAAGGCCACCCCTATAACGTAAACGGACAGCGTTTCTTCTAGGTGCCTGTTCTAATTTGTTTTTAAACAAGTCAGACATTACTGCTCTGGGTTTTTGCAAGCCAGCCTGTGCCCCTGTCTGAGCTAAATCCTGTACAAGTCCTATACCCCCCCGAACTCGCCTAGGTAGCTGAAGAGACGGGTTTCAAGCTCTGATTATCATTAATAGTTTCCACCCAAGTCTGAATGTCCATACCTGAGCTCAGGTTTGTAGAAACGTTGGCATGCATGGTGGAAGACTGAGAACTGTCCGTCCATGTAGGGTCTGGGATCCATATGCCTGTTTGTGATTTTGTCCATCCAGCATCTTGTAAAACCTCCTCCGATGACCAGTCCATAGTAGGGTAGGATGATTTTCTATTATGCAAGCCAAATTGTTGCTTTAGAATCTGTGAGGCAGTAAGGTGTAGAACAAGGGTCCAGCGGTATTCCCAGGTCCAATGCAGCTTCCAATGTCTGAGTGCGCTTCAAAATGAGTCCTTCCTGTATTTCCTGCGAGCGTCTGCAAAAGGGCCCGACTGAATCAGTCACCTGGCCGGCTGACATCGCGATTTCCACAGGTACAGAAAACTTGGATATCGAAATAAATTAGTTGTAGCTCGATTCAGACCGCGATTCAGTCTGAGGCTTCTCCTGGATATTAAGCACTTCTCCCGTTCTCGAGGTAAGGGATTTTGCTCTGGTCTCCGTTCGTAGTAGGCTCCACCGAGCCAGACAACACAGCATCCGATTCCATGCCTGACCAAGAGCCTACTGAGCAACCCCTCCGGATTACCCAGCAGCACTCTCTCCACACAGAGTAGGGGAATTTCCCCGGTGTCCTGGCCAAATTTCCCCCATTCACTAAAAATACCACCAACAGCTTAATCTGGTTCAATTTCAGTTGGTTACCATCTGTATCCCCCCCAATTGCCCCTGAAAAAGAGACTTCTAGTCTCAGTGGGCCTACCAGGTCAACAAAATTCATTAAATAAGTGTATAAAGAAGAGTAAAGTTAATTGTGGGGACCCACACAATGCAGTACTCCTTTACATGATCCCATGGCACTCATGCTCAAGCAGGCAATTGACTTCCAGAATTAAGATACAGACCTTTAAACAGATGATGGAGATTGTTCTCACCGACCTCACTTAAGGTCACAAACTGGTCCACTGCACAGTTCAGTGAGCCACACTTAGCATAGTGCAAAATGCAGTACAACTCTGAATCTTCAGCTACAATTCCTGCAGACTAGGTAGCAAACTACAAACCCTTGTAGCAGTCAAACACCCTCCCTTCATAATGACATTACCAAAAGTACAAATCAGGGCGCGGAGCTGGCTCCAGTCCTAGCCTAGCCAAAACAGAGCATCAGGAAGGGGAGCACACAGAGTAAACTTTTTTAAACTTTAGTAAAACCACTGGTTTAAGAAAAAAAAAAAACAGATCCCTTTCAAGACGCATGAACATTCCACTAACCCCTCCACCCCCTCTCTATCATTTTAATTTGATGGCACTGCTTGTCCAAGTTCTATTGAATGTAACAAGTTTTTTTAAAATTCATAAAATAGCCCTAGAGCAGGCAACATCTAACTCTTTTCAACTTCTTAAAATCAGTAAAGTAGAAAGAACTTTTTATGAAGGCCTGGCAATGGAGTGGTGTGTGCATAACTGTAAAAAGTATATATAGGAAACTCTTCAAGTTGAAAATGTATACAGCACCAGATCAAGTGGAGTTACTGTACCACAAATAGTATGATCTGATCATCAGATCATGCTATTTGTGGTATAGTAACTCCAACCTTTGCTTTTCTCCCAGTCCCAACATGTCCCTGAGTCCAACTCCTACCGTAGGAACTTGGAAGTCGCATCTAATTCGCCCTGGACTCCTCGTTGGCTTTCTGACTGCCTCTTGGGCCTCGGAGTCTGAAGCCGGCTGCTGGCTGCACCCCTTGTCTCTGCTGCTCTGCCCTTGTCCCCTTTCTTCACTTTTTGCTCTCATAGCACACCCCACCCACCAAGCCCAGGAAGCACCTCTGTCCTGCTTAGGGGGCCTACAGCCATGATGTCATGACTGAGACAACTGGAGAGTGTCGGGGAGGGAGCAACTGAAGGATGCCAGCCCAGGCTGTGACAAAACAAAAAAAAAAAAAGGCTTATCCGCTAGGGCCTGAGCCGCTGAGAGAGTGAGCAGGGAAAGCTAAACGAGTAGCAACTGCCGACACAGCAGCGCCTTCCAATCCCGATTCCTGCCGAAATGGCACACATATACTGGCTGGGCTGGAAGGAACTTTAGGGGATTTAAACTGTTAAAATGCTTGCTGGTGGCTGGCAGATGAGGTGGAATGGCATTCAGGACTGTCCTGCCTCAATTTTAACCCTAGCCACTGCAGCCTGCAACTGGGTAAATTCTGAGGGGGCAGAGCCCCTATCTAATCTATCCAGTGGGGACTTCAGCCCCTCAGCCACCCGTAGTTGGCGCCTATGATTTCATTAGTATGCTTCTGTATTTCAGCATACTGTATTTCCTTCAGGAACAGAATTTAAGTACTGTGCCTTGGGGTAAATACTGCCCATGGAATCTGTTCCCATAACAATCCATTGCAGATTCAGAATATGTGCCAAGCTCTCCATCTGATAAGTCTCATTCATTATGCCCCACCATTTTTCAGTATTGCTGGGTCTTTTCTTTTGAAACTTGGATTTTATATCTATGCAGAACCTGTACTGCATGAAGACTTGTTCTAAATACATCTACAGATGTCAAGTAAATCTGTTCATAAATCTGTTGTGTAGGGGGACACCAGTCTGTTTAAAATTATGCATAAATAAGTAGGCATACTGTATAGCAACCTATATCTGAACTCAAAAAGAAAGGTGCTAACCCCTATTTAATTCACATTTTCAAACAATTTCAAATAGCTAAGGCTATTGCATATTAAAAGTTTTGCTTTCCGTCTTTTAAACTGTAAGATCAATTTTCTATGGGTAAACACTCCAAGACTTCAGATTTGTATTCCTTTATACTGTACTTAATGAAACCTCAGGGTCCCGATCTTCAAATCTGGGCAAAGCAGAGGGCAAAACTTTGCGCTGCCCCCTGCAGTTGCCCAAGTGTTCAAAATTGCTGTATTCAGTGGAACAGAAATCGACGCTGCTCCACTGAATATAGGGCCATTGAGACCCAGCGCTATGCCATCTAGCGCCAGGCAAACATGGCCCCTGAAATAGGGTGGCACAATCACTTGCACTAAAAGTTCTATATTCAGATAGACCTATGCAAATCAGATATTAGGAATGCAAGGCACTAAGGGGCCATTTGCACGCCCATTATAGGCTCGTTTGCATGGGGAGCGAGGCTGTACTGCACGGCACCCCCCCTCTTGATTGCCCGTTCCCTGAGAGCTATCCCTGGTGCTAGTGGTCCCTGCCCCAACTGATCACCGGCCTGATAGGTACATGTGCATAGTTCCTGGCAGCGTCTAGTGGCCCCCTGCCGATCGCTGTCCTGATGTAAACTGTAATCCTTGCTTGTTGTCCAGTGGTCCTCCCCGCACCCATGTCTGCTGTGGCAGTACTATTACCTGGTGTTTAGTGGTCCCCTCTCCCTATCCCCGATCGCTCTGTGCAGTAAAACATATATTTTCCCTGGTGATCTAGCGGTCCCCCCTTCCTATCTCTGATCTGCCCATCAACACAATAGATATCTTTTCCTGGTGGTCTAGCGGCCCCCCTTCCTATCTCCCATCTGCCCACGAATAAAATATATATTTTTCCATGGTGTCTAGTGGACTCCCCTCCCCAGCATAGGAATAAGAGTTGCCTTGAAACGGCCACAAATAAATCTGCCTCATCTCACTCACCGTGCCATACAGTGTGCAGATTACCAGAGAGTCATGGTCATGGATGAATGTTGCTGATCCAGGCCATTTATGGTCCATGTTAATCCCACAGGGGTTCTGTTTGATACCTCACTCAAGATCTAGCCAACATGATTCGGGGTACATATGGATCCAGTCCAGGATATATAAGGATAAGGCCTATGAACTGTGTGTATTATCTTGCCGGGGGGGGGGGGTGACTTGGCAGCTGGACTGATGGCATCTTGATTCTTTTGGCTTCCTCCACACCTAATAAAATCCATCTTTATCCTCCTGTATTTGCCTAAAAATGGTTTGCTGAACTAGCTTATCTGTTGCTGACCATCTTCTGATCACACAGCTTGAGCCTGAAGGTCGTGGTGATCGGATTTTGATATTTCAGTCCAATTCTGCTTCCCGCTCTTCTGCCAGCTCTGCTTCTGGTGGCTGAAAGACAATGGCAGCTTCCCACTCAGCAGCTCCTTCCAAGCCAATCAATGATCTACAGTTAGATAGATACAAATTGATGTTTAGTCAGCTTTTGATGGAAATTGGGGACCTAAAAGAAAATCATTGCAAAACAGGCCAGGACATGATGTGTCTCTTAATAAGCAGCAACTCTTCTTTCAAGACACTACAATGGATTGGCTCACTGCCAACCTCCTTGAACAAGATCGTACGATCCAACAGCTTTGGGAAAGACTTGAGAACCTCAAAAACTGGGGCCGCAGGAAGAATTTGAGGCTGGTGGACTTTCCGGAGGGGGCTGAGGACCAGGACACCAGTACTTTTATTCACAGTACTTCCCACTGTCTTGAAACATCAGTGGCTGATGACCCTGGAGATAGAGAGGCCCACCTCTTGCCAGCTGCTCCTCCCAAGTCAGAACAGCATCCCCAGCCCATACTCGTTAAATTCCTCCAATTCCTTATTAAGGACTGGATTATACAACTTGCTGGGAAAGAGGCCCAGTCACCTGGCAGGTCCACCTTATACAGATTTTCCTTTACTTTTCCTTGGAATTCACCTGAGCGACTCTGGGAGTTCTCTAGAGCTCACCATGCACGGATGAGCCTCAACATGCCCTATAGCCTAGCTGCCTGGCAGTCCTTCGCATCACCCAGAACAGAGTATCCCACTTTTTTGCAAAGCCTGAAGCGGCCGAGGAATTCATCATCTGTTCTTCAGCTAAGTTCCCTGGCTACACAAAGATCAGAGATGATACTACTCCCAATACCTCTATCTATAGACCGGAGAGAACCTTAGGCCCTCCTGCTCCCCTACTGGAGAACCACAAGGAAGATCCCTGGATTCCAGCACTTCTGAGATGGGGTCAGGACCCTGTCCACAGAAAAGGCAAATCCAGGCACAAATCTAAATCATCCTCGCATCTTCATTGCAGCTACAGCCAGAGCAAAGACAACAATGCCTCCTCTGACAGCCGTGACAAGGACACCACCAGGAGCCGCTACACTCCACTGCAGAAGCACTCTCCTGCCTCTGGTCCAGACCTAAAACCCAAATGCAAGGCATCGTATACTTCCAAAGGCAAGGCAGCAGCACAGAATAAAGTAGCCCAGTCAGCAGAACTCACCCCATTGTCTGAGTACCCTGCCAACTCCAAAGACCAAAAACTGAAATTCCACACAGTGGCCATAACCCTCACACTGACACTGAAAGAGACAGCCCCTGCTGGCAACGGCTAATTCCACTATCGCCAAGAGACACAATATGTTGCATTTTATTACACCATCACCATCTCCTAGCAATAGCTGCAGACTTTCAGTAAAAGGCCATCACCTCCTGAGGAACTTTTAAAGGGGCATGCACCCCTCAGTGGTATGTCTAGGTTTGCAGTAGCTTTGTCACAGTACCCTTTGGTATGGGATCTGACCCTTTCTGCTTTAAAGACTGATTCATCTCCTCCTCCTCTGTTTGCTGGTGTGACCAGACTGTTACCATTTTGTGTCTCTCGTAATCTGGTATCATATTAATTTTTGAATGTTTGGCACAACTAGGCCTGCTTGTGCAGCCTCTCTCCTGAGTGGTAAGAGAGCTGATTTTGATGCTTTATTCATGTATTTTATTGTTGATCTGTACTGGACGCAGGGTAGGGGGAATTGTTAATATTCCTAACCTCTACTTAAGGCCCTGTCCACACTACAACCCAAAAACCCCTCTGTAACGTTACAGAGGGTCCAAACCATTACTGCAACGGTTTGCGTTTATACCTGTAACGTTACGGAGGGCGTTTTCGTAACTGTTGTGGAAACCACTTATGAGGTGGTTTCAACAATGGTTATAAAACCGGTTCTGCCTCGATAACGTTACTGGGTGTAGTGTGGATGCGTGAGCGTGTTTCCCCAGCTGTCCCCCAGTGCAGAACACACTGCATTGTGGGATAGGGTGCCACCAGTAATGGTTCCACGGCACCCTCAATCCGGACGGGCTGTCACAGTTCCACACCGTTACCAAGACAATTCACTGGCAATGTGGACACACTGTACCGGTTACTGTCTGTAATGGTGTGGAACCGTGACAGCATTTAAGCAGCTACTGTGGACGGGGCCTTAGAGTGGCCAGTCCGTGAGGCCTCCGTCCGTCATTAGTATGTTACCCATGATTTAAGGTGCAGATAATAAAAATATGTGGAAATATCTGCCCTTTAAAGTACTGCACCTTAAGATGGCCACCACAGCTGTGACATTAACATGTAAAATGGCTGCCACTGACACAGTTGAGCTGGCTTGCAAATGTTGTTTTTTTTTTTTTTTAATTACTATGCTTTTTGGTCCCTACCCAGCTGTCAGGATCTGCTCTGGTCACGGACCCCCTTGCCTCCACCCCCAGATATGCCCGCACTCATCCTGTCATCCCTGGCTTTCCCCCCAGAGAGCAGGATCATGGCACTGACCCCCGTATCAGGCCACGATACAATGATCTGGTCGGGGAGGTGGCTCCGAAGGCTGATCGAGGCACCAGGGGCAGAGCTTCATAGAGACGACCAGGTATGGGATGTTTTTCCTCCCCCTGTGAGCAGGGGCGGGGACGTGCAGTGACGACCAGCATCTGCCCCACTCCTGAATTCAATTTGGCGTCGGTGCTTACAGTGAACCCAGCCTCCACTAGGTATCACCGTGGCACCAAGCACACAGACCCCCTTCCCCCCAGAGAAGGAGAGCAGTCCGAGGACGCTCAATCCTCCCCGGCCGCCTCCAGCAACCCGGTCTGTTCCCTAAACTGGGTCGCCGGCGCCACAAACAGAAATACAGCTGCTGTGTTGGCGGGCCGGCGTGCATGTTGGCTCTGTGCAAAAGAAGTATCTCTGCCATTGCCAGCAGACACTGGTGGAGCCACTATGCTCCAGCTTGCTGGTTGCTGCCTAGCATCCTTGGACAGCTGCCGAGGTTCCTGCTTCCCTGGTCAACAAAGGGAGAGGATCCTTACTGTGTTTTCGTAATGTTTTTATTGTACTGATTTTCACCCTAGTACCTCTGTTGACCATTGAAATCTGCCCGATACACTACAGTTGGGGGGGGGCAGTAACTGGGCTCTAGGGTACAAGGTCTCACTCCCTGGGCAGCCGTACTCTTGGTGAGTATCACCCATCTATTACAGCCCATATAATTTAAGGTAAGGAAAGATTCTGCTAATAGCTTGGCAGAAGACACCAGGAGAAAGGACTGCTGTGTGACTGGACTTCTCTGCTGGGACTAAAGAAGAAGAACTTTTGTGCTTGGACCTTTAATTTAGGGGAAAAAAAAACTAACAAACAAAACAAAAAAAGTGTGTGTTTGAGTTTACTGAACTGAATGGGTATCTGAACAGTTATCTAGGTGTAAATCTCAGGTTATTGAAAGGACTAAATAGCTGTGAGGTTTAAATTACTTGTAGAAAGATCTAGTAAGTAGGGGGAGTGGCTTAACTAGAAGGAGGCTACATTTAAAGACTGCCTTAGAAAGATTCTGCTAATAGCTTGGCAGAAGACACCAGGAGAAAGGACTGCTGTGTGACTGGACTTCTCTGCTGGGACTATATTGTCCTCCCCTACACCCCCGCCCCACCCAAAGCTAGTTCTATTTTTATAGGCACAGGATTTGACTGACAACAGGAACTTCCTGTTTGGGAGCAGGAAGTGAGTGACCACAGAACCACCAAAGACCCACCATCCTAGAAGGGCAAGAGTAGCTCTCCGGCCCCCTCTAGCTGCTGGAGGTCTGCCTCTGAACAAGTAAGTGGTCTGCTGAGAAATATAGGATATTCTTGTCTCAGAACAGGACAATCAGGAGCTTAACAGGGCACACAGGCAGAAAGTAAGGAGAGGGAGAAAAAAAACAGAGGAAAGAGTAAGGATTGCAAACAGTTAAGGGGCCAGAAATAAGACATGATTGGAGTTGTGCAGTGCAGTGGCTGTGCAGCAGCAGTCTTCCGGGAGACATTCTGGAGGATGCGGTGTTGTCCCTTCTGCAGGCACCTCTCTGGGCTGAGGGAGGAGGTTGCTCATCTCCAGGCTGAGTTGGCCAGGATTTGTGGGACCTCTCTTCCATCCAGGGACCACCAGTGCCACTGCCGCTGCCTCAGAGGTTGCCAAGAAAGAGGAGCGGTTGGACCACAGTGGGCTCAGGGAGGGTGAGGGTGGTGGAACAGAGGCATCCCTCCAGTTGTACCCTCCACACTCCTATGCCATTCTGGCAAAGTGTGGTTCCTCTATGGAGGCTCCGCAGTGGAGACCAAGGAGGATGCTGGGAACCTCACAAAGGAGACCCACAGGTGGGTGGCAGGGGACCCTGCAGGGGAAGGAAACGACTCCTGGTGGGGGACTCCATTGTTAGGAAGGTAGAACTGGGGGAGGAAGGGGAGAAGGAGGTAAGGTGCCTGCCTGGCACCATGGCTTGGAGGGTCAGGGAGCGAATCCTCAGGATTGCCGGAGCAGCTGCACAGGGGAGGGAGCTGGATGTCATTGTCCACCTAGGGACAAATGACCTGGCTAAGAAAGGGATTAGAGAAGTGCAGGAAGAGTTTGTGAAATTGGGAAGGGGCCTTAGTCAAGTAGCACGCACGGTAACCTTCTCGGAGGTGCTGCCCATCTATGGCATAGGAGAGGCTAGGGTGTTCCTCACCATGGGATTTCAATCAGTGGTTGAAAAACTGTGTGGAGCTCAGGGATTTGGCTTCATTGGGGACTGGGGTCCACCTGGAGTGATGCAAGCCTATACTGGCATGATGGGCTGCATCTGTCCGGAGGGGAACCAGGATCCTAGGTGATAGGTTTAAATGCTTCATTATGTGCTATTAAACTAGCCAAGGGGGAGGTACTGGAAAGGAGCAGGGAAATCCTAGCCTCCCCAAATAATCACGGTAGTAAGTGCAGCAAACACCAACATAGAGGTGTCGATAGGAGAAGGGCAGGGGAAATGGAGAAAGTGACAAAGGCAAGAAGGACAGAGATGGGGCAAAGGGAGTAAGGCCATCAGGAAATGGAGGGTATGAGTACCAATGCCCATAGTCTGGCAACAATTCCTGAGCTGGTGGCCTTGATGGAAAAGGGATGCCTGGATATCATAGCAGTCACAGAAACATGGTACACAGAGAACCATGACTGGGATGTTAACATACCAGGGTACATAACTCCAGGAGAGACAGGGAGGGGAGAAGAGGGGAGGAGAGCTCTCATGTAAAGGAAGGGATAAAAGCACTGAACAAAAGAGTAAACGGAGGAGAGGAGGCACTGTGGGTCACCTTGAGACTGGAAAGGGCACCAATCATGACAGGTTGTGTACAGACCCCATGTCAGGGGAGGGAATGGACAAGAATAAGATCAGAAGGCATTCTTAGAATGGCAGAGAGAAAGGGGAGATACTGTTGATGGGAGACCTGAATATGCCAGATGTTAACTGAGCACATTTGCTGCAGCCACATCCAAGAGCAGGGCCATTCTTGATGCCCTACAGGTGGCAGGCCTCAGACAGCTAGTTTCAAAACCCACCATGAGGGAGCAACTTAGACCGCTAATTTCAAATGGGGCAGGTGAGAGGATCTCAGATGTAGAAGTAGGCTGCCATCTGGGAACAAGTGACCATCAAACAGCGTGGTTTACGTTAAACTCAGCTACAGAGCCGCTACACAAAAGTGAGGGTACTGGACCTTAGGAGGGCTGACTTTGGCAAGATGGGAGAGTGCCTCAGAAAAGCACTAGCAAACAGGCTAGAAGGAGGTGTGGAGCAACAATGGGAATCATCAAACTGCCATCACAGAGGCAACAAGCCTTTGTGTGAAGCAACAACAAATCAAAACGAAAGAAAAGCCACTATGGTTCTCAAAAGAGGTGGCTGTGAAAGTCAGAAAGAAAAGATAGCATTCCGGAAGTATAAGGAAACACAGAAGGAGCAGGACAGAGAGCTGTACCAGTTAAGGCAGAAGAAGCAGGAGGGAAGTCAGAATAGCAAAGCCCCAAACTGAGGAAAAGATAGCCAACTCAGTTAAGAAGGGGATAAAACCTTTATAGGTACATCAACGAGCGAGAAAGACAAAGGGAGGGATAGTGAGGCTGAATAGAATGAACGGTGGTGGGAGAGGGGACAGGAAAAGCAGGGATACTGAATGAATATTTCTGCTCAGTATTAACAAAAGAGGAGGGGAAGTGCCTAATCCAATAAACAGAAGTACTTGATGGGGTGGGGGTCGATCCCAGTCCTTTCACAGAAGAAAGGGTCTGCAAGAACTCCTAAAACTGAAGGTGGACAAAGCAATGGGTCCTGATGGAATTCACCCCAGAATTCTAAAAGAATTAAGGAGGAACTAGTGAAACCACTGGCTACTCTTTTAATAAATCATGGAGGATGGTGTGGTACCCGAGGACTGGAGGAAGGCAGATGTGATTTCCTTCACAAAAGTGGGACCAAGACAGAGGCAGGAAACTACAGACCTGTCGGTCTGACCTCTGTGGTAGGGAAAGTGATGGAGTCACTTAAGGAAAGAATAGTTGAGTACCTAGAGGCCAGTGGAGCACAGGAACCAAGGCAGCATGGGTTCACAGCGGAAGGTGCATGTCAGACTAATCTAATAGATTTCTCTGACTGGGTGACCAAAGTAGTAGACCAGGGAGGGGCTGTGACATGGCCTACCTAGACTTTAGCAAAGCATTTGACGCAGTCCCACACAAAAGATTAATAGTCAAATTAACTAGCTTGGGAGTGGTCCCTGGTGGTAGCCTGGGTAAAACATTGGCTGCACAACAGGACACAGAAGGTAATTGTAAATGGAGTCCACTCTGAAGAAAGAGGGGTTACTAGTGGGCTACCGCAGGGTTCAGTGTTGGGTCCAGTCCTTTTTAATGTCTTCATCAGTGACATTGCAGAGGGACTGGAAGGAAAAGTATGCCTTTTTGCAGATGACACAAAGTTCTACAACAGGGTTGATACACAAGGAGGCATGGAAAGGATGAAAAGGGACTTGGCAAGGTTGGAGGAATGGTCAGAAGTATGGCAGCTAGGATTCAATGCAAAGAAGTGCAAAATAATGCACTTGGGAAACAAGAACCCAGGGGAAGAATACACAATGGGTGGGGAGGTAGTAACAACAACAAAAAAGGAAAGGGACCTGGGGGTAATCATGTCAGATGACCTTAACGTTAGCAAGCAATGTGAGAAGGCAGTAGGGAGGGCTGGGGGTATACTGGGATGTATAGGGAGAGGCATCAGCAGCAGAAAACAGAAAGTTGTTATCCCTCTGTACAGACAGTTGGTGAGACCCCATCTGGAGTACTGTGTCCAGTTCTGGAGACCCGATCTCCGCAAGGACATAGACAGGATAGAGGTAGTCCAGAGGAGGGTAACTAAAATGGTGCAGGGTCTGCAAGAGAAGCCGTATGAGGAGAGACTAAAGGAGCTTAATATGTATACCCTTGAGGAAAGAGGAAAGAAGGGAGAGGGGGGACATGATAGAAACTTTTAAGTACCTCAGTGAAATCAACAAAGTCCAAGAGTGTAGCATCTTTCAGAAAAAGAGATGTGCAAGAACAAGGGGACACAATTGAAAGATAGAAGGAGGGCGGTTCAGGGGCAATGTGAGGAAGTATTATTTGACAGAGAGGGTAGTGGATGCATGGAACAGCCTTCCTGAGGAGGTTGTGGGGTCTAAAATTGTGGGAGAATTCAAGAATGCATGGGACAGACATAAGACAATTCTTGTGGGGGGTAGGAAGAAATAGGCTGTTGGTTAACTAGGATCTGCGGCCTATCCTGTAGGTAGGGAAATGGGCAGACTAGATGGGCCAAGCGGTCCTTATCTGCCGTCAAAGTCTATGTTTCTATGTCACATACGGTTCTTTGACTCAGTAGACCCCTGCATTACTGTCTTTATGCCCTCCCGATAATACAGGTTATCTTGTTGGGGCAAACTGTTACTAGTAACATTATGGTTTTAAGATCTACAGGAAAGTGTGTTAAAATATCTGGGGGGGGGGGGTGAATCCCACGCACCAGGCTAGTAACTGCTTGGTGTCTGTGGTGACACTGCAGCTTCAGATGCATAGCATCGTAGCGGTCTTTTGTGCAAATGGTTTCTGTGTAGATATCACTGTTTATTGCACTACTAGCTGTTTTGTTGGACCTGTTGGTTTCTTGCTGTTGGGCAATATTGTTTTTTCAGGTTATTCAGTGCATCACACTAATACCCTGCTGTTGCAAGACTTTCATGTACATTGTTCCACTGTAAGTGAGGTTTCCTGGTTATTCAGCTACTATACCCTCTGCTGGTCACTTGTCCACCATATTCTTTCCACGGAACCATTATGGCTGATATAGTCTTCATTACCTGGAATGTAAAAAGACTGAATTTCCCAATCAAGCGCAAACAAGTGCTAACCCATCTAAAGAAATTATATATTAAGGTGGCCTTCCTACAGGAAACTTAAGCTATCGCATAATAAAGCCTGCAAATTGGAGAGGGAATGGGTGGGACTCAAAGTGCACAGTAACTACACATCAGCCAAACCAGGGGTGTCAATCTTGGTGCATAAAACTTTGAAATGGAAATGTGTGTCCTCGCTCACTGATACGGAGGGATGCTGGGTTCTGTTAAAAATTTCTACCCCCGAGAGGCCCCTGCTACTAGTTAATGTGTACACCCCGAATGTGGATGATCCCATTTTCTTCTCCCATCTCTCAATGACTTGGCCTCCTACCATACCCCACACATCCCTACCTTGCTAGGGGGAGACTTTAATCTCACTCTGGATCCCCATGGACTGTTCCTCTGGCATACTGGAGCCACATCCTGGAGAGCCCTAGCATTATCAATCAAGGAACACTCCCCGGTCACTGCAGGAATCCCTCGTTATGCTTGACTAATGCAGTAATGCCATCTGGGTTCAGCTGCCCCTGAGGTGGAGTTTATGCTAATGATGCCCAGGAATTAGCCTATCAAATTGCAGTAAGAGAGTGCTGCCTATAGCTGGAGCTGCAAGTCAGATTCATTTCTCTGCTGACTGGACAAGTCTGCCTCAGAGCTCTCTCTTCAAATCCTCACTTGAAGAAGTTACTTTCTTTTGAAGTCAGTATATTCTTAAAGTTAGTGCTGCCTTTAGTGTTTTTTATTATTTTTATTTTATTTTTGCTGTGTTTCCTCAGTTCCCTTCAGTTGACTGGAACTGTGGATTCTCCTTTCATAGTGGTTCCACCTGCGATTCCTATGCTCTTTTTTCTGACTGAAAATACTATTTCTGAAGTAAAAAATCCATGGCTATAATATTCTAAAAGTACTTTTATTGTGGATCCCTATATTTGAAGGGAACCACGTTTTCCATTACTTTTCTTTATTTTTCTTCTGTGGGGAACCATTTCTACAGTTTCATAGTGCTTGAGAAATGACTGAACTTTTACATTTTTCTCTTTCAGGGAACCATTTTCTCAATGTCATCTACTGAATTGGCATGTCAGACCCAAAAAAGTGGACTGGACCCACTGGTTTTAAAAATTGTATTAAGTGCTTTAAAATTGTGGCCAAGGCAGACGGCCATGACCTTTGTCTGAATTGTTTGGGTCCAGCCCATACAGTAGTTTAACTGAACTTTGCTGTAAATTTTGTTCAAAAAGAATTAAGAAAAGAGCCAAAAGGTTGGAAATAATGGCTTCTCAGTTTGCCTCCCCCTCTAATAAATATTTAGAAGAGGAGTCCTCCTCTCATCAAAAACCTAATGACAGATCTCCAGTGACCCCCTTATAAATAAGTCTGATAAAAATAACAATGACCAAGCCAAAAAAAGACATACTGAGAAAGTTTCTGATTCAGTGCCTGCTAAAAAGAGACAAAAGGAAAAACATATCATTGCCCCTCACGCTGAAAAGCAAAGGGAGACCCAGTGCCACAGCAAGAAGATATACCCTCTGCGGAGGAAATGGCTAAATTTTGGTAATAATATCAAACCTTCCAGGCTGTGGGCAACCTCTTTAACACCCGAGCTGGTCCTACTACACCTATTCCCTCTGACTCTGGCCTTGGCCAGGATGTATTCTTTGACGAAGGTGATGATGAAGAGGAGGGTGAACCCTTGGAACCAGATGTTCCCCCTGCCAGAAGTTTGGTTCTCTTTCCAATGGCCAGAAGGATTTCTCCTCTCACTATACCTTTGTCCAGCACCTGGTGGACACTCTAGATCTCTCTATCCAAGAGACCACTGAAGGGGAGGAGGAGGCAGACTTTCTAGATATGATGGGTCTCTCTCCTTCTAAAAAGCTACTCCTTCCAATCCGTAAGTCCCTTCCCAGGGCTACTTTCACACTACTTCAGAATCCCACCTTTATCCCAGGGGAGGATAAGAAAATAAAAAAAAAGTACCAGCTAGATAAAACTAATACTGAGTACCTCTACATATACCCTGATCATGAAGGAGTGGTACAAGCTGCATCATGTGATAAAGCTAAGGTGCCTCTTTCATCGCAGCCTCCAGAGAAAGAATCTAGAAAACTGGATACCATGGATAAGAAATCTTACACCACAGCCTCTCTGCTGTTTCGCCTCTCTACATACACGGCATACACAGCTCAATACCAAAAGGCTCTCTGGAACTCTGTCTTGTCTATTAGCCAACAAGCCCCGAACAGAGTGGCTTAGGACCTGGCAATAAAAAACTTTAAAAACTGCCTTGGAAGCCACAAAATATCAGTTTTAAATGGCTGTGGATGCCAGTGACACTGCCTCCAGAGCTGTGGCTCTCTCTCTCTCTGACGATTTGCCTGGTTGAGAATCACTGATCTCTCACATGACACCCATACTAAAGCTATGAACTTCCCCTGTGAGAACAACTTTCTCTTTGCGGACAAAACAGGGTCATACATGAAAAAGGTGGAGGAATACAAAACCACCTATCAGAGCAATGCAGCTAAAGAGAAAGCCTCTGCTTCCTACAAGCCCCAAGGCAGACGGGGTAGAGGTAGGGGTTACTATCCCCAGGGTCTTCTATCCTATGCCAATGGCCAATACCCATGTGTTACTCTCTGATGAGAGGATTCTTTAGGGGAAGAGGTAGAAGGGCTCAGAAGCATGCTGATCCTACCCCTTCTACCAAAACCCAGACTACACCAAATCCCTGACTGGAAGGTCCAGGTCACCTCCACTATACCAGTAGGAGGAAGGCTGACCCACTACTTCCATCAATGGCAATGCAACCCCACAGACAAGTGGCTGCTGGAGGTGGTGGGTCGAGGACTAATCCTACAGTTCAGCAAATTTCCCACTCAGCAAGGCCACAGAAGTCTAAACCCTTTAACCCCCACAAAAATAATTCTGCTGGAGTTAGAGGTCAAGGCTCTCCTGTCAGCAAAGGCAGTGGAAAGAGCTCCCTTCTTCCAATGAGGGAAAAGGCCTCTATTCCAGATACTTTCTCACCCAAAAGAAAAATGGAGACTAGTGACCCATTCTAGATCTCAGATGCCTGAACAAGCACCTGTTCATTCCCAAATTCAAGATGGTCACCCTGTCAGTGGTGATTCCCTCCTTACAACAGGAAGACTGGCTATCTTCTGTAGACCTGAGGGATGCTTATTTCCACATTCCAATCAGGCCCTCTCACAGAAGATATAGACTGCCCTCTGGCCATTACCCCTTTGCAGCTCTGCTGTTCGGCTTTTCTTTAGCTCTGAGAGTTTTCACAAAGTGCCTGGCAGTGATGGCAGCCTATCTCAGAAGACAGGAGGTATCTGTCTTCCCCTATCTGGATGACTGGCTTATAGTGGACAAGTCTCCCCGTAAGCAGTAATACCCGACAGGGTGGGCAATGTTGAGGAATACCAGACCACCCAGGGGCGTAATGAGGCATGATGCCACAGGTGGAGGGCCTTATAGCCCCTGGAAGGTCCAGTATTCCTCAATACTGCCCACCCTGTAGGGTATTATTGCACTTAGAAAATGGGCCATGTGTGTAATTTTTATAGGATTAGAAAAAAAATAAAGTAATTCTCTTAAAAAAAATTATATTTTCTATCTCTTTTGGTGAAGTAGTACCTGTTAGCTGGCAACAGAGTTCCTTTGCTAGCCGTCTCTAGGGGGAGCTGTGATGTATGACTGCAGTGGTGACTAACTGCCATGTTTTTTTTCTGTTTGTTTAGTTTCTCGGTCCTCCATGCCTGCTCTGAGGACTGGGATTGAATCGGTCTGTTTCCTGTAATTTTTTTGTTTTGTTTTCCCAGTCCTCACTGCCTGTTGGTGGGGATCTTAAGTCACTGCTATTTTTTCTTCTTAATTTTCTTGATCCTTGCTGCCTGCTCTGAGGACCGGGACTTGAGAGCTGGAGGGTGGTACACTGTAACTGCCAAACTGGTGGATCCACAAAAGAGAAGAGACCAGCCAGCAGAAACATGAGGTATTTGTAAACTGCTAGGCTATTGAGGAGCAGGGATGCAAAATGTTACCTTTCACTCCCTACCCTTTCTGTTGGTCCATTTCCAAAGGAGCTAGCTGTTTGCTATCAGTTCTCTCTCTCTCTCTCTCTCTCTCTCTCTCTCTCTCCCTCCCCAGAGTTGCTATCAGTCTTTCTTTTCTTTTTGCCACTGCTTAGATTGTGATTCCTTCCCAGAAGGACAATAAGTTCATAAAGGAGTTGCTACTGCCTGTTTTCCAGTGTAGCAGACCTAGCGTTGTAGAGGGAGGGTGCAGCTGCAAGGCATGGACAAGACTTTTCTTCTGTTGGGGACTGTGAAAGGGGACCTGTCCTTACCTAAAAAAAGTGTTGTTTCTGCCCCTTCCCTCACACACTTCTGTGAGTTTCCACTAGGTGCTCATTGCAGCTTGACTATCAACGCTGCTGTAGAATGGTTTGACAGCTACAGACGCATGCTGCTCTTTTAAAAATCCTGCTCTGCCGACCGTGGGTGTCGTGAAGCTGATCAGACTGACGGCTTCCTTTTTCATTCTTTCATGTTTTTTTTTTTTAAATGTGTGGCTGAGAGAGAGAGAGAGGTTTTTCTTTTTTTGGGGTGGGGAGTTGACTAGCTACCAACTTGCTAGCTAAGTGAGAGAAGAAAATGGCGGCTGGTCAATTTTGAAAATTCAGGGTGCCCAGTGATGTGCTGAGTAATGGGGCGCTCCAAACTGGCACTTGTTCTTTGGTGGGCATCTATTGAAAAATAAATGCATGCCTGGCATGGCCTTTCAGCCAATCAGCATGCATTATTTTTCAAACCCATTTTCTAAAAAAGGTTAGAGACTCTCTGTCTCACACAGGGCACTCTGACATTCCTGGGCTTCCTCATCAGTGCAGAGAAGTCCGACTTAGAGCTTGCCCAGCTACTGGAGTTCATTGGAGCTGAACTGGACACTCAGCTAGGCAAAGTTGTGCTCCCACTAGACAGAATGCAAAACCTCCATACCCTGGCACACTCATTTGTCCAAGGCCAGCCAGACACATCCTCAGGATCCTAGGGTACATGGACTCTACTACAGCTGTAGTTCCAGGTTTCAGATGAGGGACATTCAGTACCATCTGAGGGCTCATTGGTCTCAAAAGAGAGACTCACTGTCAAAGCTCATTTCAGTCACAAGGACCCTACTGCAAGCCCTGGACTGGTGGAAGGGACAAGGAAGACCTCTGTGAGAAAATCTCTTTTCAGCAAAAGAAACCCACCAGGGTGCTCACTATTGATGCGTCCCTCCTAGGTTGGGGCGCACACCTGGCAGACCGGTCCATAAGTGGGGTGTGGTCTCCAAGAGAGTCCAGGTGCCACATAAACCTCCTCAAGCTCAGAGCTGTTTACGTGGCAATCAAAGCCTTTGCCCCTTATATAAAAGGTCAATCAGTCCAAATCACGACAGACAAACACCACTGCCATGTTTTGCATAAATAAGCAGGGGGCCACAAGATCCACAAAGCTCTGCACAGAGGCCATGAAGATTTGGTCTCTGGTCTACTCCCTGGACATGGAGCTATCTGCCATTCACCTGCCAGGTAAGGACAACATGCTGGTAGATTCCCTGAGTCATATCAGTCGGGACCACCACGAGTGGACCTTAAACAAGTACTTGCCACAGTTTTCAGGAGGTGGGGCACTCCAGACATCTCTTCGCCTCCAACCTCAATTATCAGATTTCCCTGTTCTGCTGCAGGCCTCCAGCTCTAGGCTCAGTGCCACTGGATGTTTTGTCTGTGGATTGGACAGGAAGGTTGCTGTATGCTTTCCCTCCATTTCCTCAGATTCTCAGAGTCCTACTCAAACTCAGAAGTCAGACAGCAACAATGATTCTGGTGGCTCCAGACTGGGCAAGGTAGCCATGGTACATGCTGCTCTTTGCCCTCTCTGCCAAATGGCCCATTTGACTGCCCTCGACCCACAGTCTCCTGACCCTGCCTCAGATGGGGGTACCATACCCCAGTGTAGAGTCCCTTCACCTCAGAGCTTAGTATTTGAGGTGCTAGAGTTCCAGGACTCTCAGTATTTAGAACAATGGTCTGAAAATTCTTAGACTAACCAAAAAAACAAGTACCAAAAAGACTTACACTTCTAAATGGAAGAGATTTTCTTTCTGGTGTAGAGACAGGCACATTGACCCACTGCAAGCTAGCCTGTCTTCTATTCTAGACTATTTGGTATGCTTACAAGCATTGGGCCTTAGAGCTTTATCCCTGAAAGTTCATTTGGCAGCCATTTCAACTTACCTCTCTGCTAGTGAGGAGAAAGCTGTCATTTCTCATATCATCTTCAAGAAATTCTTTAACGGCCTGCTGCACCTTCAAGCACCACTTAGGGAACCTACCCCACCAGGACTTGAACCTGTGGATGGAGTATGGCCACTGCAGACTTGAAGTATGTCACTTAGAAAACTGTTTTCCTAGTGGCAATCACTTAGGCCAGAAAAATTTCAGAGCTGCAAGCTCTCTGCACTGAACCTAACTATATTATCTCCCATAAGGATAAGGTAGTTCTCTGAACCAACAGGAAATTTCTTCCCAAAGTGGTGTCTGAATTTCACCTGAATCAATCCATAACACTTACTGTCTTTTTCACAGACAAATCCACTTCAAAGGAGCACAGGCTCCACAGACTGGTTAAGTCAGCATTAGTCAAGCATACTGAGGGATTCTTGGGGTGAGAAGAAATTACTTACCCTAGTAATATTGTTTCTTCCAGGGGATCCCTCAGTATGCTGACCACCCACCCGTTCTCCCTTCACATAACCTGGCCGAGAATAGTTCTGCAGTCCATGCCTTTGGCCAAATTTATTACTGTAGAACTTTAGCATGTGTAATGTTTCACAGTTCTTTTTTTTTTGTTTTATCTCTTTATACTCCCTCCTTGCCCCCGATGTCCCCCTCCTTCCGACTGCACAATCCCCCGACGCCTCCATCGGGATCTGCCCCTAGAGTGCTCTTACCTCTCCTTTCTCCTCCATAGCACAGCGGGGTCTGTCCTTAGGTGGGCTCGAGATGGGGCAGTCTTCATCTAGGGACACCGAGGACTGCCATTTTCCGCTGTTCTCCCACTTCCCCCCCTGGGACGCCGGCACACAAGGACGTACGTCCTAGAGGGACGACGTGCTGACGCACACCTCCCTCAAGCACCTAACAACGTCCCCACTCCCCGGACTTCTGGTTACGGAGCCACAACCCCCCCGAGCGCCGGTGCTCCCACCGACATTCTTGGGGTTGGAAATCCCCACTGAGGGAGGAGAGCATCCGTTGGAGACGCTCAATCCTCCTTTCCTGCCGACCCCCTCGACCACCCAGCTGCTCCCCATCTCGGGGTCGCGCGTGGCGTGAGGTGTGGGCGCCCAGCGCCAACTCCTCAGCGCCACCGGGCCGGGTATTTCACAGTTTTCAATGGTGCACATAGTTCGCCTTGAGGCAAAGTCTCTTTTTCCGTGTTATTTTTCTTTTTTGCTAGGATAGTTTTGAGATTTGGGGACTTTTGCCCCTCAAGCTTCGAAATGAATCGGACTGACTGACTTACAGCTCCAGCTACAGGCAGCACTCTCTTACTGCAATTTGATAGGCTAATTCTTGGGCATCATTAACATAAACTCCACCTCTGGGGCAGCTGAACCCAGCTAGCATAACTGCCTTGGTCAAGCATACTGAGGGATTCCCTGGAAGAAACAATATTACTATGGTAAGTAATTTTTTCTTACCAATATGTGGAGGTTGGCCAACCCATCCACCAAAGACTACACCTGTTTCACTGTAGTGCACCACACCTTCAGCAGTATTGATTTCTAGCTAACCAATATTCTCACTACTCCTCTTGCATTGGCAATCGTAGTACATCCCATAGTTTCTCCTGCCATGCCCCGACCTCTATGCAGGTCACATGGAGCCCCCCCCTCCAAATCTCCAAGATCTTCCTCTTGGCATCTAGATCCTCTCAATTTATGAGATCCTGCATTTGCACCTTGTATCTGCCAGGAGATCCAAAAATATTTAGACCACAATGACAATACATTCAATGACAAATTCCTATGGGACTCCTTGAAAGCCTGACTGAAAGGCTGGATAATTGGCTTTGTGGTACATGGACGTCAGTTCAGGAAACAAGAGGCTAAGGATTTAGAGTCCAAACTCCAGACCTTAGAGTGGAGACATAAAGCTAATCCCCTGGCTGATCCTTGCACGATGCTGGATGTTAGTTCCAAGCTCAATACACACTACACCAGGAAAGCTGAATAAGCCATTTTCAGGACCCACCATACTGTACATATTGGGAAAGAGGGGGGAGAGCCAGCAAGATCCTTTCTTACAGATTCCACAAGCTCAGAGCTGAAAGGCACATAAGCTTGAGGACTGTCATAGCCAGATCCATACAGCCAAGAAGGACATCTTCGACATTAGGAGAGACTTCTATTCCTCGCTATACTCATCCACTTCTCCCCTCTCATTGTTCACGCGCATCCCAGTTCCTCACTTCCAGTAACTTTCCCCACATAACTCACTCCTAAGCTCAGGACTTGGTTTGACCCCTAACATTAGAAGTCCAACGTGTTATCGTGAATCTGAATAAAAATAAGGCTCCCAGTAATGGTGGGTTCCTCTGACTTCTATCAGTCTCCTCAGGATGTTCTCTCCCCTCTTCTCCTGCATGTGTTTAACAGTACACTGTCCCATTCTCTTTCACCTCCCACTCTATGGGAGGCGGTCATCACTATTCTC
Source organism: Neoceratodus forsteri (assembly GCA_016271365.2). NCBI lineage: Eukaryota > Metazoa > Chordata > Ceratodontiformes > Ceratodontidae > Neoceratodus > Neoceratodus forsteri. The sequence goes on along the minus strand of CM028129.1, from coordinate 412,754,904 downwards.
CTAAAAAATGTAAGGACCCTCTAAGCTCCAGAAGCTAAAGGCCCATTTCCCTGATCAACACTGATGTCAAGTTATTGGCTAAGGTACTTGCGTACTTCCTTTTTTTTTTTTTTTTTATGTTTAGTACACTTTTTTACTGCATGCCTTGAGCATCGTATGTCTGCCCTGGTCACGGACCCCTGCACTCCCACCTCAGACTGTGCCTGCGCTTTCCCAGGCACCCCTGGCTTCCCCCCTCAGAGGGTGGGGCTGCAGCACCGTCTCCCCACCAGTGCCGCAGAACTAGTATCTGGTCAGGAGAGCTGGCTTCAGAGGCTAACTGAAGCCCGGGGGCAGAGCTTCATGGAGATGGCCAGGCACACACAATTTTGTCCCCTGTAGGCAGGGGCGGGGATGTGCAATGACAGCCAGCGTCTGCCCTGCCCCTGAGTTTGGAAGGCATCAGTGTTGTGGGATGAACCCAGACTCTGCTGGGTGTCGCTGTGGCACCAAACACGATGCCCCCCAGGAGGAAGCAGTCCGGGGACACTCAATCCTTCCCCGGCCGACCCTCCAGCGGCCGGGTCCAGTTCCCCAAACCCGGTCGCTGGCGTTGCAGTGGGAATCCAACCGCTGCACCTGGATGGCCATGCATTTCTTTTTTAACTAGGAGAGATGCACTAAATGGAAGCTTGTTTACAGGTGTGACCTGGGAGCAGATGGAAGTTAAGTGACTGGCTGAGGGTCACACAGTATGCTAGTGGGGGCTGTCTTGGAATCCTGGCCAAAAACCGTACTGCTTACACTTACCCATCCCTCCCAAACCAGCTTAATTCAGGGCAGACTCGGCTCTGACTGTCTCAGAACCTTCTTTAGCCTAAGAGGCACAACAAGTATTTTTACCCATCAGCTGCCATGACTATAGATTTCAAAAAATCTTTGACTCAGTAGAATGGGAGTATCTCTTGGCTGTTCTTCAATACATAGGGGTGGGCCCCAACCTCCTAAATAGCATTTAAACCCTATTTTCTAATCCAGTAACTAAGGTCCAATATGAATGCCCCCATCTCCCCTACTATTCCTCCTGGCTATTGAGCCACTTACAGTTGTGCTCCACGCTCACCCAGATACTAAGGGCCTCGTTATTCAGGATGCTAAATATGTTTCTCTTTTCTATGCTGATGACCTCATAATTCTTCTGTCAGGTGAACTAGGGGGGCTGCAATGGCGGGGCAGAGATACAGAGAAACATAGAGTGGAGGCCATCAGGGCTGGATTTTGTGGGGTTGAGGGCCTTATGTGCCTTGTAAACTTCATGGGAGGAGATTAGGGTGAAGGAGAAACCAGGCCTGGCAGTGGTAGGTGGGAAATCCGGGGTGGGCGGAGGGGGTGGTCAGGAGGTTGCAGTTGATAAAGGAATTTGTTGAATGCCTCGGCAGTTGCAGCTGGGTGAGAGACTGACGTACCCTCACAGTTTAGAATTTTGGGGGGGGGGGTGTCAATGAGATTGCGGAGAGCTTGCCAGAAGTTGGCCAGGGAGACTGATCTAGTTTGAAGCTGAGTCTTAAAGTAGGCCAGATTTAGCCTTTCTGATGGCTTTTGTACAGGTGTTTCTGAGGGACCTGTAGAACTGGAAGTCCGAGGGGAAGAGGGAAACCTTGAATTTTGCCCAGCTTTTATCGCGCGATTTACAGAGGGAAAGCAGTATCTGAGTAATCCAAGGGAGGTGAAGATGTTTTACTCTTGCCCTTTTTAAGGGGGCATGAATGTCCCAGACATGAGTAATGGTGTCAGTGAACAGTTGGAGAGCTGAGTCCACATTTAGGGCTGAGTACACAGGTGCTCAGTCTGTATATAACAAATCATGTAGGAGGGAGTTTGTGTCTAGATGGCGAGAGGGGCAGTACCAAATATATTGAGGTACTGACTTAGGGGTTGAAGCTTCACTTACACAGAAGGTGATATAGTGGTTGCTAAGGGAAGGGAGTACTCCAGTGTCAGAGATAGTGGGGGTGGGAAGTAAGCACCAGTCCAGTAGGAAGTGCTCGGAGGATTTGAGGTTCAAACGAGTAGGCTCAGAGACCATCTGGGAGGTTTAGAGAGAGATTCAATTTTAAGAATAGAGGAGGAGGGGGAGAGCAAGTCTTGATTAAAATCACCAAGCAAGATGAGCTCACCTTTCCTTGAGTGAGAGGAGATTGTGGAGATGCACTTGATCACAGTATTGTGGGGTGCTTTTGGGGGGGGGTAATAAAGTACTGTAATGTAGATTGGGAGGGTAGAGGGAAGGCAGAGAAGGTCAGTGAGGAATTCATAGGAGGAGGGTTTAGTGTCACTTAGGAAGATAGAGCAGGAGAGGGAGTTTTTTGTGTAGATGGCCACTCCACCACCACGCTAACCGCAGTCCTGACAGAAAAGGTTGTAGTTAGGGATTCTGGAGGAGAGCCGAGTCTTTGATGACTAGTACATCAGGGGAGTGTTGAGTGACCCAGACTTTTAGGTCATCTGTTTTGAGAAGGATGCTCCTGGCATTTATGTGGAAAATGCATAGGCCCTTTGGCTGCACAGAAGGTGTCTGAGTTAGTGGGAGGGTCTGGGGTTAAGTTTGACATCCCCGCAGAGGTGGAGATGGTAGAGGGAAAACTGGAGGGGGGTATGTAGACCTTCTGGGGGTGTGTTGGCATAAGGGAGAAGAGGCAGATAAGTAGAGGAGGGCCTCAAGATTTAGAGAAGAGGAGGATAGCAGGCTAGAGTGGGTAGGCAAAAGAAGTGGAAAGAGAGGAGGAGGGGCAGTTGGGAGGTACAGCGAGAGTGGGATGGGGAAGGGGGCTAAGCGAGGGTAAGGTGGAGAGAAGGGTATTGGATGGGCTGGGGAAGAGAAGTGAGGGGGTAGTGGGGGTGGTATAAGAGAAGAGGGAGGAGCTCCAGGGAGTAGAACATGGTGGGAGCAGAAAGGAGAGGGAAGTTAAGAAGTGGGGAGAGAGATGGAGAGGGATGTGAGAGGAGACAGCAGAGAGTAATTAGTAAGGAAGTAGACATAACTGCAAGGGGGGAGGAGAGAGGGGTCAGTATTGAGGGGGGCCAGAGTTATTAGGCTGAGAGATCTTATGGCTGCTGGAGACATCAGAGCTCAGCTCCATCAACTAAAAATATTACATCCTTAGCACAGAGCACCACAGTGTCTGTACCAGAAGGGTCTTTCCCACACGGACACTTACTGGAAATGTTCAGGGTCCTCAGGGTTTCTTTCCCATATCTTATGGGAGTACCCCGCTAGTCATCCCTTTTGGGACAAAATCCTTATATACTGCAAGAAAGTGCTCCCTCACGCTTCTCCGTTAAATGCCCATTTGTCATTTTGGGTCTCACTCCTCCTCCTCAAGTGCTGGAAATCCTGGCAACAATTCACTGGGATATAGTGGCTAGGATTGCAGCAAAACACCTTCTTCTCTGTAGGTGGGGATCAACAGACATTACCTCATTCAACAAATGGTTGCAATCTGTTATCCAGCTGGCTTCTTTGGAGCGTCCATCCTATCTAGCTCTTAATAAATTACCTATATATGACAAGATCTGGGCACCCATTTTTAAGATTATGACAAATGTCTGCTAGATTAACTTGGTGTACTTGTTCCATTTTATCTTAATTCACAGTGTGGTTATGTGATATAATTACAATTTAGCTGTACTATACTCTGTTTTGTGATGCACCATGATATATTGTTTTCAGTGTGATGTGACATGTATTTTTGGGTTCTGTTTGTTATGTATATTTATAATGAAATGTAACTCCTAGATGGCGCTATCCCAGGGGCTACTACCCCTGCCTGATTTGCCACTAACAGGTTGAGGGGCCTGGATCCGATGGCGGGTGCCTCCACCCAGAGGTCAGGGTTTGCAATAGTTAAATTAACTTGGTCACAGCCCTCTGGGACACTGCAACCCCCCTTTCTTCCCACTAGTGGCCCACACAGTATATCAGAATTACCTTCACAGTATACACTTACCCCCAGGACTGGTTCAGGCACTGGGACCCCCTGTAAAATAAGAAGATACAGTGCAACAACCACAGTACAATACTTTTAACATAGACAAATACCTCAGGCAGTATAACTTTGCTGAAACAAGCAGCTCTGATTTATTTAGGGTATAATAACAGGACAGGGAAATCAGGTTAATTGCTTATCACTTTACTCATCACTTGGCTCTGTGCAGGCCTATCCCTACCAGTTGCTGTCCCTGGGTACCCAAGCCCTAGTGGCTAGTCCAAACCGTGGCAGCTGGTAGGGCCTTTCACACAGAGAAAAGAAAATTAGTTAAACAGTCAGCAGTACAGTAATTCCATTTGGATTCAATGTGGCAATTCAACAGGGAGCGACCCTGAATTAGTACTCACAACCTCCAAACAAGATAGGGTCCTTCAACGTCAGCAGGGCTACTCTTGAGCTCCACGAGACTCCTCAAACATTTATATGACAAACTGCAACAGGCAAAAGTCCTTTAATGGCAGCAGGATTCACTTGAGCTACACAAGCCTCCTCACACATTTATATGGTAAACAGTCACAGGCAAAAGTCCTTTAATGGCAGCAGGATTCACTTGAGCTACATAAGCCTCCTCACACATTTATATGGTAAAAGAAAGTACTATACCAGGCAGGCTGCTTCTCTATCCCGATCGCAATTACTGCACAATACCTGGGAGAACACACAGCAGATTCAGTTCCTGACAGACCGAGCGCAATTCAGCAATTTCTCCAGTCTTCTACTGGGTGAGCCTGGTTTCTACTCTTCAGATACCCTTTGATTCTCTTCTGCAGGACGGATTCAGTCCTAACAAGCAGTTACACAAGCTGCAGACCGGAACTCGGGCCTTACACACGCTTTCCACTAAACGGCACACTGAAAAAGCACAGGGCTCCTTCCTCTTCACTGCCAGAGTTCAACTGAAACTCCAGTAGACAAAACCGGGCACTTCCTTTGAGTTCCTCCAGTTCTTGGCTGGATTGGCTGTCACTCACAATAGGCTGCCCTGTTGGTCCAAAAAGCGCCAAGTCCAAACTACATCTCCCAGAGTCACTGCCCATACAATCCCTCTTGTGGCTGGCTCCAGATTACGAGTCCAAGTTCTGATTCGCCCAAGGCACCATTTTGAGCTACCTTAACCCACACTGATTGGTCCAGTTCAGCAGTTCAAAACTAGAATGGGAAACTAGACAAACACAGTTCTGACTGCAAAGAAAGCAGGTTAGACAAACTGTATTTTCATTATTACTCTAAATAATTTCTGGCAAACGGTTACATCTTTCAGATAGGTTCCCTTTGCACTCCTAGTGACTGCAAAAATGGAGTGAATTGGCAGCAGCTCGAGTGGTACTCAAGCAGAGAAACACACAGTCCCCCCCATACAAACTAATTATGTCTGCAAGCAGACAGCTCTTAAAGAGACAGTACCAGAGGCTCTAAAAACACTCACAGATAAATGGCTTAAACGCCAAACACCATTCAGGCTTGGAGCATTCAAGCAAGCTCCTGGAAGTCTTTTGGGAACCCCCATTTGCAGGGGTGTTACAGAAATATTGTAATAAAAAGTTTAACATTAAAAATAAATTATCTTGCCTGGTCCTGGGTGTCCGATCTTGAGAGATGCACTAGGGGAATCTACATGGGGTAAAGGAAACGTGGCAGGACATTCATTTTTTTAGGTCAGTTCTTCCCTTCCTTGCGAGCAAAAGGGTCTGCCTTCATTCTCAATCAGATTCTATCCCTTTGAGAAGTGGGGAGTAATTATGTTTACAAAGATCCACAAACCTAATTCCCACAAAAGACTCGTAGGTTCACAATAAAGTCCCCAGCAATCTGGTATGAGTGACATGACATGTATTGCAGTAGTTAACTTCCACCCAGCTGGAGCAGCTCTGACTTTTAAGTGTTAATGTTGTATCCAGAAAATTTGAACAAACTGGGACAGGGTTTCAGAAATTGCTGGGAGCATGGTCTCAGGGTTCATAAGGAACATTAGTATGTTGTCCAAATATAGCATAGCCTTGCGTTAATCTCCAGACCTCATGGGGCCCCTCGATTTTGTGACTCATTTAATACAAATTGCTGAGGACTCAATGGCTAAGGTAAAGAAAAGGGGATTAGAAGAGAGCTGTTCAGCCTTGCACTAGGCTAACGATGGAACTTCAGGGACCTGACTGTGTCAGTTGAAACCGCTGTGTCTAGGGTTTCATGTAGAAACATAACAAGGTTAACAAAGTTATCTCCTAGGCCAAACTGGTGCAGTACATTGAAAAGGTAATGCCATTTAATCCTATCAAAGGCCTTCTTAGCATCCTGGATGCCGAGAATTGCACTGCACCACATTAATCAGGCTTCTTATATTGTAACACTGTGTCTTGTTTTGCACTTCTTGATTGAACTTACCCATGTCAAATTGTGTAATACTTCAGAAGAAATATTTCTAATGTTTATACTTGACGCTGTCTCTGTACATTCTGGTTTAACTTATGTCTTATTTCACTTTGTTATGCTCTGGTTCAGAGAGTTGTGATGGTATCAATGGTTTGTTGTAATTATTGTCACTTGTATGATAAAACCTCAATATAAAGTAAACTAAAAAAAAAAATACATCAATAGAAAAGTTTCAGTACTCCCTCTAGTAAAATCAAAATTAACAGCCAACCTTACAAAGTCAGTTCAGTGCGGATTGTGTAAGGCAGAACGATATGCAACATCCTACCTTAGCGAAGGTCTTTGCATCCATCCATCTATCCACATTAAGGAGAGCAATACATCTTGTCCTTGCCTTTGTAAGAGACAACAAATATCATGGCTGCACTGTACGTAAAAGCAATCATCTTGCTGCCTTAACCTTTGTGAATTCTTCCTGAAATTGGGGGACTAGAATGTTCCAGAATCCCTTATGAAGTTAATAGGAGTAAAAGTCAGGGCTGTATGCTTTACCAGCTTTTGGAGAGCATGTAGCAAGACACCTCCTGAGTCAGTACAGGAGCCCCAAGAGATTGTGCCTTTGGTCTGATAGTTTGGGGATTTGAATCAAATTGAGGAAACTGCTTGACTTTCAGTATTTTGGAACTCGGATCTATATAGCTTGCAGTAGATGTTCAGAAAGTTATTGATCGTCTGTGCAGGTATCTCAGTCATTTGGTCACTCGGTAGGAACTTCACCATCAGTGAAGCAAGATTTTCAGCAGTACAACTGGAGCTGCCCACAATGTCGACGTGTGATCAATCCTATAAAGGTGTGTGCGGTCCTGTGCCCTCCTCAGTTCTTTCCTGCCGTCGACTTGTTCACATGGGTCTCTGCGGAAGCTCCAACCGCAGTTTCGTACCATTTTTGCATATGGCTTTTTCTTACTTATTACTTTTAGAATCTCTTTTTTATAAGAGATTAATTTATTTTGTTTCTTTCGAGAGTTAATCCTTCGACCTCTCTCTTTCGTCGCTGCCACTGCGCAAAGAAGATTGCCTCCACAGACGAAAACTCTCTCTGTGTCTGCTGTCTTGGGGCTGACCACAGAGTCTCTTACTGTGAGCTCTGCCAGAAGTTTAATCAAACAACCCGCAGGTGATGAAAGGCTTTAAAAAAATTTCCTGATTGAGCAACAGGTAGCCAGTTCCAGGCAGGGGTCCTCCAGAGTCCCAGTCCTTCAATCACTGGCAAGGTAGTCAAGCTCCCAGGCCTCTGAGGCCTGAGACAAGTCCTCGGGGAAAAGTCATAAAAAGGACCAAGATCAGACTGCTCCCCCCAGTGGCAGACTTGTTCCCCGATGGCCTCTCCTCCTTTGTCCAGGGGTTCCTCATTGGCTGCAGCTGCACCAATGCACAAAGTTGCTGTCCAGGTTTCTGTGCACTCCAGACCCATACTGACAGTGCATCCACCTGATTCTCAGGGCGGCCAGTCGTCGACCTCCAGGTTGTTGGCCCCTACTCTGTCGACAATGGACACATTGTTGACAGTCCTCCCATTGAGGCCTGGCCACTCTTCTACCTGGGCTACAGGCTCTTCAGGTTCAAAAGGCCCATCCAGCAGGTCATTGATCCCTGCATCATCGATTCCTCTCTTTGTCGATGCAGCCTTCAGTGGTCGTCGATCTGAACAAAATTTTAACCAAGTTTACCTTGGTGATTGTTCACCAGCTGGGCACATATAGGCCCACATCACCGGCGCCATCGGTGGCAGCTTCGTCATCAACTCCTCATCAGCCACAGGAAGCTCTCTGCAAGCCACTGTCTGTGTCTCCGGTGTTGGAGCTAGACTTAGAAGAGGGCAATGTCAAGGAGGAGTACCACCCTGACCTCATTCTTCCTGTTGAGTAACAGGAGAAGGTCTTTACCTCAGACAGGTGCACAGCCTCCTCTGTTAGTGAGGATTCTGTTAAGTACACTCCTAGGTCTCCTCCTCCTGAGGACTCCACGTTATATGTGATGAAACATTTGTCCTCAGTCATTGGTTTACATACTGAGGAGGAAGATGTCACCAGAATGGATCTGGTGAACTTTTTGGAGATCCCAGAGTCTTCCCCCAAAATCATTTCTCCTATTTTGCCTACCTTAAGGAATCCTGCTACTGCAGCCTGGCACAGGCCAGACATGGTGCCAGATATGCCCCACAGGGCGGATAAGCTTTACCATGCCCCCCTAGGGTTTCCCTGCTATGCAGCCCAGTCTGAAACTGATTCAGTGGTCATTAAGGCAGCTCATGACAGATCTAAGGTGCCTAAGCACCTTAGCTCTTTTCCCCCTGACAAGGATTCTCATAGAATTGACATTTGGGGCAAAAGGGCTTATGCCTCCTCTAACCTTGGGCTGAGGATTGCCAATTACCTGTCTCATGTGGTGAAATACCAGAACTCCAACTGGAAGAAGGCCAAAGCTACTGCTCGGGCCCTACCAGATGGCACACAGAAGCAGGAGGTTCTCAAGTGTTTGCAGACTGCTGAGGATGTTAGCAAGCACCTCCTCAGGGCCCGCTATGATATCTCGGTCACTGTTGTCAGGGCTGCTGCCACTGGCATCTGCTTACATAGGCACTCCTAGCTGAGGGTCTCTAGCTTTGCTGCTGATGTTTATCAGAATGTGTTTAATGTCGCTTGCAGCAGCACTAAGTTCTTTGGGCCTGATGTCCAAGACATCATTAGTGATTTGTAGGCATCCGGCAGGGCTATAAAATCTGTCTACTCCCTCTACCATATGCAGCCTGAGGGTAGACGGTGCCCTCCTTTTTGCAAGGCGTCCAATAGACCCGGTGCAGCCTCTTGGCCTCAAGGCAAACTAAGAGCCTCCACTGCCTTGCCCACCCCCTCCAATTCAGGAGCTGTGACCAAGTGTCCAAGAAGTGATGGATCAGCCCCTGCGACTTGATCATCCTCTGCTTGACTCCTTGCCAGACTCCCCACCTTCTGGTCCCTGACCAAGAGGTGGTGGTCGGAGGTCTGTTCTCCCTCCATCTTAATCAATGGAGAACCATAACTTTGGATGCCTGGACTCTGCAAATCATAGAAAGAGGTCACTGGAGCTCCTCGAGCAGTCTCCAGAAACCCCTCCCCAGCCCCCAGTTACCCCCAAACTCACTTGTCTGTTTTCTGGGAGGAGGTTCAGTTCCTTCTATACAAATAGTCTTATCGAGTCAGTACCCAGGCACCAGAACAACAAGGAGTTCTACTTCAGGTTTTGCCTGAGCTTGAAGGACCTAAGTCTGTAAATATAGTACCAAAAGATCTGGATGGTAACTTTGCCTGGCCTGTTGCCACTTCTCGAGACAGGCAGCTGGCTTTGTTCACTGGATATGCAGGATGCCTATTTGCACATCTTGTCTTTCCTCCTCACAGGAGGTTTCTCCATTTTCTGTTTCAGGGTGAGCATTACCAGTTCAAGGTGCTGCCCTTTGGCTTGTTCTCTGTGCCACGAGTATTTACCAAGTGCTTAGCAGCAGTAGCTGCAGCACTCAGAAGGGAAGGACTGTACATTTCCCTTACCTGGATGATTGGCTTCTAAAGACCCCATCCAGGGAGCAGCTCCTGCGGACTCTGAAGAGAACTCTCCTGCTTTTCCTCTCCCTGGGCATTACTGTCAACCTGATTCTCTGTCCTGGTACCATCCCAAAGGCTGCAATACATAGGGGCGGTTCTAGACTCAGTACAGAGAAAGGCCTTCCTGCCTCAGAACATCCTTGATGCCTTATAGCCTAGGCTCAGTAGGTGGCCCGGAGCAATTTTTTTCCTGCCAGGGTGTACCTGAGACTGTTGGGTCTAATGGCAGCTGCCATACCCACTGTTCCACTGGCCAGGCTCCATATGCTCCTTCTCCAGTGGACTCACCAAGCGCCATGGAACCAATGCATGGATGACTTGGATCAGTTGGTGCTGGTCTCCTCTCCAGTCTGCAAAGTGTTTGAACTTGCTGCAAGGGGTTCCATTCCAGATGTCATCTTCTCAGCAGATCCTCACCACAGATGCTTCCAGTTCGGGCTGGGGAACTCATCTGGGTCCTTTTCAAACCTAGGGCTCCAGGTCTCCAGTCAAAACCTCTCTGCATATCAATGTCCTGGCGATGCGGACAGTGCTGTGTCCCTTGCAGGACTTTCAGAATCACCTAATCCAGGGTCAGCTTCTGCCTGGTGCAGTCAGACAACCTCAGTGTAGCATACTAAATCAACAAGTGGAGGAGATACTCGTTTATACCTCCTATGAAGGGAGGCCATGAGAGTGTGGTATTGGGCATTAGATCATGGCCCGACACTCTTGTCGGGCCATGTCCCAGGCATGCTAAATGCTTTGGCGGACAGCCTCGGTCAGACTCAGTCTCCAGCATACACAAGTGGGAGCTTCACTCGTTCATTGCAGAAGAGTTGTTCGATAGATGGGGTCATCCAGAGTTGGACCTTTTTTGCATCCCCACTCAACCCAAAACTGCCCAATGTTTGCTTGCTCAATCCAGGGCCTAAAGGTTTCTGTCAAGATGCGTTGTCCTTCTCGTGGAGTGGGAAGTTTCTTAACGCATTCCCTCTGTAACCTCCCTCCAAAGGGGGGTTCCCGAAAATTCTTCCTTGAGGTTGCCAAAATGCTCACTGCCAGGCTGGTGTCCTGTGTTTTAGCAGTTTAAATGTGATTGCCAGAGAGTGTCTGTATAGCCTCTGTGTACTGTCTCTTTAAGAGCCGCCTGGATTACAGTCATAAGTAATCTGAGAAGGAGCTCTGTTGAAAGATGCAACTATTTGCTGAAAATCATTTAAAGTGATAATGATAATATAGTCTGTCTAACCTGCCTTCTTTGCAGCAGGGATTGTTTTATCTCCACTATCTTGGCCCGGGACTACCGAATTGGACCAATCAGTACTGATGGGACCACCTAAAATGGAGCCGAACTACAGGAGCTGTCTGGAGTCAGAATCTGTATAGTTTTGGGCTTTTGGCACCTTTTTGCACCTGAAGGGGGAGCTCCTGTTGTGACTGATAGATGAATCAGCCAACTGAACCTTTTGGATCTTGGGGAAGTTCCCAGGCTTGCAGGCAGTTGAGTCGGATCTAAGTTGGGAGCTGAAGAAGCAACAGCTAGAGACAGTCTCTGTGTAAAGGCCTGAGTTTGGGCCTACATGCCTGCCTGCTGCCCCTGAGAGGGAGAAGAGAATCAGTTCGGACTGAATCTGAGTTTGTGAGAATGAAGTAAGCCACTGAGTTGTTACCAGGATCAACCTGAAGAAAATCGAAGATTTGCTGAATGCATCGGCCTGTCAGGATTTCCAGCTACCTCTAAACTCCCGGTGCATGCAGAGACTTTGCAATTGTGACAGGAGTGGTTTGCCTGGTATAGTAGAATCCCTTACATGTAAATGTGCTGTGTGTTTATAGTGGGTCGTGATTTGGTTCCCCACTGTGTGAATTGTGTTCTGCTTGCTGGAAGCTGTATCCAGCTCGACCGGACTGAATCCTTGTTCATCTCCATACGGCCTGGGCCTTGCAACACTGGCCCTGCCAGACTGCCCCACTGCACAGAGAAAGCCATCGACGAGAGACCTGCCCGGGAATCAGCCCCTTGCTCCACGCTTGGACAGGAACATTGCCTCAGTGAATTGTGTGGGCCCTGCTTCTCCTGGCACTCTAGATCAACCACCTGCAGTCTCAATTTTTGTCCAGCCTGTGTCCAGTCTTGCGTATCGTGAGTAACCATCAGGGTAGCTCCCTGCAACAACAGCTTAATCTAAGTGCATCATCTGATTGTTTTGTTGTTTCTTTTCTTTCATGAACTGAGCCCTCTGGCTCTGGATTACAGTTAGTGTGTATGGTGCATGTTGTTTTCTTCCATCACAGGGTCCCCAACCAGCTCCGGACGGCCTACCTCAGGCAACGATCCTGTCTAGCCCACCTCTCCTTCACCTGGGTACCCAGAGTGTGTGACTGTTTATGGACCCTGAAGTGCATGCATAACTGTTTGATTGATAGAGCCTTTAAGCAAATTAACCTGATTACGTCCCTCCCTTGTTGAAGTCCCTTAATTAAATCAGATCTAACTCTTTTTGCATTTACCGTGACTGTGGGTCCAGTTTATGCAAGAGTACAGTGCTGCTGTTATTTTCTGTGTATAACCTTTTTTTAACAGGGGGTCCCCAGGGTCGAGCCAGAACAAAGCCCTGGTGGTAAGTGCAAACAGTGTGGGTACTTGTGTGGTGTATCAGGGGTATTGTGAAAGTGATTATTTCGTGTTGTTCTGGCCACCAGTAAGGAAAGAGGGGGGTTACAGTGTCCCAGAGGGCAGTGCCCAGGTTAGCTTGATCACTACCGACCCTGACCTCCAGGTGGTGGCACCCATTTCAGAATTCAGGCCCCTTAACCTGCTCCTAGCCAAGCAGGCAAGGGTAGTAGCCCTTGGGATAGCGCCACCTAGGGGTTGCACCTGGATTTCCTCTAATTCAGAGGGTGCTTATCAAGTTGCAGATGGAATGGGCAAGCATGATTCTGATAGCTCCATTCTGGCCCCACCAGATATGGTTTCCCCTGCTACAGCAGCTGGAGGAGGAACATCTGGCCCCTCTCCTCCTTTACAGGAACCTGGTGACCCAGGCTCAGGGGACCCTGGTCCATCAAAACCTCAAGTTCCTCCATCGGCATGCTTGGCTCCTGAGGACATAGCCATCACCTGATCTGAGGTCTCCAACAGAGCAGCGGACATCCTTGTGGCAAACCGGAAGCCTTCTACTCTAGCTACGTATGCCATGAAGTGGAAGCGGTTTGCTATTTGGGCTGCCAAACATAATCTGGACCCTTCCACATGTCCGGTGAGCCAGATCCTGGACTACCTGATCTCTCTGTCTGACTCGGGTCTCCAGTACTCCTCCCTCAAGGTGCACCTTTTAGCTATTTTGGTCTTTCATGAGCCCATGGGTAACCATACTGTAACTCGGCTTCGCTTTTTCTCTTGGAAAGCGTTTTAGTTGCTATTTCTTCTGCTCAAAGAATTTTAGAGCTTCAGGCCCTCTGGTGTGAGGAGTCTTGTTTGATTTTTCACAAAGATGTGGTGTATTTGCACACAAATCCTAAGTTTCTCCCTAAGGTGGTCTCTGAGTTTACACTCAACTAATCTATCCACCTTTTTGTTTATTTTTCTGAGCATGCAATCCAGAAGCACTGCTCTATTTATTAAATGTGCGCAGAACTGTGAAGTATTACTTGCTCCATACCAAGGAATGTAGAAAGTTGAAGCAGTTGTTTGTTTCCTTCACCCCAGGTAGAGAGGGAGTTTGTTCTAAGCAATGTTTATCCAGATGGTTTATAAATTGCATTTTTATTTGCTTCAAGTACTGCAAAGAATTGCCTGGAACGATTAAAGCTCGTTCCACAAAGGGCATGGCTACCTCTGTGGCTTGTTTCCATGGGGTCTCAGCCCCTGACATCTGTGCAGCTGCCACCTGGAGTACTGTCCATACTTTCACGAAGCATTGCAGCCTGGTTATTGCCTCTAGAGCCCATGCAGGATTTGGCAAGGCTGTGCTGCTCCCGTCTTGAGTTTATGGTTGGCCTTCCCCCAAGACTGTCTGTGTGCACCTGTAACTGCTTGGGACTTGTTCCTACAGTGTGGCCTGATGACTGAGATACCCTCAAAGAAGAAAGAACAGTTACATAAACATTTACTGTAACATTAGATCTTTGAGGGGATCTGAGTCATCAGGTCTGCTTTCCCTCCCACCATCCCTCTTTTGGGTCTCTGTACTGGAACTGGCTATCTGATGTATCCAGCCTTTCAAAAAAGTCTGAACGCCTCTCTCTCTCTCCTCAGTCCCCCATGCCTAGAGCTATGCTTCCTTTGTCTCCGGGGAAGAGAACTTAGGAGGGAGCTGGACAGCTCACGCCTTTATGGGGTTGATGATGTCAACGGTGTGGGCGGCCCCTGTTGTACTGCTGAAAACCTTCTGTGTGGATCCTGCTTTACCAATGGTGAAGTTTCTATGGTGTTACCTGATGACTGAGATCCCCTCGAAGATTTACTGTTACATTAAGTTCTTATGTAACTGTTCTTTCATTTGGAATACCTTATGAACTAGCTCTCACACCCCCAAACAGTGGTTGCTATGGAGTGTGCGCCCCACCATCTTATGGCTAGATCGGACAGAGGTTCACTGAGCTTGAGCTTATTTCCCTATAGCTTGGTACAGCCAGAAGACCTGTGTTTGATTCCCACAACTTCCACTTGCATACTGTGCGACTCTGAGCAAGTCACTTAACCTCCTCAGTGCTCCCAGGTTGCCCCTGAAAACAGGCGTTTGTGCCTAGTGGGCCTTACCCAGTTGCCAAAGACAATATTAAAAATAAAATAAATAAAATGTACCTATTTAAAAAGTCTTGAATTGGCAAAAAAAAAAAAACTTTGTTTGTCAGAAGTATGTTCAGATCTTCATGCTACATTTCAATTACTGTAAGAGACTAGGTTTAGAAGATGCTATTTTTACCACCTTCTTGCCTTCCTCCGAGATCAGTAAGACTGTCACCTTTTAAAAGTCATATACAAAAAACATTTTAGTTAAGAAATGCTGTTTTTCCCCTTGTGTCTAAAACACAGGCACCTGTCACAAAGACCTAATTTAGCACAGGTAAATATCAAACTGAGTCAATCCTTGTGACAAACAGAGCTAATATGTGAAAATGAAAGGGCTCTAACTTGGCAGGCATCAGATTTTTAAAGATTTAATCACAACTCTGGACAAAATTGAGTTTCCAGATTTACAGCTTCCTTGTCTTTGGGTGATCTCATTGTAGATTTTGTAGGTGTTTTCAATTCCAAGCTGCTCTGAAATGAACATGCACTTGGTAATGTACCCATAGTACTTTGTGGGCAGCAGTCTACTCCTACTAAAACCAGCCATTGATGGTCACAGTAGATCAGTTAAGCACCAAAGAGGGTCAGGTTGGGATGACCACAATGACTGGCTCAAACTTAGACTCCAGAAGAAAATTGACTTTCTAAGTCAGAGACGGCATGTTTTGGTGGAATACCAGTGAGAAATCTGAAGATTTTTATTCAAAAATGGAGGAATACAGGACTTTGGTCTGTAGCACTGTTAGCTCTTGCCACCTTTGTGACAACATTGTCTGCTGCCCCAGCCATCACTTAGACACCAAGGTTGGGGTTTTGCTTCAACAATACCAGGCCTATACGGCCAGTATAGTGACACTACCGCTGGGCTTTTGCCTAGTGTTAACTTACAGCATCCCCAGCTGTTGTTCAGACATCAAGGCTAGTCTTTGGCCTTCCACTCACCGTGCCTGTATGTCCAGCACAGGACTGCCGTTGCTGGGTTATACCCACCTTCGCCTCATAGCCTCCCCGACCATCGCCCAGACACCAAGGTCAGGATTTGGCTTCTGCACTACTGGACCTATATGACCAGTATGTTGCCATTGTCGCCGGGGTCCTCCCTGCAGTCAACCTCAAGCCCTCTGACCATCATCAGATAATATCGTTGTGGCTTCACCTAGGCACTAGCAGGCCTATCATGGGTAGTGCATCACCACAGTCATCAGAACCTTTCTGCTCGATATTGACTAGCTGGATCACAACCACTCTCTCCAAGTAGAATTGACACCTCGGACAGTGCTTATCTGTCATAAGCCTGCCTTCTTCATTCTCATTGACCAGGACCTCCCTGTCAATGCTGCATTTCATTATATTGTGGAAGGGACCCATTCAGTGGCTGCTGAAGTCTCCATCTGGGTCCCTCCCATTGCCACAAGAAACGCTGTCCGGAGGGCCTCCCCTTCTGCCCTTGTAATGGCAGAAGTTTTTCCCTTGACAGGAGCTTAGGATTGCGGGTGACTACTCTGTGCATGGCGCCAGCTCAGTTCTCTCCTCCTATTACATAAGGTCCTCCCTTCATGCCATGCTGTAGCAGATGCCAGCTACCATGGGCTTTAATTTGGGAGCCCAGGATTCCCATAAAAAGGAACCTGTCACTACCACTGGAACTGATAGATTCTTCCTCCAGTATTTTCAACTGAGTACCATAGCTTCACTAATGCATCAGCTATGCCCTGCACAGGTTGCGCACATATTCTTTGTATCTGCCTTTATTATGCTAACAGTTTGAGCATCTGGTGGTGCCCACTGCTGCTTATGACATAAGTTGAGCTCTTGGGCCCCCCCGAGTCCCTGTCCTCTGAGGAATCCAGGGCGTGGGACATCTTGGGCATATGTCCCCTATAGCCTGGCATGCCTCCTTTTATCTCCTGTCAAAGAATACAGGAGGAAAGCTGCCATGGCCCTTGCTAGCAGCTACCCATACATTTCAGGGGCTGCAGGACACAAATTACCAGGCTCTGTGGTAAGCCTCTCTTGCCAGTGGGCCGTACTTCTCTTTCTGCCCACTACATTGGCACTTAGTTTATGTGGCATTTTCACTGTCCTTGCCAGACCACAAGACTTCTGACAGCAGTCTGATTCCAGTTACTCATCTTGTACCACACCAGCAAATCACTTGTGGATTGCCATGTTCACAACCCTTCAGAGGCCTACACACATACAGGCTACTACTTCTGCCTGTCCATTTTTTCTTATCCACAGGGCAGAAATATGGTTCACTCTCATCATATACCAGCCCTGTTGCCTTCTTACCTATGTGCATTACCTCAATATGACTGAGTTGTGGCCTTGTTTGTCTAATGCTGAGGCCTGAGGACTTTTCTTACTGTTTCCCCTTTGCCCCCACGTGGACAGGAAGCTTCTGGCTTGTTTTAGACCTGGAAATAGGAGGGTCTCAATTCCTCATAGAATACAAGAAGTTTCAGAGGGTGCCTCCACAGGTCTCCATCTAATAATGTTAACATGGATTTGGCTATATTCCGTAGATATAAAGGCTGCATACCTGTCTATCCATATCCAGACACCTCACAAGTAATCCTGAGGGTTCTGTTTCTAGGGGCACATTATCAATTCAGAGTATTTCCATTTGGCTTGTCTTCTGCACCACGGGTCTTTACCCACATGCTTGGCAGTAGGGACAGCAGCCCTTCACTTGGAAGGTTTCTTGTTTTTTTTTTTTTTTTTTTTTCCTTACCTGGATGATTGGCTTCTGAAAGCTCCCTCCAGGGATCAGCTCCTGCACATCTTAGCTGGAACCAGGCAGATGTTTGATGCTCTGGGCTTTACCCACTACTCTGTCCAGCAGTCTGTTCCAGGGCTCCACCACCCTCTCTGTGAAGAAGCGCCCCCCTCACATTGCCCCTGAATCTATTTCCTTGCAATATGAGCTGTGTCCTGTTCAAGGTTCCCAAATCAGTACTGACCCCTTGTCAATGACTGCAGTATATAGCTGGTCAGCTGGTTCAGTTCCTCCCTCATGGGCAGGTCCCAATCTGTCAAAATTGGTGACGATCTCTCCCTTCCCCTGCCTCTAACCATTGGGGTCCACAAGGTTCTGTACTGGGACTGCTGTTATTCTCCATCTTCCTCAATGACGACCTCTCCATCTGCTCGTCCACATCCATCCCCATGTATGTGGATGACGTGGTTCTTTATACCTTAGGCCCCTCCACTGCTGATGTGGAGCACAGACTCCAGTTTGACTTTGACCAAGTTCAGCTCTGGCTACAGTGGCACCAAAACCTTTCTAAAAGTGTGGGGGCAAAGTCCAAGGGTTAGGGGAGCCGTGAGGGTTTTACAAAGCCAGGGGTCTGGGAACCGCCAGACCCCAAGCTCTGGGTTTTTAAGTGCTCTGTGGTGAGTTTTGGGGCTTTTACAAAAAATAAAACACAGTTTTGTCATATTTTCCCTACTCCTGACTCTAGGGGAAAAAAATCCTCCCCGAGTCAGGGGTGTGGGACACTCTGACTGGCCTTAAAGTCTGCACTAGGCAATTGCTTGACCAATGCCATTGACAACCCACCCCATGGACATTATTGTAATGTACTGTGAAAGATTTTTATAGCCCGCAGACCCCCAGCCTTTATATAAAAATCTTTCGCAGTACATACTACTTAGAATAATCTCCCTCACAGTTCCAAAGAAGTTACTAACTATAGCCTCTCCACCAAGTTCAGACACATCATGTGTGTGTCCACCTCCACACCCCCTGCAACTGCATCTGCCCCCAGATCATTGGTGTTCCAACTGCCTAGTCCAAGTCCCTTGCGGCTGTCCCTGACACCTGTAAATATTAACCCTGTAAATATGCATGCACCTTTGGGCTGGCAGTATAGCCTAGAAGTTAGCAATGAGCTGTGAACAAGCTTGGTGCATCCAGCAGACCAGACCTGTGTTTGATTCTCACAACCTCCACTTGCATACTGTGTGACTCTGAGCACGTCACATAACCACCCAGTGCTCCCAGGTCACCCCTGAAAACAGGTACTTGTGCCTAGTGGACCTTACCCAGTTACCAAAAATTAAAATAAAATAATAATAAAAAAGTAATTATTGTACTAAACTGCCTGTTGTAAATATTATTTTTAGAGGCAGCATCAGCCTGGCTCTTTAACAGTCCTGCATGGAACCCTCTTGAAAATGGGTGTTCAAAATGTGTCTATTTTCTGATGTTCCGAATTTTGATAAAGGGCAGTACTGAGGTCACACACAGCATATGCTGGGGATGATATGTTAAACTGGCGTGCAGTCACACTGACATTTGTTGGTAAGAAGAGTGAGTGTGACTACATCAATAAGGGAGCCAAGCCAGCAAACTTCAAGGATAGTACCACTGCCACTAGACTTTACTTGAGACTTTCTTGACTTTGTTTTTTAAGACAACCTGACCTTCCAACCTGCAAAAATAAAACTTTCCGGGCTTGGATTGACTCACCTTTGCTTCTCGGGTCAGCGGGCTTGTTCATTGTTCGTCAGACATCTGAAGCACGCTCAAGCCAAAAAGGCCATTGCTGTGGGTACATGCTGCAGCTGTGGTGGTGCATTCTTGCAGCACATGAGCACATTTTATCACAGCAGTGTGCAAAGCGGGCAACCAACAAACTTTAAAAAACAAATATAAAACAAGCGGAGACCGGAAACTATAGCCAGGCATAGAGATTGATGACTACTAGGCAGTCTCTCTCCCGCAGCACACAGCAACAGTATGCTTCATTCTATCCAGCCAGCAGTTTCCATCCACAAAATCTCTGTCCGTAATGCAGCACTGACTTCCTTAGCGCCAATCTAGTTGGACCGAGAGCGCCCGCCTGAGCCGTGACTGTAACCTTTTACCCCATCCTCTCGCCGACGCCTGCCTACCATTTGTGGATGGGTTAATTTAGAGAGCCACAGGGGGGTGTATGGCACGAATGCAGTGACCATTTTAAGCTGCTGGGAAATGTGTGGCCACTGACAGGCGGATGGATCACCAGCTAACCAGGACAACGGGGATGGCACAATCTCATACCAGGGCAAAATGATTTAAACGATTATTCCTGTTTTCAAGAAGTGAAGGGTATGGCCCGCTTTAAGTATTGGAGAGTGGGGGCTATGGCCCTAGCTCTAAGTGCCTATGTCTAGCTATGCTCTAACTAGATATTCCTAAGCACCAAAAAGACCATCTCCTTGTCATTCGGTATGAGGCAGAGACTCTCCAGGCTTTCCTCCTTGCCCTCCTTCTACACCCTTGATGGCTTCTCCTTGGAGGATGTCACCACCTTCTGGTATTTAGGGGTTTGGTTAGATCAACAACTAAACTTCTCTGGCCATGTGGATGCTGTTGTCAAAAAACGGCACCCCAAGCTTGGTGCCTTGCACAGAAACCATGACTGCATCCCGCTTGCCTGCCTGCCATGCTATTATCCAGAGAATGTTCCTCCCAATCTTTGACCACAGTGATGTAGTCTTTAGTACTGGTACTGGTCCTGGTACTTCTCTCGCCAGACTGGACAGACTCTTCCACTCTTATAGCTGCTTTGCACTTGACTATCCACCTCACACTCACCACTGTTGTATGTACTAGTCTCTCTCCTTTCCCTCTGTTAAGGACAGGCACTGTGCCCGTTGTGTCAACTTTGTGAGCAAATTCTGGTTTTATTCTCTCCCCACCTACCTCTCTGCCTCACTCTCCTGTCCCCCTCCCTTCTCCCACACTCTCAGAAGTTCCAGTGGTTGGACCGTTGCTGTCCTCCCTCACCTCCACGTCTATCGGCCAAGCGGCTTTCAGCCACCGTTTCCCTAAACTATGGCATTCCCTCCTCCTTGCCATCTGGAATGCCCCCCTCTCCTCTGGCCCTCTCCTACCTCCACCGTGGCCTTACTTTCCACTCCTGAAACTGCTCCTAATCCTCACCCCCTCCTCCTGTACTGCCTGCCCCCCCCCATTTTGTACTCAAACTCCTTTGACTATATGATTTTAAGTTGTACTCTCACTTGTATCTAGGCACTTGTGCTCTGTATGCTCTTAATTGTATTTCCTGAATTGTATTTGTAGTTAAAAATTGTTTGTATTTGTACTCTCAAGTTGTCTGTTCACCATGCCTCGTATTGTACCCATCACCCCATCCACCCCAAAACGCATCTGAAAATGAGCTGTCGGCTCAGTATGCCTTTTCTGGTGAAACTTTTAAATAAATAAAGATAAAATACAGAAGCAGTCTTGTACACCACTCAAGGTTCGGCCTTCCTGCCCCTGGACAGGACCCAATGCCTGATTGCCCAGGCACAGCTGATACACAGAAACTGGTACTGCAGCCGGGACATTCCTATGGCTCCTAGACCTCATGGCAGTGGCCACTGTCACAGTACCACTGGCCAGACTACACATTAGGATTCCCTAGTGAACCCCCAAGAGTCCAGTGGGGCCAACTGACAGATAACATAGGACAAAAGGTTCTAGTCACTACTTCTGTGTACACAGTGCTCAAGTGGTGGAGGGGACCCAGCAATATGCTGAAAGGGGTTCCTCTCTAGATCCCCTCCCTTCACCAGATTCTCACAACAGATACTTCAGGGACGGGTTAGAGTGCTCCCTTGGGGTTCCACCAGACACAGGGTGCCTGGACCCCTGTGATAGACACCTTGCACATAAATGTTATAGAAATGCGAGCTGTTCTGTGTGGGCTTCAGGCCTTGCAGACTCATCTGTCCTTGGGTCCTCTGCTAGTGCAGATGGACAATGTTAGTGTGAGGCACTGTATCAACAATCAAGGGGGGACTTATTCCTATCTCCTATGCAGAGAAGTGATAAAAGTTGGGTATTGGACTCTGGAACATGGTCTAGAACTCTCAGCAGTGCATGTTCCCAGCACCAAAAATGTCTTGGCAGATAAGTTAAGCAGGTCACAGTCTGGATACATGAATGGAAACTGCTGATCTTGGTGGTTGACGACCAGTTCGACAGATGGGATCATCCAGAGTTGGACTTTTGTGCGTCCCCACACAATGCAGCACTGACACTTTTCTGCTTGCTTGCTCCACGGCCTGGAGTTTTCTGGTGAGACACATTGTCCTTTTCTTGGACAGGGAGGGTTCCTGTGTGTCTTTCTTCCCTTTTCTCTTGTTCAGAGAGTACTACTCAAGCTCCAGATGGAGGGGACAGCTCAGATATCCATTGCTTCCCTCAGGCCTTGACAGATATGGCTCCCCCTACACTACAACAACTAGCAGTGGAATCACCTGTGCCTCCACTCCTGTGCAAGGGTCTGCTGTTACAGGATTAGGGTATCCTGGCCCAACCAGACATCAGACCTCTCCATCTCCATGCATGGCTCCTGAAAGCATAGCCATTGCTCCGTTTGGGGTTTTCCAAAAAGTGGCTGATGTCCTGGTGGCTGTCAGAAAGCCTTCCGCCAGATCTATGTCTTCTATGAAATGGAAGTGGTTTTCTCTGTTGGTCACTTCACACCATTTGGATCCATTCACCTATCCAGTTAACCAGGTTCTGGAGTATCTGCTGTCATTATTGGATGGAAGCCTACAGTATTCCTCAATCAGGTGCACTTGGCTGCCGCTTTGGTTTTCCATGTGCCTATTGAGAATCGTATGGTTGCTCAGTTGGAGGTGGCCCATATGTTCTTGAGAGGCATTTTACATCTGAAGCCTCCCATCCATAATCCAGTTCCAGTTTGGGACTTGAATTTTGTGTTGAAAAAACTTTCTTTGGCTCCTTTTGAGTCAGCCACAACTTGTTGCCTACACTTTCTCTCTTGGAAAGCGTTGTTTTTAATTGCCATCACTTCTGCTTGAAGGATTTCAGAGCAGCAGGCTCTGTGTGAGCCTCCTTATTTGCTTTTTTCACAAAGACAGGGTGTCTTTGCATACTAATCCTAAATTTCTACTTATGGTGGTGTCTGTGTTTATTTTAAATAAAACCATCCACATGCCAGTTTATTTTCCTAAGCATTCCAATCCAGGAGAAGCATTGCTGCATGTTCTAGATGTACATGTAATACTCCTGTACTGTATACACCACACAAGGGACAGCAGAAAGTCCTCACAGCTCTTTGTTTCATTTACCCCCTAGGAATGAGGGCACCCCAGTTTCTAGTCAGTGCTTGTCCAAATGGCCAGCATACTGTATTACTTTCTGTTACACTAAGTATGATAAGGCACTTCCTGGGGTAGTTTGTGGTCATTCCACAAGAAGCATAGCCACCTCTGTTACTTGTCTCAACAATATGCCTACTGCAGACATCAGTGCAGCTGCCACTTGGAACACTGTCTACACTTTTCCCTAAACACTACAGTCTGGACATAGTCTTGTAGAAGGGCTGGATTTTGCTCAGCTATGCTATAAGGTCTACTTTCTTAAGCTTGTATGCTCCAGCCACACAGTCTGTTCATGGTCACTATTAATTGGCACTCATTCCATAGATGTGGTCTGATGAGAGGTATCCTAGAAAAAGATAGGACAGTTACGTACTTACTATAACAGTAGGTCTTTGAGAGAATCTCTTTCATCAGGCCACGCTGTCCCTCCCTCCTTCCCCCTGAGAGTCCTGAGAATCTAATTTCTGCTGTCCCCATTGGCAGGAACTGAGGAGAGAAGAGGAGTGGCTGCCCATGTTTATGTAGTAGCCGATGTCTGATGTCGTTGTGGGCAGCCACTGGTAGACTGCTGGCAAATGTTTCCATGTGGTCCTTGCACCTGGCGGCTATAGGTTTCATAGGTGATGAGAGATTCTCTCGAAGATCTGCTGTTACAGAAAGTACATTACTGTTCTTTTCCTCAGATATTTGTAAACCAGCTTTTACAGCTTATTTCATAATTAATGACTCACGTCATTAATGATGGCTACCACTCGCAATTTTTAAAAATATCTTCTGCTGAGGTTACCTGTTGAATGTACTAACTAGATTTATAATATGGATTTATTAGAATGGCAGTACCACATGTTTCTGATGGTAAAAAGTGTATCACTGTACAGACATTTATTTTTTTCATACAGGCAGGGCACGAGAGTAGGAACTTTTAAAAGTGACAAACCCCCATATCTTGGCTCAGGAATGAAATGAAAAGAAAAATGGGTATCTTTATTTTTTCCAGGAAAAAAAATATAGCTAAGGAAAACTATATAGTGACTAACAAAGAATAATAAAAAGAGATGCTCAAAAGAACAGACAACTGCTGAAATTCAAATGCTGTAAGTGCAAATTTATTGGAATCGGGTGTGACAAAAGGACTGCACAAACTCCCCGCTGCTTCGGATCACACTTATCCTTCCTCAGCTTTGAAGCATGACCTAATTAACTACTGTTTATACTCTGCATTAGATTAACTAGTTATAAATGTTGTCTAAAATATTTATTTCAGGTTTTATCAATATTCTAGTCTTTGTAATGTTTATTGCTTATATTTTTCCACGACGGTCACTTAGGGGTATTTGATTATTTGTTAATTAATGCCATTAATGGTATTTATTTTGTGTCTGATGAGAGTGAGGCACCTTACCTCTCTTATTGTAGCCAGTGTATTTGAATGAATTTGAAATACCTGGTGAACTGTGTATAAAAGTGTATTGTGAAACACGCTGGATATAGGGCTTGATAGCCGTTTTGCAGAAGAAAAGGTTCTGAAAGAACTCTTAAAACTGAAGGTGGACAAAGCAATGGGACCTGATGGGATTCATCCCAGAATTCTAAAAGAACTAAGGGTAGAACTAGTGACACCACTGACTACCCTCTTTAATAAATCATAGGAGGATGGGGTGGTACCGGAGGACTGGAGGAGGGCAGATGTTATTCCACTTCACAAAAGTGGGAGCAGGGCAGAAGCAGGAAACTACAGACCTGTTGGTTTAACCTCAGTGATTGCGAAAATGATGGAATCACTTCTGAAGGAAAGAATTGTTGAGTACCTAGAGGCCAGAGAAGCATAGAACCCAAGGCAGCATGGATTCACAGCGGGAAGGTCATGTCAGACGAATCTAATAGATTTCTTTGACTGGGTGACCAAAGTAGTAGATCAGGGAGGAGCTGTGGACGTGGCCTACCTAGACTTTAGCAAGGCATTTGACACAGTCCCACACAAAAGATTAATATACAAGTTGGCCAGCCTGGGAGTGGGTCCCAAGATGGTAGCCTGGATAAAGAATTGGCTGGAGAACAGGATACAGAGGGTAACAGTAAACAGAGTCCACTCTGAAGAAACGGGGGTTACTAGTGGGGTATCGCAGGGTTCAGCACTAGGACCGGTCCTCTTTAATTTCTTTATAAGTGACATTGCAGAGGGACTGGAAGGAAAAGTATGTCTCTTTGCACACAACACAAAGATCTGCAACAGAGTTGATCCACAAGGTGGGGTGGAAAAGATGAGAAGGGACTTGGCAAGGTTGGAGGAATGGTCAGATGTATGGCAGCTTAGATTCAGTGCTAAGAAGTGCAACATAATGCACCTGGAAACAAAAACCCAGCGGAAGAGTGCACAGTGGGGGTGAGATACTAACAACAACAAAAATGGAAAGGGACCTGGGGGTAGTCATATCAGATGACCTAAAGGTGAGCAAGCAATGAGAGAGGGCAGTAAGGAGGGCTGGGGGGGACACTGGGATGCATAGAGAGAGGCATCACCAGTAGAAAACAGGAAGTTGTTTTCCCTCTGTACAGACAGCTGGTGAGACCCTATCTGAAGTACTGCATGCAGTTCTGGAGACACAATCTCTGCAAAGACATAGACAGGATGGAGGCAGTCTGGAGGGGGCAGCTAAAATGGTTCAGGGTCTGCACCAGAAGACATATCAAGAGAGACTTAAGGAGCTAACTATGTATAGCCTTGAGGAGAGGAGGGAGAGGGGGGACATGATAGAAACTTTCAAGTACCTCAAGGGAATCAACAAAGTCCAAGAGGGTAGCATCTTTCAGAAAAAGAGGTGTGCAAGAACAAGGGGACACAATTTGAAGCTAGAGGGGGACAGCTCAGAGGTAATGTGAGGAAGTATTTTTTCACAGAGAGGGTTGTGGATGCATGAAACAGCCTTCCTGAAGAGGTTGTGGAGTCAAAAACAGTGGTGGAATTCAAGAATGCGTGATACAGCCATAAGGCAATTCTAGGGGATGGGGGTAGGAAGAAGTAGGCTGTTGGTTAGCTGGGATCTGCAGCTTATCCATTAGGTAGGGAAGTGGGCAGACTGGGTGGGCCAAGCAGTCCTTATCTGCCATCAAATTCTATGTTTCTATGTGTTGTTTGGTACCTCGCCCCCTTGAGGAAGGATCGGTGTAATTCAAAGTGCCGGGAGTTTGTGTGGTCCTTTTGTCACACCCAACTCCAATAAATCTGCACTTTCAAGTACCTCAAGGGAATCAACAAAGTCCAAGAGGGTAACACCTTTCAAAAAAGATTTGTGCAAGAACAAGAGGGCACAATTTGAAGATGGGGGTGGGGGTGGCTCGGGAGGTAATTTAAGGAAGTATTTTTTCACAGAGGGTTGTAGATGCATGGAACGGTTCTCTCGAGGAGGTTGTGGAGTCAAATCAGTGGTGGAATTCAAGCATGCATGGGACAGTCATAAGGCAATTCTGGGGGGTGGGGGTAAGAAGAAGTAGGCTGCTGGTTAACTAGGATCTGCAGCTTATCCAGTAGGTAGGGAAATGGGCAGACTGGGTCGGCCAAGCGGTCCTTATCTGCCGTCAAATTCTATGTTTCTATGTTTACAGCATTCGTCTGTTGTTTTGCACATCCCTTTTTGTTATCGTTTGTTCTTTTGGGTGCAGTATTCTGCCTCCCTTTAGCACCAGGAGTATTTCATTTCTTGAATTTACTAGTGACTAACAAATCCTGCAGACTTAATACACATATTTGAATTGCAATAAAAATAAATGTCAATTTTAAACTTTTATTTTTCCCTTAGACAGTATGCAAAAGTGCAAACCCCCAGTGGAGAGAGAAATTCGATTTTCACTATTTTGAGCAGATAACCATGTTGGACATCGAGGTCTGGGGGAAGGATTACAAAAAGCGTGAGGACTGTTTAGTAATGTAAGTATAGTACAGAGATACCTGATGAACTGCGTAAGGTCTATTGACATCATAAATACAGAATTTATATACACGTACCATAAAAAGATGTAGATATGCTAGAAAGAACTCAGAGGAGAGCAACAAAATAGTAGATTTTATGGAGGCATGGGTGTTGGAACCATAGGGCTAAGGGGACATGAACCTACCCACCCTGTATTTTACACTAGCCCTTTAAGCCTTTCAAGCATTAATTGCCCTTCCAAATTCTGCCAGTCATTTCTGCCATTATAAGCTCCAGGAGCACTTTCAAACTTAAGCACTGACCCACTTTTTGCAGTGGTCCAACACCCTTATATGGAGGATTTAAACAATGAAGATTTTCTGACCTGGGGTTATTCACAGTGAAGACAAGAATATTGGCAAGATACAATACTATCTTCAAAATGATGAAAGGAACAGCTCCATCTGATCAGAAAAAAAACTACTCAATATAACAAAAGATAAGTGGTCTTGAGGAAGTGAGTGAACAGTTTAGAGGAAAATGTTTTCTGTGTAGATTGTAAATCATTAAGAAATCCAAGCATAATGGTAGCAACATCCTGCCCTCTTCTGGACTGTAAAGTGTTTGGAGATCCTGCGTCCCCCCACAAAGCCCAATGGTAGCAGCATGCTCTCCTCGTAACCTCTTCCCAGTTGTAAAGTGTTTCAGAATACAGTGCTTTTTCTCCACTTCCTTACCTAACTGAAGCATCATTCCTTTTTCATGGTCTCCTTCCTCTCCTGGATTGTAGGCAATTTGGAATACACTGTTTTTCTCCTCTCCTATACCAAAGAGCAGTATCATTCTCTCTACCTGGCCTCTTCTGTTTAAAGCAGTGCTGTGTGCAGTGTTGAAATTCCGATGGAACAGAATTCTGTGGAATTTCAGAAAATTCTATGGAATTCCATTGGAATTCAATCAGAAACATGGTATACAGAGAACCATGACTGGGATGTCAGCATACAAGGGTACACGTTCTACAGGAGGGACAAGGAGGGAAGAAGAGGAGGAGGAGTAGTAGCTCTCTATGTAAGGGAAGGGATCAAAGCAACAGAACTAAAGGGTAAACAGGAAGGGGAGGAGAGGAGGCACTGTGGGTCACTCTGGAGACTGGAAATGTCTCCACAATCCGCACAGGGGTTATATACAGACCCCTGTTTCAGGGGGAGGAAATGGGCAAGGAAATGATAGAAGGCATCCTTGGGATGGCAGAGAAAGGGGAGATATTGCTGATGGGAGACCTGAATATGCCAGATGTTAACTGGAGCACCTTTGCTGCAGCCACATCCAAGAGCAGGGCCATTCTTGATGCCCTACAGGGGGCATGCCTCAGACAACTAGTTTTGGAACCCACTGGGGAGGGAGCAGTCTTAGACCTGGTACTCTCAAATGGGGATGGAGAGAAGATCTCTGATCTTGAAGTGGGTAGCCATCTGGGAACAAGCGACCACCAAATAGTGTGGTCCACAATAAACTTAGCTGTAGAGTCAAGCCACACAAAAGTGAAGGTACTGGACTTCAGGAGGGCTGATTTTGTCAAAATGTGAGAGAATTCCTCAGAAAAGCACTAGCAAACAGACAAGAAGGTGGGGTGGAGCAACAATAGGGAAACATTAAAACTGCCATAACAGAAACAACAAGCCTCTGTGAAGCAAATAAACAAATCATAACAAAAGAAAAAACACTTTGGTACTCAAAAGGAGTGGTGGGGAAGGTAAAGGAGAAAAAGATAGCATTCAGGAAGTATAAGGAAACACAGAAGGAGCAGGACAGAGAACTGTACCAGTTAAAGCAGAAGGAAGCGGGGAAGGCAGTCAGAAGAACAAAGGCCCAAACCGAAGAAAAGATAGCCAACTCGGTTAAGAAAGGGGATAAAACCTTTTATAGGTACATTAGGGTGCAAAGAAAGATGAAGGCAGGGATACTGAGGCTGAATACAGAGGAAGGTGGTTGGGCAGGGAGCGACAGTGAAAAAGCAGGGATACTGAACGAATATTTCTGCTCAGTATTCACAATGGAAAAGCAGGGGGAGATACCTAATCCAATCAATAGAAGCAGTCTGGATAGGGGGATTGATATTAGTCCTTTCACAGAAGAAAGGGTTCTGAAAGAACTCTTAAAACTGGATAAAGCAATGGGGCCTAATGGAATTCACCCCAGAATTCTAAAAGAACTAAGGGAAGAACTGGTAACACTACTGACTACCATTTTTAATAAATCATGGGAGAATGGTGTGGTACCTGAGGACTGGAGAAGTGCGGATGTGATTCCCCTTCACAAAAGTGGGAGCAAGACAGAGGCAGGAAACTACATACCTGTCAGTTTGACCTCAGTGGTAGGAAAAATGATGGAATCGCTTCTGAAGGAAAGAATTGTTGAGTACCTAGAGGCCAGTGGGGCACAGGACTCAAGGCAGCATGGATTCACAGCAGGAAGGTCATGTCAAACAAATCTAATTGATTTCTTTGACTGGGTGACCAAAGTAGCAGACCAGGGAGGGGCTATGGACATAGCCTACCTAGACTTTAAGCAAGGCATTTGACACAGTCCCGCACAAAAGATTAATAATAAAATTAGCCAGTCTGGGAGTGGGTTCCAGGGTGGAAGCCTGGGTAAAACGCTGGCTGGACAACAGGACACAGCGTGTAGTAGTAAATCGAGTCCACAGTGAAGAAAGGAGGATTACTAGTGGGGTACCGCAGGGCTCAGTACTGGGGCCGGTCATTTTTAATGTCTTTATAAGTGACATTGCAGAGGGACTAGAAGGGAAAGTATGTCTCTTTGCAGATGACACAAAGCTCTGCAACAGGGTTGATACGCAAGGTGGGGTGGAAAGGATGAAAAGGGGCTTGGCAAGGTTGGAGGAATGGACAAATGTATGGAAGCTTAGATTCAACGCAAAGAAGTGCAAAGTAATGCACCTAGGAAACAAAAACCCAGGGCAAGAGTACACAATGGGGGGGGTGAGATACTGACAACAACAAAAAATGGAAAGGGATCTGGGGGTAGTCATATCAGATGACCTAAAGGTGGGCCTGCAATGTGAAAAGGCAGTAAGGAGGAGGGCTGGGTGGATACTGGGATGCATAGGGAGAGGCATCACCAGTAGAAAACAGAAGTTGTTGGCCCTCTGTACAGACAGTTGGTAAGACCACATCTGTAGTACTGTGTGCAGTTCTGGAGACCGCATCTCCACAAAGACATAGACTGGTTGGTGGCTGTCCAGAGGAGGACAACCAAAATGATGCAGAGTCTGCACCAGAAGACATATGAAGAAAGACTAAAGGAGCTTAAGATGTATAGCCTCGTGGAAAGGAGGAAGAGGGAGGACATGATAGAAACTTTCAAATACCTCCAGGGAATCAACAAATTCCAAGTGGGTAGCATCTTTCAGAAAAAGAGATGTGCAAGAACAAGGGGGCAAAATTTGAAGATAGAGGGAGGATGGCTCAGAGGTAATGTGAGGAAATATTTCTTCACAGAGAGGGTTGTAGATGCATGGAACAGCCTTCCTGAGGAGGTCATAGAATCAAAAACAGTGAGGGAATTCAAGAATGCATGTGACAGGTATAAGGCAATTCTAGTGGGGGTAAAAGGAAGCAGGCTGTTGGTTAACTAGGATCTGCAGCTTATCCGTTAGGTAGGGAAATGGTCAGACTAGGTGGGCTAAGTGGTCCTTATCTGCAGTCAAATTCTTGTGTTTCTATCGGGAGTGGAATTCCAACAAGATTAACAAATCACAGTTTACATAAACTACAGATTCTTTTTTCGCAATCTGTGGAAAACTATTCCAGGGTTTAAGTGATTCATGAAAAATTATTCCGCGTTATACACAGAATACTTTCTGTAATTCTGCAGAATTTAAAATGAAACTTTAAAAAGCATTTCAGAATTCTGCATTCCTCACAGACCTAGTTTGGACATGCAGTACAGTGATGTTTCACTTCCTGTCATGCCTAATTACAGAAGCATTCTGCCCTCTCTGTCTCCAAGATTGTAAAGTTTAGTGGGATACATTGTGGGTTCCTTCTCCAGGTTTAATGGCAGTAGCATTCTCTACTGTTTCTCTCCTGGAGTAAAAATATTATGAGACAGTGACAGTCTCCCTCTCCCAGGCCTAGTAGTAGCAACAGCACCCCCCAGCCAAAATTATTGCTTCAATACCAGTGGAGTGTTGTAAACCCACCCTCGCCTATCTCAGCCCCAGCACCCAACCTTCACAATTCTTAGTGGTCCTCTAGGGTAAGCTGGTACCGTTAAAAGATTGAGCCTAGCACGTCCAACACTGCACATTGATCATCACCTTCTCTGTCTTACTGCCAGGCCTGAATGTCGATAATCTTTTACCAGTTGTTCACTGAGCAGTCGTGTGAGGTTACCAGCATTTAGGCCTAGTGGTGAAACCGAGAACTTGAGCAATACTCTGTTTCCATATTGCTTTGTTGCCTGGCTGACTTGGACAGGGCTACTCAGTGTTGTTCTGCCCCACCATCGACTGGCCACCAGTTCACCTGGTACTCACCCAAATCAAATGACCCTGTGGCAGGGCCAGGAAGGGGGAAGGGTCATCCTCCCCCCACTTGGACATTCATTATCTAGTGTAGATTGGTGGTCAGGGTGGACAGGCAGAACTTCATGGAGTCTGGGTCCACCCTTCTTTTCTGTTTTCTCCCTGGGTGTCCTGTGGAACCGAGGAACCAAGGCCCGTCCCTTCTTTTCTTTTTCTGTTTAATATTCTTTATGTCCCCTTTCTCTTTCTACAGCTAGCAGCTCCCCCTAGTCTCCCCAAGGCGCCTGGGCTCCGCTGACACCCGAGCCTCCTCTCAGTGCCTTTCTCCATGCTGCCTAGGTTTACTATTCTGGCAGTGAGAGGGGGAGCATCCCCCATTCCACTCCGCTCACCTGCTTTATGTCTTTGTCGGTCAGGCAATCAAGATCGCCTGGAGTTGTTCTTCGCCATCCAGTGACACCGGGGGCCATCACTGGGCTAGCTGTGGGGCCTTTTTCCTGGTTTTCTCTCTGTCCCCTGAGGAGCCGACATGCTTGGAGGACCAAGGGGTGTACAAGCAGGTATGTGTTGCATGCACACTCAGGAACTCATCTGGCGTCCTCCCTACCCATGCTGCACCTTCCCCACTGCGCCTCCACCCGTGGTCACCCAGGTGGCAGTACAGCAGCGGGGGATGGCAATCCCTCCCTCCCGGAGGAGAGGAGTTTCTCCTGGGATGCTGCATCTGCCTCCTCCCTGCCAACCCCCCGATGACCCTGGTCTGCTCCCGAACCCAGGTTGTCGGCACTGCAAGTGCTAGTGTTATCACTGGGCCAGCTACCCTCCCTTCTTGATTCTCAGACATCCTCACTACCCCTAGGCTTCCACCTGGGGGCAGCCAAGGGCTGAGATGGCAGATCTAACCCACCTCAGGAGAAGATAGCAATCCTCCAGATGCTGGATCCTCTCCCCCCCACCCATGACCCTACCCCACGCAACCCAAGCTCATCCTCGAACTCTGGTCACCAGCATGGTGGAAAATAAAATGCACAGCACCTCAGCCCTCCACACCACTGGACTGGCACAGGAGTCCCATCATTTCTTTAGATTCACACTAATGGGTCTGAGCCAGATGTAACGGGTCCCAATGGTATCCAGAACATTTCTGGTGGGGGCTGGTGGAACAAGTGGCCCCCTGGGTGCACAGGCTGGCATGTTCCCACTGGTATACAGCAACAGCAGCACCAGCTCCCAAATACCTCATTTTCTTTTTTCCTGCTGACTGTACAGCATCTCCTTCCCTTTCCTCACTGGAGCCAGAACATCACCGTCTACATGATGACAGTATTTAGCTCTTTAGTTTTAGTCTAAAACATGGTAGTTTATTTTTGTCTCAGTTTGGCTTTATACACACAGACAAAAAAAAAGTTTCTCCCAGCGCTACCTTGGGAAAATGGTCCTGAAGCCACCCTCTGTCCACTAGGAGGGTCTCCTAGGGTAGTTTGGCCATTGGGCAGCTCTTATGGAGCAGTGACTTTTCATGTATAAGTGCAGTGGTGCCGTTGATGGTGCCAAGCCATTGCTCTTCAGAGACATTGGGGCTGGCACTGCCTTTTGTGCCATCGGACTGGGGTGTGCTGCTGACTTTGACTCTAGCCTTTGTGTCAAGGCTGTCATCAGTACCACCTGTGTGGACTGCACTTATGGTGTCAACCCAATCTCTCCAGGGAGAGGGGCAGCCACGCTGCTTCTGCTGAGTCCTTCCAGGCTGTCAGGACTCTTAAAACCTTTGACAGTGCCATGTCCGGTGCCGGGGTCAGGCTGTTCAGCGCTGACATTGGTGCTGCCCTTAGTGCTGTGTGGGCCCTTGGGGCTGGACCCAGGCCCTACCTTGTTGCCGCTGATGGTGATATTCCCAAGATCCTATCCAGGGCTAGGTTTGGTACTTCCTATGTTTTTCGAGTCCACGGCCAGTGCTGTTCCCCATTAGGGTCCCTTTCTAGACTCTGGTTCCTCTTACCATACTCTGCCACAGGAGGATCTCTCCTTTCAACCTCTACTCACAGACATACTTAGCACTTGAAGTTTTGAGTCAGCAACCATAGACCTTGCTAGGCACCTCCAGCTGGAGTTCCTCAATGTGCTTAATATCTTGATCTCCATTGTTCCTCCCATCTAGTTGGCCTTAGAGACCTTCTCAGAGGTGGCCTGGAGGAAACTTGCCACTGTGGCAGCTGTTCCCAAACCTGCGGACAGAAAATGTGTCCCCTAAGTCTAAACCCAGATACTTCACTCAGCCAATAGTTAATGCCGTTGTCATTGTTGTCAGAAAATGACAAAGCCAAAGTGCCCAAAGAAGTCACAGCTCACCCAGCTAACAAGGAGCTGTGCAAGGTAGACACTGAGCAAGCAGGTCTATGCCTCTGATACCCCAGGCTTGAGAATAGCTAACTACCCAAGTCATTTCTCCAAGTATAACCACTGGTGCAAGCTTAAATGCAGGGAGGTAATATAGCGCAGTGGTCTAAGGCTCTGAACTGCAAATCTGGAGACCTGGGTCTGAATCCCACAGCCCCCACGTGCGTACTGTGTGACCCTGAGCAAGTCATTTAACTTCCCTGTGCTACCAGGCCGCACCTGTAAACAAGCTGTCAGGTTAGTGTGCCACTCCTGGTTAAACAATTGCAAAAAAAATGTGTAACCCCCCCTGCAAATGGGGGTTCCCAAAAGACTTCCAGGAGCTTGCTTGAATGCTCCAAGCCTGAATGGTGTTTGGCATTTAAGCCATTTATCAGTGAGTGTTTTTAGAACCTCTGGTACTGTCTCTTTAAGAGCTGTCTGCTTGCAGACATAATTAGTTTGTATGGGGGACTGTGTGTTTCTTTGATTGAGTACCACTCAAGCTGCTGCCAATTCACTTCATTTTGCAGTCACTAGGAGTGCAAGGAACCTATCTGAAAGATGTAACTGTTTGCCAGAAATTATTTAGAGTAATAATGAAATTACAGTTTGTCTAACCTGCTTTCTTTGCAGTCAGAACTGTGTCTGCTAGTTCCCCATTCTAGTTTTGAACTGCTGAACTGGACCAATCAGTGTGGGGTAAGCTAGCTCTAAAATGGTGCCTTGGACGAATCAGAACTTGGACTCATAATCTGAGCCAGCCACAAGAGGATTGTATGGGCAGTGACTCTGGGAGATGTAGTTTAGACTTCAGTGCCTTTTGGACCAACAGCAGCAGTCTATTGTGAGTGACGGCCAATCCAGTCAAGAACTGGGAGGAACTCAAAGGAAGTGCCCGTTTTGTCGGTTGGAGTTTCAGTTGAGCTTTGGCAGTAAAGAAGGAAGGAGCCCTGTGCTTTTCAGTGTGCAGTTTTAGTCAAAAAACGTGTGTAAGGCCCAGAGTTCGGTCTGCAGCTTGTGTAACAGCTTGTTAGGACTGAATCTGTCCTGTGAAAAGAATCAAAGGATCTCTGAAGTAGAAACCAGGTTCACCTGTAGAAGACTGGAGGAATTGCTGAAAATTGCACTCGGTCTGTCGGAACTGAATCTGCTGTGTGTTCTCCGGGTATTGTGCAGTAATTGCGATCGGATACAGATGCAGCCTGCCTGGTATAGTGCTTTTTTTATATAAATGTGTGAAGAGGTTTGTGTACCTCAAGTGAGCCCTGCTGACATTGAAGGACCCTATCTTATTTGGAGGTCGGAGTACTAATTCAGGGTCGCCCTGTTGAATTGCCACATTAAATCCAAATGGAATTACTGTACTGCTGACTGTTTAATTTTCCTTTTCTGTGTGAAAGGGCCTCACCAGCTGCCACGGTTTGGACTAGCCACTAGGGCTTGGGCAAATGGGACAGTAATCTGATTGGGATAGGCCTGTGCACAGAGCCATAGGTAGATGATTAGAGCGATAAGCTAATTAACCTGATTTCTCCCTGTCCTTGTTATATCCCTCTAAATAAATCAGAGCTGCTTGTTTCAGCAAAGTTATACTGCCTGAGGTATTTGTCTATGTTAAAGTACTGTACTGTGATTGTTGCACTGTATCTCATTTCACAGGAGGTCCCAGTGCCGGAACGAGTCCTGGGGGTAAGTGTATACTGTGAAGGTAATTCTGATATATTGTGTGGGCCACTAGTGGGAAGAAAGGGGGGTTGCAGTGTCCCAGAGGGCTGTGACCAAGTTAGTTTAACTATTGCAAACCCTGACCTCTGGGTGGAGGCACCCGCCATTGGATCCAGGCCTCTCAACCTGTTAGTGGCAAATCAGGCAGGGGTAGTAGCCCTTGGGATAGCGCCATCTAGGGGTTACAAATAAATAAATCACTAGCAGAAATCCTGCCAGACACAGAGGCTAAGCAAGAAATTCTGCTATTTAACAAGTTATTGAATCCATTAGCCACTAGCTAAAGGCCTCTGTGGATTCCTTTGAGGCAGCAGCCCACACTTCAGCTGTGAATATCTGCATCACAAGGCATTCCTGGTTGCGGACTGCTGGCTTTACCCTAGACATCCAACAACAGATTAAGAATGTGCACTTCAGTGACACACAACTGTTTGGACAGTACGCTGAACAGTCTTTTAAGGAGTCAACTTGAATGAGTCTTCAGACTTCCAGGCCTAGAGGGGTAGAGAATGCAGCTCTTTTTGTAATAAGCAGTCCTTTCATGCCAGGTGCAGAGGATGCTCCCAAACAGATTCCAGCCACTTTAAACCCAAAAGAAAGTGCAGTTGAAGGCACAGGCACCAAATGTGCTCAGTGCCATATGTAAAGCTCCAGCCCTGGTTGCACTTTAGCAGCCTGAGGTGGACCACTCCTCCCCCAGTGGGGGGAAGGGAACCTCACCATTAATGGAAAGCCATTTCAATAGATAACTGGGTTCCAAGGATCGTTCGAGAGGATATTCCCTAGAGTTCTTGTAACCATCCCCCACAGACAATCCTTCCAGGAGTTAATTTCTCATGCTAGTCCACATGTCAGCACTGTTGACATGAGATTGCAGGCATGCTGCAAAACAGGGCAGTGGAAATAGTGCCAGAATTAGAACACAACAAAGGGTTCTACTCCCTCTTGTTCCTATTGGCCAGGAAATTAGGGGGCATGTGCCCCATTCTCGATCTCAGGAAACTTAAGAAGTACATGGATTGAGTCAAATTCAAGCTGGTTTGCCCAACAGGATTGCCTTACATTTCTGGATATGCAGGATGCATACCAGCACATACTGGTGTGCTCCAGCCACCACAGGTACCTATGATTTTGAGTAGAGAGGGAACATTACCAGTTCAAAGTCCTGCTCTGTGATCTTTTATTGGCACTGTGAGTCTTTATGAAGTGCTTTGCAGTACTTGCAGCCCACTTCAGAATGCTAGGACTACAAGTCTTCCTGTACCTGGATGACTGGCTGCTAACAGGCTTGTCCAGACAGGAGACAGAGCAGCAGACACCACTGCCTTGCAGGTTTTTAACATGCATAAGAGTTCTGCTGAACCCTTCCAAGTCTCGGCTAGAGCACTCCTAGGTACTCAAGTTCATAGGAGCTGTTCTGAACACTACCCGGGCTTAGCACTTCGTTTTAGACAGCAGAGTGCGAGCAGTCTTGAGATGGCATGCTTTATCATGGAGCACAAGACTGTGCCAGCTCATTCCATGTAATACATACTGGATCTCATGGCATCCTTCATGTTCACAGTCCTAGCAGGGCTGAACACAAGAATAACTCATTGGATGCTCAGTGCCCGGTGGTCTTACTCATAACACCCTCGAAACTACCCCTTCCAGGTGACCAAATCTCTAATGATGTCCTAGCTGTAGTGGTCTGTGAAAGAAACATTCCTCCTGGGCTTCCTTTCTCCCTACCGGAACTAGAGGTGACTCTCAGCACAGATGCCTCCTTGCTGGGTGGGGAGACCACTGTCAGGGTCTCCAGATACAAGGAGTCGGGGAGTCCTCAGAAACACATCTCCACATGAATGCACTGGGGATGTATCCAGTTCTTTACAGCCTGCAAGCCCTATTGGATTTGGTCAGTCAAAAGACAGTCCTCCTTCAGACAGACAAGTCTGTCACATTCTATGTCAACAGACAAGGGGAGCACATTCTTACCCTCTCTGCAGGGAGAGTGATGGAATGATGCTTGGAACAGTGGACCCTGCTTCAGGCCATCTATATGCCAGTGGTCCAGAACACACTGGCAGGCAAAATAAATTGTACAACAATGAACTCTCATGAGTAGTCACTAGATCCAGATGTTGCAAGATCACTGTTCGATGAGTGGTGAACCCCCGACTTGAACCCTTGTGCATCCCCTCTCAGTGCTAAACCAGGACCTGATGGTTTCTGTCAGGATGCATTCCGACTTCAGTGGTACAATTGTTTTTTGTATGTATTCTGTCCTTTTCTTCTCATTAGAGTACAGTTCAAACTGGAGGCACACAGGCAGAATAATTATAGTGGCTCCCTGCTGGTCTTGGCAGATAGGGTTTTCTCTGTTACATTAACTTTCAAGTTAGCAAAGCGAGGATTCTGCCTCTCTGGATTGGCTTACTGTCCCGAGCTCAGGGCCAGCTAGTCCATCACTACCTGTGCTTCCTTCATCTCCAGGCTTGACTGCTGAAGAAATAGAAGTGAACAGGCTCAAAGCATCTCTGAGGGTCTCTGAAATATTTTTGGTTATACGTAAACCTTCCACCAGGAAGACATACACAACCAAGTGGAAAATATTTTTCCATCTGGCTTTCCAAAAGCCCCATGGACCCTTTTAAGTGTCCACATGAAAAGGTTTTGGAATATTTACTGGACCTTTCTGATGCAGGACTACAGTATTCCACAGTTAAGGTCCATCTGTCCACTGTATCAGCTTACTACAAATCTATGAGCACCCTCTTTGTGATGTAGCTGCCACTTTTCAAGAGGTTCCTTATGGGGTGTGTTGCACAGGAGGCCCCCACTAGGATGCCAGTGGCTCCTTGGGACCTTGTTATTGAGCAGGAGATGTTCACTCACAAGCCCTTCAAGCCTATTGCAAATTGTGACATGAAGTATCTGACTTGGAAAGCAGCATTTCTAGTGGCCATCTCCTCTGCATGCAGACTGTCTGAAAAACATGCTTTGGTCACAGATCCACGTTTACTGTTTTCCATAAAGACAAGGTAGTGCTCTGTTCATACCCAAAATTTCTGCTTAAGGTGGCATCACAGTTTCACATGAATCAAGCTTTGATTCTTGCTACCTACTTTGCCAAATTCCAGAATTTGGGAGAGACAACTCCATTCTCTGTATGTGAAAAGGGTCCTTGGATTTTACGTGGACAAGACCAAGAAGCAGGGAAATGCAAAGCAGTGTTTTATCTCTTTTGAGTACAATTAAAAATGGACTGCATGCCACAATTAAGTGCATCTCCTCTTGGATTGTGAATTGCCTTCACCACTGCTATACCATGACAGAGGTAAAGCTAGAGAACAAAGTGCATGCCCCCTCCACCAGCGCAGTAGCTACTTCTTTGGCAGAAATACATTTGGTGCAGATTGCAGAGATCTGCAGGGCTACAACGTGCAGCATATTGCCTTTACCAAGCACTATGCCCTGGATGTCCATGTCAGGCAACATGCCACCTTTGGCAGGACCATTCTGAATGGGTTATTATCCTGAACGAGTCCTGAGATTCAGACTCCCTAGTTTGAAGGACTTTCTCTGAGCATGGTACTTCTGACCCTTAGTGGGAATCTATGGAGAAGATTAATACTTGGAATATATGACTGTTACGTACTTGCCATAACTGCTGATCTTCCTGAATGTTTTCTCTATAGATTACTACACTCACCCACCATCCCAAGGACTCACTCTAGTATTGTATTGTGTTGTCTTCACCCCTTTTTTTCTTGGTTTGGGCTGTGATGACACTGTGTTACTTCTTACATGAGCAACCAGGGCTGTTTTATGCCCTTAGTTTGTGCATTGGGTACTCATTAGGTTTATGCTGCTCATTTACTTTTTTATTTATTTATTATTTAATTAGTATTTCGGAAAGACCTTTGAGCTTGAGCCCTTTTACAAATGTTCCACGTCAGGGTGGACAGTAAGACAATACACATATTCAGTGGTTACAGAGGCTTGATCATTTGGCAGTCAAGCGATTACATGAGAATCAGACAAATAGGAGAAAAACAGAACAGTTGTAATAGAATACTAAGCTATTTCTAATTGGTTGCCCTAGGTAGCACACACCGGCAATGGCCAAATCCGTTGATAGACTATGGCAGACTAACTGTATAGGGTTTAACGCTATCCCAGATGACGAGAGACTGGGTGTGACAGCAAAACAAGGGGGATTGGGTTTGAACTTACTGCAGAGGCGAGATGGGGGATAGTGAAAGCGGGGGCTGTGATGGGGGCAGCTCAGGGCTTTGTCCCGAGTAGGTGTGTGTGTGTGTGGGTTGGGGAGGGATTAGGGAAGGACAGCACCAAGAGCATTTAAAGGGGACTGATAGCTTACTTAAGCCCTTGGCTCGGCTGGAATGGAGGCAGGGTTCTCTAGGTAGCCCTGCTGGGTGCTACCTTGGGGGTAGGCCTGTCTATCAAGTGGGGTCTGAGAAGCAGGTGCATTTTGAGCTAGACAGTCTCATCTCCTTGGTCAAAAAGGTACTGAAGCAGTCTGTGGTTGGTGCTGCTGTAAACTAGCGGGCATATGCCAGCCTGTGCCTGTGGACATGGAGCTACTCATGCCATTCTTGCAGGAGGTAACCGGCCTCATCATCTGTGAAACATTGGAGGAACCCAGGTGTTTGGTGCTGGGGGACTTCAATGTTTGGGCTGACGACAGATCTTCTCAGCTTGGATACAGCTTCCTCCAGATGAGGTAATCTCTGGGCCTGATGCAGAAAGTTTCTTCTGTGACCCTCCAGGGTGGCCATGTGTTGAACCTGGTCTTCTCACTGGGGCTTGAGATAAATAATCTCAGGACTGATCGGGTCATTTGGTTCAATCATCGCATGGTGGAGTTTTTGTTCAGGGCCCCCCCGAGAGCCCTCCCACCAGCTGAGATGGATAGCTACCACACTTTGAGGGGATTGACCACTGAGGGTTTTTTGGTGGTGGCTGATCTATCTAGTGTGGACAGTGCATGAGCTGAGGGTGTGTGCATGGCAGTTGCGGCCTATAACAAGGCAATGTCTGTTGCACTCAACTCCCTTGCACCGGTCCATGTACGACCCAAGTCTTCTCACTTGCGGTCCCCTTGATATGATGGAGAGCTCAAGGTGATGAAGATTATGGGTTGGAGATTAGAGTGCTGCTGGCAGAAGACCAGTCTGGAGGTGGACAGAATGGCCCTGCGTACACACTGTGGCATGTACCAGGGGGCAATCAACCGTAAGAAGGCAGAATTCCTGTTGAGGGAAATTGCTGCCAGGAAGAACTGACCAGCTGTGCTCTTTCGGACTGTGGACATGCTTCTCCATCCTTCCTGTCTACAGCTGAAAAAAGCCCTTTCAAACACTTTATGCGTGGAGTTTGCTTGGTTCTTCTCAGGCAGGGTGTCCATCATCAGGCAGGGAATTCCGACAGTGAGCCATAGCTTGGCCAACAGTGATTGCTGTAGGCGTCAAGAGAGCACTCCACCCAGTTGGGGTGAGTTTAGACCAGTGGAGATGGCAGAGGTCATTGAGGTTGTTTCAAAGCTGTGGCACATCTTTTGTGAACTGGACCCGGTGCCATCTCGTTTCTTAATGGAATGTGTTGACTCCGTTGGCCCGGTGTTTGCCTTGATTGTGCGGTGCTGCTTGTCAGAGGGGTCTTTCCTGATGTCTTGAAGGAGGCACTGGTGATACCCCTTCTGAAAAAAAGATCTTTGAACCCTGACATTAAGGCAAATTACCATTGTATCTCCAATCTTCCATTTTTGGGTAAGATTGTTGAGAAAGTGGTGGTGCTTCAGCTTGAGGAACACCTCACGGCCCATGACTTACATGAACCTCTCCAGTCTGGGTTTCTGCATTAGTTCGGGTGCACAATGACTTCCTCAGGGCAAGAGATCAAGGGAAGGGGACAATTCTCATTTTCCTTGATCTCTCTTCAGCATTTGACATGGTAGACCATTGTGTGTTTACTCTACCACCTAAGGGAATTCTGTGGCCTCACTGGTACAGTTATCTGCTGGTTTGAGTCTTTTCTCTCACTAAAATGAGGCAATGGGTAGTGGTGGGGAATTTCTTCTCCTCCCCAGCCTCCTGTCATGCGGAGTTCCCCAGGGCTCGGTCTTGTCACCGGTGTTGTTTGCTGTGTACATGCTGCCCCTGGGAGAGCTCATTAGGAAGTACAGTCTAGGTTTTCACTGCTATTCTGATACCCAGCTGTATCTTTCCTTTGCCACGGGGACATCCAATGCAGTGGAAGTACTAAACACCTGCCTTGCTGAGATCAGTGACTGGATGGCCTCCAGCTGGTTGCGACTGAACCCCAATAAGATGGAGATGCTGGTGGTGGAGTCGAACAGAAGGTGTGATAGTTTGGCCTCTGGTGCAGAAATGGGGCTTTTTCTTGGGTCTTTACCATTGAAGACCTATTCTAGGGTGCGTGATCTGAGCGTTATTCTCGACAACAGACTGACACTTGGGTCCCAGGTGTCATCTGTAGTTCGTACCAGTTTCTATCACCTGAGGAATATTGCCAGGATAAAGCCCCTAGTTCTGCCCCTGGACCTCCCCACTCTGGTTCACACCTTTGTGGTGTCTAGGCTTCACTACTGTAATGCACTCTATCTCATTGTCTCTGGAGGTACCCTCTGCCGGCTGCAGCTGGTGTAGAACGCAGCTGCCAGATTGCTGATGGGGCAGTCTAAGTACTGTCATATCACTCCAGTGCTGTGTGAACTGCATTGGCTGCCGGTTAGGTGGAGGGTCCTCTTTAAGGTGGGTTTGCTCACCTTTAAGGCCCTACATGGCCTGGGTCCTAGTTACTTGAAGGACCTTCTCGCACCTGCTGTCTTGGCCTGCTCCCTCCTTTCCTTCTTTTGTGATTCCCAGGATGAGGTTAAAAACAGCTGGTGACAAAGTGTTAAGTGTCGCCTCCCCCGTCCTGTGGAATTTACTGTCTCCAGCTGTAAGAGAGGCCCCTTCTGTTGAGGTTTTCAAAGCCCACCTCAAGGCCTTCCTGTAAAATCAGGCCTTCCCAGACTTTGATTTATAATTTTTATCTGATGTCTGACTTTCATGTCTGTGTTTATCCCTGGCTGTGGAGCTAGTCCTGATTATCTATTGCTAAGCATATTATTTATAAAAACTTTATAATAGTGAATTTTAGTGTAGAATATTTATTAATGGATTTTATATTATAGTGTTATTTTATTTATTTTATACTGTTGATATTATTGTATGTGATTCTAATTACTTGGTGCCCAGAGCCTCTGGGATGGGTGTCTTTTTAAATAAATTTGCCTTGCCTTGCCATTAAGCCCCATCTGAAAAGTTCTGGCTCCTTTGGGGTCCTGTACACAATAATCTGGAAATTACACCTGCAAAGCACACTCAAAAATTATTATTTTTTTTTTTTATTTAAATAAGAGGCAAATCCTGAGGATTGTTTTGGTCATGGTCTTAACAGCTTATGTACTAAGTCACAAGGCTCCAATGGTGTATTAACATAACATTATTCTGCTGTTTTCTGAATGTATATTAGTTAACCATGTTATGGTCTGCCTCTGTTATTTATTAAATTAACTATATAAAAACACATACATGTTTCTGTAGGTGTGCAGTGGATCTTGCAACATTACCACATAGACAAAAAAATCATTTGAACTTGACCCTTCAAAATGGCCAGGGAGTTGTTGTGGTGCTCATTACATTCAGTCCTTGTGCAGGGGTCTCGATTTCAGATCTCTGTGCC
The DNA here is from genome assembly GCA_016271365.2 of Neoceratodus forsteri. Lineage (NCBI taxonomy): Eukaryota > Metazoa > Chordata > Ceratodontiformes > Ceratodontidae > Neoceratodus > Neoceratodus forsteri. Next base: position 412,711,645 of record CM028129.1, on the reverse strand, counting down.
TGCCCACTGGAAGACCCTACTGAGAAAGTGCAAATTCTTCAAAGATATGTAAGTACTTGAACACAGAAATTAAGTATTTAATCATATTCATTACTTTTTTCCTCTGTTGCACACAACAGATATATAAACACAGATGATTTCTGCTGTTACAGATCATGGCTTGGGAGGATGGGAGGAGTGGGGAGGGAGGGCAGGGACATTAGTTCAAGCTGTGGACCCTCCAATACGAGCAGACTTGACAGACCAAATGGCCTTCTTCTGCTGGCTTCTTCGTATGTTCAATATGCTTATGCGGCTAATAATCATCTGTTATTTTATGTACACATGCGCTAGACAGTAGCTAGCACTGTATATCCATGGGACAATTGTCTAGTTATTTACTGTACCTCCTATTTTATGTCTATTGCAGTCAATTGTCTTTCTCTTTATCTGTAAAAGTATTTCATTTTTTTAATTCTGTCTAGCATTTAACCAGAAAGTATCCTGTATTTTTTAACAGGGTTGGTTCATAGAGTTTTAAGGCAGCTGTATGCCTTGCAGGTCCTGTGAAAGAATCCCATGCTGATAGTATTGTGTGTGAACCAGCTTGCCTCTGATAAACTAATTTCTCTTCCTCTTGCCACCCTGCTGCTCTGCTGTGAAGTGGTCTGGTTTTACATAGACGTGAAAAAGGACAGATATTCCCCATACTACTGCTGGATGGAGATGGGTTACAGCTAGGGGTGCATTTCCTCTCTGACAAGAGATTGTCTAAAGATAGATGGTCACTGAAAAGGCTTGAAGGGACAGATAGTGATTTTTATGTTTGATTGCGCGCATGTGCAAGAAACATTATGTGGCAGCTTAGGAGAGAAATGGGTTGTGGAGGCGTGGCAGTGTGGCAGCAAACGGAGGCATTGCATTTGGGGGCTTGGCAGTGGTGGACCAATGGAGGCAAAGTGTGCTGATGTCACTGGCTTCCAAAAGTGCCACCAACTTGTAATGTTTTTGCTGCAGCAATCAGGGGCTGCCTCGTCATTGCAGCGTCAGCCTTTCCACTGCAATGAGGGAGTGACCCGTCATTGCAGGGTGGAACGTTACCCATGTAATATTGTTTGTGAACATGGCGGCAGCTTGCCACTGCGTTCACAAACAATATTGTTCAGCTCCTACTGCTGAGGGGGTACCCAATCCCCCTTATCAGCATGTGCCCTCCCAAAAACAGTCTTTGTTTGCCAATGGGGGCCACAATCCCCGTCGGCTTCAGTCCCTGTCCCAGTTTGATGTGCTGACGGGGGAGCCCACTCCCCATCTGCATAGTGTGCTCCATCCCAGTTTAATTTCCCAATGGGGAGCCCACTCCTCTTCAATATAATGCTCCCCCCAAAAAAAGCAGTAAGTTTGTACCGAGGGGGGGTGCTCAATCCCCTTGACTCTTTGTGCCCCAGAGGTGGCTAACGGGTGCCTAGTCCCTGTCGGCTACAGCCACCCCTCAAAAACAAAACACTTGGTTGGCATTCTGGGAGCACACCCAGCATTTCAAATCTCCTGTTAAAAAAAAAAAAAAAGTCCCACGATGTTTTTCTTTTTTTTTTTGTGTTCCTGTAAAACAGAAAACTGTCCCTCATAGTCTGTCCTGCTGCCTCCCACCCACGCCCACCCTCTCTGCACACCCTGCCTCCACACACCCCTCTCACCCTGTGCTTACCTCTGAGCCCAGCGCTACGATCTTGTGAACCGGGAACACGTCAGCACTCTTCAAATCTGACCGCAAACTGAAGAAATGCCGGTAAGCTGTATAATGGCATAAATAGGGTTTTTCAACTTTGGTGCATATGTCAGGCATTTTGGGAATTTTGGCACCACATTTTCAACATGGGGCTATTGGGACCCTCCTCATGAATTCAGCCACTGTCATGGCGTTATTCGTTCGAAGGTGATTTCATGGTCACTGCGTGGAATCGCTCAAGACCGACTAATGAAATGACAGTGCCACTGTTCATGAGGTGGCCTCTCAAAAAGTCTGTGTTGCAAATTTGGTGGAAAAAAATCCAAGAAATTACTGTTTTATGAGTGTGCATTGCACAGTTGCTACGCATACTCATAACTTCACGAATTTGCAATATTTTCACTCCAGATTTTCAACATTGCCATTTTCCACCCCTCCTTATCAACAGTACAGCTGTCATTTTTCAGATCCTGACCGAAATGTGTTTTTGCACTTCCGGTGCAGAATAGCGCAGTCGCTGTGGGAAATCAGTGTTCGGGACACATTAAGAAAATCACAGTGACACTGTTCATGAGCAGAGGTCCTATATTGCCTATGTTGAAAATGTGGTCACGAAAATCCATAAAATGACTGTGTTACATGCATGCCTTGTGCAGTTTCCATGTATGCTCGGAAGAGTGAGCATTTTTGATATTCCCACTACAGATTTTCAACATTGCCATCTCTTCACACCTCCCTATGTATGGTACAGCTGTCATTCTTCACATCCTGCCCAGTCTGTGTTTTTGTACATGTGGTGCAGAATGGCATTGTCACTGTTGGAACTCAATGTTCAGCACACATTGACAAAATCACACTGCCACTCTTCATGAGAAGAGGTCCCAAATGCTTTCATGAAGTAGGGTCACAAAAAGGCCACGTTGAAAATTTGTAGTGCAAATAGCAACAAACGCCCGAGGCATTAGGGTTTCTAACCATAACGTCCTACCCTATACAGACTGATAGGTATCGGGGTTTGCCTTTGGATTGCCGACTGTACTGCTCATGCCACTCCCGCCACTGACAGGCATCGAGGTGTACCTTGGACCCTTCAGTCACAGACTTCACTTCATTCTCCTGTGCTGCACCCATTTCAGCATATGTCCTTATGGAATGGGGTGACTGTAAAGCCAAACACCCTAAGGCACACCTCAACACGTGTCGGTGTCTGCAGAATAGGGTGAGGTGACATGGCATGGCCATCATGGGCGACAGCCCAAACACTTACCCCAATACCTGTCCATCTCTACAGGATGGAGGTGGGGTTGCTGTGAACTTCAATACTTCACTGCCATTCCTATTCTGCATCTGTCTAACTCCTGCATTTCCAATGCTAATACCAGCAAGCAAACATTTGGCATTGACAAATGCTTGTTTTTGTTAGATTGCATGCAGTGCGCACAAAACATTTTAAGATAGTAGAGCATTGCAGAGGTGTGGCAGTGTTGTGGCCAATGCAGCGGACGCTTTAATGGGGGCATTCCTCATCCACCAATTAATGCTGAAGCTGCCGATGGCAGTTTCAGAGCGAGCACCGCACTTGAAAGAAATCTGCCACTGCAGTCAGGGGCAGTTTAGTCAATGCAGCATCAGCTCCCTCCTCCCTCACAACCAGGCACACAGCAGGACAACAAATTTAAATGTTAGCTCCTTCCTACTGCTGCTGCCCGCCCCGCACCCTCTGTTCCCCATCGCACCAGCATATAATGAAACCCTCCCACACTCTCCCAATGCAGCTGCCTGCCCTGCAGCCTCCATTCCCTGCACCAGCATAAAACCCTCCCACTCCCTCCTACTGCTTCTGCCTGCCCTAACCTCCAATCTCTGTTGCACCAGCGTAAACCCTCCCACTCCCTCCTCCTACTGCTGCTGCCCACCCGCACCCTCCATTTTCCGTCGCACCAGCATAAAACACTCTCACTGCTGCTGCCCGCCCCACACTATCCATTCTCCATCACACCAGCATAAAACCCTACCACTCCCTCTGCCCACCCAGCACCCTCCATTCTCTGTCACACCGGCATACAGCCCTCCTACTCTCTCCCACTGCAGCTGCCTGCCTCGCACCCTCTGTTCTCTGTCCCTTGCCAACATCAGGGTGCTCAAACCCCATGTCAGCTGTATCCCTCCATTAATGTGGCAGACTGGGAGCGAGCCCACCCCAGTGTGCTAAAAAATACTACTTTGATATTTCCAACACCGGGATGCCCGCTCCCAGTGTCTGATGCACCACTACCCCCAAAAGCCCCTATGTTCTCAGCCGACATCGAGGTGCCCAATCTCCTGGTTGGCATTGAGCCCTCCCCAGTGTGCTGAAATCTGTTTTGTTAATATTTCACCTGTAAAAAAAGAAAATATCCCCCCCCCAACATTTTTTGTTTAAACTTGAAAAAAGAAAACTGCCCCTCGTCATTCCTGCAGGCCTCCTTCCCCAACCCTCTGTGCACCCCACCTCACCGCACCTTCTCCTCACCCATACTTGTCTCAGGAGGTCGGGAGCAGTGATCTTCTGTTTGGGGGGGACTGGAGCCGACAGGGATTGGGCACCCCCCGCCGGCCATCCGTGGTGCTTGGGGGCACATGAGCCGAGGGGATTGGGCACCCTCAGCACAGAACAAATGGGGCATCATGCTGACGGGATTGGGCTACAAGTCAGTAAATGAACTGGGAGGGCATGACAGGGATTGGACACCCCTGTTGGGACTGTGAGAGGTGGCAGCTGTCCGTTGGCTTCGTGGGGACTCTGAGAAGTCGACAGAGAAGCCACCGCCATGTTTATTTAAAGGGGACACCGGACAATGTAGCTGTAATTGGTTGCTGCAGTCAGGGACCACCCTGCAAAAACAGCTGATTGTTGATGACAGGGCGCTCCGTGATTGCAGCAGCCAGTTTGTTTCAAAATGGTGGCAAGTGACACTACTGCTGTCATGGAGAGTGTGATCCTCTATTGGTGCCACACAGACCAGCCCCAAAATGGGCTGCCTACATTGGCAACAACACTGCTGCGCCTCCACAACTCGCTACTGCAGCAAGCTGCCTCAATATGTTTCTTGCACATGCATGCAAACAAGCATAAAAAAATGAGTTCAGACACATTGCTGTGGTAACATCAAACTACAGTTACTACAGTGACCCTTTAAATTTGTACCGAGTAGATTTCTGGCATATAAACAGAACAATACAGGTAGCATGCTATAGTACTGGGATATGGTTTAGTGCTGTTGTATATGGATTTCTATGCACTTAAAATCCTTGTTGTGCATGGGCAAAAATTGTGGACAGTTCAAGTTTCACCCCTTGACATAATTCATCTTTAATATAGTTACTGACTGTAAGCAATTAGTTAGGTGGGAGGGGAGCAGATGATCTTGACTTCTGCTTCCTACTATATATAAAGAAAAATTTTCTTTTTTTTTATTCACGTTTATTGCATAATCAGGCATCATTACAACAATCAGTTGTCTTTGTACAAATTAAGAAGGTCATTCCATACAGAGACTATCAAGTTGAGCATCACCACACATTCTCATCACATAAAAATAAGGGCTACCTTTATCTCATCCTCTGGTCTATTTTCTGGGTCAATCCCTCTAATACTTGTTTTACCTCCCCCTTGTAATTAACTCTAAGGTCTCACCCCCTCACCCCCAGGCTGCCTGGCTTTCCTCCACAGCATCCACAGTGTCCATCTGAGCACTGAGTTCTGCCCTTTGAAGTTTATTCTACAAGTCAGCTCTCCCATCTTCTGTATCTCCTGGACTATGGAAATCCACTGGTGCTGGGAAGGAGGCTCCGGGGACAACCAAGTGATACCATAAACTGTAACAAAATGTGGAAAATCATTCCCAGCTCAGTTTGTGTTTTCAGCACAGGGTTGAGATGACATCGTAAACCTCTGGAGCTTTACTGTAAAGGTCCATGAGATATTATCTCAACCCCTCGATGGAAACACAGCCTTTTTGTGTATGGTTGCCCATGCATTATTCTCCATATCATGCTACAGTGGTGTCCCCCAGGATGAAACACACTTTTAATGCACTTTGCAGTATGCTGTAGCAGACCTACTGAATAAAGCAATGTAATTTCAATGGCAATTAGTCCCTTTGTAATGCAGGAAACTGTGGCCTTCACTTCATCCTGACAGTGTCACATTTTCCTGAATGACAAAGGGAACTAATTACCATTGAAATTGCATTGCATTATTCAGTAGGTCTTCTGCAGCATTCTGCAGAGTGCTACAAAATGCTGCAGAATTGCATTTCATCCGGGGGTAGGGGGGGGACACCACTGTATATCTTAATTTAAATGGAAAAAAGTAATATTGAACACAGAACTGTATTTTGTGCTTAAAACACTGTCAAACAAGTTTAGTTTAAAATGAGCACAGTTTACCAATAAAGGGTTGACCATATCCTTTTAATAAAAAGTAATCTTGTACTGTATTTGTATGCATTATCACAATAAGTACAATAAAAAAATAAACTGCAAAGAACAAGTAACCTGAAAAGTGTGTGTTTTTATTACCTGCAGCATCTGAAGCATTCCTTTAAGAATTTAAAAGACATCGGCTTTCTACAGATAAAGGTTATTAAAGCAATAGACCTTCTGGCTGCAGACTTTTCGGGTATGGTGATTTTCATTTTATAGACTTTTCTGGTTTTTTTTCTTCTCTCCCCCATTTTCTGTCTCCTTGTCCATGTTCATTGGATGGTGTATTGTTCACATCACATGAAAAGAGCTGAACAAAATTCCATGGATCTACCCGTGCTTCAGCATCTACCATCAATGCAGCAGCATTCAGCGTCACGTGAAATAGCAGTAGCAATTTTTGAATGGGATGTGCTCCTACTACGTTATTGTCTTTGGCATCATGGAGTAAGCAAAAAGACATGACAAGGCGTTAGTACTGTGACAACCACACACTCAGGGGCATAGTGAGGCATAAGGCTACAGACTAAGTGCCTTCAGCAGCTCGATGTGTGGTAATCATAATATTTCGAACACCCTGGAGTGTCTTTTGTGCTTATGTAACCCCCCTACGAATGGGGGTTCCTAAAATGTCTTACTTGAGCTTGCCTAAATGCTCACTGCCAGGCTGATGTCCTGCATTTTAGCAGTTAAATGTAATTGCCAGAGAGTGCCTGTATAGCCTCTGTGTACTGTCTCTTTAAGAGCTGCCTGGATTGCAGTCATAAGTAGTCTGGGAGGGAGCTCTGTTGAAAGATGTAACTATTTGCTGAAAATCATTTAGAGCGATAATGATAATGTAGTTTGTCTAACCTTCCTTCTTTGCAGCAAGGACTGTTTTGTTTATCCCCACCATTTGGCCCGGGACTGCAGATTGAACCAATCAGTACTAGTGGGACCAAAAATGGAGCCGGACTAAAGGAGCTGTCTGGAGTCAAAATCTGTAGGAATTGTAGTTTTGGGCTTTTAGCGCCTTTTTGCACCTGAAGTCGGAGCTCCTGTTGTGACTGACAGATGAATCAGCCAACTGAACCTTTTGGATCTTGGGGAAATTCCCAGGCTTGCTGGCAGTTGTCAGATCTAAGTTGGGAGCTGAAGAGGCAACAGCTCGAGATAGTCTCTGTAGAAAGGCTTGAGTTTTGGCCTGCATGCCTGCCGCCCCTGAGAGGGAGAAGAGAATCAGTTCAGACTGAACCCAAGTTTGTGTGAATGAAGTAAGCCACTGAGTTGTGACCAGAATCAACCTGAAGAAGACCGAAGATTTTGCTGAATGTGATCGGCCTGTCAGGATTTCCAGCTGCTTTTGAATCCCCAGTTTGTGCAGAGACTAAGCGATTGTGACCGGAGAGCAGTTTGCCTGGCACAATAGAATTTCTTTACGTGTAAATGTTCTGTGAGTTGTTAGTGGGTCATGATTTGGTTCCCCACTGTGTGAACTGTGTTCTGCTTGCTGGAAGCTGTATCCAGCCCAAAACAGACTGTATCTGAATTTGTCTCCATTTGGCCTGGGCCTTGCCACATTGGCCCAGCCAGACTACCCACTACACAGAGAAAGCCATCGATGAGAGACCTGCCTGGGGATCAGCCCCCTGCTCCATGCTTGAACAGGAACGATGCCTCGGGGAATTGTATGGGCCCTGTTGGCATCAGCCCCTTGCTCCACGCTTGAACAGGAACAACGCCTCAGGGAATTGTGTGGGCCCTGCTTCTCCTGGCACTCCAGATCAGTCTCCTGCAGTCTGGTTTTCGTCCAGCCTGTGTCCAGTCTTTGGTATCGTGAGTACTCATCAGGGTAACTGCCTGCAACAACAGCCTAATCTAAAAGTGTGTCATCTGATTGTCTTGTTGTTTTCTTTTCACAAACGGAGCCCTCCGGCTCCGGATTACAATTAGTGTGTGTGGTGCATGTTGTTTTCTTCCATCACAGGGCCCCAACCAGCTGCAATGTTCCTGTCTAGCCCACTCTTCTCCATCTGGGTACCCAGGGTGTGTGACTGTTTATGGACCCTGAAGTGCATGCATAACTGTTTGATTGATACAGCCTTTGAGCAAATTAACCTGATTACGCCTGTTCCTTGTTCCAGTCCCTTAACTAAATCAGATCTAACTCCTTTTTGCATTTTATTTATTAATTTAGCTTTTGTTTACCGGGTAAGTACACTAGACAAGTAGTATGCCTATTTTCAGGAACGACCTGGGAGAGCACAAAACATACAGTATACATACATGGCAACATTGGAGAAACAGCATGATACAGTAAAAAACAGCTATAACAACACTTGTATAAGGGCAGAGATACTGCCACACATAGTACAAATTGTTACAGGACATAGATAGACATTAGAATACCCTGACTGTGGTTCCAGTTTGTGCAAGAGTACTGTACTGCTGTTATTTGCTGTGTATAATCTTGTTTTACAGGGGGTCCCCATGGCTGAGCCAGAGGAAAGCCCTGGTGGTAAGTGCAAACAGTGTGGGTACTTGTGGGTACCTCTGCTCATGAACAGTGTCACTGTGATTTTCTTAATCTGTCCCAAACATTGATTTCCCACAGCAACTGCACCATTGCGCGCCAGATGTGCGAAAACGCATTTTGGGCAGGATGTGAAAAATGACAGCTGTACTGTTCATAAGGAGATGTGAAAAAATGGCAATGTTGAAAATTTTGAGTGAAAATATTAAAAATTATCAAACTTACGAGCGTACGTGGAAACTGTGCAACGCATACTCGTAACAGTCATTTTTTGGAATTCTTTCACCAAATTTGCAACATTGGGTTTTTGGGAGCCCACCTCATGAACAGTGACACTGTTGTTTCATTAATGTTGTGTGGTGTATCAAGGGTATTGTGAAAGTGATTATTGTGTATTGTTCTGGCCACTAGTAAGGAAAGAGGGGGGTTACAGTGTCCTGGAGGGCTGTGCCCAGGTTAGCTTGACCACTATCAACCCTGACTTCCGGGTGGAGGCACCCGTTGCAGAACTTAGGCCCCTTAACCTGCTACTAGCCAAGCAGGTGGGGGTAGTAGCCCTTGGGATAGCGCCACCTAGGGTTACACTTATAAAAGGGGTTTATGAGAAAAAAAATGTTAAAATAATAAACAACCAATGTAATAACATTTTTCCGCATTGAGAGCATTTTCAATATGCACAAGTCCTGGACAGTCAGGTTGCAGAGATTTGCTTACCCATTTTTTTAAGAGGAAAACCACCCATGTTGGAAGCCTGTGCAGACCTGATACCAAGCTGTCCACCTTTTCCTTTTTGGTATACTCATTGTGCTACAAAGTGTGCTGTTCATGACCTTCTCCTTTCTCAATGAATTAAACATTGTACTCAGTACTGTTCTTCTTTATGAGGAACTAATACAACTTGGCTTTAAAAAGCTCCTGACATAATTGGGTCAGCTTTTAAAAAATGTAGTATTTTGACCCCATTCAGCTACAGTAATATATATATTTTAATTCTGCAATTTTCACTCTTATTTCTGTATGACTAAGGCCCTGGACACACTTCAGAACTGTTTTTGAAAACCGCTTTTAAAACCAGTTTAGCTAAACCATTTCAGTGCAGCCACACTACTCAGTAACCATTTTTGATAATGGTTTAGTGTGGCCACACTGCTAGTGTTAAACCTGTTCTCCTTGTAACTATTTTGTGTCAAGTCCAACACACAGAAGTGTGCTTGCCTGGACACACTGCAGCTAGAACTGTTTCAGTTAAGCCATTACATCTTAAAACACTTTTACTCCTGGACAGACCTGTAAGTAAAACCATGCTAGCTCCAAAACGTTTTTAAAACTGGTTTTAAGACTAGATATCTAGCAGGGTTTAAAAACACTTTTGTTAAAATGTTTTAAGGGGCTTGCAGTCTGTCTGCAAACAGTGCTTGGGGGATTTAAACCATTTTAAGGCACTTAAACCGTTTTAAGTTCCCCAGTGTGTCCAGGGCCTAAGAATGTGCATGGGAACTGTGTATTTGCGCACTCTGCTTTGGCTGGATGTTCACACCTGACATCACAGTACTGCGTATTACTTAAAAATCTATCGCCATGGAGGTAGTTATGATGTTATTAACAAAGGATTATGATGTCCAATATAAACAAGCAATAGAGAAGATAGTCTAAGAGACAGTAACAATGTTTTCATGCAGATGTCATCAGTTATAAAGAAAAAGGAGAATGAATGACAATAAATATATGAACTACAAACAGAACTGTTTCTAAATCTTACATTTTTTCAAAGTTTTCCAAATAGTGACAGGGGCTTCTTAAATGATTTAACACTTTCTGCTTGCACCACTTCCTTTGGGAGCTTGTTCATAAGTTAACCAGTCTTTGAGTAAACAAGCATTTGTCAATGCCGAATGTTATCGTGCTGGTGTTGGCATTGGTAGTGAAGGAGTTAGAGAGATGCATAATAGAAATGGCAGTAAAGTATGGAACAGACGTCAACCCCACCCCGTAGAGACTGACAGGCGTTGAGGTGTGCCTCTGGCTTGTCGGCCATAATGCTCATGTCATTTCACCTCACCCTACCCTACAGACTCTGACAAGTGTCATGTTGTGCCTTGGGGTTGTTGGGCCTTACGCTCACCCCATTCCATAAGCAAATACGTTGAGATGGGTGCAGTATAGGAGAATGGGGTGAACTTTGGAGCTGAAGGGTCCAAGGCATACCTTGATGCCTGTCACAGGCTGCAGGGTGGGGATGGGGGTGGAATGGCGCGAGCATTACAGCCAGTAATCCAAAGGCTCTACAGGGTGGGACGTTATGATTGGAAACCCTAATGCCCCGGGTGTGTGTTGGTATTTGCACTCCAGATTTTCAGCATGGGCTTTTTGTGACCTCATGAAAGCATTTGGGACCTCTGCTCATGAACAGTGGCACTGTAATTTTGTTAATCTGTCCCGAACATTGATTCTCCACAGCGACTGGACCATTGTGTGCCAGATGTGCAAAAACACATTTTGGGCAGGATGTGAAAAATGACAGCTGTACTGTTCATAAGGAGGTGTGGAAAAATGCCAATGTTGAAAATCTGGAGTAAAGATTTTAAAAATTCTCGAAGTAACAAGCATGTGTGGATACTGTGCAATGTACGCGCATAACACAGTCATTTTATGGAATTTTGTCACCAAATTTTCAACATAGGCATTATGGGACCTCTGCGCATGGGCAGTGTCACTGTGATTTTCTTAATCTGTCCCAAACGTTGATTTCCCACAGCAACTACACCACTGTGCGCCAGATGTGCGAAAATACATTTTGGGCAGGATGTGAAAAATGATAGTTATGCTGTTCATAAGGAGGTGTGAAAAATGGCAATGTTGAAAATTTGGAGTGAATATATTAAAAATCATCAAACTTACGAGCGTGCTTGGAAACTGCGCAACGCATACTCGTAACAGTAATTTTTTTGAATTCTTTCACCAAATTTTCAACATAGGCTTTTTGGGAGCCCACCTTATGAACAGTGACACTGTTGTTTCATTAATCAGTCCCGAAAGGTGATTCTGCACAGTGATTGCAAAATCACCTTTCGGGACCAAATAATGACATGACAGTTACTGAGTTCATGAGGTGGGGTCCCAAGAACACGTGTTGAAAATTTGGAGCCAAAAGTTGCAGAAATGGCCAAGATATCCACCTAAGTTGACCCCTTCCCCCAATTGATGCCATTATACAGCTTACCAGCATTTCTTCAGTTCGTGGTTGGCTATGAAGAGTGCAGATGTGTTCCCGCTCCACTGAAGATCGTTGCGCTGGGCTCCGGAGGTAAGTATGGGGTGGGGGCGGTGCAACAGAGGGTGGGTGTGGGTTGGGAGGGGCTACAACAGGCAGCGAAGGACCATTTTCTTGTTTACAGGTGGTAAAAAGAAAAAACAAAAAAACACTGTGGGAAGGTTTTCTTCTAGGTTTGCTTTGGGCATACTGGCGCAGGCTTCCACTGTGCCAGCTGGGTATTTTGGGGGGGTACTAGAGCCGATGGGGATTGGGCACCACATTGGCAAAGAAAACATGTCTGTTTGGGGGGGCATGATGCCAAGGAGGATTGGGCAGCCCCCTCGGCAGATAAATGAAGGTAAGGGGACATTATGCCAATGGGGATTGGGCTCCCCCGTCGGTAAAGCAATTGAACTTGGGAGGGGACATGCAGACAGGGGGACTGGGCACCCCCAAAATCAGCTTGCTGGGGATTGTGAGAGGAGGACGGCGACAGCTGCTTCCATGTTTATTGAAATATTACACCAGGCAAGGCACACCTTGCAGTGATGGGGAGCTCCCTCATTGCAGTGGTGAAATTGTTTCAGGTTGGTGGCACACTTCTGCAGTGCTGTCATAGACAGCGTGCTATTTCATTCATGCCACAGAGACCAGCCTGAAAAAAGCAGTGTCATCATTGGCCACAACACGACCGCACCTCCAAAACCTGCTGCTCCACACCAAGATACCACAACATGTTGCTGGCATTGCGCGTGCAAGACAACCTAAAAATGCTTTGTCACATCACCACTGATTCTATCCCCTAAGCATAGGGTAAAGCTGAAAATGTTTCCCTACTGATCTTATTGAGTCTTTTTAAAATGTTAAAAACTTAACTAATTTCCTGTCCTTTTTTATTTTTTCCAGGGAAACAATAGTTGTGTAGTACAGCTGTTCACAACTCAAATATTAATTCTTGAATAGGTTCTATGTGTTAAAGGCAAGTCTGAAAGACCGCCTGTCATATAGAGTGAACAAACTTGACCCCACGGTCATAAGAGCGATGAATATTGTAGCGACCATCGCAAATATCAACAGTCGCTACAATACTTGACAAAACCATACAAAACTTTTTCTTTTATGCAGGGAGCTGTGCCCTCGCACCTCCCAAAACTTAAATAATCAACTCCGAGGTGCAGACCATGGGGCAAGTTATTGGATGCTGAAAAAAAATCTATTCTGTCTCTAGCTGGTCCCGCTTTCATTGCAAGCGGTGGTGAACACCACGATGCTATGCAAGCAGCTCAGCAGGAATCGGCCTCAAAGGACACTATATCCTGCCTTACCGAGTACAGCTCCTTGCTGTACTCTGCATACAGGATATAGTGCTGTATTGCACCATCTTGTAGAGCACTATTATTGAGTCACTCAAAAGTGCAGCGCTCAATAATCAGCGCTCTACATGGGTGCTACCCTTGAATAGCTGGAATAGCAGCGCATTGTGAGCACTCTGGTCAAAATATTGAGAATGATTTCACTATTCATAGTACTCGTGTATGAGAAACCATACCAAAAAAATCAAACAAATAAAAAATTACAACTTTCCTTCCCTACATCAACCACCTCTTCATCCCACCAGATAGATTTACTCTCCCCCAAAGAAAAACTGCCAGTTCCTGACCCTCTGCAAGGAGCAGACATCTTCTTTAAAAAGGTACCCCCTTCCCTTGCTTGACCCCCAGCACCAAATTCCTGTTTAGGTAAAGTTTGACCCTCAGTCCCTGATGCATGATTTGGTGGGGGGGGGGGTTGGCCAACTGAATACGACTGAAGCTAAGCCAGTTGCCTCCCTCACTAACACACAGCAATATACTGTACATACTACAGTGCAGCTCAAGTGCCAGTGAGCACAAACATGAGGAAGGGGTAGACTGGTTTCCATCACTGATGGGCTTGGTCTGCCTAGCACCATCAGTGACACAAACTGATATGCTCTTGCCTATTCACACTCCATGGTTTGCACTCTGCTCCATGTATCTTGCTGAAGGTACTGTAGCTATGAGTTATTTATACAGGCAACTCAGCAAACTGGAATTATCTTCACTGCCCCCCCCCCCAAAACCAGTGGTGAGGAAGGATGGGCTTATCTTTACATAAATGTGAATTTGGAGATGGGAGGCCATACTGTTGAGGGGGATTGTATGTTTGAAGATAGTGTAGGCTCCTAGAAGAGTACCTTAAGCTGTAGGATGGGATAGGCTGTAAAGGGCAGGAAATGGGTGGGCATGGAGTGGCCAAGAGATGAGCCCTGGCCTCCTCGGAGAGCTAGACCTTTTCTTTAGTAAATTGCTTTGAGCCAGGTGTGAATATTGAGAAATCAGGAATGTATGTTGAGTATTAGAAAAAAAGAGATTCACACACCCTTAGTGTCTAAACATTTCCCATTAACTTCTCCATCCTGTTAACCCCTTTGATTGCACATTCATTCATATTGTACTGTGGATATCAGAATTGACTTTTCATTTAGAAATTGGCAACCAGGAGAGGCACACTGAGCCAGGTGTGGCCGGGGGCTATACAGTGATGGTAGAAATACATAAAGAATCGTCAGCACTGTTTATACTGTAGTGGACAAATCTGTGACCTGCTAGTTTGACCATTGTATGTGTGTCTTTCTTTTTATGCGATTGGCTTTCATTTTGTGTGATGGTGGGATTTGGGGGTGATTTGGAGGGGGTATATGTGGTGCTTTTGTTTATCATGGTGTTTTACACTTTTTTTTTTAATTGAATGTGTAAGACACCCCCCCCCCCATTTTGTGGGCGTACCTACACTGCTTCAAGGTTGCCCGAATCTTCAGCCTCCAGCCCCCAGGACTGCCATGGGGGGGAACCAGTAGGGAAGTACTGCCACCATCCAGGAGTCCGGTTGGGAAATGGACCAAAGCTCCACCTTGTCAATCCCCAAACATTGCCACCCAGCACCCTCTGAACTCAGGTGCCCCCCCAGTGTTCCTGGGGGGGCGAAGGAGGAGGGCAGAAAGGAAATAGAGCAGCTAGTTCTGTTTCCCCAGCCCAGGAGCCAAAGAGGGCTGGAGAAGGGGACTCAATAGAGTGTGGCAGTAGTGTCTGCTACCATGCATGGCCAGAAGAGCATATTTTCAGAGCCGGAGTTCAGTGAGTAAAATTGGGTGAAGGGCCCACTTCTGTGGACAAAATCTGCTCCAAGACAGCCAGTGGAGCTAGGCAACAGTGAAAGCACACCATCAGATACAGAAGGAACGATCCGCCAGCCCCAGGGTAGGCAGCAGGGCCAGGAAGTGAAAGAAAAAAAGACAACTGTGTATGTGCACCAGTAGGAAGAGTGGCTGGGACAGCTGCCTCCCATATAAGAACACTTGACTCTGCATTGAGCTTAGTGCCCACATCTTTGAGCACCTCTCTGGCTGCAGGACAGTAAGCAGGGCCAGGGCAGCAATAAATCAACTTTGGGGGACTTTCATTACAGTGAGTGCAAGCTGCAAAGACAAGTGCAGTAATGTAAACTAAGATGGCAGCCATCATCATAAGTTCCCAGAGTTACAGAGCACCATGGGAAGGGGTCAAAGATCAGATCCAGTTTGCCCTTGAATTTCATACTGTCAGAGAGCAGCTTGTGCCAGAGACATTCTGCCTGTGAATAGCTGGTCAATCAGGCATCACGTTTCAGTCTGCGTAAAAGGGTTTATTTTGCAGGGTTTGGAGCAGTTGAGTTAGTCCAGAGTGAGACGACTGTGTGTCAAATTGCTGGCCAGTGTGCCACAGTCTGTGCAAGCTTGGCCTGCCTAGCAGACTTAGAACTATTGGGATCGCAGTGTGAAATGTGAAAGAGAAGAATATATGACATTTTCATCAAAACTTTTATTTAAAAGGCAAGTTGAAGCTGGGTTTTTTCTGCCCCTCTGCAGACTTTCCCTTCCAGGATCAGCTCCTACAGTGTCTCCAGTCCAGGAAGGCATCTGCCTTCAATTGGGTCCCAAGCTGCAGAGAGACAAGGGGGAAATTGTTTAAGCAGGAGAGGCACACTGAGCTGGAGCTTGTTTCCAGCTGCAACCTGGGAACACAAGGAAGTTAAGTGACTTGCTCAGGGTCACAGTTTGCAAGTGGAGGCTGATGGGATTCAAACTCAGGTCTCTAGGTTTGCAGCTTACTACACTATACTGCCTCCAGAGAGAAAAGGGAAAGAGGTCAGTGAGTCAGGAGTTAATGGAAAAGCCCTGGGCAGGATGGCACCAGTGTGAGAAGCCCAGGCTGAAGACCCATTGAGGCAAGCTAGCTACAAAATCCCATTCCGATTATAAATAGGGGCCCCTTTTGTAAGTGTTGTATAGTTTCCAGTTACAAGGGAATCACTTCTTCACCAGTATGGTCAGATGCGAGCTGTCAGGGCACTCTCCTGCTCACTTGTCTGATCCATATGGCTTTTGGGTCTCACCATATTGATAAGGTGTTCTCCCCTGTGAAGAGAGCTAAGGGTACTCATCACCCTCAGGGTGAGCCAACTCTTCCCTTTTCTGGGTACCTTGGTACTCGGACCCATAAGTATGAATGATTGATCCTTGGGAGCTTTAAAAACTACATGCTTAATTGCTGATCTTCCAGAGTAACATCACCGTTGATTCAGATGTCTGCCCACCATCCCCCACTCAGCTGAAAGTCAGAGCCTCTGGTATCTCACCCTGTGGACTCTGTCAGCCAACCTCCTTATTCTCTCCTCTACCATGGTCCTGTGGTGGCTGTGTGTGTTGTTTTTTGCAAAAATTAAAAAAGGACTGGTCACTCAGGCACCATCTTCACCCCTCCCCCCCAAAAAAAAATCAACAGCAAAAGAAAATGGGGGTCACTTGTGGCCCCCCTACCAACCAAAAAAAAATTGTTTTCTCCATAGAGTGTGTAGGTAGCCTCTTCTCTCCATCATTTCCTTCCTTTTTTTGCCTGACCATGGTATAGTCACCCAGGTATATCAATGTAGGTTACTATAAGCAACATGTGCCTTGGGCACCATCCAGTCCAGCTCCACTAAGTAGGTGATCTGCCTGTGGAAAGCTGCTGTGCACTTGCTTGAATTAATGTTCTAGCTTCATACAGGGTACATACCTGTGGTTGCAGGGAGAAGCAGGGCATATTCTTCGTTCATGTTAGAATTTTAGGTTGGTATCCCTTGTCTCTTCTCTCTGAGCTTGGGTTTCACCCAGTCTGCCTGGAGCATGCGAAAGGATATAACTGCAGCGGGATTACACCATGTCATATTGCAGTGTTAATATTTCATGATGCTTAATTATTTAATTCGCCTGAAAGGCTCCTGTGGTCAAGTTTAAATTGCAAGGGGTCATGGGTAAGCAGGAAAATATGGGACACTGGAAGGATACAGAACCCTGTGTTTTAGGGCAGGAAACACCTGTTAACTGCTCTGAAATATTTCTTGAATTTGTAACAGGCTTTTGGTTGCCAAGGCTGGGCTGAATAATAAGGTAGTTAAGAATTAACAGCTGGCAAATGTATTTGTTTTAATTTTATATATTTATTCATTCTCGACTTACAATACCTCTGAGCACAGACAGCTCATTTACAATGGTTCCACGTCATTGGGGAGAGGAGCCAAAACATACAAAGGAGACAAAGTACAATGTTTCCAAAAACAGTAAAATAAAGTGAACAAATATATATAACTGTACTCAGTTTTGTCGTTCTAATAGGAGGAAAGTGTAGATGAGAGGGGGCAGTATAAAAATGGAACAAAGAAAATTAGGAAGTGGCAGCCATAGGCCTTGTCAAGCTGGTGTGGGTGGGATAGGGGCAGGGGAGTGAGGTGGGTGGGCATGGTTAATCTGGAGTGCCAGGAGAAGCAGGGCCCACAGGAATCGCCAAGGCATTGTTCCTGTTCAAGCGTGGGGCAGGGGGCTGATCCCCAGGCAGGTCTCTTGTCGATGGCTTTCTCTGTGCAGCGGGTAGTCTGGCTGGGCCAGTGTGCCAAATGGAGACAAATTAGGATGCAGTCTATTTTGGGCTAGATACCACTTCCAGCAAGCAGAACTCAGTTCACAAAGTGGGGAACCAAATCACGACCCACTAACAACTCGCATCACATTTACATGTAAGGAAATTCTACTGTACCAGGCAAACCGCTTTCCCGTCACGATCGCAAAGTCACTGCTCAAACCGGGAATTCAAAAGCAGCTGGAAATCCTGACAGGTTGATCGCATTCAGCAAAATCTTTTGTCTTCTTCAGGTATGAGCCTGGTAAAAAATCAGTAGCTTACTTTGTTCTCACAAACTTGGATTTAATCTGAAAAAAATGTCTTCTCTCCCTCTCAGGGGCAACAGGCAGACATGTAGGCCACAACTCGGGCCTTTCCACAGTTCTCCCATGCAAAACTACTCAGACGGCTGCTTGACTGTCTCAAGCTGTCACTTCTTCAGCTCCCAACTTAGATCTGACTCTACTGCCAGCAAGCCTGGGACATTCTGCAGAATCCAAAAGATTTGGTTGGCTGATCTGTTTAAGTCACAACAAAAGCTCCCCCTTCATGTGCAAAAAGGTGCCAAAAGCCCAAAACTACAATTCCTACAGATTTTGACTCCAGACCGCTCCTGTAGTCTGGCTCCATTGTAGGTCCCATCAGTACTGATTGGTCCAATTCGGCAGTCCAGGACCAAGATAGTGGAGATGAACAAAACAGTCCTTGTTGCAAAGAAAGCAGGTTAGACAAACTGTATTATCATTATCACTTTAAATGATTTTCAGCAAATAGTTACATCTTTCAACAGAGCTCCCTCTCAGATTACTTATGACTGCAATCCAGGCAGCTCTTAAAGAGACAGTGCACAGAGGCTATACAGGCACTCTCTGGCAATTACATTTAAATTGCTAAAACGCAGGACACCAGCCTGGCAGTGAGCATTTAGGCAAGCTCAGGGAAGACTTTTCGGGAACTCCCATTTGTAGGGGGGTTACACTAGTAGATGGCAGTTTCCGATGAAGCAGTCACAAGAACTGTTGTCCATGAGATGCTGGCGTAACTTCAGTTTGAATGGTCCCAATTTAGGTAGGGTAATCATATCATTATGAAGAGTATTAAACCAGTGAGGTGCTCTATAGGTAAATGAGCATTGCCACTGGGCTGTCCGGCATCTAGGACCATTGAGATGATGGCTGTTTGAGCTTCGCATATGCTGTGAACTACAATAGGGGCTTAGCAGGTTTGCAGTGCTTGGTGGCAGGAGGCCGAGAAGTGCTTTTTTGGCCAAAAGACAGGTTTGGTACTGGATACTCCCAGAGAGCTGTAGTTGACCAGTCTGTGTAAGATCACAGGTGTGGGTGAAACATGTGGACCCAGTGAGTAGTCTGCATGCCTTGTTCAGAGCAATGGATATCCTGCACAATGAAGATATGGGGACTGCTCCATAGATTACAAGACCATAGTCTACAATGGATATGACGGAACTATATATAGCAAGTTGGAGGACTTCAGGAGTAAGGCAGTGTTTGTCTGTCTAGGATACCAATTTTGATATTGATAGGCAGTTTTTGATGGTAAGTGTATGGGATTTGTGCTTGTTTTGGGTGCTGCTGAACATCATTACTTTGATTTTCTTGTAGTTGAGGATCAGTTTATGTTTATTAAGCAAAGCCTGAAAGTTCCTGGACCCATTTGCTTTAACAAAGATTCTGAGCTCAGAGAGCCACAGCTTGGTGCAGGGATGTCTGAGACTCAGGGATGCAGAAAGATGTTCCTTTTATCTTCAGACTTCTGTACCTGGACCAGACAATTACAGCTTAATGGGCAGCCACTTAGGTCTAAATGGTTTGCTGGGAACAGAGGGTACACACAGGACCTTGGACTAGCCAAACTGCCAGGGGGTGAGACATGATGACTGCAGTCACAGGCTTGGGGGGGCCTATCTTTTCCAATCCTGCCCCCTCAGCTAAGAAACTCTACAGTTAAACTTTTAAATTTGAACATGGAGAGCTGGTTGGTCTTTTCTCATCATGTGACGAGGCCAGCCTATTGCAGCAAGGAACACCGGAGGAAGGACTTTTGAATTTTCTTAAAAGAAGCCTGCAGAGCTTTGCTAGAAGCATTACTCTCTCAGAGAATCTCTTGGCAGCAACAAGGGAAGACTTGGACCTCTGTCTGAATTTCCACCAAACAGACGGGAGAATCAGCTACTTTCTAAGAACACGTTTCGTTCCAGTCACTAAGGACTTTTCAAGGTAGAACTATAGCACTAGTTATAACAGTATATCTTTTTTTTGTATAATTTCCAACTTTCTTTTCAGATCCTGTAACTGGTATCTAAAATATTTGTATGTTATGTACAGTACTTAGTCACTAACAAGTAAAGCCTCTGGCTTAATTTAAAATAACTCTGCCAGTGTCTGTTGTGTGTGTTGTTTTGGGACAGTTTGTTCAAGCAATATTACACTTCTCTAACTCTTAAGGGCTAGAGGCTACCAAGATGGAATTCAGGAAAGGACTATGTGGATGAAAGGAGAGGGAATGCAAAAGGTCTGGTAAAATGGGTCTGTGGGGTCCGAACTGGTCTCTGCATTTTTCTGGGAAAAGACACTCATAGGGTGTATAGGGCATCCCTGAAGACCTATACACACCTGTGACTTTTCTGGTTCACTGTGCAGCTGTCAAGAGGTTCTCTCCCAGAAACACAGATTTAAGACTGTATTTGCACCCCTCACACAGAGAGAGGAGCCCCGGGATCTTCTGGTGAACGTTCAGTTGTAAATCCAGTGAACACCCCAGAAGGACAGAGGAGAGGTTTTCCTTACCCAGTATCGGGGATTCGCTGTAGCCCTGAGAATCCTGCCACACTGGAGTGGGCTTGTGACAATAACCACATCTTGCCTCACTGGGATTGTTAGTCCTGCAACTCCTATGATGTTCATCTCTACTTTTTTCCCTTTTGCAATAGAGAAAAGAAGGTTATATGTTTACTCTAGTTCTATGTAATATCTTAGAACTGTTGTTTTGGGAGTTAAGATATTTTTCCAATTTTAGCTTTTTTTCGTCTCATTTGCAAGTGTGTCCCCATTGGGATTCCCATTTTACTGCTTCTGCCAGAGTCATCTAATCAGGGCTGTTGCTCTATCCTTTTACCTATCACTGCCTACACTCTGGCTAGTTGAAAAAAAAAAAAAGAAAAGAAAAATCGGCAGACTAGGTGGGCCCAACAGCCCTTACTGCCATCACATTCTATGTTTCTATGTAAGAGTCTATGGCTTTTTTTTAGACCTGCTACCCTTGTGCCACCTGGTTGGCACAACCCTTAGTCTCTTAAGTTGGCAGTTGGGTCCTAATTGGTTGTTTATTTGATTTCCTATACCTTTTACTATCCCTTTGTACTAGAAAGTATCTGTCTCTCATTTCTCTCCATTTTGTTTCTCTCCTGGCAAACAGAACTGAGATGCGTGAGAGTGCCGACAATGGTTATTGGCTAATGTGTGGCACCATATGAGGTACGTGTGGTGCAGAGATGGCATCAGTAGTTGATGTAGGCTTCTTTCTTGTAGAAAAAAGCTCCTGCAGAGTCCTAGTGCATCTGGTCCTAGACCCATAAGTATAAATCAATGGTGACGATATTCTGGAAGATCAACAATTACAGTAAGTAGTTAATTTTCATTTCTGACCCCAGGAATCTTTTGGTATGCTTGACTATAGCAGTTATGCTAGCTGGGTTCAGCTGTCCTGGAGGTGAGTCTGTGCTAATGATTGCAGGAATTAGCCAGTCAGAAGAAAGACTTCGAGAAGTGCGTGGCCTGGCTCCATACGAGATGGCAACAAGATTTATGCTCCGTACTGACTATTTGATCCAGCATCATTTTCATCACATCTAAAACAACATCATAATATTTTTGGGGTAAACACGAAGATTAGTGCCTCCGCTGCCTAATCGATATCTGTTTTCTCCGGTTTGGACAGCTTCCTTTCTGTTTGCAACTCGGGCTCGCTCTGCAGAGACACAACAGCAGCAACCTTTACCATGGCCTACTCTACTTTACAGAAAGACCCCTTAAAAAATATAGAAGATATGTTCAACAAACTTTCACTGGATATGCAAGATCTAAAATCCGCTACACAGCTTAATACCCAGACTATGGAAGCTATAAACTCCAGAATGGCCTTTACAGAAAACAAGGTTCGTCTTAATGAAGACGCAATACAAGATCTTAAATCTACAATACGATCTCAAGACCGCACCATTAAAGAACTGCAAGCCAGAATCGACGATCTAGAAAATAGGAACAACCTTCGCTTTTTTGGATTCCCGGAAGACATAGAAGCCGGTAATACCACGGTATTTCTTCAGCGAGTGCTGCCACAAATCCTCGGTCTTCAGCCTGATACAGACCTTACCATAGAGCGCTCACACAGATCTCTAGGCCCTAAACCGCCTACAGATCATCGCCCTAGACCGATCATAGCTAAGTTTTTGAACTATGCTACAATTGAGATCATCTTGCGCAAAGCTAAAGTTATCGGTCAACTCTCCTGGCAAAGTCTCAATATTTATATTTAT
The DNA here is from genome assembly GCA_016271365.2 of Neoceratodus forsteri. Lineage (NCBI taxonomy): Eukaryota > Metazoa > Chordata > Ceratodontiformes > Ceratodontidae > Neoceratodus > Neoceratodus forsteri. Next base: position 412,689,154 of record CM028129.1, on the reverse strand, counting down.
CCGGGACTTCTCCAAAGAAGTATCAACAAAGCGTAAAGCTTACACTCCTGCCAGACGTATCATGCATCAATTGGGCCTTCACTTTTCTCTCCGATACCCTGCCATCATGAGAGTCTTCCAAGGTAACTCCTACCAGGATTTTAGCAATCCTGAATCTCTCACAGCATTCTTACAAAGTTATACTATTAAGGCCCACAACTTCTCAGCCTCTGAACAAGCGCAACGCCGTAATGACTTTCACAACACTAACAGTACTGTTACAAGCGATAAGGTTGTACATCCCTCTAATTCCAATGGGATATAGTCTCCTCAAATCCAATCTCATCTGATCCATCATCTAATATTAACTTGCCCTCTGCCATACCAAACGATCTTTACCCAAATTCGGATCAACCTTTTAATTTTAAAGTAAGCAATACCTCTCAAAATAAAACCTCTTCTATTCCCGGAATTGCAGTTTCTAATAGATATCTACCCTTACAGAATTTATCTACCTCGAGCGATCTCATTGAAGAGGATCATGCTACTCAACCAAATGCAACAGAGGATTGTGATCTGGATGGTACTTCCTGGACTTGTAGCGTGGGCAATTCCCCTATTAAAAACTCTGAGCCTCCTAAGAAAAGACGTCGGGGAAAGAATAAACAGAAAGGGGATACACCTCGTAAACATTAATAATTTAAATTTTTCATCTACAACATTTGTACGGTTCCTTGGATCTAATTATAATGAGCCTCATGTTTGCTGTGGTCACCTGCGTTACAACCACTATGTTGTATATCACCACCACAATGTGACTGCAGTGATGCTTTTACACTGTGCCAGTTATGTTATGGACAACATCACTATATCTTCCTCTGTGGATACATTTACCTCGGATGATCTCGCCTGTAGAAATCCTGTTGGTTAATCAAGCAATAGCAGATAGGTACTGGGAAGCACCACTGCAGCAGGGAAAATCTTTCTTTGTTGAACTTGAACTCTCCATAGGGAAATATTAAAAGATATCGCAGATTGGCGATACATTATACATATATTAACACTTCTGCTTTAACTTACTATAATGTGTACATTAATATTAGATTTATTGCTCCTAATTTTTTTTTTTAATTGTAGTCATTTATAATAATCATTGCATCTATTGCACTTTATAATACTGTGCACCTATAATAGTACTCTTACATTGTCGCTACTTGAATATGTATGAATTCATTTAACAAATTATTTTTTTTTTGTTTTGTTTTTTGTTGGTAGCATTATAATTACCTCATAATATTTACCTCAATCATGTTAATTTATTATTTTGATGCTGGATTTATGTCTAGGTTAATACCGCACAAACTCACCGAAACAGGGTTAAAACCTTATTATTAATTCCCACTATTGGGCTTTATTCCACATTATAACTTATTTTCTTTTCTTTTCCTTCTCTCCTTCCCTCTTTCTAATATATACTTTTCTTTTTGGGTAATATAACCCACTGAATTTATATAATCTCTTCTTGTTTTGCTACATCCTAGAGAACTGAGAAGAGGTCTTGGTCTTTAAAGCTGACACTGACCGACCTTTACTTCTCAGTTCATCGGAGATGATTCTTATTTGTTCTTGTTGTTATACAATACTGAAACATAATATTGTTACTTTTACAATATTAGAAGTGAGCTGCAAAAAATATAAATTACAGAGATTTGTTTTTTTCCGTTATATAATTTTTATTCATAGCTCTGCCAGCAATGATTTTGTCTTTGTATGCATTGTTCAATGACATATATACTCTTATTTTACTACCCTGGTGTATTTGAACCTCCTGACAACATTATTACTTTACTCTCCACGAATATATTCACATATGACTGCTAATATATCATTATGTTCATGGAATGTCAGGGGACTCAATACACCAATCAACATAAACAAATATTGAACTATCTTAAAAGCATAATATTCAAATTGCTTTATTGCAAGAAACCAAACTGTTAGATGCTGACAATCCCAGATTAAAATGTCAGTGGGTAGGTCAGATATTTCGGCCTCTGCCTCATCTAAAGAGAGAGTTCGCCATCCTTATCCATAAGAACTTGAAATGGATGCCTACTACTATTTTAAAAGATTCAGATGGTAGATGGCATTATCACTTTTGATACTCCTCAGGGCCCTATCTATAGTTAATATTTATGCCCCTAATCAGGACGACCCTTCTTTTTTCAAAATCTCCTACAAACCTTAATTTCCAACCAACTTAGTAAACTCACCCTTACTGATTGGTGGAGACTTTAATCTTGCTTTAGACAAGTATATGGATAGAAGTAACAACTCTCCAGATAGTCATCCCAAAAGTTCCGAAATTGTTTTACAATTAATGCAAGATCTCAGTCTAACAGATATAAGGAGAACTCTTCATCCTAGAGACAGGGATTATACTTTTTATTCTTCTCGGCATCAAACCTATAGTAGAATTGATTACTTGCTCACATCTCCTTCTATTACTGCTAACGTTATTAGCTCTGAAATATTATTGTTAATTATCTCTGATCATGCTCCCGTTAAACTTTTGTTTAATTGGGGCTCCCCACCGACTAAGACTCCCCTTTGGCACCTAGATCCTCTTTTATTAAAGGATCCTGAATTTTTGCCTTGGATTAGATCACAAATCACAGAATATTTGACTTTTAACGATCCTAAGGATACATCTATGGGTATTACTTGGGAAGCACTTAAAGCCATTTTACGTGGTAAAATAATTGGGTTTTCGTCCCATAGGAAAAAACTTAGGGAACAACAGATTCATAACCTTGAAAATTTACTTAAAAACAAACCGAATATTTAAATTCTCATAAACCTGACCCTTCCTCATCCCTTCATCAGGAAATTTTACAGCCAGTATGCGGGTTAACGAACTTATTTCCAGAAAAACTGAATTAGCATTACTTAGAATAAAGCAGAAATATTGGGAAAGTGGGGAAAAGGGAGTAAAATTCTAGCATACAGACTTAGAATGCAACAATTTGAACGCTATATCAATGCTTTAAAGGATCATTCAGGAAAAATTTGTACTAGCCATGATTCTATCAATAATATAATGACCTCTTTTTACAAAAATCTTTATTCTTCTCCACCTTCTACAGTTAATCCCTCTGAAATTGCTTCTTTTTTAGATGAGCTTATCCTACCTCATTTGTCAGAAGAAACTATACACAATTTAGAAGCGCCATTCACTACAGAAGAAGTCAAAAATGCTATTCTTTCCCTTAGATCAGGTCGTTCTCCAGGTGAAGATGGCTTCCCTGTAGATTTTTATAAGCTTCTTGTAGAACAATTAGCCCCTCTATTATGCAACGTATATGAAGAATCTACAGCCGCTGGACATTTACCAAAAACAATGACTGACGCTATTATAACTGTTATTCCAAAGAAAGATAAGGACACCACCAATCCTGGCAATTATCGTCCCATCTCATTACTTAATACCGACGGTAACATTTTTGCCAAAATCTTATCTTCTCGCTTAGAACCATATATACTTAATCTAATTCATAGATCTCAGACTGGCTTTATTAAAGGGAGAATGGGCTCAGATCACTTACGCTCTTTAATTAATCTAATATATAAAGCAAAATCTCTCTCGTCTCCTGCAGTTGCTATTTCCATAGATTTCGAAAAAGCGTTCGATTCGTTAAAATTGGATTTTCTCTACCAAGTATTATCTCGATTTGGTTTCCCTAAACTCTTCTGTTCTTGGATCCAACTTATCTATACAAATCCTCACGCTCGTGTGCTTACTAATTTCACATTATCTCAGTCCTTTGCATTAAAAAGAGGCACTCGCCAAGGTTGCCCTTTATCTCCTTCTCTTTTTATTCTTGCTCTCGAAACTCTCGCTATCTCTCTCAAACTTAACAAAAATATTAAAGGTATTCCCATTGGTAGTACATACTATTCATCTCTATCTTATGCAGGTGATATGCTTATTTTGTTAGAAAACTTTAAATTATCCCATCAATCTCTTTATAATTTACTTAATCGCTTCTCCTCTCTTTCTGGCCTATATGTCAATTATCAAAAGACAGAAATCCTCTCACTGAATGACCTCTGCGATTCTCTAATTAAGACTCACACTCAATTTAGATGGGCCACACAACATATCACCTATCTTGGCATTAAGATTTCATCAGATCTGAGCAAGATTTGGGACCTAAACATATTACCATTATTAAATGAAGTCAAAAATAACTTGAACAGATGGAAGAATCTTAATTTATCTTTCCCAGGTAAAATATCGGCGATCAAAATGAATATTACTCCAAAAATTTTATACTTATTCGCCTGTATTCCTCTTAAAATCCCTTCTCACTTCTTGTATAAAATTGATAAAATGATAGGTAATTTCTTATGGGAAGGACACATTCCCCGTTTCAGCCGTACTAAACTAAGGTCTCATTGGACTCGAGGAGGCTTCGGCCGTCCCTGGTTCAAGCGTATCTCTGGGCTTTAGAGCTTCACAAACGATTAAATGGTTTACTAAACCAAATGGTTATCCCTCTGGTATGATATGGAGGCATCACTATCTTCTGGACTAACTCCAAACAGCTTCATCTACTTTACTTCCATATCTAAAGCTAAACAAAATCCGTCATCAATTCATCCATCTATTACTGGTTTAAGATGCATAAATGGTTAAACATTGATCCTACTCCTATCTGATATACTCCTGTTTGGGGTAATCCAAAGCTTACATTGGAAAATAAACCCATATATTGTAAATCCTGGTTTCATAAAATATCCTTTTTCTCAATGACATATTAATGGATAATAACAATGCTCTGGACTCTTTTAGCAACTTACAAGCCAAATGGAAAATCCTAAAACAGAATTCTGAAATATTTACAGATTAGATCAGCTATCTCATATTACGTTACAACACAACAACTCTCCAACAATGCATTCATACATTAATAGTTGGATAAATATTCACAAAGGCCTAACTAGTACCATTTATAAAGCAATTAGGATAAACTCCTAATCAATCTCTCGCTAGAAATAAATGGAATCAGACACTTCATATTGATATTTCCACCTTCAATGGAATAATTGTTGGAAACTTTGTCATGATTCCTTTAAAGATGTACAGAGTAGATTAATTCAATCTAAAATTTTGCATTTATGGTACAATACCCCAGCTCATTTATATAACATAGGCGTAGCATCTAATAGCAATTGTTGGCGTTGTAATACCCTGATGGGATCTCTTACACTTATTATGGTCATGTAATCTTATCTCTAATTTATGGCAAGTAGTACTTCAATTTGCTTCTAAGGTTATTGGCAAACCGATTCCATCGGATCCCAAATTCTGTTTACTTGGCATTTCTGATAATAGAACTAATTTAACGAAATATCATCACAAATGGCTCCAGATATTGTTTATGCAAGTCTAAAGACTTATTCTAACTCGTTGGAAATTTCAATTAATCCCTACCCTGACAGACATTTTAACGCATCTAACCCGTATCTCTTCTTTTGAGAGAATCTCTTACTTAATTACTGATAGACTTAGTGAATATTATCTTTGCTGGCAGAGCTATTTCAATTTTCTTCGATCATAACATATGTATACAGTTTTTTTTTTTTATTTATATGGTATCAATCTAATGCAGCTCCTTCTATCTTAAAGCTTCAATCTATAATCATTATCGTATATTCATTTCCTTTTTCTTTGTCACTATTTGTACTCTTACTTGGTATAGTGCCATTAGTACATATGTATGATGTGAATTCAGTTCAATACTCTTTATGATCTCTCTGAAGATAATATGCATATTTCTACCATATCTTTTACATCCTTTTTTTTTATATTGTAAATTGTAACTTTTTATTTCTTATACATATTTTACCATATATAATTCTCTGTACTGCACTATATCTTGTTTATATAATCTCAATAAAAAGATTAACTGCAAAAAAAGAAGAAAGACTCAATGTGCTATCTGTAGATACCAGCGAGGGCTCAGTCAGATTCACTTCTCCTCTGACTGGACAAGTCTGCCCCAGAGCTCTCTCTTCAGACTTCACTTGAAGTAGTTATTTTTATCTCTTTTAATGTTTTCTGTTTGTGCTGCCTTTAGAGCCCTTTTTACCCTTTTTTCCATAGCTTTTAGTGTTTTTTCTGCATTGGTGGAAAACTTCCATTTGTTTTTCTGATGAAAATTTTCACACCTGATGTATACAATTTGCATTTTTTTTAATTTGTACTCTGTTTTTTCCACAGATACTTATTTTTTAATGTTTTCCTGCATTTGACTTCAATTTTATCTGCAGGAAAACCATTTTTCTCTGATTCCTCAGAACCTCTTCTTTCTCTCTGAGGAACGACTCCTGGGGTTTCCTGACAGTTTGCTGAGTCAGACACACCTATGTTCTCCTGGGCCCCTATTTTTTTGTGTGCATTCTCTCTGGTGACAGCAGACTGACATTATTTTATTCAGATTTTTGGGGCCATTTACTTCCCTTTTGGGAGTGACTTTTTTCACAGTTTATTCTCAACAGTAACTAGCCTGCAGGCTAAAAAAAAAAAAAAAAAAAAAAAACAAGAAAGAGAAACAGAGAGGAGGGGGAAAAAAGAAATGTAGAGTGGAAATAAATACATAAATAAATAAAGTACATGGCTTCTCAGACTACCTCTTCCTCCATAAAAAATCCAGAAGAGGGGACCTCCTCTCATTACAAAAAGATAGATCCTCTAAGGACCCCACAGAAATTGTCTGAGAAAATTAATAACAATGACCAAGCCAAGAAAAGACATTCTCAGCAAGTTTCTGAATTAGTGCCTGTGACAAAGAAACGAAAAGAAAAACATATCACTGTCTCTCCCACTGAAAAGCAAAGGGCGATGCCAGTGTTACAAAAAGATATTCCCTCTGCGGAGGAAATGGCAAAGGTTTGGCACATGTATCAAACTTTCCAGGCTATGTGATCTCTCTTCAGAGCCCCAGCCGGTCCCTCTACTCCTATTTCCTCTGTCCCTGGTCTCAGCCAGGGCTATTTCTACGAGGGGAATGATGATGAAGAGGAGGGTGAACCCCTAGATTCTGAGGCAGGCCCTGATCAAGATTTTAGAAATGGCCAGGAGGATTTTTCCTCTCATTTGACATTCATTCAACACATGGTGGAAATACTTGACCTCTTTATTCAGGAGTCCACTGAGGAAGAGGAGAAGGAGGGGGAAGACTTTTTGGACATGATGAGTCTTACTCGCTCTACAAAGCTGCTCCTCCTAGTTCACAAGTCCCTTCAAAGGGTACTTTCAAACTTCTCCAAAACCCCACCTCCATACCAGGGGTGGATAGGAAAACAGAAAGAATCAGCTAGGCAAATCCAGTGCTGAATACCTTTATAAGCATCCAGATCATGAAGGAGTAGTACAAGTGGCAGCATGTGACAAAGCAAAGGTGGCTCTCTCTTTGCAGCCCCCAGAAAAAGACTCTAAGAAACTGAATTTATGAGGAAGAAATTTTACATCACAGATTTGTTAATGCTTCGCCTCTCTACTTACATGGCGTACACAGCCCAGTACCAAAAGGCTCTCTGGAACTCTGTCCTGGCAATCAGCCAGCAAGCCTCAGATAAAGTGACTAAAGAATTGGCATAAATTATTAGAATAGCCCTGGAAGCCACAAAATATCAGTTCCATATGGCAATGGATGCTGATAACACTGCATCTAGGGCCATGGCTCATGCCATCTCCTGGTTTGCCTGGTTAAGGACAACCTGTCTCTCCCAGGACACCCAAGCTAAGGCTATGGATTTTCCCTACGATAATAATTCTCTGGAGACAAAACAGAAACTTACATTAAAAAAGGTTGAGGTGGAGGAGTACAAGACAATCAATGAGAGTAATGGGGCTAAAGAGAAACCTTCTACCTCCTTTAAGTCCCAAAGCAGAGGGGGCAGGGGTAGGGGCTATTATCTTAGAGCTTTCCATTCTATCCCATTGCCCATGGCTCTGGATTAATCGCAAATGAAAGGATTCCTTAGGGAAAAGGGCAGGAGAACTCAGGCCCGTGCTGCTTCCACCCATTCCACAAAAGTGCAGACTAAACAAAATCCCTGACTGGTTGGCCCAGGTCACCTCCCCCTCACAGTTGGAGGAAGGCTGACCCACTACCTCCAATGGCACCTCATCACCACAGACAAGTGGGTGCTGGAGGTGGTGGGCCAGGGTCTTACCCTGTAGTTCAAAAATTCCACACTCAGCAGGGGCACACGACTTTAAAACCCCAAACTCCCTCAGAAAAAAATTCTACTAAAATTAGAAGTAAAGTCTCTCCTGTTGGCAAAAGCAGCGGACAGAGCGCCCTTTTCCCAGTGGGGAAAGGGAACTCTATTCCAGGTATTTTCTCCCCCAAAAGAAAAATGGGGACTGGCGACCCATATTGGACCTCCGATTTCTAAACAAGCATCTGTACAATTCAAAATTTAAGATGGTCACCCTATCAGTGGTAATTCCCCTTGTTGCAATAGAGAGACTGGCTAGCCTCTCTAGATCTTAGGGATGCCTATTTCCACATCTCAATAAGGACTTCCCATAGAAATGTTCTCAGATTCAGACTGCCCTCTGGCCACTACCAGTTTGCAGCTCTGCCATTCGGCCTTTCTTCAGTTCCCAGAGTCTTTACAAAGTGCCTGGCAGTGGTGGCAACCTACCTCAGAAGACAGGAAGTATCGATCTTTCCCTACTTGGATGATTGACTGATTGTGGCCAAGTCCCCCCAAAAGGTCAGAGATTCCATCAGCCTTACACAGCACACCCTGCAGTCCACTGGCTTCCTGATCAACTCTGAAAAATCCCATTTTAAACCAGTTCAACTATTGGAGTTCATAGAAGAAGAGCTGGACACAGAGCAAGGGAAAGCTCTGATTCCATTAGACAAGGTGCAAAACCTTCAAAACCTGGCAAACTCCTTTGCCCAGGGTCAGCCAAGGCCGCCACACACTTTTTCAGGCTCCTGGGCCACATGGCTTCTACTACAGCCGTGGTCCAGGCACCAGATTTCAGATGAGTGACATTCAGTACTACTTGAGAGGACACTGGTCCCAGAAAAGAGATTCTCTCTCAAAACTTGTTCCAGTCACAAGCCCTGGACTGGTGGAAGGAAGAGGGAAACCTCAGGGAAGGGGCTCCCTTCCAACAGACAGAACCCGCAAGAGTGCTCACTACAAATGCTTCCCTCTTAGGGTGGGGGCTTGCCTGGCAGATCAGTCCATAAGCGGGGTGTGGTTCCCCAGGGAGTCCAGGTGCCACATAAATCTCCTTGAACTCAGGGTATCTATCAAAGCTTTCACACCCCCAGTTAAAGGGAGAATCTGTCCAAATCAGGACAGACAACACCACTGTGCTATGTTCTACATCAGCAAACAAGGGGGTGCAAGATCCACAAAGCTTTGCACAGAGGCTATGAGAATTTGGTCTCTGGCCTACTTCCTAGACATACAGCTCTCTGCCCTTCACCTCCCAGGCAAGGACAATGTGTTGGCAGACGCTCTGAGTCGCATCAGTCAGGGCCACCATGAGTGGACCCTAAACAGTCAAGTACTGGTCACAGTGTTCAGGATGTGGGGCACTCCAGAGATGGATCTCTTCGTTTCCAGCCTCAATAGAAACATAGAAGTTGATGGCAGATAAAGACCGCAAGGCCCATCCAGTCTGCCGATTTTTTTTCTACCTTATGAATGTGCCATAGGCCTTTACTCTGTCAATGGCCTTTCCATTCATACTCATCTGTATTGCTCCCTTATGCTTATCCCATGCCTGTTTGAAACCCTGCACTGTATTCATATCCACCACTTCCTGAGGTAGGCTGTTCCATGCATCCACCACCCTTTCTGTGAAAAAGAGCTTCCACACATTACCCCTTAATCAGCCACCCTCTAAACTCATGTTGTGTCCTCTTGTCCTGCTGTTTTTCTTACATTGAAATATGTTAGACTTTCACCTTGTTAATGCCCTTAAAATGTTTGAATGTTTCGATCATATGGCATCTCTCTCTCCTTTGCTCTAGGGTATACATATTGAGCTCTGTTAATCTGTCCTCTTATGTTTTTTCATGCAGTCCCTGCACCATTTTGGTTGCCCTTCTCTGGATTGCCTTCTCAATCACCAGCTTCCTCTGTTCTATTACAGGCCTCCAGCCCTGGGCACAGTACCAGTGGATGTTCTGACTCTAGATGGGATGGGAAAGTTTCTGTACATCTTCCCTCCATTCCCCCTTATCCTCAGGGTTCTTTTAAAGCTCAGGAGTCAGCCAGCCACTATGATCCTGGTGGCTCCAGACTGGGCAGGACAGCCTTGGTACTCCCTGCTTCTCGCTCTGTCAATCAAACGGCCAGTTTGCCTGCCCTTGAACCACAGTCTCCTGACCCTCCCTCAGATAGGGATAACATACCCCAGCATAGAATTCCTTCACCTCAAAGCTTGGTACTTGAAGAGCTAGAGTTCCCAGATTCCCAGTTTTCAGAGCAGGTATTCAGAATTCTTCAACTGGCCAAGAAGCCAAGCATCATAAAAACTTATGCTGCCAAATGGAAGAGGTTCTCCTGCTGGTGTAAGGACAAGCCAATCAACTCTCTTCAAGCCATCCTGTCATCTCTGCTGGACTACTTGGTGCATTTGCAGGCATCAGGCCGCAGGTCCTCATCCTTGAAGGTTCACCTAGCATTCATTTCTACCTACATTTCTGCTGGTAAGGAGAAATCTATAATTTCTCATCCCATTTTCAAAAAATTATTTAAAGGCCTGCTACACCTTCAACCCTCACTTAGGGAACCTGTTCTCCCCTGGGACTTGAACCTGTGCATAGCCAAGCTTGTGGAGCCCCTTTTTAAGCCCATGGTTACTGCTGATGTAAAGTGTGTCACTTGGAAGGCTGTTTTCCTAATAGCTATCACTTCAGCCAGAAGGATTACAGAGCTGCAAGCCCTCTGCATGGAACCTAAGTACATTGTCTACCACAAAGATCAATTAGTTCTCAGGGCTAACAGGAAATTCCTTCCCAAGGTGGTGTCTGAATTTCACCTCAGTCAACCAATAACACTCCCTGTCTTTTTCACAGACAAGTCCACTCCTGGTGGGCGCAAGCTCCATAGTCTGGATGTTAAAAAGGCACTTACATGCTACCTGCAACATACTAAGCAGCTCAGGACCTCTTATAGCCAGCTGCTCCTCACCTATGGCGAGGTTTGCAAGAGCAGGCCAGCCTCTAAGAGGACTGTTTCTTGATGGATAATCTCTTGTATCCAATTCTGTTACAGAAAGGCTGGCAAGCAGCCACTGCAAGGCCTCAGAGCCCATTCCACTAGGGGCACTGCAGCCTCAGTGGCGGCTGCAAGGGACATCCCCTTGCTCGACATCTGCAAAGCAGCGAACTGGAAATCTGTACACACCTTCATGAAGCATCACTGCCTAGATGTACAGTCTATATCAGATGCCAAATCTGACACTGCAGTCCTGCAGAACCTGTTTCCAAAGTAGGTTCTGTTCCTTCCTCCCAACTACACTGCTTTGTAGTCTGCTATAGTCAAGCATACCAAAGGATTCCTGGGGTGAGAAGAAAAAATTATTTACCTTAATAATGTTTTCTTCCAAGGGATCCTTTGGTATGCTTGACCTCCCACCCAATCTCCGCTCACTTAAACTGGCTCAGTCTAGTTTCTGCAGTCCATACTTGTGCCAGTTTTTCTTACTGTTGAGATTTAACTGTGTGGTTCTTCACGTTTTTCCCTTTTTGTACATACTTTGCCTGGTGGTTTAACTCATTGTGCTTTTTTGCTAGTGTTAATTAAGCTTAAGGATTTGGGGCCTTTTGCCCCCAGTTTTGAAATGAATCTCAGTCCTCTCTGGCATATACAGGCAGCACTCCCCCTCTTTCTTCTAATTGGCTAATTCCTGCAATCATTAGCATAGACTCTACCTCCAGAGCAGCTAAACCCAGCTGGCATAACTGCTATAGTCAAACATAGCAAAGGATCCCTTGGAAGAAATAATATTACTAAAGTAAGTAATTTTGTCTCATGGACCAAACTTACATCATTTGCAGAGAGCTTGCAGGACTCTGATTCGAAAAAAGAGGTCTTAGTGACTGTCACCCAAGGGACTGAAGTTTATCAGTCTCCAGTTAAAGGCTTTATGGAGTACTCTGATGAAGCAGCTTACTCTGCATCTGTGGGGATTTGCATTCCAGGGCACACCTGGTTGTTTACTTCTGGTTTTGCTCCTGATGTGTCCAACAGCAGATCATGAATGTACCAATTGATGGTATGATCTTTGGCTAGCAAGTGGAACAGGCCTGTAAGGATCAAACGAAAAATGTTTTCAGCTTATGAAGAATCTGCAGGCACCCTTACCTTGGCTCACTTGCCGCTGATGAGAACAATACTCATGGAAATCTTGCACATGAGACCCCCAATACGAAAACCAGATGCTCCCTGAGATCAGAAGCTTGTGCTAGGTATGCTCACTCACAAACCTTTTGAGCTAATTGTAACTTGTAACATGAAATTCCTGACTTGGAAAGCAGTATTTCTGGTGGCCATCACTTCTGCATAAAGAGTGTCTGAAATCCATGCTCTGGACACAGAGCCACCACGTACCGTCTGTGACAGGGTAGACTAGAACCCTGTCTCATTTGTTATGGAGAACGTGTATAAATGCAAGGATCTGTATTCTTTCCTTTTCTCGCTTCTCTATCTGGTTGTACAAACATTTTCCTGTGAGGCCTCGGACTTGATCAACCCAAACAGTCTTGCAGTTCTTTGCCTCTCTCTGTCTCCCGGTTATCTCTTGTCTGTTTTTCTTCCTTGCCAAATAATATATTGTATATCAGGGTTCGACAAATTTTAAAATTCACTGCTTGTCCAGGACAAGTGACTTGACTAAAAGTAACTAGTCCTCGTGCTTGAGTTGGTAGTCCGGTTAAAAATAGGCACATTTTTAAGAATAATTATTAGAAAGTAAAGAAAAACTGGTTGTATGTATGGGGGGGGGGGCAGTTAAATACTAATAGGTTAACAGTATAAAAATGTATAATTTTTTGTTCTAGGTAGGTTAGACACCCCTCTCCTTCTTACATATGCTCAGCCTCTCAGTTGTATTCTGGTTTCACATCAGCTCCTATTCTTCTCCCCTTAGTGCAGCAATCGTGATTAATCATATTATTTATTTCCCACACCACACACACGGTCCCACTCCTCTCCAGATCCAACAATCACCCTTGTTTATTGTTTTTGATAGTAAAATTCTTGCAGTCGGGATTTATTCAAAATGACTTGTCATGGGTCCCATTCGCTTCCCGCTGTTCCCCTCGAGGCTCCCCCAGCTCACCAACACCCCTCAAGTCACCCTCCCTAATTGTACTTGTCCCTCTCCCCCAATCTCCCCTTTTTGCACCAACAGTTCCAAAATGTATTTTCTATATGAATTATTGGCAGCCCAGGCAATGCAACAGCAAATGTGGTGGACAGTGATTTCCACGGTCCCAGGCTTCAAACTTCTAACAACATCCAGCGCTTTGCACGATCAGCTAAGAGGCACACACGTCCTTTCTCCTCAAAATCAGTTGAGAAATTAAGAGCACTCCGCACACCTCTGATTACCCCCAAGTCTTACTATTGCTGCCAGTGATAATGAATAGGTCCCTTACCGTTACCGGAACAGCTAGATCTTCTTTGACTGGATGGCATACTTGCCATTCTGATGACTGGCTCCACCTCAAGTTCCCCATGGCCACGGCTTGCTCCTGGCAAGTACTCCCTTTGCACTGCTCGATCTCGCCATGCAGAAGATCATGTGGGGCTACGTGGGTCACATGATGGTCGGACTCTGACGTCGACAGTGGGCTCCCTATTGGAGGAACCTGGCACTGCATCAGAAAATAATTTTTTTTGTTGTTTAAAACAGTAATTGTTCGCAGACAAGTACCCCTGGCACCAACTGCTTGTCCCTGTCTGCCTGAAATCCAGTAGCCCGCGACGTCGGGCTATGGAATTTGTCAAACCCTGATATATAAAATATAAAACATGGAGACAAGACAACTGATTTCACTTTATCTTTATTCAAATCAATATTATTTTGAGTAAAAGAAACTAAAAAGCAGGCAAGTACAAGTTCAATTGTAAAGTATAAGTGTTCAAGAATTTAACAAATACAGAACAAGCAAGTGTGTTAACTGATAGGTGAGATCCTCAGTCATCTAGAACTTGCTTGCAGAATGAGAACACTCTCTTACTGCTACTGCTGCCAGTTGTTAAGCAGAGGTACTTCTGTGCAAGCTTTACTAGTTTTGGGAACAGGTGTCTTCCTGTCTTATTCCAGAATTCGAGGCAGATCAGTATAACTGTCATGTTCTAAATATATTTTTAATTGACCGGATGACAATGATCTGGTTGCTGTTGAAGAAGTACCACTTAGACTGGATAGCATGTCCTTGATGACAGATTTTGGCTTTTTTGCTGGTGGCTCATTATCATTGGATTTTGCTTTGTGCAGTGTCAGTGGCTCAGCAGGTAGCACAGTCGCCTCTGAGGCCAGGAGACCAGAAGGCTGTGGGTTCTATCCCCACACCAGGTACTTGGGTTAAATCACAATACTGACACTGTAATGCAGCATGAGGGGGGTGTTGCACCTCTGAGATGCTGTCTTTCGGATGAGATGTTAAACCAAGGTCCCATTTGCCTGTTCTGGTGGTAGTTCAGGTGGATGTTAAAGATCCCATGGCATTTCTCGAAAAGAGCAGGGGAAAGTTTATTCAACATAAAAATCAGTGTTCATCCCAATATACAGAGAACAAAGCGTAATCAAATTACATTATATCAGAAATAAAAAAAATATTTACTACTAAATACATACTCTTGGTACAGGTCTACATTACATTCATGTAATAGGAACATCTGAATCAGTTACTCAAGGAAAATCTTTCCATTGTTGTAAAATTTCTGAATTGGATAACCTTTTGAATTCAGAGATATACACCTTTTGCAAATCTTTACCAATTTTGTTAGATAATTCAATATAAGTACTTTCCTTTTGTTGCAAGGAAAATAAACACCTAGCCATCCATATGCTCCATTTAATTACAATAAAGACTAGAGCTGGGATATTCAGACTGCACCAGGCAGTAGCGCAAGCTTGGGTGCAGCGCAACTGTGATGTGCCGGGGCCAGGTCCAGTTGATATTCAGCAGTGCTGTGCCATGGCGCAGCACCGTTGAATATGGCATGGTCAGTGCACAAACTGTGCATGGCGCAGTGGCACTGCGCCGGTGCAAGCCACAGATAGGGAGCACGGGGATGCACCAGCACAAGTGCAGTTGCGCTAGATGCATCACCGACAATGTTCAGCAGGGGGCATGCAGATGAGCCCATAATATACCGAAGGCGCAAGTGTGGCCATTTGCATGTCATTATGGCCCCATTTGCATGCCTTGTGCAGGGCAGGCCGACGACTTGCACCTGGCACCCCGCACAACATAACGTGTGCTGTGGGGATCCCGGGGCATCCCTCGCCCTGTAGCCACAATCGCGCAATATATGTTTATAAAGATAGCCCTAGTAGTCTGGTGGCCCCCCCCAGTCCCAGAGTCCCCATTATGTGAAACATGACCATCCCTGGCGGTCTAATGGTCCCCCCTCCCACCTGAGTCCTTGTTAAATGACAATATGACATCCCTGGTGGTCTAATGGAAACCCCCTTGCCCATTACCACAATGGCAGTACAATCCCATATTAATGCCGTGGTGATCCATGCACCCCACCCACCTGCACAGAAACTTCCCACCCCTGCCCCTGTCATTGGCGGGCGTCCATCCCTGCACACGCCCTGGCCACCCGCCGGAGAAGCGAGTATCGTATGGGCTGTAAGCCCATTGGTCCCAATGTGGACAAAATGAGCTTACAGGGCATACTGTACTAGACAGTCCTAAATATGTGAATGACTCCATTTACATATTGGGGACTATCTAATATGCCTGACCATTAATCCACACTGGACAAATTTCCAGCTCTATGCAACTCTTTCTGCAGGTGGCCAGGTGGTATGCAGGTGGGATGTGTCCACCGCCCAATGACAGGGGGTGCAGAGTGGTCAAAGGGTTCTGTGCGGGTGGGTGGGGTGGGAATGCCACTGGATCACCAGGGCATTTCAATATGGGATTGTACCATGATTGCGGCAATGGGGGGTCCACTAGACTGCCAGGGATGACATATTGTCATTGAACGAGGAATCGGGGACTCGGGTGGGAGGGAGGAAGGACCACTAGACCACCAGGGATGGTCATGTTTCATACTCATCGGGGACTCTGGGACTGGGCCACTAGACTACCAAGGTTATTTTCATAAACGTATACCATGTGATCACGGCTATGGGTGGGGGATCCACTAGACCACCAGGGTTATAAGTGCTTCCAGATGGTGTTCTTGGTGGATGGGTGGCTACCCATGGCTGAGCTGCTGTGTTGCACCCTGCAATACAGCCGCCTGCCTGTGGGTGGCCGGATTTGCTCCTACTCTCCGCGGGCTCAACTTTGAGCCCCTATCTTGGCGCAGTGCAGAAGTGTGCGGCATATATGCCACACCGGGCTGAATATCGAGGGATGTGCTGCATATGCATGGGCACAGCCCCTGCATCTGCACCATATACATTATCATTGCGCCCCGGCACATCGGGATTTGGGCTGCGCCAGGCAGCCTTCTCAATATCCCACTGGGGCACAGTGCGGGGTTGCACCGACGCAACCCCTTTGAATATCTGGGCCCATGTAAAGTGCTTAGATTCCATTTCTTCCAAGGGGGGATAACAACCCGATACATCAAGTTGATATGATTAAGTGTAGCATATAAAGGTTCCTGCCATTGCTGTGCCAAATAGGCCCCAAACTTTTTTATGAATAAACAATTAAAAAATAAATGTTGATACATTGAAGTCTGCTACAAATTCTATCCTGAAGCTGTTTATGGTTGTCCTTTACATTAATTTTCTCATGACATGACAGCCAATGAACGTCCCACATGTGAGCTGGTATTCTTGGTGTTTGTAAGAATATTTGGAGGGATGCTAAGTGGGTGTTTGAACACTTCTTAAAAAGTTCTAGAACATTGCATAAGGTTTCCAGGAGATTTTTATATAGGGTTTATGTGAAGAGAGAGATAATTTGTTGGGGCATTATTTGCCATTGTTTCACTCTAAGAAAAGGACTCCCTTAGGTAGAGAGGAGTTGTAGCTGAGGCTCTGAGTGATCTAAGTGTGTTTGTTTCCTACTGATGAAACCAGGTTTTACAGTTCTCATAAAACCAGTGTTCCAAGCCCCTCTGTGTATTAACTAGGAGGGGTTTCAAGTTGGACATAAAAAAGATACTGTTAAAAATAAAATAGGATTCACCATGTCCAGGCCACCTTTTTTAACTGAAAGATATGTTATGTTCTTTTAATCAGGTTGAGGTGGCTACCCCATACTGCTTGGAAAAATAAACTCAAAACTGCCATTTCCAGTTATTTTGGTATTGGAAATACATAACTTAGGTATAAAGAGATAGGGACTGAAAAAGGTTTAATCAAAAACACCCTTTTCTTTTTACCTATCGTACCTCTATTCCATTGGACTACTTTACTTCTCCCAATTACCAATTTCTCTTCCCAATTTATGTTCCCTGCATCTAGGGGGCCAAAGATTATGCCTAGAATAGAAACAGGGCTATCTGTAAGTTAAATAGGACCAATACTAGATCTTTGAGTGGGAGGGTTCCCTACGGCAAATCCAATACATCTGTCTAAATTCAGTGTGGCTCCTGACAAGGAGCCAAAGGTGCCACAGTGTGATACAGATTCAAGTACAGAATGCTGATCTGCAACCATAAGGCACAGGTCATCTACTTATACAAGAGCCTTTGGAGAAATTAGTGTGGTAGAAGTAGTTATTGATCCAATGGATTGCAGTGCATTCAGTTTCCATAGTAAGGGGTCTATAAAAAAACACATAGAAAAGGGGGCTTATAGGGCACCCCTGCCGATTCCCTCTGTGAATTGGTATCATAGGGCCTACCCAGCCATTCACTACTGGAACAACTGTGGCTGTTGTATAGAGAGATTTAACCCAGGCCAACACTGTGTTGGGTACCCCATAGTGTTGCAACACAGCCCATAAAAAGTCATGGCTAATGAATCAAAAGCCTTCCTTTGGTCAAGAGAGGTAATGTGTCCTGGACAGGCAGTGGAATAGCTCTGGGTTATTACTTCTTGTATTAATATTAAATGATCCTGGATTTTCCTCTGTAGGATAGAACAGGTCTGTTCTGTTGAAATGACTAATTCTGCTAATAAAAGTAAACGTTTGGGCAAAATTTTAGTTAAAAGCTTACAATCCGTGTTGAGCATACAAATTGGTCTCCAATTGTTCAGGTCAGTTTTCTCACCTTGTTTGTGTACAGATATTAGTGTACTTTTATTGAAATTTAGCGGTATGTTCCCCATTTGTAACATAATATTATAGACAGTAGCCATTTCTGGGCCTAGATGCTCACCTAGGATTTTATATAGCTCATTTGGTAGGCCATCCGGCCCAGGTGTGGTATTATTTTTCAAGTGGTGTATACTGTCTGAAAACTTCCTTCTGAGAAATAGGTTGACTGATCCTAGTAAGCATATATTTGGGGGTTGGGATTTTGATATCTGGATATCCTAAAAGTATTTTGAAACTCTATCTGTTACAGTAGGAGAAAATAGATTACTACCATATTTGGTGACTATCCTTAGAATTTCCTTTTGTGAGGTTTGTTGTATGCCGGATTGGTCAGTTAAACAAGATGCAGTTTTTTTTCCCCACACAATGAGAATTATAGTCAAAGGGACAGATCACCTGTGGTGTTTTCTGAGTGCAGAATTTTTGCTGATGGTAAAGTTGTGCTTCTTTCTGTTTGAGAAAAGATAGCATATCTGTCTGGACTAGCATTATTTGCTTACTGAGCTCTCGACCTGTAGTGCTGGTTATAGTGAATACGTTTTGTAAGTGATTCCTTTGTTGTAAGTAGGTTAGATGTAGGGTGTTGCTTTTATTTTTACTATATTTTTTTAGAAAATGCATTATCTGACTTTTTCTTCCCACCAATTGATAGGATTTTCATAACAAATCAATACCAGTTTTCAAGCTAGTAAAAACTGGACCAACATACTATGAGAAGTATCATCCGTTATAAGAGCAGTGTTAAATTTCCAAAGTGTGGGGCCCTTAGAGAAGGAGGGATCATGGCCTATGGAAATAGACACCACCCTATGGTCTGAAAATTCTACAAAAGAGACCTGGGCTGATGCAATGGACAAATTATGGGACAGGAAAACAAAATCTATCCTAATGGTCAGAGTACCTTTCTGAAAGGTGGGAGTGTGTTGATTTGTAAATTCAAGATATGCATCATGCAGTTGTGTTGTGTGTAGCATTGTCTGTAGAGCTAGTGAATCATAGATTTTTTTTGTATCTTAGGCTGTACATAGAAACATAGAATTTGACGGCAGATAAGGACCGCTTGGCCCACCCAGTCTGCCCATTTCCCTACCTACTGGATAAGCTGCAGATCCTAGTTTACCAGCAGCCTACTTCTTCCTACCCCCACCCCCAAGAATTGCCTTATGACTGTCCCATGCATGCTTGAATTCCACCACTGATTTTGACTCCACAACCTCCTCCGGAAGGCCGTTCCATGCATCCACAACCCTCTCTGTGAAAAAATACTTCCTTAAATTACCTCTGAGCCGCCCCCTCTATCTTCAAATTGTGCCCTCTTATTCTTGCACACCTCTTTTTTTGAAAGATGCTACCCTCTTGGACTTTGTTGATTCCCTTGAGGTACTTGAATGTTTCTATCATGTCCCCCCTCTCCCTCCTTTCCTCGAGGCTATACATATAAAGCTCCTTTCGTCTCTCTTCATATGTCTTCCGATGCAGACCCTGCACCATTTTAGTTGCCCTCCTCTGGACAGCTTCCATCCTGTCTATGTCTTTTCGGAGATTGGGTCTCCAGAACTGCACACAGTACTCCAGATGGGGTCTGACCAGCTGTCTGTACAGAGGGATAATAACTTCCTGTTTTCTACTGGTGATGCCTCTCCCTATGCATCCCAGTATCCCTCCAGCCCTTCTTGCTGCCCTCTCACATTGCTTGCCCACCTTTAGGTCATCTGATATGACTACCCCCAGGTCCCTTTCCATTTTTGTTGTTGTTAGTATCTCACCCCTCATTGTGTACTCTTTCCCTGGGTTTTTGTTTCCCAGGTGCATTACCTTGCACTTCTTAGCATTGAATCTAAGCTGCCATATATTTCACCATTCCTCTAACCTTGCCAAGTCCCTTCTCATCCTTTCCACCCCACCCTGTGCATCAGCTCTGTTGCAGATCTTTGTGTCATCTGCAAAGAGACATACTTTTCCTTCCAGTCCTTCTGCAATGTCGCTTATAAAGACATTGAAGAGGACCGGTACACTTTTGTCTTGTTAACTAAGACCACAGTTAAAATCCCCTGCAAAAATTAGATATTTTGAGGTGTGTAAGTAAGGTTGTATAGAAGATAAAACCTGTATCCTAGTGGATTTAGTTTGTGTGGCATACTGGTTAATGAGGCGAAATGGTACAGTACTTTTTGTATTAGAGCATCTACAATGAGGACCCTACCTGGGACCAAATCAAACAATTTTAATAGCTTAAATTCTGAAAGATTTACTAGTATGCCTACCCCAGAACAAGTATCGTGACCAACTGATCAAAAGGAAGGACCCAGGAGCCAGTCCCTCTGGGCCTGTCTGACGTCATGAGAAGTATGGAACCTGGTATCTTGTAAAAAAAATCAGTCCCCTGAGATAGAGATGCAAGAAAGGAAAAAAATGTATATCTCTCTTCTTTTTTTTTGATACTATTAACATTAATAGTTCGGCAACAGAAGGTGTCTAGCAACATGACATATGAGAAAAAAAGGCACAATTTCCTGAAGGGTAGTCTAAACATCATTTTTTTCCTGCCACTTGTGGTTGTCCCTTTAATATTTTACTTTGCTTTCCATTTCTGCAATCCCTTCCCCTTTGTACATACTCCTGTATCAGTGGTGTCCTCAGGATGTGAGGAGGTGATAGAGGAGGAGTCTGAATTGTCCCCTGAGTCTGCTGAGGTTTCCTGAAGGATCTCATATTGGTTAGATAGGGCAATGGGAGAGGTCTTTGTTGTGTTGGGGTGGTAGCTTTCAACTTCATCTGGGCTGAGCGCCTGCAACTCAGTTGTGCTGGTTCTTTAGGAGGAGGCATGTTTAAATTCACTTTGGGTTGTACTATGTGCGCTTCAGAAACAGGGGCTATAGGCGACAGAGAAGGGCTAGCAGAAGTCACCTCTACAGGAAGAGAAGTCTCTAGGGGTGGTGGATTTAAATTGGCAGAGGTTGAGGGAACCACTCAGGTTCTGGTCTATTCCTAATTTTTGCGCTTGAGTAACAATAAAGTGTTGGTCAGCACCTTCATCATGGTGATTTTGATTGTGTGATGCCCATGTACAATTCTGGAAGATGTGGCCTACCTCATCACAAAGGTTGCATTTACATTCATTGAGGCAATCTGAACTTAAGTGCCCAAGCTCCCCACGTAAGTTACATTTTACAGTATCACAGGCACTGCTTACATTAGAGGAATCCCTGCATCTATAGCAGGCCTTAGGATGCCCAGGGTAGAATAACACTCCCCTTCTCCAGAGGAAATATTCCAAGCTATTAACCAGTTGCCCTCGGATAAGTCTCCAGGCCCTGATGGCCTGCCCAACAATTTATACAAAAGGTGTCATGAGGTCTTAATACCGACATTGCAGGAGGTTTATAATTACTGGTATATAATGGTTTTTCAGAGCAGAGTTTCTCAGAAGCACTAATTACCCTCATTCCAAAGCCAGGGAAAGACCCCATGTATCCGGAGAATTACCGTCCTATTTCCTTGTTAAATTCGGATTTTAAAATATTGGCCAAGATACTTGCCAATAGGTTAGCCTCTATTATGGGTGAGCTTGTCAGCCCTGAGCAGGTTGGTTTTATGATGGGAAGGTCCTCGGGAGACCATCTGAGAAAATTGTTACATCTTATTTCAGTTGCAAATAACTCTAACAAACCATCTGCTTTGATTTCCTTAGAAGACTTTCGATCGGGTCTCCTGGAACTTTCTCTTCGAAACCTTATCTCGTTTTTGGTCTTCCTGAAGAATATATTAGGTGGATCCGATTATTATATACCGTCCCCACGGCCAGAGTATGGAGTAACGGCATCCTCTCCAATCCATTTCCCCTTAGGAGGGGCACCAGACAAGGCTGCCCTTTGTCTCCGCTTCTTTTTAACCTTTATTTAGAGCCTTTAATTTGGCGACTTTTGCATTCCCATGGGATTGTAGGTATCTGGGTGGGGGAGAAGAGAGTCTCACTTTCAGCCTATGCGGATGACATACTTGTGCATATTGAAGAACCACAGCAAACTATCCCTGTCCTGTTAAAAGAAATTGGTGCCTATTCGAAGGTATCCTACTATAAGCTAAATTGCTCCAAAACTAAGATTCTTCCATTGAATAGTTGGCTTACACGGGCTCAGGTGGCACCTTACAGCTTGTCGTGGGAGTCAAAGTCAGTTTTATATTTGGGTGTTAAAATAACAAGGGACATCAACTATCTGGCGAGAGAGAATTTGCGTTCCCTGATACAAACCCTGAAAGCCGACCTGGATCGGTGGGAGTCTCTACCCCTCTCCCTATGGAGTAGAATTAATATGGTAAAAATGAATATTCAGCCCCGTCTCCTATACCCCTTAGGAATGATAGGCTGTTATCTCCCCAAAAGTTGGTTTATTAAAGTGCAGAAAATGCTAAACACATTTATATGGAAGGGAAAGCAAATCCGGAGAGCATATTATAAGTTAACGGCTCCCTAAATACAGGGTGGATTAGCAGCCCCTTCCTTTTTTACTTACTATTGTGCTCAACATCTGAGTAAGATGGTATTCTGGTTGCAAGCTGATGTTTTGTCAGGTGCGGACAGATATGTGACTGTATGGGTGGAGATAGAAAAATATTTGGTAGCCAGATACCAATATACACCATTCCCCTTCATGTATACTGTGCCTTCCCACATTCCTAAACAGCTTCAAAACACTCCAATAGGATGGTCACTTAGAGCAATTCATCAAATGCAATGCCACTTTTCCTTAAGTTGGCACCAGTCGCTTCTGCAGCCGATTATAGGTAACCCTCATTTCAAAATAGGAGGGAGGCCTATTCCGCCTTCCTTTTGGGCCCCATTAAAAGAGTTACGATTAATAGATTTTTTTTCAGCAAGGGGAGTTAGTTCCATTCTCCTATCTCCAGTCTCGTTACAAGATACCGGACTCGCACAAATTCAAGTATATCCAAACTAGGCAAGCAATTCTTACCTTTACAGGGACTATAATAGGCCAAATAGTAGAAGATTCGGAGGTGCAGATGTTAATTCAGGCTGCATCCCAACCCCACTCTGTATCCAGGGTGTATAAAAAACTGCAAACATTAGACCCATACTTAGCCAAGGGCATATGCTACCATTGGGTGCAGGAGTTAGAACTGACACAGGATATAGATGTGTGGAGGAGAATTTGGCAAGATTGCTATAGAATTATTAAGCAGGATAGACTGTGGATGGTTCAGTTTAATATAATGCACAATTTATACTATACATCAACAAAGTCATATAAATGTGGGCTAACCCCCTCGCCTCTCTGCACAAAGTGCCAGGGGGAAGAGGGTACGTTGTTCCATATGCTTTGGACATGTCTGAAAATTCAGCCCCTTTGGCAAGCTGTGGTGAAAGGGATGGACCCCCTTCTTGGGTTACAGTCGTTGCTTACCCCGGAAGCCTGCTTAATACACCTATTTCCCCCAGGAACTCCAGCACGGCGAAGAGCCCACATTGCTTTGGTGGCAGCGAACGTTAAACTCATAATAGTGCGACACTGGAAGGAGGGCCAAATACCCTCGGTCGCAGAATGATATAGAGAAACGTTATTGGCACTACAATTAGAAAAACACATTGCCTATATGAGACATAGAGGAAATGCTTATTTAGACCTGTGGGGCCCACTTGATGCTGCACTGGCAATCTGGAAACCCTAAGAAGTACTGCCCTCACCTTTACTGTATACTCTCACCTTTTCCTTTTCTATAGTGAGTGGACGGAGATAGAATTGAGTTAACCAGCCAGATATTGCACTTGGCTGGTGGGGGGTAAGAGGGAGAAGGGGGAGGAGGGGTGGAATGGGTGATTTGGGTGCGTTTTGTGTTGCTCTTTTTCCTTCTTTAGTTAATCCCTCCATTATCTGTTGAGCTGTAAGAACTGATATGAAAAATGGAATCGGAGATATCTCTTTAGGTACTACTGCAACTTCTCGAGAATGTATGTAAAATTATTCTGAGTGAAATTTAAATAAAGTACATTGAATTGAAAAAAAAAAGAATAACACTCCCCTATCTCACCCAAGAAAGAAAGAAAGAATTAGGCAGATGTATTACTCCAGATTCAGCAGACTTTAGTAAGACTTTTACTTTCCACCCCCTGTCCAAATATTCTCAGTATCTAATATTGCTCTAGGGTCCCCCAGGACTGAACATCGTAACTTTAACCAATACAACACATCTGCAATGTCTACCCCTTCGTTATGAAACAAAATAGTGATTTTTTTTATAGACTGGCTTTCTTAGGGGTATAGCCAGGAAAGGAGCCCATAAGGCAGTCTGTTTGAGAGAATGATGCTTTGTCCAAAACCTTTCTAGGCCATGGGAGGTTTTAAAGCTAATGTCAGAGTTTGTTTCCCCAGACATATGTATCAAAGCATAAATCTCATGTGAAAATAAGTTCATGGAGTCTTTTTAGAAGATTTCGTGCAACAAACAGCTGGTCTGGGGGCTCAGACACACCTCCTACATAAGATAAATGCACCGCATTGTGACGTTTAGCAGGCAAGATAGGTAAATTAAACAAAGAGAAAGTTTTTTCTGGTCTTCTAGTTTCTTGTTTAATGGCGCTTCAATCTGTGTGTTTGTATTAGTGTCCACTCTCTTCTAAGGTGCGTCTCTTGTAGGCCGTAAATGAAGAACTGGTTGCTGTGTTAAGGCTAGTTAGTTTGGTAAAGGCAGAGGATCACTGGGGGTGTTAGCAACCTGTTTAGAAGAAACCAGTGTAGATTTAGATGATAATTCAGGAAAGTGCAGTAGAGGGCATCCAAATCAGGGATGAGCCTGCTATCCACTGATCAGTCTTCGGCTGTTTCTCCCAATCCACGCCTTGCAACACGGTTTCTACTGACCAAGTCTGTTTGTTAGTTGCTATGTTGTCAGAATATAAGGTACTTTGATTATTTAGTGTATTCAGGGAAGTCGGGTTTGCGTAAGTACTCACAGGTTGTTGTGCTTGCTCCGAGGTATGGGCGGTGGTATTCTTGCTGGGTCCATTGGCAGATGGCAGCTCTTTAGAAGATCTATTGTGAGTGCTCAGCTGAGCGATTCTGACAGCATCAGCAGCGCTGTCACTCCGTAGCTGCCACATCTTCTGCTGCAAGGACATTTGTTTGCACAGGAATCTCTGCTCCTCGGTTTCTGATTCACGCTGCAACTGCAAAGCTTCAGCAGTGTCTCCAACTGGGCTCGGGGAAGCAAGCTCATTTTCCTCTGAAGAACTACAGCCCTCACTCAATTCCATAGATTCGTCTGGTTTCTGGGTATCATTTTCCACTGTATGAGGCAAGTCAATTTTAGACTGTTCTTCTCATTGCTGATTCTCAGTTGTTTCAGTATTCACACTTACAATAACTGTTTTCTCTGGTGTTGTCAAGGTAGAAGAGGAGAAATTCTCTCCCATTTCCACTGCTTCCATCCTCACTCCTGGGCTGTCGTCCGCCATCCTGGCTGGCTGCCAAGCAACAGCGAGGCCCCTACAGGAAGAGCAGGTGAATTTCCCCAGTGCCCTGGCCAAATTTCCCCCCATTCACTAAAACAATATATCACCAACAGCTTAATCTGGTTCACGGTCATTTGCCTTTCATCTGTATCCCCTCCCCCCAGGTCATGCCTGAAAATAGGCAGAATTTGTGTAGTGCACTTACCCGGTCAACAAAAACTAAATAAATATTGACAGTCATTACTGACTTCAATGAAGAAATCATTTCACAATCTGTAGGCAATACTTCACACAGCTGGAGAAGTGTGGAATAGCATGGATACACTATTGCCTCCATGTGGTTCTCCTCATCTCACATGGTCTGAGTTCATGTTCGTTTCGGATTTGTCTGTTTTTTTATTTTTAGGGTTCTAGTTCGGTTTGAATCAGGCAAAAATCAAGTAGTTCTGGTTAGGTTCTCAGAAGAACCTTGGCTCTAACGATCACCAAGAAGTGAGTCGTGTAGGCCCTGCTTCCCCTCACAATCCAGCACAACACCACAAGGTCTTCATCTAATTTGTCCTGAATTCTGGTCTGGGTAGCAGGAGTACAAAACAGGGTAGCTCCCTGAAACAGCTGCAATCATTGTGTGCCATCTGATTTCTTGTTTTGGGTTTATTGCAATGGACTGAGCCATCCGGCTCCGGTTTACAAATATTGGGTTTGTGTGCATGTTAACAGTTTCCTTTCCTAAGGGCCCCAACAAGAGCTGCAATGCCAGCCTACCCTGGGCAACGCTTCAGGCTAGCTTGTTTACCATACTGGGTACCCAGGGTTGTGGAACTGTGTCACAGGGACTTACAGTGCATGCTGAATCAATTCAGAAGTGCCAATCATTTGCTAGATTCATGCCCTACCCTCGTTCACTTCCCCTAAATAAATCAGATTATTGGTGTTCAAATTTAACCTGGCTGGTGTGTACCTTACTGGTGGGGTTACAGCATTATTATTGCCTTTTTGCATCACCGGTCTTATTTTCCAGGGGATCTCCAGGGCAGTTGCAGAGGATTTAGCCCTGGTGGTAAGTGCAAGGAGCATGAGCATATTGCTACTGCTATTTGGTGTATGTGAATGTGTTATTGTTCCACTGTTTAGGCCACTATAAGAGTTGGTGGGTGGTTATAGCTTCCCGGAGGGTTATAGCAAAAGTAGCTACGCTACTCCTACACCATTCCTTCGGGTGGAGGCACCCGTTCTCCAAACTCAGGCCCCTCAACCTGTGCCTAGTCACATGGGCAGGGGTTGTAGACCATGGGATAGCGAAACCTAGGGGTTTACAGAAACATAGACTTTGATGGCAGATAAGAACTGCTTAGCCCACCTAGTCTGCCCAGTTCCCTACCTATTGGATAAGCTGCAGATCCTAGTTAACCAACATCCTACTTCTTCCTACCCCACACCAGAATTGCCTTATGTCTGTCCCATGCATTCTTGAATTCCTTCATTGTTTTTGACCCCACAACCTCCTCAGGAAGGTCGTTCCATGCGTCCACCACCCTCTCTTTGAAAAAATACTTCCTTACATTGCCCCTGAGCCATCCCCTCCTCTGTCTTCAAATTGTGTCCCCTTGGTCTTGCAAATTTCTTTTTCTGAAATATGCTACCCTCTTGGACTTCGTTGATTCCCTTGAGGTACTTGAAAGTTTCTGTCATGTCCCCCCTCTCCTTTCCTCTTTGTATGGCTTCTGTTGCAGACCCTGCATCATTTTAGTTGCCCTCCTCTGGACTACCTCCATCCTGTCTGTTCTTGCAGAGATGGGGTCTCCAGAACTGCATGCAGTACTCCAGATGGGGTCTCACCAACTGTCTGTACAGAAGGATAACAACGTCCTGATCTTATCTATGTCAGTCTTCACCTTTCATCACCTTTGGGTAATGTGGTCAGAGGTCATGACCCCACGGGAGCTCTTTTTTTTTTTTTGGATGGGCAGAGTCAACGCACCATCGGTGCTGCCCTTGAGGCCGATGCACTGTGTGGCGCTCGCGGTTGGCCGTTAGGTGTCATCAACCCTGCCGTCCTGCCACTTCTTCATCTCCCGCCATAGAGGTCATACCGCCTTGGAAGCTCTGCTGTGCAAGAGGCCTACTGACCAGAAAGAAGCCTTTGATGCCAATTTTCTCGATGCCGAGTTCTGTCGATGCCGAAATATTTAGACGCCGCTTTTCTCTATCCTGCCGGTTACATTTTTTGCCACCACTCAACGTTGCTGATAAGACTGTTCCTTTCTTCATTTGTTAGCGATGTCGAGACTTTGTTTAACTTGTTTTTCCGTAGGTCATGTCTCGGTCGAGGAGCAAGAAATCTTCGAAGACAGGACGGCTCCTTATGTGACGGTGCCCATGTGGCTGTAAATACTCCATCACTGACCGACATGACCATTGCCTCACGTGTCTTGGCCCACTTCACAACATGGATTTATGCACCACCTGCTTCTCCATGGACCGTTGTGTCATTGAACAACGCGCGTGGAAAGTTAGACGAGCTCTGCCGACTTTCGGGGGATGGGCGCACACTTATCAGACCAAGTCACAGTCTCTCGACCTTTCCTCTGGGTCCTCTCCCAGTTCTGTACAGACCACGGAGGAGGGAGCTTCTGCTTCTAGTAGCCTCACCATTGCAGAAGCCCCTTCCACGGTACAGGAGGCCCAGTCCATCCCCTCTGGGGGACGGGCGGGAGGCACCACATTGGCAGTCACCCTTTTGAGTGTCATCTCCTCAGGCTGAGAAGCCTGGGTTGGTGCCGTCCTTGACACTGTCTTGGACCTCTGTGCCGTTTTCGGCACCAGGGGCTCTGATGGTGCAGTGGTCAGTGCCAGTCCATTTCTCAGCACCGTTTCTGCTGTCATCGCCGTTTGTGCACTGATGGTGCTGATGGCACTGTGGGAGGCTCTACGGTGCTGTCTTCAACTGTCTTTCACCTCGGCGCCATTTGTGGCACTGAGGCTGAGCACAGCGCTGTGTCCAGCTCTGGTGCCACTTGCGGCGTCGAGCGAGGACATGGTGCAGTGGGGGTTAGTGCTCTCTGTGCTGTTCATGGTGCCAACAGAGCTGTCAATGCAGTCTATGACCTGACGCCCGCCACGGCGCGACACCGTGACAGACTCCAGCTCGATACTGCTGTCACCCCGGTCAAGATCTTCGCACCACCATTCGTGAATAGCATTGGGGGCTTTGGAGCCAACTTTGCAGTCCCCAGACTGGTACCCCATATGGTCGGGATGGCAACGGGTGTCCGCATACCGTCTGGCAATGGACTTCGCTCTCCTCTTCCTTGGAGGCAGATTCTGAGTAAAACAGGTGGTCTGACTGTTTGGAGTTGACCGCTCATGTGGACATCCTGGTAGTGTCCTTGGCAGACTGGAACCAGCCCCCTCTGAGGAGCGGACAGTTGCTTCTGGGTCCAGGGTCAGGGGTGCTGACCAGCAGGCAATGGTGCAGGCCACTATTGCTCTGCAGCCTGGCCTCTGAGGATTTTATGATCCCTCAGTGGTGGTACCCCCTCAGGTGATGTGCCTGGATCACCCAACTTTGGGGCCGATCGGAGCACGCACAGGAGGGGATGGTGCTGCTCCCTGGATAGTCCCTTTGGGGCCTGACCAAAGTTGTCAGCTGCCTAGACTGGCATTTACAAGGAGAAGGGCTCTATTGGACTCCGCGAGGTCAAGGGGTAGGGGTTTGACATGGCGACCCTTTTCTGGGACTCACCTGTGTTCAGGAAGGAGTTGTAGTGCTGACCTCCACTCTTCCTTTTCAGTCTCCTCGAGAGGGCCCTGTTCTTTGGAGGTTGGGGACCATTCTTTTGGAGTTGCATGGCCCCAGTCACCTCACAGTGGGGAATCTTCAGAGCACAATCTAGGCAGTTCCAGTATGGTTGACCAGCTGTCGGCTGTTGAATTTTCCGGAGCTCCTTCTTCCCTTGGGACTCCAGGTGTGCTCTCTTGCCCAGGCAGAGGACAGTAGATTCCTGTTGTCAGCTCTGCCCCCACTCCTCTGCCACCTTCTCCTGCTCTCCCAGGCATTCTCGGTCCTAGTGGACCTCTCTTCTAGGAGCAATTCAGGGCTTTGGCTGCTCATTTTCCCTCTTATGTTAGGGCCATAGACAGGCAGGTGTTCCAACCTCCCCCTGAGCAACCAGCCACTGAATCTTTGAGGTCCCCCGCTTCCTCATCCTCCTCTTTGGGAGGAGAGGAGAGGAACCATCTGTCCACATCTCCCCTGCTGCTGATCTCGAGGAGTATCAATGTTTCCTCATGAGGATGTTGGAGGACCTACATATTATCCCACCCATGCAGCACAATCTGGAGCACTCGACGCGCGCCTTCTTAGGCAATTTCAGTGTGGGCATCCTTGTGGTGCCCCCGCCTGCTCCTCTCAGAAGGATTGTTGTATTTCGCAGAGACCTCTTTCTGGAGTCCTAGCCTCAGGGATCTCCGCTAGAGGTATTGTCTCCCGGAGTCTCCAGGAGTTTGCCTCATCCTCAGTCAGGACTGACGTAACTGGACACTCATAATGGGCTTCGCGCCCTTCACTGTGACTGGACACCAGATGCAGACTCCATGGATTTTGACTTCTGGGAAGGGAGGACTTTCTACGCGGCACAGTTGCTCCTTTTAGTATCTGCACATCAGGCCCACTACGCTACCTATGATAGGTTCCTGTGGTCCAGGCTAGGTCAACTCCTAGCCTCGATGCCTGATACAGAGACAACCAGACAAGCCATTGCACTCTCTGCACATGGCCTGGAGCCTGCAAGGCGCCAAGCAAGGGCATCTTATGACACCAATGAGGTTGCTTCCAGAGTCGTAGGGACAGCGATCTGCACTAGGCGGATGGCATGGCTGCGTCTCTCCTGGTTGTCAGAAGAGGGGAGGGTGATTTCCTCTGCTTACTAGAGAACCCATCTTTTCTCTCGTAGGGTGAGGCGGTGTCTGTTGGGCAATCCTCCTACCCCCTCCGGGGGGTCCCCGTCTCACTCCTCCCAGTCTTGGATCTCTCCAGACCCGTGAACAGTCTCTCTCTCGGTGTGCCACCCACTGAGAGCTGGAACTTAGCCCTTTAGGGTCCAGGGCCCCCTTCAGGGGGTCTCAGCACTCACCCAAAGGTGATGAATGGTGAAGATTGACACAGATAAGATATGAAAATTACATACCTACCGTAATTCTGATTTTTCTGTGTATCTTCACCATTCATCACAGTCCCACCCTCCATCCCCCTGGGGCCTCAGTCTCTGTGTCCCCCTCCCTCTATGTGCCCTCTTCCCCCCCCCTTTTTCTTTCCATTGGTCAGGAGTGGAGTGACCTTGGGCACATAGGGGGATGTTTTACGTTCTTAGGGGGAAGAGTGATCAGGATGGAGGGCACTTCTTTCCTTAGTGCCTCGGATCCACCCCTGTGGGGTGGGTGTTGGTGGTTGCCCTCTCTTCTGTTTGCTCTCTCTGCCCCCCCCTTCAGTTATTCTTCCTTGTTTTTGTCCTTAAGGACTCAACCCTCAAATTAATTTAAGAAACTAGTTTCTTACCACCAATACTTGATTTTTTTTGGGGGGGATACTGCCCTGTATCCTGTCTTTTCTTCCAGAATAGCCGCCTACGCTTATATTGGAGTTTATTGCCAGTGATTCTATGCCTTGAATTCTGGCAGTGTAGCCTTCTGGCTACTCCTTCTCAGTTGCTATACAATCTGGAGACAGGTCAAGGCTTCAGGGTATGTTTCTTTACCCCCCCCCCACACATCCTTACTTCTAATTCTTCCCTCCCTCACTCACTCACTCCTTCCTTCCTTCCTCTTCTACTTCCAGAGATTGGGGCCCCTTCCCAATCCCCTTATATTTCCAGCTCTTTCTGTCTTCTCAGTCATTTATTTCTCCTTTTTGTTTGTATATCTTTTCCTTTATCTGTCCCTTGGACTCCCTTGTCCCTCCCTCCCAACCTTTCTTACTCTACGGTGACTCAGAACTGGTGGGAGGGCAGAGTCGATGACATCTAACGGCCAACCCTCAAGCACCACGCAGTGCGTCGGCCTCGAGGGCGGCGCTGATGATGCATCGACTCCGCTCATCCAAAAAAAAACCCAGCTCCCGCGGGGTCATGACCTCTGGCCACATTACCCAAAGGTAATGAATGGTGAAGATGCACAGAAAGATCAGAATTACGGTAGGTACGTAATTTTCATTTTTCTGCCGGTGATGCATCTCCTTATACATCCCAGTATCCCCACAGCTATCCTTACTGCCTTCTCACATTGCTTGCTTACCTTTAGGTCATCTGATATGACTACTCCAAGTCCATTTCCATTTGTGTTGTTGTTAATACCTCCCCCCACCTCATTGTGTAGTCTTCCCCTAGGTTTTTGTTTCCTAGGTGCATTACTTTTCACTTCTTTGCATTGAGTCTAACTCAAAGGGTCAGAAGCCTTCTCCCGAAGGTAGACCTGCGACAACTGCTCATGGTTAACCTTCACCCTGACATGCTGATTACCTCCTGGCAGTTTCCATAACTGGGTACTCCATTATCTGCCAGGATCGTGCCCGTATGGGTGGTGGTGGTGACATTTACCTATCCTCTGCCATCCAGTTCACCTCTCTATCTCTTCCCCATCTACCTACAAACTTTTACTCCTCAAACTCTCCCTCCCTTTCTTAATTCCTATCTTCATGGCTGGTATCTACTGCTGCCCAGGCCTCTACCCCTCTTCTGTCCCTGATCTCCTCACTACTATCTCGACCCATGCCTTGACCAGTGAATTACTTATCCTTGAGGACTTCAATTTAAATAGTCTCTCCCCTTCTCATTCCAAATTCTGCCAAAACATTAAGTCCCTTAATCATTCTTAACTGATCACTGACCCTACCTGTCACAAATATACATCCCTTCACCACACCCTACTGGACTGGGTTTTTGTCTCCCACCTCCACTGCATTATTGATGCTGGCACCCTTCTGGATGCTCTCGCGGACCACTATCTGGTCTACTGTATGTGCAAATTACACCACCCCAAGGTCCCTTCCAAGCTCCTTCAGATCTGGTCCTTCCAATCACTGGATTTATCCTCCCTTCACACTAACTTGGCAGCTACTGACTGGTTGCCTATCTCCTCTGCCAACTCCATTGATTCTGCCCTCCATTATTTTAAGTTCAAATTCCAGTCTATCTGGGACCAGCATGCTCCTCTCAGAAAAGCCAAGGTCCATGGTTCTCACCTCCTCAGAATCTCTGTCGAATTATTGGTCTTCCACCATGCTGTAAATCTTTCCTGGAAGGCCCACACATTCTCTGGTTCTCCAGCTGATTTTCTCAAGTACCGTGCCCTTTGCAACACCTGTACAAAAGCCACTAGGCTTGCCAAGATGGAGTACTTGGCCTCCACCTTCCAGACCAACATTAACCACCCCTCCAAGTTCTGAATGGTCATCCATGCTTTCTTTTTTCCCTCCAACCCAGTCGTCTGCCCCAGTCCTCAAGATAACTGATGTCACCATTTCTGATACCATCTCTGTTGTCTCAGAGTTCAACACTTTCTTCACCACTTCTGTCCCCTCCCTTCTCTCCTCAGTCTCTCCCTCATCCCCCCTCCACCCCAACTCCCCCTTTCTCCTTCTCTCCTATATCTCCTGCTATCACTCTCAAGTCTCTCCTAGCCCTAAACCCTCTCAAGGGCAGGAGTCCTGACAGACTAGACCCTAAACTCCTTCATCTTTCTGCCCCAGCTGTTGCTCTACCACTCTCCTCCCTTCTAAACCTCTCCTTCTCCCTTGCCTCTATCCCTGATGCATAGACAAATGCTACTGTCTCACCCCTTCCTAAAAAGGAGGTGACCCATCCAGTCCTGGCAATTACTGCCCTATCTCTCTACTCCCCACCCTTGCTAAACTTCAAGAGCAACTAGTCCATTCTCATCTCTCTCCCTTCCTTGATTCATCTTCCTTCGTCACCCCTTTCCAATCTTGTTTTTGTAAATCCCACTCCACTTCCTCCTCCCTCCTTACATTACTGACTCCATTCTCTCAGGCACAGATCAGGGCCTTACCACCTCCGCCATCTTTAGGTACGATCTGCCTGCACTATCTGCACTGTGCATTTAAATTGCATCCTCTTGTCTTCAAGGTGCACCCTGCTATATATACTCCAGTGTACATAATTTGTCTTGATACCTCTAATGTCGCTTGTTATGATACTTATGTAATGGTTAGTATGTTTTTATCTGCTATGTAACTCAGTTCAATTTGTTATTCATGATCCTCCCGTCCCCTCCCCCAGGGCATACCTGGAAATGAGCTGCTACCTGCTCAGTATGTCTTTCCTGGTGAAACTTTTGAAAATAAATGAAATAAAGGTATGTTTAAGGTGACTTGTACTGCATGTTTTGTCACATTATGAACATTATGTTATAGTCCGCTTTTGTTTACTTTGTAGGTAAAAGTGATCCTTATTGTGTCCTTGAATTGGGCAATGATAGACTGCAAAGCCACACAGTTTACAAGAACCTCAACCCAGAATGGAATACAGTTTTTACTTTGTAAGTTGTGTTATTTTACTATCTTGTACCAGTGGCTTTAATTTATAGATTGAAAGTCCTTCATTCAGTCATAGTAATCAAGATATTCAGAATATGGGATATACCATGCAGTAGCGGAGCCAGGTTTGGGATCATTTGGGAGCCAGGAAGGGTGATTCAGTCAATGACAGTCTCCACTATGGGCGCCAAACAGTGAATAAAGATGGTGGCAGCTCACTCACCACACTGGGCAGCAGGAGGTGACCACCCCAGCCTCGGCTCCGCCACTGATGCCTTGGCCCTAATTAAAATATCATGAAGTTTTTCTGAGTAGAGTTTGTCCTTGAAGTGTGTGGTGGAACACTGTTGTGGATGGAATTCCATCCCCAGAACAGGCTTGTTGTGCTGCAGTAACTACATCATGCTATTGTGCTGCACTAGTGTCATCATTGCTACAGCACAAGAAGATAGAATGTCTTCACACATGTGCATTATTAAAACTGCTGCATTTCATGAACTTGCCATGGTGCTGAGAGCTGGCCCAGGAAGTGAGTTGTGTTAGAAAAAATAACATTACTGTAAGGACAGTCTTGTATTAATGGTTGCCATACACTATAAAATATTGTGTATAAGCAACCATACACAGACAAGGCTGCATTTGAATTTCAAGGTTTCCATGGTAACAAGGCCTATCAAGCTGTGATGGCGAGGTCTCTTGTTACCATGAAAACCTCTCAATTGAATCACAGCCTTGTTGTGTATGATTGGTCATACACAATCCTGTATCTAATGTATGATTAGGACTTATTGTGACCAGCTCAGTAGTAAATGAGTAGTCTTTAAAAGAACACTAGAGAGTAATCTTGAAAGTGTCTCAAACTGTAGGTGTGGTGGGGTCACATGAGTAATAGGGCTCCCCAAAAATATAAGGAAGTAGCTCCATGTTTTAATAGTACAATGTTATACTGTATGTAAGATTTACCTGAATTTTGTAATAGTGTGGTGATGTTGGATGTCGTAAATGTTTTGTTATGTAATTTTATTATGTCTAATTAATTTTTCTATACACCATATTTATGTGATTGAACTTTTGTACCCCTCCCCCAGGTGTGGCTGAAAAAGGATCTTTGGATCCAGTCAATTTCCTGGTGAAACCAATAAAATAGAATAAAAATAAAATAAATAAATTCAAGTAGCTCAAAAACCTTGTTGTGCACACTGGAAAGTTGTGCATGTTCTAAAAACCTTATAGTGTATCGGTAGGGCTTATTGCGCACAGAATTCAGGTAGCTCAAAAACCTTGTGTGTGTTCCAAAATTGTTGCACACATTCTGAAGTTGTTGTGTACATTCTAAACACCATATTATGCATGTTCTCTCATTAACTGCAGCTGCAATTCCCTCACGCTAGCTCCCACTGCCTGGTTTTACTTTCTTTTCTAACTGTACCTCAGCGCTGTTGTGCGGTTAAAAAAAAAAAAAAAAAAGAAATGAAATGCCAGTCTCATTTTTTTTTTTTTAACCATTCACGATAAATAAAATATGGGTGTCTATACACACCGCCTTTGCTTCCATCCACGGGTTGAGGTGAGTCAGCATGTGGACCTCTTGAGCTTCACTCTCAAGGTCCATATGCTGACATCTCAAACCCTCAATGGAAGCACAGGTCCATTGTGTCTGGGCACCCATACATTATTCCTTACATTGTGCATGTTCTTTCATTAACTGCAGCTGCAATTCCCTTGCACTGACTCCCGCTGCCTGGTTTCACTTCTCTGCCCACTGTACCTCAGTGTCACATTAACTGCGGTTTAAAAAAGAAAGACATGTCAGCCACTTTTTTTTTTAAAGCATACATTATAACAAATAAAATATGGTTGCCCATACACAACTCACCTTGTGTTTCCATCTCGGGGTTGAGATACCAGCTTGGATCTCTCAAGATTCACTCTCGAGATCCATATGCTGGTATCTCAAACCCTCGATGGAAACAGAGGCTTGTTGTGTATGGGTACCCATACATTATTCTTTACATGTCATCACCACTAGTAAAGAGATATCAAAAGGTTAAACTGCATGAGGGAAAATATCAGAGACATTTTCATTAAGTTCGTGGCATATTTGATTTATGCTGTGCCTTTTATTACTATGCAATTGCAAAAAAAAAAAAATCCTGTGTCCTGATTGTTCAGTGGCCACTTTCAACTGTGATGTTATCACAGCACGATATCCTATCTTGAGTGATAGTGAAGCTCCAACTGAATGACAATGCACCTTCATTGTCGCTATGGACCTAGTGTTGCGTATAAATGGACCTAGAGTGAGAATAACACTGACATTCTAAATCTAGGTTCATAGTGGCACTGATACTTGCTGTTTTTTATCCTCATAGGTATGGTGTATATATATATTTATTATAGTGGCGCAGTAGCACCATAGTAGTTAGGGGTTGAGCAGGGATTTCTATGTTGAACCTCAAATTTTGCACTTTAATATCTCACAACCGTTCAACAGATTTTCACGAAATTTTGCATATACTGGCTTTTTTTTTTTTTTTACTTTCTATTTTCTCCCCCCTTCTCCACAGCACCTACCTTCCCTCAGGGACTCCCAAGGCATCATGCCAACCAGTTCTCCAGGATATGAGCTCTTCACGCGTCTTCCCTGCCATCGCCCTCGGATTACCCCCCGAGTGGGGTGGGAGGCCTACACCCAACCCTCCCATCCATCATCCAAGTGTTGGCTGGACTCGTGTGACCCCTCTCTGGTCCTGGTCTCGTGATGCAAGGGCCCGTCTCCAGGCATCGCTGCGGGTATTTTTCCACTTTTCTGGGGAGTGGTGAGCGTGCAACGTCAAGGCGTTCCCGCCGATGTCCACCATTCCCAATCCTGTCTGTTTGCTTCACATGCTTGCTGTACCTCTGGCCTCCACCAGAGGTCAGCCAAGTGCCGAGACTGTGCCCCCTCCCTCCCGGGAGAGGAGAGCTGTCCTCAGGATGCTCAATCCTCTCCCTCCCCTGCCGACCCCCAACGGCCCAGGCTCGTGCTCGAACCCAGGTCGCTGGCACGGCGTGAGGTATGGCATCCAGTGCCTCAACTCTCAGCACCACTGGGCCAGCACATGTACTGTCTTGGGGGCATAGATCTCTTGACTTGCCATGTTTCGTTACAGTCAGATGTGTGGATTTTGAGACAGAGTGAAAAAATGTAAAACATTGATGGGTTTTGCCTTTTTTTTTTTCATCTCTTAGCGCCCACACATCTTGGAATTTTGATCTGAAATTTTCAGGGTACAATGGGCTTGGCCCACAGATGTCTTTCGCTGGTGTGGTGAAAAAATATTAATCCATTTTTGGTTCTCAGCATGCTCAGTACAGTCTTTTGGATAGCAGCTTAGAATGAAAAAAGAATTTGATCTGTTTGAAAAATTATCCTTTTTCATATGGTCGTCATCTTGTATCCGTTTAAAAACAAACAAACCTCAAAGCCCTCAAAATTGACATCCTGGACAGACACCAACACATGCATCTTGCTCATCAGAACCCCCTTAGGTGGATTCTGCACTTAATTTTTGGAAAAATTACCCCCAAATGTGTTTTTTTTTAACATTTTAAAATCTTTTTTTGTGACTCACTTCTGTTTTTTGCATGGTCACACACAAAAAAAAAAAAGAATTCAGCCATACAAAAAAGAATCCCTTCATACAAAAAAATAATCTGGAAAAAAAAAGTAAAAATTGTGTTTTTTGTATGAGGGCATCCTTTTTCGTATGATTGAAAAAAGCTCATAATAAAGGATCCCTTTATATGAAAAAAGAATCAGAAAAGAAAGTCCCAATTCTTTTTTTCATATGAATAACCCTTTTCCGTTAGCTTTTCATTCATATGAAAAAGGATGCCTCATATGAAGATAAGAGTTTGGGCTTAGTCGCCCCATTATTTTTTCATATGGGTTTTCATTTCATAAAAAAGGATTCCTTCATGGAAAAAATATTCAGACTTTTTTCAAAACATAAGGAAAAAAAAAAAAGTCAGCTCCAGTTAAAAAGTCCAATTGTCTTTTATTCAAAGTCTTGACACACCATGATCTGCCTGCCCATGCCCAATGTTTAGCCCTCTGTGGGCTTCTTCAGGGGCACATATTTTTTTTTTTCAAAACAATAAGCAAAAAAAAAAAGAAGCCAGCTCTAATTAAAGAGTCCAAATGTCTTTTATTCAGTCTTGACACACCACAATCCCCTTGACCACGCCCAACATTTTGCCCTCTGTGTGCTTCTTCAGGATCAAGGCTTGAAAGTTAGCTCGTACTACTTTGTCATTCATATGAATCCTTTCGTTCATTAATACCACCACATTTTTGCAGCCCTTACAAGAGCTGTGTTCACGTGGCAGCATGCATAATCAACTGTAGTCAAAATTCGCACCAATATATTTACAGCTGTATTTAATAAGCTAATTGATCTCCAATTAGCAGTTTCTCCTTTTGTCCTTTTTTTTTTTTAAATAAAATCATTATTGCAATATTCATAGATAGAGGTAATGTACCTTCTTTAAGTATTTCATTGTATAGTTCTGCTAATACAGGACTCAATTTGTTACTAAACATTTTATAGAATTTGGCAGGGAGACCATCTTCTCCCAGTGCGGAGTTACTTTTAAGTTTTGTAATTGCCCCTGCCACTTCAGTTTCAGAGATGCTTTGTGTCAAATCTAGTTTAGTACTGTCAGAAACTCTGGGGATTCTAATATAGTGTTTGGTGGAATGTCATTGTGTATGGACATCCATATGCTGTAAAATGTCATTCTGCTGTAGTAGTGACGTAGCTAGTAATGCAGAATGACTTTTTGTTCTGTTAGTAGCTACATCACAATGCAACTGCTCCCATCAATGCTGTTCATAGGTTGAAGCATCATTCATGTGCTTGAGCTGGCCAGTGGGTGGATGGCCAAGAAATGCGGGTCTCGAACAAAAGAGACTGGCTGCCTTAATAAGAAAAAAGTAAGCAATTGTATTTGCTAGGACAATATACTATATCGAATAGTATGTGGTAGCCCAAATATACAACATTGTTATTGTTAAACCTTGTTGTTACTATGACATCAGAGAGACCTCTTGGGCTTCGCTCTCGAGGCCTATGATATCATGGTAACCATTCAGTATAAGAATAGCGCCGTTGTGTATGTGCCACCATACACTATCCTATATGTCACTAAAGAAATCTTCAACGTTTTCTACTGTTGTGGGTGTACTAAATCATGTATTAACATGATTATGAACTATCTTGAATATTTTTTTCTGGAGAAGTATGAATTTCAGTAGCTCCCGAAGAAGAAAGTGCCGTGATTATTTAATGGAATACTTTATCCTTGTAACTCTTAAATATATCAAGATCTTGTTTTTGTCCTTGAGTATCAAATTCTTTCTTTCTATAATGAGACTGCCCTGTTGTATTAAACAGAGAACATCTCCTTTTTTATTTTTGTAATCTGATGCTGTAAACTCACTTTTTCAGTATGCATGCCCGAAATTAAAGAGTGCAATTTATGTCTCAAAGTCAAGTATTGGAAATATGTTGTATGTTTAATCTGTACTGCTTGTTTTTGAAAAAAAAAACTTGGTCTTGTTTAGATCTTTCCCACAAGTCTTATGTGCACATTATAGAAAGTCTAGCATTCCATAATTCTCTCCATTTTACTTGAATCTGCATATTACTCAGAATTTGACAGTCTAATCTCCATATTGGAGAAGCTGGTTTTGAAGTATTACCTTATATCAGGCAACCATAAGACACAGCCAAATGACTGGAAGTTTCAAATGCTATAGTACATGCACCATATATTATTAGACTTAATGATAAAACCAAAAAATCAATATAGGTGGCTAAAGTGCCCTAACATGGAATTCAAAAAATTAGTGTCACTGAATAATTTAATTCTAGGGACATGGATATGTTGTTCCTCCACACTTATTGGTAGGTTCCTTGCCGGAAGGTCTTCAAGCTGGCTCCTCCCACCCACCCAGATGGTAAAACTCTCGGCTCCGCCCCATGACGCCTGATCTTCCTTACCACTTGGAAGCTCAGGTTCCCTCCTTAGCGCTCTGCATTTTAGACAGGATCCTAACTCTTCAGTTCGTCCAAAAATAGTTTTGAAGTTTTCTAAACTTCGGTCTTCATTATCCCTCGCGGCTGCGATGGACAAATCGATCCCCAACTTTCGGAGGTGCCCTTGCAGGCAGAAGATGTCCAGGATGGATCCGCACTCCACGTGCGTCTACTGCCTAGACCACGACCTGCAGGCCTGAGAGTTGTACCGCTCTTTTTCAGCCACCACCTTGGAGGATCGTGCTGCCCAATTGAAGCTCAGGTGCCCTGAGAAACGTTACCCGCCGGTAAAATCCAAAGAGGCTCGTTGGGCAGTGTCCGCGGCGGCTGGCTTGGCTGAGCAGCTCGAGCATATGATCGCCCTCGAGGAGGAGGCGGCCCAGGCCGCATCTTCCTCCTCCTCGGCATTTATCCCGCTCTCTCTGAGTTCCTCGTACTTGGCTTTGTTCAAGGAGCTTTGTCAGTCCCTTTCCACGAAGGGAGACGGGCCATCGGGACATTCCTCTCGGCCCAAGAAGAAGGAGTCGAAGGGTAAATCCCACCACTGGCGCTCGTGGGAGCGGGAGAGGTCTCCTTCCCCGGACAGCCGACCGTCGACTTCGGTCAAAGTTGTGGCTCAGGCCGCTGGCTTCCCGGTGTCCCCGTCAGGCCAGCCTACCAAGACTCCTGTCGATGCAGTCAAGATATTCCTCGACCCGTCGGATGGGTTGTCGACTGGTGAAGCCGACAACCCATCTTTGCCGGTTCCCGGTGGAGACCGAGATCTGCCTGCGCCTTGGTGGCAGTCCCGGCTAAAGTGCTCCGAGCCGAGGGAAGAGTGGGTGTCCTCGCCTTCCCAGACCTCGTCTCGCTCACCCCGAGGGCCTCGGTCTCGACTTCATCTCAGTCAAGCCGTTCTTACCAACATCGGTGGTCTCTGTCCCGGTACCGAAGTAAGCGGCAACACCGTTCCTCCTCGTCCTCCTCCTTGGATGAGGAGAGGCTTCGATGTAAATTGCGTCGGTGTTACGAGGAGCTTATGTGGCAGCAGTTACTGTTGTCCAGGAGTAAATCGACCCCGATTCATCTCCCGGCCATCAAGTGGCTGTCGCCTGAACGGCTGAAACAACCGCTCGCCGCAGTCGAGATGCCCATTTCTGGGCTGGTTGTTCAGCCGAAACTAGCTGCTCCACCGATTGTGGTGGAACCTCCGCCTCCACAACCGAAGTATGGGGCATCGACCAAGGATTCTCGGTCGGGTCACGGCCTGCCCCACAGGTTGTTGGTCACCCTCACTCCCGACCGTCCTCGTCAGGTGGAGGGTGGCTCAGGTCGGAGGCAGCTCTTTGCAGACTCTTCAGAGTCCGATGGCGACTCCTCCATGTTCTCCAGGCAGGTCGACCTGGAGTCCTCTGGGGGCCAGTCATTGGACGATAGCCCATTGTCCTTCATGGGTCTGCTTCGACTCATCTCGGAGTCCACTGGGATGCAGCTCGAGCCCGTGTCCAAATGGGCCAAGTATTCCCTGACGGAGATACTGGACCAAGGGGATTCACCCACGGAGGCCTTCCCTGTGGCTGAGGCTATTGTCGGCCCAGCCTTGGAGCTCTGGCAGCGGCCTGCTTCCTGGCCTGCGCCCTCGGCCAGGATGGCCAGGAAGTATGTGGTCCCTACCGGCTCTTTGCCTGGTTTCTCAGAGCACCTCTCTGCCGAGGGGTTAGTCACCGATAGCGTCTTCCGGAAACGCACGAGATGTGGATAAGCCCCCCGACAAAGTCCAAAAAGCTGGACTTTGCCAGGCGCAAGGTGTACTCTGCATCCTCCCTTGGCCTCCAACAGGCTAGCTCGGCCGTGCTGATGGCACACTTCTCCCATGCCCTCATGGGCTCCCTGGATGAGGTTGTCCCTCATCTCCCGGCCGACCTGCAGACCACGGTCCATCAGGTGCGGGACCAGGGTAGGGCGGTGGCGAAGCAGCAGCTTCAGACTGCTCTGGACATAGGTGATTCCTGTGCCAGGTCAGTAGCGGCCACGGTGGGCATGCACTGCAGGGCGTGGCTGAGGATATCCACCTTCACGGCGGATACCCAGCACAAGTTGGCGGATGTCCCCTTCTTGGGGACTGACCTCTTCGGCCCTGGAGTGGAGGGACACCTCCAGTGGATCGAAAAGTCCAATGCCACTCTGGACTCTGTCACCTCTGCCCAGAGGGACAAAGGCTGCCATCAACAACAGCATAAGTCCTTTCGTCCTTCGGCCTCGCAGCACGACCGGCCCAATAGCACCAGCAACAGGGCCAGCAGGCTCGCGCTATGGCGTCCCAAACCCAAGCCGGTGGCTTCCTCCAACAGGAAGTAAGGAGGTAAAGACCCAGGAGGTCCCTCGGCCGGTTCCTCCTCCAAGCCTGCCCAGTGATGGGTTGAGGGGTGTCTCCCCCAACCTCGTCACCCTTCCCTGGGTCCCCCCCATGGGGGGATGGCTCCACCACTTCCTTTCCGCCTGGTCTGCTATCACCACGGACCGTTGGGTGTTGGAGATGGTAGGAAAGGGCCTACCTCTGGAATTCGAGCAGACCCCCTCCCTTTTGAGCCGTCGCCCCCAGGGGGACCATGGGGTCCGAAGCCTCGCTGTCGGCCCGCCGAGCCAATATTGCCCTGCTCCTCGAGAAAGAGGTGATCAGGAAGGTGGCGGATCCTCCTCCAGACCCGGGGTTTGTGTCCAGGTATTTCCTGGTCCCAAAACGGATGGGGGGGCTGGCGCACCATCCTCGACCTGCACAATCTGAACAGGTTCCTAAGGTCTCGGACCTTCAGGATGGTCACTCTGGCTCAGATAATCCCATCCTTGGAACGAGGCATGTGGTTCTGTTCTCTGGACCTCCAGGACGCGTTCTTTCACGTCCCGATCCATCCATCTCATCAGAGATTCCTCCACTTCAGAGCAGAGGGATCCCTTTATGAGTTCCGGGCCATGCCCTTCGGCCTCTTTCTAGCTCCCAGGGTCTTCACCGAATGCATGGCAATGGTGACAGCATTCCTGTGGCGCCGAAGGATCCAGGTGTACCCCTACCTGGATGACTGGCTGATTGCAGCCCCCTCCAGAGCGGAGGTGGAGTAGTCCAGAGATCTGGCCCTCCAGGTTTGCTCTCAGATTGGCCTCCTCATCAACGAGGCCAAGTCGGAACTCGTGCCGAAGCAGGTGATACTCTTCATTGGGACAGAGCTTGACTGTCTTCGAGCCAGAGCTCAGCTCCCGGCGGACAGGGCCGAGGTTCTTTCCTCCTTTGCCCAATCATTTCTGGTTGGGCTATGTAATTGCGCCCTGCCCAGGACTTCCTGCACCTCTTGGGCCTCATGGCGGCCTGCACCAGTGTGGTCCGTTGGGCCTGTTGGTACATGCGTCCCCTTCAGTGGGGACTGGCCAGCCAGTAGTCACAATGCTGCGATCCATTGGACCAGCCCGTGACAGTGACCCAGGAGATGTGGAACGCTCTCCAGTGATGGACCGTTCCAGCACATGTGCAGGAGGGTATCCTGTTCGTCTGCCCCGAGTCGACGGTCTCTCTATCGACCGATGCATCTCTGATGGGTTGGGGTGCCCATCTGGGGGAGCACAGAGCGCACGACCTCTGGTTCCTTGGGGAGTCCCGATGCCATATCAACCTGC
The DNA here is from genome assembly GCA_016271365.2 of Neoceratodus forsteri. NCBI lineage: Eukaryota > Metazoa > Chordata > Ceratodontiformes > Ceratodontidae > Neoceratodus > Neoceratodus forsteri. The sequence continues at coordinate 412,644,907 of CM028129.1, read as the reverse complement.
TGGAGCTCCGAGCGGTCCGCCTAGCTCTCACCGCCTTCACTCCGTTTCTACGGGGTCAAGTGGTTCAGGCCCAGGTGGACAATACCACGACCATGTACTACCTAAACTGCCAGAGCGGGATGCACTCCATGCTGTTATGCAAGGAAGCTCTCCGCATATGGTCCCTCGTGCTCAGCCTGGAGGCGGATCTTCTATCCATTCACGTGGCAAGAGCCTCCAACACCCTGGCCAATGCCCTAAGCTGGATAGGGGCTGCGTCTCATGAGTGGTCTGTCCTGCCGGAGGTAGTACAAGATCTCTTCTCCCATTGGGGCATGCCTCAGGTGGACCTGTTTGCCTCCAGGGAAAATGCGAAGCTGAGAGTGTTCCATGCCCACCCCCCTCAGCAGGGCTCGCTGCAGGGGGATGCCTTCTCGAGGCCGTGGACCCCCGGGCCTCTTCTACACCTTTCCCCCATTTCCTTTGATCCACAAGGTGCTTCTCAAGGCAAGGCGGGACAAGGCACAGGTGATTCTGGTAGCCCCAGACTGGCTCCGTCAGCTCTGGTATCCAGATCTCCTCAGTCTCAGCTCCAGGCTCCTGAAGCGGCTTCCAGCCTGCCCAGACCTGATCTCAGTCATCAGGAGAAGGTATTCCATCCGGACCTTCAATCCCTGCACCTGATGGCCTGGTTCCTGAGCGGCTAGATTTCCAGGCCTTGGGTTTTCCAACGAGGTCCTCAACGTTGTTGAGGCATCCCGTAAGGAGTCGACCAGAAAATGCTATGCCTTCAAATGGAAGAGATCCTCCATTTGGTGTCAGAGAAAGGGCCTGGACCCTTCCTCCTGTTCCTTGGCAAGCATTCCAGACTACCTGTGGTCCTTTTTCTCAGCAAGGGCTTCGGTTGACAACCCTTAAGGTGCACCTGGCAGCCATCTCTGCTTACCGGGCATGGGACGGAAAGCAGTCGGTGGCATGAGGAGAAGGTGGTGGCGGCGCTTCAAGGCCTTGATCACATTCGTGCGCGCAGAACCTCCACCTCCATGGGATCTACTACTGGTATTGGCCAAGCTCACAGGCAGTTTATTTGAACCAATGCACAGGTGTGATATCTCCCACCTGTTGTGGAAGACCACCTTCTTGGTGGCTATCACATCAGCCAGAAGGATGGGAGAGCTCCAGGCGCTTTCCATCGAGTCTTCTTATCTGGTCTTCCACAGGGACAAGGTTGTCCTGCGCCCCCACCCGAAGTTCCTTCCGAAGGTGGTGTCGGAGTTTCACTTTAACCAGGTGTTGACTCTGCTGGTGTTCTACCCCAATCACACCTCGGAGGACGAATATAAGCTCCATACTTTGGACCCTAGAAGAGTGCTCGTTTATTATAAGGAGCGGATGGCTGAAGTTCGGGGAGAGGTTCGCCAGCTGTTTGTCACCTATGCTGAAGTTGCACCTGTCAGACCTGCAGCCAAGCAGACGATAAGCATGTGGGTCACCTCCTGCATAGATCTCTGCTATAGGTTGGCGGGCATGGAGCCTCCCAGAGGGATAAGAGCTCATTCTACCCGCCATACCGCTGCATTGGTGGCTGCTTCTAGGGATGTCCCTATCCAGGATATCTGCAGGGCTGCTACCTGGAAGTCGGCACGTACCTTCATTACCCACTACCACATCGACCATGAGTCACGTTGGGATACTGGTTTTGGGGCCTCAGTTCTCCAGTCTTTATTCCCTAAGTAGAGGGTGTGCGCCTTGCCTCCCTCCTCCTGGAGAACTGCTAGGAGTCTGCCAATAAGTGTGGATGAACAACATATCCATGTCCTAGAAATACAGGTTACTCACCTGTAATGGGAGTTTCTAGGAATGGTATATGTTGTTCATCCACACGACCCACCCAACCTCCCCGGCTTCGACGCACAACCTGGCTTCCCGCGGGCTAGATCTGGCGTCATGGGGCGGAGCCGAGAGTTTTACCACCCGGGTGGGTGGGAGGAGCCAGCTTGAAGACCTTCCGTCAAGATTTAAAGTGGCAAGGAACCTGCCAATAAGTGTGGATGAACAACATATACCATTCCTAGAACTCCTGTTACAGGTGAGTAACCTGTATTTATTGTGCCACCTGTATCTTGTAATGTTAAACCACAATTAAAATCACCTCCACAAATGAGAATTATACTGGTATGTAAATACTGCTGAAGAGTTTTAATGATGTAAAGATTTTTTTTTGACATCAGGTGTGGGTTGAGACTTGGGGTTGTTCACCGTAACGCTCACCCCATTTTCATATGCTCTACACATCTCAGCTTCTTTAATGATTGAGTGGGGTGAACGTTATGGTGGACCAACCCCAAGGCAGACCCTGCACCTGATTTGTGAAGATGCAGGAGAGGTGAAACCGTAATCTTTTGTCCTGTTGCTGCCTTGGAGGGTGGGGGTGGGGTGTTAGGGTTGGAAACCCTATTGCCACATTTCCCCTACTTTTGTCAGTTTAACCCTAACTAGTGCATTAACAAAGTTTTTTAAAATAATTTTCTTTGTTTTTGAGATAGTGGAATTGTATCCTCATACACGCAGGTCAGTTTGGGTCCTGCATGAACAGACGCAGATGCCCTGTGTCAAGAGAAGACACCATACACCTACAGAAGTGCAGGGCCCACAAATTGCAGGCCTTGCACTTCGGTGCAATGACAGATGTAAGGAATTCATGGGGATGTTTGGTGTGTTGTTGAAGTGCAGAGTCCTGTGGTTCCTGCACTTCTATGTGACCACAGCTAAAGATGCACAGTGCAAAGAGTGTATCTGTCAGCCAATGTACAGGGCCCTCTGCCACCCAAGGAGGGAGAGGTGCAAGGCATTATGCCAAGAGGACAGTTGTCTTCACTATATGGTACCTGTGTGGACAATCCTGCACCTTTCATTCCCTGGCCGGGGCATAACAGCACCATCATCCACCCTCACCCCACCCTGCTGTGTCATTGAACTTACCCCCGAACTCGGCTCACCAACACAGGATCACAAAGTATACCTGTTGGGGTCACGAGTGGCACTACAAACAAAGTTTAACATTTATATATTGTTTTGTTTTTTTGAATTTTGACCCCAAATTTTCAGGATACTTGTTTTATGATTCATCTCATAAACAAAACGTGTACCATTTATAGTAAAAAAAAAAAAAAAAAATGTCATCCAGGATTTAAAAAATTACTCGTCATATTTATGAGGTGTGTTGTGGAAAAATGCCTATATTGAAAGTTTGGAGTCAAAATAGTGAAAGTTAGTGAAGTTATGATTGAACATTGAAATACTGCAACAGTCACTCATAACCTGGGCATTTTACTATAGTTGTACACCAGATTATCAACTTAGCCTTCTGATTACTCCACCTCATGAACCCGTTAGTGAAAATGTTCAAATTCCAACCGAATCATCATTCCACATCTCAGGGTGAAAACAAATTTTGGCCAGGATTCGAAAAATGACGTGCGACCTGCATGAATGAGGATACAGTTCCACTATCTCAGTGTTCATGAGGTGGTATAAAAAAATGGCTAAGTTGAAAATTTGAGGTCAAAATATTTAAAATTACCAAAGTTGCAAATCAGCGTAGTAAAATTTCAACATATGTGCATAACTTTGCCATTTTTACATATTTTAACCACACATTTTCAACATAGCCTTCTTATGACCCCACCTCATGAATAAGGATGGTTTCCAAATCCTACCCAAAAGGTGATTTCACCAAGTGACCATGAAATCACCTTTCAGGCTTGATTTATATAATTCCACCACCATCATTGGTCTTGAGTTGGGCTTCCAAAAAGGCCGTGAAACTTTGGGGTCACAATATACAAAAATGACAAAGTAATGCATCAAAGTTCAAAAGTTCATTGAAATACAGTATATTGAACCGCGCTTACCTTAGTTTCTCATATTGCATTCAGTGGGTCCAGCAGTAAGATGTGTCTTCGGTCGGAGAGTGGATCTTCACCCTGTGACCTGTTCAGTTGAGTAAGGGTGTGTAGGGGTGTACAGGGAGTTTAGAGTGGTGGGTGCTCAGTAGGAGGTGGAGTAGGAGGCCAGATCGGTGAGAGACCATTTTCTTTTTTGCAGGTTTAAAAACAAATGCTGAGGGACGTTTCTCTTTATTTCAGACCAGGATGACAGTTGGAGGGTAGGGGTGCCACTAGACACCAGGGAAGGACAAAAACATTACGGGATGGTGATCGGAGGGTGAGGGTGCCACTAGACACCAGGGAAAGACAAAAACATTATGGGGATGATGATCAGAAGGTGGGAGGTGCCACTAAACACCAGGGAAAGGCAAGATTATGGGGACGGCAATTAGAGAGTGAGGGGGTGTCACTAGATAACAGTGAAAGAAAACATATTACAGGGATGGTGATCGGAGGGTGAAGGGTGCCAGTAGGCACCAGGGAAAGACAAACATATTTTGGGGATGGTGACCAGAGAGTGGGTGTGCCACTAAACATCAGAGAATGACAAATACATTGTGGGGGTGCCACTAGACACCAGCAAAACAATGGCTCATTGCAGTCCACAGCACAATTTCCAGCTGCAGAAGTCAAGATAGTCTTGCTGTTCTCATACAGAGAACATGGGTGAATGGCTCCTCTCACCAAGCTGGGCACCCTGGATTTTGGGTACCCAGAAAATGTATTTCTGCCAACATAAAAAATGAACAAATATCAAAATCTAGCTAAACGGGTTCCGTTTAGCTAGGTTCCGGTGTTTTATTTTTTAAGTCCCATTTAGCTAGGTTCAAATTTTTTTTTTAAAGACATTACTTTTATGTACTTTAAATGTTTGTAAGTTTAAACACTAAAAAGAAAATGGGGGCATGCGAAAAAGGATTTTTTTCCTCACAAAAAAGGATTGGCCATATACAAAAAAATGATCCTTTTTCATATGGTCAAATTATTTTTTTCTTTCAAACATGTTTCTAAATTGTCTACTGAGCATGGTCAGAACCAACATTTTAAATCCTTAGAACTCTGGAGCGGATTATTATTTTTGCACCAAACTATTGAAAGGCAGTACTCTGGGACAAGCCCTTTCTACCCAGAAAACTTCAGACCAAAATTCCAAACCATCTGGGTGCTAGGGGCCGACAAAAAAAGCAGCAAAAAACAGATTATTTTTACACATTTTGCACTGTTTGGATCTCAGAATCCACACTTTGGTCAGAATGAAACTTGGCATATTGAGAGTTATGTTTCTGACAGCACATGCAAATATTTGTGCAAGTCCCTTGAGTGGTTATGAAGTTATTAAAGTACAAAAATTGGGGGTTAACATTAAACAGCCTACTCAACTCTAACTATAGTGGCGTGACTGTGCCACTATATTTAGGGTTGAGTAGGTGTAACCCCAATTTTTGCACTTTAATAACTTCACAACCATTCAACGGATTTGCATAAAAGTTTGTATGTGTGGTCTTGTGGGATAGGTCGTTTGCCATGCCAAGTTTTGTTCCAGTTGGATCTGTGGATTCTGAGATCCAGATAGTGAAAGAAGTTATTTTGTTTGGGGTTTTTGCTGTTTGTTTGTCAGCCCGTAGTGCACAGATGGTTTGGAACTTGGGTCTACAAATTGTGGAATGGAAAGATCCAGGCCCACAGTAGTGACTTTCACTGGTTTGGTGAAAAAATAGTAATCCATTCCAAAGTTATTAAATTTTACAATTTTGGTTCCGAGCATGCTCAGTAGGCACTTCAGGATAGATGTTTGGAACAAAAAAAGAATTTGGCCATACGATAAAGGATTTATTTTTGTATGGGGGCTAATACTTTTTCACATGAAAAAAATATTTTTCATTTGGCCGCCATCTTGTTTTACATTTTTGTTTTTCAATAAAATATTTTTCACAGCTCACAAAAATGATATCCTCCACAGTCACCTGCATATGCATCTTGCTTATCGGGACCCCATTAGGTGGATTTTACACTTCACTGTTGTTAAAATTACCCCAAATGTTATATTTTTTCATTTTTGCATCCTTTTTTGTGACTTGCTTTTACTTTTTTCATGTGACCATATGACAAAAAATGGAAGTGAGTCACAAAAAAGGATGGACTACTTTAGTTCTTAAAACAATATGGATAATACATTATAATTGCTGCACAGGCTCTTTAAAGGAGGCTTAATGCTCTGCTGCATAACTGTCATGTTGCTAGTTCAATATATAAACATTTAACAATATGTAATGCATTCTATGCTACTAGCAGAAACATTGACAGGCTGGATTCTGAGGGCTTCAGAATTTCTGAAATAGTGGCTTACATTTAAAATCCAAATTTTGCTCTGGTTTGCATTGAAGTTATTAACTGAAAAGTTGTATCAGAAATGTTGAAACCTTACCTGGGGTGAATACTACTTAACAGCACCATTGTTTGCAAGGTTATCACATCGATTCTCTTATGGTGATATTGAGCCACCTTCAGCACTTTTAGTTACCTAAAACACAGCACTACAAAGGGAACAAGAAAACTGTGAGCATGAACACCACAGTGAAGACCACAAATGGTGTCCTATCCTCTGGTGTTTGACTGCAAAGGGTGCAGAAAGCAGAAATGTGATGTAACTATGTGTAACAGAGCATCGCTGCAGCATCTCTGTAGTGCATTTTGGAATGATAACCGAAGGGAATGACAGCAGCTGTCTGTCTGTGTATACTCAAAGCTACCATGCTCTGCATAGAATTAGCAGTGAGAAATGTTTCCACAAAGCTAACGATTTGGCATACGTGTTCATTTCCAGGCTGAACCTTGTTAATGATCCCCACCAGGGTCATCAGCATGTTCAAAACTGTCATCAACAAGTTTTAGAATGTCAGATTGAGAATAAACTACCCCAGGACCTATTTATGGATTTCTGCACTGTACAATAAGTAGATCAGCACCAGAACATTGGACACGAATGATACAATGATCATAAGGACAACCAAGGAAGAAAGTGTGAACTCCAAAATGTCCATGATGTGTTTTTCAGTAACTAGAATTTTCCTAAAGTCTCCCTATTAAACACAATAATAACATTTTTATTAGTGAATAACTCCACAATTTCTCATAAATAGCCTTTATTTTCCCAGGATCCAAGGCTTTACTTCTTTCCACGTGAATGCTTTCGGATGTATGCAGAATGCACTTTGTCTATCATGCACTGAGGTCTAACATAATCAGCAGAATTGAACCACTGTCTCTCTCTGCAGGTCCCATCCAAAGAGATGTCTTTGCTAACAATCAACTTTCCAGAGGTCTGTGATTGTTAGTCTGATGCTACCTATCAATACAGGGCAGAATTTAAGCAGCTACACAGCACTACCTTCAGTGTGAACCACTCTAGGGTGTATGATTAGAAAGTTTTACTAATTGATTAAATGTTGAATATTGCTGATAGTTTCTTTTTTCCTTAAACCTGCAAAAAAAAAAAAAAGTCCCTTGCTGATCTGACTCCCCACCCCCACCTCCCACTTGGCATCCACCACCCCACAATGCCCAGTACACCCTCACTCACCTGAACAGGTGACAGGGTGAAGATCCACTCTCCAGTCAAAGATGGGTCTTGCTACTGGAACCTCTGACTGCAGTGTGAGAAACTAAGACAAGTGTGATTCAATGTATTTCACGGTTGTGGGGGGGTTTACTTTGATGCATAACTTTGCCATTTTTGCATATTTTGAGTCTCGATTTTTAACATGGCCTTTTTGGGACCCCACCTTATGAACAGTTGTGGCAGAATTACGCAAATCTGGGCCAAAAGGAGATTTCATGGTCGCTTAGCAAAATCACCTTTTAGGCAGGATTTGAACATTTTCACTGCCCTTGTTCATTATATGGGGTCATAAGAAGGCTATATTGAAAATTTGGGGTCAAAATATGCAAAAATGGCAAAGGTATGTCTCATACGTTGAAATTTTACTACATTCGCTCATAACTTTGTTTTTACCCCAAATTTTTAACATCGCTATTTTTTACAGCACATCATGAATGTGAAAGCTGCCATTTTTCAAATCCTGGCCAAACTGTATTTTCACACTTGTAGCGCAGAATGGTGTTTTGGTGGTGTGGAATGACGTTTCAGTGGGGATTTGAAAATTTTCAGTACCGGGTTCATAAGGACTGACAGTTTGGTTGATGGGCCCTGTGCTTCCACAGCAACATACATGTATGCATCTATGGCGGGATGGAAGCTGTGCTCCCACAGGCAAATGGGGATATGATTATACTATGTTAAAAAGTAAGGAAGTTCTTTGCAAAAAGCTGTGTTAATGCAACATTTAGGGTTCAATCTAAAGCAACAAAAGTAGGGAAATGTGGGTTATGGTTTCCAACCCTAAAACCCCACTCCTGAAGCAAATCAGGGGTGACGCCTTCGTTGGGTTGCTAAACCCAAAAGCTCACCCCATTGCGGTAGCAAGAAAGCTCAGATATGATGGACACAAGTGTGTATGTTTCAGGAGTGTATAGAATGGGGTAAGTGTCAGGGTTGACTGTTCCAAGAAAGACTGCACACCTGGTTTGCTTCGGGTTGGGGGTGGGTTTTTTTTGATTGTTCACATTCTATAGAGACTGTTGATGCAGCCAATAGCTTGATTCAGATCCCTTTTTTCCTTTTAAAAAGTAAAAAAACTGAGTGCCCATCATACTGGTGTTACCACACCAAAACATGTTTGTTTACATTTCTTGACCAATTCCCACTGCATCTTTGCCGGACTTAGGAACACCCACAACATAGTCTAGCCACTCATTATGCAGTGGGTGTAGAGTAGGATATTGTATCATGAGTGGCTGCACTGTTTCAGGGTGTTTCTAATGTTCAGAAAGTATGCAGTAAGAATAGTTCAATGATTTGAAGCAAAACAAGGCTGGGTATAGCAATACATTGCCATGCATTTCAGTTCTCATAAACAAGGAGGCAGTTAAAAGAACCAGTAACATCAATGAATTTTACAGAAAGTAAGCAGTCATAAAATGTGGGTTTTTACCTAAAAATAATATGATGCAAAAAAGGTTGACAGTGTCCCTTTAACATAGAAGTGAAAACTGAACCCTAATGTAGGGGTGCTACCATGACCCTTTGTTAATGCACTAGTTAGGGTTAAAGCAACAAAAGTCGCTAGTGCATTAACAACATTTTTTGCCATAAATTTCCTTACTTTTTGAGATGGTATAAACATATCCTTTTTTTGTCTGTGATAGCGCAGGGCCCTGTGGGGCCCTGCACTCCCATCCCTCCATAGATGCATATACAGTATGTCTGTTGCTGTGGAAACACAGGGCCCTGTGCTTCCATTTGTACTGTACCATAGAAAATCATAAGGAAACTTGTTATGCATAAAACTGTGGTCACTGCTTAGTTTTTTAACTATTTCCAAACTCACAAACAGGACAGCAGTCTCTGTTGTCCCCAACCTACAGGTCTGCGGCTGCTATTGGTGCACTGCCACCCCCCCCCCCACAGCACAGCTCCTTCACTCCTTACATGCCATCAGCTTTGCCAAATTGACAGGATAAAGTGAAGCAAAAGGCAGATGCAATGTCTGTTTTGAACACTGACAATAACAAAAAAAAAAAATTGTTTTTATTAATTACTAAGTATGACTGGCTATTATATATAGGATAGTGTATGACTGCCCATACACAAAAATGCTAGTCTTATACCGAGTGGTTACTATGACATTATGGACCTCGAGAGCAAAGCTCGAGCGGTCTCTCTGACATCATAGTAACCACAAGGTTTAAGAATAGTGATGTTGTGTATTTGGGCTACCATATACTATTCTATATAGTGTATGGTACCAAAAAACACAATTGCTTACTTTTTTCTTCTTGAGGCAGCCAGTCTGTCTTGTCCAGGGCCCGCATTTCTCAGCCATCCACCTGCTGAATAGCTCGCACACACCACGCTTTAACCGCCCCCTGTCTAATTAACATTGTTGATGGGGGCAGTTGTATTGTGACGTAGCTAGTAACGCAGACCAAAAAGTCATTCTGCATTAGTAGCAACGTCACTACTACAGCAGAACGACTTTTTCAAACAACATGAAGTCTTGCTATATTATGGTAGTAGCAGTTTGTCCCACCACTAGAACTGCTCCGGAGGTGAAATGGTTAATACCATTCCAAAATAGAACTTTGAGCACGAGCTCTAAGAAGCAGCTCTATCTGTGTAATTTCAAACCTGAACTGTCAGATTCTTTACTCCGCCTCAGTGAACAGTAGCTCCGGAGATTTCTCCTACTGCTCGGTTCATTTCTCGGTTTACACAGTGTTTTCTCGGTTCGATTCAACCGAGAATAGTTTTATTTTAACCGCAAAACCGTTCGGTTCAAGCTCTGTCTGTGGTAATCGTAAGTAAATTAAAGGTTTTGTCTGTGTGGAACTTGTAAGTTTATCGGTTCGGTTTTGAACCGATCAGCTGGGTTTAAACTTATTAACTTTAAAGTTTAACATTTTAGAGTGCGGTTCCCGGTTCTTATCGGTTCTAAAAAAAACGGATTTTATTACGTTTTTTTCCAATACCCGTGACACGGTTAGGAACCGATAAGGGTGTCTTGCCTGGCACTGCCGTTTAAAGGGCAAGTTTTTCTGGTTAGGCTGGCATTATGTCTGAGAAACCCAAAAGAAAAACCGGGCCCACTGGGTTTCAACACTGTGATGTCTGTGGGGAAGTCTTTGCCAAGGCTGACCCACACACCACATGTGTCTATTGTCTGGGGTTTGACCACCTCCAGTCAGACTGCCAGATATGTAAGAATTTCCCTGCAGCCACCCTGGAAAAGAGATTGGGCAGGCTCAGGGAACGAGAGGCCAAAAAGTCCGCTGACCCGGATGGCCAGCCCGGTTCGGTGCCAACCGAACCGGAGGGAGTGCCCTCTGACCAGGGCGAGACTTCCTCGGGCAAAAGAAAAGCTGGTTCTGAGGAACCAATTCCAGTAAAGAAAACAAGAAAGTCAGCAGGTTTGGAGTCCAAAACCCTTCTCCAACTGCTGCAGAGATAGCAAAAGCCATACAAATTGTCCAGTCACTGTCTCAGGTTCCGTCCAACTGCCACTATCTGGCAAAGGTTGGTTCGTCCGGTTCCAGTGGTTCAGGAATATGATGTTGAGGAATTTTTATGAACCAGAGGAGGGAGGATGATTATGAACAGTATGAATGTGGCTGGGAAGGTCTGGGTGTGCCCATTGAACCGACATTTCCCAGACAGACCTCTAGAATCTCCCCTATGCTATCTGAGTCCCCATCTCATTTTATGTTTTACAAAAGTTGTTGAAACCTCCAGCTTCCCTTGGAAGAAGCTGTGGATGAGCAAGAGGAGCCTGATTTTGTAGAAATGATGGATATTCCAGAGTCTAGGAGATTGTCTATTCTTTGCATAAGTCTTTTAGGAAGCAAACAATAAAAATTTTAAAAGCTCCTAATTCTGTGCCTCCTGTAGATAAAAGATGGACAGAAGGTACACATTGTCAGGTCCTGATACAGAATTCCTTTCTCAGCAATGCAGTCATGTTGGAGTAGTTCAGGCTGCAGCCTGTGATAATATCCCCTGGCTTCACATCCTCCTGACAAGGATTCCAGGAAGATTGATGCCATGGCGAAAAAACAGTATATGGCAGCCTCTCTGGGACTCAGGCAAGCAAATTATATGCTTATGTAGCTAGGTATCAGAAATCTAGATGGGATACTGTTATGGAATTAGCCAAGTAAGCCCATGGCCAGCTGGCTAGCGAACTAGAACAGGTGGCTGCTGATGGCATTGAGGCTTCTAAGGTACAGTTCATGCTGCTATGGATGTTAATGATGTTTCTCTAGGGTCATGGCCACATCTGTAGCTTTTCGTAGGTTGGCCTGGCTCAGGTGTACTAGTCTGTCACAGGATACCCAGACTAAGGCTATGGATTTTCCTGTGGTGGGAAATTCTCTGTTTGGGGAGCAGACAGAGAATTACATGACAAAGATGGATGAATATAGGACTACTTACAAAAGTGCCCAAGCTAAGGAGCGGCAAGCCACTCTTCAGAGGCATACCCCAAGGGGTAGGGGTAGGCCTTTTCACAGGCCTTTTTACCAGACTCAGGCCTCCTCTGCCTATGCTCAGAGGGACTTCTTCAGAGGCAGAGGCAGACGAAGGGTGGGCAGGCCTGCTCCCACCCCTCAGCCTAAAGCTCCTGCTAAGCAGGCACCCTGATGGGGTGCCCAGGGCCGATTCTCTTCACCGGTAGGGGGCAGGCTGGCTTACTCAGTCAGAACTGGGCTTAACCTCAGACAAGTGGGTTCTGGAAGTAGTAAGCCGGGGTCTGGTCTCAGCTTCAAAAGTTTCCCAAGTTGAGAACCAGACTTTTCTACCTGCAATGCTTCAGAGACCTTTGCTCTGGAAGCAGAGGTCTCAACCCTGTTGGCTCTCAGAGCAGTGGAAAGGGTTCCTCCCTGCACCAGGGCAGGGGTCTGTATTCAGATACTTCCTTACCCCAAAAGACAGGAGAATGGCGGCCCATATTAGACCTCAGATATCTGAACAAGCATCTTTTGAAACCAAAGTTCAAAATGGTAACTCTGGCAATGATTTTACCTCCCTAAGGCCAGGGGACTGGTTGGCCTCCCTGAACCTCAAGGATGCTATTTCACGCCCTAATCAGAAGCTCCCATCGAAAGTACCTCAGATTCGAACTACCCTCAGGTCATTACCAGTTCAGAGCAATGCCCTTCGCCTTACCTCTGCCCCAAGGATATTCATAAGTGTCTAGCAGTGGCAGTGGCTCACTTAAGGAGGCAAAGGATTGCTGTTTTCCCTATCTAGACGATTGGCTCATTGTAGGCCAGTCCCCAGAACAGGTAAAATCTCACCTGCAAGTTACCCAGCAGCTTCTCACCTCCCTGGGCTTTCTACTAAATCTACTAATGTCGGTTCTGGAACCAGTCCAGGTACTCACCTTTATAGGGCAGAGTTGGACACAAAGCTAGCCAGAGCTTTTCCCTTAGAAAGGGTGACAAATTTAGTGACTCTGGCCTCCTCCTTCACCCTGCAGGTCTCTCGACCAGCAAGACATTTTCTGCAGCTCCTGGGACACATGGCTGCATCCACAGCTGTTGTGCAGGGAGCAAGATTTCAGATGAGAGACATTCAGTTTCACTTGAGAACCTATTGGTCTCAGAGAAGAGACCCCTTTCCAAGTTGGTCCCAGTGACTCAACCTTGATCCAGGCCTCCAGTGGTGGCAGGATCAGAGCAATTAAGATTGGGGTCCCTTCATTCCCCTGCTCACAATTTGACTCTCACTACAGATGCTTCCCTTCTGGGTTGGGGAGCCCACATGGGCGACCTTCCCACTCAGGGAGTGTGGTCCCCCGGGAATCTCTGCTCCACATCAATTTGCTGGAACTCAGAGCTGTCTTTTTAGCTCTTCAAGCATTTTCTGCATCTGTCCACAACAAGGTGATACAAGTCAGAACAGACAACAATGTGGTACATCAACAAACAGGGGGGCACTCGGTCTTTGGCCTTGTGCACCGAGGCAATGAAGTTGTGGTCTCTGGCCTATTCCCTGAACACTTCCCTCATAGCAGTTCATCTTCCAGGGAAGGACAATGTCCTAGCGGATGCTCTCAGCAGGATTTCCCAGGGCCATCACGAATGGTCCCTGGATCCTCAAGTGCTGGGGATAGTCTTTGCCAGATGGGGCACCCCTCAGATAGATCTTTTGCAGCCCCAGACAATCACAAACTTCCTCTGTTCTGTTGCAGGCCTCCAGTGTTGGGCTCAGTCCCCTGGATGCCCTTCTCCTGGATTGGGAGGGAAGTTTCTTTATGCTTTCCTCCCTCCCTCTCCTATTCAAAGTATTAGTCAAAATCAGATCTCAGCCTTGCAGGGTGATTCTGATTGCCCGATTGGGTCAGGCAGCCCTGGTACCCACCCTTCTGTCACTGACAATCCATCTTCCCTTGCCTCCTAGGATTCACAACCTGTTAACTTGTGCCCAGGGAAGGGTTTGGTATCCGGACCTCAATCCCTCAACCTCAAGGCCTGGCTCTTGAGGAGTTAGAGTTTGCTGATTTACACTCTCTCAAGGTGTTCTTGAAATCCTAAAGGCTTCCAGAAAGCCTTCCACTAGGGCTACTTATAGTTCTAAATGGAAAAGGTTTTCCATTTGGTGTGCTAGGAAAATATGTCCCCAGAATCTGCTGATTTGCCCATTGTATTAGATTACATGGTCCATCTTAATTCCTTGGGTCTCAGACCAGCTACCCTGAGAGTCCATTTGGCAGCTGTATCTGCTTTTGTGTCAGCAGGAAAGTCATTCCCTCTTTCCACTCACCCTGTGTTTTCAAGTTTTTAAGGATTACTCCATACTAATCCACCCTTTTCGGAACCGCCCTGCCTGGGACCTTAATGTTTGTATTGCCTAGTTAATGCAACCCCTTTTGAACCTCTGTTTTCTGCAGAGCTTAAGTATCTAACTTGGAAAACTGTTTTCTGGTGGCTATCACTTCTGCTAGGCATAAGTGAGTTGCAAGCCTTGTCAGTGGAAACTGACTTTATTTCTTTCACAGGGATAAGGTAGTCCTTAGGACTAATAGGAAGTTTTTACCTAAGGTGGTTTCAGATTTCCATCTTAACCAATCTATCTCCCTTCCAGTATTTTTCACTGATCACTCCTCTTCTGGTGAGAGGAGGTTGCACAGCCTGGATGTTAAGAGAGCTCTTAGTTACTATATAGAGCATACCAAAGGTCACAGGTTCGAATCCCTCCAACTTTTCCTTACCTATGGTGAAGTTGGGAAAGGCAAACCTGCCACTAAGATCAATTGCCAGGTGGATTGTCTCTTGTATCCAATTTTGTTATCAGAAACTGGGCAGAGATCCCCCCTCTGGCTTGAGGGCTCATTCTACCAGGGGTACAGGTGTGTCTCTAACTGCTGCCAGAGACATCCCTATATTAGAGATATGCCAGGCTGCTACTTGGAAAACGGTACACACTTTTACCAAGCATTACTCCCTGGATGTCCAGGCCAGGAGAGATGCTCGGTTTGGCATAGCTGTTCTTCAGAGCCTATTCCTAAGTAGGTTCTGCCCTCCTCCATGGAGGTACTGCTGTGTTGACATTGTCATAATATAGCAAGACTTCATGTTGTTTGAAGAAAAATTACTCACCTTAGTAATGTTGTTTCTTCTAATGGAGTCTTGCTATATTATGACCTCCCCCAGCCTGCCCCTCTCAGAACTTCTACTTGGGTGGGGTGCGAGAACTTAGTGTGGGCACTATTTTATGCCCTTTAGCTTTCTCCCTTTGGGGTTTGGGGTGTGTGTTTTATTATACTGTTGTTTTATTCTCATGTTGTTAGAATTGTGTTAGTAGTTCTGGTCCCTGACTTGAGTCTTGGGTGTTGGGACCAGCAATGTTGTTAATATTTAGGTAGCCATTTGGCTAGTGTAGGTTACAGCTTCCACACAGACCTTAGTGAGTTTTTGCTCAGAAGATCTGACAGTTCAGGTTTGAAATTACACAGATAGAGCTGCTTCTTAGAGCTCGTGCTCAAAGTTCTATTTTGGAATGGTATTAACCATTTCACCTCTGGAGCAGTTCTAGTGGTGGGACAAACTGCTACTGTCATAATATAGCAAGACTCCATTAGAAGAAACATTACTAAGGTGAGTAATTTTTTCTTACAGTGTATGGGTGTCCATACACTATGACGTTCCACCATACACTATTAAGACATAGTGTATTTTAGGTAGCATGAGATACAAGTGCTGGGGATTGGGCACCTACAATAACTGTGTCCCAATCACTGGCACATGTCTCCAGGGCTACCGTGTAGAGTAGGGCGGCCAGATTGGGGGGGAATCAGCGAATATAGCGACGGAATGTCGCTATACATACGTGCGCGGGGGGAGCGAGCATGCACAGTGAGGGGTGGAAGGGAATGTGAGGGGTGGTGCTACGATGGGTTGGCAGCATTGATTGACAGGGTACTGGAGTCCGGGTGCTGGTGCATTTTTGTTGTGCCCGGACCAACCTTTTTTTTTTATGTTTTCAGCCCCCCCGACACACACTCCTGGATTTGAGAATCCTTAAGTAGGGGGTAGGATGAAACCCTCGGGGTGGCACAGCCCCCCACATAAAACATTAAAAAACAAAGTCCCCAGTGCAGTTTTGTTGTGCGACAGGGTGCCAAAATAAATTTTCAGCACTCTGACTTCGCAATAACGGTGATCACCTTTAGGCTTTCGCCGTTATCACATAAACCTGTATTTTATGGTGTTGGTGCCATAGCTTAGATGTGCAGTATGTTCAGGCATTTTTTACCTGACAGAACCAGTCTCAAATCCCTTAACAAAAATAACTCTCACTGGGGAGGGGTGCTCATGGCGGAAAACAGTTATTCAGAATGGAGAAGCCAGGCACTCACCACTTCGAAAAGAAGGCACCACTCTACAACATCTTATTTAATAAAAAACATTAATTAATTTAGTGCCATAATAAAATAATAAACCCCAGACAACTGACGCATTTCGGACGGAAGTCCTTTATCAGAGGCCTGTGTTCAGATCTCTCCTGGTGCTTAAATACACATATCACAGTGACATTAGTTATTATGTCATTAACACAATTAAAAATACTCATGCACATTCAACATTTAATGACAATGCTTATAGACATCCCCATTAAACTCAATATATACAAGCTGCCTTACTAGCATTACATACAATTAACACACTATTAAATCGCAATCCCAGTCAAGCCTCTTATAGAATCCGATTCAAAAAAATTAACCCAATTCCTCATTCATACATACCTATAAGGTAAACTGCTTGCCTCCAGAAACAACACCTGATCCCATCAATAAATTGTTTTCACACATTCCTATATGACTAAATGCGGACTACCTTACATTCGCACCCTGGGTGTGAGGAATGTAATTAGTACTTGTATCAGACAAGACCAGCATAACATGATTATCTAAATATACACGAACCTGCTTAGAAAATGTCTGAGGGCACCATAGGACAGGTATCACTAGTTGTTGAGAGTTGCTTGTAATCCCCAGTTGCCATTTAAACTAGCCAAGGGGGGAGGCACTGAAGAGGAGAAGGGAAATCCTAGCCCCCCCCCAAAAAAAAATCAGGGTAATTAGTGAGGTAAACACCAAGATAGAGCAGTTGATAGGGAGAAGGGCAGGGGTAAATGGAGAAAAAGACAAAGGCAGTAGGGACAGGGATGGGACAAAAAGAAATAAAGCCATACAAAATGGAGGGTAATGAGTACCAATGCCCATAGTCTAGGTAAAAGGCCCCTGAAATGGTGGCCTTGATGGAAGAGGGATGCCTGGATATTGTGGCAGTCACAGAAACATGGCACACAGAGAACCATGACTGGGATGTCAACATACCAGGGTACACAATCTACTGGAGGGACAGGGAGGGAAGAAGAGGAGGAGTAGCTCTCTATGTAAGGGAAGAGATCAAAGCAACAGAGCTAAAGGGTAAACCGGGGGTAGAGGAGGCACTGTGGGTCATCCTGGAGACTGGAAATGGCTCCACAGTCTGCACAGGGGTTGTATACAGACCCCTGTCTCAGGGGGAGGAAATGGACAAGAAAATGATAGAAGGCATCCTTGGGATGGCAGAGAAAGGGGAGATATTGCTGATGGGGGACCTGAATATGCCAGATGTTGATTGGAGCACCTTTGCTGCAGCCACATCCAAGAGCAGGGCCATTCTCGATGTCTTGCAGGGGGCATGCCTCAGACAGCTAGTTTTGGAACCCACTTGGTAAAGAGCAATCTTAGACCTGGTACTCTCAAATGGGGATGGAGAGAGGATCTCTGATCTTGAAGTGGGTAGCCATCTAGGAACAAGCGACACCAAACAGTTTGGTTCACGATAAACTTAGCTGTAGAGTCAAGCCACACAAAAGTGAAGGTACTGGACTTCAGGAGGGCTGATTTTGTCAAAATGGGAGAGTGCCTTAGAAAAGCACTAGCAAACAGGCAAGAAGGTGGGGTGGAGCAACAATGGGGAAATATGAAAACCGCCATTACAGAGGCAACAAGCCTTTCTGTGAAGCAAATAAACAAATCAAAATTGAAAGAAAAAAACTATGGTTCTCAAAAGAAGTGGCAGAGGAAGGTAAGGGAGAAAAGATAGCATTCAGGAAGTATAAGGAAACACAGAAGGAGCGGGATAGAGAACTGTACCAGTTAAAGCAGAAGGAAGCAGGTAAGGCAGTCAGAATAGCAAAGGCCCAAACGGAGGAGAAGATGGCCAACTCTGTTAAGAAGGGGGATAAAACCTTTTACAGGTACATTAGGGAGCAAAGAAAGACTAAGGCAGGGATACTGAGGCTGAACAAAGAGGAAGGTGGTTGGGCAGAGATCAACAGTGAAAAAGCAGGGATACTGAATGAATACATCTGCTCAGTATTCACAGTGGAAAAGCAGGGGGAAATACCTAATCCGGTCAATAGAAGCACTCCGGATAGGGGGGTTGATATTAGTCCTTTCACAGAAGAAAGGGTTCTGAAAGAACTCTAAAACTGAAGGTGGATAAAGCAATGGAGCCTGATGGGAGTCACCCCAGAATTTTAAAAGAACTAAGGGAAGAACTAGTAATACCACTGACTACCCTTTTAATAAATCATGGGAGGATGGGTGATAGCTGAGGACTGGAGGAGGGTGGATGGATTCCTTCACAAAAGTGGGAGCAAGACAGAGGCAGGAAACTACAGACCTGTCAGTTTGACCTCAGTGGTAGGGAAAATGATGGAATCACTTCTGAAGGAAAGAATTGTTGAGTACCTAAAGGCCAGTGGGGCACAGGACCCAAGGCAGCATGGATTCACAGGAGGAAGGTCATGTCAGACAAATTTAATTGATTTCTTTGACTGGGTGACCAAAGCAGTAGACCAGGGAGGGGCTGTGGACATGGCCTACCTAGACTTTAGCAAGGCATTTGACACAGTCCCGCACAAAAGATTATTAAAAAAATTAGCCAGCCTGGGAGTGTGTCCCAGGGTGGTAGCCTGGGTAAAACACTGGTTGGACAACAGGACACAGTGGGTAATAGTAAATGGAGTCCACGGTGAAGACAGGAGGTTTATTAGTTGGGTACCGCAGGGTTCAGTACTGTGGCCAGTCCTTTTTATTGTCTTTATAAGTGACATTGCAGAGGGACTGGAAGGGAAAGTATGTCTCTTTGCAGATGGCACAAAGATCTGCAACAGGGCTGATACGCAAGGTGGGGTGGAAAGGATGAAAAGGGACTTGGCAAGGTTGGAGGAATGGTCAAATGTATGGCAGCTTAGATTCAATGCAAAGAAGTGCAAAGTAATGCACCTGGGAAACAAAAACCCTGGGGAAGAGTACACAATGGGGGGTGAGATACTGACGACAAAAATGGAAAGGAACCTGGGGGTAGTCATATCAGACGACCAAAGTGGGCCAGCAATGTGAGAAGGCAGTAAGGAGGGCTGGGGGGGGGATACTGGGATGCATAGGGAGAGGCATCACCAGTAGAAAACAAGAAGTTGTTGGCCTTCTGTACAGACAGTTGATAAGACCACATTTGGAGTACTGTATACAGTTCTGGAGACCCCATATCCGCAAAGACATAGACAGGGTGGAGGCTGTCCAGAGGAGGGCAACCAAAATGATGCAGGGTCTGCATCAGAAGACATATGAAGAAAGACTAAAGGAACTAAAGATGTATAGCCTCGAGGAAAGGAGGGGGGGCATGATAGAAGCTTTCAAATACCTCAAGGGAATCAACAAAGTCCAAGAGGGCAGCATCTTTTAGAAAAAGAGATGTGCAAAAGCAAGGGGGCACTATTTGAAGATAGATGGGGGACGGCTCAAAGGTAATGTGAGGAAGTATTTCTTCAGAGAGGGTTTGTGGATACATGGAACAGCCTTCCTGAGGAGGTCATAGAGTCAAAAACAGTGGGGGAATTCAAGAATGCATGGGACAGACATAAGGCAAGTCTAGTGGGGGGTAGGAGGAAGTAGGTTGTTGGTTAACTAGGATCTGCAGCTTATCCGTTAGGTAGGGAAATGGGCAGACTAAGTGGGCCAAGCGGTCCTTATCTGCCGTCAAATTCTATGTTTCTTTGTTTCTAATGAAGGCTCTGCTCCCAAATTCTGTGAAACCACAGCAGAGTTGGGGGAAGTCAATGTAGTGACCCGGTTATGAGACAGAGAATGAGATTCTGTGGTGAGGCAATAGTTGTTGAATATTGAGCTCCTTCCCCAGATACTATCATAATCTTTGCTCCTGCCTATTGTAAATCCACAAAGGAGTCGGGGAAGGTAACCCAGCAACCTGTTCTGTATCCAGATGTAGTGTAGCATCTCTTGAATTGCCCCATTGGTCAGGAGTAGCCGGTAAGGGTGACAAGAGGTCCTGGTAATTTTTGCTTACAAGGACAACAAATTTTAATTTTTTCTTTGCAGACATGTTCTGCAAGCAGCTTTGGTAGAGGTTGAACTTGTCTGCTCAGCAGCTGCCATTTGATTAAACTGTGTGGTTCGTTCTTTTCAGCTTGTCAGTGTTAGATCAGTAAACTCGATGGACAGACTTAGACATTGCACATTAACAACCAGAGTCATGAATTAAAGTTACATTAAATTACTTCATAACAGCCAATGAAGGTAAAATTTACCACATGTCTGCTTGTTTTTTAGGCTACTTTATGAGCAGATTCAGAGCACTGTGTGAGGTGGCTATCTCTCAAGTGGCCATATTGGATCACCAATCCCCCTGTTCAGGTGAGTGAGGGTGTGGGGGAGGTGCTGGGCAGTGGGTCGGGGCGGGGGAGTGGGTTGGAGCTGTGAGGCGTCTTTATTATTTTATTTTTTTTACAGGAAAAGTAAGACATTGAGGGACCATTTTCTTTATTACAGGTGGGATAGTGATCGGTGTTGGGGGGGCCACTAGACACCAGGGAAAGACAGCATTTCAGTGAGGATTGTGACCAGAGTGGGGGGGTGGGGGAAGTGCCACTGGACACCAGGGAAAATAAAATTATTATTTGGATGGGCACCAGAGGGTGGGGGGTGCTACAAGGCACCAGGGAAAATACAGTTGTTATGGGGATGGCAATTGGAGAGTAGGGGGTTCCACTAGACACCAGGGAAATATAACATGAACATGGGAATAGCAGTGGGGAACTCAGTGTTTGTTGATGTTTGCCATCGATTTGTGGCCTGACAGTTTGGTGTTTTGTTCTGAAATGTTCAGGGTAGAAAGTACTTGACCCACAGATATTGCCTTTCCTGATTTGGTGAAAAAATGTTAATGTGTTCTAAAGTTTAGTTTTAAAATTTCAGGTTCTGAGCATGCTTCTAGAATACAAAAAAAAAAAAACAGAAGCAAGTCAAGAAAAAGGATTTAAAAACCAAAACCTGGGGATCACGTGATGGCAGCCTGAGCGAAGGCAGTTTCTTCCCGGAGCTCCGCTCTCAGTCTCCCGATTTAAACTTCATATAGCGGTATCTTTACACAAAAACCAGCTCCAATAAGGCTGAGTAATTGTGGATTTCCCTCCGGCACTAGAACTTGGCGGTTTAATGGAAGTGTACATGAAGAAGGCGCCCCCGAGGCACTCCCCTCCACGAACACCGGAGAAAGAAAAGGCTGCAAAGCGGGCTAAGCAGCAGGCCGCTAGCGTACCCAAGATGCCCACGTCAGAAGCTGCCCTGTCTGAAAGCAGGTTTATGGAGATCATGCAACCTCTCCAGACGGCTATCACCTCAATTTCTGAGGATTTACAGGAGATTAAAGGGGCAGTGGACGCGCTGTCTAGAAGGGTCGGGGACTCTGAGTCTAGGATCACATCGTTGGAGAGAAAACAAGAGAGGAGTGAGATGGAGTTAACTAATGTGAAACGCAGAATGAAGAAGTTAGAAGACAAGCTGGAGGATTTAGAAGGTCGCAGTAGAAGGAATAATTTGATAATAATCGGGTTGCCAGAAAAGGAAGAAGGGAGTGCTATAATAACTTTCTTGCAGAAATTTGTTGCAAAATAGCTAGGCGCCCTCCAGGGGTGGGAGTATGTTTGAGAGAGCTCACCGAGTCTGCCTGCCACCAACCCAGGGCCAGCCACCCAGACCAATGATTTTTAAATTTTTGAACTATCTGGACAAACAACATGTGCTTTCCAAGGCGAGAGATGTTAGCGAGCTGACATGGGAAGGCAAGAAGATACGTACTACTCAGGACTTGCCCCACTCGGTGAGGGTACGGAGGCAAGAGCTGCACCCGATTGTATCCAAATTAGTGGCGGCTTCTAAACCATTTAGGGTCAAGTACCCTGCCGTATTGATGATAAAACACGAGGACAAATGGCTGGCATTTGAATCCCCTGCTCAAGCTATACAGGAGCTGAAAATTATTTTTCCAGATATCTACAAATGATCAGCAGAAGGATGATCCTTTGACAAGGGCACTGTAAACGGCAAAACAATAGTGTAAACTGAGGGTCCGGCGGGTAATATAAGATGTGTGGACAGATTTCTCTGTGAGAAGTAACAGAGGAATATTAATATTGACTCTTTGTGGCGATTTGTCGCTAGGTGATTATAGACCCCTGCTGGTGGTCTTAGGTAATGCAGAATGGGACAGGGCTGCTTGTAATTGAGATTCCCGGAGTGGATCGGAGCTGATCAAAGTAGTTAATCTCCACATGGAAAGTAGTTTATATGTACTCGACACTCCGATTTGAATAGGACCCTTGCCCTGTGTCACTGGTATCTGTGTGTCAAGGTAAACTTGATTACTATGACCTGATAGCATGGACCTGTCTGCACTTTGAGGAAGGACTTGTTTATGATGGCGAAGCGTGCTGTGAGTTGCTCCTTCCCTCGGTTGATGGTACATCCTGGGTGCTACCGGCTCTTTAGTCGAATGAGTGATGCACTAGGAGACTGATTAATCAAGATGGTGGATGCTGAACGGAGAATTTCGGGTCTGTCCTGGATTGATCAAATAGAGTCTATGGATTGGGTCATGCAATGTGCATCAGACTTTACACAGGACCTGACTCAAGATTTACTCCTTTTTTTTTTTTTTGAATCAGCGTTGCTGTGGGGGCTATTGATCTCGCACTGGCTCATTAAAGCTTTTAGTTGATGATTTAAGACACCTTATTGGTAATGGTCAGCTCAAACTTATTGGCGTAGCAGCTACATAACTGTTAGAGTTAAGATCCGCTTAACTAGGTTCGTTGTTGTTAAAGTGCAGTTCTATGCATGGTTTATTAGCGAGGGAGGGGGCTCTGGGGGAGGCTGAGTAGTTTGGGCTGCTTAGAAGTGAATCACGTGGTATAAAGTAAATAGGAGTGCGGTTTGTTTGAACTGGGGTATGTTTGGGGTATTGGGGTGGGGGGTTTTAGTTGGGTGATAATAGAACTGAGGGGTTGGAGGGCTGTGGGCTGGAAGGAGAAGGTTGGGCCTCATGGAGTGAGTGGGGGGATCCAAGGCTGCACATCGTCAGGGTTCTTCAAGGATATCTTAAGTCAGAGGGTCTGTAAATACTTTAATAGAACTGTGGTACAACCCACTGATATATCTCTTATGCACTTGTGTTTAAGATTAATGGTTGGACAGCATGAGTAACCTATATAAGTTTGTCAGCTGGAATATTAAAGGAGCCAAGGATAGGGTTAAGAGACAAATTATATTAAGGCACCTACGTCAATTGGGAGTACAACTTGCCTTTCTGCAAGAGACGCACCTAAAGAGAAGTGACATCCATTACTTCAGAAGGGCATGGGTAGGGCAAGTTTTTGGGGCAGGGACATCCACGAATAGGGGAGGGGTAGCCATCCTCATAGCAAGGAGCACTCCTTTTAAAATGGTGGAAGAAATTTGGGATCCGGAAGGTCAATACATTATAGTACATGGCTTGCTAGAGTCACACCCGATATTATTGGGGTCAGTATATGGCCCCAATTGCGATTCCCCAGCCTTTTTTATGAGATTACTGAATATGGTTGTGTCTAATCCTGAGAAGCTTACGGTATTAGGTGGGGACTGGAACCTAGTACTTCAAAATGACTTGGATAGATCATGTAGGGGGAAGCGAGGACTATCGCCAGCATAAAGAGCGCTGAAGGATCTCATTAGTAAGGCCGCCCTGGTAGATGTTTGGCGTGTAATCAATCCAACGGCACGGCAATACACTTTTTTCTCCGCTGTACACAAGACATATTCACGAATCGACTATGTGTTAGTTAGTTCATTTGCAATGTCAGGGGTAACACAGGCAGATATATCTGCCAGAGTAATATCTGATCATGCACCGGTCAGTCTGGAATTTCGGCTAACTGTGGGGTGTAGGCGGTCTCCGCAATGGAGATTAAATTGCCAGATGTTGAAAGAGGAATCTTCGCTGAGGCACATAGTAGATTTTATCAAGGGTTTTCTGGAAGGCAGTCAAGGTTCAGTGGCTAAAAAGGATCTAATTTGGGCTGCCTTAAAATGCTCCCTGAGGGGAGAATTGATTAAGATGGCCTCTAAAAAGAAACGTACGCAAAAGGTACAATTAGATTCCTTGCTAGTTTCCATTAGGAGTATAGAATGCAATCTATCCCGTGCCTCGACCAAGGGAAGTTGGGCCAGACTCTACCAGTTGCAGGCCCAATATTCAGGCCTGATGTCACAGAAAGCGGAACTGGCCCTGTTGAGGACCAGGCTCCAATACTTAGACACAGGGAGGGCGAGTAGTTACTCGCCATGCGTATCCGTCACTTAGACTCAACCCAATTTATTGCTGGAATTCGCAAGGGGCAGGGTGAGCAGGTATGTATGGACCCGGGGGAAATGGCGAAGGCCTTTGGATCTTATTTCCAGGCGTTATATGCGGTAGATCCAAAGACAAAACCCACCGTGGATGACATCAGTCTATTTCTTAGTTCAGTGGATCTGCCAAAAGTAACAGAGGGAGAAGCGGTCTTCCTGAGTACTCCAATTTCGACCCTAGAAATCCAGCAGGCCATTCAACAAATGCCCTTAGACAGGTCTCCTGGACCAGACGGGTTCCCTAGTAACTTTTACAAGGTATGCCATTCGTTTAATAACCCCAATTTTAAAAGAGGTCTATCAGTATTGGTTCGATAACGGACTATCAGATCCTAGCTTCCAAGAAGCGATGATCTCTTTAATCCTAAAACAAGGGAAGGATCCTCTTAGTATGGATAGTTACCGCCCTATCTCCCTATTGAACACAGACATTAAAATCCTAGCAAAAGTCCTGGCAAATAGGTTATCCAAAGTTATAGGTAATCTAGTTAGTCGGGAACAAGTGGGATTTATGACGGGGAGGTCACCCCAAGATCACATGAGGAAATTATTACATCTCATTACAACTGCAAAGGATGCCAATACCCCAGCAATACTCATATCATTGGATGCCGAAAAGGCATTCGATAGGGTATCCTGGGATTACCTATTTGCCACCCTGTCCGCCTTTGGCCTGCCTGATGATTTCCAGAGATGGGTACAAATTTTATACTCCTTTCCCTCTGCCAGGGTAAAGTGCAACGGGATATTGTCACCGGTAATAAAGTTGGAGCGAGGCACGAGGCAAGGATGTCCCTTATCCCCGTTACTATTCAATTTATATTTAGAGCCACTATTGCATAGATTGGCAGGGAACATTCTTATTAAGGGTATACAAGTGGGGGGGGGGCAGGTATACGTATTCGGTATATGCAGATGATGTATTGCTACATATCGAAGACCCTGAGGCCTCAATCCCAGCTATCTTGGCGGAAATTGATTCCTTCTCTAAAATATCTTACTACAAGTTAAATCGAGTGAAGACGAAGATCCTTCCCTTAAATAATAAAGTTACGAAGTCGGATTTGATGTTGTTTGGCCTTTGTTGGGAGGCAAAGTCACTTATGTACCTAGGAATAAATATCTGTACAGAACTGAACTCCATGATCAAGAATAACCTGGGTAGTCTAGTTAAAACAATAATGGGGGATATGGATAGGTGGCGACTCTCTTTTTCACTTTGGGGAAGGTTGAGCATTATTAAAATGAACATATTGCGAAGATTATTATATCCCTGGGTATGTTGGGCGTCATCTCTTGAAAGAGTGGTTTTCCAGTTTACAGAGGGCATTCAACCTATTTATATGGAACGGAAAAGGGTTCAGAGATCTTACATTAAATTGACAGCCCCGGTTAAAGGGAGGATTAGCCCTCCCTTTCCTATATTATACTGCACAGCTTGTAAGCAAGCTGGTTATTGGAGTGAAGGGAACAGTCAGTTGACTTACTTACCTTTGTGGGTAGACATAGAGCAACATTTGGCTAAGAGGGATGAACTGCCTGGCCATGTGGGCCCTGCTATATGTTTCCCCGTCGGCTATCCCTAAGCCCTTGAAAAACAACCCTATGGGATGGTCATTAAAGGCCTTTCATCAGCTACAAAATACCTTACAGTAAAATGGTACCATCCGGTCGGCCAACCCATTTTTGAAACCACATATTAAGGTTGGGGTGCGACATTGTCCACTACATTTTGGCCCCAGATAAGTCACCTTAGGGTCTCGGACCTTTGGGCGAATGGGAGACCTCTGCCCTTTGATCAGTTGGTGAGATCTTTAGGAGTTGCACATCAGGAATTTTTTAGTGGTTACAAGTCAGCAAGGCCCTAACCTCTTTCTTTTCTCGGGTAGCACCCGTCGACCACGGGGACAGAGATATTAATACACTTTTATCTATAGCTTCTCAGCCGCGCCCAGTCTCCAAGATATACAAAACACTCCAGGAGTGGGACCTCAGACTTCCGTCAGGGGTGTGTTTTTACTGGACGAGGGAGTTGGGAATACCTGAGGTACCCAGTCTTTGGAAGAAGCTTTGGCTTACAATGTATAAATACATAAAACAAGATAGGCTGAGAATGGTACATTTTAATATAATGCATAATATGTACCTGACTCCATCCCGGTTACGCAAATATGGGGCAAAGGGTACGCCCCTCTGTGGTAAATGCAGGAAGGACGATGGTACCTTGTACCATATGGTCTGGTCATGCCCCTCCATGCAGGCCTTTTGGCGGTCCATTAATAACCTATTAGACCCTATCCTTGGCTTAAAAACCATGTTCATCCCTGAGGTATGTCTGATGAGTCTTTTCCCAGTAGGTATTTCTAAGATTAAAAAGGTCCAAATGTCGCTAGGTCAGCCATTGCTAAATGATAATTTTGAGGCATTGGGCTAGTGACAAATCCTCTCCTTGATGGAGTGGTACAGAGAGTGTATTCTGGCATTGCAGCTAGAAAGGCATATTGCTTATATGCAAGGTAGACTGAAAATCTATACGCCACTTTGGAGTTCATTAGAAACGCCTCCTAATGCGGGAAACCTAACCCATCAGAATACCTCAGGGAAGACAAATTAGGGTTTGTCTACGAGTGTAGCCTTGGAAGGGAAGGGGGGAGGGAGGGGTTTAAGTTGTCAATTGAAAGTGCGAGTTAAAATTTAGCTGTTATATGTTGCAATAATTCGTACTTTTAACTCTGCCTACTAGGTCATGTTTTTGATGAGACTTTGGTGAAAACAATAAAGATGTTTTAATAACAAAAAAAAAAAAAAACAAAACCTGAAATTCTAAAACTAAATAACTTTAGAAGAGATTAATATTTTTTCACCAAACCAGCAAAGGAAACATCTGGGGGTGAGGCCCGTTCTGCCCTAAAAATTACAGACCA
The DNA here is from genome assembly GCA_016271365.2 of Neoceratodus forsteri. Lineage (NCBI taxonomy): Eukaryota > Metazoa > Chordata > Ceratodontiformes > Ceratodontidae > Neoceratodus > Neoceratodus forsteri. The sequence continues at coordinate 412,617,196 of CM028129.1, read as the reverse complement.
GAATTCCAAACCGTCTGGTTGCAAGGCAATGGCTAAAAATGGCAACAAAACACTGTTGAGCAGACATTTTTCATATCACGGAATATGAAAAACCTGCAAGCAAGTCATGAAAAAGGATTTAAAAAAGCAAAACAAAAAAACAACTTAGTCCTTTTCTCAACAGTTAACTGCAGAATCCACCTAATGGGGTCCCGATAGACCAAGATTTATATATACTGTATATAATCTCCCTCTACAATGCCATTTTTGTACCTTTTCAAAGTTCAGTTTTATTAACAATGTGTATTACCAAATCATCACACATAAATATTTATAAACAAACTTTAAAAAATAATCACATATTGAAAGATCTATATACAGCAATACAATATAATATAGTTACATTGTTTTTGTATTAAGAAAAAGTTACATTGTTTATATTAAGAAACAACAATAGTTTTTCTTGACTGGGTAATTCATTAACTTTGTGCAAATATCTACCAAGTCAAATCTCCCTTATATCCTCAACTAGAGCACATTCAAATAAAATATGCATTGTATTCCAGATCCCTAAGCATCCTTCTTTACACCGTAATACTGATTAAAATAATTGCCATTTCATGAAGCAGGTCGAAAATCCAAAGTTTACATCAAACCTTAAATTTGAAATAACTTTATAGTGCATCTTACTCTTACAGGCCTCCAAATAGCTTTCTTTACCATGCACTTTCTTTAACCCTTTATACAGTAAACATATTTTTGTTACAGGTAATCTTTCTAAATCACTCTGTTTTGCTATATCGGTTGTTTTCTCAAAAGATTTTGCCTTTAACAACCCCAGATTTTGACAGTTAACTATATTCATAATTGTTAATAATCCCATTTGTCTAACCCCAGTATCCATTTCTTTTAACCATGTCCATGTTTTAATACTTATTTTTCCATTTAATTCATATTTTAGAGACTCATTCCAGCATTGGTTTACAAGACATTTATTTACTCTCAGCTCAAAAATTCTAAATACATATCTGATCTGTCCAATCACTGCCAAAGTATCTAGAGATAATTCTCCATCTCTGCCCTCATTAGGCCTGCAGGAGTAAATTGTGGTAAATTCAAAGACTGCCTAAGATAGAAATTTTTTATCGGTTCCAATAAATCCATGTTCCCTTTATACCTCCAGATCTCAGACCCATATAACAATGTTGAATCCCCTCTCATTTTATAAATTGTTAAAGGAAAACTACACCCAAAACCTGAAAAAATATATGTTGTGCAGAGTGTTTTAATTTGTATGTGAAGTTCTAGTGTTTCCTTCTCTCTGACTGGTATTAGGAGTTTTTCCCAAATTAGCCTGCTAGCTTTATGCTAGTTTTATGACCCCTGGGGATCTCCATACCTGATAGTGTAATTGTATTTCTGGTCTCTACAGTGCATTTTGTCTCATGTGACTGTGATGTAAGAGAGACCCAACATTCAGCACACGCATGCCAAACAAACTAAATATCTTGGAAGCTTTACAAGCTGCACAAAAATTATCAGCAGCAAAGTTTTTCAGGACAGTAAAACCTTTAGGAGGAGGGTGGTCACCAAGCTGAATTCTACAGATTTTAAAATATAGCCATCTCTGTTGTTGTGAACTGATTGTAATGCAATGCTTTTTGCTGGATTTATGGGCTCTGCTACATCACCATTACATGAAATAAGGTGCACTGTAGGACAAAGAAATGCAATAAAACTATTTGATATGGTAATCTCCAGGGGTCGTAAAACTACCCTAAAGCTAGCAGGCTAATTTAGGAAAAACTCCTAATACCAGTCAGAGGGATGGAAACACTAGAACTTCACTTACAAATTAAAACACTCTGCACAACATATATTTTTTCAAGTTTTAGGTATAGTTTTCCTTTAATAAGGATGTAAAAGTTATTAATACATTGCTTAAAGAATATATTTATAGCCAAGACTAATTTTCTTCCTTTCTTTTTATTATCCTCTATATGTAAATTCCAGATATTTTTATTATGTAGAGTCAATCCCAAATAAGTATACTGATTCACCTCCTCTACCACCTTTCCTAAAATCTTCCACTTTTAATGTTTTAGGTTTGTCAATAACCAGGATATTGGATTTATCCATATTAATCGATAATTGCAGTTTTTCAAGGGACCCTATAATACAATCTAAAACTCTCTGTAGACCAGTCGTTCTATTGGATAGTATAGCAATATCATCTGCATACAAAATAACATTTAAATTCATGCTACCTAATTATGGGGTATGTGTCCGAACTTTATCTAAATCAGATATTAACTTGTTAATGTAAATATTATACAAAAGTGGGGACATTAAACAACCTTGTTTGACTCCACAGTTTGAAGCTATGGGTTCAGTTAACCTACCATCCTTACAATATCTAACACAAATTGACGTATCTGTATACATGTGCATGATCAGATTAAGTAGCTTCTCATCTATACACTTTTCAGAAAGCAATTTCCACAATGTACCCCTATTTACCCTGTCAAAAGCTGAATGTAAATCCAAAAAAAGCTAAAAAGATTGGTCTCTTAATAAATCTAGCTTTTCTAATCTGATGGTCTATAAGGTAAATACATTCTGAAGTCAAATGATTAGCTTTAAAGCCAAATTGTCAGATTAAATTTGATTTTCCAAAATGTAAATCTCCAGTTCCTGCAATAAAATACGCATAAATATTTTAGCAGAAATATTCTGAAATGCAATAGGTCTATAATTTTCTGGCAGTCCTCAATCGCCTTTTTTAAAAATTGGTACCACTTCTGTAATTTTCCAAGAATTTGAAACATCTTCTGTATTGATTACATGTAGAAAAAGGCAGTGGAGGATATTACACCACCAGGTAATTATGTATTGATATAGTACCACAGGTATTCCATCTATTCCAGGTGCCTTATTCCTCCTTTGAGCAAGAATTGCTTGCTGAATTTGATTTTTGGATACCTGAACTATTTTATCCCTTATGCTCAAGGTATTATTTGAATACAGTTTTTCCTCTGCTTCAATATCTACAGTACACAATTCTTTAAAATAAACAACCCAATCTTCCGCCAAAATTTCACCCTCTATATTGAATTTATACTTATTCTCAGCAGTCTTAATTAGTTTCAAAAATTCATGGTTATTTCCCCCCCCCCGACTGCATCCTGTAATCTTGACCATAATAATCTTTCATATGCAGATGTTTTCTTTCTAATAAGAGCTCTATAATTATTCTTTATAAACCCCAAAGCTTTATTAAAATTCAAATCAAGTTTTCTTCTTTGTAACCATGCAATTTTATTTAAAAGTTTAGTCTAGAACATCATTCTTCTCAGCTGTTAAAAACTGGGATCTCCTACATAAAACCTCAGGATCACTCAATATAGTATCCATTTTTCCCTCTATAAGAGGATTACATTTTACCTTCCTAGGGTGTATACCCATATGTTTATCAGAAATAAACTCTTCTGCATTATTTCTCTGGATGTTGACATCCTCCATTAAGTTAACCATGAATGAAATAGGAAAATGATCAGAGGTACTATCTGGGAGCACCTGTAAAACAAAAACTTGGCTATAAAAATGTATGTCTACCAACGCAATATCTAAGACCAAACCACCTGTTTTTGTTGGGAATGTAAAATTACCATCCTACCTTTCCAACCTGAACACCCCACCCCCACCCTGCAAAAACCAATAGGTGTCGGGGTTGTGCCTTGGGCTCATCAGCCCTAATGCTCACCCCATTCCATAAGTAAGTAAGCTGAGATGGGTACAGTATAGGAGAATGGGGTGAGCGTTAGGGCTGATGAGCCCAAGGCACATCCCCGATGCCTGCTGGTGTGTGCAGGGTGGGGTGTTAGGGCTGGAAACCCTAACGCCACATCTCCAAACTTTTTTCACTGGAACCCTAACTGATACAAACAAAGTAAGCACCCAGTCAGGGCTTAAGGTATATCAGACTTTATTGTCTAAAAAGTGTAAAATGTGGCTCCAGGTCAAAATGATATGGGCCGGCAGCAGAAAAAAAAAAACTGATGCATTAATGAAGTTTTTGCAAAGAATTTCCTTACTTTTTGAGAAACTATAATCATAGTCTTTTTTCCTTGTGGGAGCGCAGGGCCCTTTGGGTCCTGTGATCCCATCCCTCCATAGCTGCATACATGTACTATATGTTGCCGTGGAAGCATTTCAGCCAAAACAGCAACCAAACTGTGAGCATAGCCTTGTTATTACCCCACCTCATGAACACTGGTCTGAGAATGTTCGATGCTCTGCCGAAACATCATTCCACACCACCGTAACATGCCACAGGTCCAAAAACCAATTTTAGCCGGGATTTGAAATGTAAAAAAAATTGGCTCTGTTGAAAATTTGAGGTAAAAATATTTAAAATTACTGACCTTACAAGTGAGCATAGTTAAATTTAAATGCATAAGCATAACTTTGCCATTTTTACACATTTTTGACCCCGAATTTTCAACCTAGTCTTGTTATGACCCCACCTCATGAACAAAGGCAGTGAACATTTTCAAATCATGCCTGAAAGGTGATTTCACCAAGTGGCTGTGAAATCACCTTTCGGGATGGGTTTGTGAAATTCCACTGACATTGTCCATGAGGTAGGGATATCCAAAAGGCCATGTTGAAAATTTGGTGTCAAAATATACAAAAATGGCCAAGTTATGCATCACAGTTGAAAACCCCTTGGACTTCTGGTGACGTTAGGGCATGATATGGCAGCCTGAGCTGCTCGCTCCACTCCCCACTGCCTAAAATCAAAGCTAATCGCCCGCTAAATGATGGCATCCCCTGCCAAACAACGGCGAAACAAAGCAGGGAAACTGCAGTTGACTCCTGCCCAGAAGCTTAAGGCGATGCTGCAGGAAGAAGACATGGAAAGTAATGAAGAAGGAGAAGGTGTCGGAGAGATGCAACAGGCTGCGAAGCATGGCAGGGCTTGTGATGATGACCTGATAGAAACCATACGCCAAACAGCTCGTACGGTCACAAAAATAGATCGGTCGTTGTCCGACCTACGAGCGGATCTTAGTAGGATTGATCATAAAACAGATCAAATAGAACTGTGCCTCTCAGCTGTTTCTGAACAAATGGACAGACAAGATAGGCTATTGCTCTACCTACTGGCAAGGGACTGAGAGCTAACGTACAGGCTCGACGACCTCGAGGGTAGGAGCAGATGGCAGAATATCAGGATACATGGGGTCCCCGAAGGTCTGGAGAATGGAGCAGCAAATACCATAGAATTTATACAAAATCTACTCAGGAAAACTCTCGACCTGCCAGAAGATCTTGATTTAAGGCTGGATCAGGCGCATCGTTCTCTGGCCCCGAAGCCAAGTAATCCTGAGGCCAGGCCAAGATCCTTCATAGCCCGGTTTACCTTATATGCCAGTAAAGAGGAGGTGTTGCGGTGAGCCTGGAGAAAGGGCTTACTGGAATACGAGGATCGCAGAATAACGATCGATAATGACCACACGCCAAAGGTACAGGAAGCATGGAAAATGATCTGGCCAATAGTAAAGCAGTTGAAAGCTAAAAACATAAAAACCCAGGTGTTACATCCAGCGAGACTAAAGATCACTACCAAACAGGGAGTCAGAGTTTTTAAGGATCTTCTGGCCGTGGCGCCTTACCTCGAAGAACTGGGAATTGCCACACCGCCACTGGTGAAGGAAAGGCTGAGAGAGATCTTCAGTCTGCATGGTCTGTGGCTCTGTGGCGAGAGGGAGTTGAGAATGGGCTCTTCACAGGAAGCAACGGACCCGCTCCGCGCGGATACTGGCGCTGCATCCAAAGCTCGTGATCCAGCATTGATCAACAAAGGAGCTTCACATTTAAAAACTGTGACGGGGAGTGAAGAGGTTGGAGAAGCTGGAGAAATTGGAGAACCGGACCCATCGAGAGAAACGGACACTTGAAACAGCCATCAAGAATTATGGAGTGATCTTTCTATTCACAAAATGAGTGTACAGCAAAGCTTTTTTCTTTTTTATTTGGTCTCCTTGGGCTGATGATCCCGCTGCCCTTTTGATCCCCCAAATAGCGCCATGAGGGGACTACATCTCTCCTCCCGAAATATGTAGGGGTCGCAGTGAGTACTGGTTGTACTTTTCCCATAGTAGAGCCATTCCAAACAAATATAACTAGCCCCCATTCGCTACACCTGGCCCCGATGTTTTGGGATTCTGGGGACAGCGGGAAGGGAAACATGGGGAATCTCATTTTAGAATGTCACGGTACAAACTGTAAAAGAATGCTTACCTAACCAAGTTAATTTTAACACTTCTGTGTAATGCGCCAGTAGAGAGGGGGGCTGAGGCCTTGACATCTTGTGGTTCTGGGGAGGGGGTAGAGGGGGAAACCTTAGACCCAACTAATCCCAATATCATTCGGCTCTCAGCCGGTGATGCACAGAGATAGAGGGTTCGATCCAGAATTGGGACCTGGGGCCGGGGCCGGATTCGTACAGACGCCTTTACAGAAGGTCGCAGTTGAGGCCGAGGGCGAATCCGAGACATCCTTCTGGATGACTGCTGACCTCGCGGGGGACCATACCTCCACTCTGGACAACTGCAAGGCTGGATGCCATCAAAAGGCACCAATGAAATTGGCAAGGCCCAGATTCCCAACCCTCGTTCACACGGCCCTCAACTTTAGGGGTGGTCGCGACGAGGGGTGGCAACGAAGAGGCATGGAACTGAGGGCACACCTCGATAAATGGAGATAGAGCAATAATCTGCGGCTCTAGGCTTGAAGCAAGGGAAATGTCCACCATATTGAAACTTTTACGATGACATGCACATCTAAAGTTTTTTGGGAGGGGTTTTCCAAGCCTGAGAGATGGTGGAAAGGGGGCTCCAAGGTTTTGGGACCGTACAACCTTAGGTTATTTAGGTTACGAAGTTATGATGGGCAAGAGGAATGTTATGACTGTATTTTCTGGGCGGTGGGGGAAGGGGGGAAGGAAAGGGAGTAGGATGCCTATGTGTATGCGTACTGGCAATAGGAAGGGGGGCGCTTCCCAAGGATGTTCCTGGGGCCCACAGGGAACACTCATTGCACAGCTGAGCTCCCTGTTATGGTCTGTATATTCAGACACCCTTCGGCTGGCAACCGTCAGTCAGCCTTCCCTAGGAAGTCAAACCAGTGGATTAGGGGTGGCTCAGCTGAGAGAAGTTTCGGCTGCGGCTATCCAGCATTTGAACCAGCTCTTGGCTCGGTGTTGGACGAGGCCAGAGCAACAGTTCAGTTATTCAACAGTTGCAACGAATGTTTTTTTAAAAGTTGTAAATGTTCATGTTAAAAAGTTCGAGGTCTTGCAGGAATATTATCAAGTGAAATTGTTAAAGTACAGTGGATTAGTGTTCAAGAAAAAAGTATATACATGTATCTGGTTAGAAAATGGCTAAGTGTGATACAAAATCTATGTTGCTTAATATAAATGGATCAACAAGCCCTATTAAGAGGAGGAGGAATCAGCAATTCATTGCATCCCAGAAGTGTGATGGAGTGTTCCTACAGGAAACCCACCTCTCCCCTCTGGAAGTTTTAAAACTTAAATCAAGATCATTCCCTTTAATCTACCACTCATCTCTTCCGCTGGGTAGAAAGAGGGGGGTGGTGATTCTCCTCTCGGAAAATCTTCACTTTCAACAGCAGGAGGTGATAGAGGATCCTGAGGCAAGGTACTTTATAGTTGTAGGGACCATTCAGGACATCCAGGTCACTATGGTCAATGTCTACATCCCCCCAGGGTCCCCATTCAGAATTTACTCAAACATTCTCAAACTGGTGGCAGAAAGGGCCAGAGGCATACTGGTATTGGGTGGGGATTGGAATGTAGTTTTAAACAGAGTACTTGACTCAACCTCTCAAGTCCCGAAAGTGGATGCCGCAAAAGCCCGCTCCATAAAAGTAATGTTGGAACAGCTGGGCCTGTTCGATATTTGGAGGGAGAAGTATCCTGGAGCGAGAGAATATACTTGTTTCTCTCCAAGGTTCTGGGTCTTCTCCAGATTGGATATGTTTTTCACATTCTCCGGGGACTTAAGTAGATTTCACTCTACCTGGGTGGGTATGACTATTCTCTCAGATCATAGTCCAGTTTACTTAGAGATGGAGCTGGGACTGCCCAAGCGCATTACACATTGGAGGTTGAATGCCTCTCTACTCCAGGATAAGGGGGTGGTGGAGGAGCTTAAAAATCATATGAAAATAACAATGCAAGAAAACAGTAAACAAGAGACCTCCCCACAAATCTTGTGGGACACGGTCAAAGCCTCTTTGAGAGGCAAATTGATATCCATAGCCTCCCACAAGAAATGAGAAATGATGCGGAAACAGCAGGAATTATTAGCACAGATTAAAGAACTGGAAAATGCCCAAAAAGCCAAGTGGGATAGGGCCCGGAACAGGGAGCTGACAAAATGTAAAAACCAGCTACAAAAAATCCAAATAGCTGAGACAGAGAAGGCCCTATTTTATTTAAAACAAAAATATTATGAGGACGGTCCCAGAGGAACCAAACTACTGGCCTTTAAACTGCGCCAATATGTAGCAAAGGCCACAATAACCAAAATAATATCTCCTCGGACTGGCCAAATGGTCAGACAGGCCTCACAAATAGCCGAGGCATTTGTTGAAGATTATTAGAATCTATATGGCCCTAATGAAAAAACCTCAACACAAGACAAATAGAACTATTTGAAGTCTATCCCTCTCTCACCACTGACACCAGACATGGTAAGCGAGCTGACTAGGCCAATCACACAACAAGAGATAGTTTCTACTATCAGGAAACTTAAGTCTGCTAAATGCCCAGGCCCCGGATGGGTACGGAGCTGAATTTTATAAGGCCTTTGCTTTGGAGACTGCCCCCCCTGCTTTTAAAGGTTTTTTTCAAATATTTGGGCTGAAGGTGGACCTCCCCTGCCTTCCTGGCAGTATGCGACTATAACAATTCTCCACAAGGAGGGAAAGGATCCTACAAGGTGTGAATCATATCATCCTATCTCTCTACTTAACCACAACTACAAGATATTCACATCAATTATTGCCTCCTGGTTAAATCTTATCCTGCTGGAATTGATTCATACAGACCAATCTGGTTTTGTCATGGGCAGGCAGGTGCCAGTTGGAGTGCACTCTGCCCTGAACATGATAGATAAAATTCAATGTTCATACACCCCAGCGTGTCTAATGAGCCTAGATGCCGAAAAGGCTTTTGATAAAGTCTCATGGGACTTTTTATTTACAGTGCCAGAACAGAGGGGGTTTCCCAAAGCATTTATAGACACTATAAGGTCACTGTACACAGGCCCCCAGGCATATGTCAGGGTGAATGGTGGGCTCTCGGATAGATTCAGGCTTGGCAGAGGCACTCGACAGGGGTGCCCCCTCTCCCCTCTTCTGTTTGCCCTTTATATTGAACCTCTGGCGGAGGTGGTGAGGAGGGAGGAGGGGGTATCGGGGATAGAGGTGGGAGGTATCCAGAAAAAAATCTTACTGTACATCGATGATGTCCTGCTGTGTCTGTCTCAGCCACACAGGTCCATAGGACAGATTTGGTCCATACTAGAAGAATTTGGAAAACACTCAGGATACTCACTAAATAAAACCAAAATGGAAGTCTTGAGCTTCTTCTTTAGTCCATCTGAGGACATGCGCCAACTTCTTCCCCTGAACTGGTCTGCTGATAAAATGAAATACTTGGGAGTAAATATCACTAAACACTTTTCTAAATTATTTAAAACAAATTACTCCCCTCTGACGACCTTACTAAAAAAAGACATGGAAAGGTGGGCGTTAACTAACATGCCCATGTATTCAAGGATCCAGGCCATAACAATGAACATACTGCCGAAATTACTGTACTTGTTTCAGTGCCTACCATTACACATACATAAGTCAGATTTTCTGATTTGGCATAAAATGATTTCCAGATTCATATGGAATAATAAAAGGCCCCAAATAAACTTAAAAATCACGCAGACCTACCAGGGCGGAGGAGGTAGATCTCTACCAGAGTTGGAGGACTACTTCCTGGTCGTCCAATTAAAAAATGCGCTACAATGGGTAGGTCCCAGTTTCACCTCCGATTGGTGGGGGATGGAGAAGGGAGAGGAGGAAGGTGGAGGCCGGATACCCTTGGGAGACCGTATGGTGATCTCCTTCATGTCCCATTGTCAACCTTTACCTAGATTACACTCTGTGGGGGACAACATCCGCTCAGTCCATAGGTTATGGCAAAAATATAGACTACAATCCTCCTTATGGCCACTAAAAAGCTTGGCCTGGGCGGAAGACTTTCCTCCAAATCGCTTAGACCTTACATACAAACAATGGGGTAAATCGGGTCTGGAATATCTGGGTCAGTTTGTCCATGGAGAATTGATCCAGGATTTTGCTTCTGTTAGGAACAGGTTCAGACTTAAAAGCTCGGACCACTTTAGGTTCTTTCAAGTCAGAGCATACATAACATCTCTTCAAAAGAAAGAGGCGAACCCTGCCAGGGCTGCCCCATTAATAACAGTCATTCAGAAGATACAATGCACCACTGCTCAGAAGGGACTGATCTTGCATCTTTACAGGTCCCTCAGATCAATGAGAGTTGACCCATTAACTAGGATTAAAACTAAATGGCAGAGGGAAACCAACCCTGACTGCCCGAATCACGACTGGGGAAGCATTTTTAAAGTAGTTAGAAAAACGACCAGGTCCCCTCTTTGGCAAGAGTATTCCTGGAAAGTAAGGGTTCGCTACTTCCTTACTCCAATGACCTTAAACAAAAGAAGTAGAAAATATTCAGCTGACTGCTGGAGAGGATGTGGGAAGGGGGAGGTGGACTACCTCCACATATTTTGGGCATGCCCGATTCTGCAAAGGTTTTGGGCAGAGGTCACATCAGCCATAGGGGAAATTCTCACACTAGATCAACCCCTCGATTGGATTGAAGTGATCTCGGGCACCCCCCTGCTGGCATTAGGGGACCTGACTCCATTTACCTATGGGCAATTTTAATTACAGCGGCACATAAGGCCATAACCAGGCTATGGCTCAACCCTGCTTCCCATAGGAAGAAGGAATGGATAGCAGTTGTACAGAGTATAGCTGAGCCTGAAGAGCTCACATTTAAAATAAATCATAGGACCTCACTTTATATCCAGAGGTAGTCGAGATGGGAGGTCTGGAAGCGAACAGAGGAGGAGGAGACATAGTGGGGGAAGTGGGCCCAAGAAATCCTCCTCCTCACAGATTTAGTTAGCCTTTCTGAAACTGGGAATGGGCTTCAAGGTCCTATCAGCTTAAGCTGAGCTATGCACATTTTACATGAAATGAACACACTACATACAGTAACTTTTTTTTACTGTACTGACGGATTAAGTAAATGTACGTGAACTTCCTGCAAATGATCAATAAAAAAATAAAGTTAAAAAAAAGTTGAAAACCCCTTAAAATACATTGAACTTCATTTACCTTAGTGTCTCATATAGCAGTCGCCAGTTCCAGCAGCAAAACATGTCTTCTATGAGAGAGTGGATCTTGCTCTGTCACCTATCCAGGTGAGTAAGGGTGTGGGTTGTAACTGGGGTTTGTGGGGTGGTGGGTGCTAAGTGGGGGACCATTTTCTTTTTAGGAAAACCCATTGAGGACCCCCTTTTTTTTTTTTTTTTTTTTGCAGGCCAGGCAGGGATTGACAGGTGGTGGTGCCACTAGATACCAGAGAAATAGAGAAACGAACAAAATTAGAACAGTAATTGGAGTGGTGGGGAGCACTACACAAAGGGAAATGAAAACAAAATTGGGTAGCCGACCTGCTGGCACAGTGGCAGGGTGTCCACTTACATTGCTGACATCCCGGTTCAGTGACAGACTCAGCAGTCGGAGGGCCAGTCGGGGGGGGGATGGATCGAGCATCCTAGGAACTGTTCTCCTTCTAGGGGAGCGTAAGAGTGTCAGGTGCTTTGGTGGAGGCCGGTGGGTACTGCTGTAGCTGCCACTGTTATCTTGGGGGGACACTGTATGTCATTGCACACACCCCCCAGGATCCAGCTTCACAAAAGCTGGCCCCAGGCATGACACCTGCTCTGCTCACTGCCTCCACTGCCTCCACGCCTGCCGGGGTACTGCTCCTGTGGCCTCAACTGGGGCTAAGCCAGCTTGCCTACCGGTCTGTGTAGGGTGGAAGAGACTACCCAGTGTCCCCACCCAGCAGGGCAAGCCTTGCATAGGGGGAAAGGGCAGGGCTGACCTCTGACTGGATGATCGGGGGCCAGGCAAAAAAAAAAAAAATGGGGACAGCAATCAGAGGGTGAGGGTTGCCTCTAGACACCAGGGAAATGGGGAACAAAATGGGGACAGCAATCAAAGGATGTGGGGATACCTCTAGACACCAGGGAACCATTTGCAGTGCTACTCACTTAGTGAGTGGTAGTATTTTCCCTGACCTTCATTGTGATCCATCCATTCGATTCAGTAACAGTGCTGCCATGACCCCAACATCATTTCTCCTCTCCTCTGTCCTAGTAATGCTGACTGACCATGAGAGAAGTTGCAGCTGTACTGCTAAACCCCCTCTCATGTGCAAAAGCAGGAACCCTCAGATCTTACTTTGAGGAAGGCTCTTGCAGCAGGCCACACTGGTAGGACTATGCCACCAGGCACTGTGACCACACAGAAAACTTCTAGCTAGCAGTCTACCACGAGGGCCCGCCCCGCCATTAGTCTTCTAATGACAGTCTAGGCCATATAGGAGGGGCAGTACCCCTCACCACCAAAGTTTTTTTCCCACAGTTGACCCGTGCACGTTTTACCTCAGTGAACGTTGCAGCTAGTCAACCGCCATTCCCATGCTTTTGCAACTTTTAATTTCATTTTTTCTTCTGTGTTAAACATCAAATTTTTGGCATTTCCTTCAAAGGGTTTGTCTTCTACACTTACTTTACTTTACGACCACTCCAGGAAGTGTGCCTGCGGCAAACAAATTCCTAAGAAGGATGGCCACTCTATGTGCTTGATCTGCCTGGGCCCCAGCCATGACACCAAAGCCTGCCAGCTCTGCCAAAAATTCAGCCAGGCCACTCAGAGACGTCGATTAGAAACACTGGAGAGACACCTTCTTAAGCAAAAGTTGCTTGCCGTGGAAAAAAAGCTGCAGGCTAAGAGCTCTTCTGCCTCACTGGCACAATCCTCTGGGACATCTTCTTCCCACAAGGAGAAACTGGGAAAGCAGAAGCACCCAGACAAACACCGAGATAGGGCCCAGTCTTCCCGGTCACTCCAGAAACCTGCAACTGCGATGGCGTTGTCCTCCCACAGGGGATTGTTGCACCTAACCTTGCCAGCCCTCACTTCCTCCTGGCTCCCAGAGCCCACCCTTATTTCTGTTTTGGGCAGCGACTTTTCGAGGTAAGGGACTTTGTCTCCTGCTCCCTGGCCTCTGAACATCAGGCCCTCAACTTCTACGGGCACCTGGCTTGGCCAGTTATGGGCTCTCAGGCTGCAGCCTTATGCCCATTTCCCCCCTGGCCATGGCTCTGCCATCACCTCCAATCTCCGGTACTGATGCCAGTTCTGGAAGGCAGTGCCCAAGGCAGGCAACCACCATTTCCTCCTCCCTGGCATCACCTCTCTCTTTGACCAGGTGATCCCGGTCCCCTCTGGCGCTGGCCTTTCCTGTTGGTCCAGCATCACCAGACCCTTTGCCAGGATCCTCTAGGCCATTACCCATCAGGCCACCACCTGTGCTTCAGATGCCCTAGCCTGCAGGCCCAATGCCAGCATCACCTTGGCCACCATCTTCGCCGCAGCCGATGCCTGCTAGCCCATCACCAGATCCCTTACTGGCACCGGGTGAGCTTATGCCATATTACGCATCGCCAGCTTTTCAGCTGTCATACCCTAACCTGATGCCTTTCTTGCCTTTCTACCTGTATATAATAGTGTGCCACAGGTAGACTATAATGCCCTGTTCTCGACATGGTGGTCATTAATTCAGAAGCAGACCCCCTATCCCTCAGGGCCACCACCGGCCTCTCCCCTGGAATCCCCCCCACCCAGGGACAATAGTGGGGCTGTCCCAAGTGAACCCTGCATGATGAGGTCCTCTGGCACCTGTCTGGACACATGTATCAGCTCCAGGAGGGACTACCGCTGGACACTGATGCCATTCCCAGACTGTGAGTCTTCTGAGGACGACTCTGTTTCATCGGGCTCTTCCTCTTCTCAAGGGGAGTCTTTGGCAGGGGAGGATCAGCCCAAGGAAGTACTCAAGTCCCCCACCGATGACCAGTTCTTAATGGAAGTTGTGCATCACATACAGTCCATTATGTAACGGGAGATGGAGCGGCAAGGCCCGGAAAGACATTGCCTTGCTATTTTCCTCTGGCAAAAGGATGCCCTGCTCCTTGTGGTGCCACCCTTGATCTAGTCCTATGAGGATGTCACCTGGGGAGCTTGGGCTCACCCCTCTACCATTCCACTCCTTCCTAAAAAGGTGGATTGGCTCTACCATGCCTCAGCTGGTAAGCCTTTCTTGGGGAGTAACCCAGTGTCAGACTCTGCAGTCATTAATGCTGCCCACAACTGCCCCAAAAAGTCCAAGCACATTAGTGCTCTTTCCCCTGACCAGGAATCACATCAGCTGGACCAGATTGGCAAATGGGTCTTTGCCTCTGCTGCTTTGGCCAATAGGGCCATCAGCTATCAGATCCATGTGGTGCAGTATCAGAATACCATCTGGGACCAGGCCAGGGACCTGGTGCAGACACTGCCTGATGATTCCACTAAGAGATAGCTTGCCCAGCTCATGGGGTCTGGCTCAGATGTGAGCAGCAATGTCCTACGGGTGTCTTATTATGCCGTCGATGACTCTGGGTATGAGGCTGTTGCTGGAGTCTGCCTCTGGCACCACTGTTGGCTCTGGGTCTGCGGTTTCACCCTGGAGGTCCAGGCCAGCATTTTAGATGCTTCCTTCTGGGACTTGCTCCTTTTTGTGGGTGATGTCCAGGAAGTTATTTGTAATTTGCAGGAGACAGGAAAAGCCCTTAGAGCGGTCCATTCACTCTACCATACCCAGCCTAGAGTGAACCAACATCGGTCCTTTCTTCAGTCCTCCTGCAAGCAGCCTCGAGGACACTCCACCAAGGGCCAACACAGGTGTAAGGTCACCAATACCCCCACAGGTGCTGCCGCTCAAGCCCCCAGGGGCCCCACTGCCCCCCCTCCCCACTCCAGACCCCACCTCTTGACTACTTATCTGACTCCGCTCCTCCAGTCATGGGTCCAAAGGAAGTGGTCGGGGGTCAATTCTCTCTCCACCTGACAGGGTGATGAACAGTGACCACAGACAACTGGATGCTCCAGATCATAGCTCATGGTCAGACTTCGGAGTTCCTGGAGTGGCCACCAGAAAACCATCCTGTCCACTCTACTTTACCCTCCTTTGTACCTGCCCCAAATTTGGAAGGAAATTCACACACTCCTACAAAAAAGAGCCATAGATCCCGTCCCTCAGGCTCAGTGGGGAAGGGGATTTTACTCCCACTTCTTCCTCATCCCCAAAAAGACTGGGGACTTCAGCCCATCCTATATCTTAGCAATCTGAACCTGTACATACAGTACAAATGCTTCCAGATGGTGACCCTCCAGGGGCTGCTGCCCTTGCTGCACCAGGGGGACTGGCTGTGCTTGCTGGACATGCAGGATGCTTAACTGCACATCCAGGTATTTCCTGCTCACCATTGTTTCCTCTGCTTCCAGTTCCAGGGTGCCTGCTTCCAATTTCAGGCTCTCCCTGTTTGGTTTTTCTTTGTTCCCCGGGTATTTACCAAATGCCTTGCAGTGGTGGCAGCAGCACTGAGGAGGCAGGGCTTCTATGGATTCCCTTATCTGTATTATTAGCAGTTAGCAGCCCCCTCCAGGGAACGTTTGGTCCAAACCCTAGAATGCACCTCTTGCCTTTTCCAGGTTCTGGGGATCACAGTAAATCACCGAAGTCCTGCTCTCTCTCTCTCTATGCCAGGTCCTTCTTTATATAGAGATGGTCTTCGACACCCACCAGGGCAGGGCCTTTTTGTTCGAGGACAGGGCAGTCCATCATGCAGAGCAGGCCCGGCTAGTTTCCTCCAGCCAGCACGTTCCTGCCAGTCTTCCTGCACCTCCTGGGTCATAAGGCAGTGGCAATTGCCACAGTCTCCCTGGTCTGCCTGCATATGCAGGTTCCTCAGTGGACCCTCCAGGTCCAATGGGACCAGCTCATGGATGACCTCAACCAGTTGGTACTAATGTCTGACCCGGTCCGGAGGGTTCTGACCTTTTGGATGGACCAGGCCAATCTTTTGTGGGGGGGCGCCTTTCACATTTTGACTCCCTGGCAGGTTCTTATGATGGATGCCTCTGGAATGGGATAGGGCACTCATCCAGCTGATCACCAGACCCAAGGTACCTGGTCAGACATAGAGCAAGCTCTTCATATCAATGTCCTGGAGATGGGGGTGGTTCTATATGCTCAGCAAGCCTTTCAGACTCATCTCCTCCCTGGTCTGTTACTGGTACAGATGAACAACATGTGCATAGTTTACTACATCAGCAAGCAGTGGGGAGGGGACTCACTCCTACCCCCTACGTTGGGAGGCAATGAGAGTCTGGTATTGGGCCGCAGAGCACTGACTGGAGCTCTCGGTCATCCATGTTCATGGCATTCAAAACATCTTGGCAGACAGTCTCAGCCACTCCAGGTCATGGGCTTATGAGTGGGAACTTCTGTCATCAGTGGTCGAAGACGGCTTCGACATGTGGGGTCATCCAGAGCTGGACTTCTTTGCATCCCTACTCAACACAAAACTGCCACTTTTTTGCTCACTCAATCCCAGGACTGGCGTTTTCTAGTGAAACACATTGTCCATCTCCTGGAAAGGGAGGTTTCTGCACACCTTCCCTCCCTTTCCACTCCTGCAGAGGGTTCTGCTGAAGCTCCAGCTTGAGGGGGCAGAGATGATTCTCATAGCCCCCTTCTGGCAACGTCAGATTTGGTTCCCCTTACTGCAGCAGCTTGCAATGGAACCTCCAGTTCCCTTGCCCCTGTGCACTGGATTGCTCTCCCAGGACCAGGTCCATCCAGATCTCAGAACCCTGCATCTCCATGCTTGGTTCCTGCTGACCTAGCCATTGCCCACTTCGGGGTCTCTTCTAGGGTCTCAGATGTTCCGATGGCTGCCAGGAAACCCTCCACCAGAGCCACTTACGCTATGAAATGGAAGCGCTTTTCCATTTGGGCCACTGCTCGCCATGTAGACCCTTTCATCTGCCTGGTGAATCAAGTCCTGGAGTACTTCCTTTCCCTTTTGGATTAAGGCTTGAGGTACTCCTCGTTTTCTGCATACCATGCACCTATTGAAAGCAAGACTGTCTCCCAGCTCAGGGTGTCCCACACGTTCTTGCTGAGCATTTCGCATTTGAAACCTCCCATTCAGGACCCAGTCCATCCTTGGAACCTCAACTTTATGTTGGAGAAACTCACTTCACCTCCCTTTGACCTGGCTGTGAGCTGTGAACTTCGCTTTTTTGTCACAGACAGCATTCTTTTTGGTTGCTGTTAACTTCTGCTTGAAGGATTTCCAAGCTTCAGGCTCTGATGTGTGAAGAGCCTTATTTAGTTTTTCACAAAGGCAGGGTGTCTTTGCGTACTAATCCTAAGTTTCCCCTTTTAAGGTGGTGTCAGTTTACTTTGAATCAGTCTATCCACCTTCCAGTTTTTCCTGAATATTTTAATCTGAAAGATGATGTTGCTCCATACTTTGGATGTACACAGGATGTTGCGGTACTATGCGAACCACACTAAGTCCTTTAGAAAGACTGATCAGTTTTTGTTTGCCCCAAGATAGAGGGCATTCATGTTTCTGTACAGTGTTTGTCTAAGTGGTTGGCAAATTGCACTGTGTATTGCTACTGCAAGTACAACAAGCCCTTTCCGGGAGTGGTCAAGGGCCATTCCACCAAAGGTATGGTGGCCTCTACATCTTGTTTCAGGAATGTTTCTACTGCAGACATCTGTGCAGCTGCCACCTGGAGTTCTGTCCACACTATTACCAAGCCTTACACATCACCTCTAGGCGTAGGACCAATTTTGGCCTGGCAGTTCTGCAGGGTCTGCTCTCCTGAGTTACTGCCTGCTGTCCTGTCCTCCTCCTCCTAGTGGTGTTATCCTGTTGCTGACCAGTACTGTTTGGGACCTAGTCCTACCTGTGTGGCCTTCTGCAAGAGCATTCCTCGAAGTAAGATAGTACAGTTATGTAAGAACTTACCGTAACAGTAGATCTTCGAGAGAAGCTCTTACAGGGTGGGGGTGGGATGTTAGGGTTGGAAACCCTAATACCACATTTCCCAGCTTTTGTCGCTGGAACCCTAATGGAGGCATAAATGAAGTTTTTTGCAGAGAATATGTATATGTATAGATACACACACACAATTTTGAAGCAACATTATTCCAGACATTCCCATTCTATTTCACTTAGCAAATGTTTTTTTAAAGTATAATCCTATTACCTTAGGATTATCTTGGAACAAGCATTTATTGTGTTAGTCTGTTCATTTCACTGTTTCTATGTTTTCTCCATTTTAGCCCCATTAAAGATATCCATGATGTTCTGAAAATCACCGTACTTGATGAAGATGGAGATAAATCGCCTGACTTTCTTGGGACAGTTGCCATCCCTTTGCTTTCTGTAAGTGGGGAAAAAGAAACATAAACATTGTTATTGTATGAACGGTTCACATAAACCAAGTTTGCTTGTTTAATAATCCCTTGCTGCAAAATACCTTGTATGTAAAGGCACTTTAGAGCACCTCAGTTAAGGAGCTAGTAGTACACTAGCAAACAGCAAACTGATAAGGAAGTAATAAGTCATGACAGGGTGAGCATTATAGGATTTTAATGCACACTGTAGGTGTATAGTAATGCACAAGGCCAAAGGCTATGTGTACTTATGCCTTTGGGAAGTGAATTAAATAGAGAATAATGGATAGGTAAATGTGTGTTATGGATTTTTTTCACACACTGAGGGTGTGTGAAAAAAATCCATAGCATCAAATGTACCTATCCTTTATTTTTCATAATTGCTGGTGTGGAGGTTTAGACTGTATTTCTAGCAGCTTGAAAGAAAGACATTTTTAGCTAGAGTGCAGTTTTATTTTTGAAGAAATTGAACTGTACATGAGTAAAACACAGTTGAAAATACTGCAGTTGGCATACTTTTGTGAAACAATGGAATGCAACAGTTTTGAAGTATTTTCATTGGGGAATGTCATATCAACCGGATTTCGGGTTATTATGAAGTGTCATATCAACCGGAGGGGGTTATTATTGCCTTTGGAGCATAATAACCTGAAATCCGGTTGATATGCATTTTTAACAAAACAGTAATCTGGTTGGTATTTATGGTCACCAGTAATTATAATCGTATGATGCACACCCTGGAGGAGCTTATTACACTTATAAAATGGCTCTAGGTAGGTTTTTGGGAAGGAAAATGAGATTTGGCACCTGGCCGTTCATTTATAGAGATTTAATGCATGGTCAGGTGATGTCTCTCGGCAAAAGGCATTTCTAGATTTTTTTCTAGTCATTTTATAAGCAATTATACATAACAGCTCAAACCCTGGGAAATGCATCACAAATGCTGTAATGCACACTCTGAAGTGGATTTTTGCATTTATCAAATGGATTTGCTTTATTAACCGCCCCCCCCCCCACACACACACACAAAAAAGGAAAAGAAAAAGCAAACAGGTTTTCGGGGGCATAGAGAAGCGACTGGAGACCAGGCCAGACGTTGTAGTCAGAGTGACTGAAAGCATGATTAGCAGACCTGTTTTAACCAATGATGTTTCTAGATTTTTCTTGCAAATTAATAAAAATATTATTACACTGTACAATTAGATAATTATCACTTTATTTCTGAAGTACTTTAATCTTTTGCCTTATTTTACAAAGCATCACATATAGAGCATCGTTTTATTTAAAGTCTGACTTACTTATCTAGTGCTGTTCTCCAAAGAGATTGTATGTATAAATATTGGGGGGTCATCATTTGACCCTCCACTCATTTGCATATTATCCATGTAGACCTAGTATAGGTCACTTGAATATAGCGGCATGAAAGTCCCTAGTACACTATGTGACATCCTCCATAGATTTTGCATATAGGATCTTTATTCTGTTTCCCCTCATCACCTCCTCAACACTGTGACCTCATTGTTTATGACAGTACAAACTCTACTCAGGTTACAGTGCGATTAACCCTTGTAGTTAAGTTGTGCTGTATGTGGCAGCAAGTCACAATGATAAAGTCAAGCAGAGAATCACACTGTTCCACAAATCATGCCTTTTTTTAAATCAGCCCCTCCCCCCATACAGCCCTCATTCATGGACTTTGATAAATAAGGACTCATAGGAACATAGAATCTGATGGCAGATCAGGGCTGGTTGGGCCACCCAATCTGCCCATCTTTTTTCTACTTTTTTCTGCAGATCCACTTGATCCATGGCACTGTCTCCTCCCCCATACCTTACCTCTACAAATCTCACTTCGAGGATATCTCTTTTCTCAGTCCACACCTATGGAACTATAGCCACCAGGACCACATGGAAACTAATTAGCTAGCAGTCTATTAGTGGCCGCCCATAACGATGATGTCAGCCAGTGATGTCCCTCCCATATAAACATGGGTGGCCCTGTGCCTTCCTCAGTTCTTTTCCTGCCAACCACCACACGTCAGACTCCACGGAGACAACATTGCTTCAGTCAACCACCAAATGTTCGATTTTTACCTATATTTTGTTTTCTCACCATAGTTTGCTAATCACTTGTGATTTTCACCTTCATCTGTGCCGATCGACCCTGAGAAACTCTTCCCATGCTGCAGGTACAGTCCAAAGATCTACAGTAAGAATGACCATTACACTTACGTGCACTGCCTTAGGGCTGACCATGACATTAATGCCTGTGAAGTTTGCCACAGATTCAACCAGGCTACCTGGTGGCCCATCAGAAGGCCATAGAGTCCTTCCTCCTGCAACAGAAGGTCACCAGAATGGAGAAGGAGCTCCAAGCAAGAAGCTCTTCCATGTCGCCAGCTCCGTCCATGAGCTCCCACTTCTCCCAAAGCCTGGAACAAATCGATTGGTAAACAGAAGCACTAGGGCAAGGATAGGCCCAAAGGAAATCCTCTCCGGTGTGCTCTCGGTAGCCACTTTGACCGTTGGCCACTGCCACCCCTGGCGTAATGGCCCTTCTTTCCCCTGCATGTAACCCATGCAGTACCAGAAGCTCTGGCAAACAGGCTTTCAGAATCCCATGGTGCTGCACCGCCTTTGGTCAACGTGCATTCACATACAGAGCTCTGCAGTGGTACAACTCTCTGTCTCCTGACATAAGTAATGCTACTTTGCTAAGTTCTTTTAAGAAACAACTCTGGCAGTATCTAATCTCACTGGCAACCTGTGACTGCTACTGCTAATTTGCCTTTAACTTGCTCCTACCGTTTACAATCTCTGTGATCTCTATGATTAGTAAAATATTATGCTTCTTGTCCATTTCTTGGGCCCCCGGTCAAGTTAGCATTTTCATGGGCTTTCTACCCCTGCCTAAATTATTTATTTTCTCTCCAATCTTCCTCCACCTCCTCTTCCTTTTTTGCCTCTCCATCATTCCATACCTCTTTCCTCCCTACCACCTTAATATATCTTCATCTCACCCCACTACCTACACCACCTCATCCTCCCTACCCTCCTCCACCCCTCCTTACCCCACCCTCCTCCCCCTTTATTCCACTTTGACTGCATAGCTATTCTTCCCTTTCCCTCCTGTCTATCCCCTTCCTACTCCCCACCTCTGCTTGCCTTCTCCTTCCCCACACTTACCTCGTCCCTCTCCTGTCCCTCTCTACTGGTACGAGACCTTTCTTCTTTCTTTGACTCAGGCACAATTCCAATTATCTGCCTTTGTTGTTAGTTGTATAATTTTCCTTTTAAACAAGTGTCCTCATGTTATGTTACTGTTAGCTAGTGAAACGTTAGCCTTTGTCTTGACTCTGCTTAGATTGTGTAATGCGTATTGCTAGAATTTATTCCTGGAGACAGTTTTCACTTGTGTGCTATACTATAATTTTTTTCCCCCTCCCCTCATGGCCCCCTTCGGCCCTCATGGTTCCCGTAACACCAACACCTTGTCATTTCTGGGATTTACCTTGGCCGTGGAATGCTTCACAAGACTGCTTCTGTAGTGGGGCCATCAGGGTGTCTCCAAAGCCCTCTTTCCATGTTTAATTCAAGTCCGTGGTCCTGAGCCCAGTAGGTGGCATGTGGTCTGTGGGGCTCCACCGGGTGGCATACTGCAGCCAGCGGTGATTTTTCCCTGTTCTCCCCAGGTCTCCATGAATGCTTCATGGAGGCAGTGGTTTGATGTGTGCACGTCGGAGGATGTACCAATGTCTCTTGCCAGGGAGTATCCACCACTCGGAACTGCATTCGGCTGCACCACCACCCATGGTCACCTAGGTGGCAGTGTTACAGTGGCACAGTCTGCCCTCTCTCCCCGGAGGACTAGAGCATCCTCCAGGATGCTCTATCCTCCTCCTCCACCAGCCTACCCTCGAGTGACCCAGGGTTGTTCCCAGTCCTGGGTCGCTGGCCTGTTGGCAGATGAGGCATGGGTGCTTCTGCCCTCCATACCACTGGCTGTGCCATACCTTCTTTGAACAAGAAATATTTTGGTCAATAAAAGGCATCAAACTATCCAGCATTTCCTGGAGTAAAATCTGAAATGCAATGCAGTCAGAACTTGCAAAGATCTAGACCAGTGCCCTTCACTATCGTGTATCCTTAATAGTCACTGCAAAAATAACCTGTCAAGGATGCTTTCTGGTGTGGGGGGGGGAGGTGTTGCTTGTCAACCTTTCAAGTTCAGTGAGGGTGCAGAGCTTCAGAGGAAGGTGGTGTGATACGCTGATGGAAGTGCCTCCTTGGGCTCTTGGCAAAACTGTCTGCAGGAGGCCTTCTGTGAGAACCAGTGCTTTCTAGACCCTCAGGGGCTAGTTAGAATTCACTTCCATGGTCTGTCCTGCAACAGACTCTTCTAGTTTAAAAAAAAAAAAAGGTTAGCAACTTCACCGCAGAAATGCAGGGGAGAGGCTCAGTTTGGAACCTCGCAAAAGAAAATAGCATATAATTCTGTTTCTACCTTTTGAGTTTGAATTAGGTATGATGCAAATTGTTAGTTTGCAGTTGCAATGAATTTTACTAAGCAAATTGCTGCAATTTGTACTTTGTGGTGAATTTCTGCTGCAAAATGTGTAGTCAAATTCCCTAAAACTGGCCTGCCCAATCACACAATGCAGGTGTCCGACAAGTATGCAGAGACAACCTTGAGTTTGGGAACGGACTCATGAATCAGAAGGCTGGCCAGGGGAAGAAGGACTGAATGTCCAGGGGATGGCTGTCCTTCTCTGGGGGGAGGAGGGGTTGAGTGTCTGGCACAATACGGACCCCTGGTGGAGGCTGGGGGATCTGCCATGACCAGCAACTGGATTCATGGGAGGCGGTACAGACATTGGGTTCTTCCCACAAATGTTATGGTACATCCTGCCTCCTAGGGAGCACAGCATCAATAAAAATGATCCAGCTGCCGACAGATGATGCCCCATGCCGGACCCCACAACGCCGAATGGGTTCCTGCTACTGGATCACTGACTTCAAGTCTGCCAGTCTCTCCCATTGGCCCAGTCCCTGGGTGGGTAAGACGAGAGGGTGTTCAAAGAGTTGGGGGCCTTGGAGTTCTAGGCAAAGTGCATGGTTGATGGGGCTTGGTGGTGGAGTGCAAAAAAAAAATTCCCTAAAACTGCATAGTGTAGCAATTCATATATAGTACATCCATGCAATTCTGCAAATTTTATAATATGAATCATGGCACTACCTTCGGTGAATTGTGGATTTTTATTTTCGCACTGAACTAGGTTGAATGCAAAGTCCCCTCAAAAATACAAAGGAAAATATTAGTGTTGTACAGAATGCGGAATTCCGCCAACGAAATTAAGGCAGAATTTCTGCCAGAATTTCACTGGTTCTTCTTTGAAATTCCACCTGCTGCAATCTGTAAAAAAAAAAAATATGCTGTGGAACAGCATTTTATCCACAGAAAATCATTCTGCAACCATTTCCACAGAAAATATTGAGATCCGTGGAATAATATTCAGCAGAACAGCATTTTTTCCCAAGGAAAATCAATCATTCCACAACCATTTCTGTAGACAATATTGAGATCTGCAGAATAAAATTCCATGGAAATGTTGCAGAATATCTCTTCTGCAGTTTTCTGACGCGGTATTCTGCCATTCCGTTTCTGGCAAAATTTGCTAGAATTTTGCCAATTCCGTGAAATTTTGCCAGAATTTGAAAATTCTGCACAGCACTAGAAAATATTGCTATTGTCTTAAAGTGTGTAACAGTCCAGTTTATAGTGCATAGCCCTTCTATACTGGCCAGATTTGAAGGCTGTAGGATGTTGAAAAATGCATGAATGAAAACTAGAAAACATTTTTTACATAGGTTCATTGCATGCTGTCTTATTCTTAATTAGCTCTGTTGCCTGGATTTAGACATTTTTTTCTTTGCCAAAGTCCCCACATAATTTCAAATGATTAGTTTTACTGAGTAACACAAAGCAAGAAAATATGTGTAGAGCTGCAGTTGTGGATTCGGGGTCATGATCATCTGCTACTACTTCACTGTGTAGTGTATGCATACTGTAACCATCAACTGTCAATGATTTTCAGGAATATCTCTGATTTTTGTCTCAGTATTTTCCTCAGTCCTTTCAAAATTTGGCATTTCTGTGACTGAAAAGTACATACTATATGAAGTATGAAAGCATGCCAGCCATTGACATTACTGTCTAGTTTTCTGTCAGAAATGCGTGGCCTCTAAGTAACACACTGTAACAACTTTCTGGGCTTATATTACCATTTTTATGTTGCTTGCACGCATGTGCAAGAAACATAGTGCCATCATCAGAGTTTTCAGAGCTGTGGTACCCGTCTTCCAATTTAGTCAGTGTGTTTGCAGTTCCCCAATCACTGCTGCAGCTGTCTATGACAGCAGTTGAAAATGCAGTGGTTGTACAGTTGTGTAACCCCCCTGTTACCCAGGGTTACTAGAATCCCAGTAAGACCTAGTGGTAGGCAGGGAAGGCAGCATGTGAAACTCCAGTTAAATGGATTTCACACTGTCTTACTCCGTTCTCAGTCTCAGCTGAGACTGAGGGATGACATCATTTAGAACTGTCGCAGCTGCATAAGCCACACTGGAATGTTGCAGTTGGAGGTTAGAGTAGAACGCTGGGGAATTTGAAGTGAGTTCTGTAGAGTTCAGGAGTGTGGATGCAGTCTGAAAGAGGTGCTCTACTGTAGGCAGGCTGTCAGAGCTCTAAGCTCTGTCCAAGAGCTATTTTTGTTTTTAGGTGTGTGTTTCCACCTGAAGAGAAACACAAGAGCATATTGAAGTGGTGGAGACCACTCTCAGTGGCTCAGGGCCTAACCCCTGCGGGGATGGGGGGAAAGAATCAGCCTGCTTCCAGGGACAACCCCCTTGGTCCGGCTAGGGAGAAAAGAAGCTGCCTGTTTGAGTTCATGCTGAGGCACCAGAACATCTGGAAGACAGTTCCTTGAGAAGGAAACACCTGTGGGGCACCTGCAACTGAAGGGTGAGTTTGCTCTGCTAAAGGGCTATGTATTTTCACCTGTATCAAGCTGAAACTAAAGGGACTGTTACTGTGGGGTCAGGAAAAGACAGTCAAGTACAGTATGGAAGATGTGGGGATTGGACTGCTTAACTCTGTGGGGGGTCTAGAGTAATGGACAAAGCCATTTTTTTAAGTATGTTCAAGTCCAGCACAAATGGGATGTAAAGACAGTAGATTGAACGTGATATACATTTAGCAAGAATCTACACAGCAAAGTGTGTTAAAGGATGAGGTGTTACAGTCCAGAGAAATGGCCGGGTATGAATTATGGGAGCGAGAGGTGGGAGAGCCCCCCATCAGTAGTAACCAAATTCACCTCTACGGATTTGCTCTGGGACACCTGTTGCTTTCTCTCAGGTACTTTGCCAGTGCCCAAGGAAAGTACCCAGACGTGGGATTGATGAAGAAGATTCCCTTATGGAGCAGAAGTGCTCATAGGTGGTTTAGGGAGCCACCAGTAAATGTTTCCATGCTATATGGAAAGTGTCCAAGTGGGTGGCAAGGGAGCTGAGCCAGGGAAAACCCAGAGCAGCGTAAAGTTCGGGCTGTGTACCCAGTGTGTTTCAGAGCCTGAGGGCTAAAGTGATGAGGATGTGTTCTGGTGTCCTTAAATCTGCATTACCAGGAGTGTAGCCCCGTGGGGGTCCATCTATGCTTTGTTTATTCTGTTGGATGTGAATAAAAGTCGCACTTTAGAATCCCACTTCTGGTATTGGACATTATAGTTATTGCTTCCTTTGTCTGGAGTTACTTGGGTGCCTCTGTGCAGAGTAGCCAAACCTAGCCAATGCACCGAGTGACATATTCCTCCCCGAACCCAGCCCTCCAAGTAGAGCTGTCAGATGGAAACGGCATACCTGGGTGGGGGTTACAGTTCAAAGGGAGAGCTCCACTTCAGTGAGCAGAGCTCCCCCCTCCACACACACACGCACGCACGTATACTGCATGCTGATGCACCTTCCCTCCCCCCTACGCACACACTGTACGGCCGACGGGGGTGCCCAGTCCCCTGTCTGCTCCATGCCCCCCAAAGCATCCAGGTGCCATGCTGGGAGCCCACCCCAGTGTGGCAATATGTGTCATGGCCGACGGGGGTGCCCAATCCTCCGTCGGCTCCAGACGCTCCAAACAGCCTTCCAGCTGCCACGCTGGGAGCCCACCCCAGTGTGGCAAACGTCTCTCATCGTCTTATTAATAAAAAAAAAAAAAATAAACCTGTAAATACAAAAACCGCCCCTCTGGCGCTTTCTCCCTGCCCTCCCACAACTCCACACCCACCCACTGCGTACCCTGCCTCCCCACACCCCCACTCACCCCATACTTACCTCCGACCTCGGCACGATGATCTTCGTGGACCGGAACACATCTGCACTCTTCAAAGCTGACCACGAACTGAGGAAATGCCATAAGCTGTATAATGGGATAGATGTTTTTTTTTCAACTTTGCTGCGTATCGCAGGCATTTTTGGAATTTTGGCACCAAATTTTCAACATGGGGTTTTTTTGGACCTCTCCTCATGAATTCTGTCACAGTCATGGCGTTAATCGGGCCTGAAGGGTAATTTCGCGGTCACTGTGTGAAATCATCTTTCAAGACTGATTAACAAAACAACAGTGCCAGTGTTCACAAGGTGGACTCTCAAAAAGCCAATGTTGCAAATTTGGTGAAAAAATTCCTAAAAATGACTGTTTTACAAGTGTGCTTTGCTCAGTTCCTAAGCACGCTCGTAAGTTCGCAAATTTTTAATATTTGCACTCCGGATTTTTAACATTGCCATTTTGCCACACCTCCTTATGAGCAGTACAGCTGTCATTTTTCACATCTCACCCAAAATGTGTTTCCCCGCATGTAGCTCACAGTGGCGCAGTCGGTGTGTGAAATCAATGTATGGGACACATTAAGAAAATCACAGTCACACTGTTCATGAGCAGAGGTCTTAAAATAGCTATGTTGAAAATTTGGTGAAAAAATTCCCTTCAGACGTTCTGCAGTGTTACTAATGAAGACCTTGAACAGGACTTGCCCCAGGACCGATCCCGACAGCACCCCACTGGTCACCCCCTCTCCCTAGACTGCACACCATTTACCACCACTCTCTGCCTCCTGTCTGTTAGCCAGTTTCTAACCCAGTTTACCACCCTTTCCCCCATGCCCAGCCTACCCAGCTAGTTTATCAGCCTCCTACATGGGATGGTGTCAAAGGCTTTGCTGAAATCAAGGCAAGCGTTGTCCACTGCCCCACCCTGATTCACTTCCTTTGTCACCCAGTCAGAAAAATTAACCAGATTTGTCTGACATGAAGTCTCCACTGTGAATCCATGTTGTCTATGGTCCTGGGCTCCGATGGCTTCTAGATACCCCACTATCCTTTCTTTACGCAATGTCTCCATGATCTTCCCCACTACTGAGGTGAGGCCGAACGGCCTATTGTTCCCTGCCTCCTCCCTGCTGCCAGACTTGTGTAGAGGGATCACATATGCCCTTCTCCAATTCACTCTTGTTGAATGACTCAGTGAACATGGCTGCCAGAGGTACTGCCGTCTCCCTTCGCAGTTCTCTTAATATCCTTGGGCATATGCCATCTGGTTCCATCGCTTTGTCCACCTTCAGTTTAGTGAGCTCCAACAGGACTCTTTTGCCTTTGAATGGACTATTGTCCACCTCTTCACCCCCTTGGCAACTGCTGTACTGCTGTGGCCCTTGCCTCTCCCATTGTTCTGTGAATACTGAATGGAAAGACACAGTGGATGTCTTGGGAGGAAGGCACGGAACTATCACTTCCAAATACCTAAACAGCACATACAAGCAAGCAACATTCGGCATTGACAAATGCTTGTTGAAGATGTGTCACTGATTTTGGTGATTTTCTGGGATCAGTTTTCATTTCCTGTCTGTGACTTGTGAGGTAGAGGTGTCACTATACTGTATGTGCATTTGTCCAGCATTCCTTGATCTGCAGTGATGACTGATCCACAAGCTCCCTTAAAATCGGCCCCTTCAAAGTCTGCTTTTTAACCAGACCACAGATGAGTAAGTGAACAGTGGAACTGAATGAATACATTTTCTATCCCTCTTATTCTTCTACAGTGTTTCAGGTTTTTCAGGCATTTGCAAGGACTGCCTAAGTCCCCATCATTTGCAGTAGTATGCTGAAGTCCTCAGTGGAAGTGTAAATGAGAACAAATTAGAGTAATTAGGAGTAGTTTCCTGTACTCGTTAACAACTGTAATTTAACATTTAACTGATTATTAATGACATTTCTGCAAAGAAGTTACTGTAAAAATTTAAAATTAGAATTTATCATTTTCCACTAACCTTTGATATTATTACTGCATAGTGCAATTCCACATACTCTCTGTCTGTTTGAGGGTTTGCCTTATCCCCATCCTACACCCCCAAACTATAAAAGACAAGTAGATGGATTGAGCCTTAAGATGCACTGCTTCTCAGAAACTGGCATAAAAATCTGGAACAGAAACAAATCTCCTTCCTGCCCCATGCAACAATGTCAGTTTCAAATATTGCCCCCCAAAAAAAAATGAAGCAACTTTGGCACAGTAGTAGAATCCACCCCTCAGCAAAATCCTGCTAGTACAAAATCTGCAGTCTTTCCAAAGAACGTTTACAGTTCTAGAAGTTTCACACTGGTCAGTATACATGTCAGCTTGCATTTCAGAGGTACAGTAGATATTGAGGCCTGTGTGCTGGCTGGAAGTTGGACACTGAATGACATCAAACTGTATTCTCTGTTTGGTTTCTGTTTGTCTCTCCAAGCCACACTAATACACCCTAAAGCCTCAAACCCAGTGCAAAACATCACGTGCACTGCAGGCAAAGGCTTCCCCTGAATCAAAAGGCACTTGAGAAGAGGCTTTGAAATTTGTTCCAGTGGAGGCTGACAGAAACAGACTACTGTAAAGTTGTCAAGCCAATGAGTTGGTTTTGTGTGTGTGTGTTTTTTTTTTTTTTTTAAATGTTGCTAATACACTGGCACTCATCTTGTGTTGTGATGAAATGCTTAGCCAGCTTCAGGGCAACCTGTATGAATTTTTTTTCTTATAGAGATTTTTGTTTTATGGCTTGCTTCTTGTCTTAGGGATATACTCTTCTGTCATGGATAAACCCTGGTTAGGCTGAGGAAGCCTTCACCATCATGAGATGGGAGCTAGTGTTTTCTTTCAGCATTTTCTCCCCTCCCTCCTCCCTAGGCATGAGCCACATTCTGTGTTAGCCTCATGCATGCACAGTGTCACCACTGCAGCTCGAGTAAGCTCCCTGGCCCAGGCGCAGGGGTCACTGTGGTGGCAGAATCTTCCACCAGCCTTCCCCAGCTGAAACACACTGCTGCACAGCAGTTGTCTCAGCTGGGCCTGATTCCTGATGTTATGCAATGCACCAGATCACTTCTCAAACCCAGGCTGGCAGCCATGACGTTCTGCTGCTGGACCATTGAGGTGGCCTCTGAAATGTCTTTTTTAAATGTAATTGAGAAATTTCTCAAGAACACAAATAGAGACAACAATGAGGCCAAGTGTAGTCAGCTTATACATATCTGTAGCAAGGTATGCAGGGCCTTAATGTCGTCAGGTGCAGTGTACATATCATGCAGTCATTCAGATGGGCAATGAGGACTCTGTACAACATCCTGGTGGTATCGGGTTATTACTCTGTGGTGTTACAAATGAAGAGGATTGGTGAAAGCATGCAGCATGCAATAGTTACAGAGCTGGTGTGCAGGCTGGAGCCCCATTACCTGTGAGAAGTATGCAGTTCCCTAATATCATGCGTTATTCCTGATATACTCACCCTATGGGTTATAAGACCATTAGTCATCCTGTAATGACTGGGTAGCCTGAAGGTGTCTGATAAGAGGGGAATGCACAGAAGAGTGAGGAGCAACATACTTTATTATTTTTGAGAGCACTTTGTCCAATTGAGATTGTACAGCACTGTCACAATATGTAGCACAACAAAGTTGCAACCCTTCGGCAACAGTTTCTGCAAGGATTTGAACTGGATGCATTCATACTGTCATATGCAACTTAGGAAGAAATGCAAAAGCAGTTCATTGGCATGAGAGCTTAATGCAAACTGTTCTGTGCAGAGGCATCTGAGAAATCCAAAACCACACCTACCCCCATAATTCAGAGCATCATGGGATATACTGTATATGCAACGCACCATAAAAATGTAGGCTCATTCTGCTTTCTGCTAGGAATGCATGGCGCTAAAGCGCTTTTCACACAGTCTGCAAAGGCTGAGGACAGAAGACGCAAGCACATGTGTCATCCTACTCAGAACTCATCAGTATGTTACCCAAGAGGGAAAATGGAGCCAGGTCTTATGAATTTGGGTCATCGAGGGGTTCAAAATAAGAAAGCCAGCTAAAAAGAAAAAGAACCTTGGCACAAAAGCACTGAGACAAGGTCCACCCAAAAAGGGCATTGGCAGTCGACCCAGTGGCAGAGAGGGCTGGGGTGTTGTAAAAGCACCTTAACTCATGTCATGCCGGCAATCCAGGTTCGGGAATGCTCTCTTCTCCCAGGTAGGGGTGGTTTGCCTTCCCACCTCTTGGCTGCTCCCAGGAGGAGACCTGGTGGTAGCACCAGTGCTACAGGGTGGCGGCCCATACGAATGTCAAGGTGGGTGGAAGGAGGCTGTAGTTCCAGAGCATGTGTGTGTGCCTCCACGTGCATGCACTTGTGTGCCACGCCACAGGTCTGGGGCAGTGGGAGAAAATAAGGAGGACAGTGGAAGTGGACCAGGCTTCATGAAGCCCTACCGAGGTGCCATGGGTCCACTCTGCCATTTCACAGGTAAGGAGGGAATTTCTGGATGAGAGACACTTTGGGGCACTATGGGGAATCTGCAGGTGAAATACTCCCCAGCAGGCTAGCTGATGGCACCCAATGACAGGGTTGATTAGCCTCCCAGTCAGCCCAAAAGAATAAAAACCTTTATTAACCAAAAAAAAAAGTTGGTAACAAAACCAGGTTTAAAAGAAATCCAAAATCACACATGACCCGATAATGCAAAGCATCATGGAACGTATATGCAAATTACCATGAACATTTAGGCAGGTACTACTTTTAGCAGGAATGCATCGTGCCAAAGTTCCTGTCATACAGTCTGCAAAGGCAGAGAACAGAAGACACAAACACGTGTTTCATACTACTCAGAATTTATAAATTTGCCTCATTTGTATCTCACCCCCTCAGGAAAAAGGAACCAGCCCTAATGTTGTCTTATGGGTTTGGATCATGGTGGGCCAAAAATAAAGAAAGCTAAAAAGATGAAGAACCTCAGCACAAAACCACTGAGACAAGGGCCACCCAAAAAGGGCATTGGCAACAAAGCCAGGTTTCAAAGAAATCCAAAATTACACATAACATAATGCAGCATATCATGGGATCTATGCAAATTTCCATGACCATTTAGGGTGTGTTTTGTCCTTTGAACCGCAGGAATCCATTTATGAGATCCTTTACAAATAGCATCACTCCACAGGAGTGTGCTGCCCTGGAAATCAAACACAATACAAGTTCAGACAATGGCTCCTAGTGGGTTGCGTTGAGGCTAGCGGTCCAGTGTTCACCTGGATCGTCAGGTGTTCACTTTCAGAGAGGATTTTCCACCGATGCCTTGAAGGAGGTGCTGGTGAAGCCCCTTCTGAAAAAAACATCTCTCGATCCTGACATCCTGGAGAATTATAGACCCATCTCCAACCTCCCATTTTTAGGGAAGGTTGTCGAGAAGGTAGTGGCTCTGTAGCTCGAGGAAAAACTGAAGACCTTTGACACCTATGAGCCATTCCAATCTGGGTTTAGGATGAGGCACAGCACAGGGATGGTGCTAGTCTGGGTACATAATGACCTCCTCAGGGCTAGAAATCGAGGGGAACGGTCAGATCTTCCCCAAATCAGTCTTCGCTATTCATTACTGATGGGTCCTACTGGAGGTCAGGACCCTACATGAAAAAAAGCACTGCCTCTTTAAACATTTTTATGCTGGGTGGAACTGACATTGGGATGATGATGCCCTCAAGGCTAGCATTCTATGTGGCACTCTCGGGTTGGCCAGTAACTGACGCCGACTCCTCCCAGCCCTCAGTTCTGTCTTTTCCATTGTTGAGGGAGGATCCTGCATGGGAATCTGTTTAGGAACTGCGTAACTGCCTAGGCCTCAGTCCCTGTGGTAACGTGAGTACTGGTGTCTCTCAGCGCTGAAGGTCTTTTTTATATTCTTTTTGTTTTAACTCATCGCGGGGTACCCTTTTCTCCTTTAGTTTGTTTATTTTAGCCACGGCAATGGTATGTTGGGGTTGGGGCATCGATCCAAATCAAAATGGTTGGGAGTTGCCCCCATGCGTCTGTGCTCCTGCAGCAACTTCATTATGATCACGGACCCCCACGGCCGTTGCTTCTCTTGCCTGTGTCCTCGCCATCAGATGGACGAGTGCAATGTCTACTTTTCGATGGACCTTCGTACTCTGGTTGTCCATGAGGCATGATGGGGTAGGGAACCCCCAACTGTCGGTGGGCATCTATGAAATTGGGACACCAAGGCAAGAACCTTGAGCCCTTCCCTGAGTCTATACGACTCAGTGGGGAAAGTACCCCCTCTGTCCCTCGCCTTGCTGGGACAAGGGGTCTCCACGAGGGGTTGGTGGTGAGGTCGTCTTCCTCTGGGAAGGCAGCTGGTAACTCCTCACAGTCCGGTTCCTCCGCAGAGGACCGGGCGACCCCCGAGGTGGAGTCAGGGGTACACGTGGGCTCTCCTTTGAGGTCCTCGAGACCACGATTCTTCCTCGTCATCGGCTCCTGAGCTTCCGTGCCATTCAGTGGGGCGGAGGGTGGCGGATGGGCCTCCCATGATGCCTCTCCAGGTAATGGGGGGTGTCCAGGGTTTGGGGAGTGGCCCAGTTGAAGGTTGCCCTAGGCTCATCCCCCACCTTGGGGGACGATGGTGGGGATGATTCCAACTGGGTCCATAGCTCCTCGAATTCTGCTCGAGCGTCTCCAGGGCCATTGGAGTCTCTGGGACCAGTATCTCAGTTGGAGGATGGTGCTGTTGTCTGCATTTCTACCCCGGATCCTTCAGGGACCACTACCAGTTCTGAGGGACCCTTTTGGGTTCCTCTGGGGGATTTGAAGAGTGGTGGTACAGTGTCTGGTGCCATCTCCTGGCATGGTGCTGTGGTCAGTTTCGAGTCTGTGGTTGGCATTGTGGCCTGCGCTGTTTCGCTTGGCAGCACCAGTGTCGGTGCCATCTCATCCTCTGCCAAGACCAGGCCCACCTTGACAGCTGGTTCTGCCTCATTAGCCAGGTCCAAACCCATCGTGATCTGGATCCTGGCGACGAGTACAGTATGAGCCTCAGGGGGACCCTCTAACCTCCTCCAGGGTAGGGGGTCTTCTCCTTCAAGGGGGCAAGTCTGGATTCCTCCACTGGGCCTCCTAAAAGGGACAGATCTTCTCAGAAGAAGAGGGCTTGTGGGACTGGTTCTAAGCGGCGACCCCCACGTCCCCGTGATGTTGGGGGCCATCGCCCAGAGCTGTCTAGGTTGGCCTCTCTCCTGGGGAGAGATTCTTCAGTTGGTGGGGGCAGGAGCCTCCCGAGAGGTACTGCATGGGCTCCAGCCTCACCATCTGCGGAGCGTCCCCCAGTCCGCCCCTTAGGAGTTGGGTGCACTGGGAGAGGAAGGGTTAGCCAGTTCTCCCCCTAGTCAGGGCACATATGTACTACCCCCAAGCTCAGGCAGAGGTCCTTCCTGGCCCAGCCAGGTTGACCCTCCTCCAGTCACTCTGCCACCTCTCCCCCCCCTTTCTGGGGTTTCTTAGCCCCGAAGGTCCCCTCACATGGGAACAATTCAGGGCTGTGGCGACGCTGTTCCCTCACTACTTTAGGGCCATCTCTGAGGTCATTTTCAGACCTCAAACATCTGCGCTGCTGAGCTCCGAATTGGACTCCCTCTCCTCTTTGGCTTCCACCATAGACAAAGAGGACTCTTCATGCTACTTCTCTGCTGTGGGGGATCTTGCATCCTACCAACTCTTCCTAACGCAGATGATGAGGGAGCTCTATCTTACCCACCCAGTCGGATGGAACCCTGATCATGTGATGCTGTCATTCCTGGCAGAGTACAGCACTGACAGGTTGGTCATCCCCCCCGGAGGCCATTGCAGGAGGCATCGCACACCATCTGGCTATATCCCTCCACCCCTTCGCCAGCCCCTAGGGACTGTATGCATAGATACTGCGCAGCAGTGGAGTCTCCAGATGCCATGCCACAGCCTTCTTCAGGTCTGGGGTTCCTGGATACATTTTTGTGGTGTCGATACCTCAGTCATGACCATCTCCCTGACATGGACTCAGCAAAGTTTAATCAATGGGGGAGGAGAGTGTTTTAATCTGCATGCCTCCTGTTGCGGGTGTTAGCAGATCAGGCGCACCAGGTGACTTGTGCAAGGCACATCTGCTCTCTGCTGGGACAGGTCCTAGCAGTGCTGCCTGATTGTGAGGGAACCAGGCAAGCCATTCGCTTGAGCGCCCTGGAGCTAGCAAGACACCTCTCCAGGGCAGTCTACGATGCTAATGCGGTGGCTTCCAGGCTGGTAGGATACTTAGTCTGCATTAGGCGGACAGCATGGCTTTGCCTGTCCAGGTTGTCACCCCTGGCCTGGCGTAGGGTGATATCCTCACCTCCCCGGGGGCCCATTTCTTTTCCCGCATGGCACGGCAGGTTCTTCATTGGCACCCTCCACCTCCTGAATCCCGGGAGCATTTGCCGGCCCTGTCAAGTCCTCAGGTCTAGCCAGGCCCGTGTTGTCCCCTTCTCCTGTGTTCTCCCCCACAGGAGGCTGGGGGACACACTTTCCCCCAGAGTTTGCCATCTTGGCATTTGGACCCATCAGTAATGAATGGTGAAGACTGATTTGGGGAAGATATGGAGATTACATACTTACTGTAATTATGATCTTTCCAAATATCTTCACCATTCATTATGCCCACTCACCCTCTCTATGATCAGACACTGGGCAGCTCAGTCCATTTCCATTCTCTTCCTCCTTTTCTGAAGAGGGGTGGGTAGAGAAAAGGCGACACTCTTGGGTGAACCCTGTGTCCAGTCTGGATGCACTATTTCATCATTGGTGAGCTGACGAGGTTGTTCTGCTTAATTTTGTGGGATACACCATGAAATCCAACCTTCTTAATTGATTCAGTTTCAGCATTGAGCAGTCCTCTGGACTCTAGTCTCCGATCGCCCTGGAGTGATCTTCTCTCCTGGTGCATAGGTTTTTCGCCATATCTGGTGAACCTTAGGAGGACAGTGGAGCACACAATACAGAAGAGGAACTATGGATAAAGAACAGTAGGTAAGAGCTGAACTTCCTTGAATATAAGGGAGCCAGTATTGTTCAGCTGTTGTGGAATGATCTGCAACTGAAAAAAAAGGGCTTCATTCAGAAGGGACATGTCCCCAGTCCTCTGGCTCTTCCTCCCCTGTGTCTATTCTGTCTACCCCCCACACCTCCCTCCTAACTCAGCTTGGGTCCTGGATCAGATCCATTGCCCCATTTTCAATGGAATCTAGTCCATGCAGACTTGATCTGGAGAGGAGAGGAGAGTACCAGTGGGGATGAGGGGAGGGGGAGTGTCAGGGAAAAGCTGAGCCAGTTTTTTCCTTTTCTTCTACCTGTCTTCCTTCTTTCTCTCCTGTCCCTCAGTTGTGTTTTATTCTGCCTAGGGCTGCCTAGCATTCTGGTCACCCCTAACCTCTCCATTTTGGTTATCCCTCTGGCCTAACACTATTTCTCCTTATCGACTTTATTTTATTTCCCATCATTCCCTATCATTCGGGTACCCTAACCCTCTGCTGTACCCAGCTTTTCTTGTTCCATGCATGGCAGGACTGAACTGAGGGCTGGGAGGAGTCTGTGTCACTTACTGGCCAACCCGCATGCGCCATGTAGAATTCTGGCCTCGAGGGTGGCACCATCCCGACATCTGCTCCACCCAGCACGAACATTTTTAAAGAGGCAATGCTCTTTTTCTGTGCAGGGTCCTGACATCCGGTAGGACCCATCAGTAATGAATGGTGAAGATATTTGGGAAGATCATAATTACGGTAAGTACGTAATCTTCATTTCTCATTCTCCTCAGTCTTTCATCAGCATTTGATACCATGGACCACATCATGTTGCTGGATCACCTTAGAGAATATTGTGGACTCACTGGCACTGTCATCGACTGGTTCAAGTCCTTTCTCTCTGGCAGGAGGCAGAGGGTAGTGATGGGGAATTTCTCCTCTTCACCAGTGCCCTTGACCTGTGGAGTTCCTCAAGGTTCGATCCTGTCACCGATGCTGTTCCCGGTATATAGGCTGCCCTTGGAGAGGTTCATTAGACAGTACAGTCTTGGTTTTCACTGCTATGCAGATGATACTCAGTTGTACATGTTTTTTGTGCCAGGGACAAATGGTGCCATTGAAATGCTGGATAAATACCTTGCCGAGATCCAGGACAGGATGAACTCTAACTGGCTGAGAGTTCACCCAGACAAGATGGAGGTGCTGGTGATTGAGTCAGATGCAGGTGTGATGGGGATGCCTACTGGGTGAGTACAGGTTTATCCCTGGGGTCAACCCTGTTGATGGCATCCCTAAGGTGAGAAATCTGAGTGTCAAAAGTGTTTTCTACCATCTGAGGAACATCGCCCAGATTAAACCCCTAATTCCGCTCAAAGACCTTCCATCACTGGTGCAAGCCTTTGTAACGTCCAGGCTTGAATACTGTAATGCTCTGTACCTCGAGGTCAGTGGAGGAAACCTCTGCTGGCTGCAACTAGTGCAGAATGCAGTGGCTAGGCTGCTGACAGGGCTGTCAAGGTCCTGTCATGTGACCGTGGTCCTGCAGGCTCTGTACTGGCTGCCGGTCAGTTGGAGGATTCTCTTCAGGGTGGGCTTGCTCACCTGTAAAGCCCTATATGGATCAGGCCCTGGCTACCTGTCAGACCTCCTCACTCCTGCCATCCTGCTCCCTTCATTCCTCCACTGAGGGCCTCCTGGTGGTTCCAAGGGCCGGGCTGAAAACTTTGAGTGATTGTTCATTTGGGGTGGCCAGATCTTTGAGGGAGGCCCCCTACATTGGAGGCATTCAGGATGGGCCTGAAGACTCACCTTTTCAGCTTAGCCTTCCCCGCTGATGTTTTTTATGTAACCCCTTGATGGCGCTATCCCAAGGGCTACTACCCCTGCCTGCGTGGCTAGTAGCAGGCTAAGGGGCCTGAGTTCTGAAACGGGTGCTTCCACCTGGAGGTCAGGGTTGGTGGTGGTAAAACTAACCTGGGCATAGCCTTCCGGGACACTGTAGCCCTCCTCTTTCCCTTCTACTGGCCTGAGCAACATACGATAATCACTTTCACAGTAAACATAGAAACATAAAATTTGACGGCAGATAAGGACCGCTTGGCTCACCCAGTCTGCCCAGTACCCACACTGTTTGCACTTACCACCAGGTCTGGTTCCTCTGACTTGACCCTGGGGACCCCCTGTAAAACAAGTTAATGCACAGTAAATAGCAACAGTACAGTACTCTTGGCACAAACTGGAACCACAGTCAGGTTAAATGCAGCAAAAAAGTCAGCTCTGATTTATTCAGGGGACTTGAACAAGGAAGGGGCGTAATCAGGTTGATTGACTTAAAGGCTATATTAATCAAACAGTTATGCATGCACTTTAAGTCCCCACACAGTCACACACTCTGGGTACCCAGGTAGGAAAATGGTGGGCTAGCCAGGAACATTGCAGCTGGTTGGGGCCCTGTGATGGTAGAAAACAACATGCACAACACACACTACTTGTAATCCAGAGTGGGAGGGCTCAGTTCATGAAAGAAAAAGCAACAAGACAATCAGATGACAACACTTTAGATTTAGCTGTTGTTGCAGGGAACTACCCTGATGTTTACTCATGATACCCAATAGTGGACACAGGCAGGATGAAATCAAGACTGCAGGTTGTTGAGCTGGAGTGCCGGGAGAAGCGGGGCCCACACGAATCACCGAGGCATCGTTCCTGTTCAAGTGTTGAGCAGGGGGCTGATCCCCAGGCAGGTCTCTCGTCGATGGCTTTCTCTGTTCAGCAGGTAGTCGGTCTGGGG
This sequence comes from Neoceratodus forsteri, assembly GCA_016271365.2. NCBI lineage: Eukaryota > Metazoa > Chordata > Ceratodontiformes > Ceratodontidae > Neoceratodus > Neoceratodus forsteri. The sequence goes on along the minus strand of CM028129.1, from coordinate 412,578,218 downwards.
TCTGGGCCAGTGTGGCAAGGCCCAGGCCCAATGCAGATGATTTTGGATTCAGTCCATGGGGCTGGATGCAGCTTCCAGCAAGCAGAATACAGTTCAAACCACAGTGGGGAACCAAATCATGACCCACTAGCAGCAAACAGCACATTTACACACAAGGAAATTCTAATGCAGCTTCCAGCAAGCAGAAAACAATTCAAACCACAGTGCGGAACCAAATCACGACCCACTATAAGCACACAACACATTCACATGTAAGGAAATTCCACTGTACCAGGCAAAAGGCTCTCTGGTCGCAATTACAGAATCTCTGCACAATCTGGGAGTTCAGAGGTAGCTGGAAGTCCAGACAGGCCTATGACATTCAGCAAATCTTCTGTCTTCTTCAGGTAGAAGCCTGGTCATAATTCAGTGGCTTATTTCACTCTCCTAAGTTCAGATTCAGTCCGAAAAAGGCACAAGTTCAAACACCATGAAGTCTTGCTATAATTAGGACTTCTGCAGTATGCCCTTGGCTTTGAACTGCCCCGGAGATGAAATAGTTAACTCCAGTGAAATCTGGAGTTCCACAGCGCGAGGGCTCTATTCAAAGCTCTATCTGGGCAGTTTGAACTGAAACTGCCAGATTCTTTACTTTGCTTTACCTGAACAGTCGCCCGGAGATCAGCTCCTTCAGCTCGGTTCAAGCAAAGGGTTTAAGCACTTTTTCTCGGTTCATTGAACCGCAAGTAGTTTAAAATTACCGCGTTTCGGGTCGGAAGCTCTATCTGGTAACCGTAAGTACAAAATTAAAGTCTGTGTGGAAACTCATTATCGGTTCACTCTGAACCGATCGTTCGCTTAAAATGTGTTTTTCTGTTTTAGAGTGAGGTACCCGTTCTATCGGTTCTAAAAACCTTTTTATTTCGGGGTTTTTTTTCCAATATCCGTGACACGGTTAGGAACCGATAAGGGTGTCTTGTCCTGGCAAGGCCGGAAAAAAGGGCAATTTTGGATAGGCTGGCATTATGTCTGAGAAACCCAAAAGAAAATATGGGCCCACTGGGTTTCAACACTGTGATGTCTGTGGGGAAGCCTTTGCCAAGGCTGACCCACACACCACTTGTGTCTATTGTCTGGGGGCTGACCACCTCCTGTCAGACTGCCAGGTGTGTAAGAATTTCCCTGCAGCCACCCTGGAAAAGAGATTGGGCCGGCTCAGGGAACGAGAGGCCAAAAGTCCGCTGACCGATGGCCAGCCCGTCCAGTCTCGCTGACCAGAGGGAGTACCTCTGACCAGGGCGAGACTTCCTCAAGCAAAGAAAGGCTGGTTCTGAGGAACCAGTCAAAGTAAAAAGACAAAGAAATCAGCTAGTTTGGAGTCCAGTTTTGTTCTCCTTCTGCTGCAGAAATAGCTAAAGCCATTCAGATTGTCCAGTCTTTGTCTCAGGGACTTGTTGAACCCCCTATAGTTAGTAAAAGGGGTCTGCTCAGGTCCAGTGGTTCAGGATTATGATGTTGAGGAATTTTATGAACCACAGGAGGGGAGGAAGATTTTGATGATTGTAATTGTGATTGGGAAGGTCTGAGGTGCCCATAGAACCGACATTTCTCCAGACAGACCCTTTGAGTCTCCCCTTTGTTGTCTGAGTCCCTTCTCATTTCAGGTTTTATAAGAAGGTAGCGAAACCCTCTAGCACCCTTTAGAGGAGGCTGTGACGAGCAGGAGGAGCCTGACTATGTGGAAATGATGGATATTCCAGAGTCTAGAAGGTTGTCTATTCCTTTGCATAAGTCATTTAGGAGGCAAACCACTAAGATTTTAAAAATCCTTTTCCGTCCCTCCTGTAGATAAAAATGGACAGAAGGTATACTTTGTCAGCCCTAATACAGACTTCCTTACTGAGCAGTGTAGTCATGTAGGTGTTGTTCAAGCTGCAGCCTGTGACAAGGCTAATATTCCCTGGCCTCACATCCTCCTGATAAAGATTCCAGGAAGATTGATGCCATGGCTGAAAACAGTATGTGGCAGCTTCTTGGGACTCAGACAAGCTAATTATATGGCTTATGTGGCTAGATATCAGAAATCTAGATGGGACACTATATTGCAGTTGGCCAAGCAGGCTCAGGGCCAACTGGCTAGTGAGTTGGAACAGGTGGCTGTTGATGGCATTGAAGCCTCTAAAGTTCAATTTCATGCTGCTGTTGATGTTAATGATGTTTCTTCTAGGGTCATGGCCACTTCTGTAGCTCTCCGTAGGTTGGCATGGCTCAGATGCACTAATCTGTCCCAAGATACCCAGTCAAAGGCTATAGATTTTCCTGTCATAGGAAATTCTCTGCTTGGGGAACAAATGGAAAATTACATGAAAAAAATGGATGAATACAGAACTACTTACAAAAGTGCCCAAGCTAAGGAGAGGCATGCCACTCCTCAAACGCATGCCCCCAGGGGTAGGGGCAGGCCTTACCATAGGCCTTTTTACCAATTTCAGGCATCTTCTGCTTTTGGGCAGAGAGGGTTTTTCAGAGGCAGAGGCAGACGGGGCACAGGCAGGCCCTCTCCCAGCCTAAAGCTGCTCCTGCCAAGCAGGCACCCTGACTGGGTGTCTGGGCCGACTCTCCTGTACCGGTGGGGGCAGACTGGCTTATTTCAGCCAGAACTGGTTGTCCCTAACCCGGACAACAGGTTCTGGAAGTGGTGCCAAGGCCTGTTCCTCAGCTTCAAACAATTCCCAAGATGAGAGCCAGACACTTTCCCCTTCAAGTCTTTCAGAAACCCTGCGCTAGAAGCAGAGGTTTCTTCTCTCATGGACTGCAAAGCAGTGGAAAGGGTCCTCCCTTGCCATCAGGGCAAGGGTCTGTACTCAAGGTATTTCCTGACCCCCAAAAAGACAGGAGATTGGCAGCCCATCCTGGATTTAAGATTTCTGAACAAACATCTTGTAAAACCAAAGTTCAAAATGCTAACTTTGGCAATGATTTTGCCATCCTTGAGACCAGAGGACTGGTTAGCTTCCCTGGACCTCAAGGACGCCTATTTCCATATCCTAATCAGGGCCTCTCACCGAAAGTACCTCAGGTTCGAACTGCCCTCTGGCCACTACCAGTTCAGGGCAGTGCCCTTCGGACTCACTTCTGCCCAAGGGTTTTCACAAAATGTCTAGCTAGTAGTGGCCCATCTAAGAAGGCAAGGAGTAGCGGTGTTTCCCTACTTGGACGACTGGCTCATTGTGGGTCAGTCATCAGAGCAGGTAAATCTCACTTGCAAATCACCCAGAAACTTCTCACCTCTCTGGGGTTCCTGCTGAATTTTCCAAAGTCAGTTCTCGAACCAGCTCAGGTACTAACTTTTATAGGGGCAGAGTTGAACACAAAGTTAGCCAGGGCATTTCTCCCCTCGGAAAGAGTGGACAGAATCATTGCCCTGGCATCTTCCTTCACCCCTGCGGTCTCCCGACCAGCAAGGCATTTTCACAACTCCTAGGGCACATGGCTGCTTCTACAGCTGTCGTGCCAGGAGCAAGATTTCAGATGAGGGACATTCAGTTCCACTTGAGATCCTATTGGTCTCAAAGGAGGGACCCCCTTACCAAATTGGTCCCAGTGACCAAGACCTTGATCCTAGCTCTGCAGTGGTGGCTGGATCAAAGCAACCTGTCTCAAGGGGTCCCATTTTTACCTGTTCTTCATTCCCTCACCCTCACCACGGATGCCTCCTTGCTGGGTTGGGGGGCTCACCTGGGCAACCTTTCCACTCAGGGAGTGTGGTCCCCTCAGAAATCTCTGCTTCACATCAACCTATTGGAGCTCAGAGCTGTCTTCTTAGCTCTCCAGGTTTTTCCGGAGGCTGTCCAGAACAAGGTAGTCCAAGTCAGGACAGACAATACCACAACAATGTGGTACATCAACAAGCAAGGGGCACTCGCTCTTCAGCTTTGTGCACCAAGCAATGAAGTTGTGGTCTCTGGCCTACTCCCTGAACACCTCTCTGATAGCAGTTCACCTCCCAGGAAGGACAATGTCCCAGGACGCCTCAGCAGGATTTCTCAGGGCCATCACGAATGGGCTCTGAATCCTCAAGTGCTGGGGTCGGTCTTTGCCAGTTGGGGCACCCCTCAGATAGACCTCTTCGCAGCCCCAGACAACCACCAACTTCCCCTATTTTGTTGCAGGCCTCCAGTTCTGGGATCAGTTCCTCTGGATGCCTTTCAGCTGAATTGGGAGGGAAAGTTCTTCTATGCCTTCCCTCCGTTCCCCCTCCTCTTCAGGGTACTGGTAAAAATCAGAACTCAGCCCTGCAGAGTGATTCTGATTGCTCCAGACCGAGCCAGGCAGCCCTGGTACCTCTTCTCCTGTCCCTCCTATTTCGCCCTCCCTGACCTTGCCCAGGACCCACGACCTGCTGACCTGTGCACAGGGGAGAGTGTGGTATCCGGACCTGACTCCTCCACCTCAAGGCCTGGTTCTTGAGGAGTTAGAATTTGTTGATTTACACCTTTCTCAAGGTGTCTTGATATTTTGAAGGTTTCTAGGAAGCCTTCCACTAGAGCCACTTATAATTCTAAGTGGAAGAGATTTTCATTTTGGTGTTCTGAGAGGCAGATTGCTCCAGAATCTGCTGACCTGTCTATTTTATTGGACTATTTGGTCCACTTAAATTCTTTAGGCCTCAAACCAGCTACCTTGAAGGTTCATTTGGCAGCTGTTTCTGTCTTTGTTTCTGCAGAGAAACCAGTTTCCCTCTCCTCTCACCCTGTGTTTTCCAAGTTTTTCAAAGGGTTACTTCACACTAACCCTCCCTTTCGGGAACCAGCTCCTGCATGGGACCTCAATGTTTGCATTGCCCAGCTAATGCAACCCCCCTTTGAGCCTCTGGTTTCAGCAGACCTCAAGTTTTTAACTTGGAAAACTGTTTTTCTAGTGGCTATCACTTCGGCTAGACGATAAGTGAACTGCAAGCCTTGTCAGTGGAAAAGGATTTTATTTCTTTCCACAGAGATAAAGTGGTCCTCAGGACTAACAGAAAGTTTTACCTAAAGTGGTTTCAGATTTTCATCTTAACCAATCCATCTCTCTCCCAGTATTTTTCACTGAGCACTCTTCCTCTGGTGAGAGGAGACTGCACAGTTTGGACGTTAAAAGAGCTCTTAGCTACTATTTGGAATGTACCAAGGGTCATAGGTTCGAATCCCTCCAGCTCTTCCTTACCTATGGAGAAGTGGGTAAGGGAGACCTACACTAGGAGGACAATCGCAAGGTGGATTGTCTCTTGTATCCAGTTCTGTTACCAAAACTAGGTAAGGAACCTCCTCAGGTCTGAGGGCTCATTCCACCAGGGGTACAGCTGCATCTCTAGCGGCTGCTAGAGATATTCCTATCTTGGAAATCTGTCAAGCTGCTACCTGGAAGACAGTCCACACTTTCACTAAGCATTATTCTCTGGACGTCCAGTCCAGGAGAGATGCTCGTTGCTGGCACAGCTGTGCTCAGAGCCTATTCCCTAAGTAGGTTCTGGCCCTCCTCCATGGAGGTACTGCTGCATAATCTGCAGAAGTCCTAATTATAGCAAGACTTCATGGTGTTTGAAGAAAAAATTACTCACCTTAGTAATTGCTTTTCTTCTCATGGAGTCTTGCTTATTAGGACAACCTCCCCCCCCTCCCAGAATTCCTACTTGGGTATGGGGTTGGCAATCTAGTGCAAGTACTGTGTCATGCCATTTTAGCTTCTAGTCTCCTTCTTCTTTTTGGGTTAAGGAACTAGGTCATTCTGTTTTTGTTAAGTAGATGGGCCTCTCTGGACTTGAGTCTTTTGGGAGAGGGGGCCTATTAGTGCTTGTCAGGGTGATCCTAACAATAATAGGTAATATTGTTTTATTATGTGTTTGTTGTTGTGTTCCGTTGTTCTACTACTAGTAGGTAGCCAATGGCTAGTGTAGGGCTTTTCCACACAGACTTGCTATGTTAGTTTAGCTTCGTAAAGAACCTGGCAGTTTCAGTTCAAACTGCCCAGATAGAGCTTTGGATAGCGCCCTCGCGCTGTGGAACTCCAGATTTCACTGGAGTTAACTATTTCATCTCCAGGGCAGTTCAAAGCCAAGGGCATACTGCAGAAGTCCTAATATAGCAAGACTCCATGAGAAGAAAAGCAATTACTAAGGTGAGTAATTTTTTCTTCCCTCTTAGGGAGAGCAGGCAGGCATGCAGGCCAAAAGACAGGCGTTTCCACAATTCTCCCATGCGAATCTACGCCGAGGCTGCTGCTTGAATCATTCAAGCTGTTACCTCTTCACTTCCCAACTCAGAACTGAAACTGGCTGCAAGCAGCTTGGGAATTGCCCCAAGATCCAAAAGGTGTGGTTGGCTGATCTGTCAGTCACAACAAGGGCTCCCCCCCAGGTTATTTTAGGCACCAAAATGCAAAAACTACAATTCCTACAAGTTTTGAACCCACCAAGCCCCTGTAGGCAGATTCCATTTTAGAGTCCAAAATGTACTGATTGGCCCATTTCAGCAGTCCAGGACCAAGATGATGGAAACAAACAGAACTGTCCATGCTGCAAAGAATACAGGTTAGAACAAACTGCAATATTATTACTACTCTGACAAATGATCAGCAAACAAGCACATCTTCTAACAGAGCTCCCCTTTAGATTAATTATGACTGCAATCCAGGCAGCTCTTAAAGAGACAGTACACAGAGGCTATATAGGCATTCTCTGGCAATCATATTTAAACTGCAAAAACGCAGGACACCAGCCTAGCAGTGAGCATTTAGACAAGCTCGAGGAAGACTTTTGGGGAACCTCCATTTGTAGGGGGGGGGTACATGTAACTTATACAAAATCTTGGATTATTTTTAATTAGTTTATTGAGTGTTTATGGAGTCTGAATGTTTTTACCACTTCATTAAATTTTAACTGTGCAGCGCCCAGAGCCTCTGGGATTGGACATCAAACAAATAGAGGTTACTGCTACTACTAACATTCAGTACAGGTGAGTAGAAATTGCACTGTCTGGATCCACTCGGTCACTACATGGACTTGGCAAGGGATGTCAAGTCCCAGGGTACACAACTTTTTTGTTATATATGGAGAGGTCGGCAAAGATAAGCAAGCAGCTAGGAAGACTATCTCTTATTGGATAGTTTCCTTTATACAGTTCATGGCAAGGTAACCACCCCCCAGGCCTATTGGCACATTCCACAAGGGGAACCTCTGCCCCACTGGCAGCTACAAGTGGCATACCCCTCAAGAAATTTGTAAAGCCACTATCTGGAAAACTTGTACATACATTTACAAAGCACTACTGTCTGGACGTACAGTCTAGGATAAATAACAGTTTTGGAACTGCAGGTTCCAGTCCCAACCTCCCAAGGTACTGCTAGTGAGTCTACTATTTGTAAGGCATCTTACTGATGGATTCCTGTTTGAAGAAAAAAATTACTCACTGTAGTAATGTTGTTTCTTCTTGGGATCCATCAATGAGCCTTACAAAGCCTGACCCTGTCTCTCCTTCTGGAACCTGAAAAGAGGTTCACACAAGAATCCGTTCTTATCTTATGGTTGCTGGAGTATTACTTACAGCAGTTTTTCAACAGTTTTTAAATTATGATCATTTTCAGTTTTACATGTTATGTGTGCTTTATTTTATTTTGGGTTTTCAGAAATTGTAGTGGCCACTTAGTTTTAGTGGTCAATGTCTTTCCTGATTATAGAAGCAAATCTAACATTAAGTCAGCAGGGGAAGCGTGACCACAATGCAGAGTCTGAATTTGTATTCTAAATTATGTAATTTGTATAAAGTTCTATCAAGGGGTCAGCACACTCCTGTGGACTGAGTTAGCAATAACCCACGACTGGGTATGGGGTTATAGGCATTTTATTCATGTTTAGGGTGTGTTGTGAGGCATGAGGCCGCAGGCCGAGTGTCCTCACAGCACCCCAGGCATGGATTAATTACCTATAACCCCATATTCTGGACTGGGTTATTGCGCTTATAACATGGATTATGTGTAGAACAAGGAAAAACCCACAAAAAGAGGTTTCCCCCATTTACATATCAAGAAATGTTGTGTATCCTGCCACCTTGGAAAATAGTCCCTAACAAATAATGCATAGTGCGGTCCTCTTATGCACCTGGAAATGTAGCACATACAGTTCTGGCATGATTTGTGACTTTTCTCTTGCCTAACAGTGGCGGGTACCTTGCTATAACGTTTTCTTGAGGGCCACACACACACATGCACACTGAGTGACAGACACCTCGCTCTTTGCTGGAATGAACAGTAGTCTACGTAGAGGTTCCACTCCCTGTCACACTCACTCCATCTCTCTCACTGTCTACCACGGTGTGTGCTAAAACACAGCTAGCTCAGCTCCCAATGTCAAACAGATAGACATAGCTCAAGTCCGGATTACAACAATTCACAGAGAGAGAGAGAGAGACACACACACACACACAAAGGTAATTTTGCCATGCGTATTGGTGATCCTGTTACTCTGTCTCTGTCTCTCTGTCTCTCTCTGACTGCCTGCAGAAACATTCTGCATACTGGAAACTACTGCTGTCCAGAAACGAGCCGATAGGGACACTTCATTTAGAAGAAGAAGAAGAAGAAGAATCAGCATTTATATAGCGCTTTTCATACACAGTATCCCAAAGCGCTTTACAAGCAATGCTAGACTGGTAGTGAAGTGACTGAATGTGTGGTGGCGGCCATATCGCACATCATCACCCACACACAGCCTGGATAATTGCATGAACTGGTTTATGGGAAGGGGAATGTTGGCCAGGACACCGGGAATGTTCCCTGCTCTTTACGAAGATTTACCCCTCATGTCCGATCTCCCAGGTGCCTGCCTCCAAGACCTAGCAGTGAAATACCCAGATGCACATTGGGGACTCTGGTATACTGCAGTCTGCTGATTTAAATGTCCTGATGAGCTGTTCGGAGTTGCGGGGGACGCGGTACTGCGGTCGATGGTACTTATCACAGCAGATCAGACACAAACCATAGAAATGTCACACATGCAGTACCATCACTCTGCCAGAAATTATGCTGTCAGGACACAGTAGGGCACACTGTCACCTTCCTAACACTCTCACATGGAGCAAGGCTTATCGTTTCGGTCACTAGTAAACAGGAGCAGTTACTGTCGGGATGGCAGGGGGAACAGAATCAATAGGAGGTGTCTCACTCTGTGTCTTTTTTTTTTTTTTACCAATTATTTTACCAGGTGAGACACACTAAGCTGAAAGCTTGTTTGCAGGTGCAACCTGGGAGCACAAGGAAGTTAAGCGACTTGCTCAGAGTCACACAGTATGCACCTAGGGGGCTGTGGGATTCAAACCCAGGTCTCCAGATTTGCAGCTCAGAGCCTTAACCCACTGCGCCATACTGTCTTCCTGCACTGTTCACCATTTGCAGTGTATCTGTCTCTACCATGTTGCTCGCACTGTCATGGGGGTCACAGAATGGGAGGGTTGAAGGGAAACAAACTGAAGCAGGACATCAAAACTCTCGATCTGTCCAGTACTACTGCAAGCCGTGGTGATGTCACAGACAGCCATAGTATGAGCAGTGAAAGAGGTTGCTTTTCATTCTGCTCTTCTGGAGATGGAGACACTACCTGCTTTCACTTACATTTCTGCATTGCATGCAACCGTCTCTTTATCTGTCTCTGTGCCCCTCTCCCTGCACTGCAATGCTGCTTTCTTGATCCACACTACGGTCACATACTGAGCTCTTTTTTTGTTTGGGGGGGCTGCAAGGCTATTAACTACCAACGAGAATGTACAGATGGGAAGATGGTAGCAAGTTCCAAACAGAAGGGGCAGTGACAGAACTCAATGTTCCTCAACTTTGTACATCCCTCACCATCTCACAAACACAGACAAAGAGGCAGAGGACAGTGCAGGCAAGACATGCCAGCACTGTGGCTCTCTTGCTTAGGTGGATTTTAAATGGCTGCCTCTCAATGCTGGAACTTGCCACCGATGACAAGTCCCGCTCTGCCCAGGGATCTTGCTGGCCAGGCATCTCACCCAAACTGTGGATTAAATAGTGAATTTAATCCACAATCAGGTGATGCTTTTTGACCAGTGAGCTGTCCCCCATGTCTCAGCCCATGTCATAATGCTATTTATAAGGCTCAAAGATGGGTCCCTGAGAAGAAACAACATTATTACAATGAGTAATTTTTTTTTTCCAGACACCTCTGTGAAGTGCAGTTATTGTTTCACCCAAGTAACTGCTGAGCCCTAAAAGAAACAACATTTAATATACTCTGTTATAGAAAACAGAAGAGGGAGCTCACATTAAGAGCAGTCTCTCTTGGTTCTTGCACCAACCACTCTCAGGACTTCACTTCCTGGATTATGAGCTATCTCTGGTGAGGTGGAATCTGTTAAGTCCTTGAGAAGACTTAGGCTTGCTTTTGCTTTTACTAATATGGTAATCTGAAAACCTTAGCAAGAGCTCACTTGTGGCATGTAGTGTATGAGAAGACTTGTTTTATTTGCTGCCTTCTCTACAGTGATCATGCACGGATTGTTTCTAATGCAGGGGGACTATTTTCATTTCAGCCTTTTGACTGTTTTTCCTGATTATTGCTTTTATTTTTACTTCTCACAAGTGTGCAAAACATGTTATCAGAAGTGCTTTAGTCAGCTGCAGAGCACATCATGTAATGCTTCCTGATCTTTGTTTAAGCATCCATTGGATACATTTTATGCCCACTTTACCATTTCTGTGTTGGAAGAAGACTTTTTAAACATTACAGATATAAGTGATTGGAACATTACAGTGCATCCAGTTCTTTGGTTATAATGTTAAATCTTATGCTGAGTCCTGATTTTGTAGGTTTTATTTTTGATGGTATGAAAACAGTATGGCAAAAGAAAATATGCCTATCAGAAAGATATGTTTTAAGCTGAATAGTCTGTTCCTCAGCAGGCATCTGACTCCCCATCTTGTATGACCAATATTTACTGCCACTTGCATCTCTTCCTGTGTCACACTTGGTTTTCTTCGGTATCAGTTTACATCTCACATTAACAGTATGTTGGCCTCCGAGAAAGCAGACTAACTGCTGCTCTGACATACTCACAGTTAGGTAGCAGTGGATTGCTACTCTATAAAATGCAGATTTAATATGCCCCAAGGTGCTAGAGCATACTAGCATCATCCAAGTATTTTAGGCAAATGAGCTGAGTATATGAAAGATGTAATAAGTAGCCTTGTTCAATGTTTTTATCAAGTTATTCTTCTCACTACAGATCAGAAATGGGCAGCAGAGCACCTATGCACTGAAAACCCCTGACCTGGGTAAGGCATCAAAGGGAGTTATTTATTTGGAGATGGATATACTCTGGAATGCAGTGAGTAAAAAGAGATCTTTATATCGCCATCATATACAAAATGTGTCTCTCAAACCAAATGTGACTTACTGAAGTAATTACATTTTTCTAATTTTCATTGTCCTTCAAGGTAAGAGCTAGCATCAGGACATTTACACCCCGAGAAAAGCAGTTTATAGAGGACAATCCAAAATTCTCAAAAAAGGTGAGTTTGACCAGAAACAAAAGAATTTGTTTTTTATTGCGTCATTCATACAAACTGCATCCCAAAGCTCTTTACAGTTCAGCAAATGCAGGGGACAAAATATTGCTGCCAGTTTAACACACATGGAAATTCAAAAAGCAGAGAGCTTAGAAACATAGAACCATAAATTGTGTTGACAGAAAAATATTTAGTGGTCCATCCAGTCTGTCCATTTCCCTGGCAAGCTCTATGCTTGGCCTAATGCTGGGGCTATATGTTGAGATTTGATAGCCCTGGTGGTTGATCATCCCCCATTTTAACAGATATCCCTCCCTTTCAGCCTCTGCCTATAGGCCCCACTGTTCTCTTGTAACTGTCCCACCCAAGTTTAACCTTCGTCACAGTCTTGGCTTTAATCTCCTCCTCCTCCTCCTCCTCCTCTCTGGGCAGTCTATTCCATTCGTCCACCACCTGCTCCATGAAGAACAACTTCCTCACATCCATCATGAATCTGCAACCCACCACCAGTCTTCACTTGTGTCCACTAATCACTGTGTCCTCATTCCTTGTCAATAAGTCCTTATAATCCACCCTGTTGATTCCTTGCAACAACGTGTATATCTCAGTTACATTCTCCTTTTCCCTCCTGGCCTTCAGTGTAAACATGTTAAGTTCCACCATCCTCTCCTCATACGATCTCCCCTGCTGCCCCGGATCATCTTTGTGACCTTCTTTGAGTGGTCCCTGTACTTCTTGAGGAGACTGTAGAACTGCTGCAGTACTCCAGTTGCAACATTGCCAGGGACCTGTATGGGGGCAGTTTCACCTCCTTTCTACTACTATCGGATCCCCTTCCTATACATCACAGCATCCTAGTTGCCTTCCTGTATGCTTTGTTGCATTGTGCACTGGACTTGAGGATGTTACTAGTGATAACCCTTGGTCTCTGTCCTCAGCTGTTTGCACCACCCTTACTTTGTCCATCCAGTAGTCCATTTTAGAGTTATTCCTACCTGTTGTGAATCATTTTGAACTTTTGGATGTTGAACTTTAGTTGCCATAATCTGGAACTCTTTTTTTTTTTTTTTTCAGTTTTTGCATGTCTCTCTTCATTTTTCTAACTCCCTGCACAGTGTCCGCTGTAACACAAATCTTAGTGTCATCAGCAAAGAGGCGTAGCTTATTCTGGATTCCTTCTCCTGTATCCCAGATGAAGTAATTGAAGAGCACTGGTGTCAGAACCGAGCCCCGCTGTACCCTGCTCATGACTCCATTGAGCTTTGAATAGGTATCATTGATGACCACACTCTGCATCCTGCCCTCAGTCAGTTCTCCAGCCAGCTGGTCAATTTGTCCTTTATCTCCAAGCCACCCAGCTTGCATATTAACCTTTTCTGTGGAATTGCATCATAGGCCTTTCTAAAGTCGAGGTACAGCACGTCCACTGCTTGACCCTGTCAACCGTCTTTGGGACCCTGTCACAACCTACCCAGGATGCCCTGGGTGGTGTGATCCTGGACTGGTTCACTTACGCTATCATGCTGTTACCAAGTTGTTTACAACTCTCTTGGTGCTGTTCCTTTCTAGTTCCACCACAGGCTCCTGCTCTCACAAACAAGGCAAAAGTTTTACTCAGTACAAGGTGTATACAAACAGATTTGTCAGCAGTGCGGACACTGTCTACCCCAACTCTTTCAGCACTCTAGGGTGCAGTCCACTTGGGGCTAGGTTCTTTGTCCACCTTTTGGTTTTAAAGGCCTCAGAGCACCCTTTCTTCTGAGGCTGGTCTTAACTCTTACACTCTCATCTTCTCTCTTTGGCCTGCCCTCTGGTACAGAGAGATTAAGACATGATTCAACATCAGCAGGTTAAGTGACTTTTCTGGGTCCTCCAATAAACGAGTAATAGTTGTAAGATTCTATCCGAGGTCTCCAGGTTCACAGCTTTGTGTTGTAACTACCAGACCAAACTGCCTACCCAGGAAAATAAAACCAGATGAAGTAACATGGCAGGAATCATCTGAAAGAGTATTTTTATGGCTGAATTTAGCTCAGCTGTGTTTGGTCTGGAAGCAAAATAGCTAAACCCAGGAGTGAAATTATAGCACTTGGGATTGGGAACACCCCTTATTTAGTCTTACTCTACTGATATTCAACATGCTAATATTCATCAGTAAATGGAGGATATAAGATGAAGTTCAGTTTGTGTAAAATTTACCTCTTTAGGTCTTCAAAGGCTTCTTCTCAAAGGCAATTAGCTACATGAACAAACACTGGAGCATCACTTGACTTACCCTCTGGGGTTGACCAGAATTCAGTTTTTAGAGTTAGCTCACCAGCCTTGGCAAGTGATTGTAGAGCCTTAACTATCACAATACTAATGGGTCTCATTTTAGGTATCCATTTTGCTGCAATTGTGGGGTAGGTAAGAATTAATTAGGGATCCATTTGGTTTGCCGAAATGCATCGGCCAGATGCTCAGTATCTCAACCCCAGGCACCAGAAGCACGGTTGCCCTAGCATCAGGATTTTACCCCAGCGGGAGGAGAATTCTGGTATAGGGTGGGAGGGCGGAGCCCCATATCACTCACTGGGGGTAAAATCCCAATGTCGGGCAACTATGTGTCGGGCGCCCAGGATCGGGATACAGAGCATCGAGCCAATGCATTTCAGCAAATCATAATATATCCATTAATTATATGCAACAGCAGCTGTAGTGACACATTGTTGCAATCCCAACCTCGGCTGTAGGGAAAGTTATGAAGTCAGTAGTAAGAGAGGAAATAATAATTTCATCCAGACAGATAACATCAGTGATTACATGCAGCATGGATTTAAGCATGGCAGATTATGCTTGACAAATATGATGAATTTCTTCAGTCCATTTAGCAAGGCACTGAATGGAAATAGACTGGTAGATGTGGTCTGTCTTGATTTTTAGCAACATTTTTGACACTACCCCTCAAGGAGTTAATTTTTAAACTACAAGATATAGGTCTTAATAGTACAATTGAATTGCAAGCTGGCTATATAATAGGAGACAAAAGTTTGTCTAAATGGCTGCCTATCAGACAGGGATAAGGTGACCAGTGAGGTCCCTCAGATCAGTTTTGGAGCTGACCCTTTCTGACTTTTATGAGTGATATGCAAAACAGCAGGATGTCTAAATGTATGGATGATACTGAAACTGACCGGGTTGTGGAAACAAAGGACAAGGCTGATGGCCTGCAAGACAGTAAATGTTGATAAATTTGTGGTTCACACAAATCGGAGAACTAGTTATCACTTAAGAGGTAAAATATTATGATCCTCAAATCAGGAGAAATACCCTGAAATGACTGTTACATGGCACAGTGTGAAGCAGTTATAAAAAAGTACAATCAGATCATGGGATACATAAAGGAAAGTTGGTTAGCAGGGACAGAGGTGAACTGTTGCCACTGTTTATATCACTGGTGAGACCACACCTGGATTACTCTATGTAGTTCTGGTTATGATATAGTCTACGGGAACTAGGATAGGTTGGTGTGATTGCACAGGTGTATGACTAAACTGGTAAAGGGGCTGGAGGAGCAAGAATATGGAAGGGGTTTGGCTGAATTGGGACTTTTCTGTTGAGAGGAGGATAATAAGAGGGATACAGTCTTTGTGTACCAAGTAATTGGGTGTCATGACTTAAACATATAAACTTAAACATTATGAATACACCTCAGTGTACGAGTCATAAACATCAGTTAACTGGTGAGTAATTTAGAACTGAACAGAGCAGACATTGGTTTATACAAAAGATGGCATTAACTTGGAACAGTGTTCCACAAAATGTAGTTGTCTGGAATGGTTCTTATTACATGTGCATGTAATGCCAGCCAGAGTGTTATCTACAAATGACTCATGAGATACTGATCCTTAGATCTTACTTTGAGAGGGCTCTTGCAGTAGGTAATTACATATAGGACTGATGCCGGCAGGCGGCAGGACCCCACGGAAAAATCTCTAGCTAGCAGTCCCTGGCGAGGGACCGCCTCCATGTCAGGTGACCGGCGTCAGGAGACGTCGGTATAAAGGGGCGGTCCCTGATGCCCTCCTTCCAGTTCTTTCCCGCCATTAGCTCGTGCAGCACCTCGGGAAAAGTTTGTGCTTTGTCAGCCCTATCTTTGTCAGTTTTTTACCGAAATAATTCCCTTTTTTTCTACTAACGTCAGTACCATTGTCAGTGTATGTCATCCCCTACACCCTCTGAGCACAAAAATAAGTGCGATTCATGTAGCGCCCAACTACTGCACAAGGACGGCCATTCCCTGTGCCTGTTCTGCCTAGGCCCCAATCACCCGGTTGAGAAGTGCCAGCACTGTCTCAGCTTCAACGCGGCTACCCAGAAAAAGCGGCAGCAATCCCTGGAAGCCCATATTCTGAAGAAGAAAATGAGTACAATGGAAGAAGAGCTCAAAAAACTGAGGCAGGCATCCACTTCCCTCGAAGGCCATCAGGAGAAGGAGAGGCACTGGGACAAGGGCTCCTCTACCGTGTCTCCCTCTGGAGTCGCTGGGACACAGGTAATGTCCCCTCCGGGGGACCGCTCCGTGACGGCTGCCTCAGAGGTTTCCGAGGGGGCGTCAGCCCACCCGTCTGGCTTGTGCTCGGGCCTTGCAGGTGCCTCCGGACAATTGGAGGCCTCCGCCCCTGGTTCAGCCACAGGCTTGCGGCCTACCACTGCGGGCGACTCTGGTAAGTCAGGTGTCTGCTCCTCCGACGTCCGCCCGGAAAGGGCCGGTAAGACACCCGAACCTTTGGGGTGGCGCTCGGCCTCCACTCGACCAGACCAGACCAGACCGATCCTTCTACTTGACCTGCCTCCGGTGATGGCTCTAATAAGTCAGACACCGGCTCCTCCGGCGGCCGCCAGGAGCTCGCCCTTAAGCCACACGTCGGCTCGTCCGATGTCCAGCTGGCGAAGTAACTGACGACGGACCCTCCCACATCCACCGTACCCGGTTCCCCGCAGCCTTCGCTGCCGTCTGGGGACCCAGAGTCTCCCCAACACCACCCCAGGGATTTCTCTCCTCCATCCCTGAGCGGAGCTGGGGATCTTCCTCCTCCTCCGTCAGTCCTACCGCCACCTGGTGTGCCGGATCTGACGTTGGCTCCCCGGACGCCGGCTCCGACGCCGGCCCCTCCGACATTGGTACCTCCGACGCCAGGGCCTCCAACGTTGGCCCTGACGCCGGCCCTCACCACTTGGGAGACATCCGCCTCCCGTAGGGCCTCCAATGTGGACCCTCCCATGAAGCCACTAGCCGAGCCATCTGCTCCAGCAGCCCCCAGCTCCCGGTACCGGCCCGTCCTATCTGACGCCAGGCACTCCGGACCGCAGGCATCCGTGCCACAGTACCCGATGCCGGCTTCCCGATGCCACAATACCCGACACCGGCTACCTGCAGCCAGGTTTTTGATACGCTCCTTACAGTTATAACCCATATCCTTATCCCCCACCTCCTCCTCCTCCTCCTCCACCGCCCTCACGGCCGGCGGTGGACCTGCAGGAGACTCTGGCCTCTTGGTGGGCTGAGGCCAAGGCTCAGCTCACCAAAGAGGTCGTGAGCCACCTTCCGATGACTGTGCCGTCCCTGGTTCCCATACGTCCAAGGCGGCACACTCCCTCACCACCTCCAGATTACAGGGTTCTTCCGTTTGGATCCAGAGAAGGGCAGGACACGCTTCCCCGGGGACTTCCCAAGGGGTCTGTTCCTCCCCCGGGTCAGGAAGGGGAGTCTTTTTCCTCTTCATCCTCCTCTTCACCCTCAGACTCCTCTGATTATTCTGACGGTTGCTCCAAGAGAGACAATGAGCCATGCTCTCCGTCAAAGGCCAGGCCAAGGACTCCTCCGAAGTCTCCTCCGGAGGATCCTTCTTTTATGTAGTTGCTTAGGAAAATCCAGGAGGTTCATCAGTGGCACTCCCTGAAACCAGATCCTCAGTGTCTGAAACTTGCTGAACATCTGGATCTGCCCGTGACAGCTCCTACCTTGGTGCCACCCTGGATATAGCCTCATGCCGACCTTGTTACCACCATATGGAAACAGCCATCGGCTTTAGCCCCACTTCCTAGGAAGTTGAACAGGCTACATCAGGCTCCAGAGGGTGTTGATTTCCTGGATTCTCACCCTCATGCTGACTCAGTCATGATTAGCGCCACTCACGGCCGGTCAGCAAACCCCAAACATCTTAGCTGGTCACCACCTGATAAGGAATCACGCCTTCTGGACCGGTATGGGAGAAAGATTTACGCTTCCTCCACACTGGGGATCAGGGCCCTGAACTATGTCGGCCATATGGGGGACTACCAGAAGGCCATTCTGACTCGGGTGGAAGCCAAACTGGACTCCTTGCCTGACTCCCAAGTCAAGCAGGAGTTGGCTGATCTTGTCCGTTCTGCTCGTTCAGCCAGTAGACACATGCTTCATGTGACATACGATGCAGTGGACACTGCTGAGTGGAGCTCAGCTTTCGCGGTAGGCCTACGGCGTCATGCTTGGCTCCATGTGTCAGGGTTGGTCCCGGAGGTGCAATCTGCTATCAAGGAAGCACCCTTCCGGGGGTCGGTGGTTTTCGGGGGTGATGTCAAGGACATCATCACCGATTTGCATGAGAAAGGGACGGCACTGAAGTCAGTTGATTCCATGTACCGTCCCCATCAGCAGCAGTGCTGTCCCTTTCGCAGACGAAATCGGCCAAAAGCGAAATCCCAGGGAAGGCAGGCCACAAAACGCCGGGCCCCCACAGCTGCTAAGCCCCCCCCGCCCAAAAAAGCAGCAGGTGCTTCAGCTGTGGTGCTGCCCCACACCACCTGACTCCTTTCCTCTCCCACTGCCTCCGGACTCCCAAGGAACCTGTAGGAGGGAGGTTTTCCCTCCACCTTCCGGGATGGGAGAGGATAACCACTGATTCTTGGGTGCTCCAGCTCATAGCAGAAGGACACTCGATAGAGTTTCTTCAGAAACCACCCCGCCACCCCCCTCTGAAGTCGTTGTATTCACTGGAACATCTTCTCTTGGTCCAGGAGGAAATTTTGGCTCTCCTGCTGAAACAAGCAATAGAGCCCGTCCCCCTTCATCTGCGAGGGACGGGTTACTATTCCCATTTCTTCCTGGTCCCAAAGAAGACAGGAGATCTCTGACCAATTTTGGATCTCGGTTCCCTGAATTTTTTCGTAGAATACAAAAGGTTCAGGATGCTCTCCTTGCAGAGCCTTCTGCCCCTCTTCCAGCCGGGTCAATGGCTGTGTGCCCTGGATATGCAGGATGCTTATCTGCACATTCCCATTCGCCCATCTCATCGCAAATACATAGAAACATAGAATTTGATGGCAGATAAGGACTGCTTGGCCCACCCAGTCTGCCCATTCCCCTACCTAATGGATAAGCTGCAGATCCTAGTTAACCAGCAGCCTACTTCTTCCTACCCCCACCCCCTAGAATTGCCTTATGACTGTCCCATGCATGCTTGAATTCCACCACTGTTTTTGACTCCACAGCCTCCTCCGAAGACCATTCCATGCATCCACAACCCTCTGTGAAAAATACTTCTTAAATTACCTCTGAGCGCCCCATCTTCAAATTGTGCCCCTTGTTCTTGCAAACCTCTTTTTTGAAAGATGCTACCTTCTTGGACTTTATTGATTCCCTTGAGGTACCTGAAAGTTACTATCATGTCCCCCCTCTCCCTCCTTTCCTCGAGGCTATACATATTAAGCTCCTTAAGTCTCTCTTCATATGTCTTCTGGTGCAGACCCTGCACCATTTTAGTTGCCCTCCTCTGGACAGCTTCCATCCTGTCTATGTCTTTGCGGAGATTGGGTCTCCAGAACTGCACGCAGTACCCCAGATGGGGTCTCACCAGCTGTCTGTACAGAGGGATAATAACTTCCTGTTTTCTACTGGTGATGCCTCTCCCTATGCATCCCAGTATCCCCCAGCCCCTCCTTGCTGCCCTCTCACATTGCTTGCCCACCTTTAGGTCATCTGATATGACTACCCCCAGGTCCCTTTCCATTTTTGTTATTGTTAGTATCTCACCCCCCATTGTGTACTCTTCCCCTGGGTTTTTGTTTCTCAGGTGCATTACCTTGCACTTCTTAGCATTGAATCTAAGCTGCCATACATTTGACCATTCCTCTATTCTTGCCAAGTCCCTTCTCATCCTTTCCACCCCACCTTGTGCATCAACTCTGTTGCAGATCTTTGTGTCATCTGCAAAGAGACATACTTTTCTTTGCAGTCCCTCTGCAATGTCGCTTATAAAGACATTGAAGAGGACCGGTCCTAATACTGAACCCTGTGGTACCCCACTAGTAACCCCCCTTTCTTCAGAGTGGACTCCATTTACTATTACTCTGTGTCCTATTCTCCAGCCAATTCTTTACCCAGGCTGTCATCTTGGGACCCACTCCCAGGCTGGCTAACTGTATATTAATCTTTGTGTGGGACTGTGTCAAATGCCTTGCTAAAGTCTAGGTAGGCCATGTCCACAGCCCCTCCCTGATCTACTACTTTGGTCACCCAGTCAAAGAAATCTATCAGATTCATCTGGCATGACCTTCCTGCTGTGAATCCATGCTGCCTTGGGTCCTGTGCAGCTCTGGCCTCTAGATACTCAACAATTCTTTCCTTCAGAAGTGATTCCATCATTTTCCCTATCACTGAGGTTAAACTAACAGGTCTGTAGTTTCCTGCTTCTGCCTAGCTCCCACTTTTGTGAAGGGGAATCACATCTGCCCTCCTCCAGTCCTCGGGTACCACCCCATCCTCCCATGATTTGTTAAAGGGGGTAGTCAGTGGTGTCACTAGTTCTACCCTTAGTTCTTTAGAATTCTGGGATGAATCCTATCAGTCCCCATTGCTTTGTCCACCTTCAGTTTTAAGAGTTGTTTCAGAACCCTTTCTTCTGTAAATGGGTTGGTATCAACTTCTGTATCCAGAGTGTTTCTGCTGTTTGTTTTAGGTACACCCTCTTCATTTGTAAATACTGAGCAAAAATATTTGTTTAGTATCTCTGCCTTTTCACAGTCACCCTCTGCCCACCCTCCCTCCCTTTATTAAGCCTCACTAACCCTCCCTTGGTCTTCCTTCGCTTCCTGATGTACCTATAAAAGGTTTTATCCGCCTTCTTAACTGGGTTGGCTATCTTTTCCTCAGTTTGGGCATTTGCTGTTCTGACTGCCTTCCCAGCTTCCTTTTGCTTTAATTGATACAGTTCTCTGTCCTGCTCCTTCTGTGATTCCTTGTACTTCCTGAATGCTTTCTTTTTCTCTTGAACCTTCACTGCCACTGCCTTTGAGAACCATAGTGGTTTCTTACATCGTTTCGTTTTGTTTATTTGCTTCACACAAAGGCTTGTTACCTCTGTGATGGCAGTTTTTATTATTCCCCATTGTTCTTCCACCCCTCCTTCCTGCCCATTTGCTATTGCATTCCTTAGGCACTCACCCATTTTAGCAAAGTCAGCCCTCCTAAAGTCCAGTACTTTTGCCTTTGTATGGCTTGACTTTATTGCTGTGTTTATTGTGAACCATACTGTTCGATGGTCGAACCTTCATTTTGCATTCCAGGGGGACCACTGCCAGTTCAAGGCACTCCCGTTTGGTCTATCCTCGGCCCCCCAAGTGTTTACCAAATGCCTGGCAGTGGTGACGGCCCACCTGTGTACCAGGGGAGTGCAGGTTTTCTCCACCTGGACGATTGGCTCCTGGCGGCCCTCGCCCAGGGAGGAACTCCATGCTATTCTCCCTTACCCAGCAGGTTTTTGCCTGCCTGGGTATTACCATCAACCATTCCAAGTCTCATCTGGTCCCCCCCAGAGACTACAGTTTATTGGGGCAATTCTCAATACGACCACGGGCAAGGCCTTCCTACCTCCGGATAGGGCGTCCACCCTTCAGACCCAAATAAGTCTGCTGTCCGACTGCAGGACGGTCTCTGCGAGGTTGGTCCTTCACCTTCTCAGGCTCATGGCGGCTGCTATCCCGACAGTTCCTCGCGCTCAACTCCACATGAGAATTTCTCAGTGGACTCTCTCAATGGGACCAGCTAGTGGACGATCTCGATCACCCAGTTCTGGTATCCTCGCCGATGCTTCGAGACTTGTAAAGGTGGATGGTTCGAGAGAACCTGTTTCGGGGAGTTCCTTTCTTTCGTCCCCCCACCCCAGACTCTAACCACAGACACCTCGGGCGAAGGTTGGGGAGCCCATCTAGGCCCTCATCGGACCCAGGGCTCCTGGTCCAGGCTAGAACAAGCTCTCCACATCAGTGTGCCCGAGATTCGGGCAGTGTTGTATGCTGTCCAAGCCCTTCACCAATACATCCTTCCCGGCCACCTAGCCGTCCAGACGGACAACATGTGTGTGGTGTGGTACATCAACAAACAGGGGGGGACTCGGTCCTACCCTCTTTGCAGGGAGGCAATGAGGGCTTGGGATTGGGCAACACAACACGACCTTCACTTCATGGCAATTCACATTCCGGGAATCGACAACACCCTGGCAGACAAGCTAAGTCGCTCTTCTGCTCTGACTCACAAGTGGGAACTTGGCCAAGGGGTCCTAGACAATATCTTCTGACTTTGGGGAACACCACAGGTCGACCTGTTCACATCCCCTCTAAACGCAAAACTTCCCGTCTTCTGCTTGCTCGTTCCAGAGCAAGGCGCTTTTTGGAGTGATGCTCTGTCTCTAGACTGGAAGGACAGATTTGTCTATGCCTTTCCCCCAATTCCACTTATCCCACAAGTCTTGCAGAAACTAGCTTCAGAAGGAGTACGAATGATTCCGATCATTCCTTTCTGGCCCAGGCAAGTTTGGTTCTCTCTTCTACAACAATACTCAGAGGATCCTCCTCTTCCTCTTCCTAGAGGTTTACTGACCCAGGATCAGGGGACCCTGGTCCATCCAGGCCTCAAATCCCTTCAACTGCATGCATGGCTCCTGCAGACTTAGCCCAGTCCCGTTTTGGAGTGTCTCCCAAAGTGGCGGAGATTTTGGTGGAAGCCAGAAAACCCTCCACCAGATCCACTTATGCCATGAAGTGGAAAAGATTCACTATCTGGGCTGCTTCCAAGACCGTAGAACCCTTCTCCTGTTCAGCGGGGCTTCTGCTGGAGTATCTATGTCATTTGTTTGACCTGGGTCTCAGTCATTCTTCTCTGAAGGTACACATGGCGGCTATCTCGGCCTTCCATGTTCCCTTTGCAGACAAAGCTTTCACTCAACTGGAGGTCTCTAAGACCTTTCTCAGAGGGGTCCTCCATTTGAGGCCCCCCATCCATACTCCTGCTCCCCCTTGGGACCTGAACTTTGTCCTCGAGAAACTTACTCTCCCTCCCTTCGAACCTGCAGCTTCTGCAGATTTGAAGTTCCTTTCATGGAAGACTCTCTTCCTGGTGGCCATTACTTCTGCTCAGAGAATTTCCGAGCACCAGGCCCTGATGTGCAAAATCCCATACTTGATTTTCCACTGGGAATGTGTTGCTCTTCGCATGAATCCCAAGTTTCTTCCTAAAGTAGTAGCAGAGTCTACTCTAAATCAGTCCATAGAGTTACCTGCCTTTTTCACGCAGTACTTTAATCAAGGGGAGTATTTACTCCATACTATGGATGTTCACTGGATTCTGAGATACTGCACCAACAGGACGAAGGGTCTCAGAAAGACTGATCAATTGTTCGTCTCTTTTGCTCATAAAAGGGAAGACAATGCTGTTTCCAAGTAATGCCTATCCAAGTGGTTGGCTCATTGCATCACTTTCTGTTATGACAAATACAACAAGCCCCTCCCGGGTGAAGTAAGAGGTCACTCCACAAGAGAAGTAGCTGCCTCAGTGGCTTGTTTCAAGAATGTGTCTGTGGCAGACATCTGTGCTGCCGCCACCTGGACTTCCATTCATACCTTTATTAAACACTACAGTTTGGATGTTGCCTCTCGCCGTAGAGCAGGCTTCGGGCTGGCTGTTCTGCAAGGCCTCCTATCTTGAGGCTTGCACAGCTAGAACTGCTTCTTGGAGTTGTTTTGCTCCTCCCGGTGCCTCTCTTTGTCCCCAGACTGCTTGGGATTCAGTCCCATAGGATTATTTACTGCAAGAGCCCTCTCGAAGTAAGATAGTACAGTTACGTAAGAACTTACTGTAACAGTAGATCTTCGAGAGAGGCTCTTGCAGTAGGTAATACCTTCCCACCCTCCATCCCTCTAGGCTTTTTCAGCTCCTTTTCCAGTGAGGGAAATATCCGCTCCTCTCTTTTCTGGTCTTTCTGGCTCGTGGCGGGAAAGAACTGGAAGGCAGGCGACAGGGACCGCCCCTTTATACCAACGTCTCCTGATGCCAGTCACCTGACATGGGAGCGGTCCCTCACCATGGGACTGCTAGCTAGAAATATTTCCTTGGGATCTTGCAGCCTACCAGCGTCAGTCCTATATATAATTACCTACTGCAAGAGCCTCTCTCGAAGATCTACTGTTACGGTAAGTTCTTACATAACTGTACTTTATTCAGCAAGGAAGCTCCCGAGAGAAAAATGCCGTGTCTAGAGGAAATCAGATCAGATCAGCATTCTAACTATCTAGATTCAGGACAACACCCACACTTTGCAGTTTTCACAAGGCATGCTTGGTCACCAGAACAATTTACAAGTTTGACTCTTCCTACCATCCAATCACGTGTCTTCTTTCTTCTCCCTCACTACTGTCAGATCTTTCTTTCCACTAGGATGAACAGGTCACCTCCTTCACAGTTCCCACTAGTGAACTGAATTTCTGCAATTTTCGGGCTATTTTCCTAACTTTCGAATTTTTAAAATGAGTTTGAATTTTTTCCTTTGGACTTATTCTGACTCACAGCTCTATCAATAGCATGGACTAGAAGAAGAAGCCTTGCTTTAAAAGGTGTATTATAGGCCGGCCCGCTGGCGCAGTGGTGAGATTTCCGCTTGCGGCGTGGGTGACCCGGGTTCGGGAACGGACCCGGATCGTCGGAGGGCTGGATGGGGGGGAGAAGGATAGAGCGTCCCATGGACTGCTCTCCTTCTCCAGGGTGGAGGGTGGGGGCAGCGATCGGCGCACTGAGGACTCCTGGTGGAGGCCTGGGGAGCTCAAGCGTCCGACACGTACAGTTCTGGGAGGCGGGGCGGACGCTGGCGTCATTGCACGTCCCCACCTCCATAACGAAAAAATGGAGGAAAAAGAGAGGCGGGCAAGGACCACCGTGCATATGAAGCCCTCCCCAGAGGACCTCACCGTACCACTGTTGCTGCGGGTCCCCAACCAGATACTAGTCCCGTGGCCACCAAGAAGGTGGCCATGGCCCCGCCCTCCGGGGGGTGACTGAGGAATCTCGGCAGCCATAGACTGTGGTGGAGGTCTCCGGGGGCCATGACCAGGGCTGAAGAAGAAGATGGGGTCCTGCCAGGAGGAAAAAAGAAAATATTTAAAAAAAAAAGGTGCATTATATATGCAAGTTTACCTTATCAATGGTGGGCAGGATGCTTCTGTACATTGCTTGGGCCCTGACTAGACCATGCACTTGCAAATGATTGAGTATCATCAATTTTAAGGGGAGATCTGTGTCTGGGCAGGGCCTTTCTGTGGTGGCAGGCTTGGCCACCCAACTTCAAACCCAGCTCTTAACTAAGGCTACACAGCAGGGTACCATAGCAGACAGTGATGCCCCAGTGACTGACATGTTCAGTGGGGATTACAGTTGATATCTGGAGTAGCCAGATCAGTTGGAGAGGTGGCAGCTACTTCTGGACTTCAAGGACAATCTCTCTTCATATACAAACCAGTCATCTGTTCCTTGACTATGATCAAAGTATTGTGTCTTCTCTTGATGATTACACTCCTCTAAGATGCCACAGGCACAAGAAGAGTTGATAAATGCAGGCAGGAAGGAGAGCACTGCCTGTCTGCCAAAGGTGCTTCAAATAAAATGTACTGAGTTGGACAAACCCAACAAACAAAACAGAAAACCATGCACTCGCCAGGCTCAGTTGAAAAGATTTATTAAAGTTATTTAAACAGTTACATAAAATCAACAACAACTGGGCTGATGCCTCTGTGTATTGCCTTGCTGTGGAGGCTTCATTGTTGATGCCTGTCATGGAGTTGGAGCCACCTGGACAACTCTTGATCTCATCACTGGACAGAACCACCACACTGGTCACTCTTCAAGAAGGCCAAACAGTAGTAAGGCAGTTTGACAAACAGCTGGACAGTCTCAGCTCTTGTCTGTGTCCTTCTGAAGTGTGGTCTCCACAACTGGACACAGTGTTTTATATTTTATTTATTGAGTACTAGGATTACAAATATCTTTGAACCAGAGGTTTGTTTAGAAAGGTTCCACGTCAGCATAACATTGCAGAAACAAACAGTAGAGAATTCAATACAAAATGAATTAGAATAAAATACAGTAACAGAAAATGTATGAAAATATGTTATGGAATAGCTGTACATGAAGCTCGAGCATAAAAAAAATACATCTGGGTGTGAGGTGAGGAGAGACACTTAGAGTGAAAGGATAAGGAGAGAGGGGGTAGTTAGGCAGTAAAGGTTATGACATTGTCATAAGTGCTAAGACCACATATGTTCTGGGGGCTGGGAGGAGGAGGAGTAAAGGAGGGACCTGAGGAGGGGTGGGAGCAATAGTAGGTTCAAAAGGGAGGTGGAGGGATGGAGGAGGAACATAGGCAGTGGCCTAGGAGGGTGGGAGGCAGGGAGAAGATGGGAGGAGAGGAAGGAGAGAAAGAGAGAGTGGTAGGATGGTGGAGGGGGGATGGGTAGGGATGGGGGGGGGCAAAGGGAGGAGGCCTAGTGGGAGAGCCAAAGGAGAGGAAAGGGGTGAGAGTGGAACAGGAGAAGGTGGTAGGAGGGTGGAGTGGGATGGCAATTTAGGAGCAACAGGGACCAGGGGAAAGAGAAGGTGACAGTGAACCGCTGACCTATGTGGAGCAGTCACATTTGCTAAGATCAGTAAGGTGCTTGCGAAATTTACATTTGTACGGGCCAAGTTTGTTCTCATCTGTGATTTCAGGAGGAATGCTATTCATCCGATGGGGCCCTGGCATAGAAGGCATGTTGAGCCTGGGAGGTATGGCAGAATGGTACAATATACGAGAATTTGAGGGAACTGTGCATAAAATGTGTGTTAGCTGTAGGTATCGTTATGGCATGCATTGCATGGGGTGTAAGGCTAAGGCAGATTTTCTTTTACAAAAGACAGGACTGATATGCAAGTCTACCATGAAGATTGAGCCAATTAGAGTGCTTGTAGAGATCACAGGAATGCGTATGCTTACCTGCACCCATGACAAGTCTACAGCACTTAGTTAAGAGCAGTCCTGATTCATTTTAGGTGGTATCTACAGCGGCCCATAGAAGACTGGCCCTTAATCACTAATGGACAAGACAGAGCTAGTTACAGCTATAAGCATGGCATCATTGATCAAACAGTGATGATGGCAGTAGAAGACCCTTGTTCTTAAGTTTATGGCTTTTGAGATGTGTTGAACATGCGAGTTGTAGGACAGTGTGCAGTCAAGGGTAATACCTAGCTATTTAAACTCCTGCACTTGATCAAGTGGTTGCTGTAGTTTGTTATGGATGGTGAGGTTGGCAGTTCTGGATTTGCGTGCGAGTTGTAAAACGTCATGGCCTTTGTTTTTTGTAAATCATCAACAGTTTATGCTGTTCAAACCAGGACTCAACTAGGCTGAAATTCATCTGAAGGTCCTGGGAGGGAGAGCCAGTAATCTTGGTGGGGTCTTACCAGAGAACTATACAGAGGCAACACCACCTCCCTCTTTTTGCCTTAATTTTGCCCCAGAACCAGGACCTAGTGTTTTCTGTCAGGATGCATTCTGACTGCCATGACCAAATCTGTTTTTGTATGCATTCCTTCCAGTTTCTCTTATCCAGAAAGTGCTGTTTTAACTTGAAGACAAACAGAAGCACAATGGTTCTGATGGCCCTCTGCTGGCCTCAACAAATATGGTTTCCTTGGTTGAATTGACTCTCAGCAAACAAAGGATTCTACCACTCTGGAAGGTCATATTAACCCATGGTCAGCTAATCCACCCCAACCTGCGCTCCTTTCACCTTCAGGCCTGGTTCCTGAAATGACGGAAGTGAATAGATTTAAAGTGGTTCAGAGGGTCTCTGAGATACTTTTGGCTGCGTGTAAACCTTCCATCAAGAAGTCATACATAGCCAAGTGGAAGATTTTCCATCTGGAGTTCCAGAACCCTGATTTTGGAGTAGTTATTGGGCCTTTCTGATGCTTGCCTATAAAGACTCACCTGTGTACTGTATACTGTAAGCATACCATGAACCTGTAGGTACCCCCTCTTTGGTACAGCTGCTACTGTTTAAGAGGTTCCTCAGGGTGTCCTGCACACAAGGCCTCCCATCAGGAAGCTGGTGGCTCTCTGGGGTATCAGCCTTATGTTGGATATGGTCACTCACAAAACCTTTGGGCCTATTGTGACTTTTGATAAGAAGTTTCTACCTTGAAAAGCAGCATTTCTGGTACAGTAGCTGTCACCCCTGCACACAGAGTATCTAAAATCCATGCTTTGGTCACAGAAACTCTGTATATTGTTTTCCAAAAAGACACGGTGCTCTAGTGCTCCATAAGCACACCAAGTTTTACCTAAAGTGTTGTCTGAGTTTCATCTGAATCAGGCTGTAATCCTTCCTACCTATTTTGCCAACTTGCAGAATGAGGGAGAAAGGACTCTCCACTCCCTAGATGTTAAAATGGTCCTTGGGTTTTAACTGGACAAGACTAAGGACTAGTGATTGCCAGAACAGCTCTTTGTTCCCTAATCAAAAGGGGCAACCTGTCACAATCAAGTGCATTTTAGCCTGGATTGTACATAGCCTGTGCCACTGCTATGCTGTAGTAGCTACGTTAAATGCAAATACAGGGCAATGTACATGCCCACTCCACCAGAGTGGTTGCCACATCCCTGGCAGAAATACACTTTATGCCAATTAAAGAGAGGCAGAGCTGCAACTTGAAGCACAGAGCATACTTTTACCAAGCACTATCCCCTGAATGTCCATGCAGGCACCATGCCACTTGTGGCAGGATATTTCTGAATGGATTACTATCCTGAGTGAGCCCTAAGCTCCAGCCTTTTTAGTACAGGGACTTTCTCTGAGCTTGCTACTCTGACCCATTAGTGGGACTCTATGAAGAAGATTAATTCTTTAGAAGATATAAAAGTTCGATACTTAAAGTAACTGTTGATCTTCCTGAATATCTTCTCCATAGATTAGCACACCATCTACTGTCCCCTGACTCATTCCAGTATTGTGGTGCTGGTCTTCATCCCTTTGTCCTTGGTTGGTCTGTGAAGACACTGTTTTCCTGGGTTTAGGCCTCTCCTAAATGGGCACCAGGGCTACTGTATGTTAAGTGCATAAGTTCTCGTCCTGTTCATGCTGCTTAGCTCCTTGATTAAAAAAATAAATAAATACTGAGGTGGTTGGGGCTTTGCTACTGTATGCCAGTAGGCATATGCAGTGATGTGCTTGTGGGCCTACTGATGCCACCAGCCCTTCAGAAAGTTCTAGTCCCACAGTGTCCTAGTGCCTCTGGCTGAAACGCATTACACGGTAATCTATGGAAAAGATCTTCAGGAAGATTAACACTGACTTTCAAGCAGCTTTTAACCTGTTGCAGATAAACCTCTTTCACTCCAAACTACTACTCAATGCCAACAAAACTAAGGTAATGTTTTTCTCTAGAGATGGGCAGATATCCGACACAATGCCATGCCCCGACCAGTATTTAAAGAAGTGAGCTTTGAACCGGCCCAGTCGGATTTCAGTTGCTTATTCAGATCAGATTGCTGCAGCTGCGAAAAAGTTGTTGGTTGTGAGTTTGCTGACCTGCAGGCACAAAAGCTCAGCTTGAATTATCAAGGCAAGAAATGTCCTATGGCACCCCCTTCCCAAAAAAAAAAAAAAAAAATTAGGCGAGAATGCCAAACAATTGAAGCATGCTTTGCTAAAAGTAATCCCTTCCCAAGTGACCACACCACAGCAGCACAAATAACTACATCAGTTTCTGAAATGATAGCCCTAGATGAACAGCCCATATCTGTACTTGAGAATGAGGGCTTTAAACTACTAATGTCATGTTTGGAGTAGAGATGCAGTGAAGTTTTAATTTGTAGATGAAGTGAACCCAAAGTGGTCCACTTCAAATTTATGTAGCACTTACCTAATAGTCCATTAAAACTTTAAATCTGCCTTACGCATTATCCACTTTGAGTGCACTTGAGTTACAGTTTGATAAGGTGCAGTCATTAAAAAACAGGCCACTGGTCACATGCCTGACTCTATCTGTAGGTTTGCAGGTCACATGATTCAGGGAGGCAGTTAAATAGGCACGAAGTCAGTGTTTAGAGTGCAAAGTGGGCACAGATGCAGCGTGCAGTAGTCAGCATTTGCTTTATTTCAGGGTACTGCAGAAACTCCTGTACCACCAAATTTAAACAGTGGGCCATACAGGGAACTCGCACATAGCTACCATTGCGGATTCATTTCACAATGTTTGATCCATTATCACTAGCTATGAAGCCAGCTTTTGGGGACAGGGAGTGCAGCCACTCATCAGTTTCTGTCAGTAGCAAGTCTAGCATGTGTTTACCTGTATGCGACCCAGCTACATTACGCATTGCAAGTATGGCATGCTGTCTAATGCCATGAAGGTTGCTACCACTACCACAGTCTGACTTAGTACACTGCTTTCCCATCCCACTATCACAGACAACCCCAGGTAGCTGCACCCAATGTACAATAATACAAGATAGGAACTACCCATTTTGCCACTTGTCCACATATCCATGCTTAAGGAATGAGAGGTGATGCGGAGTTTTGAAGGGCATGTCTTACAGACTCTGTCACTGTTCGATATAACTCGGGGACAGCACGGGTGGAAAAGTATGTCCTGGACAGGACCTTCCATTCAGGACATGTGCAGGCTGCAAAGTGCCAGAAGCCCACATTCTCCACAAAGGAAAATGGCAAAAGGTCAGTTGCCAGGCATTTACACTACGGCAGCATTGAGGTCACATGCATCCGTCGGGCAACTGTGTTTCGGGTGCCTGGGATCGAACTACAGAGCATCGGGCCGATGCATTTCGGCAAATCATAATATATCCATTAATCATATGCAACAGCAGCAGTAGTGACACGTTGCAATCCCAACCTCGTTGTGGGGAAAATGATGAAGTCAGCAGTAAGAGAGGAAATAATAATTTCATCCAGACAGATAACATCAGTGATTATATGTAGCACGGAGGTCACATGCATCTGCATGACTGGGTGGTATTTAGTGTTGCATGCAAAAGGCTGAGCAATGTGGGCTGCACTGTTCGTTGCTTTACACGTAGCATACCGACTGACTCTACTCTACTAATTGACATGGATGGGGTACCTTGGATCTGTGATGATGGTGGTTGCATAGGTGAGAAGCCAATACATGCGGTTATTTTACTTGTTTTAAGCATGAGTTAATGTAGAATTACTACATGGACTGCCACTACTACTCTGACCACTGCTTGAACATTCCAAATCATCGTCGTCCTGATGCCTATAGTAATCCTCTGGTGTTAGTTCACCACTTTTACTGACATAGCTACTTACACTGATGGAAGGGGATACCATGCTCACCAAGGTGGCTGAGGGTGAATGCCCAACTACGGCATTGGCTCTCCTTTGGTGCCACGTCCACAGTCCCTTGTGCCTGCTCTTCAGATTAGTGTGCGGGCCTCCAGTGCCCAAATGGCTACCTTTTTTACCATGCTTCACATGCATTTGTCAAAGCTGGCAGATTGTCACTGTTTCATTGTTGCCATCTTGTACAAAAATCCCAAACTAGGGGTTTGGATGCCTACTCTTCACATGCTGCTGCTGCATAATGTAATGGATTTTGGTGGCAGTGAAATGGGGTGAATGCATGATTTCTGTTGTTGTGTACAATTGACTTTGACCAAACATCACAATCCATGACTATTAATTCAGGGTCATTATCAACAGACACAACTACAGCAGAACTTTGAGGAGGGGGTGATTGACTAACAGACTGTTTACAAACAGCCACCTTCACTTTCTTTTTTTCCGGTTCCCAAATGAGGTCGCTAGCATCATCATCATCATAGTCATTATCCACTAATTCACTTTGGAGGCTGTCCTCCTGTGGAGATATTCCAAGTTCGACAGCCTCAATATTATCAGCCACACTTTTTTCATCAGTGTCTGAATGTTTGGATGGCCTATTCCTAGCATCAGTGGAAACATGAGACTGTGAGTCATCATCATGATCAGAATCATGTTCAAGCACTGTAGGTAGTGGGACATCAACTGCACTCAAGTCCCGTGGTGGCACTCTCTAAAAAGTTGCACCCATGCTCGCCTGCACATTTTAGAAATGACCCTTTCCTTGTTTTTTTTTTACAAAAAATGGACCCCTTTAATATAAAAACAAGGAGTCAGTTACGCCTCCAACCCCTTTTCGCTCAAGTGAGGAACCAACCTTGGGAACCAACGTGGTATCGGGTTTGCATCACATGTACACATAATGTTTTTAAACAGTAATAACTGTATGTAAAAGCTTGTGTACATGTTTAGAATGTATACGTTCTTAAAGTTGTTTACAGTGCTTTCAGGTAATTTAAATAAGCCTGGTTATCAGTCATGTAATAGACAATATACCCAGGTTTATACTTTCTGTTATGAGGCCTATGCCAGGCTTACATAAGCTTCATGTAGGCACCATAATAAAGGTAATACCTTCTTACCTTGGCAACATGATACAATTTCACCCCGAACTGTACTGTAGTAAATACACTAAGTTACTGTGTTATACAGCAGGGGAGCAGCCTGTGGTAAAATGCTCTGGTGAAAGTATCTCATAAGAAAGAAATAAAAATCCAGAAACCAAATATGCTGCTGAGTGGTTTTATGGTAAACACGTGTGTAAACATAACACTTGAACTGGATTAACAGTAGGTCTGGACCGGGCAACATAAGTCCTGTTCCACTGTTGCATATACCTCAAGAATGTCAGGTAGCCCAGCACTGCTTCAGCTCTACTAACACCACATAGGAATGGCTAGCTGCACTGGCTCTGGGTATTTCCTGGCCTTTTAAGACTTGCTTCCTGTTCAGCTAAAACGAATTTAGCTTAACATGTTTCTCTTACTTACATTAATGCCAGACTTATTACTATGTGGATGGAAAGTGAGAGGTTTGAAGTCACCCATCAAGAGGAAAGAAACTTAACTCACCTCAAAAGGTTACATATGCAAGTGGCCCTCTTGCAGGAAACTAAACTTTGACCCAAGATGCAAAGAAACTGTAGAGGGAGTGGTAGGGGTGTAAGGACGCAGCTCAGCAAATGTCAAAAATGGAGAGTATCCATCCTTATCCATGTCCTTGCACTGGACACTTAAAACACTGCAGTGGACAAAGATGGTAACCTATATGTGCCCAATGAAGAGTCACCTTCCTTATTCCACTAACTAGGTGCCTGGGTAGTCCAGTTTAATGAGGTCAGTGCCCACCTGTCTCAGAGAAGACTCCAACCTGCTACTTGACCACCTGGCCAAGGTACACCTCACATAAAGCAGCACATGGATTAAGCCCAGGGATTAAGCTCTGGATAACAGGCCAGGCACTTTCAGATGTCTGGTATCTGCACAACCCTAAAACCAGAGACTACACCTACTGCTCCACTGCCCACCAGTTGTACAGCAGTCTGGTTAGCCTGCCAGACCATCCTTCCCAATGGCAGCCATCATATAACCCTGCATGCTGTCGTACCATGCCCCGTATAGTTAGACATGGTATGTGGCACACCTCCCAAAATCCCCATCCGGTTGCTGGATCTGCTATTTTTTTTTTTTTTGTAAGTTCAACTTTTATTGGTTTGCAATGAACACACACATAGCAGAAAATATAGCAGAAAAAGAGAAAAGTTGAAGACAGCGATAGAGTATATATGCATGAATGTACCTTGGACCGCAGTCACTACAATTAACATTATTGCCATCTAGTAACACATCTCTTATGGATTATGCTTTAAATTTGAGCCTTTGCTTCCCACCATCATTGTTATGCTTGCTCATTTGGGCCTCATTAGTTCTATTATACTAAAATAATCTATTCTCATAGTATTAGCAATAATCTACAGACTGGGCTCTGGGCATAATTCTGTGCCAGCTGATCCCCACTGTAACCCAGTTTGGAATTCAGCAATGTATATGTGGTGATCACAGACCAGGGTTTAAAACTTCAAACCTCTCTTTGAAGCATGTAGCCCCAACTGGTTCCAGATAACTAGCAGTTCCTAAGCTCATAACATGTCATTCTGACAGTGGTGAGTGCTGATCTGCACCGCTTCATATCAGTAGACTGGGACTAAAACAAGCAGGAGGCCCCTGCACAGACACATAGCGCTACACACAGGAAAATGTTACTCAGAAGATAATGTCGAGTAAGGGATACCAGCATTGGTACTCCCTACCTCCCCCACACTCACACACACACACACACACTAAGAATTTAATTTAAAATCACAAGAAAACTTGTAAATACAAATAGATGTTACTTTATAATTATCAGCTAATTGGCTAACTTTATAGTGCTTTTTTTTGTGTATTTTTAATTGTACTGTGCAAGGAGGTTTTGGTCACTTTGAATTCCCAAAGCAGTTGTCTTTTCAAAGGAAACATAGAAACATATAGACTCTTTTAGCAGAAAAAGGCCTGTGTGCACATTGTGTCTGCTCATTCCTAGCGATCTAATATAAAGTGAAAGAGCCTTAGTGACTCATCCCTCCCTCTTGCCCTAATTTCCCTCTAATCTAGCCTTTACTAAGCCCCACTATCTGTCTCATTCATGTCTGAATCCCCACTGTTTCACACAGACCCAGATCGCAGATCTGCTGAGATACAGCTCCATCCTAATTCCTCAAGTTCTCTCCTTTCAGTCACAACCTTCAGTGTAATAGTTGCCTTCAGCTTTGTTATTGAATTGCCTTATCTAAATTGATGCATTCATTTCCTTACTGACATGCCATGGCAAATGTGTTTTACTGCACTGTTCACATTTGGTGTTATCGGCTAGATTATGTTATTGCAATTGCTTCTCTCCTGTCCTATCCCCTGGGTCCTGTCCTTTTCATCCATCCCATTTACCTGAAATTTTGTGAGCAGTTTGAAACAGGCCTCTTAGCCTGATTAGCAGGTATACAAATGTGGATGTCAGCCCCGGACCAATACACCAAACAGCAGGGAAAACTGGGGAGAGGAAACAACCAGGAAAACCTTACCTGAGAGAGCTCCAGGTGTGTCCAGGAGAGAGGTGCCAAATTGGGGGGCCAAAAACAAAAAGAACAGGGCAAAACCGGTGCCAAAAACATGGGCAAAAACCAAGAACTCCAGGGAACTTAAGGAGGAAAACACAAGAAATTCAGACAAGTAAAACTCACTAAAACGCGGCTCTTCCTGGTGGCTCTTTTTTCAACCAACTGTGCCAGAAACTGAGATTCTCAGGGAGATTATGCATCGGCTCCTGGCACCGGCTTCTGCAGGGCCAGTGTCCAGACTCAGTCTGCAGATCTATCTGCAGGATGGAAATCCCGGGATGGAAAAAGTGGTGATAACGGTAAACAGTGCTCCACCAGGAGCAACTTTATGGACTTTCCGGGTGACTTTCCCACAGGCTTTCAAAGACAGTTCGTCCAGATTCTCCTCGTTGGTCCATGCCACCTCCAGGCCTTCACTCCGGGCTTTACTCATTTGAATTCCCTTCCTCACCTTCCTGGCTTGCCTTCCTCCTCCTCTTCTAATAATGTGCCGTGACGTCCCAATGTGATGTGGCAGACGCTGCAAAGAAACTCCGCCACAGCTCGCACCGCAGCATTACCTGGGGGGTCAGGAGGGACATATTGGGAGTCAGACCAGGAAGATGGAGCAGGGCACCGGGGCAGGGCAGGGAGACAGAGGGAAAGTTAGATTTGCCCACCTCCACTCTGGAAACACCCCTGTTTTTAATATACACGGAGCAACATTCCATGGTAAGGGACAAAAAAATACCCTTATGAAAAATACACAGAGGCAAGCATCTGCGCTCTGCAGTTTAAAAACACCCTTTTCCACGATTTTGCAGACACGGATGTGTACCTCAGTGCATAGAATGTGCCACCACCAGGACTCAAGTCTGCGGATTCAACAACATTTTTCTCACATGATAAGTTTAAAAGGGTTGGGTCGGTCGGACCGAAAGCAGGTAAAAATATTAATTTTGGGACATGCCAGGCCATTTTACACTGGTAGTTTGTTTAGTGTGTGCCTCGGGGGGACACTGCTAAGAAATTATGAAAACCATAGGGACAAAGCTGACAGTGCCCCTTTAAGCAGCTTGTGAAGGAGATGGAGGGAAAACAAAATGTGCGGCAATCACATGTGAAGGAGAACCACCCTAGTAGATGACAGTGAGCCGGATGACCCATGGGAGCATTTCACACAAACTAATTCCATAAGACATTGTGAGTAGTACACACAAATACAAAACACACACACAAAAACAACTCAGACACAAAAGGTGATGGTTTGAAATGGTTTGACAAGGTGACAAATCATAGGTACTGTGATGGAGATTGTTAGTTTAGTGCATTTTGCTACTTCACCCTCTCCTGGTGATGGGACTCAGATCACACCCACCTCCTGGTACTGTCACTTGGATCGCCCTCATCACAAATCCCCTCACCCTCAGAACACCAGCCTCTCCAAGTCCCCCGATGCCGGACTTCTCAGGGAAAAAGATCATTTGCCTATCGTGACCCCAGCTGGCTAAATGCCCTCAGCACTCATATTACTGCCTCCACCTCTCTAGGTATTTTCAAATCAAGGCTTTTCTCTCACCTTGCCACCTCCAGCTCCTGTGACTGCCCTGATTAAACCTCCTACTTTCTCACTACTCACCCTGTCCCGTTATTTGACAAAGACATGTTTGGGAAACCTTTTCTCCTGTTATTGTCTGCTCCCCTACACCTTTCACTTACCTCTCTGTTCTGGACTTTTCCCTATTTGTTTCTCCTAATCTGGCATGACCTCTTTCTTGTAATAATAATGTGATTATTGATATCTCATGTCCTTTTGCACAAATGATTTGATATGTATTTGTATGTTTTCTTGTTTTGACACAACACAAATTGTTGTGTTATCTATGTAACCTTTGTACTGTACCTAATTGACGTGGAACTTTGTAAAAGAGCCTCTGGCCTCAAAGGTAGTAATTCCTAGAACAATAAATCAAACAAACCTCCCTCTGGTGATGGGACTCAAATCACACCCGCCTCCTTATTTATTTAATTATTTAGCTGCTTTTACCAGGAAGGCATACTGCAGAGTACTGATCGATTCCAGATGCATCCTGGGGAAGGGGGGAGAGTACAATAGAAGAGATACAATTGGTATACAGGTACAACAAAATTATACATATATAATTATAATAAGCAAATACTAATAATCAATGTAGACTATATAAGTCAAGATGTAACAGGAGAGACACATTTAGCTCTGTTACACATAGCAGAACAACATGGCTCATTCGGGGTAGGATGAGTATCAGATGACCAAGGTATGATGAGCCAGTGCTTAATTAGTTGCTGGAGGAGGCAGAGTTTAGGCTAGATGCAAATGCAGGTGGAGGGGAAATGAGTAACGAGATGAGCACTGAGGTACTGGGTTGTGGGGGCATGCCGAATGTCCACAGGGAAGGAGTTCCACAGGTTAAGTAGCCTATATCTGAAGGCGGACTGGCCTATGGTGGTGGACATATGAAGGACAGAGAAGAGACTGTTATCATTGTTCCTGATTGAGTAGGTAGACTGGGAGATGGCAGCGAGAACCAAGAAGAGGTAGGTGGGCATGGACAGTGACCAGAACTTGAATGCGAGGTGAGCACAGTGCATCAGATGGCAGTTCCAATGAGGGGAGTCAGTGACTGATAGAGGGTGTAGTGGTGGGTGGGTGTAGGAGAAGTCGAGGCAGAGCAACAGGAGTGGAAGAGAGGGTCCAGTCTGGCCAGGGTGGACTTAGGAGTGGCACTGTAGAGTACGCCACCATAGTCAATGACTGGCAGGATCCTTTTCTGCACAATAGTATGGTGAGCTGACAGCGGATATGTCCACAATTCTGGTAACTAGTACACAGTCTGGGTGCAGTTTTTGTGGATGGCATCTATGCACAGAGAAGTCCAGGTGTGCTGGTCAAGCCAGACCCCAAGATATCTGAAGGAGGGAGTGTCCTCCAGAGTGGCCCTGTCCAGGGTCTGGAAGGTAGGGGTGGGGAGCCTTGAAAGTCTCTGCCTAGTGTCAAGGTCATTGAGATCATTTCTTGGCAGTGAGGTGTAGCTGGTGTGAGCTAAATCAGAACTGGGCATTGTTGAAGTCCTGCTGGAGTCTGGTCACCACGTCAGCAGTTGAGGGTCTGGATGTAAATAGCACCATGTCATCCATATAACATGGATGGCAGTCTGTGAGCAGGTGGTGGGGAGGCTGCTGAGGAAGATGGAAAATGGAGAGGCCCCAGGACTGAGCTCTGTGGCACAACTGATGAGATTGGGAGGGTAGCGCAGATTGCACTAACAATTCTGACCGACTGTGGCTGACCTACCAGATAGGAGCGTGTACCAATCAATAGCTGTATCAGAGAGCCCTGCGTGGGAGAGCTTGGTCAGGAGGAGAGAGAGGACATACAGTGTCGCATGCTTTTGCTAGATCGACAAAAAATTGCTGAGGTGATGTGGCCCTTGTTCATGGCAGGAGAATGTAGTTGGTGAGCCCCAGCAAGGATGAGGTAGTGGAATGGGTTTTCCTGAAGCCAGACTGGTAAGGCTTGAAGAAAGGAGAGGAATTGAGGAAGGAGGAAAGTTGAGAGAGGACAACGTGTTCTTGGAGTTTAGCCAAGATAGGGAAGAGGGAGTTGGGGCAGTAGTTGCTGGGCACTAAGGGATCACCACCTTTCAGGAGTGGGATGACCATTGCATGCTTCCACTCAGAAGGGATGGATGCTAGGGTGAAGGAATTTTTGTACAGTGCAGCTGGGGGGGGGGGGGGCATGATGGCAGGAGCCGATAAGTACAGCATTTTGGTTTAGGGCCAGTAGGGCTTTTAGTACTTCAAGAAGGGAGATAATGGCTGAAGTGAGAAGGAGGAGGGGGAGCTTGGGTGGGAGGCGGAAGCTTGGGATGTTGGAGAAGAAGATAGTAATGACGAGGTGCAGCTGGTGAAGTAGGTATTGAACGCGGAGGCCACAGCTGGTGGATCGGTGATGGTGGAGCCAGCTATGTTTAAGGTGGATGATGGGGGATGGGAGGGCAGTGAAAAAACACGATTTGACCACCTTCCAGAATTTTGCAGGATGGCTAATGTTTGTGTGGAAAGCGGTTTTGAAATAGCTGGCCTTAGCCTGGTGGGTTAACCTTGTACTTGTGTTACAAAGTGTGTGATACTTTTGGTGATCTAGGGTAGAGCCGGAGGTTTTGTAGGATCTCCATGTCAAGTCCTTTGCTCTTAGGTTGGCAGTGATGTCAGCAGTTATCCATGGGACATCAGTACCTCTCCCTCTAGCCCTTCTGAGTGGGGCACAGTGGTCCCATACTGCTAGGAACCTGGATTTGAAGCCTTCTAGGGCAGAGTTCATGTTGGAGGCTTGGTGGATGGGTGACCAGTCAGTGTTTGCCATGTCGTGGAGAAGAGAGGCAAGGTCAAGGGATTTGTAGGATCTGGTCTTGATGGTGTGTGTGAGGGGGGGGGAGAGACACCTTTGGCCTGACAAATTTTTTTTTTTCTTACCATGTAAGTCATATGGTGGTCCCTTAGGACATCTGGTAGGAGACCAGAGAAAAGTATCCTGTGTGGGTGGGAGGTGAGGGACCAATCAAGGAATGAGTGGTTAAGCATTTTTAGGTTTAGGTGAATGGGTTTGGAGATCATTTGTGATAGGTTTAGGGCGGTTACCAGGTTGTGAAGCTTGGCGTTTGCATTAGAGAGCCAATTTAAGTTGAAGTCCCCAAGTATGTGTAGCTTGCCCCCTTGGGCTTTTGTTTTTAGGTCACCGAGATGATTCATGATGTTGAGTAGGGAGGTATCGAGCAGTAGAAACGCAATGAATAGGGAACCATGTGAGGGAGTGTTAATCTTTATCATTAAGAGCCAGTTGTCTGCAAAGGCATACAGTAGGCAGTGTGACTTGGGTGAACTGAGCGAGGACTATATACATTGCAACACCGCCATCTCTTTTGCTACCAGGTCGATCATGCATAATTACAGTATAACCAGGGATATGGATTTTGCTGTCTCTGTTGTGTATTGTTAACCAGGTCTCCAAGATAACCAGCACATCCAGGCAAAGGGAGAGGATGTTTTGCTGCAACAGGGTTAGTTTTAGTAGTAGACTGCAGATGTTGAGGTGGAGCAGCTTCAGAACTTTAGGGAGTTGTGTTGAAGGGGTGGCATGGTGACCGTGAGGGGAGAAAGGACCGGATGAGAGAAGCAAGAGAAGGATCAATAGTTTGGATATGGGCCTCACCCACAATAATTTATGGAAGGGATTGATGCCAACTTGGGGGTGCTGGGGTCCAGGGTAAGTGGATATAGAACTGTTTGCCCTGCATGAAGGGAAGCTGATAGGATGGAGCACCCTACGACTAGGAAAGTTGATGGATCTCAGCGAGCTGAACTACTGAAGTGGTGACGGCAGGGTGGGGAATTGGTTGTGGTATGCTGGCAGATAGACAGCGCAAGGTAGAGGGTGGGTGGAGGGACATAATGGGGGCCAAGAGGGTGAGAAAGGGAGGGTAGAATGCATAATGGAGATGTTAGGTGACAGAACTGTAGGTTGGCTGCTAACAGCTACCAACTGTATGAGTGGTCCTGCGGTGGCAGGAACTGATAACCTGCTTATGGGAGAATGAGCTGACTGGTTCAGAACCACCATGTGGCACTGCCTAGAAGACTTAGCTGTTCACCAAGGGTGGTGGTGGGGCAGCTGATGCACAGCGTTGGCAGGGGAAATACAGTCCTGAGCAGGGCCGTTGTGATGTGGCTCGATGCGCACCTTGTTTGTGCATTGACTCAAGGAGCCTCCAGGGTGAATCCTTCAGGAGAGGGCTCTTCAATCCTGGCCCTCACAACCACCAGGGAGGCTGAGTAAAACAGACAGCAGACAAGGATTATAAGCAGAGGGGAGCTGGAAGAGGGGTGAAATTTGAGGAAAAGGGGGAGGGGGTGCTGGGGAAACAATGGCCTGGTCGGGCTAATCCTGATAGTTGCTGAAGTCTGTTTGGGAGGGTAGGTGAGCCCACCAGAAATGTAGCTATAATAAATTATGTTGACACATTTAGTGTAAACAGTGAAATCGATATAAAAATACAATCTGGATATTGCAACAAGTAATTAATTTACATAGGCTAAAATAAGTGGCAGCATGCGATTAGATTAAATACAGGCTAGCTACAGAGTGAGTAATTTAAATCAGCATGCTCAATGAAATTTTGAGTGCCTTCTGTGTTGAAGTCGGAGGAGCCTTTTAGCTTGGCTGCAGCATAAATTCTGCACAAGATAAGGAGCAAGCACCTCAGTTTAAGATGAACCTGAAAAAGGCACAAAATATAGCAGACAGACAGACTTAGGAACAAAAATAAATCAATCAGTAATGCTCTGCCGACACAATTAAAGTAGGACTACAAATAACGCTCAGCTAGCAGGTCAAACAGTGTTGTTTCCCTAAGAATATCAGAAAACATCTGGTGTAAGTGGCCCTTTGCCAGTCTTAGACTATGTTGACATAATCTACAGCTGATGCTCTATTACATGTTTAAACAAGCTTGGTGTTCTCTACCACAGAACTCTGAGGTTCATCACTAACTTGATACCAATGACTCATCATTGTAACCTGTATGTAGCAGTTGGATGGTCCTCTGTATCTAAAAGGAAATTATACAACCTTTACATGAGGGCTTATAAGGTACTAATCAGTGATCCACCTGGGTATGTTGCTGAACTCTCCAGCATGTCCTCTTGCTCCTATGCTCTAAGAAAGAACAATCTCTTTCTCTTGGATACACTTAGGTATGCTACGAGTATGGCAAATATGCATTCAGCAGTGTCATTCCAGTCACTTGGAACAGGCTACAGAGCACCCTAAAATTTAGCTTTCCTGGTTGGGTGCAACACATTTCAAAGCCCTCATTGACACCCTCTGTACTGACACTTGCACCTGTAACTACTGCTTGTCCTTTACTATCATGTTTTCTCATTTCTTCCTGCACATTTCCTTAAAGCAACTGTCTTGCCTTTATGAATCTTTTCACATGGTACGTCACCCAATTTTGTATCCTAATGTATACTGTCTGTATTCCAACTGTACTCTGTCACCATTGCATTTGTAATTGTATTTGTATTTTATGCTGTTTTATTGTTTACTGTTTTATTACTTGTATCGAGTCCTACCCAGAACCTCCTTGTAAATGAGCTTGCTCCATGGAGCCTTTTCCAGGTGAAATAAATAAATGAATGAAGTATTTAAGTTTAATTTCTTGCTCTACTACTTCTTTTAAGGTATAACACACAGGTCACGGTTTGTGGAAGATAGGAGTGGCACCTGTTCACACCTGGATTTTTGTCTAAAATCCTAAATAGTGACATAGCCTTCTTGGAAAATAGGACCATATTTGTCAGCACTTTCCTCACTGCAGTATGGGGCTCTTTGTCACAGAGTGTAGGCTAAGTTCTTTCTCTCAGTCAGTTTGAGCTTTTCTAGCTAGTTAATTCCCACAATGTAGAGCTCCCTCCCTATACTACTACCATTAGAGGCAAGATTCATGCCCCCTCATAGTTGACTAGTACTTCAGTCTCTCACTGCATGGTGATTCAGTCTCTGTATACAATGTGAACTGAATATGCAGTGGCTGTAGTGGTCACTTGTTGAGTTTCTCCTGTAGATATGCTTCAGCACAAGAGATACTGATGCCCAGGTATCAAGCTGTATGCTAACTGGTTTTCCAGCTAACTCATTTTGGAGGCAACTTCCCTCTCCATTTCCTTTTGTGCACGTAGACAGTAAACAGTTTGAATGGGTCTTCCCTCAGTTCTATCTTTGGCATGTGTTCGTTATATGCTGCGCGTGAGCAATATGTGATGAACTTTAGCACACTGTCATCAGAATATCCCTTTCCAACAGCTGTGGCATTTTTCTTGTCAAAATCATCATGTGCTTTCCTGGTAGTTACCCTCCAATAATGGTAACAACGTTGTTTTGACTTTATGGAACTAGCCTGTGGTGCTGGCTTCCAATAACCTTTGTGCCTCTTGGCAAGATGATGGTGAACCACTTGTGGCCTGGCATGTCCCTTGGCTCACTGCATATAGGTGACACTGTGAACCCTTCTGCTGGTGGTTGGGAACGTCCTGCTAGCTTCCTCATATTCTTCATGGAGCTCAAAAGCATGTGAAATATCATATGTTGATTTGAAGGTTATGTCCTTTTCTGATAGCAGCTGTTTGTGATAGCCTTCTCTCTGCAAGACACAGACAAATTAATCACCCAGGGCATCATCCAGAAACTGGCAAAATCACTGGTGCTTGCTGAGTGCTTCAAGGCAATAATGTAGTCAAACTGTCCTCTTCATGGTTCTGATAATGAAAATGAAAGTGCTTTGCAGTGAGAATCGCTTGGGCTTGCAGTACAGTGCAGTGAAAATGTCCCTGTGTACTGGGAATATGACATGTCCAACAGCTTGACTGGTACAGTCAGACACATGAGGAGTCTGTGTACTGTGGTCTCAAAAATGCCAGGAAGATGTCCACCTTCTGCTGATATTAACTTTGTTTACCACCAACTAGCATTCAAGTTTTCCAAGTAAATATCAAAGTCCTCTTTGATTCCTCAGATTTTGCCACTTATCCGATTGACGCCAT
Source organism: Neoceratodus forsteri (assembly GCA_016271365.2). Taxonomy (NCBI): domain Eukaryota; kingdom Metazoa; phylum Chordata; order Ceratodontiformes; family Ceratodontidae; genus Neoceratodus; species Neoceratodus forsteri. Next base: position 412,534,660 of record CM028129.1, on the reverse strand, counting down.
GCCACCAAAATTTCAAAGCTGTTGTTTGACATGTAGCCCCAATGTCTTATGGGAGTGCCTACTTTCCATGTGGCACTGATGGTCTCACTGCTCTGTGGCTCTGTTTGTCTGAAAATGTTTTTCTTTTTTTTCTCTGCTCTCTGCACTTACTTGGCTGCAATTATTTGCTTTAGCTACTACTGCTTTTGCCTGCAGTGCCAGTCCTCTTGCGTATAGGGGTCCCCTGATGAAGAATCCAGTGAGGGTTTGAAGGGCTGAGGTTGTCTGTTTTTCCTCTTACTTTTTGACCACATCAATAAACCAGATTGAATTATTTAATATTTACTGCCTCATTTGCCTTTTTGCATTGCTACTCTTCAGTTTTGGCCCTTAATTAGAATGAGAGTGAGAAAAGAAAGTGGTTACACTTTGGGATGCTGGTGCAGAGTCAGAAGTTGAGAACTATAGCAGCAAGGACTCTGCATCCAGCAACCCCTTTGCTGAAATAAAAGCAAAATCTTACAGTAATATATCAGAAGCAGTAGCAGAGGAATAGCCAGTGCAGTGTCACAGGGCCCGACACGAGGGGCCCATTGTAAAAACTCAAGGATTTCATTTGTTCAGCAGTCGGATGGATCGCGTTGTCTGTTTTACACTGACTGACCCACTCAGCTGCTGACATGACTGACACAAGCCTGCCGTGCTTGCTGCCACCACCACCCCCTGACTGCAGATGGCAGCACTGACCACAGAGTTGCGGGAGTTAACTGGAGGGCGTTGCCAGTCGCTGTGCAGAGACCGACACTGAGGGCATGTTAGGCTGGGAAAGGCAGGGCAAGAAAAGAACAACAAAACTAAACTTGCTGCGGCAGGCAGGTAGCTGAAATGCAAGCAAGTGAAGTAAGGCCCTGATCCTCCGGCCCAGCTCCACACACAGCAACAGCATCGCGATTGCTGCCATGGTCGGTCCACCTTTTGTTTACATACTGTTTTGTTATTTGTGTAGTGGGGGCTGCTGCCTGTACTTGTCTGCAGTCTGCTTTCTACTTGTTTCTCTCCCCAGACCCGCCGAGCCGATTTAGTTCTTCTACTGGCCCCCGAGGAGTGAGTGGGTTTGTGAGTATTAATGCTGCTAATGTGGGGACTTGCTATATGGGCCCAGAGCTTTTGCTAGTCCTTTTAACCTAGTATTGACTTGTGTGTTGTGTTCTAACTTCTCCGTTCTCTGGAGACTGAGTGAGTCACTGCTTCTTTTCTTCTGTCTAGCTGACCCCGTCCTGACTCCCCCACCCCGCCCCCAGCAACACCTTAAACAGGTAAAAAAAAAAAATCAGGAAGGGGGTTGAGGCACTGGTATGTGGGTGGGGCCTAAAATTACAACCTGCACTGGGGCCCATCTTTTCTTCTTACCACTGATCAGAAGTGCAGTTTTTATTAAAGTGCTTATTCGTGTCACTGAAGAAAAGCAATGAAAAGAAATACCGCTGGTGAAAATTACTCCTGTCTCCAATCAGTATGGGCCTGTATTATGTAATATGTATTATAAGTTCTTTTAAAAACCTCAGACATTTGGATAGGTTTGCCCGGATAGCTCAGTCGGTAGAGCATCAGACTTTTAATCTGAGGGTCCAGGGTTCAAGTCCCTGTTCGGGCGCATGGTTTAGTGTCAGTGGCTCAGGAGGTAGCACACTCACCTCTGAGGCCGGGAGATCAGAAGGCTGTGGGTTCTATCTCCACACCAGGCACCTGGGTTAATATCCCAATACTGACACTGTAGTGCAGCATGAGGTGGGGTGCTGCACTCCTGAGGTGCCGTCTTTCGGATGAGACGTTAAACCGAGGTCCCATCTGCCTGTCCTGGTGGTAGTTCAGGTGGATGTTAAAGATCCCATGACACTTCTCGAAAAGAGTAGGGGAATTTCCCCGGTGTCCTTGCCAAAGTTCCCTCATTCACTAAAAATACCACCAACAGCTTAATCTGGTTCAAGGTCAGTTGACACTCATCTGTATCCCCCTCCCCCGGGTCGTGCCTGAAAATAGGCAGAATCTGCCTAGTGCACTTACCTGGTCAACAAAAACTAAATAAATAAAATAAATATACTAGCACCATTAAAGCATTCTTCACCTTATAATGAAATAAGAAGCTGGCCTGTCAGTGCCGCAGTAGTGCTACTGCTTACAACACCAGTGACCCGGGATCAGAAATGATCTCAGCTTGTTGGGGGCCAGCTGGGAGGAGAAGGATTAGGCATCCCAGAGGAGACACTGCTCCTTCAGGGAGGGAGGGCCATGTGCTCTACTGCACTGTCACCACCTGGGTGACTATGGGTGGTGGTACAAGCAGAGCCACGAAGGGAGAGCGGGTGGCTCTTAACTGTGATGGGAACATATTTACATGCTTGTGCCATGGCAGTACAGATCCATGAGGCATCCAGGGAAGGGAAAACATGGGAAAGGACTGCCACCTGAGGCAGTATGATGCAGCATCCTACCAGAGGCCATGCGCCAATTACTGTTTTTTCCTGACTACCGCATCCAAGCTAAACTCTCCTCAAGACTTGTGGAACATCGGGGAGCCTTGCCACAGGGGGCAAACTGTAGGGTACTGTACCAGGCAGGTGAGTAAGCCCCAAACATGGTGGGTGACAGGGCTGGGGAGGACACTGCAGATGGCAGCCAAGAGAGTAGAGATGGGGCCAAAAAAATAAATGAATAAAATAATGAAATATGCTGTCAATAACACACAACAGGGTGTGTGTGCATTATGGTAGATTGCCACACACCCCAACTGTATTGTGAGGTATAAGGTCATAGGCAAAGTGCCTTTAACCATCCAGGAAGTGCGGTGATCTAGCATAATGCACACCCTGGATGGGTAACTGCGCTTATACAATGGCTTTTGTTTTTTTTTTATTATTTAGTAAGTATAATCATGAAGAAATATGTAAAAAATTTAAAACTCTACAAGAAATATTGCTCAGTCCCTACACCTGCTGGAACTACATTGTATTTATGGCTTTGCTTTAGGACATTTGTCCTAAGACGGCTGCCATAGTCATAGTTCATGTATTTTTTTTTTGTGCGCCCAAAAAAAGTACTGGCAGAGTTCATATAAAACATGGAGACCACTTTCATTAAACTGAAGGAGGCATTCTGCAATAAAGCAGGGTTTTACATAATTGATTAGCAGTTTTTTTCTTGGGACAATACTAACTGTACAGAAAGCATTGATATAGGTTTTCTATAACTGTTATGTTTATTAAACACTGTGAGGCAAGTGCTATGCATTTTCATAATGTTTTAGAACTTTTATGAGCAAAACGCTAATCAATTTTTAGAGTTAAATAAAACCCTGTAAAGGTGTGGTTTTTGTATATTCAGAGATGTTTCACTGGTCCAGGGTGCTTGTACATCACTTGTAGTGGGTTTGAAAGTGAAAGCGCAAGTACGATCATGGTCGCATCGTCCGAAATGTCCAGAAAATAAATATTTAAGTAAAAGGAAACCATTCTCTTAGAAAGTATCACACTAGACCCTGAATAACAGAGATGTTGCGAAATTGCCACGAAATTGCGGCAAAATGGCAACATTTCGCACCCTGCCATTCCCTGTGTAAAACTCTCCCTAGTGTCTAGTGGTCACCACTGCCCCCCCCCCGGCTACTCATCAGTCCAAATTATTCTCCCTGGTGTCTAGTGGTTCCCTCCCCCGGCCGATCACCAGCCATAATTGAATAAAGCCCCTCCCCCAGTTACCTGGCCCCTCATGTCCTTTTTAATAAAAAAAAAATTTTAAACCCATACTCCCTGGTGTTTAGTGGCCGCCCCCCAAACAACTAAAATTGTTCTCCTAGGTGTCCTGGTGGTCCTGCCGATTACTGCCGTAATGATTGAAGTCTCCCCTCAGTTACTCCTGGCCCTTTGATTCCTTTTCTTAAAAAATAAATAAAACCCACGTTTCCTTGGTGTCTAGTGGACTTCCCACCATGTCGTGAGCTAGCGCCCCCCAGTATCCCAATCGGGCCAGCGGCACAGCCCTTCACTCACCTCCATGGCCAGCAGCCTGACTGAGCGCTTCAGTGAATGAGCTTATGCTTGTACAAGCATTCATTCAAGCACTCAGTTGGGCTGCCAGCCATGGAGGTGAGTGGAGGGCTGTGCTGGTGGCCCAGTCAGGGTACTGGAGGGAAGTGGGGTGGGTGCTAGCTCATGATGACAGGGTGGGGGGTGGGGGATCCACTAGACACCAGGAAGTGTGGGTTTTATTTATTTATTTTTTAAGAAAAGGTAATGAGGAGGCCAGGGTACCTGGGGGGGAGGAGCTTTATTCAGTTATGACCAGTGATCAACTGGGAGGGGGACCACTAGAGACCAGGGAGAATAATTTGGGCTGTGAGTGGCCTGGGGGGAGGGCCACTAGACACACAAGGGAGTGTGGTTTTAATTTTTTTTAATTAAAAAGGACATGTAGCCAGGGGTAACTGGGGGCTTAATTCAATTCTGGCCGGTATCCAGCCAGTGTGGGGACCTGCAGGAGAACTTTGAAAACTATCAATTTTGCCTGCAGGTGGCTAAATTTCACCCGGTTTTACTTGGGGAAATTTGCTCGCTCCCTGAGGTGAAATTTCACATATTGCCCCTGCGAGCTATTTTTGTGTAATGCATGAATTCACATAAAACATTTTATAGTTGAAAGTTTTCAATTTCGCTTAACTCTAATTACATAAAATGACTACTGTATAATAGTGTTGTCGCCAAGCAGGCAGTTGGACAGGTAGGGGGGAATCGCTAATGTTACAAGTAATGTCTGCCAGATTTTTTTCTACTCGAGCTGGACAACAGATTGTTGAAGAGGCTAACTATCAGGCTGACCATGCGGTGGCAGCATCACTGCATGGTTATGTGACTGGTATTAGCCAGTAAGAGTTTTGGATTGTTTCTTGCCATTGTATAAGAAAGAATAATTATTGATGAAGACCATTTGTTTGTAGTCATAATCATATGCCCATGGATGCAATATTATAAAACAATGGTTGCGGCCTTTCAATGACATTGCTGCTTTAAGCCCATTGTCTCAAAACACTATGGGAGCTGGTGGTACCTTACTCTTGAAAAAGTACTATGTTGTATATGTGAAATGCATTGAGTGCTTTTGCCAGAGGTACATTTTTCTTCCTTATTTTTGGCCAGTAGAGTCCTTATTTTTGTAGTTTCTTAATTAGAATCCCTACATAAGAGAAAACAGAATTTTACTGTCTTCTGTCTCTGCTTCTTATTACAGTAGATACTAGACTGCCCCTGCCTCGCACAAGCACACAGCTTCTAAACTTGCCAGACACATATCAGGTGCAGGCTTGTAATATGGAGAGTTTGAGTGGCAGTTGCTGCCCTTACCCCTGATTTAGAATCCCCTACCTAATTTCAACAGCCTACAATTTCAAGCAATCCCCTAAGAGTCCTGCATCTGTTCACATCCCCCTACTCTCCCTCTGCTGTCCTGAACTATCTTTTGAAGAACAAAAATGCTCAAACTTTAGGTCACCAGAACTAGCACACAAGAAATGCCATAAATGCCAAATGTACCACAGAGAATAAGCTTTATTCAACAACAAAAATTGCCTGATACAGATGGTACATGCAGGCTGAAAACTCTGTTTCAAACACACTCTTCTTCAACAGGGAGTGTTCAGCCTGTGTGTCCCATCTTATTTGTTGCTGGAAAAAAAAAACTCAATATTCCGTGGTACAGCCTCAGTTTTTTTTTTTTCTCTCTTGTGCACCAGTTTTTGTGATCTCCAAGCCCAGTACCTCACTTTGTCATGAAGACCTTTTCATGGTCTTTCAGAATTTGAGGGACCTGGAAAATCTACCTTCCCCTTTAAAAGAGGGCAACAGTAACAGAAAAGTAATACTTCAGAATAGTCCTCCTTAAACTAAATGAATTACTATAGTGTGAGGACCCCAATTCAATTTGTAACAAATTCTGTCTGTCTCTTTTGGGGGGATTGCAGCAAGAGGCACTGAGCTCATACTCAGTTTAATGATTTAAGTCACCCAGATAGCCATTAACACTTCATTAGCTTTAATGAAAATTGACTTGTATACACAAAACTTTTGAAAGTTTGAATCATTATAAATGCAATATTTAATAGTGACTTCTGCAACACAGGGGTGCACCCCTGTGTGAAAGGGAAAGTCCCCTCAGCCATTTTTTGTATATATCTGTGCAGTTTTTAGGCATGAACAATGATTCCCTCTCTTGCATCTCCCTAATTTCATCATAATTTAAATGTAAATGAGGTTGCTTTATTTTGTTTTGCCCTAGTGTGAAAACCTGTTTGTCTCCATTGCAAAGGCCATGATGCAAGGCATCATGGGAGTAATGCATGCTGGGGCAACATGGTGCACTCATTCAGTTCTGTTACATGTCTTGTGAAGTCCCTGTATTCTCTAAATTATTTTTCTAACTCAGATACACTTTAGATTACAGAAACAGCAGGGCACTTAATATGCTTTTAAAAGTTTAATGGCCAGCATACGACAAGAACATAGGGACTTCAGAGGACAGCAACAGCACAGACTAATACATTTTATAACATGGGGTAGGCAGACAGAGTTATTTGTCTGGTAGAGTGCCGTCAGGTGACAGTGCATTAATGCACATTATCGGCACAGTTAGGGTGAAGGGATCCCCAAGATACAGAATCAGTGGTCAGTATGAATCTTCTTTTCTCCACATGGGACAAATGTCAAAGCCAGCCATTTGTAAGAAGCAGCTTAGCGCGACTGCACAGAAGTTGCAAGCATTACTTGCCCTCTCAGCTGCTGCCACTGTGTTATAATAAGAGAAGCTGCACAGCGACAGCATGTTAGAAGGATCAGCATGTTTGAATAATTGTCACAATGCTGCTGTATGGATGCCTACCCACCTGAGCCATGGATCACTGAGTGACACCCTGCTGCCCCTTGTCTCTCTCTCAGAGTATGCTCCCCATGGCAGTCTGTGGCTACACATCCACCTCGTGGATCTCCACGGACTAAGCAGACAGAGAATAAGGGGTGGCGCTGCTGACTTATGAGATGCTGTGTCACTGCCACAACACATGAAAAGAAAGTGTCACAATTCCCCGGTGTCCACCGCTGTTGTTTCTGCTTCTCTCGTGGACTCAGTTATGCAGGCTTCAGTGTGATTGTGTCCTACAAGGCAATAAATTCTGCCCCCCAAGGACTGGCAGGATAGAGAGACACAGTGTCACATAGAGAGAGAGAGATGCAACACTGTATTCCTTCACTCTCTCTCTCTCTATGTCACCATTACAGAAAGAATTACCCCATAGTGGTTGTCCTGCAAGAGAGAGAGAGAGAGAGAGTGTGCAAGATAGTGGTGTAGCACTGTATGCTGCTGCAGAGAGAGAGAGAGAGAGAGAGCTCCCCAGCTGTACAGTGGCAGTAAGGATTTAAATGCGGGGCTATCTCATCAAACCATGTGTCCAGAGCAATGACAGTAAGAAAGGGCAAACATTGTCATAAGTTGGCAGCCATAATGTTAGAGTGCTATTGTTACAGTCATTAATAAATCAATTACAGGGGAGTTAAATCCCAGACAGAAGTTTTCTGTGTCACATTTGAGGACAGTGAGAAAAGTAATGTAATGTTTTAAGTGAATGACCGATCCATTTAGCAAGGCTAAAGAAAGAAATTAAAAACATTATTACGTTGGTTCTTAAGAAGCAGCTTTAATTGTAATTGCACATCTGTCCTGTGCCTTGTTGCCACCGCTGTGCTGCGTCTCGGTAGCTGTTCCTGTACTATGGACCGAGAGCCAGGAACTGTGTGGCTGAGTGAGTTGTCCCACTCTGAGGAAGGCGAACCATGTGGCAGGTCAGTGGTGCCAGAAGTGTTATGTAGGACTGCAAATGTGAGAAGGGATCAGGTGGGGGTAGAATCTCACTGGGTGCTTCTGTAGGCAGTGACATCAAGACCAAGTAGGTTAAAAGTCCTGGAGCCACTGACAGGTACACAGCACGGCAGCGACAAACAGAGAATCGGCAACATCACCAATAATTTATTTATTTATTTATTGATAAGTATCGAATAACACCTTTGAGTCAAAGACTCTTTTACAAAGGTTCCACGTCATACATAAGAAGATACAGCAGTGTACAGAGTAACAAGAACATAATACTTAACACAGTGATTACAGACTGGTTGCATCTGATTACAGAGAATACAAAAAATACAAAAATAGCTGCTGGGCAATAAAGATTGCAGGTATATGCATAGCATACAACTTATTCGTTGGCCAAGGCTGGACAGAGATGTCCATTGTCATGGTATAGGCACGCTCAGGGGCGGCGGACCAGAGTTAGGTCCATAGACATGGGGAGGTGGGATGTGGTCAGGTTTAGGGGCAATCACATACTGATCCTTGGGTGATAAGGTCCCTTAGCTGGCACTTGAACCGACCATGTTTGGGTACAGTGAGAAAGGAGTTTGGAAGTGAGTTGAGCCAGGTTGGGACCAGATATCGAAATGTTCTTTGGCCAGAGATGGTTTTGCAGCAAGGTACCCTAAAGTGGGAGGTTGCTGACTGCCTTGTGAAGCGGCTGGACAATGGGGCCTGAAGTAGTGGGGAAAGGGCTGGAGGGAGTAATCCTGAGATGATTTTCTTTGCGAAGAGGCAGGCCTGGTACTTTAGCCTTCCATCAGAATTGAGCCAGTTTGTGGCGTAGCGGGTGCATGTATGAGTGAGTCTAGGACAGCCTGTAGCAATTCTGCAGGCCTTATTGAGGGCCAGCCTAATCTTGTGTAGGAGGGTGGTGTTGGCCACACCATAGATGATGATACCATAGTCAGTGATAGAATAGATGTAGAGATGGCTAGGTGGAGAGAGTCCGGAGGCAGGCAATGCTTATAGCGGTGAAGGAGACCAATGCGTATGTTGACGGCGGTGCTTAGTAATCAGATATGGTCTTGGAAGGTGAGACCTGTGTCTAGGGTGATGCCAAGGTATTTGAAAGTGTTAACCTGCTCAAGGGGGTCATTTAGTGAGTTCAGAATGTGCAAGGGTTGTCCTGTGTTCTTATTTTGGGGGTGTGCAAGCATAATGGATTTAGTTTTTTTGTAATTTAGTACTAACCTATGCTGAGTGAACCAGGGCTCAGCTTCGGAGAAGGATTTCTGGAGTGCAGAGCGGAGGGCTGTGGGGTCAGTGTGGGAGTTGTAGAGGACTGCATCATCTGCATACAGTAGCATTTTCCCAGAGCAGGCTTTGGGCAGGGTGTTGAGGTATAGGAGAGAGAAGGGGCCAAGGATAGAGCCTTGAGGGATCCCAGCCCTGACTTGGTGGGGGGATGACAGGGTGTGGGCAATCCGGACTGTCTGGGTTCTCTCAGACAGATAGCTGGCAAACCAGTCAGCGGTCTCATTGGAGAGACCTAACTGAGTGAGGGAGCCCAGGAGAAGCGAGTGGCGCACGGTATCGAATGCCTTTGAGAGGTCTATAAAGACAGCGCCAGTAGTATTTCCACTGTCCAGGGATGTATGGAGGTCGTTTGTAAATTCCAAGAGGGCAGTCGTGGTGCTATGGTTCTGGCGGAAGCTGTGTTGTTCAGGACACAGAATACTATATTTAGTGAGGTAGTCTGTCAGTTGTATGGCCATGATTTTTTCCAGTGTTTTGGAGAGTGGGGGCAGGATTGATATTGGGCGGTAGTTCCCAGGCTGGGTGCAGTCACCACTTTTAAGGATAGGAGTGATGAGGGCTGATTTCCATTTGGGTGGGAACTGTCCCAGGGAAAGGAAGCGGTTCAAAAGCATTGTGAGGGGGAGGAGAACTTCATTGAATGAGAGTCTAAGCAGTTTTAGATCCAGTGAGTCACTGCTGAAATGGGATTTGCTGAGGGCGTTGAGTAGGAGAGGGGCAGCTTCCACGCTGGGAAACAGCTTTAAAGTAGTAAGGGGTTGGTGAGGGGCAGGGTGGGGTGGGTGGGAGAAAAAATTTGGGGGAGGACACCAGAGAGGTCAGAGAAGGAGTCATTTAATGTATCAGCGATAAGGGCTGGGTCAGAGGTGATTGATCCATTGGCCTGGATATGGGTTGGTGGGGCAGTGGGGGCTTTGCCACTTAGCGTTTTTAGTGAGTCCCAAAACTTGCGACCTGCACCCCATGTGTTGATGAGCACGGTTTTATAGTACTCAGCCTTTGCTTTATGGATATCCCATGTACACTTGTTGCACGCTTCCTGATAGCGCTGCCTGTCAGAGGGTTTTCTGGTATCCTGTGCAATGTGCCACAGATTGTCTCGTTCATGTATCTGGTCCAAAAGGGCTTGGGACAGCCAAGGTGTGTTGGCACCTTTAATTGTTTGTTTGGTTAGGGAGCAAACGGTTGCAGGCCATGCTGAATATATAGAATGAAATGGTCGAGGGCGGAGTCAATGTTCTGAGCATTTTTTATGGGGGACCAGTCAGTAACTAGGAGGTACTGTTTAAGTGACTGGAGTTTGCCAGGTTTGAGGCAGCATTGTAAGACCGTTTTTTTTTGGGGGGGGGGTTGTTGATACAGTATGACCATTGACAGTACTGGGGAGTGGTCGCTCAAAGCATCTGGTAATACCCTGACCTGTGTTGCTTTATGAGGGGAATTAGTGAGCACTAGATGTAGAAGGGTGGCAGTACCATTCCTCTGGTTTATTCTTGTGGCAGTAGTCACAAGCTGGGTCAGGTTCTGGGCAGTTGCAGCATCCCCAAGAGGGGCTGAAATGTCAGCCAGCCAGTTTGTATTGAAGTCTCCGAGGGGAATGATATCAACATTGCCACGGAGAGTCTAGAGATGGTTGAGGACATGGAGGAAAGCAGTCTTCTTGCTTTCGGGGAGGGATGTATACAGAGGAGAGGAACAGAGGGGCACTGTTATGGGCAAGAGTGATCTTCAGTGTGAGGGATTGGGCCCCATGCTGTAGTAGTGGGGAGGGTAGGGCGAGACACTGTAGTGAACCCTGGACATACAGTGCATAACCACCCCCTTTCTTTGAGGTTCTATATGCTCCGTATAGTGTGAAGCCAGGAAGTGAGACAGCAGAGTCGGGGATGTGGTTGTTGAGCCAGGTTTCAACAACTGAGATGACATTGGGGCGATTTCGGACAACCCGTCCCTGAAAGGAATCAAATTTCTTGAGGAGGCTACATATATTGAGGGAGGCTATCATGAGGCTCTTGGCTGTAGTAACCCTAGGGGTGGGGATGGTAGTTCCAGGGTTGGGGTGTACGTCTCCAGAAAGATGGAGTAGTAGAAGTAGAATGAGCAGGGAGGCCAGCCTTAAACGCTTCTTCATGAGCTTAGGAACCATTAGGGAGGGGGAACAGCACTGTGCAGAGGTGGGAGTAGCTAGGTCCTGTAGGGAGGGAGAGGCCAGGCAGAGTAGTGTCCATTGTGGTACCACGGTAGTACCAGTAGGGTGATTGGCACATAGGGGATGCATGGTCCAGAGGTGGAGTGGGAGGTATGGGTCCGTGGCCGGGATGGGTAGTGTGCCTAGGGTGAGGAGCTTGGTGCTAGGTATTGAAAGTGTGCGTAGGAGGTGGGCTATCATGATGTCAAGGGGTTGGGTACCCGGTAGGAAGGCAGAAGGATGAATAGGGTATTGTGGTCTGGGGTATCAAGGTAGCTAACAACAAGTACTGCATATGCGGGCTGAGAGCAGGTGCTGATAGGGAGTATGCACATGTGTGGTGACGTAGCATGGAGCAGGTGGGTTTGGGAGTTAGCAAGACTGGACAATACAAGGTAATTGTGTTAGATCCTGAGGGGGTGAGGTAGAGCCAAATGGGGGGTCATAGAGGCTATAAGGATAGCTATCCAGTGAAATGGTAGCATATTTATTGTGGAGATGGTTAGGTATTTAGAATTGAGAAGAGTGGCCACTAGTGGGGAGCCTGTATAAGCTGCAGATGGAGAAGTGGGTAGATAGGTTAAATTCACACCACGTGACTGCCTATCCCTATATAACTAAGAGCAGACCAAGGGTGGGGGGAGCCGAATGACAGCTGCCTCAAGGGAAAACTCTCAGAGCTGTGGGGCACGGTCGCGATCACCGAGCAGGGTGACCTTAGTTGTGTAGCTGCTGTACCTGGGGAGCTTTTCCTGCTGTTGGCTGTGGAGGAAGGCAGCAATCCAAGCCCTCACGACCCTCCTGGATCGCCAGGGGACGGCTGTGGAGGAAGAGAGAGAGAGACACGAATTAAGTAGGTAAGGGCGGGGAAAGGTGCAGGGGGATGGTTTTATTGGGATTTCTAGCAGTAAGACAAAAAAAGAAATAAACTGAAACCTCCAGAGTCTACTTTTTCCTGCACTATAAACTACAACAAGCTGGGTTTAAAAGGCCTTTTAATTGTACAACAGTCAAAGCACTCTGACAATAATTAAAGCAGCCTAAGCTAAGGTAACATGCTGGAGATTAAGGCTTACAGGAAAAGCAGAATAAGTTGAAACTATCTTCACTAGTACGCAAATTAAAAGCAACCTAAGCTTAAGGTAACATGCTGGAAGTTGAGGCTTACTGAGGCTTACAGTGGAAAAGCGGAATAATAAAAACTGTCTCTACTTGCAACGTCTACAGTTAATTGTTAAAAAAGGGCCAAGTAGAGCATTTTCAAATCCTCGAGCTATGGAGACACGGTTGTGGATCTCTGAGCAGGCGAACTCCTTAGTTGTGTAGCTGCTGTACCTGGGGAGCTTTTCCTGCTGTTGGCTGTGGGGAGGGCTGCAATCCAAGCCTCACAATCTCCCTCAATCATCGGGGTCAGCTGGGGAGCTTTTACTGCTGTTGGCTGTGGGGAGGGCTGCAATCCAAGCCCTCACAACCTCCTGGATCATCGGGGAGACAGCTGGGAGCTTTTCCTGCTGTTGGCTGTGGGGGAAGGCTGCAGTCCAAGCCCTCACGACCTCCTGGATCATCGTGGGACGGCTGGGAGCTTTTCCTGCTGTTGGCTGTGGGGGAAGGCTGCAGTCCAAGCCCTCACGACCTCCTGGATCGTCGGAGGGATGGCTGGGGAGGAGGGCTGCAATTATGCCATGCTGCTAGATGAGAGAGAGCAGGGTGTCCCAGTCGTGAGTGTTTTACAGTAGACAAGTCATCCTGACAGTTATGTTATGAATAATAAATGTCAGAAATCATGCAGATAGTAGATTTCTGGCATTTGTGTGATCATAACACAAGTGAAGTATGCATAAGTTGTTGGGGACTCACTTTTCAGGTGGCAGGATACAGTCAGGTTTGTTTGGTTTCTACAGAAATTAAATGCTTTCTCTTAATTATTTTTGTTTTAGTAGCACCATGTTATAATCACAATTACCCACTCCAGGGTGTGCCTCTTACCTCCTAGCACTCCCTGGTGTGTATTAATCCCCAATAACAGCACACCTGTTGTGGGTTGTGCTTACATAACTACTGCTGGCATTAACACTAAAACATCACAAAATTCCAGGATGCCTTACATGAGTAGACTCATGACCTTTGCAATGGAGTCAATTGGGTTTCACATCAGACACAAGTATCTTCATTTATCTTTAAATCCTGATGAAATTAGAAGGGTGTAACAGAGGCAATCATTGTTCATGCTTACAAACTGTCTTTGAGCCACAGGTCAGGAATCATAGGAAAACCAGGAACCATTTCAAAATTCACAAAAGCGTTTTATTTTCTCAAAAACAGCAAAATAACAATTATTCAGTATAACTATTTACAAAGGCAGTGCAGAGAAAACTGTCCTCCTTCTGAGTGTTTCTTCTCAGTTTCAAATCTCGGTCTCTCTCACTGTCTTGCAAAACATTGCTGATCTTTTTATAACAAGTATTTGCAGGGAGCTTGTTAAGGAGACCGTGTTTTTCACAGCATGCTCTTGTCAGTTTCCAATGTTCTTATAGAGTGCAGCTAAAAGAACAGAATGACCCAAACTGATCTCTTGGTAATAGCTGTGTAAAGTTTGCACACCAGCATCTCAGTTTAACCCCTTGAGTTCCAAAAACAATTTTTGCAATGATTTCAACAGTATATAGAGTTTAAACAAAGGGATTCAGTATCAGTGACGTTTCCACATAAAGATTTGTATATATTTTATACCTGCAGATATGCAAGGGGAAGAAAAGACAGAAAATAGCAAGGAAGGCAGAGAGAGAGAGAGAGAGAGGGTGGAGAATTGCAAAACAGTCGGATGATCAGTTCCTAGGTATCACAAGAAAATTTTGCTGTGCAACCAGACAGACAAAAGACAGAAAAGGAGAGGATATAACTGATCCTTGTGTCCAAATTCTTTCTGGATAACAAATGTGGCAGGGCCTTATTCAACCCTGTCACATACCCCTTCTTTAAGAGGGAACCTGTTTTACAAAAACAGGTTTACAAAATGTTCTATTAAATTCTCGTCTAACATTAGCTTATAACCTTTACAGTTCAGTGCATATGCAATAAAACAAACAGAAAAGTTTAAACTCACACTTTATTTTTCCCAACCTTCGGAATTTTCAATTCCTGATCCCTATCTCAACAGAAAATCAGCATTGACATTCTCTTTCCTAGATTTGTGCATCACTTTAAATTTAAATGGCTGTAGTGTCAGGTACCACCTTGCAATTCTAGAATTTGTATCCTTCATTTGGTTAAGCCAACAGGAGGTTATGATCTGTTACAAGTACAAAGTCGGCTCCTAGTAGGTAAAACTTAAGGGACTCCATGGGCCACTTTGCACAGAGCATTCCTTTTCAATGATGGAGTACCTTTACTATCTGTTGTGCAATTTCCTACTTATGTGTAGAATATGATGTTCTTTCCCTTTTATATACTGACTCAAGACTGCACCTAGGCCTACCTCTGATGCATCAGTCTGTAACAGAGATTGTTTCTCAAAGTCTGGGCTTCTTAAAACAGGGGCTGAACATAATGTAGCCTTAATGGCTTGAAAAGCTTCATCACACTCTGGGGTCCATTTCACATTGTTCGGGTACCGTTTCTTTGTGAGTTCAGTGAGGGGAGTAGCTAACTTGGCAGAGCGGGTAACAAATGTCCGATAATAACCAGCCAGGCCTAAAACTGACCTGACATATTTCTTGGTTTTGAGGACAGGGCTGTTAGCTACAGCTTCTGTCTTGGAATCCTCTGGCTTGACTTCTCCATTTCCCAAAACATAGCCCAGATATCTGGTTTCCTGCATGCCCAATGCACACTTTGTAAGATTAATTGTCAGACCTGCCTTTTTGAATGATTGGATAAATGCTTGTAGGTGTTCCAGGTGGCTTTTTCCAGTCTGGACTGTACACCATGACATCATCCAGATACACAGCACAATAACCAGTGTGAGAGGTAAAATTACATCCATGTACCACTGGAATGTAGTGGGTGCACCATGTGCAGTAAACTAAATGACATGGTGGTGAACTGATAGAATCTTACAGGAGTGGCAAATGCAGTTTTGTCTCTGGATTTTTTAGCTAGGATTTGCCTGTAACCCTTGGTGAGCTCGAGGATACTGATATGCTTGGCTCTTCCCAGTCTGTCCAGCAAATCATCTATTCTGGGCATAGGATAACTGTCAAATTTTGACACTTGATTGTTTCCTAAAATCAAGGCTGATTTTTACAGCCCCTTCTTTTTTGTGTACAATCACCATTGGTGATGACCAAGTAATTGTTGACTCTTCTATGATACCCAGTTCTTTCATTTCTTGTATTTTCTTAACCACTTCAGCTCTTAACCACCCTGGTAATCTGTATGTCTTTTGTCTAATATGGCGAGCATTCCTTGTCATTATTACATGCTCGACCCCTTTTGCTCAGCCTGGCACTGTGGTAAAAGTACTGTTAAATGTCTTTAGCAAGTTACAGATTTCTGCGGTTAAGGAAACATTCACTTTACAGCATCAGCAGTTACAGTTTGTTCCAGTGTGTCATAAGCTATCAATATCTTCTTTATCAGTTTCTGGTAAAACCAGTAAAACAGCTTTTGGTGTGTTTTCAACCCATTTTTTGAGGAGGTTAGCATGGTATATCTTAATAGGATTTTTCCTATCAGGGGTCTCAATCTCATAGGTAACTGTGCCAGCATGTCTAAACACTTCACAAGGCCCTTGCCACTTCATTCACAGTTTATTTTATATAGTGAGCAACAGTAGCAAGACATTTTCACCTGGCTCAAACACTTTTTCTTTTACCCCATGGTTATAATGCACTTTCTGCTGGTTAGTGGTCTCTTCCTGATTACTGTGGGTGATTTCAACATATTTTGTCAGCTTCTTTCTCAGGGCACTCATATAAGATGTAATAGAGTGTTTCTGATGGGGGTTATCTTCCCATGTTTCTTTTATTACATCTAGTGGCCCTCTAGGTTGTCTACCATACAGCATTTCAAATGGCGAAAAACCTGTTGATGCCTGTGGCACTTCTGTGCATGCAAAAAGCAGGTAAGGTAAGTAATGATCCCAGTCTTTCCCTTCCTCTTTTACAAACTTTTTTAACATGTGTTTTAGGGTTTGATTAAAATGCTCAACAAGATTGTCTGTCTGAGGGTGATAAAGAGAGGTTCTTATGGCATAGAAACATAGAAGGTGATGGCAGATAAGGACCACAAGGCCCATCCAGTCTGCCCATTTCTTTTTCTATCTTATGAATGTGCCATCGGCTTTGCTCTGTCAATGGCCTATCTATTCATACTCATCTGTATTCTCCCTATGCCTATCCTATGCCTGTTTGAATCCCTGCACTGTATTCATATCCACCACTGCTGAGGTAGGCTGCTCCATGCATCCACCCTTTTCTGTGAAAAAACTTCCTCACATTACCCCTTAATCAGCCTCCTCTAATCTCATGCTGTGTCCTCTTGTCCTGCTATTTTTCTTATATTGAAACATGTTGGACTCTTTCAGCTTGTTAATGCCCTTAAGGTGTTTGAATGTTGCGATCTTATCACCTCTCTTCCTCCTTTGCTCAAGGATATGCATATTGAGCTCCGTTAATCTGTCCTCATATGTTTTCTGTTGCAGTCCCTGCACCATTTTGGTTGCCCTTCCGGGACTGCCTTAATTTGGTTAATGTTCTTGTGAAGGTGTGGCCTCCAGTACTGCACGCAGTATTCTCCAGATGGGGCCTAACCAGTGTCTTGTAAAGAGGGATTATTACCTCCCTCTTCCGACTTGATACCCTACTAATACACCCCAACATCCCCCAGCCTTACCTACTGCTTTAGTGGTCTGCTTGGATGATTTCAGGTCATCTGTGATGATGATGCACAAGTCTCTTTCTTCCTTGTGACTGCCAGCAACTCCCCTCCCAGCTTATAGGTGGCTTCAGTGTTTCTCTTCCCTATGTGCATAATCTTGCACTTCTTTGCTTTAAACCCCAGTTGCCCCTCTTCCGACCATTTTGCCAGTTTATCCAGATCTCTTCTCATTCTGTCCTCCCCATCTGGATCATCTACTCTGTTGCAGATCTTGGTGTCCTCTGCAAACAGACAAACCTTACCCTCCAGTCCATCTGCAATGTCACGGATGATGATATTGAAGAGGACTGGCCCGGACTGATCCTGAGGTACCACTTGTGACTTGCATCTCTTCTGACTATACCGTTTTCCACCACACTCTTTCTGCCCGTCAACCAGTTTGACACCCAGTTGACCAACTTCTGACCCACCCTGAGCCTACTCAGTTTATTAATCTTCTATGTGGAACAGTATCAAAAGCTTTGCTGAAGTCAAGGTAGGCGACATCAGCTGCTCGCCCTTGGTCTACCACTCTGTTTACCCAGTCAAAGAAATCTATGATATTAGTTTGACAGGACCTTTCTGTTGTAAACCCATGCTGTCTTGGATCCTGTGCTCCTATGGATTCCTGGTGTTGCACTATCCTTTCCTTATGGGGTGCCTCCATAATCTTACCCACTGCTAAGCTAAGACTGACTGGTCTGTAGTTCCCTGCCTCCTCCCTACTACCACTCTTGTGGAGCGGGATCACATGAGCCCTTCTCGAGTCTTCTGGGACCTCTACTGTGCTCAGAGACTCACTCTACAGTTCTGATAGTGACTCTGCTAGTTCCACCCTTAGCTCCTTTAGTACCCTGGGATGTATGCCATCAGGTCCCATTGCCTTGTCCACCCTGAGCTTATCGGTCTCCTTTAGGACCCTTTCTTTTGTAAAGGGACTAATGCACACCTTCCTCCCCCCTGTGTCAATGGTGCTGAGCTGTGGGCCCTGCCCTGCCTTCTCTTCAGTCAATGCTGAGCAGAAATTTCTATTTAGGATAGATGCTTTTACATGGTCCTCCTCCTCACATGCCCCCTTATCCCCTTTGATCTTCGCAATACCCCCTCTGGACTTTCTTCTTTCACTAATGTATCTATAGAAAGTCTTGTTACCTTCTTTTACTGTTTGTGTTAGTGTTTCCTCGGTTTGGGCCTTTGGCTGCCTTACTGCCTTCCCTGCTTCCCTTAAGGAAGTTTGGTATGCCTCCCTATCTTCATCCCGCTGCATTCCTTGTATTTCCTGAAGGCCAGCCTTTGGCTGTGACCTTTTCTGCTACTGAGTAGCATGGCAGTGATACCTAGTAGTTGGTACAGCTCTTTCAGTAATGCAGCACCAAAAGTACTATCCTGATCAGTAATAATCTTTTTAGATATGCCCACCCTGCTGAAAATTTTGGCAAGTCCTGCTGCCACTTTTGGTGCTGTGACAGTATGCATTGGAACTGCCTCTGTATCGAATAGCATAGTCACATACTATCAAAATGAATCGACTACCCTTTTTACTTTTGTCTAAGGGGCCAACCACATCCATTGCAATTCTCTCAAAAGGCACATGTATCACGGGTAGAGGCACCTTGTCTTTTTTTAGTCACCGGGGCTACTTTCTGACACTGCACAGGAACTGCAATAGGTAGGAACATCTTCATGAATTCCACACCAGTAAACTCTGTTCAGCAATCTAGCAAGAGTGTGATCCCTCCTCGAGTGATCAGCCATGGGACTATCATGTGGTATCTGTAACAACTCAGATCTATACTTTTGTGGCATAACCAATTGTTCTTTCTGGTCCTGTGTCTGAGGTTTAACCCAAACTTTGTACAGTAGCCCATTACATTTTTTTAAGCATAGGTTCACCTTGTTTTGGTTTCACTCCCAGCTGCTTAAAATAACCCTGGAGAGAAATATTGTTAGCTTGTTCTGAAAGAAAATCACGATCAGTTTAGTTTCAGCATTTTCATATGTTAACCCCTTATGTCCATCAGTCTTTTGTTGCCACTGTTTCATCAGGTGTCGCCTTTGTTTCCTGAAATTCTGGATCTTGGAGCTGTGCTCAAACAAGTCTGAATCAAAATCAGCAAAAGGAAGGGAGTACACATCATCTTTGCTTGACCTCTTGTCACCCCAGCTGCTGAAACATCAGGATTTACTACCTCTTTGATTAACTCAGTAAATCCTGTAAAGTCATTTCCAATAATCACAGGTACAGGTAACTTGGGTACTACCCCCACTTTTATTTGGTGCGACACACCCTTAATAGTCAGTGACTTGTGTGGTAGGATAATATCGTGTGTCCCCGTGGATGCAGATGACACCAGTACCTGGTCCTTTTGGACATTGTTTTCCCAGCACTTCAGTATGCACTAGGGTCTGTCTGCTTCCCGAATCTCTAAGTCCCTTCACAGTCTTATCTTCCACCGTCTCATCTGTTAAGCACTTGCCCCATTTGCTAAGGACAAATCTGTTCCAGTGTCACTCTTCTTACTATGGCAATTTCTTGCAATGTGACCTTTCTTATTACAGTTATAGAAAATAAAATCTTCAGGTGCAATTTTGTTACCCCCACCAGAGTTCTTACCAGACTGGGAGTTTAAATGGGAAAAAGAGTGTCTTACCGGTACTTGGCTGTTAACCTCGTTGCTGTGGCATCTGTCTGGCCATTTGGTAGTCTTCAGCCAAAGAAATAGCCTTTTCCCCAATTTCTGGTCGGGGTTCTATTACCCAGAGCTGTACATCTGTAGGCAAGATGTTGATGAATTGCTCCATTACAAATGTGTCGATGATCTGTGGAACTGTTTTGCCCTCTAGTTGGAGCCATTTCCTCAGGAGTTCTCTGAGTTGGGTGAAGGCTTCTCAAGGATTGTCGACTGAGTTATATTTGAGAGACCGAAATCTCTGCCTGTAGGTCTCTCCTGAGATGTCATATCTTTTAAGGACCTCTCTTTTCACCAGGTCATAGTTTTCTGAATGTGCAGTGACCATATTGCTGTAGGAAAGTTGGGCTTTCCCTGTCAGGTAAAGTAACAGACTGATTGCCCATTGCTGCTTTGGCCACTGGCAAGCTGTAGCAACCCTTTTAAAAGTTGTAAGGTATGCTTTAGTATCATCCGAGGGACACAGTTTAGTAAGTTTAATGTATTTTAAGTTGTTTGTGTCTTGTTGCTCTGCTGGACCAGTTCCAGCTCCTCCAGCTTTGATAATTTTTAAGGCATCCATCCAACACTGCATCTCTTCTTTGCTGCTCCTGTCACTGCATCTCTTCTTTTCTCTGCTTCTCCAGTTGTTTCATTTCTTCTTTTCTCTGTGTCTCTAAATGTTGAATGTCTTTTTCTCCGCTGCATCTCCTCTCTTCTCTGTTTCTCTATCTCTGTTTTGTTGTATGACCCACCATTTGAAAAAAGGCTGTCAGGCTTTAAGGTTCTGTCACTGCCTGTTCTTTGTTCCCATCTTTGGTTCTGACTGAACAATCACCATTTGGACTTTTGCTTCTGCTTCTAGTTTGGGTGCCATTCTTGTGGCAATCATTCCTAGGCTTGCTGATGCACAATCCATACCTTTCTGCTATGCTTCCATTTTACTAGAGAAATTAAAGAGGTCTAATATGTATACGCTCGAGAGGAGGGAGCGGGGAACATGATAGAAACTTTCAAGTACATCAAGGGAATCAACAGAGTCTAAGATGGTAGCATCTTTCAGAAAAAGAGATGTGCAAGAACGAGGGGGCACAATCTGAAGAAAGAGGGGGGACCGTCTCAAAGGTAATGTGAGCGAAGTATTTCTTCACGGAGAGGGTTGTGGATACATGGAACAACCTTCCTGAGGAGGTAGTGGACTCAAAAACAGTGGGGGAATTCAAGAATGCATGGGACAGACATAAGACAGTTTTAGTGGGGGGGGGGTAGGAGGAAGTAGGTTGTTGGTTAACTAGGATCTGTAGCCTATGCATTAGGTAGGGAAATGGGCAGACTAGGTGGGTCAAGCTGTCCTTATCTGCCATCAAATTCTGTGTTTTTAGGTCTAGTACCCACGCACAAAACTCCTAGCTTAGAGTATACACAACATAAATCCCACTTCTGATTCCATCTGTCATCGAGACACAGGTCAGGAAGCATAGAAAAACCAGGAGCAGTTTTGAAATTTGCAAATATCATTTTATTTTTCTCAGTAACAGCAAAATAAAAAATATTTAGTATAACTATGTACTAGGGCAGTACAGAACAAGCATTTGTCAATGCCAAATGTTGTCGCGCTGGCATTGGCAGTGGCGGAGCTAGAGATGCATAGTGTTGTGATTTTGTGAATATGTCTCAAAAGGTGATTTTGCACAGTGAGCACGCCATTGTGCGCCACAGCTACGGAAACACATTTTGGGCAGGCTGTGAAAAATGGCAACTGGACTGTTGATAAGGAGATGTGCACAAATGGCAGTGGTGAAAATGTGGCATGAAAATATTGCAGATTGACGAAGTTACAAGGGTGCGTGGAAACTGCGCAATGCGCGCTTACAACACAGTCATTGTATGGACTTATGGCACCAAATTTTCAACATAGGCATTTTAGGACCTCTGCTCATGAATAGTGTCACTGTCATTTCCTCAAAGTGTCCCGAAAACTGATTTCAGACAGCGACCATGCAATTCTGTGCCGGACGTGCGACAACACATTTCAGGCAGCTGTACTGTTCATAAGGAGGTATGGAAACATGCCAATGATGAACAGCCGGAGTGAAACTATTACACATTCACAAAGTCATGAGCGTGCGTGCAAACTATGCACTGCACGCTCGTAAAACACTCATTTTATTGACTTTCGTTCCCAAATTTTCAACATAGGCATTTTAGGACATCTGCTAATGAACAGTGTCACTGTCATTTTCATCATGTGTCTCGAGCACGGACTTTCCACAGCGACCATGCTATTCTGCGCCAGAACTACAAAAAACAGATTTTAGTCAGGATGGAAAAATGACAGCTGCACTGTTCATTAGGAGGTGCAGAACAATGGCACTGTTGAAAATCTGGAGTGAAAATATTAGAAGTTTGCGAACATACGAGCGTGCGTGTAAACTGCGCAATGCATGCTCGTAAAACAGTCATTTTATGGAGTATTGTCACTAAATTTTCAACACAGGCATTTTAGGACCTCTGCTCATGAACAGTGTCACTGTCATATTTGGTATGTGTTCCAAACACTGATTTCGCACAGCGACTGTGCTATTCTGCGCCAGAAGTGCGAAAACACATTTCAGCCAGGATGTGAACAATGACAGCTGTACGGTTCACAAGAAGGTGTGGTAAAATGCCAATGTTGAGAATCTGGCATGAAAATATTGTGAATTTGCTAACTTATGAGCGTGCGTTGCGCAGTTGCTTTGCACGCTCGTAAAACAGTCATGTTTTGGATTTTCCTGGATATTTCAACATAGGCTTTTGAGAGCCCCCTCGGAACAGTGGCACTGTATCATTTCATTCACATGATCCCAAAAGGAGATTCCACACAGTGACTGCGAATCACCTTTCGGGACCGAATAACGCTATGACAGTGCAAGAATTCATAAGGGGTCCCAAAACCCCCATGTTGAAAATTTGGGGCCAAAATTCACAAAAATGCCTGAGATATGCAGCAAAGTTGAAAAAACCCTATTTATCACATTATACAGCTTACCGGCATTTCCTCAGTTTGCGGTCGGCTTTGAAGAGTGCAGACGTGTTCCCAATCCACCGAAGATCATCCCGCCAGACTCCGAAGGTAAGCATGGGGTGAGGGTAGGGGAGGCGGGCGGGGAGGGGCACGAGGCTACGAGGGATCATTTCGCTTTACAGGTTCAAAAAGAAAAATCGCAGGACAGTTTTTTTTTGGCAGTGGATTTGGCACGCTAGGTGGGCTCCCAGCATGCCACCTGTTTGGGGTGTCTGTAGCCGATGGGGATTAGGCACCCTTGTCGGCCAAACAACACAAAGGTGGGGTTGTACGTGAGGTTAGGCAGTCGGCACACAAAGGTGAAATTACGCACGAGGCGAGGGGATTAGGGCACCCTTGGAATTAAACAATTGGGAGTTCTTTCTGCCCGATGGGGAGTGGAAACTCGTCGGCACCTGAAAGGAAGGTAGAGCGGCAGGCTTGGGCACCCCTCGCCTATCAGAAATGGGGAATGCTTTCTGCCAGCAGGGGTGGGCTCCCCGTTGGCCCATTGATAGGGGGCAGGGGCAGCTGACAGGATTGGGCACCCTCGAGAAGTTGGCAGTTAGTGACTGACGCTTATCATGTGTATAATGTCATGAGCACATCAAGAAAAGGACCACTGCATCTGGCGAGCTTTGCTCAGTTGCAACGGACCTTTTCTTAGATGTCTTCGCCACAATACGTATGCATGGTGTGATGTCGGGCATCCATGTTGATTGTAGGGACGGGACGCACCTACTGGTGCGTGCCCTGCATTCGCCCAACAGCGACCACGCCTCCAGAGCTGCACTGCCCCAAGATGTTGGCTGTGCAAGCACGCCAACATAAAAACCAATCCTCCTGAGTGTTTCTTCTCAGTTTCAAATCTCAGTCTCTATTTCTCTCTTGCAAAACATTGCTGCTCTATTTATAAACAGTCTTTGCAGGGAGCTTGTTAAAGAGATCTTTTTTTTCACAGAATGTTCTTGTCCATTTCCAATGTTATTGCAGTTGCAGCAGAAAGAACATAATGACCCAGAACTGACCTCTTGTTGACAGCTCTGTAAAGTTTGCACACCAGCATCTCCGTTTACCCCTTGAGTTCCAAATAGTTTTCTGCAATCATTTCAACAGTATATCTATATACAGTTTTTAACAAAGGGATCCCAGTATCAGTGACATTTCCACATAAAGATTCACATATATTTTTATACCTGCAGATTTGTAAGGGGGAAGAAAAGACAGAAAGTAGCAAGGGAAGGCAGAGAGATAGTGAGAGGTGGAGAACTGCGAAACCGTTGGAGTGATCAGTTACTAGGTCTCACAAGAAAATTTGGTTGTGCAACCAGACAGATGACAGAAAAGGAAAGGACAGAACAGACCCTTGGTTTTGCTGGTGTTTAGTACCATTTTGTGTCCAAACTCTTTCTGCTTAACAAATGGGGCAGGTCCTTATTCAACACTGTTACACAAACTACACTGGTAAACAGAATAAAAGGTGGATGGTACTTTCCCTTTAAACTACTATTATTAATTCAGATAAGCCAGTCCAGATATTCAGGTGCCACCCTGGGTTGTTAGCACCTGCACATTGTATCATGTGTGCCGGGAGTAACAAATTGCCAGCCCCATTATGGCCAATGGACCTTCGATCTGTTGCTTATTTCATGGTTTGGGCTGCCTAAAGTTAAATGCACAGGCCCCAGAAAACAGCATTATGTGACTCTTTACCTGTTCAGGGACTAGCCTCCAGAACCACAAAAATATGTGATGGCTGAATGACAAATTGTTGATAGTTATGTTTGGGCACATGGTGATCCCTGCCCCCCATGACTGTTTTTCTTGATGTATAGCATACAGTTTACTGGATAATAGAAAGGGAGTTGTGTCCTGGTATCTGTTGGAAATGCAAATGGCTTAAGGCACATCCTTTTAGCTATTTACTGGACCCCTCAATGCACACCTGTCACTGTGTGGCTGGCCATCTGAAAATCTGTGTACACTACATGCTAATAGCCTGCTGCTCGCTGCATGCCTGTGCCAGGCTTACACTCACAGGTGTCATTATGAGTATGAGCTGGCCAGTAAATAGCACTCACTTATACCTTCCAGTATGGCACTAAATAGTAGTATCAGTTCCCACTAAATGAGGCACAGACCTCTGCTTGGCAGGTGCTTATTGTTAGAATATAGGCCAATTATCCTTAAAATTACTTTCAATATAAATGTTGGGGTTTTCTGACATCACAAAAAATGACATTTCTTGGATTAAGCTTTGCATTAAATCACTTCCTTTGCCTTTTGAGGGCTTGTGCAGACCAACTTCCACTTCCATGTGCTTTGCTGAATACCTGTTTTTACTGGTTTACACCAAATGGATTTTTTTTTCCATTTATTTTTTTTCGGAATCCAGGGAATCCTTTAAAACAACATATTAAAACACAGTTCACTTCTGCTTTGTGAATTGTCTGTATTATGTTCCCTTATTCCTTATAACTGAGGGCTTTTTCATAAAGCATTATCTCTGTCTCTCAATCATCTCTTCTGGTGTAACAATCTGTTGCTGTGGAAATTGTTGTAATCTCTCAAACTATGGGTTATGAGTGGGGGAGGGGGAGCAGGATGAGTTGAAGTCGGAAACCCAAAGATCCTGTTTCCATGTGAATGTGCACAATGGGGGAAGAGAGCAGGATTAGAAGAAGTCCGAGACACAAAGATCCTATTTCCATGTAAATTTCTGCAATGGTGGGGGGGGGGAGCAGGATGAGATGAAGTCTGAAAAACAAGGATCCTGTCTTCATGTAAATGTACAGAATGGGGAAGGGGCACAGGAGGATGGGATGAAGTCGGAAGCTGTGTTTACTAGGTTGCTCAGCTTACCATGCTGTCCCACTCTGCTGGTCTCCCGATGTGGTACAGCGCTGCCAGTTTCAAGTCACATGGCCCCTCTCAGTGCCGATGCAAGATGCACTGGTAAGAGGCAGTGACTGGGTGTGCTATGACATCAAGGGTGACATGCAGTGACCTCCAGCCAGTTGCAGCACTGACTACCAACCCGAGCAGGCCATGATATGTCAGAGCATGCGGTGCAGCCAGCCACTTAAGTCCCCAAGTTGAGAGAGAATCTGGGAGCACTCTACTAATAGACTTATCATGATTGGGTAAGTGCCTACATGGAAGCCTTTACAGAGGAGAAACACAAGTATTCGGGTTGCTCCAGTGTAAATGTGACTGTGTAAATGAGTCTTGGAGACCCAGCTATTTTCATGTAAATGTCCACTGTGTGTGTGTGTGTGTGTGTGTGTGTGTGTGTGTGTGTGTGTGTGTGTGTGGGGGCGGGGCGGGGGGGGGTGGTAGGATGAGATGAGTTCAGAACACAAAGATCCTGTGTTCATATAAATGTCCACAGTGGGGAAGGGGAGCAGTAGGATGAGATGAAATCTGAGAATTGAAGTTCCTGTTTTGTGTAATTGTTCACGGGGAGCAAGAGCATGAAAAGAAGTTTGAGACCCAAATATCCTGTTTTCATGTAAATGTCCACAGTGGGAGAGGGGACAAGAGCATGAGATGAAGTTTGGGACTCAAAGATCCTGTTTTCAAGTGATGGTATCCAGTAAAAAGAATGGAAGGATACAAATACAGAAAATTACAGATAAATAAAAGTTGAACTGTCTGAATATTTTTGAAAAAGTTTTCCATGATACTGGAAAAATGTTGTAAGCAAACTACTGAGATTACTTATGTGATAAAATACTGTACTATAAACAGATCACAACAAAGTAACATTAACTTTATCATACATTTTGGAAGTGGGGTATCAGTGTTTTAACATTATGAGTATTAGAGCAAAATAAAAATGGCAGCTTTGCTGAAAATAAAAGTCACAGCTTTAATTTATGTTAGCTTTTTTTTTTTCCCTCAACCTCCCCCGGTGCAGTTTTTATTAGCAGTTTAGATGGCAGCTACTTGTGCTAACAACATTAAATTGGTATGCTTTAAGGCCATGCCATTTCATTAATTTTTTTAATGTCACAGTAATTAAATTATGTTGAAATACTCATTTTTAAATGCAGTAAGAGCCACTGGGTATGCTTTGCCGGCAGTTATAAAAATGAAATGTGATACCCTGTTATTCATGTAGTAGGTATCAATTAAGCATTTATATACCCTTCATGGAGAGTGACAGTGCGATTATGGACCAGCTTTGTAAATATTTTGGTGTAAACTTGAAAGGAATGTTTCACAGAAAACATTTGGGGTAAATATCCCGGCAAATGCAATTTTTATTTTAGCCATGTCTGGTGCTTAGACAAACATAGCCACTTGTGCCTTTGTGAACAGAAAATGACCAGGCATTATGCAAATAAATGTTAGTGGGCCATATTTAGGAACATTACCTCCAGTGTTAGTACCACTTTGCTTTTACTAACCTGATTCAGCAAAGTGCCCTTGAAGAACCCCGGGGGAGAGTGGAGGGGAGGAAAGGATAAGCAGAAACCTGAGAAAACTAGAGGAGTGGTCAAGGGTATGGCAGCTGGGTTTCAGTGAGAAAAAGTGCAAAGTAATGCACTTAGGGCACAGAAACCCAAAGGTGGAATACAAAATGGATGGAGTGTTATTGATGACTGCCAAGCAGGAAAGAGACCTGGAGTAATCATACAGATAACCTAAAGGGGCCAGGCAGTGCAGCAAGGCAGTAGGGAGGGCAAGTGGGATGCTGGGGTGCATAGGGAGTGGTACCACCAGCAGAATGAGGGAGATGGTGTTGCCTCTGTATTGATCGGTGGGAAGACTCCAACTAGAGTATTGTGTCCAGTTTTGGAGACTACATCTCTGGAAGGATATAGTGGAAGCAGTCCAGAGGAGGGCAACTAAAATGATGCAGAATCTGCATCAAAACAAAAGCCCTATGAGGAGAGACTAAAGAACCTCAATATGTACACCTGGGAACAGAGGAGGGAGAGGGGAGATGTGATGGAGACCTTTAAAGACCTCACAGGGGTAAATAAGTTACAGGAGAGGAGGATTTTTCAGAAAAAAAAGTGCTTAAGAACAAGGGGACATGATATGAAGCTTGGGGGGAGGTAGATTCAGGGGAGATGTGAGGAAGTTCTTCTTCACAGAAAGAATGGTGGTTCCCTGGAACAGCCTTCCAACGGAGGTGATGAGGGCAAAAACAGTGGTGGGGTTCAATAATGCATGGGATAAGCACAAAGGAATCATAGTGGAAAGGAAAGGGAAGGGAGAAAGAGCTGTAGATCAGGCACGGTCTTATGTAATAGTGTAGGTAAGGGAAAATGGGCAGACTGGATGGGCCAAGTGGTCCTTAACTGCCATCAAATTTTGTTTCTATGATGAACTGGAATAGTAAAGACAAAGTAAAGTGGTATTAATTCTGGAGGTACTGTTCATAAATATAGGCCAGTGGTGTTTGCTTCTTTATCAAAAGTAATTATTTATTGCCATTTCTCATCAGATACAGTATTTATGTGCTCTGGTATTATTGTATGACATCTGACATAAGAGATCACATTGATACTGTCTTGCTCTGTTGTTTATATGTTATGCTTCAGTGTTTGAGATCATCATTAAAAATTAGCTTTTTCTCGAGCCAGCTATCTAGCACAGCTGTAGCTCTACCACTTTTCATCCAGACAATCTGCGTTCTCACTTTGATCCCAAAAAATCTGGTAGCAACTGATGAGATGGGGTTTTGGTGTCTGTCTCTGATGCTTCCTACCTTGAGGAGAGAGGGCACCTCCTTCCACTGCATAACTGCCCTGTGGTGTCCTAGGGGAGGGCGTGTAATACAGGAAGGAAAAAGAGATCCCTCTTCAGTGGCTTTACATTGGCACACACCTGCTTGCCTGGTGAGTGACGCAAAGGTATCACACACACAGTGGGGCTGGCAGGGGAGTTCTGAACCTTGGTTACGGCTCACCCATCCTTCCAACAGCCCTGCTAGGCCTTCTGCACGGTGCTTCTCAGGAACATGACCTAATGAGGAATAATTGAGGGCTTGGGGTGGGGAAATACACCAAGTATCCCCCAGGCAGATGAAGCCACCCCTTTCCCCACACTACAGCTGAGGTCTGCCAACTCCTCTTGTGTCTCACCGACTTCTTCCAGACCTCAACTGTTGTGTGAAGTATCCATCTTCTGGCTTGGGGAACCAGTGTGGGGTCCCACCCACAGGGACAAGCCATGGGTTGTATGTCGAAGAGTTCAGGAAGGATGTCTGTCAGAGGCTGGTGGCAGGTTGAAGCATTGGAGGATTCCTATGATGGATCGTAGGGCTTGGGTGTGTGTAGAAGGACCTGGTAGTGGCAAGGAGATACAGAGAGCTAAAACAGAAAGAAAAAAGAAGAAAATAAGCAATTGCTCAGCGGTCTTCCTTTTCAGTATTAGAATAAATATTGTGTATTGATTGATTGCTTAATTGTTTAGGTCAGTTTACATTTCCTGCAAATTCATTTCAAAAGGAAAAGAATTCCCTGCCCTTGCCTGGTTCATTTGTAATAACATTTCAAATGTATTGCCCACTAAAAGTAACCAGTCTTGATATCCACGAAGTAGACACAGGCTACCATTTTTTATTTTGAAATTTTTGTTTTTGCCACCACCTGGGAGACTGGTTTGCATGTGAGCCCCAGAATCCTAGGCTGATCATGTTGCAGGGGTGAAGTATTTGGTTCTCGGAATGATGGACCTAGGCCAGTTGAGGAGCAGCATTGCTGTTGGCTGTGAAGGCAGCTGCTGTACTTGCCTTCCCTGTGGTGACTGCATTCATCTGGCTTGGGGATGGGTCAGTTGAAGAAATGAAGAAAAAACTAATGATTAAAAACCAAAACGTTATTTTTGAACAACAAATGATCCATACACATTCCTGGCTGACAAGGAGGTTGGCAAGTTTACTTTGTGCCCCAAAATGTCCCTTTTAATATGAGAGTATTCAACAACTCACTAGAAACAGGAGTGGTTCAAGAGGACTGGAGGAGAGCAGACATAGTCCTGCTTCATAAGATCGGCAGTAGGGAAGAGGTTAGTAACTATAGGCCGGTGAGTCTTACATCAGTTGTAAAGAAATTAATGGAAACCCTGTTACAGGAAAGGCTAGTGGAGTATCTTGAATACAGTGGGTTACAAGACCAAAGGCAGCATGAATTGATGGGGGGTGGGGAAGAGTCATTCTAGATGAATCTGATTGATTTCTTTGACTGCATGAATAGGAGTTAAAGGAAGGTCAGTGGATGCGGCCTGCTTGGACTTCAGCAAGGCTTTCAACACTATGCCACATAGGGACTGATAAAGAAACTGGGCAGTCCAGGGTAAGATTCAAAGTGGTAAACTGGGGAAAATAAAACATGATAATGGATAGGCGATAGAGGGTGGTGGTAAGTGATACTTGACTCTAATGAGGAGAGAGTGACTAGAGGTGTACTGCAGGGTTTAATATGAGAACTTCTTTAATGGCTTAATAAGTGACTTTGCAGAAGAACTGGATGGGAGGGATGCCTGTTTGCAGATGACACCAAAATCTGTAATGGAGTAGATATTCAGGAGGCGGATGGAGAGAGGGAATAGGGATCTTAGAAAACTCAAGGAGTGGTCGAGGGCATGACAGCTGGGGTTCAATGCCAAAAAGTGCAAAATCATGCACTTAAGGCATAGAAACCCAGGAGCTGAGTATAAAATGAGGAGAGAATACTGACAGACACTAAGCAGGAACATGAATTTGGGGTTATCATATCTGATGACTTCAGAGTGTCAGGGCAGTGTGACAAGGCAGTGGGCAGAGCCAATGGGAGTGCTTAGGAAGAGGTATCACTAGCAAGAAGAGGGAGTTAGTGCTACCGCTGTATCGGTCACTGGTGAGATGCCACCTGGAGTACTACGCCCCGTTCTGGAGGCTGAATCTCAGAAAGGGCATAGACAGTGTGGAAGCATTCCAGAGGAAGGCAACTAAAATGGTTCAGGGGTTACATCAAAAGCCCTATTAGGAGAGACTGAGGGATCTCATTATGTACATCCTTGAAGGGGGGACATGACAGAGACCTACATGCTCCTCACGGGGGTAAACAGGGTGCTGGAGGGGAGTCTATTTCAAATGAGGAGGTGCATCAGGAAGAGAAAGTGTGCAGTGAAGCTGGAAGAGGGATGTGAGGAAGGACTGCTTCACTGAAAAAGTGGTGGAGGCTTGGAACAGGCTGCTAGCAGAGGTGGTGGTAGTGAAAACAGTGGGGGGCTTCAAACATTCATTGGATAAGCATAAGGAAATATTGGTAAATAGGCAAGGGGGGGGTCGATGGAAATTAGGCAGAGTCTACAGAGACAGAATAGGCAGGGAAAATTTGGGCAGATTGGGTGAGCCAAGCAGTCCTTTTCTGCCAACACTTTGTGTTCTGTTTCAAGAGACCTGCCTCAATACTTTGTGAGGAAAATCTTCTTAGTTATTGTCACCATTTACAATACTAGGATGATCCTGCCTTGAAAGTAGTGGACTGTGGATGATTTTATTGTGATGAGGCCCGTTTAAAAGTTACAGCACCACGTTTGTGAGTACTGGACTTGATAGGAGTAAATTTCTTTTGGGTTTGTTTTTAGGGGTTGATTTACTCATGTAGGACTGCATAACATAAATGCTACATTATTTGTGCTGTTAACCGCTAAACCACAGTGCCATTTTGTTATGGGCATGGAGTTGCCTTATTTTGTTCTTTTTAACTTCCTTTTTTCTGTTGTCCTGATTATTTGTGAGATGTACAGGTGATAATTGTGGCTTCTGCTAGGGATTAATGCTCAGTTTTTAACTAATTAGACTGTGGCATTCTGGTCCATTCAGATATACAGTGTATAGTTCACATGACACTTGTCTGACAGCGTGCTGGTAGTACTAACCTAATTAAGCAAGTTGTTTTATAGTTCCTTTGTTGGAATTCATTTTTGGTCAGTTAGAAAATGAAATGAAAATGAGCTGTCAATACTGAGCTATGCTGTAACAACAAGAATAATCCTTGGTTATAGTTTATAAACCTCCATTACAACAGCGAGGCCTATAAATATAACTGTACTGTTTGGAAAATGCATTTTTTTAACAGGATTATTCTTTTATCAGTCATTCCTTAAGAAGCCTATCCTGAAAATATTGAATTGAGATGAATAGATGTGCATCAAATTCATTCAAATAACAGATTTATTTTTATCAGGCTGTAAACCATTAGTAGTCTTCAGTATTACGAAGAGGCAATAACCAAAAAGTGCCTTGTCACGGGCGAAACACTGCAGTAACCACCTCCGAAGTCTTCTCCCAGCAAAGTGCCCACTTCATCATGAAAAGAACTGCACAAAGTACCAGTTTGAACTGTACAGTGCAGCTGTACCTTGCATAGTTTTTTTTGTGAAATTTGTGGACTTTGCATACCTCTAATTATTTGTTGTTATCTATATCTATATAAGTTCACATGGATGGAACTTTTGTTCCATAGGATCAGTTATCAGTTGTTGGTTAAGAAACTCACTAGGTAGACTGCCATTCTCGATGTGGTGCTCACAAACTCGCAAGTGGTGGGAGGAGTGAGGGTAGGGGAGCAGGGGCGTAGTTTATGTTTACAGGGGGACAAAGTAACAAAAAAGTCCT
The DNA here is from genome assembly GCA_016271365.2 of Neoceratodus forsteri. Classification (NCBI taxonomy): domain Eukaryota; kingdom Metazoa; phylum Chordata; order Ceratodontiformes; family Ceratodontidae; genus Neoceratodus; species Neoceratodus forsteri. The sequence continues at coordinate 412,502,099 of CM028129.1, read as the reverse complement.
GATTTTCACGTATCACGACAGTGAAGAGGGCGGGTGGCTTGCGTAATGCAAACAAATCAACCAGCATCAAATAATGCCCAAAAAACATCTAAGACTACAGCTGAATAACTCCTGGGAGGGACCAGCCCAGGCCAAGTCAGAGCACTTCCCCACCCCACCAGTTTTACTGCAGCCTGCTCTCGGCCCAACTCCTCCTGAGACCAGAGTCGAAAAACTGACCGAGATCTGTTTTGTATTCAGTTCTTCGTTCTTCTGCCTTGGGAGTGAGGACTTACTTGTAAAGTTGAAAATATGTAAGGAACTTAACTTCCTTCTCAAGAGGACAGGACCTCGCCTCAGCTTCAATTGAATCAGTCATGACTAATTTTGCCCCCACCTGAACCTCCAGGTGGATAGCTCATAGTCTCTCACCCCTTTGCTGCTTACATAACCCTTCCAAGTCCAGCCCTTATAGTGGAGCCTGAACTTCTTGAAATGTCTGCTTGAGCTAGCCCTCCCACCCTTGAGGAGTGCAAAAAGCATGTTTCAAGGAAGTGCAGCAAATGGCTGTACCACCTCAGTATACCTGTAAACATGGATGGTATGGGAAACATCCCAGCATGTGCATCCTCACAGCATGAGCCCTTATTTACATAGATTACATAAAAAAAAATGCGATTATACAATGACAAGAATGAATGCTGGCCTCTGATTGGTCAGTCTTGGGCTAGACCCATGATGTTATCCCAGTACATCCAATTCATCACAGGTCTAGTCTCAGCCTCTCCGTGAACCTCTTGATGATTGTTAGCATTAGTGTGGTTTTTGGTATCTTCTCTTAAAAATATTTTTCCACACCAAATAAAACATCTTTAAAATAATTTTTTTTAATTCTGTATAACAACACGCCATTGTATAATAGCAATAATGCCCTCCAGGGTGTGCGTCATGGTAGGATAACGTCATGCCTTATGTATTGGATGCACTCATGCCCAACCACCTGAGGCGTGACGTTATCCCAGCATGACACACGCCCTGTCGGGCATTATTGCTTACTTGCACCCAGTGTTAACACTTTTCTTTGTTATAACCAAGTTAGTTCATTAGTCTCCCATCCCATCCCATATTATTCAATGTCACATGCCTGAATCTGGTTAGGTAAGGTAAGCAAAGAGGATAATGCTTTCCTCAAGCAAGCAAGCATTGCATACATAAGCATGGGACTTGCTGATATCTCTCAGGCGGTGCTCTTAACAAGCATGCTGATGTACCTGGGACAGTGCAACAGAACAATGTAAATCCCTTAATTGTTCAAGATGATCATGGGCATGGTGTGGTCACACCGCAACCTCTACCACTCTCCTCCCCATGGGCTCCTAAGGAATATGCATCTCTGTCCATGCCCACGGTTACACAACCCCATCCAAGCAAACACGGACTGCCCTGGCACAAAAGTGGTTGCATCACATAACCTAAGAGAACAGACGCCACAGGAAGTTTGCTGGAACAATGACTCCAGATACCTGTGCACAGCCTCGCAGGACCCAACCTGAAAGGTAAGTACTTGGTTGGTGGTTTTTATTAGCATCAGCTATGACAGTGTGTGGTGGTCGGTTGTGGTAGCCCAGGTTGCCGTGACGCCTCTCCCCATAGTCTACTTCAAAATCGTCTCATCTGACAGTTTTGAAGGGCACAAATGAAACATGGTTGCTTCAGTTTGATGTGGTTTAATACAATTTTTTTTGTCCGAGCGTGTCTCTGTTCTTCTACACACACAGACAGACACACACACCACCAAAAAATGAACTTTTTTTTACCATGTTTACATTCAGGATAGAGACAGGGTAAAGCAGGTCCAGGCAGTACAACACAGTAATGAAACAATATTACAATGCCCAACAAATCACCAAAGACCACAAAACAACGGACCTTCCTGCCCGGGGAGGGGTAGCTAGGTCACAGGTCAGGGTGCTAAATGAGGAGGAGAGACCACAGAACATCTTGTCGAACCACACAGTAAGGTGAAACACATAAACATGCACAATTATTATACTGTAGGATTTCATACTTTCCAACAGTTCCTAATTTTGACACAGAAACTATCTTTAGTGCTCAGAAGCCCCTTGTACGAGGGAGGTAAGCATGGCATGGACCCAGCAGACTGGCATACATTTTGAAAAAAATATTTCTGTGCCAGTATGCCCGTACATCCCTCCCTCCTCCATCACCAGTGTCCAGAACCATTTTTTTCAGCATGTGTACCAGTCCGCTTGGTCAGCACAGCAGCACAAAGCCGGCAGGGCAGCAGAAGGCACAGCAAGCAACAGTGAATTAAATGTCCATGCAAAAAGCTACAGCCCACTCTCCCCACCCCAGACCTGCAAGGCCACTATCTCCACCCAGACTGGCCAGCTCAGCTACTCTCTGCACCCTGAAGGACTTGCACTGCCACTCTCCACACTCTGTGTCCACCCCACCAGCACAGCCACTCTCCCCACCGCACCAGCACAGCCACTGTCCCCACCCCACCCAACCAACACCATTTTCAGCTCCATTTATCTGGTATTCGCTCCAGGCATCCAGGTCTGTGCCTCCCATCACAGGCACACAAAAATAAATAAAACCACATTTTATACTGCATTTTGTTTATGTTTCTTTCTTTGTCTGGAAAGAGAGTTTTGAGCTACCGGTCAGCACAGTTTGTCTGGTATACAATTACAACCCACCCACTGACACAATACCAGTGCCTCCACCCACCCACACAACAGTGCCCCCACCACACCCACACATTGCCTGTATCCCCAATCCCACCCACACAAATGACCAGTGTCCGCAACACCACACACACACATGACCAGCAGTGTCCCCAACCCCCCCACACACACGACCAGCAGTGTCCCCAACCCCACACACACACGATCAGCAGTGTCCCCAATCACACACACAAACCAGCAGTGTCCTAACCCCACCCACACACACGACCAGTGTTCCTACCCCAAAAAAAATCATGGCCAGTCAGTAGTCGCTATAACAATAGCCAGGTAGTAGTATAATCATTTCTTTAGGGTGCATGTTTTAGTGCAAGATTTTTTTTGCTAGTCTTGTAACCACTGTATGGGGGAGAACACAAAAAGCTACCCCTTTGGTTGTGTTTGCCAGGCAATGAAAACAGAGACAGCAAGGCCAAGGAATCTGTCTGTTTCACCCCTCCACAGTGGACGATTGGAGAAATCAAAAAAGTGAAAGATTACTTTTACAGCCAGGTAAAGGATGAGGGGGAAATAATGTTTCAACATTTACTAATGTTCGTATGCTAGCTGCGGGCACAGGTCAGTGAGACACATCCCTTGACAGGTAAAGGATGAGGTGGAAATTACGTTTTAACATTTATTTATGTTTATATGCTAACACCCAGTCAGCAAGCACAGAATGTCCCTCCTAACCAACACGGACAGTCCATCAGAAACCCAGTCAGCAAACATGGACAGTCCCCCTTCACCCCATCTACAAGGACAGTCCCCCTCAGACACCCGAACAGTCCCCCCCTCCCCACCAGACACCGGGCCAGCGAGCATAGAATGCCCCCCTCCCAACCGACAAGGACAGTCCCACCAGACACCCAGGCAGCCAGCAAACATGGACGGTCCCCATATCCACCAAGGACAGTCCCCACCCCCGGCACACAGCTTGCAAACACAGAATTTCCCCCATCCCACCAACATGAACAATCCCCCAAACACCTGGCTAGCAAACACAGAGAGTTCCCTCCCCAACAACATTGATAGTCCATCCTAGACACCTGATCAGCAATCACCGACATTCACCCCCCATAAGCCAACATGGAAAATACCCCCAGACACCCGACCAGCAAATAGTCCCCCTCCCCACAAGACACCCGGCAGGCAAACATGGACAGTCCCCTTCTCCACCATTATGGACAGTCCCCCAGACAAATGGCCAGCCAAGTCCACCAAACAATGGCTAGTGTCACCACCCCACCATCACAGCCAGTGTTCCCACATCACCATGGCCTGTGTCTCCACCCCACACCCCAGAATAGAAAACAGACTGTCCCCCATCCCACCAAACACAGACCATCCAGTGAGTTTCCACAACAAACCCACCACATCAGTAGCACAGTAACTGAGTGTCCCCACCCCACAAACATGACCAGTGTCCACACCATACCAAACAAATATGCCCCCCACTCACCCCACCAACATGGACAGCCTCAAGAGCCAGCAAATCCCTCCACCCAAAGAAACACAAGCTGACAGCAAACCTTCCACCACCCACCTCCCAGACACATGACCATGGCAAGACAACCCCCAAAAAAACACATTTCTGGGATGTGAGTGGTATTAATTTCAACAAACAGCTTGCAGCACAGTTACTCACCAAATCAGTAAGGGCACAGACAGGGCAGCATGCAGCAGGGCACAGCAAGGCCAAGAAGGCAGGTCAGGTAGCCAAGTCTCTCCCAACAGTCCCGTTCCTCTCCCGATTAATCCCCCGACGAGACAGTAACTCATTTTTTCTGACACCAGATGAACGTGTCGCATTATGGGTCTGCTATAGCCTGCATGACTGCTGGCTTCTTCACTGTTCTGGGCCTGGCTGTTCACTGACCTGAATAATCCCTCTCAGTGGACCGTGGAACTGGTGGGCAACGGGCGTGGTGTGGGACTCGCCAACAACACAGTAAATCTTTTTCTGGCCTGCTGGACACAGGAGCTGGGTGTGCAGGCAAGCCTGGCCGTGCCTCAGACTCACTGTAATTGTACTACTTGCTCCTCCACCTGGTCTGTCCGGTGGCAGAGGCCTTGTGGCCGCAGGCCTCCTAGGCTCTTGGGGATAGGAGGCTCAGGTGGCAGCGAGAGACCCAGAGCACAGCTGGCTGCACTGAGAAACAGAGAGTAGGTAGTCAGAGGACTCGGGTGAGGTATATTTAAACTGGGCTGTTCAGGACAAGAGGAGGGTGGGAACACTAGACTGACTGAGACACTGGTGACACCTGACAGACAACCAACGACTGCTGCTCGACATCCTCGAATAGCTATCTCTCCTCAGCCCTAGGCTATATGGATGCTGCTGCTCCTTCATGGAAGGCACACAGACAACTAAATGGCACCACTAACGGAGTACTGCTCATGTGATTGCACCAGCTTGCAGCATTCTCTGATTGGCTGTAACATGCAGGCTACTATGGTTGCAGGCTTGCAGCCAATCGGGAAGAGGATAGTTTTTGTTTAAGAGACACAGCACTGCCTCACCCCCCCACCCCACCCCACCCAGAGAGGTGCAGGCAGTCCGGGCATAGCCCTGAGCCCATTCAATATTAAAAAAAAAAAATGATAATTGGAGAGCGGTGGCTGGGCTCTAAAAAGTCCTGGTCTAATTTCTCAGGGGGCAGCTTGCCTCTCCCCCACAATCTCGCCTATGTAGGGGAGCCACTAGGGTCCAGCGACTATAACTCTGTATGGTTCGAGCTGGACATTGGGACAAGTAAGCCCTCAACAAAGGCTGAAGTCCTAGATTTCTGAAGGGTAGACTTCAATCTGATGAGAGAGCTGGTCCAAGACAAGTTAGTCAAGTGGACAGCATCAGAGATGTGTAGGAAGATTAAAGCCAATTAATGGGTCATTCTTGAGGCAACAGTCTTGCATGTATATGGTAATCAAAGAGAAAGGTACAACAGACCAATATGGTTCTCTGAAAAGGTCAGGGAAGCATTGAACGTCAAAAGGAAGGCCTTCACCAGGTACAAGGAAAAACAAGGGAAGGAAGAATAGGTAGAGTACCAAATAAGAATAAGGGAAACTAAGAGGGCGGTCAGAGAAGCAAAAAGTAGACACACAGCTCCATTTTGCAGAGTGAGTCAAGGGAAGGGAAAGACAGTTCTTTAGGTATAGTAGGGGAAAAAAGAAAGAAGGGAAGAGGAATTGTTAGGCTAACAGAGGGAGGTAGGATAACTGAGGAGGATGAGCAGAAAGCAGTCATTCTTACCAACTACTGCTGCTCTGTATTTACAAGGAAGACAGAAGGTCTGTGCCAGAGAGTGGCATTAAGGCAGCTGTAGAGGATCCCTGAGATGCAGCAGCAAGTATTTACCAGTGAAAGGTTCAGGAAGCGCTAGCAGCCCTAAAGATAGATAAGGCCATGGGGCCAGATGGGATACATCTGAGTGTGCTCAAGGAATTGGCAGCAGAACTAACTGAAGCCCCGGTAGGGCTATTCAGTACCTCAGTTAAGACAGGGTAGTTCCAAAAGACTGGAGGGTAGTGGATGTAGTCTCACTCCATAAGGGTGGGGACAAGGAGCAATCGTGTAACCACAGATCTGTCAGTCTTACAGCAGAGCCAGACAGGATGCAACACAGTAATGCTGCAGTATGCTAAGGGAACAGTGTAACTATGGCAATTAAGTTCTTTACGCTCTCGGCTACGCGCAAGGAACGTTTTTGGGAGAGTAGCACACTTGGAGGTGTGCCCTCCCATTCAATGCACTGCTCCGCTGAGCAGGCGTGGCATGGAAGGGGTCCCAAAAACCCCATGTTGAAAATTTGGTGCAAAATTCCAAAAATGACTGTTTCTGGTGTCGTTGCGCAGTTCCTCGCAGGCGCTCGTAAGTTCGTAATTTCAATATTTTCACTCCACTGTTAGTAAGCACCAGGTCCAGTATGTAAGCAATAAGGCACGATGGGATGTGCATGGAACAGATAGATACATAGACAGTGTCGGCAGATAAGGGCCTATGGCCCACCTAGTCTGCCATTTGAGCTTGTAAGTTCAGTTTGTTTTCCTAGAAGTCTGTTTCCCTGCCCTCTAGAATTCCTTTATGTCTATCCATGCATTCTTAAATCCGTGATTGTTTCAGCCCCACCACTTCCTCTGGCAGGGTGTTCCACTTGTCCACCACCCGTTCTGTGAAGAAATTCTTTCTCATGTTTCCTCTGAATAGTCCTCCTCCAACTTCATCCCATGCCCTCTAGTCCTGAAACATCTTTTTCGCTTAAAAATAGTGTTTTCCTGCACCCTGTTCCTCCCTGTAAGATACTTGTATGTCTCTATCATATCCCTCTCTTCCTCCTCTCCTCCAGGAGTACATGTTCAGTTCCTTCAACCTGTCTTCATAGGACTTGTGATGCAACCCATGCACCATCTTTGTTGCCCTCCTCTGAACCTTCTCTACCCTCTCTATGTCCTTACGTAGGTATGGTCTCAGAACTGTACACTGTACTCCAGGTGGGGCCTCACTAGTGTCTTGTATAGCGGAATTATGACCTCCCTTTTCCTGCTGGTGATGCCCCTGCCTATACATCCCAGCATCCTATTTGCTTTACCTGATGCCTTGTCACACTGTTTCCCTACCTTGAGGTCATCAGAGATGATAACCCCAAGATCCCTTTCCTGCTTGGTGCATGCTATATCCTCACCCCCAACTGATATATTGTGCCAGGGTTTTGTGCCCCATATGCATTATCTTGCACTTCTTTGCATTGAATTTCAACTGCCAAACCCTTGACCATTCTTCAAGTTTCTGCAGGTCTCTTCTCATTCTGTCTACACCCTCTGGTGTGTCTACTCTGTTACAGAGCTTTGTGTCATCAGCGAACAGTGAAATTCTGCCTTCTAGATCCTGTGCAATGTCACTGATGAAGATGTTGAATAGGACGGTTCCAGCACTGATCCTGTGGTACCCCACTGGTTACTCTTCCCTCTGTGGAGTGACAGCCATTTACCACCACCCTCTGTGTCCTGCCACCCAGCCAGTTACCTACCCACCACACTGCTGTCCTGCCCACACCCATATTCCCCAGTTTGTGTAATAGTCTTCTATGTGGCACAGTGTCAAAGGCCTTGCTGAAGTCCAGATAGGCCATGTCCACTGCCCTCCCGATCCACCTCCCTAGTCACCCAGTCAAAAAATTCAATGAGGTTGGTCTGACATGACCTCCCCCTGGTGAAACCATGCTGCCTTGGGTCCTGTAGTCCATTGACAACAGATGTTCCACCAATCTCTCCTTCAGTAGTGCTTCCATGATCTTTCCCACTACCGAGGTGAGGCTGACTGGTCTGTAGTTCCCTGCTTCCCTTTGTTCCCACTTTTGTATAAGGGGACTACATCTGCTGTCCTCCAGTCTTTGGGTACCTCCCTGTTTCCAGTGATTGGCTGAACAGGATAGCCAGAGGTTCAGCCACCACCTCTCTTAGTTCTTTAAGGACCTGGGGTGCACCCATCTGGCCCCATTGCTTTATCAGCTCTTATTACTTCCAGTTCCTTCAGGACCCTATCTAGTGTAAAGGGACTTGTGTCCATTTCTGCACCATTCTCACCCTTGTACTCCCTTCAGACCCATTACCCCCTCTTCCTTAGTAAAGACTGAGCAGAAATACCTGTTCAATATGTCAGCTTTATTGTTGTCATCCTCCACGCTCCCATCCTCCCCTTCAGTCTCACTATCCTCCCTTTGTCTTTCTTTTTTCACTTATGTGCCTGTAAAGGTTTTGTCCCTTTACCCACTGATTTTGCAATGTGTTCTTCTGTCTGAGCTTTGGCTTCCTTACTAACTTCCCTGCCTCCTTTGTTTCTCCTAGTACTTCTCCCTATCCCTTCTGCCTGTGTCTTTTTGTATTGCCTGAATGCAATCTTTTGGCTTTCACTTTCTTTGCTACCTCTTTGGAAAACCATAATGGTCTCCTCTTCCTTTTCCTCTTGCTAACCTGCTTAATGCATAATTCTGTTGTTCTTATAATCCCCATTTTAAATACTGCCCACTGTTCCTCAACCCCTGATTCCTGTCCCATTCCCTTAATGCCTCTTTCAAGTATCTCCGATTTTCTCAAAGTCTGCCCCCAAATCCAGGATCGTGTTTTTGTGGTTTGGTTCTGCTGTTTCTATGATTTCAAACCACAATGACTGGTGGTCACTTTTACCCAGGTGCTCCCCCACTGTTACCCCATCACACTGTCCCTGTTTGTGAGCACAAGGTCCAGTATTGCCTTCTGCGAGTTGGTTCCATGACCAGTTGCTTGAGGAAGGCACCCTGAAAGGAGTCCAGGATAAATCTGCTCCTAGTTGATGCTGCTGCTGGATGCTCCAGTCCACGTCTGGTATATTGAAGTCTCCAACCAGTACTACCTCACCTTGTCTGCCATCCTTTGGATGGCTAGCATCAACTCCCTATCTATTTCTTCCTCCTGGGCTGGTGGTCTATAGACCACACCTGTGCGGATGGCTGGCCCCATTTTCCTTTCAGCTTAACCCACAGTATCTCTCCCCATTTTGTTCCTCCTGATCTGTGTGGCCCTTATTTCATTTTTCACATACAGTGCCACTCCTCCTCCTTCCTGCCTGCTCTGTCTCTTCTGAATATGTTGTAGCCAGGTATGGCCATCTCCCAGTCATGGTTATCATTACAGATATTACACTGCGCCCAGGGTGTGTGGCCTTATGCCTTTAGCCCCTGGAAGAGCAGTAATATCTGTGGCATGCACACCCCAGAGTGTCTTATTGTGCTTATAAAATGGGCCACATGGCCGGCACAGAGGCAAGGTGTCTGCTTGTGGCGCCGACATCCTGGGTACAGGGACAGACTCATGAGTCAGAGGGTTGGCCGGGGGAAGAAGGATTGAGCCTCCCCAGGAGTGCTCTCCTTCTCCGGGGGAGGGAAGGTTGAGCGTTCGGTGCATTATGGACCTCTGGCGGAGGCTGGGGGTGCTGCCACAGTTGGCGCCATACATCGGGGGAGAGCAGGGCAGACGCTGGTAATCATTGCATGTCCCCACCCCCAGGATCCCAGCAGAAAAAGAAAATGCCAACCCTCAATCATGATGCTGGCCCTGCTGCCATCCCACTGCCTACCTTTGTCCGGCTCCCCATGGCCCCTGACCCAGGGGCAAGCCAGGTCTCACCTACCCCAGTGTCCATTGGGAGGGGCTGCAATCTCAGTAGCTCCGCCCAGGGATGTAAGCCTGGGGCATGCGGGAGTGGCAAGCAAAATAAATAAATAAATAAAATGGGCCACATTTTTATTTTTTATTTTTAATGTTAACCTGTCTTTATATAAGGGACAAATTTCTATTGTTTATAGACTTTAGGATAAAATAGTCCTTCCACCAAGAAAAAGTGACATCATTTTGCTGAACATGACGTCATTTTGCTTCTGAACTGTACTAAGGTTTCAAATTGTTCTGAGGCAGGAAGACTGCCCCTTCCCTCCATCCTCGTCCCATGTACTAGCCCAGAGGAAATGCCAGTATGGTGAGGAGCTATTCAATGTGTAAGACTGTTTTTTTTTTTTTTTAAAGGAACTTCATTTTAATTTTTAAATTAAATGTACGACTGCTGCTAGGGGATGCTGACAGGAGCTAGCGGCCATGTTGAAGAAGTACTTGTCTCCTCCAGACCGCATTTTAACTAGCAGTCAGCCTGTCAGCATCAAAATAAAATAAATAAATAAAAAGCGATTTATGGGGATTTTACATTAAGCGCATAGCAGAGCGGGAGTGCGATTGACAGCAGAGACAGTGGCATTGCGATTACTACATGATTCATCAGGACCATTCGGGTAACTTTTTTTTTTTTTATCAGGTACAGTACATGCTTGGGGTAATTTAAATGATGCCTGCTGCCTTTACTGTCCAGAGACCTTGTTGAAATGAACAGCCCTACCAAAGCAGCCTGCCATTCCTCAACCCCATCTCCCCCTCACCCACCAAAGTGAGTGACCATACTGGAGTAAGCAAATGCATGGACCCCCACCCCCATAGTACAAGTCACGCTTAGACAGACACAGGGGAGGTATTGGGTTGAGAGTAGAATTGACCTCTGTGAGCTTAGTGTAAATACTAAATAAATATATATATAAAAATACAAGTAATGGTAATGGCTGGAGTGGCAGCATGATCGGTAGTGCAGAGCACAGGGGATGTGAACTTGGTAGGCAGGAGATGCAGGGAGTAAGAAAAAAAGCATTGTAAAAGTCATTTTTATTTGCTTGCTGATACGTTGACCCTTCGTTATCAGGTGTCAGCAGTCAACAAGTCTGTCTTTTACCATCTTAGGAATTTTGCCAGGGTCAAACACCTTGTTCCGTCCAGCGATCTGCCTGTGTTGGTCCACGCCTTTGTGACCTCGCGCCTTGACTATTGCAACTTCCTTTACTTAGGGCTTCCTGGAGTTGATATCTGCCGCTTGCAGCTAGTGCAGAACGCCGCTGATCGACTGTTGATTAGAGTGTCCCGAAGGTTGCATATTACTCCTGTGCTGCGCGATCTGCGCTGACTGCCGATTCAGTGGTGGATCACCTTTAAGGTAGGTTTATTGACCTACAAAGCCCTACACGGACTTGGTCCTGACTACCTGAAAGAGCTTCTGATTCCCTACAACCCTGTGAGACAGCTCCACTTGGCTGACAAGGGGTTGCTGGAGATTTCGAGGGTAATTTTGAAATTTTCTGGGGCCCATGCATTTATGTTCGTGGCTCCTACCCTCTGGAATTCTCTGCCCCGTCAGCTTCAAGAATGCACGACCGTGGGGGTTTTTAAACTGGCACTTAAAACTTTTTTGTGTTGTCAGGCCTACCAGTGAACTGTTACCATCTGTCATTGCTGTTTTATATATTAATGTAATAGTTTTTATGGAATCATGTTTTATTATTGCAAAGTGCCTTGGTACTTGAAAGGTGCTTAAAGATAAAGCTTATTATTATTATATTACATTTGATTAGATGTTCCACATAACAGGAATATAAAACTCTGTGTGTGTTTTAAACGGAATTGCGGTCAGATGGCAGCATGGCAGGGATCTGGATAAATGGCAGCGTGATGTCATGCTGACTGAGCTGTAGTGCAATGTAAGTAGATATCAGAAAGGGACAGAACAGGAGCAGTTACTACCTTACATTTTAAATTATGAGCTAAATGTTTGTGTATACCATTGCACTCTATTGGAAAAAAAAAAAGGTTACTGATGACTGTTCAGCTGTTGTGTCTCTCGCTAGTATACGAGAGTAAAAAATGGTGGCATTTCAAATGTCATTGTTCTACCGGCACACTGATTTTATGTTTCTTACTGCAGTCCTGGTTTTGAGATCTTGTTTTCACCTGTGCATCAAATGGATTTGATGCACAGGTAAGAACCAATCAGATCTGAGGAATGAGCATGCCCATTTTATAATGCCCCATCAGGTATGGGTTCACTGACTAGTTGCCTGAGGAAGGGAGTGCTTCTGGCTGAAGCCACAGCTGAGAGGCTCCAGTCTATATTTAGCAGATTGAAGTCCCCCAGCAGCAACACTTTCCTCCTTTTTAGCCATTTTGCCAGTTGCTTCTAACATTTCCTTATCTAAGTCCTCCCCGTGCCTGAGGCTTGTAGATCACAGCTGCCTGAATAGTGGCTCCGGTTCCCAACTCATGGGTGACCCAAAACACCTGGGCCCCTCCCTGAATTCCCTGTATTTCAGTTGCTTTTATGCCTTCCTTCACATAACGCACCACACACCCTCCTTTTCTTCCTACCCTGTCCTTTCTGAACATCATGTAGCCTGGTATGACCACATCCAAGCCATGGGACATGGTCATACCAGAGAGAGGTTAGAGTAACAAACTGAGAATGAGCTTGGTACACCCAGCAGCTTTTTTTATTTTTCAGTTTTGGACCAGGAAAGATACACTAAGATGAGGCTTGTTTCCAGGTGTGTCCTGGGAGCACAGGGAAGTTAAATGATTTGCTCATGGTCACACAGTATGCAAGTGGTAGCTGTGGGGGTTCAGCCCCAGTTCTCCAGGTTTGCAGCTAAGTGCTCTTAACCACCATGCTATACTGTCTCCATCTGACCTTGATTCCCACAACCTCCACTTGCTTACTCTCTGACTCTGAAGAAGTCACTTAACCACGCCAGTGCTCCCAGGTCACCCCTGAAAACAAGTACTTGTGGAGTCGAGGAATATAAACAGCTATTACATTGTTTTTTTTTGTTGGTGGTCTTTGTGGAAGTTGTTTCCTGTGCCCCTCCATTGTTCAGTGGACTCACGTTGACTCTGCTGTGTCCATCGCGCCCCCTCTTCCCATCACTCCCCCTCACAGCAGTAGAGTAGAAACTTGTGTCAGATAAATTTAAAAGAGGGCTTATTCAACTTCTCCTGCTGCAGCTGGTGAGAACTGCTCCTGACCCCTGGAGAGGAAGTCAACTGATTGTCAAGCCATCTTCAGTCATACACACACACTGAATAAACTATCCTTTGCAGCGCCTGCCCCTCACAGAGGGAGACAGCTAGTGGATCTAAAAAAAATTCATATTTTTTATTTTTTTTTTTTAAATGTGAGAGGATAGGAGTGCATTTCCAGTGTGGAAATAAGACTGATCAAGGAGTACTGAATGATGTGGTGTTGACTAGCAGAGGATGGGGTGGGGTGGGAGAATCAAGGGAAAACTATTATTTTTAAAATAAAGACTGCAAGAGTTAACTTTAAGCTGTAGGGAAGTGCTTTATTTTATGTAAATGGTAGCAAAATATTTCATAATGTGTGATGAATTATACATTGTTTGTTTGTTTATTCTTATAGTGTCAACACAACATCTAAAATATGTTTAAATAGTAGTAGTAAAGGCAGAGAGTATCAGTGTGGTGACCGCTAGCTTTTCTGTTTTACAGGCTTACTGATGTGTGGGGTGTTTTTTAGATGTAAATGAGATTTGGCAGATGGCCATGCATTTATAGAGATTTAATGTACGGTCAGCTGATGTCTCACACCCAATGACATTACTAGATTTTTTCTTGCCATTTTATAAATACGTTTATTTATTGCAAAAAAAAAAATACATTAATGCAGACATTAGGGTTGAAGAATGCAAAGCGCACAAGTAAAAAAAAAAAAAAAAAAACATTTGGGTTTGAGATCTCTGGAGTCTTGGCAAATCAGGAGTGGTGGGCTGCTCCTTGGGGTTGTCACCCCAATGCCCACTCCCTCCCCCAAGCCCACACTCACTTGTCTGAAGTACAAGGTATAGCTCAAAGCCAGTGTCAAATATTGATACACTCTTTGGGGGTTGAGAAGTATGGCTCGCTACATGTTGCCAGCAGAATCAGTCATAGCTTTCTTTACACAGGGGGAACTGCTGGCCCTGCCTGAAGAAAATAATTCATGTCTGACCTTGTTTGCTCAGTGGAGGGGGTGGGCATTATGGCTGACAACGCCAAAGAATACCACACCACTGATTCGCAAGACTCCTGAGACTCACAACCCTAATGTTTTTTATTTCCATACTTTATGCGCTTTGCATTCTTCAACCCAGGTGTCTGCATTAAAGTAGTTTTTTTGCAATAAAGCTCCCTTCTTTTTGTGATTGTTGAATTGTATCTTCATATGGAACCTACATAAAATAGAATAAATGGAATAGTGAAGCTATTTCATGCCCCATTTTTTTCATGTCCTCTTCTCTTGACACAATGTGTGACCTTGTCTGACCTTATCACACACATCAACTCCTTTTGAGGGAAGGCTTCCCAGCCCACCACAAGGTGCTTTCTGTGCAGCAGAACACTGTGCAATCTCATCCCATGATAGGAGCAGTGGCATCCAACAGTGGCATCCCCCATTCTCGTGCTGCCCAGCTGGCTCCCCAGGTTCATCCACAAGCTCAAGTTGTTGGCACAGTAACACAACACACTACTAACTGGACCAACTACCGGCCCTGCACATAACCTCTCCTCATAATTTTTGGAAGGTAGAGAAGTATGGCTCACCACATGTGGCCCAAGAATGATAGATATATAGATACAGAATAAATAATGGTTAAGTGCAGTATACAAGGATGTATATCCATCAAGGGGCCAATGAGACTATAAAGAGCACAAGGCTGAAGGCCGTGTGGCTTTATGGTCTCATTAGTCCCTGAGATGGGCATAGTTCCGAGTGTGTCATACTTACCTGTTATTTTCTGAATAAAAAAAATATTAGAATGATCACTTTTTGGTGCCTTTAAATCCAGCCTCAGCCTTTATAGTCTCATTAACCCATGAGCAGGGCATACTTCCAAGTGTATCACACTTACCAATTGTTTACTAAATAAAATACATTAGAATGGTCACTTTTTGGTACCTTTAGATCTCTTTTTTTGGTCAGCCAGTTTACCTGTTTTACTTCCTGATATCTGATGTTTGGTAGTGTAGTGGGATTTTTACCTTTCCTTTTTTGTTTGTTCCCATTTGTTTTCTGTAGGGTAGTGGTTCCCTGTTCAAGGGGCATGTCGGGGGGGGGTGCTTGTCGCTTTAGTTGGCAGTTTGCATAGAGCAGTGTGGAGCAGCGGTATGGGCATGTGGCAGTGTTGAGCACTGGTATGGGTCGAGAGGAGCATTGTCAAGGGCCCTTATTGTTGGAGTGTGGTATTTGTGGCATTTGCAGTTGTGACTGGCATTAGAATGTGAGCAGCATGAGGAGGGTGTCATGGCACCTGGAGATCTTTTGCAACAAGGAGGGGATAGATTTTTTTTTTTTGCAAAGAATTTCCTTACTTTAGAGATAGTATAATCATATCCTTATTTTTCTGGGGGAGCGCAAGGCCATTGTGTAATCATATCAATTAGTAGTGTGTTGTGTTACTGTGCCATCAAGAGGACCGGTCCTCTTCATTGTCTTTATAAGCGACATTGCAGAGGGACTGGAAGGAAAAGTATGTCTCTTTGCAGATGTCACAAAGATCTGCAACACAGTTGATGCACAGGGTGGGGTGGAAAGGATGAGAAGGGACTTGGCAAGGTTAGAGGAATGGTCAAATGTATGGCAGCTTAGATTCAATGCTATGAAGTGCAAGGTCATGCACCTGGGAAACAAAAACCCAGGGCAAGAGTACACAATGGGAGGTGAGATGCTAACAACAAAAAAAATGGAAAGGGACCTGGGGGTAGTAATATCAGATGACCTAAAGGTGGGCAAGCAATGTGAGAGGGCAGCAAGGAGGGCTGGGGGGATACTGGGATGCATAGGGAGAGGCATCACCAGTAGAAAACAGGAAGTTATTATCCCTCTGTACAGACAGCTGGTCAGACCCCATGTGGAGTACTGCGTGCAGTTCTGGAGACCAATCTCCATAAAGACATAGACAGGATGGAAGCTGTCAGAGGAGGCAATTAAAATGGTGCAGGGTCTGCACTGGAAGACATATGAAAGAGACTAAAGGAGCTTAATATGTATAGCCTCGAGGAAAGGAGGAGAGAGGGACATGATAGAAACTTTCAAGTACCTCAGGGAATCAACAAAGTCCAAGAGGGTAACATCTTTCAAAAAAAGAGTGTGCAAGAACAAGGGCACAATTTGAAGATAGAGGGTGGCGGCTCAGAGGTAATTTAAGGAGTATTTTTCACAGAGAGGGTTGTGGATGCATGGAACGGCCTTCCGGAGGAGGTTGTGGAGTCAAAAACAGTGGTGGAATTCAAGCATGCATGGGACAGTCATAAGGCCATTCTAGAGGGGGGTTAGGAAGAAGTAGGCTGCTGGTTAACTAGGATCTGCAGTTTATCCAGTAGGTAGGGAAATGGGCAGACTGGATGGGCCAAGCGGTCCTTATCTGCCGTCAAATTCTATGTTTCTATATCCTTATTTGCCTGAGAAAGGGCCCTGCACTTCCATTCCTCCATTGATGTGTATATGTATGTTGCAGTGGAAGTGCAGAGCCCTCTGAGCCCTGTGTTTCCATTTGTAGCTCAACAGCAACCAAATAGTCAGCATAGCCTTGTTATTACCCAGCCTCATGAAACTAGTACTGAAACTTTTCAAATCCTCGCTGAAACGTCATTCCGCACCACTGTAATATCATTCCACACCAGAAGTATGAAAACACATTTTGGCAAAGATTTGAAAAATGACAGCTGTTACATTTGTGACTTGGTGTAAAGAAATTGCTATGTTTAAAATTCCGAACATTATGAGTGAGCATGGCTTAATTTCAATGGATGCGCATAATGGCACTATTTTGACATATTTTGACCCCAAATTTTGAACATAACCTTCTTATGAACACACCTCATTAACGAGGGTGGTGGAAGTTTTCAAATCTGTCCGGAAAGGTGATTTTGCCAAGTGACCACAAAATTACCCTTCAGGGTGGATTTGCATAATTCAACTGACATTGTTCATTAGGTGGGGGTTTCAGAAATACCATGTTGAAAATCTGGTGTCAAAATATACAAAAATGGCAAAGTTATATACCATAGTTGAAAACCCCATTGAAATGCATTAACCCACACTTACTTTATTTCTCATATAGCAGTCGCTGGTTCTAGCAGTAAGACGTGTCTTCAGTCGGAGAGTGGATCTTCACCTGGGACCTGTTCAGCTGAGTGAGTGAGTGAGTAGTGAGTGGTGAGTGTGTGTGTGTGTGTGTGTGTGTGTGTGTGTGTGTGTGTGTGTGTAGGGGTCTGGGTTGTGGAGGTGTGGGTGGTAGTGGGTGCTCAGTGGGAGGTTGGAGTGGGGGGGGGCGCATCGCCGAAGGACCATTTTCTTTTGTACAGAAAAAAAAAAAAAGAAATCGAGAGACCATTTTCTTTATTTTAGGGACTGCAGTGAATGGAGGGCGGGGGTGCCGCTAGAAACCAGAGAATGGAAAAAAAATAGCGGGAATGGTGATCGGAGGTTGGGGGGGTGCCACTAGACCCCAGGTACAATGAAAACAAATAATTCTCACCTCAGGAATCCCTCAGTATGCTTGACTTATGCAGTATTGCCAGCTGGGTTCAGCTGCCCTGGAGGTGGTGGTGCCTATGCTAATGATGGCTGGGCATTAGCCAGTCAATGCAGTAGGAGACTGCAGTCTGTAGGTGCTGCTGCTAGTAAATCAGATTAATTTCTCTGCCTACTGGAACAAGTTGGCCCTGGAGTGCTCTCCATTTCTCATCGCTTGAAGAAATTTGTTTTCGTTAAAGCTGCTCTATTTCTGTAGTTTCTTCTGCCTTTAGCCTTTTTTAAGGGATTTTTTTTTTTGTTTTTTTCTTGGTTCCCATCAGTTCCCAGGAACTGAGAAATCTTCCCCTGACAGGGGTTTTTACCGCAGTTCCCGCACTTTTCTCCTTGTAGGAAAAACACTTTCTGTGGTAAAAAAAAAAAACACTAATTTTTCATGTTTTAATTTTAGTTTTCAGTCCCCTTCTTTTCAAGGGAACTGTGTTTTTTGTAAGTTTCTCTTTTATATTTTGATAATTGGGTACCATTTCTCATGGTTCCATCAAGCTTGGGAACCGACCGTGATTTTATATATTTTTCCTTTTGGGAGCCAAATTTTCATCTCCTGACAGTTTTTGTACGTCAGATAGACCTAAAAAGAGAACTGGACCAACAGGTTTTAAAAACTGCGTTGTGTTTTAAAATTGTGGCCAAGGCAGACAGCCACGATCTTTATTTAAGTTGTTTGGGTCCAGATCAGAACTGTGAACTTTGCTCCAAATTTTGCTCCAAAACAGTTAAAAAAAAAAAAAAAGACCAAAATGATTAGAAATAATGGCTTCTCAGTCAGGCTTCCCCTCTAGTAAACCTCTTGAAGAGGGTTCCTCCTCTCAGCATAAATCTAAAGACAGGTTCTCTAAGGACCCCCTAGAAAACAAGTCTGAAGAAAATAATTCAGACCAAGCCAAACAAAGGAGAAATTCTGATCAGGTTTCTGATTCAGTGCCTGACAAAAAGAAAAAAAAAAAAAAGCACATCACTGCCCCTCTCGCTGCACAGCAAAGGGAAACACCAGGGACGCAACGAAATATGCCTTCTTCTGAGGAGTTGGCAAAGGCTTGGCAACTTTATCAAATATTTCAAGCTAGTGGCAATCTGTTTGGTGCCCCAGGTGGTCCTTCTACACCTGTCCCTACAAACCCTGACCAAGACCAGGGTTTTTATTTTGAGAAAAGTAGTGATGAAAAGAAGGATGGAATAGAACCTGATGTGTCCCCTGACTAGGAGTTTGGATCCCCCGTCCCATGATCAGGAAGATTTTTCCTCCCATTTTACCTTTGTCCAGCACATGGTGGACACTCTAGATCGCTCCATACAGGAGACAACTGGGAAGGATGAGGAGGCAGATTTTCTTGTTATGATAGGTCTTCCTCATCCCAAGAAGCTCATGCGGACTAAGGCTATGGATTTTTCCTGTGAGAACAGTTCTCTCTTTGGGGATAAAACAGAGGCATACATGAAAAAGGTGGAGGAATGCAAAACCACCTACAAGAATATTGCAGCTAAAGAGAAAGCCTCCACTCCTTTCAGGCCTTGGGGAAGAGGAGGCAGAGGCAGGTGTTACTACCCCAGAACCTTCTATCCCATGCCCATGCCCCTGGACTACTCTCAAATGAGAGGATACTTAGAGGAAGAGGTAGAAGGGCTCAAAAGTGTACTGACCCTGCCCCCTCACCTAAGGCCCAGTCCAGACAAAACCCCCTGATGGGAATGCCAAGGTCGCTTCCCCTCTCCCAATAGGAGGATGGCTGACCCACTAACTCCGTCAGTGGCAGAACATCACCACGGATAAGTGGATGCTGGAGGTGGTAGGTCTGGGGCTCACCTTGCAGTTCAAAAAATTCCACACACAGCAGGGAAGTAGGAGTGTCAAACCTCTAACTCCTACAGAAAAGATTCTGCTGGCGCTAGAGATCAAATCTCTCTTGCTAGCAAATGCAGTAGAAAGAGTGCCTCCCTCGCAGCGGGGAAAAGGCCTTTATTCAAGATACTTTCTCACCCAAAAGAAAAATGGGGACTGGCCACCCATTCTAGACCTCAGGCACCTAAACAAACACCTGCTAAATCCCAAGCTCAAAATGATCACTCTGTCAGTAGTGATCCACTCCTTACAACAGGGAGAATGGCTAACCTCCTTGGACCTCAGAGATGCATACATTCACATCCCAATCAGGCTCTCTCACAGGAAAGTATCTCAGATTCAGACTGCCTTCAGGTCATTACTGGTTTGCAGTACTACCATTCGGCCTGTCCTCTAGCCCCCAGGGTCTAAACAAAGTGTCTGGCAGTGGTTGCAGCCCACTTAAGAAGACAGGATGTCTCTATCTTTCCTTGTCTAGATGACTGGCTCATAGCTGAGAAGTCCACTCAGAAGTGGAGTCATGTGATGAGCCTTATCAGATGAACACTCGCTACTGCCCGCTCCACTCCCTCGCTGGCTATTTTTGTTTTAAATAGATGGAAAAAAGCAGATTCTGAGGTTTAATTGTAATCTTTTAATTGTAATCTTCTAACTTTCTGCTGTTACAGGAGCAGAAGACACCAGCTCATTCAGCAAACAGTGGATGCAGAAATGAAAAATGCACCCCAGCACCACACTCCCCCTGCTATGCTGGACAAATCGACAAAACGGTCAAAGGCCAAGACCCCTCGGCCACCCGATTTAATTCTAGCTCTGTGGTGCTCACCGAGGAATGTTTCCTCCAAGAAATATCTCTGCTAAAGGACTCCTTGCAGTTGGTTATGGAGGAACTAAGGAAAATGTGGCTAGATGATGAACAACTGACCAAATGGGTTGCTGATGCTGAAACCTGCATTGGCTCTATTGATGATTGGAAAGACAGATGGGAGCCAGAAGTGGTCGCATTATGGAGAAAAGCTGCCTGGCTACAAGAAAAGCTGGAAGACTTGGAAAGGTGCAACAGGCACGAGAATGTTGAGATTTTGGGCTTTGCTGAGGGTGCGGAGGGCCCCAACACTCCCTTGTTCACACAAAAGTTGTGCAAGAAACTGACTTGCCCCTTGCCAAATGGGTCCTCTTACATCACAGAGTGTGCACATCGGGCCCTTTGCCCCATGCCCTCAGCTGGTACTGCTCCACGTCCTCTGATCTTCAAATGCCTTAATTACTTGGATCGGCAGCACATATTATCCAAGGTGAGAGAACTAAAGGAGGCTTCTTGGGAGGGCCATAAATTGAGAATTGTTCAAGACCTTCCTCTTGCCATGTGGCAGAAATGAGCAGCCTATAGCTCTATGATTTCTAAACTTATTGCTGCCAACATTAGGTTTAAAATGCTATACCTCGCACGTCTTCAAATAAACTTTCAAGGCTCGCCAAAAACTTTTGACTCCTATGAAGTAGCTAAGCCCAAGGCGCCATGCTTGTTCCCTGATCTTTTTAAGTCAACTGTCTGAATGTGCTGCTAGATACTGCGTTCTGGGATATGCACTCTTACAGTGTGAAATGCATCGACTTTTGTTCTGTTTTTTTGTGGGCTTAACGGTCTATGGACATTATCGACAGTGGGTAACCTTGTTATTCTGATTTGGATTTGATATGCAGTCTGGAAGACTTCAGCTCGGTCTTGTATGATCAAGGTCTGCTCGGCTTTGTGTGGCTAAAGACTTTGTGGTGGACTTTGAGCCTTGATTGTTCAGCCTTCTGATGACTGCCTCCAGGTGGCCGCTTTGAGAACTCATGTTACATTGTTTCAATGTAATTTGCTTACATGATATTTCCTTTGATGTACCAGCAGAGTGCCCCGACTTTCTACTTTGTGAAGATACCCTCTGAGTGATTACTTTATTTAAACTTCTTGCCGAACATACTTTTTGATGCACCGAGGATTGTGGACAGTTTGCAGTTGCATAGATTATTGTCGTCGTCTCCATTTCGAGATCCCATTAGATTTCCTTCTTAGCAGACAAGGCTACATCTACTTTATTTTACTGATCTGGATTACATACGATGTTCAGCTTCTTTTAGTGCAGGTGTTGTATTATGGCTATCTGCAGCATTGCACAGAGGGTTCCTGTAAAGCAGTTACGATCTTGAATCCCTCACTTCAGATAAGGCGGCTATATTTGATTGACAGCAGGTAACCTCATCATATTGATTTAGAGGTGACGTGGTCTAGAGGATTCTTACTCAATTAGCACAATCGAAGTCCACTTGGCTTTATGCGGCTAAAAACATGTTGGTCGACTGTGAGCTTTGATTCTTCAGATTTCCGACAGATGCCTCCAAGTGGACGCTTTGTGAACTCATGCTAGTTTCTTGTTCTGTTATATGCTTGTGCGAGCTATCTTTTGATGCACCAGAATAACACCTCGGCTTACTACTTTACAGTAATACCCTCTGATTGTATACTTTACTTGAACTTATGCTGGGTATATTTTTTGCTGAACCGAGGATCGTGGTCAGTCTGTAATTGTATAGGTTTTGGTTGCCTTTCACATTTTGGGGTCCTGTTCATTTTCCCTGTCAGCGGATAAGGTTATATTCATTTTATTTTTCTGATCTGGATTACACATTATGACCAGTTTCTTTCAGCACAGGTGCTGTATAATGATTGTCTGAAGAGGAGTTTGGAGGGCCCCTGCAAAGCAGCTGTTTTGTTGGACCCTTAACTGTAGATAAGGTGGCTATTTTTGAAATCTGTTCTAGATACAATAACAGCTCTGTCTATTATAATGTTGTACTTTCATAGTTATTTGTTGCATGCTCCAGGTGCACACGCTCACTTTAATAACTGTTTTTTTTTTTTTACTTCTGTGATAGTCGCCTAATAGTTTTGTTGGCGGAAGGGGTGTGGGGGTGTGAGAGCTTTCTGTCATGGGTCTGGTTCTAGTTTGGGAGTTGCAGTCGCTTGGATAGGGTTTTTTTTCAGGGGTTAGGGATTTTTGGGTTAGGATTTTGTTTCTGGTTATTGGGGAAGTATTTCCTTTACTTGCAGTTATAACTTCACCTTTTCTCACTTTTCCATTCCTAGCGGTTTTGCTCTTTTTCTTGTTCTATTTTGATTGAGGTTTTGGTGGAGGGTTTTTTTTTGGGGGGTGGATTTTCCTGGAGCTCAACAAGGCGATTCGAGATATTTAAAACGTTTATTTGCATAGGGGCTTCCCCTAATACTTTCCTTTTTCTTAGGTCTTCATGGCTAGTTATATGTTCATCACCTGGAACATAAAAGGGGGACAAGGTAAATGCAAACGCCACATGGTGCTCCATCATCTCAAGAAGTTAAAGGCAGGTATCGCATACTTTCAGGAAACACACATTTAGAGGGAGGACACTCTTCTTTTCAGGCGGACTTGGGTGGGATAGGCTTATAGGGCAGGTTGTAGCACCAAGAGGTGTGGGGCCACTATTATGATAGCCTGCGGAGTTCTCTTTGTCCTGGAGAAGGGATATTGGGACCCGGCAGGCCATTTTATATTCTTACATGGTAAATTAGGGGGAAAAACATTCTGGGGTCCATTTATGGCCCTAACTTGAACTCCCCTGGATTTTTCTCTGACTTAATTCCTATTTTGGCCCCCTTAGCCCATCTGTCTGTCTTACTTGGTGAGGTCTGGAACATGGTGCACCAGCCAGACATAGATAAGTTGTGGGTGACACGACGGGATCTCTCCCCTGGGCAGTGGGGATTATAGACCATGATGGACGAGCTGGGCCTTGCTGATCCCTGGTGAGTACTCCACCCCACTGACAGGCAATGTACATTCCACTCCCTCCCCCATAGTACATACTCTAGGCTTGATTATTTCCTAATAAACCAGGAATCTTTATCTGGGGTCATTTTTTTGGAAATATTTTCCATGGTTATTTCTGATCATGCCCCAATAAACCTGATTCATGTTGTCAGTGGGGTTGAATGCCGTGACTTCAGCTGGTGTCTCAATGCCCAACTACGCCAAGATCCCGATTCACTCCAGTCCGTACGTGCATGGTTGAAGAACTTCCTGGAACAAAATGAAGGGTCAGTAGATGTTCTTTAGGGGGAATTGGAATGTTCCTTGAGAGGGGAGTGCATACACCTCTCCTCTTAAGTGCCTGAAAATATGTCAAGCTTGTCATACTTTGATTCTCAGAGATATTCAGCAGCTCGAGCATACCCTTACCTCACATTCCTCCCCAGATGTCTGGTCCAAACTACGTGACCTTAGAGCCCAGTATGCTGATCTAATGGCCCAGAAAGCTGAATTGACCTTATACAGGATCAAGGTGAAATATTTAGAATCGGGCAAAAAGGCAGGCAAATTGTTAGCCCTTCGGCTCCGGACTATGGAATCTATCAGTTATATCCCTTGTATCTGGTCCACTGTAAACACAACAGCAATCACTCATCCCACAGGTATAGTTGAGGTCTTTCACCTATTTTATTCCAACCTACAGTATATGCCAACAATCCTCCTTCCCCTCAACTTCTAACCAATATTGCCAATTATTTGGACCCTATTCCGTTTCCTGTGCTTGACTCTACTCAACAAGAGTTCTTCAAAGCTCCTATAACTATAGCAGAAGTTTTACAGGCCATAAAGCTACTTCCACCAGATGAGGCCCTGGGGCCTGATGGCCTCGTCAACAACTTCTCAGTTTTCTCTGAGGAAGTAGCCCCTCTCTTAGTCAGGATATATCATTTTTGGTATGAATCAGGTTTTTCTAACTCATCCTTTACTGAAGCATTGATAACATTAATTAAGAAACCTGGAAGGAACGAGACATGACCAGACAATTGTCACCTGATATCGCTACTTAATACAGACTTAAAAATTCTGGCCAAAATTTTGGCCAACAGACAGACTCAAGTATGGGATGGGCTAGCAGGTTTGGCACAGGTTGGCTTTATGAGACGTTGTTTTCCAGCAATCATCTTGGAAAATTACATTACCTGGTTTCGGCATCCAGGGAGAGCAGATCCCCCACGGTCCTGGTCTCCCTCGATGCCAAAATGGCCTTTAATTGGGTTGCATGGCCTTATCTTTTCACGGTTCTAAACAAATATGGTTTCCCCCCAGGATACTTAGAGAGGCTTCAATTATTATATAGTAACCCAACAGCCTGATTCGTTGTAATGGGGTCCTTTCCGACATTTCCTTTGCAGCAAGGAACCAGGCAGGGCTGTTCCCTCTCCCCATTCCTTTTTAATCTTCATTTAGAAACCCTTCTTTATTATCTCCAACAACCCAGAGATTAAGGGAATCTGAGTAGGAGATTGGAGATGCATGTTGTCAGTTTATGATGACGATTCGCTGTTACATATCGAAGACCCTCTGTATCATTGCAGACCATTCTCCAGGAGGTCCAGCATTTTCCCAATATTTCAGGGTATAAATGAAACCTGCACAAGTCAAATGGATTACCCCTTAATAATTTGGACATTGGTAAGCTAGGCCTGTCGTGGGAGCCATGAACTATCATTTATCTGGGAATCTGCATGGCCGGAACCTCATCGCACTTGGCCAAAGATAACTTCTCTCCTCTGTACCACCCAACAAGATTTATGGAGATGGTTCACCCTGCCCCTCTCACTCTGGGGATATATTAGCACTGTCAAGGTGAATGTTCTTCCCCATATTCTGTATCCCCTGATCATGTTGAACATATTTCTCCCAAAAGTATGTTCACTCATTTGCAACATATTAATGAGTTCCTGTGGAAGGGTGGGGCTATTAGACACGCCTATTTCAAGTTATCGATTCCCAAGATGAGTGGAGGATTGTAGCTGCCTAATTTTTTCTTGAAATACACAGCTCTTCATAGTAGCAAATCCCTGCAATGGCATGTATGAGAAGATTACCGACTGCCTGGCGCTCACAGTATGTTCCCCTTTGATTGGATTTGGAGCGTTCCCGCTATAAAAAGTATGGTATCCAGCTCAGTAGTTTACTTCACATTAAACCATCCCTTTTACCTCAACCTCTCCATGCCATGTCTCTGAAGGCACATCGCCAGCTAAGTGTATATTTGGGCTTGGCATGGAATAGGGCTGTGGCCCAACCACTCATGGGCAATCCTAATATATGAATTGCTGGTTGTCCTGTCCCACCCTCTTTTTGTCCTCAATTGTGGGCATTATCTTTAGAATCTTTGCTTGATGGGGATAACTTTTGTTCATTTGGGACTCTTAGAGAGCGTTTTCAACTTCCTAATTCTGCCATTTTAAATACTTTCAGCTCATTCACTCTATATCGACATTTTTGGGCCCTAGACCATGGACATGGTGGGACTCAGTGGTGCCCGACTCTCTCTCCTGCAGCCACATTCAGTGTCCAAACTCTGGATTCTAATAGCTCAGTTGGGACTTACTTTTATTGGCAGCAGTCCCTAGGTCTCCAGGAAGACACTAAACTCTCTGGCACTCAGTTTGTCGAGCACTCTATAAATACATTTAAACAGGACAGGTTTTGACTAATTCAGTTCTGCATTCTCCACAACCTGTATTACACACTATCCAAATTATTCAGAGTGGCAGGCTATCTTCCCCGTTAATGCACCAGATGTGGCCTTATGGAGGGTATGCTGAGGCATATGTTATGGGACTGCGATAAAGTGGCCCCTTTTGGGCTTGGAGGATCTTTATTCCCAAAAAATTTGCTTAGCTGTAATTTATCCTCCGGACCTTCCTCACATTCATAAAGCCCATATGGCAATGATAGCAACTGTTGCAAAGCTCATAATACTCAGACACTGGTGGGACACTTCTGTACCTCAGTATAGAGAATGGCATCAGGACATCTTGATGGCTTTGATCGTAGTGAAACACATAGCTTCTCTTGGGAAGTGTCCCAGCTAGTATCAGTCTAGATGGGAACCATTAGATACCTTACTGTAAATATCCTCCCCAAGACCAGAGTTGAAGCTTTGGTTGTTCTGTCCAAATTTATGTACATCACTTTTTTGCTTTCGTTCTTTCTTGTCTTCTGGTCCCCAGCTATCTTAATTTATGTTATTGATTTCACGGCTGTGCTCCAGGAAGGGTTGGGGGGAGAGGTTTGTTGTTTTATTTTTGTTGATTTGTACTTACTACTTTATTTTTTCTTATTATCTATTTTGTGTGTTATTCTAATTGTATTGTTGCATTGAAAATTAATAAAGTATACTTGGTTTAAAAAACCAAAAGTGCCCTCAGAAGCTTGGAGGCTCCCTTCGGCTCACCCAGCCACCCTGGAATCTCTGGGGTTGCTGATCAACTCAGAAGAATCTCACATGGCGCCAGTCCAGCTCTTGGAATTCATAGAAGCAGAACTGGACACCCAGAAAGGGAAAGCTCTGCTTCCTCTAGACAGAGTAGAAAATCTCCAGTCCCTGGCAAATTCATTCATCCTCAGCCAACCAAGGCCAGCCAGGCACTTTCTCTTGCTCCCGGACCACATGGCCTCCATTACAGTAGTCCCAGGTGCCAGGTTTCAGATGAGGGACATTCAGTACCACCTGAGAGCTCATTGGTCTCAGAAAAGGGACTCGCTGTCAAAGCTGGTTCCAGTTATCAAGACTCTCCTAAAAGCCTTGAGCTGGTGGAATGACAGTCACAATCTTAGGGAAGGAATTCCCTTCCAACAGGAGGAACCCTACAGAGTGCTCGCGACAGACTCCTCCCTTCTGGGATGGGGAGCACACCTTGCAGACCAGTCCATAAGCGGGGTATGGTCTCCCAGGGAGTCCAGATGTCACATAAACCTTCTTGAACTCAAGCTGTGTACCTAGCCATAAAAGCTTTTGCTTCCCAGCTCAAGGGTCAGTCTGTCCAAGTCAGGACAGACACCACCACGTTTTACATCAACAAGCAAGGGGGCACAAGATCCTCAAAGCTCTGCACAAAGGCCATGAAGATCTGGCTGCTGGCTTACTCCCTGGACATGCTGCTAACTGTCATTCACCTGCCAGGCAAGGACAATATGCTGGCAGACTCCTTGAGCCACATCAGCCAGACCCACCACAAGTGGTCCCTAAACAGACAGGTACTGGCCACAGTATTCAGGACATGGGACACTCCAGAGATAGATCTCTTAACTTCCAAACACAATTACCAGATTTCCCTGTACTATTGCAGGCCTCTGGCACTGGGTACAGTGTCGGTAATCAATCAATCAAACTTTATTTAACCAGGCAGATACATCACTGAGCAAGCTCATTTTCAAGATGGTCCTGGACACAGAGGACACTTTTGCTTACAGTAGACAACGCTTCATACAAAAGTAGACATTGGTACAGGCAGTTACAATATACAAAATCAGTACTTGGATGCAAGTAGATACCCTGTCCCTCAACTGGACAGGAAGGTTTCTTTATACTTTTCCACCTTTTCCCCTGATTCTAAGAGTTCTTCTGAAGCTCAGGAGACAGCCAGCAACAGTGATCCTGGTGGCTCCAGACTGAACAAGACAGCCCCCAACATAGAATCTCTTCACCTCAAAGCTTGGTACTTGAAGAGCTAAAGTTCCCTGACGCTCAGTACTCAGAAGTAGTCCTCAGAATCCTCAGACTAGCAATAAAAAACAAATACCAAAAAGGTTTGTGCTTCTGAATGGAAGAGATTCTCCTTCTGGGGTAAAGACAGGCACATTGGCCCCCTGCAACCCAGACTGCCTTCCATACTAAACTACTTAGTTCACCTGCAGGCCTCAGGGTCTCATCCCTGAAAGTTCACCTGGCAGCCATTTCAGCTTACATTTCTGCAGGCAAAGAGAAATCTGTAATTTCTCATCCCATTTTCAAGAAGTTCTTTAAAAGGCCTGCTGCACCTTCAACCCCACTTATAGAGAACCTGCCCCAGGACTCAAACCTGTGCATAGCTAAGTTGATGGATGCCCCATTCGAGCCTATGGCTACAGTAGACCTAAAGTACATCATTTGAAAAACAGTATTCCTAGTAGTCATTACTTCTGCCAGGAGGATATCAGAGCTGCAAGCTCTGCGCTGAACCTAACTATATAATTTCCACCAGGGATAAAGTAGTTCTCAGAACTAATAGAAAATTTCTTTCCAAACTGGTGTCTGAATTTCACCTCAACCAATTTATAACCCTTCCTGTCTTTTTCATGGACAAATCCACTCCTGGTGAGCACAAACTTCACAGCCTAGAAGTCAAAAGGGCACTGACCTACTACTTACAGCACATTAAGCAGCTCAGGTCCTCTCATACCCAGCTGTTTCTCACCTATAGCAAAGTAGGCAAGGGCAGACCAGCCTCTAAGAGAACTATCTCTCACTGGATAGTCTCTTGCATCCAATTCTGTTATGGTAAGGCTGGCAGACAGCCGCCACAAGGCCTCAGGACCCACTCCACTAGGGGCACTGCAGCCTCAGTGGCAGCAGCGAGGGACATACCTTTGCTCGACATCTGCAAAGCAGCTACTTGGAAGACTGAACACACCTTCATAAAGCACTACTGCGTAGATGTACAGTCTAGATCAGATATCAAACTTGGCACTGCAGTCCCGCAGAACCTATTCCCTAAGTAGGTTCTGTTCCCTCCTCCCAACTACACTGCTTTCTAGTCTGCATAAGTCAAGCATACTGAGGCATTCCTGGAGTGAGAAGAAAAAATTACTTACCATAGTAATATTGTTTCTTCCAGGGGATCCATCAGTATGCTTGACCTCCCACACATCATCCCCTCACATAACCTAATTATTTACTGTTTTGCAGTCCTTATCATAGGCCAAATATTTATTGAGGGGATTAATTGGCGTGAGGTTCACAATTAAATATATTGTATATAGTTCACCATTAGGTGGTTTGTTCTTTTCCTTTTGTTCCTTTTTCATATTTTTTTCTATTATTTTGGAATAGGGTTGGGGATTGGGGCCTTTTGCCCCTTAGACTCCAAAATGAATCTGAGTCACTAGCAGCAGCACCTACAGGCAGCAGTCTCCTACTGTGTTCTGATTGGCTAATGCCCAGCCATTATTAGCATAGGCACCACCAGGGCAGCTGAACCCAGCTGGCAATACTGCGTAAGTCAAGCATACTGAGAGATCCCCTGGAAGAAACAGTATTATTATGGTAAGTAATTTTTTCTTATGGAAACGGTGGCCATTTTCTTTATTTGAGGGACTTCAGTGAACGGAGTGTGGGGGGGCCATTAGACACCAGAGAAATAAGTTGTGAATGGGGAGGGAGGGAGACTGGAGGGTGGTATATACCACTAGACACCAGGAAATGAAAAAAATAAATAAATAAGGGGACCGGGGATCGTAGGTTGGAGGGAGTGCCGCTAGACACCAGATACAATGGAAACAATTATGGGAATGGTGATGGAAGAGTGGGGGTGCCACTAGACACCAAGAAAAGGGGTTTCTCCTCAAAAGAAAAGGATCTTTTTTCATCACCCATGATACAAAAAAGTAATCTTTTTTCATATCACAAGTCATGAAAAAACATTTAAAATATAAAAAAAAAAAAAAACATGTAAAGGGCATTTCTACAACAGTTGAGTGCTGAATCCAGCTAAGGGGGCCCGATAAGCAAGCTACGTGTGTTGATCTCCTTGTACTATGGCATTTTTGTACCTTTTCAATTTGTGTTTCGAAAACAAATGAAAAACAAGATGATGGCTTACGAAAAATCTCACAAAACGGATTCCCCATACAAAAACTTTATACTGCTGTTTATGTGGTCTGAGCACGGTCAGGAACCCACAATTTTAAAATGTAATAATTTTGGAGTGTATTAATATTTTTTTTCAACAAACGACCAAAGGAAATCCTTCTGAGGCAAGCCCTTTCCACCCTGAAAAGTTCAGACCACAATTCCAAACCATTTTGGCGCTACGCAATAGCAAAATGTGATGATTTTTTTTTTGCTATACACAGCTTGAACTTTGAACATCTGACCGGAATGAAACTTGGCACTTCAAGAGACCTACCCCATGAGACTGTGCATGCAACATTTTATGTAGAGCCATTGAACGGTTGTGAAGTTATTAAAGTGCAAAATTTGGGATTTAACGTAGTAGGCCCTGCTCGACCCTAAATATAGTGGTGCTACCATGCCACTATTATACAGTGTATATGTATATATGTGTGTGTGTGTGTGTGTGTGTGTGTGTGTGTATATATATATATATATATATCAATCATTCTTTGATAACTGGGTAACACCCAAGAGGTTGTGACTTTCTCAGAGTTACACGTTTTACATGTCGAGGTTGTGGGGCTCAAACCCAAGTCTGCTGGATGTACCAAGCTGATTCACCGCTTGTTACTCTAGGCTAAACTGCCAGCACTTTACATATATTATATACTGTAAAACTCTTTAATATTGCACATCCTTTATTTGGCAGGTGAGACTTGTCAAGTACTTGGCGCAAATCTATTTTTGCAGACTGGATGTCTCCCCGAACACTCTGGAAGTCTTTGGCAGTCCTTGTACAATTAGTACTGTTATTCTGGTAAATGAGTAGTGACTTCCCACAGCCTATTAACAGCAGTTAAATGCTGCCTTGAATATCACCTCCCCCAGCTAACTTTGAAATGCTACATAAGATGAACAGACCTGATTGTCAGAAGAGCTTAGCTGCAGCAGTTGGTAAAGCAAAAAGACTGTACCTATATCAGCCTCCCTGCAGCAGAGAACTGATTGCCAGATGAGCACTGCAGTAGGCACTGATATTTGTAAAGCAGGAAATTTGACTAAATAAAAAAACAGCATGTTGCTTGTGCAGTGGCTGAAACGCAAACTGGTAAAGTATGACTACAACTGTTTGAATTCTGTTGACTCCGGTCACCTCAGTAAAGCTGCCCCTGTTCTGCTCAAAGTAGCAGTCTGTTGGTAATGAACTAGCTGTCTCTTCTCTGACTCTTCCCCTGCTAAAATAAGAAGGGGCAGGTATGTTGTATGCTCCAGTGAAATATGCTTGGAGGTAAGGAAGTATGCAGCAATGAATGGGGTAATGAAGAGTGTCCGCTATTACCAGTCTCTCCACGGTCATGCAATAAATGAAAACACAGTCCATAAGTATCTTGAAAAATTAAAACAGACTGCTGACCCAATTCAGCTTTTATTACTTATTTATTTTAAAAGTTTCCACTAGGAAGGCACACGCAGTATGTCACATTTCCAGGTGCACCTGGGGGATGAGGGAACAAGCAAGAATACAACACAAACAAATATGACTAACAATTAAATACAGATCCAGAAGGTACCAGTAAAGTGCAATGATTAAGTACAAATTGATTAGAAGGCAGACTAAATAAGGGAGAAGGGCCTAGCATAGATGCATCAGATGGATTGTAGCTACAAAAGGCTCAGTATTCACAGTAGTAAAATGTCAAACTGATAGTTACATATTAAGTGAAGAAGACGGGGCAAGGGTAGATCCATAGAGGTAGAAAATTAGAGAGGTGGAGGGGTAGGGTGGGTAGGGGCATCAAGACGGGGCAGGGGAATCAAAGTGGGGGTAGGAGTTGGAGAGAAAGGGTAGAGAGGTATGAGAGAATAAGAAAATGGGGAGTCTGTCCCTCAGCTTCCACTAAAACCAAGGGGAAGACTCATGTTACTTAAGGATGTGGAGGATGAGCTGAAAATGATAATAAAGGCACTACACTCCGAGGGAAAGGTAGTACATGCTGGTAACATACTGGCAATCGCCACAGAGGTTAGCAAAGTGCACAGTCCAAGACTGGTGGCTAAACATGGTGGTCTGCTGACATTTTCCTGTCAATAGGCCTTGAAGTTTTTAAGCCAAAATGGCTACTCGAAGAGGAAAGGAACTAAGGCTGGGAGAAAAATGCCAATTGATTTTCCCCAGCTGCAGGCTGGATACCTTGCAAGAATAAGCTCTGCTTCATTGCAGAAGCTAATACCGCCACACCTTATCAAGAATGTGGATGAAACCTGGGTGAACCTAATGCCATGCTCTCAATGACCCATGGACACCACAGATGCAACACAAGTAGTAGTCACTGGGCTAGGCAACAAACACCAGGTCTCAGTCATGCTAGCATGCAAGCCACAAGGTAGTTTGCTTGCACCACAAATCATCTGTAAGGGACAAACTGTCCATTGCCATCCAAAGTTTGCTTTCCCTGAGGACTGACTTTTCAGCCATACAGCTAATCAGTGGGTCAACAACGAGACATTGATTCAATACATAAAGCAAGTACTCGCTCCGTACATATTCTTTGTTTAAAAAAAAAAAAAAAATTATCTACCTACAGAGTAGCATCCTAAACTAGTATTAGCAGCATGCTATACTACTATTTGGTATTTTCAGAATACATACCACAGAGCCTGTAATATCAGCAATGGTGGAGGAGGGCATTATCCCTATCTTTGTACCATCCTTGTGTACAGATCTACACCATCCTTTGGACTTAACAGTCAGCTAACTTAAAAGATGAATTAAATCATCAATTTACTCTGTGGTATGCTGGCTTGATTTCAGCTCAGCTAAGCAATGGCAGTGCACCGTCACAAGTCAGTGTTAATCTATGGATGTGGCCCATAAAAGTGCAGCATGCAGAGTGGTTGGTGGAAAGTGTCAGAAGTATTAGCACCACAAATATATTGTACGGGGCTTTACAGTTGCGGGTATAGCTGATGCTCACCTGAACTGCTTAAATGACTCCTGATTAAACAAACAAAAGTTTAAGGACTGCTTTGCTCTTAACTTTCTAAATGCTTTTTCAACATATATTTTGCTACTCTCAGATTGAGTTTGGTTTTTTTTTACTGCGTACAGCACAAAGAAGTTTTGCACTAATGTGACAGTATATTTTACTGGCACTTCATTTTTGTGGACTGAATCCCATACATGAATAGAGCGAAGAGTAATTCACAGTGAAAATGAGTTTTATAGTATATCAATTGCAAAGAACTTTGTTAATGCATCAGTTAAAGTTAAAGCAACAAAAGTAAGGAAATAGGGTGTTAGGGTTTCCAACCCTAACACCATACCCAACCCTGCACAGATGAAGAGGGATCGGGGGGTGGCTTTGGGGTCATCCGCTCCAATGCTCACCCCATTCCATTAGAAAATAAGCTGGGTGGCACAACATAGGAGAAAAGGGTGAGCATTAGAGGATAGTATAATAGTATTGCTTACTTTTTGAGATTGTATAATGGTATCCTTATTTTACAGTTATCTCCATTAAGATTAGTATAACAGTATCTTTATGTTACGGTGTGAGTGCAGGGTCCTTTGGACCCTGCGCACCCATCCCTCCATTGAGATAGTATAACAGCATCCTTACTTGACCCCAGATTTTCAACATAGCCTTCTTATGACCTCACCACATGTACCCAATACAGAACATTTTCAAATCCCTGCCAAAACATAATTCTGCACAACTGTAATGCCATTCCACACCATAGGTGCTAAAAAAACATTTTTGGTAGGATTTGAAAAATGACAGCTGTACTGTTCATGAGGTGGTATGAAAAAATGGCAATGCTGAAAATTTGAAGTGGAAGTATTGCAGATTGCCAAAGTTACGCCCGTGTGTAGAATTTCAACAACTGTGCGTAACTCTGGTGTTTCTGGGTAATTTTGCACTAGATTTTCAACATGTGCTTTCTGGGACCTCACCTCATGAACACTGGCACTGTAATTTTGTTACTCGGTCCCAAAAGGTGATTTCATGCAGAAACAGCGCCATTCTGCACTGCAGGTGAAGAAACATATTTTGGGCAGGATATGAGCAGTAACAGCTGTACTGTTCATGAGGTGTTGTGAAAAAATGGCTATGTTGAAAATTTGGAATGAAAATATAAAAAAATTGCCAAAGTTACGCACGTGCAAAGAACATTTTCAACTGCCGCGCATACCTCAGGTGTTTATGGGTATTTTTGTACCAAATTTTCAACATGGGCTTTTTGGGACTCCACCTCATGAACAGTAGCACTGTCAATTTGTTACTCAGTCCTGAAAGGTGATTCCATGCAGTGACTGCAAAATCACCTTTCAGGAAAGAGTAACGAAATGACCGTGCCAATGTTCATGAGGTGGGGTCCCAAAAAGCCCATGTTGAAAATTTGGTTCAAATATACCTAAAAATGACCAAGACATCAACAGAAGTTCAAAATGCCATTGACAGCCATTATACAGCACTTACCTTGATTATTCAGTTCGCGGTTCGGCTTTGAAGAGAGCAGACATGTCACAGTTCACAGAAGATGACAACCTCGACCTCCGGTGTTAAGTG
Source organism: Neoceratodus forsteri (assembly GCA_016271365.2). Lineage (NCBI taxonomy): Eukaryota > Metazoa > Chordata > Ceratodontiformes > Ceratodontidae > Neoceratodus > Neoceratodus forsteri. The sequence goes on along the minus strand of CM028129.1, from coordinate 412,467,248 downwards.
TGGGGTGGAGGTTTGCTCAGTGGGTGGGTTGGGATGGGGTGGGGAGGGTAAGCGATGAGGGACCGTTTCCCTTTTTAGGATGACAAAAAAAATCGGGAGCCTGCTTTCTTTTTCAGGGACATTTAACAGTATTTTGGGACACTGGGTGGGCTCCCAGTGTCCCACAGTACTGGGGTGTTGGACATAACTGGGGACACTGGGAGTGGGATACCCAACATCCCACACTGGTGGGGGGGAGTGGTTCTAGTGCCGACACGGAGATTGGGCACTCCGATGTTGGCAAAAAAAAAACCTTTTTTTACATTTCAGTATTTCTGTACACTGGGAGTGGGCTACCCAGTGTCCCACAATAGGGGGTGGGGAGGCAGAACGGGACACTGGTAGTAGGGTCCCCAGTGTCCCACACTGGCGGGGAGAGGCTTCTATTGCTGACACAGGGATTGGGCATCCTGATGTTGGCAAAAAATATTTTCCAAAAGTGTGTATAGCAAGTGGAAGGTGGAGAAAAAGGATTCCTTTTTCACAACTTGCTAACTTCCTAAAAAGGAATCGGCTCACAAAAAAAGAAGCTCTTCTGGACTAAAAGTCTTCACCATTCATTTACACTAGACGGACTACACCAGAGGTGGTAGGACTGAGTGGGAGCCAAAAATCTTTAGGAGGGCCGGGGCCGAGATAGGACCATGCATGCGCGGAGCCGCAAGATTGGCTCATGCCATATAGGCTATCTCGGCGTTGACCCTCCAACTTCCTCAGTTCCTTTTTTCCCGTCCTCGACTGTGTTTCAGTTTTACATCACTCGCCAGTGGGAGTCAAGTCTTCAAGTCTATACGACAGCAGCATTTTCGTTCAGTTAGTTTCTTTCAGTTTTGTAGTTTATTTATTTTATAGTTTAAAAAAAACAAACTTTTAACTATCATAGCCATTCCTTCAGCGGAGTCAAACATGGATGGTGATGGTAGGGAGACTTCACTTGAAAGTTGTTCTGGCAGTGGTGCTGTGTCTGGTCCGCCACCCTTTTTGAAGGGAGTGGGGTCTGACCATGGGCGGTCCAGTGCTCGGGAGGGAGGACAGTCCTTCCGCAAACACAAAAAGTGGTGGTCCCATTCCTGATCCAGATCAGGGACCCGTCACCACTCGGCCTCGAGCTCTTCCTCATTCCAGTGATCAAAGAAGAAGAGGTACCATTCAAGGTCGCCCTCTGATATGTCTGCGCAGGGGTCATTGCTGGCTAGGAGCGTTGGGCCCAACTAGACTCCAGTTGGGTTCACAGTAGTCTCCATTCCTGGCGACCATGATTCTCAGCTCTGGAGCCCCTCGTTGTCCTCTGTTGGGGCTCCCGGTGAGCAGTTCCATCATTGGGTCGCTCTTATGGAGCAGTGGGTGCGAAGTTTGTCTCGTCGTCTTTTGGCCATGGCTCTGGTCCCAGATTCTTTGGGATTCATAGCCAGTGAGCCGAGGCCAGGGTGTTCGGGACAAGAGGCATGGGCTCCACCTGTGATGCTAGCGTTCTCCTCGTCCACTCCTCATGCCTACCCCTCTCAACTGTTGTCCACTCAGAGGCCAACACAGATACCTACAACTTCTTCCCTCTCTTTTAGGTCTGTCAGGCTTTCTCGAGGGATACTGCAGCCTCTTCAGAGCTGGGTGTCCCAACAGCTGACCTTGGTGCTGGCATTGACATTGAATTCGGCACCGGCTCCCACGGCGCCGTCCCTGTTGCCGCAACCAATGCCGAGGGCTTCGACGCTGATTGCGGCCTCTTAGATTCCTTGTTTTTCCTGGCATTGGTGGCCCAGAGGGAGACCTTGATGAGTCTGATCCGGACATGCTCCTTTCTGACAATGATGCAGACGACTCAGTTTTGGGACTGGAGAGCAAGCCTTCAATCTCTGCCGAATCCTTGGTGGAAGATCTTTCTTTCCAGTATTTACTCAAGAATATGGGATCCGCCTTGGCTTTACAAGCCTCTTCATTGGACTCAGGTAAGCTGTTGCAGTTACAATTCCTCCATGCCTCTAAAATCCCAGTGGATTTAACTCCTCCGATTCCCCCCTCTTTTGAAACCCTCTCAGAGATGATTTGGGACAAGCTGGCTCCAATTCCCTCGGTGTTTAAAGTCATCGATAGGAAATATGCCCCGCCCAAGGAGAGACCTATTCTGTCTTTGCAGGCTTTTGCAGATGCTTTAGTTGTGCTTACCGAGAATAACAATGTTGTCCTTTCTCAGGAGTCTTCCGCTTGACCTGTTAATAAGGAGTTTGATAAGATTGACACTCTGGGCAAGCAGACATTTGTGCCTGCAACCTTGGATATGTGAATTGCTAGTTACCAAGGTCATTTCTCTCAGTATGAGTATACTCTGTGGCACTCACTTAAGGCCATGGCGGAGAAGCTCCCGGAGTCTGACGTCACCTTGGAGCTACTGCAGACCATCACCAGAGGCGCAGAATCCAATAACCAGCAGCTGAAGGCTGCAATGGATGCCTATGATGCTGCTTCCAGGGCTGCAGCCACAGGGATTTGTGTACAGCGTCACTCCTGGCTCAGGACATCAGGTTTTCCAGCTGATGCCCAACAGAGGGTTATGAATGTCCACTTCAATGGTGCCTACCTCTTCGGCTCTCAAGTAGAGCAAGGATTAGAGACTGCAGAGAAGACTAGGTCTGCCCTGAAAACAGCCAGGCTGGCACCCCCTGCCCCTCAGAAAAGTGGGAACTGCCAGTAGTTTCGCAGCTGACAGTCGTTTTGAGGTAAGGGTCGAGGAGCTGGTAATAAAAACAGCTCCCTAACTGTAAAAGAAAAAGCAGCAAAAGGCGCATGGCCCAAAGGCGCTTAGTGCCACTGTCTGAGAATTTGTCCCAGGTGCCCCCTCCGTTGCCTGAGGGGGACTCTTCTTCTGCAGGGGGAGGTTGTCTGTCCCTTTGCTATGAGCAGTGGAGGCAAGTCACATCAGACAAGTGGGTCCTCAGAATTGTCAGGGAGGACTACTCCCTCAATCTTGTGGACGCTTCTCCAGACCTTCCACAAAAACGGCAGTCCAGCCTGTCCACTGCTCGGTCAGACCTTCTTGCTGCTGAGATCCAGGGCCTCTTAAGGAATAGGGCAATAGAAGTTGTTCCCATCGCAGAGAGTGACACTGGGTTCTAGTTCCATTACTTTCTGGTTCCAAAGAAAACAGGTGGGATGCACCTGAGTTTCAACCTCAGAAAGTTAAACAGGTATCTTCAGGGAGAAATTGAAGATGATCTTCCTGGAACTCTACTTCCATTGATTCATCAGTTTGACTGGCTTGCATCCCTTGACACGCAGGATGCTTACCAGCATGTCCCAGTGCACCTGAATCACCACAGATACCTCCGCTTTGTGGTTCTGGGTCAGCACTACCAGTTCCGAGTATTGCCCTTTGGGGTGTCCTTGGTGCCTCGAGTCGTAACAAAGTGCTTCGCATTCCTGCTGTGCACCTCAGAAAGCTAGATATTCAAGTGTTCCCCTATCTGGATGACTGGCTCCTAGCAAGCCCCTCTGAATAAGGGACAAGGAAGATGGTGGCTGAAGCCTCCCAGTTCCTTGTGTCCATGGGAGTCCTCTTGAACCTAGAAAAGTCTCAACTTCACCCTTCTCAGCAGCTCCTCTTCATAGGAGCTCTACTGGATACCACTTAGGTGAGAGCCTTCTTCCCAAGAGGACAGGAAGGACTCTATTCTTCAGATGGACTGCTTCATCAGGGAGAACATGTCGGTTCAAGCCTTTACGATGCAGTGGATGTTGGGGCTCATGGTATAGTACATTTTCACAGTACCCCTTGCATGATTGCACATGAGGACCTCTCAGTGGATGCTCAGTGCACAGGGGTCTCTGACCATGCATCAGCAGTCCCTTCACATAAGGATGATACAGCGTCTGGCACGGTCTCTTCTGTGGTAGATGCAGGAAATCAACCTGCAACAGGGTCTTCTCTTTACCCCACCAGAGCCACAGATCACTGTCAAAACAGATGCTTCCCTGGCAGGTTGGGGGGCTCACTGTCAGGACCTCTACACTCCTGGAGTGTGGAGCCAGGATGAGTCTCACCTTCACATAAATATTCTGGAGAGTAGGGTGGTCCTGTATGCTGTCCGAGCCCTGAGGGACACTCCCTGTTGGAAAGTAATTCTACTTCAGACAGACAGCAAGGCTGTAATGTATTACATCAGCAAGCAGGGTGGAGCGCACACCTACCCCTTATGTAGGGAGGCGATGAGAATGTGGGAATGGTGTCTCGAGAATGAAGCATCCATCCAGGTAGTTTACCTCCCAGGAGTCCAGAATGACCTAGCAGACCACCACGAATGGTCGCTCGAGGTAGATGCCGTGCAATCGCTATTTGACGAGTGGGGCACTCAGGACCCGGAACTTTTTGCATCCCCACTCAAAGCAATACTGCCTCAATTCTGCTCCAGAAATCCAGAACCTGATGTTTTCTGTCAGGATGCGTTCAGACTGTGGAGGAAAACATGCTTTCTGGACACGGGATCATAATGTCGCAAGACATTATACTAACATACTAACATGCCAGCAGAATAGGCCTAACAGTCTCTCGAGTCTGCTCGATTTTCAGCACCCGCACTGAGGGCCAATTTTGGTGTCCCCCATCCCCCTTGGGTTATACTGCCCCAGTCCCAGATGTTCCACCTGTATTGTGCTTGGTCAGATTTACCCTCCCCCTGTACCTGTCCCATCTCCTCTCTCATCTCATCCACAGTCTCCATCGCTACTAGCTCTCTGGGCAGTGCATCCCATGGCTCTACCACCCTTTCAGTGAAATAACATCTCCTCCTCCTCTCCCCTCTGAGCCTGCCCCCTTCCAGCTTACACCCGTGACCTCTTCTTGCCCCACTCTCCTTCCTTTGGAGCACCCTGACTGGACTTCCTTTATTGATCCCTTTCATGTACTTAAAGACCTCTATCATGTCCCCCCTCTCCCTCCTGTCCTCCAGGGTGTACATGTTGAGCTCCATGAGCCTCTCCTCATAGGTCCTCTCCCCCAGGCCCCAGATCATTTTGGTTTCCCTCCTTTGGACCCTCTCTAGGAGTGTAATGCCCCTCTTTAAATGTGGTCTCCAAAATTGTACACAATACTCGAGGTGTGGCCTAACCAAGCAGTTGTACAGTGGAAGGGTCACTTCTGACTTTCTGGAGGTAATCCCCCTGGTGATGCATCCCAGCATCCTATTTACCCTTGCTGCTGCCCTCCTACAGGTCTCCGAGTTGTTCATTTTGACATCTACCACTACCCATTATGCCACATGGCAACATTGTGCTGCCAATACAGCATGATTTCTGCCATGAGGCATGTCTTTTTTTTTTTTTTTTGTGGCGGGCTCTGTCCCCACCCCCTATTATGGGAGGGCTGTGGCCTCAAGCCCCACTAAAGATTCTCAACTCGGGGTTAACCCCTGGGAGCACCGCGGTTTACAAAAATACAAATTTCTGGGACCAGGAATCAAGCGGTCCCAGATGCAGCGCCTGGGTTCCTGCTGCTGTGGCTCACTCCAGTGAGCCACAGCTGCTGCTCAGCAAAACCAACTCCTAGCAGAGGTCTTATCTTCTGCCTGGGAAAGTGTGACTGGAGCAATACCGCTCACAGCTACAGCATTGTACAGGTTTAGTCATAATGTCATCAGCCATTAAGCGTGCAACATTATGACCCAGTAGGCACTTTCTGTATGCATCTCCACCTCTTCCGTTGGTTCAGAGGGTGCTCCTCAATTTGGAGGCACAAGGTGGCAGGATGATTCTAATCGCCCCATACTGACCTCAGCAGATATGGTTCCCGCTGATCAACAGATTGTCAGAGGTTCCTCCGAATCAACTGCCCCTACGAATGGACCTCCTGACACAGGGACCCCTGGTCCATCCCAGCCTGCACTCATTTCTTCTCCATGCCTGGCTCCTGAGGAGACGGAAGTGAGTAGATTGAAGGTTTCCCAGTGGATCTTGGAAATCCTGTTAGCGGCTCGTAAACCTTCCACTAGGAAGACTTACATAGCAAAGTGGAAGCATTTCTCAGTTTGGTGTGTGAAGTCTCACCTGGATCCATTCTGTTGCCCACTAAATAAGGTGTTGGAATACCTTCTAGACCTGTCGTATGCAGGGCTGCAATATTCCATAGTAAAGGTGTACCTCTGCATGATTTCCAGCTACCATGAGCCAGTGCATAATCTGGTGCTGGCTCAGCTTCCTCTCGAAAGATTCCATAAAGGCATCCTTCATTCGAGACCCCTGGTCAGAAGACTGGTGGCTGAATGGGGATATTAGCCTCATGCTAGACATGCTCACTCCCAAGCCATTAGAACCTCTAGCCACTTGTGATTTGAAGTTTCTGACATGGAAGACTGCCTTTCTGGTGGCCATTACTTCTGCTCGTAGGGTCTCTAAGATCCACATGTTGGTCACAAACCCCTCCATACATAGTGTTTCACAAGGATAAGGTTGTACCAGTGTCTTGGAATTTGTTAAACGGTGTACCACCTGGACAAAGATTAACATCTGCAATCATTGTAATGTACTTTAAAGATTGACATGTAGTTCATAATTGTTGTTTTGTCCTGTTGTAATTAATTTTGTTGATGTTGTTGTTATTTATTATATTGCATGTATGTATATGTTTATGTGGAACCTTAGCACCTTACCTAACCTGGAACCTCATTGAAAACGAGCTTTGCTCAATGGAATGTTTCCATTATTTTCTGAACAAAAATTATTTACTATTACTACTTCGCACCCACCTTAAGTTTCTTCCAAAGGTGGTTTCGGTACTCTATCTTAACCAACCTTTGGTGCTTCCGACTTACTTCAACAACTTCCAGAATGAAGGGGAATGCACCCTTCACTCTCTGGATGTGAGAAAAAGCGTTGTGGCTCTGTGTTGATAGAACCAAGATCTGCCAATCTGAACAGCTCTTTGTGTCCTTCAGTACAACCCTGCTGGGTCAGCCTGTCTCCATCCAATGCATTTCTGCATGACTAATAGCCTGTCTCCGACACTACTACTCGATGGCATAGGTCAAGCTGGAAGGCCAGGTTTATGCCCACTCTGCTAGAGCGATTGTGGCTTCCCTGGCAGAGATTTGTAACATACCCATTGCAGACATCTGCAGAGCAACTACTTGGAGTTCAGTGGACGCATTTGTAAAGCACTATGCTCTCGACGTTCATGCCAGACAGCACACATCCTTCGGCAGATCAGTTCTCAATGGACCTCTGTTTTGAGCGAGCTCGATCTCCTGCCACCCTGCTTAGGGGACTGGTTTTAGCTCAGTACTCTCCCACTAGTGTGAATGAATGGTGAAGACTTTTAGTCCAGGAAGACATGGAAATTACGTACCTACCATAATTCTTGATCTTTTTGGTGGAAGTCTCCACCATTCATTCACTTGCCCACTCATCATCCCCTGAGCTCACTCATGTTTTTGGTCTTCACTCCATTGTTGGTTGGGCTGTGAAGACGTTGTTGTGTTGACCTTTCTTACATGGGTTATCCGTGCTATCTTATGCCCGGATTGGGTTAGATTTTCCTAGGATTAGTTTATGCTGCACCTCATTGGTCAAAAAGTTACTGAGGCAGTTGGAGAGTTGACGCTGGGATAGCCTATATGGCACGAGCCAGTCTCGCGACGCCACGCATGCGCTGTCCCATCTCGGTGCTGGCCCTCCTGAATATTTATGGCTCCCACTGAGTCCTAGTGCTTCCGGCATAGGCACACTAGTGTGAATGAATGGTGAAGACTTCGTTCAAGAAGATCAAAAATTACGGTAGGTACATAATTTCCATCTAGCGAGTCACAAACAAGGAATATAAATGCATAAAGAAACACCCTCTAAGGTTGCTTTGCCATAAAACTACTTCGGAATCTATGTAAGATAATCCCAATGAACAAGATACATGCCTTGCTGCATCACCTCAACTTCATTTTTATGGGTTTTCAGGTTTTTGTTTTTGTTTTTTAACAGAAAACAAGATGGCGGCTCTGTGAAAAAAGGAATTTTCTCTCACGAAAAAGAATTTTTGTTCTTGTGAAAAAGAAACTCACTTGCAAGACTCTATCCTTCTTCACAAGATCATATTCCTTTGTTGCAAAACAGACATCTATCCTAAAGATTGGAATGTTCATAAATGTCCCATTAGGATATATTGGGAGTTAGAAAAATTTATAACTTTGCATCAGATTAATACTATTGCACCAAATTTTCATTGTCTGTTCTACTACCAAGGTTTTTCTACCATACAAAAATCATGCATAAATTCTACACCATCTGGCGCAAGGCAATGAGGAAAGAACTGCAAGAAAGATGAAGGATTTTTACTTTTTGTGACTGTCTGGATCTCAGAATCTGCACGTCTGACTGGAACAAAATTTGCCACGTCATGAAACACAGAAACATAGAATTTGACAGCAGATAAGGACAGCTTGGCCCACCTAGTCTGCCCATTTTCCTACCTAACAGATAAGCTGCAGATCCTAATTAACCAACAGCTTACTTCCTCCTACCCCCCACTAGGACTGCCTTATGTCTGTCCCATGAATTCTTGAATTCCCCCACTGTTCTTGACTCCATGACCTCCTCAGGGAGACTGTTCCATGCATCCACAACCCTCTCTGTGAAAAAATACTTCCTCCACATTACCTCTGAGCCATCCTCCTCTATCTTCAAATTGTGGCCCCTTGTTCTTGCACATCTCTTTTTCTGAAAGATGCCACCCTCTTGGACTTTGTTGATTCCCTTGAGGTACTTGAAAGTTTCTATCATGTCCCTCTCTCCCTCCTTTCTTCAAGGGTATACATATTAAGCTCCTTTAGTCTTTCTTTGTATGTCTTCTGGTGCAGACCCTGCACATTTGGTTACACTCCTCTGGACAGCCTCCACTCTGTCTATGTCTTTGCAGAGATGGGGTCTCAGAACTGCACACAGTACTCAGATGGGGTCTCACCAACTGTCTGTACAGAGGGATAACAACTTCCTGTTTTCTACTATTGATCCTCTCCTATGCATCCCAATATCCCCCCCAACCTTCCTTACTGCCTTCTCACATTGCTTGCCCACCTTTAGGTCATCTGACATAATTACTCCCAGGTCCCTTTCCATTTTTACTGTTGTCAGTATCTCACCCCCCATTGTGTACTCTTGTCCTGGGTTTTTGTTTCCCAGGTGCATTACCTTGCACTTCTTTGCAATGAATCTGAGCTGCCATACATTTGACCATTCCTCCAACCTTGCCAAGTCCCTTCTCATCCTTTCCACTCCATCTTGTGTATCAACCCTGTTGCAGATCTTTGTGTCATCTGCAAAGAGACATACTTTTCCTTCCAGTTCCTCTGCAATGTCACTTATAAAGACATTAAAAAGGACCAGTCCCAGTACTGAACCCTGCGGTACCCCGCTAGTAACCCTCCTTTCTTCACTGTGGACTCCATTTACTACTACCCTTTGCGTCCTGTTGTCTAGCCAATTTTTTATCCAGGCTACCACCTTGGGACCCACTCCAAGGCTGGCTAACTTGTGTATTAATCTTTTATGTGGGACTGTATCAAATGCCTTGCTAAAATCTAGGTAAGCCATGTCCACAGCCCCTCCCTGGTCTACTACTTTGGTCACCTAGTCAAAGAAATCTATTAGATTCGTCTGACATGACCTTCCCATCGTGAATCCATGCTGCCTTGGGTCCTGTGCCCCACTGGCATCTAGGTACTCAACAGTTCTTTCCTTCAGAAGTGATTCCATCATTTTACCTACCACTGAGGTCAAACTAACTGGTCTAACTAAGAGATCTACCCCACAGGACAAAGCATACCAAATTTTGTGCAAATCCATTGAATGGTTGCAGTTATTTAAGTGCAGAATTTGAGGTTTAACATTAAACATGCTACTCAACCCTTAGAGGCACGACTGTGCCTCTATAATATACAGATATAAATATATACATAAAGAGAGAAAGAGAGCTATAGCAAAAAAAAACTACATTAATGCATACATTAGGGTACATTATTAAAGAGCTAGTGTACTGCCTAAAACTAAAATTTTTTTTTTAAAAGCAGTCAACCGTTACCTTTTATATTTTAGGTACATTTTCTTTTACTTTTAATTAATTAGGAGGTTGTTTACCTTATGTTAGCACCCACCCAACCAGCCTCTTCACCCACCATCCCTGGAATATACCTGGCTCTGTAGATCACCCATGGATTACCCATCATGGTGGGGCTAGGTGGAAGGAGGTCCGCACTTCCCACCCCCCAGTGACTGCATCTAGATTTGGAAGCTAGAGCACAGTAGGTGGTGTTGGGCCTGCGACAGGCAGGAGCTTCATCCTGCTGGGGGGGGGGTGCCTTTTTTTCATTTTTCTTTCCTGACCTCATCCACCTCCCCAATATCAGACCATGCCCTATCAGACCTCGTGCACTCTGGTGTTACCCCTGTGGGAGAGGCAAGCTCCCTGGTCTACAGCAGGGGTTGTCAGAGTAGTGGAACTTGATGCCCTCCCTCACCAGCTGGGAGAACTGCTGCATGGCAGCACCTCAGCAGCCCTCTGGGTCACACAGCAGGCAACCCGAGCTTGCTTTCGATTCCAGGTTGCCAGTGTGAGAGCTCACAGAACTGCCCACTGCCCCATCAGGTGGCCCATCTGCCAGATAGCTTGCATCTCTTTAAATGATACCTCACAGTCACTGATCACCCACAGGGTGCTGTATAGACCCAGTATCTTATATATTGAAATTTGCATGTGGGGCCAATAAAAGATATTGTACCACCGGCTTTGTCTACCTTAATTTCAAGGTGTGTTTGCACTACAGCTCTGTTCCCACAGCATTAGAGCACCCTTGTATGGAGCACAGCACTGCAGCTGTAATCTGCATGTACACACAGGTGTTGTGGAGCATTGTGAGTAGCCTAGGTTTCATTCTCCAAACCAGTCCCATTAATAAATGCAAACGCTCTCTCACGCCCTCCCTCGAATGGCTTACTCCTCAAACTCTGTCATGTTCAACGTGTTTTTGTTTTTAAATACCTTCCTTCATCCCCCCCACACTGACTCCCTCCCAAACACTCACCCTGGTCCATTTCCTGGTGTGTGTGTTTGTAACTCACAATCCCTCCCACACTTGGCTCCCCTGTCCCCAGTTCCACAACAGCACTGCTGCAGGTGGTGGAGTGAATCTCAAAGCGTCTGAAAATGGCAGAAGCATTTTTGCTCTGTACCACTGCAGTGGTTCAGAGGAGCAGAGGAACAGAAACTGAACAGCTTGAAACACCTCCAGGGTGTGTCTAGAGAACTGATTCACTGGAATTGATAAGCTTTTGCCCTACATATAGCTATGCACATAAGCAAGTGTAAACAAGCCTTCAGACTTAATAAAAAAGTAAGATTCACCTGTTTACCCAAACCTAAGGGGTCCATTACTGAATTATCCTGGTACTTCAAAACTAACACCTTTTCTTTGTTGTTCTCTGAATAGTAAATACACAATTGTAAACCTAGTTTCCATATTTTAGGAAAATATTTGTTCATATGTGGGGCTGTACTTTTGTCATGATAAATTGGGAAGTAAATCATGGTATTGTCATAGTCAAAATAACAAATTATGGAAACCATAGTAAAAGTCATGGATTCATTGTGTATTAAACAAATTACCTCCAGTTTGAGATATATATATATATATATATATATATATATATTTTTTTACAAGCACATAAGCAAAGATGTAACTGTTCATTGTATGGCTGCTCCAGTGGCAGGGGAAGGCAACACATTATGCTGCCATCTCAGAAACCACGATCCTAGAATCCCATACTGTGACCACTTTGGGGACCAAGCGCATTGTGGTGGTGAGGCAAAAAATTACTTGACTATCATTTACAAACATCACAAACTATGGCCTTTTTAGGGAAAAGTTTAAAAATCATGGGAATGTCATGGGACATGCCAAAAATCATGGAGTTTTTCATACAAATGTGACAAATCATGGAATTCATAATTTCCATGTCTTCTTTGACAAAACTACAGCCCTATTCATATTGCATCAGCGTACAAGATGTGTACAAGTCTGCAAAGCATGATGTGTCCTACCAGATGGCAACAGTAAGTCAGACCTTATTGTGTTTGGGTTAGGCAGGGACAAGGGGCAGACTAGATGGGCTAAAGGGCCTTTTCTGCTAACATCTATGTTTTTATATTACTGTAAACAATATTTCTGATGACTTTTGACAACAAAGCTGAAAGTCCTTTCACTGCCCAATACACCCTTGCTTAATAAAGTATGAATAAATTATTTTTATATAGTTTTTGAAAACATCACATTACAGAAGATGATGGCTTTCATTTCAGTTTCTTCTTGTTTTTTTAAACACATTATTTATACAGGAGTGCTCAGCTGAGATGCAGCATTGTATTATCAGTGGACTCCTGCTTCTGATTAAATATTAACACTGGGAATATGGAAGCACAGAGAGGTTAAGCGACTTGCTCAAGTCACACATTGTGGTCAGATTTGAACCTGCATCTTCCTTGTTACCAAACTTGTGCTGTAACCTCTAGGCCTCACTGCCTCCTAAGGTCTTGTACAGAGGAAGCCTGGCCCAGTGGCACCTGAGGACTACTCCATGCTCTCATGTGGATGGCTCAGGTTCGGGCCACAAGCCCAACCCTCCACTCTGACTCTGACTCTGACCCTGTAGAGTCTGACGAGCACCACAGAAGCAATTCTGACAGGCTCCAGGGAGAGGGAGAGGGAGCCTCCAGGCTACACTAGTCCCTCTTGTAGGGCAGTTGTAGTAGCCTTTGATTTCTCCACCCTCCAAGTCAGATGTAGAGCTGACTAGCGTTTCAGCCTCCAGGGGTGCACTGCTGAACATATGGTACTACACAGACACTGTTGGTTGCTTGATGCCCACATGGGCATCTTACCATGGCGTGGGGTGGGGTGCCATGCTAGCTGGTGGTGAAGTCTGAGCCCTACAAGACTGGCAGGTAAGGATGTGCTGCAAACTGCAGTTTCAACTGGTGAAGGCATTTGGAGAAACAGTAGTGATAAAAGATAACCCCCCATCCCGAAAAGACATGAAAAGCAGGTGCTGTGGAACATACATGGAGCCTGTGAAAATGCAACTGATCTTTTTAAACGTTTTTGTCTACAGATCTTAACAAGGAATGTTACTCGTGTGAAAAAGATCAGTATGGCTATATGGAATACAATACAGTACATTCAGAGCTGCTTTCGGTGGGAGTCCAAACCACGGAGTTTAATAGCTTTTTTGGTAAGTGTCAAACAAATTGAAACAGTAGAACTGTGGGCTGTGGGCCTCAGGGCAAATATCTGAAAATGTCTGCCAATCTGTACCACTTCAGACTTTCTTAGAAGTTTTGATCAGGCACATTACAGGTGAAGATACAGTGAAGCAACAGTGCCTTTGCAGATTGTTTTACAAGTCTTTTATCCAAGATAGTCCAAATCAGACAGCATATTAGTGACATAGTATTGTAGTGGTGGAAAGATCTTAGAATCTATTTTGTCTGCCCCTCCTGCCACTCTGCAGCAAATGTACCCACTTTGAATGCAAATACTTATCCATGTTTATCAGCCTGAATGCTACCTCTTTTCATATAGTACTGAGGAATACTTTGTACTACTCATGCCTCAGGGATTTATCTGGTCTGGCTTTGAAAGCACGAGCATTGCTAGTTTCCACAACCTCACTGGGTAGGCTGTTTGACATGTTGATCACCCTCTGTTTGAAGTAAGGCTTTGTGATGTCTTTATCCTGCTCTGCTCTCAGTTTGCAAGCATGTCCTATAAGTTTAGTCGTGGATATCTTATTAATAAAGTTTTGCACCATCTGCCCCTCCCCCACCAGCCACACTCCTTGCAAAATCATCCTGTGCCTACCTGCACCCTTAGGTCCGACTGGTCAATCTTAATAAAATACCTTGCAAAATGGGAGATGCACCTAAACTTTGGAATTCAGTTCTGCTCAGAAGTTGTGGTGCTACTACCCATCAGCTGTTTTAAGACTGAACTTGGGAAATATTTATCACTGGAAAACTCCTGCTCCTGTGTCTAACCAAACCTATGATTTGGTCTATTTGCCATGGTCAAATTGATGTCTGGACCTAAATGTATGCATTTCGGGTATACCCAGTATTTTATTGTTGCCTTACTTATCTAAATCTGTATACAACAACTGTTTTTATGTATACGTTTTTTGTAACTTGGCAATCACCGTTATTCTTCTTAGCTTACTTATACTGTTGTTTATACTGTAACTCACCCACTCCTTTTACCATACCATACCCTCCAAGATCATGCCTGAAAATAGACAAGTTCATATCTATGATCTTACCTGGTCCCTAAAACTAAATAATAATGTGTAGTGCTTGCTTTCAACACCTCAAACATTTACACACTGTACATGCCCCCTGGTAGCTTTAGTATTCAGAACATCATGATCTTGGCCCCTCTTCAGCCAAATCATATTACAAAATAGCAAGAGAAATGAAGACCTGTAATTGTCCCGATGTGATCACATGACAGTGCATTCTTCCAGCATGACAGTAAAGGTCAGAAATACTTAACTTTCTGAAAATAAAAATCAGAGGAACCATTTTATAATTGCGGTGAGGCACTCCAGGGTGCGTGTAATTGAGGGATAGCACAGTTATACCTTGTGCCCAAGGATGTCATGCCAAGAAACTTTCTGGAGAAGCACAATATTAAAAATTGGCTATGGGGCAACACTAAATAGAGAATACTGGATGGGCAATTATTTATAACCAGGGTGTTCTGCCACAGAGGGATTCTGATTTCCTCTGACCTCGAGAGTGAAGCTTGAGAGGTCTATAGGAATCAGGACCCTAATGTGGTAGAATACACTGGTTGTGGATAAGGTTGCTCATCCTGTATTTTTTAGAGTGTATAGTATTAAATGAAATGTGTGCATTGTGTTTTTTTCTCTTTCACAGTGAAACAGACTTGTACAGTCTCTAGAGGTTCTAGAATGGAGTTCGACCACAGAAGGGTACAATTACATTCCATGACCTTTGCACAACAGCATTTTGAAAAGGATGGATTTCTATATAGAACAATGCTCTACTATACACTATATTACACTCTTATAGCCTTACTCAGTCTATGAAGCACTACTTTTTTTTTTTTTGTAGATTCGGTTTATTCTCTCACGGACGACTGGGGAGTACTTACTCTGTCTCAGCCAGTTACATGGATGCTCAACGATTCTTTCTTCAGCCAGCCCTGCCATGGCCTCAGAACGGGTAGAACCGTGGCTTACCTCCCCCATGAAGGGTCCCCCCAGTGGGGGATGGACCGGGGGAGGAGACTGCATCACCTTTGGGCCCCCACCCCATCTTATGCCGGGCTTCATTTGGCCTGAAGGATGGTCATCCGTTGGTGGTGCCATACTGCTTGCCATTAGGTTTTTTTTGTCCTTGCTGGTTCCCCTGGGGTGCGGAGGTGCAATGACATCCAGTGCGCATCAAGCATGCTCCCGTGTTCACCCACAGGACGTCTGCTGCTGCCCAACCCCAGTGCCAGGTGCCCCTGAGTACTGCACCACCAGTCTCCACTGGGGTCATTAGTACAGCAGGCACGTACCCTGGCCCTCCTGAGGAGAGGAGAGCAGTCCTCCAAATGCTCAATCCTCTCCTCCCCTGCCAACCCCCGATGACCTGAGTCTGTTCCCAAACCTGGGTCACCAGCGTGGAGTGAGGTGTGGTGTACAGCACCTCAACCCTCAGTGCCACTGGGCCAGCTATGAAGCTTTATTTTGATGAGAATGTGTGGTGGAGGGGCACATGCCTCCAGAGTTTATAGCCATGTTTACACAGCTGACCTCACTCCTTCAGTGGAGCGTTGCAGAGCTGCTCTGACCCAAAAGACGCTTGTCTCATGCATCTACACAGTCCCCCTCCCCCCAGCACCAATGTAAGACATGCTGGAGAGAGGCTGGGGGTCGAGGCAGTCGGCTGATGGAAGCGCTCGCAAGGTGTTTCACGTGGGAGCGAGCAGTGCAGCCTGTCCACACAGCCACTTATTTCAGCTCGCTCCTGAATGCATCCCCAGACTTTCTGGGAACACGGAGTGGAGCAAGGAAGTGGCTTACCATGATTCGACAAGTGTCCACACAGCAGCATTTGCACCGCAGCAACCCTAACTTTCGGGTTGCTGCGCTGCAAATGCCACTGTGTAAACATGGCTAATGGTACTTCCTGAGGCATGCCATTATCTCACAGTAACACACACCCCATGTGTTTTATTGCCTAATTTGCACTCTCTAAGCTAAAGTAAGATGGTGGGACCAGCCCAACATTTCCCAAGTTGCAATGGTTTTGGAACACTTTGAACACTGCTGCTCAGACCCCCACCCCATATGTTGCTACTATTATAGCACTGTTATTCTTTTTGTAAACTGTAGGGCCTAAAAAGTAAATATGTATATGCCAAACTAATGCAGCCTGCACCACTTGTGTCACAAGCCAAAGGGCTTTGGCTTATCTGACCCCTGATCTGGAACTACCAGCCTCCTGTTTAAGTAGAGATTGCAGTATGTCGAGGCTCGTTCCAGCCCAGGGCCCCTTTCAAGCCAGCACTGCCACTTATGCCCAGTGGTGTATTGTGTTTCATTGACATGAAAGGCTGTTGACCAGAAACTGTACTGAGAGCATCAAACTCATTCACTAGTGATGTGAGCTGAAATTTGAATCCATTTCTCTGCAGATCTAAGACCAGCACTTTAATCACTATGCTGATCAGTTTTCAAATAAAATTTATAAAATGGGTAAGAGAAGCACTGTGCTGTGGTGGAATCCAGTCACATGACCATGCTGTTATCCAAGCACAACAGCACAGGTCAGAAATGTATAACTTTCTGAACCTCATTACTTGGTCCTAAAATAAAAAAATTGTGGGAAGCCATTTTATACTCATGATATGGCATTCCAGAGTGTGTGTAATTGCAGAATAATGGCACTTCACTTCCGAGGTGTGCTGTTGTCCCACAATAACACACACCTGCTGGCTCCATGGCACCAAGTGCTAGGGGAAATTGCTCAGCAGGCTGACAACCTGGGTTCGCGCCCTCACCAAGGACGATAGGGCAGAGTCCGGCAGGGAAGGTTAGGAGTATCTGCTGGGACACTCTACTCCCTGGGAGAGTGCGAGCCTGAAATGATTCTAGAGTGACTGGTGGAGGCGCACTTGGTGGTATGGGTGACCATGCGCTGCCGTGCATCCTTCCCAGGATGCCATGAGCATGCGGCAGCATAGTAGGAGGGGGTGGTGGGTGAGGAGAAAATGGAAAACATCACCTGCTCGGCCAACAGGATGATGGTCACCTGGGTCCCCGTTTGCCACGCAGCCTTGGCAAGCAGCCAATAGTGCTGATCCCCCGCCATGTGCCCAGCACGGATTTGGACTCTATCTCCCCTCTCTTGGGCCTTGCCACTCCATTGAAGGGATACACTGAGTTGGCAGGGGCATGGCACAGTGGGGGACAGCACGATGGTGGTGAGGGGGACTGGTGGGTGGAGGTGTGTCCCTTGGCGCAACCCTAAGGAGTGGCCAGTCAGGGGGTCCAGGGAGGCACAATAAAATAAATAGTGCACACCTTGTTATGCCTTATTGCTGAATTAAAAAGTTGATGGGCCTGATGTGATGCAGGCTTTCACTTTCTGTGCCATGTAGGGAGACCCATGTTTGCATCTCAAGCACAACTCCTCTCATCAGACCAGTGGAGCCCAGGCTGACCTGCTGAAGCAGCATATTAAGGTGGGGGGTTGCGTCTGTTCACTGACATATGCACTTCATTTGGATGGATACAGGGGCAGAATTTGGCTGTGATGCTGAACTCATGGAATCCAGCCCAACTCCAAATAATGAGCATCATCAGAGATGGCCTGTGTAGTGAGAGGGGGCATACAGGCTCTAAAACACAAGTGAGAGACATGGCAGTCTGACACCTGCCCACCCACATCTTAATGATCTTTTGGCATCCCCCCAGAAGACCCTTCCTGATATCATACCTTCTCAAAGTGTTGATGGAGATCCACTGCAGATACAAAGCTATAGGGGTTCTTCAAGATGTTGGTAAACTGAAGGGTGACTGAGGAGATATCTGCTGGTAAGAGGATGAAAGTAAGGGGAGAGGCTGGGGTAAAGCAGCCACCTTGAGTGCAATAACATTTTTTTAAATTTGCATCAGTGTACAGTATTCACAGTAAACAGCCGCTAGTTACTTGTGTGGAGAGAGATTTTATTTATTTGTGACTTTTGATCGGGAAAGACGCACTAAGGTGTGACAGCTTGTTTCCTGGTATGTCCTGGAGGGTGGGTTACATGGACCTGTTTTACTGACAGGTGGAATGTTGGACAGGACACTTAGAAACTCTCCTACTCTTCTTTGATACAGTAAGGGCTATGCATTAAGACTAGGGATGGGCAGTATACCTATCAACTACTATGCATTTTGCATAGCGTTATGTATTTTACATCACAATTTACCCTCGTTCTGTGAAGATATATTGATGTTCTGCATAATATTAGAGCTATTTCTGGACTCACAAACTCTTAAAATATTAAATTAACTTGATAGAAACATTCCTTAACAATAAACATCTGCTCATTGTTACTTAACATATTATTTCTTAAAATAAGAAAGTGCTTTACATTCAGGTCATTTGCTCTGCATTTTAAATGAAAGTGCTATGCATTTCAGTACTGAAAAGTTGAGAGGTAGATGGGCAGAAAGCACCTTGGTGTAATGTCTCATCTGACTGATGGCACCTTAACAGTGCAGCGTCCCCCTCGTACTGCTTTGAAGTTATGGGTGGTGTGCCAAGAACCTGGCGTGGGGCTAGAACCCTAGATCTTCCACCCCCCGGATGTAGCATGCTACCTACTGAGTCACTGATGCTGACTTCTCAAAGAAGAAATTCATGAAATGTATTTGCACATTTGCATGCACACTATTGTAGCTTGCATCATAAAGCCACCCATGAGTTGCTAAAATTGATATGGGGAATTTAAATAGGGTATAAAATAAAGAACAACTGAAGCCAGTTTCTGAAAACACTGGGTTGTGATCTGGACTCCCTGCATGCTCTTTGACCTGTTAAAGGACTCCATTCAGCATCTACATTTCCACCTAATTTAATATTGCCTTTTTTTGTTGCTGAGGTCTTACTGTCATTTGTTCCTAAGCTGTCATTTTTATTAGTCATTCTCACTGATCCTTCTTGGGCTCACGTCAGGTGGCGTGTGTTCTCTATTGTCTGGCTGGTCTTGGCAAGCCATGACTCCTTTTATTGCTGTATGACGTGGGCGTGCACGCAGCAGCGGTCTGTAATTATACCCACCACAGGTGACAGTTACAAGAGAGTGTTGGTAATAATTTTAGCTGCCTGATCCAATGTTTATGAAGAGAAACTCTCTTTGTTATCTGGTTAGAATTTACTGCAGTGTATTGTTCAATGCCATTTGATTTGTAAAGCTTTTTTTATGCTGGTTACTGCATCATATTCTTTGAAGTGAAAACACATGAATATTTTGTTGAATGTTGGGTTTTATAACATTAGACAAGATTATTAATTGACAAGTACAGTTAAACCACAATAATGTCATACCTTTTCTTAAACTAAGAAAGTGCTTTACATTCAGGTCATTTGCTCTGCATTTTAAATGAAAGTTTATGTTATGATAAAACCATGATCTTAATTCGGTCACTACTTTACTCCTTTAATTATTGAAGAGCTTGTGTTCACATCTAATAAACAGAAAACTAACAATTATATTTTTTGTGTTTTGATTTGTTAGTAATTACTTTCTACTTTTATAATAAAATATGTTTGTGTAGTTAAACATGTGGATTTCTACCTTTCCCTTTGCACTCCTAGTAAAAAAGAATTCCATAAACTTTTGGCATTGTGATATCAGAAACTGCCAACAACAGTGGGAGGCAGAGGTACCGTGGGTCACCCTGGAGAAGTGGAATAGAGTCACTGTTTGCACAGGAGTGATCTATAGACCTTCAGCACAAAGGGGAGGAATTAGATAAGGTAATGGTGGAAATCATTGGCAAGATGACAGAAAGGGAGAGTGCTGCAGGTGGGGGACTTCAACCTGCCAGATGTAGATTGGAGCTTCCCAGCAGTGGCTTCAGCTAGAAGCAGGGACATCCTGGATTCCCTGCAGGGGGTATTCCTCAGGCAACTAGTCAGTGCATTCACTCACAATGGGGCAGTATTGGACCTGGTACTTAGTAACAGGGACAGTATTGCAGACATTAAGGTGGGAAGCCACCTAAGAACCAGTGATCACTGTATGTTGTGGTTCAGTATAAGGATGGCTGTGGAATTGAGGAGGACAGATTTTATAAAGATGGGTGAATGCCTTAGGAATGACCTGGCAGGAGGTATGGCCTGGGTGGGGTGGAAGAACAGTTGACAAAGCTAAAAGAGAGCATAGTTAAGGCAACAAACCTCTGCATCAAACAAGTGAGCAAAAGCAAGAAGAAAATGAGACCACTGTTCTCAAAAGAGATGGCTGAAAAGGCAAAGGCTAACAGAGTAACATTCAGAAGGTATAAGGAGATGCAGAGGAAGGAGAATAGGAAGGTATATCGGGAGAAACCGAGGGAAGCAGGGGAAACAGTAAGGAGCACAAAGGTGCAAACTGAAGAGAGAATATGTTAGGTGGTAACAAAAGGAGGCAAAATGTTTTTTAGATATGTAAGTGAAGAGAGGAAGATGGGGGTGGGATTATATGGTCAAAAGGGAAGGGGGTTGTGCAAAGAGAGACCAGGAAAAGCAGGCATCCTGAACAAATAATTTTGTTCAGTGTTCACAGAGGAAGGAGAAGGAGGGGCCACAAAAAGTAACAGAAGCTTTGGAGGGAGGAAGGGAGGGAGGGAGGGAGGTGAACACTAGTCCTTTTTTGGGAGAGAGAATCCTGAAGGGATTCACTAATCTGAAGGTGGACAAAGCAGTGTGGCCAGATAGGTACATCCAAGGATATAGAAGGTGCTCAGGAAAATACTGGCTGCACCTCTGATGGTTCTGTTTAACAGCTCACTGGAAACAAGAGTGGTTCCGGAGGACTGAAGTAGGGTGAATGTGGTCCCACTGCACAAAAGTGATAGCAGGAAAGAGGCTGGCAATTATAGGCCAATCACCCTGACATCGGCGATGGGAAAGTTAAAGGAATCACTGCTAAAGGAAAGGATTTTGTAATATCTTGAATCCAGTGGCTTACAAGACCTGAGGCAGCATGGGTTCACAGGGGGAAGGTCCATGTCAAATAAATCTGATACATTTCTTTGACTGGGGGACAAAGGATTTAGATCAGAGTGGAGCAGTGGATGTGGTCTACCTAGATTTCAGCAAGGCTTTTGATACTATTCCACATAGACTAGTAAGAAAGCTGCGTAGCTTAGGAGTGGGTCCAAAGTGGTAAACTGGATAAGAAATTGGTTAGAGGATAGCTGACAGAGGGTGGTGTTAAATGCAGTTCACTTTGAGGAAGGGAGGATGACCAGCGGGGTGCCTCATGGATCAGTGCTGAGACTGGTCCTCTTTAATGTTTTTATAATTGACATTGCAGAGGAGCTAAAAGGGAAGGTCTGCCTCTTTGTGGATGACACCAAAATCTGCAATAGGGTGGATGCTCTGGGGGTGGAAAGGATAAGCAGAGATATGAGAAAACTAGAGGAGTGGTCAAGGGTATGGCAGCTGGGTTTCAATGCAAAAAGGTGCAAAACAATGCACTTAGGGCACAGAAACCCAGGGGCAGAATGCAAAATGAGTGGAGTGGTATTGATGACCGTCAAGCAGGAAAGAGACCAAGGTATAATCATATTGGATGACCTAAACATGGACAGGCAGTGTGATAAGGCAGTAGGGAGGGCTAGTGGGATGCTGGGATGTATATGATGGGGTATGACCGGCAGAATGAGGGACGTGATGTTGCCTCTGTATAGATCACTGGTAAGACCCCACCTAGAGTATTGTGTCCAGTTCTGGAGACCACATCTCTGGAAGGACACAGACAGAATAGAGGTGGTCCAGAGGAGGGAAATTAAAATGGTGCAGGGTCTGCATCAAAAGCCTTATGAGGAAAGACTAAAGGGCCTCATTATGTACACCCTGGAACAAAGGAGTGGGCGGGGATATGATAGAGATCTTTAAATATCTCATGGGGTAAACAAGGTACAGGAAGTAAGTATCTTTTAGAAGAAAAGGTGCTCAAAACAAGGAGACATGCTGTGAAGCTGGAGGAGGTAGATTCAGGAGAGATGTGAGAAAGTACTACACAGAAAGTGTGGGGATTCCTGGAACAGCCTTCCAGTGGGGGTGAAAACAGTGGAGGATTCCAGTTATGCATGGGATAAGCACAAGGGAATCATAGTGGAAAGGAAGGTGGGGGGGAGAAAGGGCTGTAGTGTAGATCATGTATGGTCTGCAATAATAGTGTAGGTAGGGAGGAATGGGCAAACTGGATTGGCAAAGGGTTTCTTATCTATCAAAATCTGTTTTTATGTTAACGACGTAGGACCCAAATGTATTTAAATGAGAAACTAAAGATACTGTTCTGTCTTTTTCAAAACAAATGGATACTTCTTTTAGCAACAAACTTTGCCATTTATATGTTTGTACTATTGTGATCAGTCTCTATGATTTAATACTTTTTATGTTTGCATGTGCATGCATGCACAGCAAACATTTCGTAACAAAGAATGACACTTCAGAGGTGTGTCAGTGCAGAGCCCATTGCAGCTCAAGCTACAATGGGCTCACCAGTGACAGATCATTAACCAGACACTCTGGACATGACACTACTCACTGCTTGCTGGGTGGAAACTTTGCGTAGCTTAAATAAGCCAACTGATCCTATTACATAGTGGCTGGCTCATTTCATCTGCATAACATCGCCCAGCATCCAGCTGAGCATTGCGAGAGGAGCATCACTCTCTCCCTCTCTCCCACTGCGCTCCATTATGTTGGCAAATGCCATCAAATCACATATCACTGTCATTGCAGTTTTCTGACACCAGGATGCCCAATTCTTGATGCTGGTTAGAAACCCCCTCAAAAGACTGTTTCCACTGTGTGACGCCAGGGAGCTCACCCCCGGTGCCACCAAACATGACACCGACACTGTGATGCACAATTCCCAGTGTTAGTACCTCAAATAATGACAACCTAAAAAAAAGACAGTGTTGCCGATGTCACAGTGGGGAGCCATCTGGAGACCAGTGAGCATCGTACGGTGTGGTTCAGTATAAGAACTGGGACAGAATCAAACCACGCTAAAACAAGGATCCTGGAATTCAGGAGGGCTGATTTCAAGAAAATGGGAGAGTGCCTTGGGAAGCCCTAGCAGGAATAGTGAAAATGGGTGGAGCAGAGGAACAGTGGGCAAAAATAAAGAAGGCCATTGAGAAGGCAACACATCTCTGTGCCACGCAGGATAAAAAGAGCAAGAGAAAAAAGAGACCACTATGGTTCTCTAAGGAGGTAGTGGAGAAAGTAAAGGCAAAAAAAAAATAGCATTCAGAAGGTACAAGTCAACACAGAAGGAAGAGGATAGGGAGGGTTATCAGGAGAAACAAAGGAAAGTGGGGAAAGCAGTTAGGAGCACAAAGGCACAATCAGAAGAAAACACTGCCAAGTCAGTTAAAAAGTGTGATAAAACATTCTTTAGGTATATGTGAAAAGAGGAAGGACAAGGCAGGGATAGTAAGACTAACATGGGAAGGAGGGGTTTGTGTGGTAGAGGACAAGAAAGACATATTGAACAAGTATTTTGGTTCAGTATTTACAAAGGAGGGGGGGTAGGTGATGGGCCACAGTTAGGGCAAAGGGAATTAAAGCAAGGTAGGTGGACATTAGCTGTTTTACAGGTGAGAGAATCCTCGGGGAACTAGAGCAACTAAAAGTGGACAAGGCAATGGGTTCAGATGGGTGCACGCAAGGATACTGAGAGAACTTATGGAGATGCTGACTGCACCTCTGACAGCCCTGTTCAACCTATCATTGGATATGGGGACAGTTCCGGGGGACTGGAGGAGGGCGGATGTGGTCCCACTTCACAAAAGTGGGAATAGGGAGGAGGCAGGAAACTACAGACCTGTAAGCCTGACTTCAGTGGGCAAAGTGATGGAAACACTACTAAAGGAAAGGATTGGGGGAATACCTTGTGGCCAGTGGATTATAGGATCTGAGGCAGCATGGGTTCACAGGGGGGAGATCTTGCCAAACAAACCTGATCGAGTTCTTTGACTGGGTGACCAGGAAAGTGGATCAGGGAGGAGCAGTGGATGTGGTCTAACTGGATTTCTGTAAGGCCTTCGACACTGTCACACACAGAAGACTGGTAAACAAGCTGGGCATCCTGCGAGTGGGTCCAAAAGTGGTAAAATGTGTACGAAGTCTGCTAAGTAACAGGAGACAGAGGGTGGTGGTAAATGGGTCTCACTTGGTTGAAGGCACAGTAACCACTGGGGTGCCACAGGGGTCAGTACTAGGGCCGGTCCTCTTCAGTGTCTTTATTAGTGACGTCACAGAGGAACTGGAAGGGAAAGTATACCTGTTCATGGATGACCCAAAAATCTACAACAGAGTGGACACACCAGGGGGATGGAAAAAATGAGGAAAGATCTGAAAAAAGCTGGAAGACTGGTCAAGGATTTGGCAATTGGGCTTCAGCACCAAAAAGTACAAAATTATGCACATGGGGCACAGAAACTCAAGGACGACGCACCAGTTGGGGTCATCATAACTGATGACGTGAAGGTGGCAAAGCAGTATGATAAGGCAGTGGGAAAAGCTAGTAGAATACTCGGGTGTATAGGGAGGGGTGTCACCAGCAGAAGGAGGGAAATAGTGTTACCCCTGTATAGATCGATGGTGAGGCCACACCTGGAGTACTGGAGGCCCCATGTCCGGAAAAAGACAGATCGGGTAGAGGTGGTACAGAGGAGGACAACCAGAATGGTGCATGGCTTGCATAAAAAGCCCTACGAGGAAAGACTCAAGGAATTAAATATATACTCTTTAGAGGAAAGTGGGGACATGATAGAAATGTTCAAATACCTCAAAGGAATTAATAAGGTACAGGAGGGTGGCATTTTACATAAAAAGAGATGCTCAATGACACAGGGGCATGATATGAAATGGGAAAGGGAAGGCTCAGAGAGGATGTGAGGAAATACTTCTTCACGGAAAGGGTGTTGGATGCCTGGAACAGCCTCCCAGCAGAGGTGGCAGGTAATAAAACTGTAGCAGGATTCAAGCATACATGGGATAGACTCAAGGGTCCTTAGCAATAGGGCTGGTGTGGGGAGGAGGATAAGGCTGGAGATCAAGTATGGTCTGCGGTAGCACAATAGGCAGGGAATTTAGGGCAGACTAGGTGGGCGGAGAGGTCCTTTTCTGCTGACAACTTATATTTTTCTGTTTCTATGACAACCATCACTTATAGTTTTTTTTTTAGTTTTTTTCCCCTGTTCCAATACAGGGGAGCCAATCTCCAGTGCCAGCTAGCACCCCCCAACCAGGCCCATTTCCACTGTGCAACACTAGGGAGCCCAACCCCGATGCTGTCAAACATGACACTGACACTGGGGTGCCCATTCCCCAGTGTGGATACTGCAAATAAAGAATATTGACCCTTACAGTCTTATTAAATTTTTTCTTTAAATCCCTGTAAAAAAGAAAATGGTCCATCAATGTCTGTTGCTGCTGTTACCCTCCACTCATCCGACCCTCCAGCTCAACACCCCCGACCCACCATCTCTTACTTATGTACCAGGGTCCAATGCTGTAATCTTCTCTGCATCAGAGACACGTCTTTACTCTTCAGCGTCGGTCTGGGAATTGAGGAAATCAGATATGCGGTCAATGTATTTTAATGTGTTTTGAATTTGTACTCATAATTTGGTCATTTTTTATATTTTCAACATGGCCTTTTTGGGACCCCACAACATGAATAAGTAGGTGAAATTCTTCAACTCTGGGCCAATAATTGATTTCGCAGTCACTCCGTGAAATCACCTTTCAGGCAGGTTTTGAAAATATTCGGCTACCAGGTTCAGGAGGTGGGGTCATAAGAAGGCTATGATGCAAACCTGGTGTAAAAATATTAAAAAAACATAAAGGTTATGAACATACATCGACATTTTTCAACACTCACTCACAAGTTTGGCAAATTTTCAGTATTTGACCCAAATTTTCAACATAGCCATTTTTCACACCACCTCATGTAACTGACAGCTGTCATTTTTCTAATCCTGGCCAAAATGTGATTTCAAATTTGTGGCGTGAAATGATGTTTCACCCAGTATTTTATAAATGGCACCTGTTTTGTTCAGAAGGGGGGGGGTCCACAAGAAGACCATGTTGAAATTTTAGAGTCAGAACTGTTAAAAAAAAAAAAAAAAAAAAGATGATGAAGTAATGTTGTTTCTAGGTGTAACCCCCCTGCAAATGGGGGTTCCCAAAAGACTTCCAGGAGCTTGCTTGAATGCTCCAAGCCTGAATGGTGTTTGGCGTTTAAGCCATTTACCTGTGAGTGTTTTTAGAGCCTCTGGCACTGTCTCTTTAAGAGCTGTCTGCTTGCAGACATAATTAGTTTGTATGGGGGGACTGTGTGTTTCTCTGCTTGAGTACCACTCGAGCTGCTGCCAATTCACTCCATTTTTGCAGTCACTAGGACTGCAAAGGGAACCTATCTGAAAGATGTAACTGTTTGCCAGAAATCATTTAGAGTAATAATGAAAATACAGTTTGTCTAATCTGCTTTCTTTGCAGTCAGAACTGTTTGCCTAGTTCCCCATTCTAGTTTTGAACTGCTGAACTGGACCAATCAGTGTGGGTTAAGGTAGCTCTAAAATAGTGCCTTGGACGAATCAGAGCTTGGACTCGTAATCTGAACCAGCCACAAGAGGATTGTATGGGCAGTGACTCTGGGAGATGTAGTTTGGACTTCGGCGCCTTTTTGGACCAACAGGGGCAGTCTATTGTGAGTGACAGCTAATCCAGCCAAGAACTGGGAGGAACTCAAAGGAAGTGCCCGGTTTTGTCTGCTGGAGTTTCAGTTGAGCTCTGGCAGAAGAGGGAAGGAGCCCTGTGCTTTTCGGTGTGCAGTTTTAGTCGGAAAGCGTGTGTAGGCCCCGAGTTCGGTCTGCAGCTTGTGTAACTGCTTGTTAGGACTGAATCCGTCCTGTGAAGAGAATCAAAGGATATCTGAAGAGTAGAAACCAGGCTCACCCTGTAGAAGACTGGAGAAATTGCTGAATTGCACTCAGTCTGTCAGGAACTGAATCTGCTGTGTGTTCTCCCGGGTATTGTGCAGTAATTGCGATTGGGATAGAGAAGCAGCCTGCCTGGTATAGTACTTTCTTTTTACCATATAAATGTGTGAGGAGGCTTGTGTAGCTCAAGTGAATCCTGCTGCCATTAAAGGACTTTTGCCTGTTACTGTTTACCATATAAATGTGTGAGGAGCTCAAGAGTAGCCCTGCTGACGTTGAAGGACCCTATCTTGTTTGGAGGTCGTGAGTACTAATTCAGGGTCGCTCCCTGTTGAATTGCCACATTGAATCCAAATGGAATTACTGTACTGCTAACTGTTTAACTAATTTTTCTTTTCTCTGTGTGAAAGGGCCCCTACCAGCTGCCACGGTTTGGACTAGCCACTAGGGCTTGGGTACCCAGGGACAGTAACTGGTAGGGATAGGCCTATGCACAGAGCCATAGGTAGATGAGTAAAGTGATAAGCTAATTAACCTGATTTCCCCTGTCCTTGTTATATCCCCTAAATAAATCAGAGCTGCTTGTTTCAGCAAAGTTATACTGCCTGAGGTATTTGTCTATGTTAAAGTATTGTACTGTGATTGTTGCACTGTATCTTCTTATTTTACAGGGGGTTCCAGTGCCTGAACCAGTCCTGGGGGTAAGTGTATACTGTGAAGGTAATTCTGATATACTGTGTGGGCCACTAGTGGGAAGAAAGGGGGGTTGCAGTGTCCCAGAGGGCTGTGACCAAGTTAGTTTTACTATTTAAACCCTGACCTCTGGGTGGAGGCACCCGCCATCGGATCCAGGCCCCTCAACCTGTTAGTGGCAAATCAGGCAGGGGTAGTAGCCCCTGGGATAGCGCCATCTAGGGGTTACAAGGGATAGCCATTGGCCCAGTGGGGACCATGTTGCCTTTCCATGCCGGTGACCTGAGTTTAGGTGCGAGCTCAGTGAACCAGTTGAATGGGCTGATGCTGGGGGAAAGGTGCTGCAGCATGCAGCACTGATTCCTACCTGGGCAGGGACACAGCAGTGTTCTGAAATGCACACGACAAATGGTGGCAGGCCAGGAAACCTTCCCTCAAAAGGGGTCAATGTGTGTGTCAAAGCCTGATGGGCCGGTGAACTACGTCTGGACAAGCAGGTTAGCTTGACAGTTTTAAATTACAGGACAGGCACAGACCTACAGTTTGTAAAAAAAAAAAAAAAGGCAACAAAAAGGCAAAGGCAGTAAAGACAGGGATGGGGCAAAAAGGGGGTAAGGTCATCAAAAAATGGAGGGTAATGAGTACCAATGCTAGTAGTCTAGGTAACAAGCTCCCTGAACTGGTGGCCTTGTTGGAAGACGGATGCCTGGATATCGTGGCAGTCACAGAAACATGGTACACAGAGACCCAGGATTGGGACGTCAACATACCAGGGTACACATTCTATAGGAGGGACAGGGAGGGTAGAAGAGGAGGAGGACTAGCTCTCGATGTAAGGGAAGAGAAGGGATGAAAGCAATGGAACAAAAGGGTAAACAGAGAGCAGAGGAGGCACTGTAGGTCACCCTGGAGACTGGAAATAGCACCACAATCCACCAGACCCCATCTCGGGGTGGAAATGGACAAGGAAATGGTAGAAGGCATCCTTAGGGTGTCAGAGAAAAGGGAGATATTGTTGATGCCAGATGTTGACTGGAGCACCTTTGCTGCAGCCATATCCAAGAGCAGGGCCATTCTTGATGCCCTACAGGGGGCATGCCTCAGACAGCTAGTGTTGAAACCCACTCGGGAGGGAGCAGTCTAAGACCTTGTACTCTCAAATGGGAACAGAGAGGATCTCGGATATAGAAGTGGGTAACCATCTGGGGACAGTGACCACCAAACAGTGTGGTTCACGATAAACTCAGCTGCAGAGTCAAGCCATACAAAAGTGAGGGTACTGGACTTCAGGAGGGCTGACTTTTTCAAAATGGGAGAGTGCCTCAGAAAAGCACTAGCAAACAGGCAAGAAGGAGGGGTGGAGCAACAAAGGGGAAACATCAAAATTACTAGGAGGCAGTGTGGCCCTCCCAGTACCTAAAAAATACATGAAGATGTCGGGAGGGATCGTGCTCCAATAAACCTCTAGTGGAACTGTACTGCACACAATTGAAGAAACTGGACCCATTCATCAAATTTCAAATTGAAAAAATATATTTATTTCATTAATTCAGGTATCAAAGATCTATTCATCTGAATTAATGAAATATATTTTTTCAGTTTGAAATTTGGTGAGTGGGTCCCGTTTCTCCAATTGTGTGCCATACAGAAACATCAAAACTGCCATCACAGAGGCACTAAGCCTTTTGTGTGAAGCAAATAAACAAATCAAAATGAAAGAAAAAACCTCTACGGTTCTCAAAAGAGGTGGTGGAGAAAGTTAGGGAGAAAAAGATAGCATATAGGAAGTATAAGGAAACACAGAAGGAGCAGAACAGAGAACTGTACCAGTTGAAGCAGAAGGAAGCGGGGAAGGCAGTCAGAATAGCAAAGGCCCAAACCAAGGAAAAGATAGCCAACTCGGTTAAGAAGGGGAATAAAACCTTTTATAGGTACATTAGGGAGCGAAGAAAGACAAAGGGAGGGATAGTGAGGCTGAATAAAAGGGACAGTGGGTGGGCAGAGAGGGACAGTGAAAAAGCAGGGATACTGAACAAATACTTCTGCTCAGTATTCACAAAAGAAGAGAAGGGAGAGGTACGTAATCTAATCAATAGAAGGACTCTGGATAGGGGAAGTTGATCCCAGTCCTTTCACGGAAGAAAGGGTTCTGAAAGAACTTCTAAAACTGAAGGTGGACAAAGAAATGGGGCATGACGGGATTCACCCCAGAATTCTAAAAGAACTAAGGGGAGAACTAGTGACATTACTGACTACCCTTTTTAACAAATCATGGGAGAATGGTATGGTACCTGAGGACTGGAGGAGGGCAGATGTGATTCCCCTTCACAAAAGTAGGAGCAAGATAGAGGCAGGAAACTGTAGACCTATCAGTTTGACCTCAGTGGCAGGGAAAATGATGGACTCACTACTGAAAGAAAGAACTGTTGAGTACCTAGCGGCCAGTGGGGCACAGGACCCAAGGCAGCATGGATTCATAGTGGGAAGGTCATGTCAGACAAATCTAATGGATTTGTTTGACTGGGTGACTAAAGCAGTAGACCAGGGAGGGGCTGTGGACCTGGCCTACCTAGACTTTAGCAAGGCATTTGACACAGTCCCACACAAAAGATTAATAAACAAATTAGCCAGCCTGGGAGTGGGACCCAGGGTGATAGCCTGGGTAAAACACTGGCTAGACAACAGAACACAGAAGGTAATAGTAAACGGAGCCCACTCTGAATAAAGGGGGGTTACTAGTGGGGTACCGCAGGGTTCAGTACCTGGTCCGGTCCTTTTTAAGTCTTCATAAGTGATATGGCAGAGTGACTGGAAGGAAAAGTATACCTCTTTGCAGACAACACAAAGATCTACAACAGGGTTGACACACGGGGTTGGGGGTGCAATGAATGAGAAGGGACATGGCAAGGCTGGAGGAATGGTCAGAAGTATGGCAGCTTGGATTCAATGCAAAGAAGTGCAAAGTAATGCACTTGGGGAAACAAAAACCTAGGGGAAGAGTACACAATGGGGTGGGGGGGTAGTAACAACAAAAATGGAAAGGAACCGGGGGGTAATCATATCAGATGACCTAAAGGTTAGCAAGCAATGTGAGAAGGCAGTAGGGATGTCTGGGTGATACTGGGATGTATAGGGAGAGGCATCACCAGTAGAAAACAGGAACTTCTTATCCCTTTGCACAGACAGTTGGTGAGACCCCATCTGGAGTACTGCGTATAGTTCTGGAGACCCCATCTCCTCAAGGACATAGACAGTCTGGAGGCAGTCCAGAGGAGGGCAACTAAAATGGTGCAGGGTCTGCAACAGAAGCCATATGAGGAGAGACTAAAGGAGCTTAATATGTATATCTTGAGGAAAGGGGGGGGCCATGATAGAAACTTTTAAGTACCTCAAGGGAATCAGCAAAGTCCAAGATGGTAGCATCTTTCAGAAAAAGAGATGTGCAAGAAGATGGGAACACAATTTGAAGATAGAGGGGCGATGGCTCAAGAGCAATACAAGGAAGTGTTTTTTCACAGAGAGGGTGGTGGACGCATGGAAAGGCCTTCCTGAGGAGGTCATGGGGTCAAAAACAGTGGG
The DNA here is from genome assembly GCA_016271365.2 of Neoceratodus forsteri. NCBI lineage: Eukaryota > Metazoa > Chordata > Ceratodontiformes > Ceratodontidae > Neoceratodus > Neoceratodus forsteri. Next base: position 412,435,682 of record CM028129.1, on the reverse strand, counting down.
AGAATTCAAGAATGCATGGGACAGACATAAGGCAGATCTTCCCTTGTCAATCTTCACCATTCATTACTGTTGGGTGACAACTGGAGGCGCACACCCGCCACGGGGAGTTTTTTTTTTTTTTTTTTAGAGGAGTCGGTGTCAACGGCGCCACCCCCTGGAGTGACGCTCTGCGTAGAGTGCGAGGGGCAGCCATTAGGTGCCGCAGACTCGTCCTCCATCCCAGTTCTGTTTCTCCCGCCGTTGAGGCTGCACCTGCTGCCCGAGTTTCGATAGTTTCGTTAATTTACTGCGTAACAGGCCGCTTCGAAATTTATTTCGACGCTCCTTCACCCCGGTATATTCTCGACATCGTCGACTGGTAAGATCTTTCCATTATTATTTTTTCTTTCGACGATGCCGAGCCTTTTCTGTTTTTTTGCTTGATTATTTAGAATCATGTCTGGTTCAGGGGCAAAGAGTAAGTCTAAGGCGGGCCGTGCCCCTATGCGTCGGTGCCCTTGTGGCCGGCAGTTTTCCATCACGGACTGTCATGATGTTTGCCTCTGGTGCCTGGGACCCTACCATGATATGGACCATTGCGATGCCTGCTACTCCATGGACCCGCTGTGTGTTTTAGAACTCCGCCGACAGAGTCGGTCGAGCCTCGCCGACTCGGAGGACGACAGCCGCTCTAGCGCTTCCCAGGCCAGATCTCTCGACCTTTCCTCCGGGTCCCCTCCCAGGTCTATATGGCCCGGCGAGGAGGAAACCTCCTCCACTTCCAGCCTTGCCGAGGAGGAGGTTTCTTCTTCGGCACCAGAGGAACGGCGTGATCCCACCGGGGTCACGCTGTTGGCACCGTCCTGGCAGTCACCTCCTCGGAGCTGCAGGCTCCCCCAGTGTCTCGGCCCCTGGCTGGGGGGCTCAGTGCTGGTGGGCCCTTGTTACCGTCTTTCCTTGCCATGGAGTCTTCCACTTTTCATGGTGCCGGCGACTCGGTCCGGGCCATAGGCAGCGCCATCGGTGGTGCCGTGCTGGGTCTCAGCACCGTACCCGGTGCCAGGGACTTGGGCGGCGCCACTCTGGGCCTTGGCGCCGTTCGTGGTGCCGGGGACACGTGCAGCGCCGTTCGTGGTGCCGCACCAGATCTTGGTGCTGTGGTGGGTTTCAGGTACTTGGGTGGCACCATTCGTGGTGCAGCCCGGGAACCGGGCACCGCCAAGGGGACGGATGACTCGGCGGACGTGTTGCTCGTTGCGGCCTACAGTGGTACCAGGCCTGGTGCCACCCCGGGGCAGTTTCCTGCTGTGGTTGGTTTGCAGTCTTCCCTTGTTGACCCCTCCTCGGAGGGGCATGACTCAGGTGAGGACACAGACCAGCAGCTAGAGTCCTCTGACTCTGAACCTCCTATAGGCCACAGGGCTAGACTGTCCAGTATCCCTCTCCCGGACTCCCTGGAGCTGGTCAGCCTGGATGGCTCCACGGCTAGGGGTGGCCTGGAGTCATCTGTGGTGGACCCTTCGGGAGTTCGAGAAGGGATTCCCTCTTCTAATAGTTTCAGGCAGCCGCCGTTTCCGGTGCTGCTCGGGTTCTTCAGCAGAGGGAGAAGGACCCTGCTTCAGTAGGCGCCCTTCAGGGCCTTGCTCAGCAGGGACCTCCACCACTGGTTTTGAGGAAGAGGGCTGCTTTGGAGTCTGAAGAGTTGAGAGGTAGGGGTCAAGAGCAGCGACGAGCCCCCACTACCCTGCGGGGTGAGGGGAGGAGTCATAGTGCTGATCCTCACCTATCTCTGAAGGTCTCTAAAGCACCTTCTAGTGGCAGTTCTGAGGGTTGCCCTTCTGGACTCATGCAATCCCAGGCATGCCACAGGAGAGATTCCCCTTCAGGGCTCTTTCCGGAGTTGCCTCCTTTCCTTTCTTCTACGCAAGCTGGCATGATCACAGGGTCCCCAGTTTTGGCGGCATCGCTACCTGGATCTCAGAGCTCTGGCAGAGGCCAGGCATGTGCTGTTAGGTGCCCTTCTCCCATCCCTCTGCAACCACCCCCCTCTCTCTCCCAGGCCATGTGAGGCCCACTGGGCCATTAACTTGGGGGACGTTCAGAGCTACTGTGGCGGTCTTCCCGTCCTATGTTAGGGCTATGGACAAACAGGTTTTTGCCTGTCCCCCCCGCAGGAGTCTTCTGAGCATTCGAGCTCCACTTCCTCCTTGTCTTCCTCAACTGAGGAAGAGGAACTTCCTGTCCACCTTTCCTCTGATGCTGACTTCACTGACTATCACCGTTTCCTTTCGAGGATGGTCTCGGAGCTTCATATTTCCTACATTCGTAGAGACAATACCAAGCGGCAGACGCGTGCGTTCCTCAGTGAATTCAGCGCCCACCATTTGGTGGTGCCTTCCTGGCCGATTCCCTTCCAGGAAGCATGTATCCGCACCTGGCAGTCTCCAGCCACTCCTTCTCCAGCCCCAGGAGACTGCAGGAGACAGTATTGTGCCCCCCACGAGTCTCTAGGTTCTCTACTTCACCCACCTTTGGGTTTGACATCCCTAGATACTCCGTCTGGGCTTCACCGCCCAGTGCACGACAGGCCTCCAGACTCAGATTCTGCTGAGTTCGACCGGTGGGGACAAAGAGTTTTCTCTTCTGGTCGTGCATTACTGTGCATTTCCTCCCATCAGGCTCACTATGCTGCTTACAACAGGCATCTGTGGTCGATGCTGGCTCAGGTCTTAGCTTTGCTACCTGACTCACAGCAGTCTAGACAAGCCATTGCTCTCTCTGCACCGGGTCTGGAGCTTGCAAGGCACCAAGCGAGGGCATCCTATGATGCATACGAGGTGGCATCCAGGCTAGTAGGGACAGCGATCTACATCAGGCGGACGGCATGGCTTCGTCTCTCCCGCTGTCACCCATGGCCCGGCGTAGCGTGACTGGCTCTGCCTTCCGGGGGGACCCGCCTATTTTTCCGTAGGGCAAGGAGACGTCTTCAGGGGCAACCCCCTTCCCACAGCCCCTTGGGGGCGTCTTCTCCTCCTCACCCACCTTAGACTCTTGTCTATTGGTCAGGTCTCCCCCTCTCTGCTTGTCACCAGTAGGAGGCTGAGGGGTCTGTTCCCTCAGGGGTTTTCTCTCTCCTTGCCGCTTTTTCTAGGAGGAGGGGGCTTGTTACTCACCCAACAGTAATGAATGGTGAAGACTGACAAGGGAAGATATGAAAATTATGTACCTACCGTAATTCTTGATCTTCTCTTGTATCTTCACCATTCAATACTGAATCCCTCCCACCATCCCCTCAAGGGCCTCTTTCTTCGGCATCTCCCCCTCCCTGCTCGTCCCTCCCTTTTCTCCCTGGGCCATTAAGCCAAAAAAAAAATTTTTACATGCTCTCTTTCCGATCCTCTGAACGGATCTTTCCCTCTGAGAATAGGAGGAACGAGCTTCATTTATCTGTCCTGAGGGAACTCTTTCTGACTGCCCTTAATGGGCATCTCTTGCTTCTCCCTAGCCATTTCTTCTCAATTCACAGTTTAAAGAGACGATCCCTTTCGGGACTCGACTTCTCTTTTCCAGACCACTTCTGGCAAGTCTTAATCCTATTATGTCAGCCTCTACAGGTGTAGTGCTATCCGTCACTCAAATTTCCTTAAAGAGTGTTCCCTGCCTTGCCTCTAGGGAGTCCAACTGAGTTCCCGCTCTCTCTGTTTGGCATAGGGGTGCCCCTTGCGGGCACCCCCCTCACTTTCACATGATACTATGTTATCACTTAACAAAATGCTGGTGGGCTTCCTCCCTCCTAGCTGGCAGCTCTCGTTTGGAACAGAGTTTTTCCTTCTTAATGATTAAAGAAAAGGCCTGTTGCTAGCCTTGCTTGTAGAGCAGAAAGCAGCTAACTAAAAGAAGCTACATTTTCTTATTAATTTAACTCTTGTATCTCAGCAGGAGTCAGTGTCTGTTGAGATTAAGCAAACAGATACTTTATTAGAAGTAGAAGGGGTCTTATTTAGGGTTAAAAAAAAGAAAGAAAAGAAAGTCCGTGTATGTTCTGTGCTGGAAGGGTACTGTATCAGTTTACTTTGCTAAACCGGTAGGAGGAGGAGAGAGAGAGAGAGAGAGAGAGAGAGAGCTTAACTGGGGGTGTGGCTTAGACACTAGAAAAGCAGGTGACTCAGATTACAACTTCCTGTTTCTAGCCTTTTTTCTTACTAATTGCCCTCCATCCCACCCACCCTAAACCAGTTCTACTTTTATTGCCACTGGATTTGACTGTCAACAGGAACTTCCTGTTTGGCAGTAGGAAGGAAGGATCATAGAGAAACATTGGTTTTGTCAACCCTAAAGGAAAAAGTAGCTCACTCCCCAGCTGCTGGTGGTCTAACACCGAGCAAGGAAGAAGGAGGCTACTGAAGAATATAGGGAGTTGCTGTCCCAGAACAGGAAGGGTGAAAGTTGTAAGGAGAGGAGAGAGTAAGCATACAGAGAAACAGGAGAGGGGACTCACAATAAGATGTGATAGGAGTGGTGCAGTGCAATGGCTGTGGGGTGGTAGTGTTCCGGGAGACATTCTGGAGGCTGCGATGCTGTCCTATTTGCAGGCACCTCTCTGGTCTGAGGGAGGAGGTTGCCTGTCTCCAGGCTGACCTGGCTAGGATTTGTGAAACCTCCTCCACCACCCAAGGACCACCAGGGCCAATGCCACTACCTCAGAGGTTGCCAAGAAAGAGGAGAGGCTGGACCAGGGTGGGCTCAGGGAGGAAGAGGGTGGTGGAACAGAGTTGCATCCCTCCAGCTGTACCTCTTCACAATTCATTCACTCTTCTGGTGGATAGTGGTTCCTCTATGGAGGCACCTGCAGTGGAGACCAAGGAGGATGCTGGGAACCTTCAAAAGGAGACCCACAGGAGGGTGGCATAGGACCCTACAGGGAAGGAAACAACTTCTGGTGGGGGACTCAATCATTAGGGGGTAGAAATGGGGGAGGAAGGGGAGAGGGAGATAAGGTGCCTGCCTGGTGCCACGGCTTGGAGGGACAGGAAGCGAATCCTCATGATCGTGGGAGCAGCTACACATGGGAGGGAGCTGGATGTCATTGTCCACCTAGGGACAAATGACCTGGCTAGGAGTGGGATCAGAGCAGTGCAAGAGGAGTTTGTAGAGTTGGGGAGGGGCCTTAGACAAGTAGCGCATACAGTAACCTTCTCGGAGGTGCTGCCTGTCTATGGCAAGGGTGATGTTAGGGTACTCCTCACCAGGAATTCAATGAATGGTTGAAAACTGGTGTGGAGCTCAGGGTTTTGGTTTCATTGGGGACTGGGAAGCCACCTGGAGGGATGCAGACCTATACTGGTGTGATGGTCTGCATCTGTCCGGGGGGGGGACCAGGATCCTAGGTGAGAGGTTTAAATGCTTCATTGGCAAGCATTTAAACTAGCCAAGGGGGGAGGCACTGAAAAGGAGCAGGAAAATACCAGCATCCTCCCACAAAACACGGTAATTAGTGAGGTAAACACTAAGGTAGAGAAGTCATTAGGGAGCAGGACAGAGGTAAATGTAAAAAAAGGCAAAGGCAGTAAGGACAGGAATGGGGCTAAAAGGGGTAAGGCCATCAAAAAGTGGAGGGTGATGAGTACCAATGCCCGTAGTCTGTGTAACAAGCTCCCTGAACTAGTGGCCTTGATGGAAGAGGGTTGCCTGGATATTGTGGCAGTCACAGAAACATGGTACACAGAGAACCATGACTGGGATGTCAACATACCCTGTACACAATCTACAGGAGGGATAGGGAGGGTAAAGAGGAGGAGGAGTAGCTCTCTATATGAGGAGGGATCAAAGCAACAGAACTAAAGAGTAAACAGGGGCAGATGAGACACTCTGGATCACCCTGGAGACAGGAAATGGCACCACTATCCGCATGCGGGTTGTATACAGACCCCCATCTCAGGGGGAGGGAATGGACAAGGAAATGATAAAAGGCTTCCTTAGAATGGCAGAAAAAGGGGAGATATTGTTGATGGGGGACCTCAATATGCCTGATGTTAACTGGAGCACCTTTACTGCAGGCACATCCAAGAGCAGGGTCATTCTTGATGCCCTATAGGGGGCATGCCTCAGGCAGCTAGTATTGGAACCCACTCGGGAGGGAGCAATCTTAGACCTGGTACTCTCAAATGGAGACGGAGAAAGAATCTCAGGTTTAGAAGTGGGTAGCCATCTGGGAACAAGCGACCACCAAACAGGGTGGTTCATGATAAACACAGCCATACAATCAAGCCATACAAAAGCAAGAGTATTGGACTTTAGGAGGGCTGACTTTGGGAAAATGAGAGAGTGCCTAAGAAAAGCACTAGCAAACAGGCAAGAAGGAGGGGTGGAGGAACAATGGGGAGTAATCAAAACAGCCATCACAGAGGCAGCAAGCCTTTGTGTAAAGCAAATCAACAAAACACAACGAAGGAAAAAACCGCTATGGTTCTCAAAAGAGGTGGCAGGGAAAGTTAAGGAGAAAAGGATAGCATGCAGGAAATATAAGGAAACACAGAAGGAGCAGGACAGAGAACTTTATCAGTTAAAGCAGAAAGAGGCTGGGAAGGCAGTCAGAATAGCAAAGGCCTAAACCGAGGAAAGGATAGCCAACTCTGTTAAGAAGGGGATAAGACCTTTTATAGGTACATTAGGGAGCGAAGAAAGACCAAAGGAGGGATACTGAGGCTTAATAAAGGGGAGGGAATTTGAGTAGAGGGTGACAGTGAAAATGCAGGGATACTGAATGAATATTTCTGCTCTGTATTCACAAAGGAAGAGGAGGGAGGTACCTAAACCAAGCGGAGAAACACTCTGAAGACGGGGTGATATCAGTCCATTTACAGAAAAAGGGTTCTGAAAGAACTAATAAAATTGAAGGTGGACAAAGCAATGGGGCCTGATGGGATTCACCCAAGAATTTCTAAAAGAACTAAGGTAGAACTAATGACACCGCTGACTACTCTCTTTAACAAATCATGGGAGGATGGGGTGGTACCTGAGGACTGGAGGAAGGTGGGTGTGATTCCTCTTCACAAAAGTGGGAGCAGGACAGAGGCAGGAAACTACAGACCAGTTAGTTTGACCTCAGTGGTAGGGAAAATGATGGAATCACTTCTGAAGGAAAGAATTGTTGAGTACTTAGAGGCCAGTGGCGCACAGGACCCAAGGCAGCATGGATTCACGATGGGAAGGTCATGTCAGATGAATCTATTAGATTTCTTTGACTGGGTGACCAAAGTAGTAGACCAGGGAGGGGCTGCGGACATGGCTTACCTAGATTTTAGCAAGGCATTTGATACAGTCCCACACAAAAGATTAATACACAAGTTAGCCAGCCTTGGAGTGGGTCCCAAGGTGGTAGCCTGGATAAAAAATTGGCTAGACAACAGGAAGCAAAGGGTAGTAGTACATGGAGTCCACAGTGAAGAAAAGAAGGTTACTAGTGGGGTAATGCAGGGTTCAGTACTGGGACCGGTCCTTTTTAATGTCTTTATAAGTGACATTGCAGAGGAACTGGAAGGAAAAGTATGTCTCTTTGCAGACGACACAAAGATCTGCAACAGGGTTGATACACAAGATGAAGTGGAAAGGATGAGAAGGGACTTGGCAAGGTTGGAGGAATGGTCAAATGTATGGCAGCTCAGATTCAATGCAAAGAAGTGCAAGGTAATGCACCTGGGAAACAGAAACCCAGGGGGGAAGAGTACACAATGGGGGGTGAGGTACTGACAACAGTAAAAATGGAAAGGGACCTGGGGATAATTATATCAGATGACCTAAAAGTGGGCAAGCAATGTGAGAAGGCAGTAAGGAAGGCTGGGGGGATACTGGGATGCATAGGGTGAGGCATCAATAGTAGAAAACAGGAAGTTGTTATCCCTCTGTACAGACAGTTGGTGAGACCCCATCTGGAGTACTCTGTGCAGTTCTGGAGACATAGACAGAGTGGAGGCTGTCCAGAGGAGGGCAACCAAAATGGTGCAGGGTATGCACCAGAAGCAATACGAAGAAAGACTAAAGGAGCTTAATATGTATACCCTTGAGGAAAGGAGGGAGAGAGGGGACTTGATAGAAACTTTCAAGTACCTCAAGGGAATCAACAAAGTCCAAGAGGGCGGCATCTTTCAGAAAAAGAGATGTGCAAGAACAAGGGGGCACAATTTGAAGATAGAGGGGGGACGGCTCAGAGGTAATGTGAGGAAGTATTTTTTCACAGAGAGGGTTGTGGATGCATGGAACAGCCTCCCCTGAGGAGGTCGTGGAGTCAAGAATAGTGGGGGAATTCAAGAATGCATGGGACAGACATAAGGCAGTCCTAGTGGGGGGTAGGAGGAAGTAAGCTGTTGGTAAACTAGGATCTGCAGCTTATCTGTTAGGTAGGAAAATGGGCAGACTAGGTGGGCCAAGCGGTCCTTATCTTCCGTCAAATTCTAAAGATCTCCCGGCTGGAGTCTGGGAAAAACTGGGTAGGCGGGAGGTTAGGGAATCTGCCTTTGGTGTCCATTCTGAGCGAGAAGTTCAGTCGACCTTCTCTTTCAATTCCGAAATGGGATCCTTGCTCCCTTGTTTGTGGTTCCGAGCTTATAACCCTTAACTAATTGCCAACGGCAGTCTTCCCCCCCTCCTAGCCTCCCCTCCTATTCTTCTCTCTTTTACCCTTCTTCTTTCTCCTCTCTCCTCCCTATCTGTTCCTCCCTTAGAGCTGCCCCAGAATTGAGGCCCTTCGGTCCCTTATGGTAGGCAGTTCTTCTTTTCCCTTCTATCCTCCATCGGCTTATTCCTTTTTCAGTTTATATCCTTTCCTTTTTCTATCCCTAGGCTCTCTTGCCTCACTCTTACTTCTAACCCTTTGTTTGCCTCTCCGGCCAACAGAACTGGGATGGAGGAGGAGTCTGCGGCACCTAACGGCAGCCCCTCTATGCAGAGCGTCACTCCAGGGGGCGGCGCCATTGATGCCGACTCCTCTAAAAAAAAAAAAACCTCCTGTGGCCGGTGCGCGCCTCCGGCTGTCACCCAACAGTAATGAATGGTGAAGATAAAAGAGAAGATCAAGAATTACGGTAGGTACGTAATTTTTATTTCTTGTGGGGGGGGGGGTAGGAAGAAATAGGCTGTTGGTTAACTAGGATCTGCAGCTTATCCAGAAGGTAGGAAATGGGCAGACTAGATGGGCCAAGCGGTCCTTATCTGCCATCAAAGTCTGTTTCTATGTTGTAGGAAGTCAGGATCCACCACAAATTGTTCATCTCACTATGCATACCTACCACACACACACTATACACACAAACATTTGACACTGACAGATGCTTGTTTAAAACAGTACTGTAATTGGCCGATCTTTTCTTCCTTCCAGGTCAGATCTGGTAAGAAAGAAAATATCACCTGCTAAATCATAACAAAACAATCACAAGTTATAAAAAATCACATATTTCTGTTAAATCTATAACATTTTGGTGGTAGACATCTTTATTCCGCTATAAAAATCTGACAACAGGTATGCAGTTTCCCTTTGAAATACAGTGCACTGACAGCCTTATCAGTAAAGATTTTCTGATTTACATAATGCAATGATTCTGTTAGATTCTTTGTTTACTAGTAGTTGGCAAAATAAAAATAAAATGATGATAAAGATAAGCCTAAGAAATACATGTATAGATACATAAATAAACAAAAGGATTACCAAGGCACTTAAAGATCCCAAACCTTTATTCTTTAAGATATACATCCTTACTAAGCACTTGTTCTTTAAGGAAAGTGAGGACGTAAAGCAAAGATAGGTGTAACCCCTAGGGGGCGCTATCCCAAGGGCTGCTACCCCACCTGCTCTGACACTAACAGGTTGAGGGACCTGAATCCGATGACGGGTGCCTCCACCCAGAGGTTGGGGTTGGTACAGTCTGGTATCACCAGGTCACAGCCCTCTGGGCCACTGCGACCCCCCTTCCTTCCCACTAGTGGCCCACTCAAGTAACCCCTGATGGCCCAACTGCATACACTCACCCCCAGGCTTGAACCAGTCCACTTGGGTTGCAGGCCCCCAGAAAAGTAATATGCTGTTACACAGTAATCCCAGTACAGTAGTTCACCATAAACACACAGCTCAGCCAGTACACTTCAGCAGAACAACCAATCTGATTTATTTAAGGGGGAAGATAACAAGGACGGGGCAATCATGTTAATTAGCTTACCACTCTAATATATCTATATGTATCTGTCTATAGCACTGTGCACAGGCCTAACCTATGAGTCACTGTCTCTGGATACCCAATCTACAGGAGGCTAGCCTCTCGATGCAGCTGGCTGGGGCCCTGACACACACACACACATACACACACAAGCACTTGATTCCTATGAGGGTTAAGTAGAACCAGCAGGCCCAATTTGTGTAGCTGGTAAGACAGCCAGACAAATCCTGCCCACACTATGGACATCTGACAGGGAGCTACCCTGATGTAGTACTCACGACTCCAGCAGAAAGATCGCTCTCACACCACTTGCAGGGACAAGCCTGGGATTCCAACACTCCTTCACACATTTATATGAAGAGCAGAGGGGTACCATACCAGGCAGTTGCTGTATATTCCCAATCGCTTTTACTGCAGTGCACCGGGCCCAATGACGCAGCTTCACTTGTCCTGACAGACTGAGCACAATTGAAGCAGATTCTCCAGCCCTCTACAGGGTGAGCCCGGTAGGTAGCTGCGCTTTTGCACAGCCTCCTCTGACTGTTCCCTAGCGGATTTAGTCCAACACTTGGTGGCGGTCTTGCCGCCCGACTCTGGCCTTCCACACGCGCTTCCCATGCGAAAACTCAACGGCGCAAGAGCCTAGAGCTCCTTCCTCACTCACAGCCACACTGACTCTGGCCCTTGGCAGTCTTGGCAAAAAACCCTCAGTTCGTGCGCCACCCGATCCCATTGGTGGGCTGCAGATACCAGGCAGTTACGTCTGTCCCCATTGGTGCAAAAAGGGCGCCCTAGCCCAGAACTTCATTTCCCAGAATTACTGGCTGTAACTCCTATGGCCAGCCGACTCTAAAATGAGTCCTGATCCTGGTTGGCTCAAAAGATCTCCATTTTAGGTGCCCCCTCACCCACCATTGGTCCAGTTCAATAGTCTAGGTCCGAAATGGAGGGACCAAGCACACAAAGTCCCAGCTGCAAAGGAAGCAGGTTAGACAAACTGGAATTTCACTAATACTGTAACTAATTGTAACCAAACAATTACATCTATCAAAAGGGCTCCCGTTGTGCTTTTCAGCAACTACACAACGGGAGCGGTGTCACTGCAGCTCAGGCGGGATTCAAGTAGAGAACCCCCGGTCCCCCCTTGTACACACCACGGAACCCTGTGAGCAAGCAGCTCTTAAAGGGACTGTACTGGAGGCTTCAAAACACTCGCAGCGGCCGCATTCTGGCGGCATTGCCCCCAACACCAGTTAGGCCAGGAGCTCCTAAGCAGCTCCGGGAAGGCTCTTATGAACCCCCATCTGTAAGAGGGTTACATAGGGGGCTGGATTTTGAAAGTGCCATGGCTGTGCCAGGGGCCCTGAACCGTATTCAGGAAGAACTGGGTCCCTGCGCCACAAATATGGAAGTTTCCACACCTGCAGGTGTATGCCAAAACAATCGATACACCTGCGGGAAATAATGCAGGGATTCAGCTGCCACCCCCCCCCCCACACACACACACCTGGCACAACAATAGAGGTGCCGGAATGGTTAGGGTTGGGGGCCAAACACATGCGAGGCATGCAGGATACATTTTAAAAAAACTGCTTGATGCAAATACAGTGCCAAGAGGGATGGAGTTTGAAATGTCTTGACACAGGCACAATTCCTAATGTTTGAGTTGTGCCTGCATCAAAATAAGTGTGCCAAAATGTTTGATCACTGTTTTCAAGTATATTTTTTATTTTTATTTTAGTCTTTGGAAACCAGGTAAGGCCCACTAGGCACAAATGCCTGTTTTCAGGGATGACCTGGGAGCACTGGGCGGTTAAGTGACTTGCTCAGAGTCGCACAGTATGCAAGTGGAGGTTGTGAGAATCAAACTCAGGTCTGGTCTGCTGGATGTATCAAGCTCGTTCACACCTCGTTCCTCTAACCTCTAGGCTATACTGCCAGCCCAAACATCTATTTTAATTAATTTGTGACAGTTGTACCTGCTTTATGGCAAACAACTGACTCATATATCACTTTTTAATGCAAAAGGGAGCCAAGGAATCATAAATCATGACAGTTGCAGCAGAAAGGCCACCTTTTAGGTTGTCTAACTTTTTGTTGCAAGATGTTAAATTGCAGTAGAAAAGTGGTACAAATCAGAGATTACTTTTTGAAAATCTGGCTCCTAGTTATTTTGCAATCAACCTAAAATATAAGCATAGCTGTGTCAGGATATTGGAAATGATTTTCAGAGACTTGTGTCATATTTTAACACAGATTTGTGCCTCTTGTGACATTACTGCTAGACCACACAAAAGGTGCTCTAAGGTTGTGCTGCAGGTGCTGAATGCTTCACACAAAATGGCCATGCATCAGAATGATACATGTATCTTTTTCTTCCACGAAGTGAAAAAGTTGCCATAATGCATCAAAATATTTGTGAATTGCCTGCAGATGTTTGGCACATTTGACATGATGTACACTGTGTCAAAGATGCCAGTAACTCTCAACATTTGTGCTACTAAATTTGGAACACCGTCTGAACAGCACCAGTTTCTGCATTCAAATCTAATTCTGAAACTCACACTATTCGTGCTGTTTAGAAAATGTGAGATTTAATGCACATTCTGAGCTATTGCTTTTGATTTAAAGTGTCCAGGAGGGAGTAATCAAATCACTACAGGCCAGAAACATAGAAATTGTCGGCAGATAAGGACCACCAGGCCCATCTAGTCTGCCCAAAAGCCCTACACTAGTTTGTGGCCTCTGACCCTACCTGGTCAATGACTTTTCACCCCTCCTTCCCACCTCTAAGGTACCCATATGCCTGTCCCATGCATGTTTGAAACCCTTCACTGCACTCGTCCCCACCACCTCCTGTGGCAGTCAGTTTCACGTGTCCACCACCCTCTCTGTGAAGAAAAACGTCCTCACATTTCCCCTCAGTCAGCCACCTTACAGTTTCATATCATGCCCCCTCGTTCTTGTACATCTCTTATATTGGAAGATGTCTTCCCCCTGCACCTTGTTAATCCCCTCAAGGTATTTGAATGTTTCTGTCATGTCCCCCTGATACCGTCTCTCCTCCAGTGAGTACATAGTGAGGTCCTTTATTCTCTCCTCATATGTTTTCTGGTGTAAGCCCTGTACCATCTTAGTCACCCTTCTCTGGACTGCCTTCATCCTGTCAATGTCCTTTCAAAGGTGTGGCCTCCAGAAGTACACACTGTACTGTAGGTGAGGCCTCACTAGCGTTTTGTACAATGGCATCACCACCTCCCGCCTTCTGCTTGTACCTCTGCCTGTACACCCCAGCATGCCACTGGCCCTCCCTGCAGCCTTTGTACTCTGCGTAGGCACCTTTAGGTCATCAGGAATGATAACCCCCAGGTCCCTTTCTTCTTGGTGATAGTCAGCGACTCTCTTCCCCCCCCCCCAATCCTGTAGCTCTCCCCAGGTGCATTATTTTGCACTTTCCTTCAGATAACTGCCAGGATGCAGTTATCTGAGAGACTTGTGCTGTGGAAGTGGAAGGTGTCACTGAAGGAGCAAGGAGAGAAAAGTGGAACAAGGTGATGCAGAGGAAGGGCAGACCATAACCAATAGAAATAGGCAGCTGGCACTGCAGGCGGTAACCACAGGAGAAAAAGAATAAAGGTTGTCCAACAACTTGTGAAGTTCTTCTACCCGCCATAACTATATTGCTCCAATTACAGAATATGTTGTGTGCACTCTGGAGATCCAGGATCCAAGAAGGGGGTTTGTTTGTACTGCTGTCATGTCAGTGCCCCTCTTCCTCTTTTTGTCTCAATAAATAAATAAAAATGAGCAGAAAGAGAAAAAGCAAACCCAAGCACTTTAAAGTTTATTTTTCCCTTTCTTAAATGATTAAACATGAAAATTCCTACCTAAATCGGATCTTCTCCACAGAAAATGTCTTACTGCAAAAATGTGTTGGTAAACAATCAGAGCTACAGGGCGACACATCAGTGAGGTGATTACATTTTAGGGAACATGAAACTGACGTTTTTGGGAGACTCATTAAAGGCGATCAGTCAGACTATGAAAACAAGGAGCTGAGATTTCCATGTATAACCTTGATACCAGCAATAGCTACTGTGTGGAAGCATTTATTATTGATTAGTCTTTTATCTTTTCACATTTGAAAAATTAATCAACCTCGTTGCTCGCATTGCTAAACTGGAACTTTTTAACTGGCTTTTAACTGGCAGTGTAATGGTGAGTGGTGCTCAGATCCCCTCCACCAGTCTGATTATGCTGGTGACTTTCACACAGACTGGTACAAATCAGGAACTACAGACTAAAAGGCATTAGTTTTATTTTCATTACATGCTGTATAAACAGTTGTCAGCCTGTGTAGCAAGGAGGTTCTTTTTAAATTAACACAAAGGAATCTGCTCTCTCTCTGCCCTGCTGTGCAACTGATATGTGCTGCTGTGCCCTTTTAGGCCCCTTCCAGTCCACTGCTGATACTGGAGCAAAAATGATGTGACATGTAACAATACTTTCTGCTCCGGTATCAGTGGTGCTGGGAGGAGGGGTCTAGAGGGGCGCAGCTGCATGTGTCAGTTGTACAACAGGGCACAAAGGGCAGATTCCTGTGTGTCAAATTAGAAAGAACCTCATTGCAGCACAGTCTGCCAAAAGTTCATATAGCTTGTAATGAAAATAAAATGTGCCTTCAAGTCTGTAGCTCCTGATTTGCACCCATCTCTGTGAAACAGTCACCAGCATAATAACTTGCACTGACCTGCCCACTATCCAGCCCACTACAAGTGAGAAAACATCCCTTAATTGAAACTAATATTTAGAAACAGTAATTCCTCGGATGACCCATCACTCACTGAAGCAGAGAGCTTATGCTGGCCAGGAACTGCAGCTCCTTGTAAAGTCCTAGGAAAATCTGCCTAGCCAGCCATCACACTTCCACCAAGACTCGAATCTTTTCCTTTTCTCTCCTGCTTTGTAACTGGGTAGGTTTGCTTTGTGATCACAAAAGCCAAGCACTTTGTCTCATACCAGCAGTACACAACACTGCCCACAACCCATTGCCTGCTTTCTTTGTCTCTGAAGGACCCTGATCAGGACCCCCTGTGCAGCAGGCTGTCCTGAGAGACATTGGGGACAGTGCAGATTCTTGCTGTGAGCAAGGAGGAGAGATGAATCCAAGGACTACAAGCTAAATTGTTTAAGGATTAGGATGTTTGATGGGTTGTTAACAGCTACAGAGATGGGGGAAGGGGGCTTCAAAGGAACTGCTTGGTTCTTAGCAGCTTTTTTCAGTGGAGGACTGGAGCTTCAAAGAGCACTTTTGAAATGGTTAAAAAAAGTGGTGGGGCTATCGCAACCCCACGCCCACAGCAGAGCTGTTTACACGTCAAATGACCGAGCCGCACCACTATTGGTTCGGCTCTGTCCTTTGAAAACTTTGCCAACTCCACCCAAAAAACAGAAGGTGAGTCATTGGCAGCTTGCCTACTGTTTCGCCTGCTGCAGACCTGCACCTTGAACAGAGCTGTCCAGTGGTGCACCCCTCTATAGCAACTCTGATATCAACAAGTTCGTCTGCACGACAAACTAAAAAAGTCATTACTTATTGCGACATAATGGGTTGCTGAATAAAATGCATAATTCTTAGATAAAAAAAAAATTCCCTTTTTCATACCAGAAATTTCCAGTTTTTCAGGAATCATTCTTCACCATTGATTCAAACTAATGGGTCTTACCTGGAGGTGCTAGGACTCTACTGGAGCCAAAACTTTTCAGGAGGGCTGGCGCCGTGGCAAGCTGTGCACATGTGCAGCACCACAAGACTGGCTCATGGCACTAGACTTACCTTGGCACCAGCCGTCAGTCACCTCAGTTCCTTTTTACCCACCGAATGCACATCACTGATGATGTCACTCGCCCACTGGGAGTCGGAGCTTCATGTTTATACACTATCAGTGTTAAATTCTTCTTAGTTTTAGTGTTTAAGGTTACAGTTTGCTATTTTTTGTCTCAGTTTAACGTTTTTACAAAAATATTTGTGTCAGTTTTCTCTCAGCCCTACCAAGTCTATGTTCAACTGCCATGGAGGATGACTGTAGGCAGCCTTTTCAGACAGGCTGCTTCAGCAGCTGAGTTGTATCCAGTCCACTTTACACTTTGGGGAAGGGTTCTGAGCATGGGTGGTCCTGTGCTTGGGAGGAAGGACAGCCCTATTTAAAGCAGAAAAGAGTGGGCCCGTTCCCAATTCTGGTTGGGTTCTCAAAGTCACTCGGCCTCGAGTTCTTCCTCTTCCCTTCAAAAGGGGAAGAAATGCTGGCACTTAAGGTCACCCTTTGGGAGGTGTGCCACAAGACCCTTGGTCTCCCAGACCAGGGGAGCCTCTGGTACTGGGATTTTGAGGTCTTGGGCCCAGAGCCCCCCCCCCTATAAGTGGGGACCCCAGTGGGCAGTTCTACCCCTGGGCAGCTCTTTGGAGCAGTGGATGCAGCATCATGCTCATGTGTCTCTGCCAGCGGAGCCAGTCCCTGGCACTTCCAGTTTGGTGGAACTGGAGCCACAGGCAGGGCCCACAACCTGGGTAACACATTTGGCTCTGGCAAAAACCTGTCAGCCCTTTCCAGTGACTGTGCCGCTGACTCCTATCCCACTGGCCTCACCCCCATCTTGTATTACTTGGTGGGACCAGCTGGGTACCATTGCTGGTCAGTTTTGTGCCAGCCTTGTTGTTGGCACTGGGTCTAGTTCCAGCACTGGGTTTGGGCCCTTGGGGGCCTGTCCTAGTACTGGTTCCAGTGCCAGTCTCTGCACCACCCTTGGTGCTGGGAGTTCCCAGTGCCACATTTGGCACCAGGAATCTCCTTGCACCAGATTCTGCTCTGCTTCTGGTGCCATCCCTAGCACCGGCCTGGTCCCTCGTCCTTGGGACCAGTGTCTTCAGTGTTGCTTGGGCTGCATTTCTGGATTTAAAGGACCTGAAACTGACACTTAGAATTAAGTGTGCTCGAGTCTGCTAATTGCCATTCACAGAAATTATTCCTGAGATTAAATAACCAGCTATTGAAGGATGAATCTATAATTATTTACATTAAATAAGAAATCTCTAACTTTATACATAACTAGTGCCAGCTCCAGTGATAAAATAGACATAATCTGGGTGTGGGTTCCTTTAAATGTTTTATACGAGGCCTTTTTATCCATCTTGCTTCAAAATGGAAGAAGCAGAGATCTTCCAAACTTGTGGAGTTACTAGACAATATTAAAGAATTAGAAGATAAAACTTCCATAGACCTTAATGAAATGGACCTGATCAGACTTCAGAATTTAAAGGATAACTATTTCAACATTACATGAGATAATGCTGAATACTTAATTTCAAAAACAAAGGCAATTTATTCAGATAGTGGAGAGAAACCTAGTGTACTGCTTGCTAAAAGACTTCAGAAAATTAAATCCAATTAGTTCATTATGGCCATTAAATCAGTAATTGATAACAGGGTTATAACTAACACAAAATAAATTGTGCAAGAATTTGGAAATTACTTTGACAATATATGGTTTTAATGATACAGCTCTAACCGACAGTGTATATTATAATTACCTTGAACATTTTGATTGTCCCACCTTAACACATCAGATGAAAGCTAATTTAAATAGACCAATCTCCACTCAAGAAATATCTGAGGCTATAAAATTATTTAAATGAGATAAATCTTGTGGACCTTATGGTTAAACTGCAAATTTCTGCAAACGTTTTGTGATGACATTATTTTTTCTTTTGAAGGATTTTTTTACCTGTATACTAGAACATGGGTTAAATGATTATTCCATATTGGAAGCTCCTATTATTTTAATTCCTAAGCCAGATAAGTCTAGGGATCAATTAGGCAGTTATAGGCCTATCTCACTTATCAATGGAGACATTAAAATTCTCGCCACAATTTTTGCTCAAAGGATTAAAGCATGCTGGGATAATTTAATCTCCAATGAACAAGTTGGATTTATGCCAGGCTCAGTAGGTAGCACACTCACCTCTGAGGCCGGGAGATCAGAGGGCTGTGGGTTCAGTTCCCACATCTGGCACTTGGGTTAATATCCCAGTACTGACACTGTAATGCAGCATGAGAGGGGTGCTGCATTTCTGAGGTGCCGTCTTCGGATGAGACGTTAAACCGAGGTCCCATCTGCCTGGATTGGTGGTAGTTCAGGTGGGTGTTAAAGATCCCATGGCACTTATCGAAAAGAGTAGGGGAATTTCCCCGGTGTCCTGGCCAAATTTCCCTCATTCACTAAAAATACCACCAACAGCTTAATCTGGTTCAAGATCAGTTGGCATTCATCTGTATCCCCCTCCCCCGGGTCGTGCCTGAAAATAGGCAGGATTTGTCTAGTGCACTTACCTGGTCAACAAAAGCTAAATAAAAAAATAAATAAATAAATAAAATAAATAAATAAAGAATGTCATCCGATCATATTAGAAAACTGGCCCATGTCTTCTCTGCATCTAGGGATTCTGAGATACCTGCGGTCCTTATGTCCCTGGATGCAGAGAAGGCATTTGATAGAGTTAATATTCTCTTTCTACTAGCAGTTTTATCAAAATTTGGATTTCCAGCTTCTTTTATTAATTGGATAAAGGTTCTATATTCTCAACCATCAGCCAGGATTTATGTTAATGGATTATTTTCATCTAGTATAAATTTATCCTCTAGAGCAAGAAAAGACAAGGTTGCCCCCTTTCTCCAGTTTTATTTAATTTCTGTCTTGAACTTCTTATTTATAATCTTAAATGTAACCACAATATCAGAGGTATTAAGGTGGCTTCTTATTTTTTGAAGGTTTTGGCTTATGCTGATGATATTTTACTTCATAGTTCCTTTCCAGCGGATTCTTCGATGCTGGCCATTCTGGATACAATTGAAAAGTTTGGAAAAGTTTCCAATTATAAATTAAATAAAACAAAAAACATGGTAATGCCCCTTAATAACAAAGTTTGTAAAGAATCTATTTTGAAATTTTTTTCATGGTCTCCCAACCACATTAAATATTTAGGTATTTACTTATCCCAAGATCAAGCTATAATGAGAACCCTTCATTTTAATAACTTAATCTCCACAATTAATCAAGATTTAGAAAGGTGGGTGAAATCACCGCTCTCATTATTTGGGAGAATTAATGTAATAAAAATAAACATTTTCCCTAGAATTTCTTACCCCTTCAACATGTTAAATCTATTTTAACCCCTTTCTTGGTTTACAAATTTACAATCAATCCTGGTTAAATTCCTCTGGCTTAACAAACCCAAAGAATAGCATACGAAAAATTGACAATGATGAAAGTGCAAGGGGGTTGTAAAATACCTAACTTTGTTATATTATTTAGCTAGTAATCTAAATAAATACATCAGATGACTAACTCCTATACCGAGAATAATATATACCAGCCAGTGTGGTTAAAAATTGAGAAAGCATTACATAAGAATTATAATACCTCTGAGCAAAGTGTTTTGTGTGTTGGATTTAAGAATCTACCTAAACAGCTTAAAAGCGTGGTTATCGGTACCTCCCTTAAATTTAATGAACAATTATGTAAATAATTTTCTCTTTTATTAGAAAAGGATATCAAGCAATCTTTACTTAATAATCATAATTTCAGATTTAGTAATCCAATTACAAAACAATGGCTTCCTCTTAAGGAGACAGATATGGTTAAAACTTTATTTGAAGACCATCTTTTACAGAGAGAGACTGTCTCTCCCTGTAACTCCTCCCTACTCCTTTGTCCACTCCCTCCCTACTATTACTGACCACTACCCTCCTCTGCTGCTCTGCCTGCTCTCCTCCCTGCTATGACTTACCACTATCCTTCCCTCCAGCTCCTCTTCCATGCCTCTCAGTCTTCCTCCCCCTTTTTGGCCTGGTCTTGTTCCTCTGGCAGAGTTCTCAGCATCCTGGAGGGGGATTAGTTACTGGCTGAACCTCCCCCCTCCCACAGCCTTCCTTTTATCCCCTCATCCATCACCCTCACTATGCCCCAAGTATATCAAAACTGCTCTCCCCTGTGTTTACATTGGCACTTCTGCTCTTATGCTATGCTTACTTCCCTAGCACTTTCATCTGTGTCAGTCTTCCTTAACTTATCCCCTGCAGGATCATCGATATTAAGCCTGATACAATGTATGTAAATTCATTATTGGTTTGTAAACCCCCACTGGTTGGTTTGTGTCTCTCAGCTCTGTACCTGTACTCAATGATTTGTTTTAGTATGCAACTGTGTTGCTCAGATGTACTCAATGATTTATTTTAGTATGTAATTGTGTTGCTCAAATGTTCTCAATGATTAGTATTAGACCATTCTTGTACTTTATTGATTTATTTATACATGCAGTATCAGAATTACAATCCTCTGAGTCATGGACTCATTTACAAAGGCTCCACGTCAAGTATACAGAAACTATCACAGGGTTGCATAGTTACAGAGCAAATACAATGGTACATTAGGTGCAACATTAGATGTGTACAGACAGGGTTGTAATGGCAGCAGCAACTATACACAAGATAATATATTGGCCTATACAAGTTGGTAGCTAGGCAATTAGGGCAATAATGCAAGCAGTGCACTGAAGTGGTGAGGTGGTAGCTTTCCCAGGGGACATTGTCACAGTAGGAGGTAGACTAACTTTGTGCCCAAACAAGGCAGGTGGGGCCCGCCAGGCATGGGAACCCAGCCGATTATGCACACCTACAGCCATGGGTAGCAAATATGTGGTTCCCGAGTGCAATTTTGAAAGGAATGATTTTAGGGAGGCTGGTGATAGTGGCAGGGAGCGAGTTGAACCAGGATGGGGCCCTGTAGCAAAAGGACCTCTGGGCGAGTGAGGTCCTAACCCTAGGGACAAGGAGGGTGGACTTGCAAGCACTTTGGGTAGAGACAGTGGGAGTAGCATGGTGGAGAGATGAGGTAACTTCAGGGGGGGAGAGACCTAGGAGAATTTTTTTGGTCAGTAGGCAGGATTGATAGAGAAGCTTCTCCTCAAAATTGAGCACCCTGGCAAAGGAGTAGAGTGAGCAGGTGTGTGCGTCTGTCAGCACCAGTCCGGAGCCTGCAGGCCTTATTGATGGACAGTTGGATCTTACTGAGCACAGTGTTATCTACGGCTGCATAGATTGGAAGGCCATAGTCCACAAGGGACAGGACTGAGGAGGTGACAGCCAGCCGGAGCACTTCGGGGGTGGGCATTCCGTATGGCAGTAAAGAAGGCTGATCCGTGTGTTGGTGGTGGAGGAGAGGGTGCTAATCTTGGAGTGAAAGGTGAGGGCAAGAGTGAATGTGATGCCCAGGTATTTGTATGAGGCCACTTGTTCAAAGGGATGTTGATGCTGGAAAGTATCTGGAGGGTGGAGTTTCTGGCCCTGCTTTGGCGGTGGGCGAAAAGCATTGTTTTGGGTTTTATTTTTAGATTGATGACCAATCTGTGGTCTGGTTGAAGGAGTGCTGGAGGGAGACCTTTAGGGAGGCAGGGTTCAGGTGAAAAGGACCGCATCGTCCACATAGTGGAGGACCCTGCCAGCACAGGAGCTGGGGAGCGCATTAAGGTGCAGGCTAAAGATAAGTGGGCCCAGTATGGAGCCTGGGGGAACAGCAGAGTGGACAGGATGAGTGCTGGACAGGGTACTGTGAATTTTGATGCACTGGGGCCTGGAGGACAGGTAACTAGTGAACCAGGAGAGGGGCCCTTGGGAGAAACCGAGTTGAAGAATAGAGTCAAGCAAGGAGGGGTGACGGACCGTGTCAAAGGCCTTGGAGAGGTCGATAAAGACAGCTCCAGCAAGGTGACTTGAGTCCAGGGCAAGAGTGCAGGAAGTTGGAGAACTCCAGGAGAGCTGTGGTGGTGCTGTGGCCCAAGCGGAAACCATACTGCTTCATGCACATAAGATCATGTGTGGCCAGGTATTCTGTGAGCTGATCTGCCACTATTTTTTCTGAGGCTTTGGAGGGGGGATGGAGATAAGCTGGTAGTTACCAGAGGAGGTACTGTCTCCACCTTTGAGTATTGGTGTGATGACCGCCATTTTCCAGGCAAGGGGGGGCTGACCTAGACACAGCAAGCGATTGAGCAGGTCTCTGAGTGGTGCAAGCACTACATCAAGGACTTTTCAAAGGAGCCTTGTATCTAAGGGGTCATTACGGGGCTGGTGCCATTATGGTCTGGCTTGTCGTGGGGAGATAGTGCAGAAATAGAAAGGTGGAGGGGGACTGGGTCAAAGAAGTTGAAGGGAGAACTGTGCTGAGATTGGAGAAAGCGGTGTTGAATAAGTCTGCGATGCATTTCGGGGTCCCTGGAGATGGAGCCATTGATGGTGAGTTGGGGGGGAGCACAATTTCCCATTCAGTTCTTTTATATTGTCCCAAAACCTTCGAGTAGTCCCCCAGGAGAAGCCAAAAACTGATCTGTAATATTCAGCCCTGGCCTTGCGAACGGTCCAGGTGCACCTGTTGTGCTCAGTATTATATGCTTGTCTATCTTCTGGTTTACCAGAGTCAACAACTCTGTGCCATAGATTGTCTCTGAGTCTCAGTTGTTGAATGAGAGATGGGGTAACCCATGGCACATTGTGTTTCTTGGTTTGGGTCTTGGCAAGGGGGCAAAAATGTTGCAGGCCATGTTAAAGGAGCGAGTGAGGTAGTTGAGTGCCAGATCTATATTTGGGGTGAGATTTATGAGGGACCAGTCCCAGTGGGCAAGATACAGCCTGAGTTTGTTGAGGTTACTGGGGTGAAGGCACCGACGGAGGACCTTCCTGGGCACTGGTTTCGGTAGGAGAGCGGACCATGTGAAGAGTACTGGGGAATGGTCACTGAGAGTTTGGGAGGACAGCTCTTGTATTCTGTGTATTTGCTGTTTTCCCAACTATTGCTCAATGTACTCAATTGATTTGTTTTAGTATGTTTTTGTACTACTCCTGTTTTCTATGTATTTACTGTTCTCCCAACTATTGTACCCCCAAGCCCCAGGACGCTTCTGGAAATGAGATGTTTACAGCTCATGTTGTCTTTCCTGGTGATACATGTTCCAAATAAATAAATACCACTTGATGAGGTGAGACAGAAACTTAACGTAGGGAAAGGTTATTTTAATGACTGTTTATTTTAAAACATCTTATAATGACCCATTTTGGACCTTTACTTTGGGTTAAAGATATCAATGATATCCTCTTGAGAGTACTAAAACCCCATTCTGTATCTTTTTTGTATAGTTTTCTTTTGTTCGCTGGGACAAACTAGCCTTCTTTTGTTTCAAGATATTGGATAAATCTATCATATACAGTACAGCGGATATAGTTTGGTCAAAAGTCTTGAGAGATCTATATAAAACGATTTCTCGTAAAAGGTTAAAACTGATTCTAGTTAAGATTTTGTATAATGCTTACCTTACTCCAGTTAAACTCTGTAGCTTTGATTTGCTGTCCCCAACGATTTGTACTAGATGTGAGTTTGCTGAAGGAAGTTTAATTCATCTGTTTTGGGATTGTTCACCAGTGAGACCTTTATGGTTGAAAATTAAAAATACCATAACAGCTAAACTTGGAATTGAAAAATTCTTTACAATTAAGTGCTGTATCTTAGGTGGTTACGGTTATGGAATGTCCAATAAGCTTAAGTCATATCTTGCCCTGATTGTCCTTGTGGCCAAAAAAAGTTAATCTAAATCATTGGAAAAATCATTGTATTCCTTCGTACACAGAATGAAGGCAAGAACTCTTAGTGAATCTTAGATTAGAGAAAATGATTGCTAGTCTCAACCATACTTTACCTATGTTTCAGAATAAATGGGGACAACTATACGACTTAATTTTATCTCAGTAAACAGAATCTGGCACATGGTTGGGCAATATCAAACTGATTTTACTATTGGTTTTTATCTGACTATATAATTTACTCATTCCATTTGAACTAATATGACAGCTTATTCAGTGTAATGTATTACTCATTTATTGAAGCTCAGCATGTTTTCACTTATACATTAAATTTCTTGGTCTCAAGTGGGAGAGATGTGGGAGGGATTGATAAATATGGGACGAGGGTGAATTTTGTCATTTCTCTTACTAGGTAAAATGCTTCCGCCCTTTAGGGGATCCCTTATGTTGTTTAGATAGTTAATTTTAGCGTATTTCCTCCTTCCTTGTTATTTGATGGTTTTGTTCCTTTAGTAATGCTGTATTGTTTTCTTTTTTTCTATTTGAAAATAATAAAGATTATAAAATAAAAAAAAAGCAAAATTAGTCCAGCAGCCATCAGCTCCACTTGTATTCCTTGCTTCTGCTCCCACTCCACCACTGCAGGTACTTGCACCAGAAGGCATTTATGACTCAGACTGCTGGTATGTTCACAGGGGGCATTTACCCCTTCCTTGACATCATAAATCTAATCAATTTCTTGGATTGAGAAATGTACAATTATTTCTTCTAGGATTGGTTAGCTGCCTGAATGTGGAGGATACATACCAGCACATTCTAGTACACCCCAGCTGCCTCAGATACTTCTGAATCTTCATGCTGTGGCAGCTTACCAGTTAAGAGCCCTGTTCTTTCGGCTTTCTTTGGTGCCTTGAGTCTTTACAACAGGCTTGCAGTCCCTTATTGTGCTCAGAGTGCCAGCATTATGGTGCTGGGCAATCACGGTGCCAAATGCTGAATTCTCTGCCCCCTCCCCATGGTCCCCCCCCCCGCCCCGGAGAGTCGGAATCCAGAAGTAGGGTAAAGAAGTGATCTACGACATTGCCCAGTGCTGGAATGCTAGCACGTTCCGAGGGTGGAACAGCTTGCAGTACTTACAGCATGCCTGAGAAAGATGGGACTTCAAGTTTACCCATACCTGGATGACTGGCTGATGGTCAGTCCATCCAGGCAGGAGACAGAACAAGGCAGTAATCCTGGCCACTTAGTTCCATATCTCCATGGGGGTTCTGCTGAATCTAGAGAAGGCTCACCTCTATCCCTCTCACAGTAGCTGTTGTTTATAGGAGCTCTTCTGTATACAATCAAGGCACAGCCTTTCTACCAGAGAACAGAATGCAGGCAATCCTGCAAATGGCATTCTACATCATGGAGTCAAAACTGTACAAGCCCACTCCATGCAATGCATGCTAGGTCTGATAGCCTACTTGGTGTTCTCAGTGCCCTGGGCATGGCTACAGATGAGAACAGCTCGGAGCATGCTCAGTGTGTAGTCATCACAAGTATTACATCCTCAGACCTACTTCATTCAGGTGACTAAGCCCCTAGTTCAGTCTCTCACATGGTGATCAGTTAATATGTCTTCTCCAGAACCTTCCCTTCTCCCAACCAGAGCCTCAGGTGATTCTCTCCATGAAAACCTCCCTGTTGGGATGAGAGGGCCCACTGTCAGGGCCTCCAAACACAAAGTGTCTGGGACTTATCAGAGACTCATTTACACATCAGTGTGCTGGAGATGCGAGCTGTTTTTGTTCAGCCTGTGAGCCTTAGTGGATCTTGTCTGCCACAAAACAGTCCTCCTTCAGAGAGACAAGTCTGTGGTCTAGTTCATCAGCAAACAAAGTGTGAAGCACACTCTTCCCCTTTCTGCAGGGAGGCAATGAGAGTGTGGGAGTAATGCATGGAGGAGGAGATCCTGCTGCAAGCCTTCCATCTGTCAAGAGTCCAGAAGACTCTTGCAGATGAGCTCAGCAAAACACAGGTTGACCCTCACAAGTGGTCACTGGCTCCTGACATCATGAAATCACTGTTTGATGAGTGGGCAACCTCAGATGAGGACCTTTTTGCATCCCCACTCAGTGCCAAACTGCCTCAGTTTTGCTCCAGACATCCAATACATACAGTAGTGTTTTCTGTCAGGATGCATTCAGACTGCAATGGCAAAATCTATTGTATGCATTCCTACCAGCCTCTCTAATGCAGAGGGAATTGCTCAAACTGGAGGCACATGGAAACAAAAAATTTGATGGCAGATATGGACCTCTTGGCCCACCTAGTCTGCCCATTTTCCCTACCTACAGTTACACCGCAGATCCTACTTGATCTCCAGCTTTACCCTCCCCCTTTCCTTACTAATGTTCCCTTATATCTATCCCATGCCCTCTTAAATCCCATTACAGTTTTTACTCCCACCACCTCATCAGGGAGGCTGTTCCAGGCATCCACCACCCTTTCTGTGAAGAAGTACTTTCTTATGCTTCCCCTGAGCTTACCTCCCTCCAGCTTCATAGCAATACCCCTTGTTCTTGAGCATCCTTTTCTCTGAAAAAGGCTTCCGTCCTGAACCTTATTTATACCCTTGAGGTATTTGAAAGTCTCTGTCATATTCCCTCTCTCCCTTCTTTCCTCCAGAGTGTACATATTGAGGTCCTTCAGACTCTTCTCATAGGGCTTTTGATGCAAATCCTGCATCATTTTAGTATTCCTCCTCTGGACTGCCTCTACTCTATGTACTTCTGGAGATAAGGACTCCAGAACTGGACACAGTACTCTAGGTGGGGTCTCACCAGAGATTTATACAGAGGTTTCACCACCTCTCTATTTCTGCTGGCAATACCCCTCCATATACATCCTAGCATCCCACTGGCTGTCCCCACTGCCTTGTCACACTAGTTGGCCACCTTTTGGTCATGGATATGATAACCAGATCTCTTTCCTGCATGGGGACAGGAAGACACTGGTCACCCCTTGCTGGCCTCAACAGATATGGTTTCTTCTGTTGAACAGGCTGTCGGTCAGCAAACTTTGGATTCTTCCACTGCAGATGGACTACTGACTCGAGGTCACCTGTTCCATCCCAGCCTCCACTCTCTTTACCTTCAGGCTTGACTCCTGAAGAGATGGAAGTGAGCAGGTACAAGGTATTTCAGAGGGTCTCTGAAATACTTATGACTGCCTGTAAACCTTCTACTAGGAAGATGTACATAGCCAAGTGAAAAAGATTATCCATTTGGTGCTCCAAAATCTGCATGGTCCCCTTTGGGTATCCCCCTGATAAGGTTCTGGAGTACTTGACGGCCCTTTCTGATGGTGGCTTTCAGTATTCCACAGTCAAGATCCACTTGTGTGCTACTTCTGCATACCACAAGCCCATCAGTATCCTTTACCTGGCACAGCTGCCACTCTTCAAGAGGTTCCTTAAGGGCATTTTACACACAAGGTCTCCCATCAGGAAGCCAGTGGCTGCTTAGGATACTTACCTTGTGCTGGATATAATCACCCATGAGCCTTTTGAGCTCATTGCAATATGTGAGCTAAAGTTTTTTCTTGGAAAGCAGCTTTTCTAGTGGCCATCACCTCTGGTTGCAGAGTATCTGAAATATATGCATTTGTCACAGATCTCCTGCATACTGTTTTTCACAAGGACAAGGTAGTTCTTTGCACACACCCTAAGTTCCTTCCCAAAGTGGTGTTGGAGTTCCATCTGAATCCACTACTTGTGCTGCCTACCTACTTTGCTAACCTCCAGAATGAAGGAGAATGCACTCCAATCTCTGGATGTTGAGGGGGTCCTTAAGAATTACCTGGGCAGAACTGAGGACCTCGGGCATTCAAGCAGCTTTTTGTCTCCTTCGATCCCAATCAGAAGGGACAGCTGTTACAATCAAGTGCATTTATATCTGGCTGTCTGTGCCACTGCTATGCCATGGCCTAGGTCAAGCTGGATGGTCAAGTGCATGCCCACTCCACCAGAGCAGTCGCCACATCCCTGGCAGAGATTCTCTCTGTGCTATTTGGTGATATTTGCAGAGATGCAGTTTGGAGCGCAGTGCACACTTTTGTCAGGCAGTATGCTTTGGATGTCCATGCCAGGAAGCATGCCACCTTTGGCAAGACTATCCTGAATGGACTTCTGTCCTGAGTGATCCCTTGGCCCCTACTGGCCTAGTTCAGGAGATTTTGTCTGAGAATGGTACTCAGACCCATTAGTGTGAACAGTAGTGAAGACTGATTTCTTGGATGATATGAAAATTACATACTCACTGTAATTCTTGATCTTCTAGAAATGTCTTCACCATTGATTCACATGCCCACCTGCCATTCCCCAGGTTCACTCCAGTCTGTTTACTAGTCTTCTCCCCTTGTTCTTGCTTTGGGATGAGGATACTGTTGCCTGTTTGTTGACCCTTCTTCTATGGGTCACCTGGGCTATCTTATGCCCCCTCAAATTTAATGTATAAGTACTTGATAAGTTATGCTGTACCTCCTTGGTGAAAAAAGATACTTAGGTGATGGAGAACTGGTGCTGTGGTAAGCCTTGCACTGCAAGCCAGTCTTGCAGTGCTGTGTATGTGCCCAGCTTGCCTCAGTCTCACCAGACCTGTAAGGAGCCCCTGCCCTCAGTAGTTCTTCCCCACACTGAGTGCTAAGAGTATCTGTTACCCTCAAGGTGAGCCATTTCCTCCCTTAGATAGAAGTGAAGCTTTGTATTTGGACCCGTGTGTGGAGAGTCGATGGTAAAGATTGATTCTTGGAAGATATGAAAATTAGATGCTTGCCGTAACTGTTGATATTCCAGAATATCTTTACCATTGATTACCCCACCCACCATCCCCTACAACAGCATAGCCAGGGCCTCTGGGCAGTTCATCCTGATAGTACTGGCCAGCACCACTTAGTAGCATGGCATAGCTCCAGTTGGACTCCTTATGCAGTGGTTTTTCAAGGGAAAAAAGGGGTGTTGGACCCATTGCTGGGGTACCACCACAAAACAAACAAACAAAACAAAACTTTAAACTTGGGAGAGAGGGTTTCCATTTTCCAGAATTCCATACCCCACCCCAAAAAAAAAAAAGAGGGATGGAAGTTCCTTCTCCCTTCTCTCCTCTAGATCGCAGTATCTCTCAGGTAAATCCATATTAGTTGCTAAATGCAGACTGTGCCTCTGGGTCCTATCCAATCTAAATGCACTTGGCAGTGGTACTGTCTGTGGAAGAGTGCTGTATGCTGGATTGGATCAAGTACACAAGCTCTCACACAAGGTACAGCCCTATTGTTGCACGAGATGCAGGTCGTTTGCTTTGTTTTTTTTCTTTTGTCTGTGTCTGACAATTTCTTTGGTTGGTATGCTATTTTCTTCCCTTATACCTGCTGGGCTGTTAGCGCAGTACCCTTAGGAGTGCCTGGGAAGATGAACACATCTCGACTGCGTTGGGTTGTTCAGTCCTACAACTCCATATGCACCTGATATTCCCTTTTCTTTTCCCTGATGGGGGAAAAGGGGCATATTTAACTGACTATGCAGTCAGTGCTCTATCTGGTAGTATGGGGTTTGTTTTTTTCTGAGGAGTCTTATGTGTTTCTTTCCTATTTTGGCACAAGGGGGTGGTCCCAGTTCAGAGCATCCCCTAATGCCTTTTCTACCAGAGCCACATGCTTCAGGGCTGCTACCTTAAAGATCAGTATCCATATCCTGCCTGGCTAGTGGTTAGAGGCTCTGGTTCCATACCCAACTACCTTGTTGTGCCACCTAGTGTGCCCCGTTTCTCTGTCAGGGGTTGGTAGTTGGGTTTAATTTTGTTTATTCATATTCCAATATCATTTCCCTATCCCTTTGTACTAGGAAACTTCTTAGCCCTCTCTTAGTTTTTCCCCACCTTGTATCTCTCCTGGCAAACAGAACTGAGGTTGATGAGGGAGTTGGCAATGGTTATTTGCTGGTTGGCAGCAACCTGTGGGTGGTGTACAAACATCTGGCCCAGTAGCCATGGCCGGCCCTCCTCCCATGGGGGTCCTAGTGCCTCTGGCCTAAACCCATAAATGATAATTAATGGTGAAGATATTCTGGGAGATTACGTTACAGTAAGTACATAGCTTCCATTTCTCAATATTGAGCTATAGGTTACATGGTACTGGGGGCCAAGCTATTGTCTGACTCCCAAGGTGCTAGAATCCCCTTCCCAGCAAGGTCTGACAAGACACCCTTGGGAGACCATTTCAAAAAGAGACTGCTGTCCTTTTTTATGAGGGATGGCTTTCAAAGCAATATATGTTCATTTGAGGTTACTGTCCTCGTAATGTACTGTATTTAGAAGTGTTATGGAAAGTGATGTGTGAGCTTGCTCAGAAGGGGTTATATAAACCAATAAATGTAAGTAAATGTAAACAATCTGTGGATTTATTTAGGGAGGTGGATGAGGAGAAAACAGTGCAATACAATGTTTTTTTCCAAATAGTTTCTGCCTGTAGTTAACACAAATATTAGCATACCTGTGCCATGTGGTTTTCTTGGTGGTTCCTGTGCTATGCAGTATATTCTTTATTTTCCACTCTTGTCAAGCCCACACTGCCATTTCTAAGTCAAATGAGGGCATGAACAGCTGCTGAATATATTTATAGCTCTGTCATGATCTGGATATCGTAGGAACTGTGTGAAATATGATTTTTTTACTTGATTTATTCATCCCAGTTGCAACCTACTAACAAAGCAGCTTGAAGTTCAATATATTAAATCAAAAATTAAATACAAATGCAAGAGCAGAATTAAGCACAAATAAAATAGTGAAACATAAATAAAATAAAGTCTCAAAAACCATCAGTAGTGTAGTTCGTCAATAGCTCCCACAGGAACATATGTAATATTTGGTTGTCCTGGCATACAGATGTTCAGCAGATTTACATAAAACTCTTTCCTTCTGCAAACATTATGTTAGCATTTACTTCTATCAAACAGATCAGCTGCTGTTCCCACTTCCCGTTTGCTTGTATCAAGTTGCTTCTACCCGTTTATATGCATGACCCAATCTGCAACCCATACTTGCTAGTAATTATCAAGATACAGCACCTACAGTATAAAATAGAGAGCCTACATATGTCTTTGTTTGCACCTGAGCTTTTTTCACATTTTTTTGTTTTCTCAGATTGTACCTTGAGACTAATTTTTACCAGTAATAGATTGTTTATTTTATGACTCGCAGATGCCATTGAATATTTTCTGGGACATTGTCTCCTTCCTTTCCACTTGAGATTCTAACGTTATTCTTTTCCAGTGTTTCCTTGTATCCAACTTCACTCCCAAATATTGTTCTCATTGCTTTTATCTGTATGTTTTTGATGTTTTAACTTTCCCTTTTTGTCAAATCTCCTTGCTCAACCGAGGACCCATATTCAACTACTGGTTTCACTACTGCAGTAAAATAATAAGATAAATCCTTTCCTTGAGCCCTGCCCTCTTAACATGGTTAAGAAAATAACTGCACATTAACCTTTAACTTTTTTTAACCATGTGTTGTTCTTGTTTTCTCCACGAGAAGCAGTTTTCCACCCACAGATACAGTAGCTTGACTTCATCTACTACTCCACCCCCCCTCATCCAAATATATGGAGTAGGAGTTTATTTCTCTCAGCTTAACACATTTGATTTGTTTAATTTTTATCAGGTTTATTTTCACGCGATTTACCCCAGACCACTTTTCAGTGCCATCCTGCTTTCAGTTTTGTCATAAAAGATATCTATGACTGTAATATCATCTATATATTTAATGCACTGTCCCATTTCTAGGTTATCACTCATCAACATGAACAGCAGTAGACCCAGCATTATTCCCCTGTGGGCCACTCTAAAATTGGTGAACTCTACTTTTGTTTTGTTTTGCTGTTTTCAATGGTGACCCCACTGATACTTTTCTTCAAGGAAGTTCTATACCCATCTAAACAGGGCTGGTTAAATGTCATACTCAATCATTTTTCATACCCAATATATATACATTTTTTTTAATTAAAATATTCTGATCAATCAGAAAACAGCTTTTCTGTAATCTACCATCACCACTCTTACAAATGGCTGATGTCCATAAACAGGGGAGACAATGGGAGAGAGAAAAAGATGATCAACTAGACGGAAAGTGGTACAAAAAGAGAAAATGTGCACATGGGAGGAGTCACACTGTTGCTGCTGCCCAATTGCAGTTCTGATGAACATAAAACAAACTTGCATGCTCTCAACCTTCTGCTTGAATGGACACAGTCAACTCTTTCGCATTTTATTATTTCTAGTTGAAAATCTGCTTTTTACAGTTGCTTACTTTCTTAAAAATTCTTTATTTGTGGTTGTTTTATCTGCTTATTTTCTTAGTAGAACTTAAATGCATGCTAATGGTGTAATTATACTCAACCATGTTTGATTAAGTCTTGATCTACTCTAATTGCATGCTTTCTGAGTATTAGGAACACCTGCCAAACATAGAAACGTAGAATTTGATGGCAGGTATAAACCTCTTACCCCACTCTTTCTGCCCATTTTTTCCCTACCTAATGTATCATCGCAGACCCTAATTGTCCTCCAGCTCTTTCTCCTTCCCCCCTTCCACTAAGATTCCTTTATGCCTATCCCATGCATTCTTGAAACCTGTCATTGTTTTTGCACCCCACCACCTCCACTGGAAGGTTGTTCCAGGAATCCACCACTCTTTCTATGAAGAAGTACTTCCTCACATCTGTTCTGAATACAACCCCCCTTTCAGCTTCATTGCATTTCTGCTTGTTCTTGAGTACCTTTTTTTCTGAAAAATATTTCCCTCATGTACCTTATTTACCCTGCGAGGTATTTAAAGATGTATATCACATCGTCCTCTCCATCCTCTCTTCCATGGTACATATGAGATTCTTTTAGTCTCTCCTTGTAGGGCTTTTGATGCAGATTATACACCATTTTAGTTGCCCTCCTCTTGACCACCTCCACTCTGTCTAGGTCCTTCAAGATGTGGTCAACAGAACTGGACACAGTACTCTAGTTTGGTTCTTGCCAGCGATCTATACAGAGGCAACACCACCTTCCTCTTTCTGGTGATACCCCTCCCTGTGCACCCCAGCATCTCACTAGCCCTCCCAACTGCCTTGTTGCAGTGCCTGGGCTCCTTTAGGTCATCAGATATGATTACCTCCAGGTCTCTCTCTTGCTTGGTGGTCATCAGTACCACGCCACACATCTTGTACTCCATCCCTGGGTTTATGTGCCCCAATTGCATTATTTTGCACTTTTTCACATTGAAACCCAGCTGCCATACCCTTGACCATGCCTCTAGTTTTCTGAGGTCTGTTCTAATCTCCCCGTGGAGTGTCCACCCTATTGCAGATTTTGGTGTAATCTGCAAAGAGGCAGCTCTTCCCTTCTAGCTTCTCTATAATGTCACTTATAAAGACATTAAAGAGGACTGGTCCCAGCACTGATCCCTGAGGCACCCTGCTGGTCACCCTCCCTTCCTTGGAGTGAATTTCATCTACCACCACCCTTGGTTGCCTAGCACCTAACCAATTTCTTACCTAGTTTACCACCTTTGGGCCCACTCTTAAACTACCTGGATTGCTTACTAGTCTCTGATATAGAATGGTGTTGAAAGCCTTACTGAAATGTAGTTAGGCCACATTCACCACTCCACTCTGATCTAATTCCCTGGTCACCCAGTCAAAGAAGTCTGTCAGATTCAATTGACATGACCTCCTCTTCCCCCACCCCACCAGTGAATCCATGCTGTCCTGGGTCTTGTAATCCACTGAATTCAAGATATTCTGCAACCCTTTCCTTCAGCAAAGATTCCATTAACTTCCGCACAACCAATAATGGGCTGAATGGCCTATAATGGTATACCAACTGGAGAGCAACACCACCACCTTGAAGACCAGCACAGTGACAGATTTTGCCTGAAATCGTTGGGTCACTGTGCTGGTCCCTGCAGACACTGGTG
The DNA here is from genome assembly GCA_016271365.2 of Neoceratodus forsteri. Classification (NCBI taxonomy): domain Eukaryota; kingdom Metazoa; phylum Chordata; order Ceratodontiformes; family Ceratodontidae; genus Neoceratodus; species Neoceratodus forsteri. The sequence continues at coordinate 412,401,812 of CM028129.1, read as the reverse complement.
GTGCATCTCCCAGTGTTGCACCCTCTCCCCAATACAACTCCTGCTCAGAGTTGTATATTTAGAGACCGGGGTTGTGGGGTTTGGGGGGAGGCGCAGCCCCCTGATGCAAACAATGCGACATCCCTGACAGTCAATGCTGACAGCTGGCATTGCAGCTGTTGGGGATGTTGGTGAAGCGGATGTCGCACCGCTATAGGTAAACTCCCTATAATTGCCAGCCTCCTCCCTGCTACCACTTTTGTGAAGTGGGACTACATCTGCCCTCCTGCAGTCCTCTGGGGCCACTCCTATTTCCAGTGAACTGTTAAATAGGACTGTCAGAGGTGCAACTGGTAACTCCCTGAGCTCCCTCAATACCATTGAGTGCACTCTGGCCCCATTGCTATGTTTACTTTCAGATTAGAAAGTCTCTTCAGGTAACTGTCCTTCAAAAAAGGCCTAGTGCCTGTCTCCTCCCTCCAAAGCTCCTGCTTCTTTTTTTGTGGCCCCTTCCCTTCTCCTTCCGCTCTGAACACTGAACATAAGTATTTGTTCAGGATGTCTGCCTTTTCCTGGTCCCCCTCTACACAGTCTTTTAACCTTACAGTCCTTCCCCTGGTCTTCATCGTTTCGCTTACATACCTAAAAACTGGTACGTCCCCTTTCGCTACCATCCAGAGTATTCTCTCTTCAGTTTGCGCCTTCATACTCCTTTCCCTGCATCCCCTCTGTTTTCCCCAATACATCTCCCTATACTCCTCCCACTGTGTCTACTTATATCTTCTGAATGCTACCTCTTTAGCTTTTACCTTTTCAGCCACCTCTTTCGAGAACCACAGTGGTACTTTTATCCTCTTGCTTTTGCTCACTTACTTGATGCAGCAGTCTGTTACCTTCACTATGCCCCCTTTTAGCTTCTTCCACTGTTTTTCCAACCTGACCAGGTCACCCACCCAGGTTATCCCTGAGGCATTCAACCATCTTTATAAAATCTGCCCTCCTGAAGTCCAGGACCCTTGCCCTCATGTGGTTCGATTCTGCAGCTGTCCTTGATATCTGCAACACTGTCCCCATTGGTGAGTACCAGGTCTAATATTGCCCCATCATGAGTGGGCTTTCTGACTAGTTGCCAGAGGAAGGCCCCATACAGGGAGTCCTTGGTGTCACTACTTCTAGCTGAAACTGCTGCTTGGAGGCTCCAATGTAGCTCGCTTGGAGGCTCCAATCTACCTCTGGCAGATTGAAGTCCCGCCCCACCCGCAGCACATCCCCCTTTTCTGCCATCTTGTCAGTGGCTTCCACTAGTACCTTATCTAACTCCTTCCCCTGTGCTGGAGATATGGAGATCATGCCAGTGCGAATAGTGGCTCTGTTCCCTGTCTCCAGGGTGGACCACAGTACCTCTGCCCGGCCCCCCATTCCCTGTCACTTTTATGCTTTTCCCTCATATAAAGCACCACACCACCCTCCTTTCATTCCCACCCTGTCCTTCATGAACAGAGGATAGCCTGTTATGCCATGTTCCAGTCATGGTTTAGTTTAGCATGACTTGGTAATGGTCACAGTATCCAGGCTGTTTTTTGCCACAATGGCTTCTAAGTCCAGAGTCCTATTTCCTAGACTTCTACCATTCGCTCACATGGCCTTCCAGAGTTTACCACTCTGCTTGTTACCACCCCTTTTTTACTTTCTGCCCTCCCTCCTTCTTACCTGGCTTTTTAATGGTCTCATCCCTCTTCATTTCTAGTACCCTGCTTCCTTTATTAATTTACACCCTGGGGGATTCCTCTTCTCTCAGGTTCTTCCCACTCTACGCTTCAGCCTGTGGGGTGGGCAGGTTCTGCCAACCCCCTCAGCTAGTTTAAATGTTCATCAAAGAAGTATTTAAACTGTCCACCGACAGCTGCAGTTCCCATCCTGGATCGATGCAGGGCATCCCTGCTGTATTAGCCATTATCCCTTCAGGTGGCTTCCCAGTTCCCAGTGTAGCTAAACCCCTGCTCTCTACACCATTCCTTCAACTACAATTTGAAGCTCCTGGTGTGGAAATCCCTCTCCTCCCCCCATCATAGCCATGCAGCACCTCAGTGTAAGCCACGGAGTGCACTACATAAGACCCCTGCCCAGCTCCCTAAACTCCCCCGCTGCACTCTCCCAGCCCCATCCCTAGCCAAGTCATTAGTCCTCAGGTGGACAATGACATTTAGCTCTCCCATCCTGCTGTCCTAGTAATCCACGGAATCTGCTTCTCATCTCTCCTGGCCATAGTGCCACATAGGCACATAACCTGCCTCTGCCCCTCCTTACTGTCCTCACAGTTGAGCCCCCCACCAGAAGTTGCTTTCTTTTCCTCTGGGGTCCTCTACTACCCTCTTGTGGTCTCCACTACAGAGGACACCTACATCCTCCCTGATCACTACCATGGGTGCCTCCTTCCAGCAGTTCTGCCCTGCCAGAGTGTCATAGGAATTAAGTAATAGTACCAGTTAAGGAATGTGCCTGTGACCCACCACTTCCATCTTTCCAGGGCCCACCAACATCTAGCCATTCCTCCTTTCTGGTATTTTCTGAGGTAATGGTGGCAGACATGGTGGTCCCTGCATGCGGGAAGAGTTCCCCTGAATCCTGGCCAACTCAGCCTGAAACCTAGCGACCACCTCCTTCAACCCAGAGAGGTGCATGCAGATGGGGCAACACCACAGTCTCCAGAAGGTCTTTCTGAAAACTGCCACTGCATTGCACCACTCCCAACATTCCCATTTCCTGTATTCCCTATGTCACCTGAAAATACTTTTATATCCTTATCCCTGTTAGGATGTTTCCAGTTTTCTCCTTTTCTTGTTTGCTATGCTCCTTTATACCTTTACCCTAGGATTTTCCCGTCTGCTCTTCTCAACAAGTAGTTCCCTCTTGTCTGAGAGTATTCCTCCTTTCTTTTACCCCTTTCTTTTCTCTGCTTTTTCCTGTTGTAGTACCAGCACTTTCATTTCCCTAACCCTTTGTTACCTGACCCTAGACAGTTTGCTATTAGTGGTCCCCCGTGCCCTGTTTAAGTCCCTTTATACTCCTACCCTAGATAGGTTGTTGCACCTATTCCTAGTTTTAACCTACCTTTAACCCCTCCATCCTTTGTGAACAAGTATATTATCTTAGTTGTCGGGCAGTCTTTTACTTATAATGCGATAATCTTCTCTCCTTCCGTTGCATCATGAGTGGCTATACTATGCTGCAGGTGTTCCCATGACCAGGAAAGATGCAGTGGAGTTGATCAAGGACTAAACAAACACATATTTATTTGGTGACACCAGTATGGTGGGTAGTCTGTTTGCTTTTAAATAGAAAAAAAATCTGAATCAAACTACTAGCTACATTAGCAATCTCTACAGAATGTGAACAATCATAAAATGTTTTTTAAACTAGAGACATGTTGAGGCCTAAGGGGCTGACAGTGTCCCTCGAACACAAATAATTTATTCAAAAAATGATCAAAGCTGAAACATAGTGTAGAAATAGCTTCACATGGAACACAAGGAACACCAGGTACAAAAAAGTTCCGTATGTATTTGACACCCTGTCCCTTCCTCAGTCCTGATGTTGAGACAGAGTGTAATGATAAGTAGGGGTTGTTGTTTATATATTTTTTTGCAACTTCGGTTTTGTTTCCGGCTTTTTCTGCACCATGTTTCAACTTTAATCTTTTTTGAATAAATGCCTTTTGCTAAGCAGCCGTTCGAATGTGCACTGTCTTTTTTGTTTTCATCAAGGCAGGAAATGGCCATCTTTTTTTTTTTTGAGAGAGAAAATTATTGTAAACATTTTTTTAAATACTGTAAAATGGGCAATATTAGTGCAATTGAAATTTCCACTATATTTGCACAAAGTGAAGATTGTGTAAAAATGAATTGCCACTAAATTATGCACATTAATTGCTCATTGAAATGTACCAGGCACAAATCACTTAGAGCAAATAAAAACTGTGCTAATTAACACTAACCATGACATTAATTTGGTGCAGAAATAACGTGTTTTACACTACTTTAATTCTGGTAGAACTGGAAGGTGTTAGTAACTTTTCACTGCTACAGGAAGAAACAGCTATTTTGCCCAACTTTAAAACTTCTTAACTGCTGCTTTTATAGCCATAGTTGCCCGAGACAGAAACTGAATTAGGAAAAAACAAAACAACAACAAAAAAAGAAGAGTTCTTAAGCTAGTCCACATCCTATAAATTGAGTGTTTACCTCTCTGCCCTTCTGGGGTCCACTAAACCGACTCTCCTCCATTTCTTGGCATTTATTGTATCTCTTGTGTGTAACCATTCTATATGTTGGAATCTGTACATGTTTGTCTATGTGTTTATGTGCTTATAGCCTATCCTACATGTCTGTAATTCATTGTCCATGTTGAACCTTTTCCCCCTCCCCAGGTCACAGTAGCAAACAAGCCCTCTATGACTCTGCATGTTTACCTGGTAAAATAAATGCCAAATAAAATACTGTGTAATCTGTGTAGCTTTTTATCTGTGTATTTCCCCCACAGTAAGACTTGTAGTGATGGATATGTGGTATTTTCCTGCAAATTATTCTGTGATAATGTATGGTAATTCAGGAATGGTCTTTCCCCACTAAAACTTGTCACTTTTGTATGGTCCATCTCTGTTTAGTGTTGGCAGAATCAATGAAGTCATTTTATATCAATGAAACCTTGAATCATCCTTCTTTACTTCAGTTTCTAGTACTCCAAGTTGCCTTGACGTGGCAATAATATGAAAGCTCCTGATCACCTATACCTCTGTTGCCATTTGGGTGTTTTAATAGGGTAGTTGGGTTAGAGGTGCACTAACAGGGCAGTGGAACAGCATCACTTCAGTACTGTAGTCCAAGACTGAATCCAATCTTGGAAGTGCCTAGTGGTGGCCTGAAGCAAATGGAATCAGATGTCACATTTCCCAGCATTATTGTCCCATGCCCTAATGAGCCATGTGGTAATGCTATCTAAACAGACGCTATCCAACAACATTGTTTTCCATGAATGGGAGCCAAAAAGATAAATGTTCTGTGGAAACTGTACTGAGAACAATTTTTCTTTTTAAAACACAAAAAATGCCCTTTTCCCCTTAGTTTCAAATTAAAAGAAAGAAGTTTTCATTTTGCAAGATAATGAGTGGGGATTTCATTTGAACTAACTTACACTATACAGTGTAAGAGGAGGGAACATTTCTTGTATCCTTTTGCTGTGGGGCTATAGTATATTAGTGCAATCTAATTGGCCACTGTTCTAACCTCCTGGGTTGTGACGGAGGTCAATATTGCAGTGTAATAAGGGAATGCAGGTTTCATCAGTCTTTTTCATTTGGATTCAGGAGCACAGAAATAATTTATTGTATCCTGTCAGAAAAGGTTATAAAGACTAGGGGCAGAATACAGAGTCGCACTTGATAAGGGCACAAAAGAGAGGTGCCAGCACTGGCCCTAGCTATCCCAGGGCCCTGTGCGAACCTCCTTGCCAGGGCCCCATATCAGAAGTCGCAAAGCCCCTAAGGAACAACCTCATCCCTACCATAGCATCCCCATGGCTTAATTTTCAGCTTGTTTTTTTTGTTTTGCACTTTACTTGAATTAGAAAATAGAAGACCAAGAAGAAAGGAGGCCAACTGGACAGCTGAGGCTTTTTGGGGGCCCCCTGCTCTTGCAGCCCTGTGTGAATCTATAGTTTGCAGCATGCTAAGGCCAGCTTTGGGGGGTGAGGCAGTACATTTTGCTGCCATCAAAAACTGAAATGCCCATTGGCCTGCTGGCTCAGCGGTTAGATTTCCACTTGTGACACCAACGACCCAAGTTTGGGAATGGACCTGGGTGTCTGAGCACCAGCCAGGGGGAGGTGGCTTGAGTGTCTCATCATGGCTCGCCATCTCCTGGGGGGAGGGAGGGTCCACGACCCGGTGTCTGATGGCTTCTGGCAGAGGCCAGGGTATGGCAACATGTCGAGTCCCACTATATAGGGAGCGCGACGGACATTGGCCCTTGCCTTGATGTTCTGGATGTCGTGCTCCCAGGTGGGAAAACCAGGAACTGGCTTCCTGGCTGACCGGATGTCTGTTGCCAGTCCCCCACCGCCATGAAGCCCTGGACTAGCCCAGTCCAACCCAGCAGCACCCTGGCCAAACAAGTTGTGCTGGCCAGCCACTCCGGCACCTTCCCCCTTGGAGGGGGGTGACCTATCCAGCAAAAGGTTACGCTGGTTACTCTGGACTGACGTTGGGTGGTGCCTGGATGGGGGTAGAGTGCTGGTGGGGTCCAGGTGACCCAAGGATTAGCTTGCCGGGAATGAGGGAGGAGCAAAAAAACAAACTAAACAAAACTGAAATGCATGTAGGGCTGACTTGGTCACTTGGGGGAGGAGTATCCCCAGTGACTAAGTCCCAGTGTGACTCAATTGGCCAGGTTTTAGTCAGTGCAAATGAGGTTTTTACCCACTTGTCTTGCAATACCCATGTAGTTCTAGCCATGGGTGGCACAGAATAAGTCACATGGGGCTATGCTATGGCAGAACTTATAGGACACCTTAATACTGCTCTGGTGTCTCCCTCACTCACCCATCTCTCACTTTGTGGTTCATATCAGGACTTAAAATTTTCATTTTTTCTGATGTCTACTGAAGTCCCTGGTAGTCCAGTAGCTTCCTCCAGCTCCCCATCCCCTGAATTATCTTTGGCACCCATTAATACCCCTGTCTCTCTCTCGTTTGTCCATTTTCCCATAACAGATTCGTCATGATCTCCTTCCCTCTTTGGCTCCTCCAGTGATGGTCACTGTTTTATGACACCCCTACTGCCTGGCTGTAGTGGTGCTTCAGGCAGGGGGTGTTGCAAAACTATGCCTCTGCTGCTGTGTAGGTGGTCATACTTTGTGAATAGTCCTATGGCCATTTTCACGGTGACCCCTTCCAGATTCCCTGCATGACTGCAGTGCCATTGGGACTACACATGAAAAGGTTTGCAACCCCATTGTGCATAGCACAGCAGGGTACGCGACCAAGTACTAGTGCTAAGTGCTCATTACTACCACTTAGCAACAGGCCCTTGCAACTGTGTATGGGGCTTTTAGTTGTGCTTGAGGAAATATGATTAAAATTTGTAGAGCATAAGTCTGTTCATCTGATTGCTGCTCAGAGGTGACCTGGTGGACAGAACGCTGTGATCTGGCTTAGAGTTGGCCCCTCAGACACTGGTTCCGACCACAAAGCACCTTTGGTTGATGGGCCATGGAGTGGTAGTGATGTCAGCTGTGAAAACTGATGCTTGCCTGCCTGCCATTTTTGTTGGAGAACTGATGTCACTGTGGTAACCCAAAAACATGGAGGGGGAGCAAAAGGGAAAAATACTTTAAAAGATAAATGCCTTTTTTAGACTCCATCTGATATACTCTCCTTAAAGCCTGTTGAGTTAGCATTAAGCATTCTGATGCATTTTACTAATAAATGCTGCTGGTTGTGATTAAAGCTAAAAAGCTAGCCTATTGCCCAAAAACTAATATTAGTTTTTAAAAGCAGTCAACCATTACCTTTTATGTCTGAGGTATTTCTTTTCCCTTTGTTTAATTAGAAGATTATTTGCCTTGTGTGATGAGTGGGACAGAACTTTGCTGGGCAGCTGACATATCTATATGTATCTCCACCCCCCCCCCAATCTACATCAGCATAGTGATCTCACCAACTGTAACATCACTGCTGCTTAGGAACAGCCACTCACCAGCTGCCAGGTCAGTCACCTGTGATGTTACTGTTAATGAGATCGAATGCTGATGATGTAGTGGGGAGACAGAGATAGATATGTCAGCTGCCAGGCTAAGAGCTGTTCCATGCACCCGTTACAACATTATCACATAGAAGACTTTCTGATGAGGAAAAGGAAGAAGAAAACTACTTCTGAAATAAAAAGTTTAAACTACTTTAAATTTGCATTATTTTCCTGTCTGCCTATTTTGACTCCACTAGCTCTTTAATAACGTTTTTTTTTATATCCAGTTTATAAATCTAGTCTATTCAGATGATTTCTACCAGCTTTATTCAAATGGCAATCTCCATTCTAATAGTGTTTTGTGTCATAACACCTCATGCAAAGGGTATAGGTTGCTCCTTTTGGCTGTTGTAGGGAAGCACAAAGCACAGTTTTAACCCAAAATTGATTGCTCTGTCCTGTCCGCTCTGTTAACAAAGCAGATATCTCAAGTAACTGTAAGAATGCAGGGAAACTGGCTGGCCCAGTGGAGGTGTGGCTACATCACATTGCACTTCTACCTAGGAGATCCAGGTTTTCACAGGAGGGATCACTGCTTCTGCTGCTTGCCTGCCATCTGGTGGAGACTAGTGAGGCTTCTGACTGGCTACTGGATCAGACAATAATTTCTTACAAGTGATTGCACCAGCTGCCAGTTCACATTGCATGACATTCTGTGCTAAAGATGCATGGTAGTAGTTTTTTTGTGGTACATCATCACACTGAACTTCTCCATACACAGCACTCAAACAGAAAGATAAACAAAACTCAAAAACCAAGGTTGTTATGACAGACTTAAAATCACAATAACAGTCTTGAAATTGGTTATTTCCTATGAACAGTGACCAGCTGGTGGAATGTGGCTTTCGGCTGTGCAAAGAGCAACCTATCCTCTCATTCAGGGCCATATTCATTAAGGGTATCCGGGCCCTACTTGCCTCTTACATGGTGCATTGGGCTGGGATATGCACATTCCAGGTGTCTGATGGACACCTGTGGATGCCCTAACAGTGCACATCCTCTCCACTCCCCTGCCCTGTCCCATGACCCTGGCTTCTGCAGAGCAGGGGATGCTCAGTGGGGCTCGGTCAGGGCTTCCAAATGGAAGCTCATGGTCTGGGCCATGTCTGGCCCCAGTAAGCCCTGCCCCTGGTGAGGAGTTGCATGACTGCACTTGGGCAGCCCAGGGCCTGTCCAGGAGGACTATGTGTGTAGATCCCACACAACTACACAAGCTAATCAGGCATGGGGCAAGAAGTGGGCATGTCCACTGGGGTCCAGTGGAGCACAGCATGCAGAATGTTGTTTTTGCTCCACTGGATCGGTGTTGGGAGGGCTTACTGTTACACCAGCCTGAGGGCTGCCATAATGGCTGCATGCCCCCCGACTGAAGCTTCAATGGCACCACAACCTCCGCATCCATGGACCCCTACCCCCCCTTAGTACCATGAAGGGCTGAGGGGTAGTTTCAGGCTGAAAGGTGCCAACTTCAAATTCAGTAGATTTTTTCAGTGCCATTCCATGGGCCATCATGTCCCATGACCCCGGCTTCTGCAGAGCAGGGGATGCTCAGTGGGGCTCGGTCAGGGCTTCCAAATGGAAGCTCATGGTCTGGGCCATGTCTGGCCCCAGTAAGCCCTGCCCCTGGTGAGGAGTTGCATGACTGCACTTGGGCAGCCCAGGGCCTGTCCAGGAGGATGTGCATACTGGCCGTGTGCATTCGGTGGGGTCCAGCTATGCAGCGTGCAATTGTGTGGTCTAGTATGTTCCCTTACGACTGTGTACTGGGCATATTTATGAATAGGGACCAATGTCATTAATCCCTAGGTAATGATGACTTCCCTGTCATTACTGCTTAAATTCTGATGCAATTCTGCAAAATATTTATTTAATTGTATTCATCTCCCCGTGTTTATTTTTGAGAACATTTGCATGAACACAGGAGCTTTGTGTCTCAGATTTGAGTGCATCTTCCTGCTTTTTCCTCCCTTTAAACTATAATCATGTTTGTGACATCACAGTCTCAGTGTGGAAACGGCTATTATCGTACAGAAACAGAATTATGACAATAATGGAGACACAGGAGGATGAGTTTATGCTATTCATAAACATTCCAGCAGGTGGTGCCAGAAGACCAGAAATGACCAGCCTTTTCAGTATCTGATGCCCATTTACGTATGTTATTTTAAATTTGTTCCTCCATTTAGCTAACTCAAATAGTCATGCACCACATTCTGATAAAATATGTGCTTCGTTTTAGTTATCTGAGAACTATGGAAAGACAGTTTGTGCTGCTTAAGTCTCTTAAACAAAATCCGTCTTTTGCTGTTAGTCATGTTTTTAGATTTTGTGTCATTTCCAGTGAAAGGAGCTAGGAAAGGGACAACAGCATTAAAGCATGCCATGCTGCTCCTTGTGAAGTAGATCTATAGTCATTTTTTATCCACTCAACAGTATACATTTTGGTTTTTAACACACTTCGTGATTTAGCTCTGAGGGCTTAAAAATAGATGGTACACTAAACCTTTTCAAATGATGCTAGTAAGCTTCACTAGCAAAATTCAATAAGTGACTGCATTTAGAAATACACAATTGAGTGTTTCTCAAGCCCATCTGTCGCAAAAGTTTATTTATTTATTTATTTATTTATGTTACAGTTTGAGATTTATCTACTAGCAAGTTTTATTGCAAATGGAAGTACAGTTTAGTCAGCCCATAAAGACTGCACAACTTTCATACTGTAATGTTTGACTGTTGCACCTAGTGTGATCAACAGATGATAATGTCTGCATTTTTTAAAAGCACATTTAGGGTTTAAATGGTCTTTTAAAAAGAAAAAAAGCTTCAGATTATTTTACATTTTGATCCTCTTCTAGCCATCCAAGTCCTTGCTCTTTCTTTTTTATTCTGGTGTCTTCGCAGACCAATGTTCATGGTGATACCCAGTGGTGAACGTGCCAGTGCCAGCAGGAACTGCAGCAACAAGGGCAGCTTTAGGAATGCTCAGGAGGAACCTTCATAACCTTCATTCTTTACCCCACCTCCTCCTTTGTTAGGGCATAGCTACTCTGAAATGCAGCCCCCATACAAACACCAAATAGTTATGTCAAAACACAGTTACTATAGTTGGGGATTTGGATCTCCTTTGAACAAAACCTCAATTGCCTGCCTTCTGTTTTCTAGACAGCTGTTCTGAAAGATATGTAACCAGAAATAATCAACTGATTGTTAAGGTTGTCAGCTGTGGTAATGTTAGTTTGGAATCTCTGAACTGCCAGTCCATTGAAACGTACAGTAGGAACTCATATGATGTATCTCAGCACTTCGGAGATAGAAGTCACTGATTGCAAAGTTATTTTCCCCATATATGTGTGTGTGTGTTTACATTTGTGGGAGGATGAGCAGACTTAAGTCTTGTTAGCTACAAGCAGCATGGGCATCTGAGTGGCAGTGATCAGTAACCACATTAAAAGTAATGGTAGGGGAGCTATTGGGAAGGATTGATGAAGTTCCATCATTCATTTATTCACAATTAAAACTTTTGAGCTTTGCTAATTTTTAATGGTGTCCTATTTACAAAAGCTGTTAGTTATAGGTGCTACAAAAAGAAACACAACCAATATCAGTACTAGCTTTAAATAAAAAGTACATTGTATATACAAATAATTTCATAGACCAGTTCACAACAATAATATTTAAGCTAAATTATGTGTATGAACAGACCACGGCATGGCTTGGGGCTGGAAAAGACTTGTAATACTGGCTCGCAAGTTTTTTTTAATAGAGAACAGGGTGCCTTTTTTCTGATGCAGAAATTTGGGTAGTGACTTCCAAGTAGCAGTGAATCTAAGACAGAATGCATGGAACCTTCATATAGTGTAAGTGGAATTTTTAACTCAGTCCTAATTTGGAGCAGAAAGCCCTAGGGTGAGACTTGCTAGTTGGTTTAGAGAGATGGAATGAGGGAACATTACCCTTCATACATTTTGGAGAAAAGAGGAAATAATGTATGAAGCTGCTCCTGAACTTAAATAAAAAGCAACTTCTCATCATTGCAGTTGCACCTAGAAAAAAGTAAAAGCAATATTCAGCTGCATTACTGATCATGAAAAGACAGTATTCTTTAAATAACACCAGCAGATGACAGTTTACTCGGAATTTAATTGGGCATGTAAGCTACTGTAACTGTCATTCTGGCCCTAGCACCAGCCAACATCAGGACACTCAAATGGCTAAAATGTTATGAGGTTTCACCAAATAGCAACATGAGAATCTCTTTCACTGCAGGACTGTATTCAGGGAGGCAGTTTAGTCAAGCAGTTAGAACACTGAGCTGTGAACCTGGAGACCTAGCAGACTGGATTTAAATACCACAACCAGCATTTGTGTACTGTGTGACCCTGAGTAAGTCACTTCACCTGCCTGTGCTTAATTCTCTTCTGAGTTACACTTGGAAGCAAGCTTCACTCAGTGTTCTTTTTCCACACCAAAAATTCTAAAAGATGATAGTGAGGCAAATCGTTATTGTCTGCAAGTGGGGTGTAATATATAGATTAACCATTTTAATATGGTACTAAGTCATACAAAAAAATCCCTATAACATACCTTTCCAAAAGTGATAATAGCATAGTTGTACAAGTGATAATACTCTTGTTCTCCCGCTGTAATACTATCATTGGGAGCTCTGAACGATAGTATTATCACTGAAAGACAGCAGCATGAGCTCACTGACAGCACGTGCAGACCAGGAGTTGGCTTTCAATGTAACCGTCCCATACAGTGAAAGCTGACTCCTCGCTCATTAAAATAAAGCAAAATACAGTGTGCTGCCTAAAAAAAAACAATAAAAAAAAAACACTAAAGAAAGGCTCTCTTTAGTGCAGCAAAACAAAATCCTAAATGCAATACAAATTAAAAAAACGAACTTCAATCTACAGATCTTCTATTTGTCTACAGTATGAGGCCAGTTACTTTAGTACCATTGTGTGTTTGCTCGGGGCGCAACGTAACCAATTCAAAGCATCCCTCATTATTGGCTGGTTTCTTATCTGTGGGTGGGCAGAACAGTTTAAAAAACATGGCAGCTGAAGTGGAAAAGTGATATAAACTTGTTTTGGGCAGTTGTTTTTGTGGCGCCTTGTCTGCCTACCCTGCACATTGACTTTGCTCCAGGTACATTGTTCCACTAACCCGAGATCACTTTTTTCTTTGTTGCACTTAGTTTTTTTCCCCCTTGCATTTTACACCCTTTAGTGTAGATTTACTATTCTAATACTCAGCCGTGGATCACCACTCTTGTGAAATTGGAGGTTAAAAAATTTTTGGGAAATCGGGGATTGAAACCTGAACCTCCAGGTTCACAGCCTTGTATATTGTCAACCAGGCAATGCTGGCTGCTGCTTAGCAAGCTTCTGGTTAGACACATCTGTGACACTGACTGATCCCAGACCAGTTCAGCTGGGAAAAAGAGAAAGAGGTATCAGAGTAGATCTTAGGGGAACCAACATCCTAGATCATGGACTTGCATACTGCTGCCCGTGATGCTGTGCCCCAGGTATGAGGATTTGGGGTGTAGGCATATGATTGGAAGACAGACACAGAAACCAGAAGAGCTCTTAAAGTGATGTCCTTTTGGTCTTGGCTGCCCTGCACATGTTGTTGTTTTGCTGGCAGTTCGATTTTGAAGTTTAACTGGTAGCCTGTAAAGCCCTAAATGGAGTGGAAACCACATACAGTGGCGTGAAAAAGTATTTGCCCCCTTCCTGATTTTCTCTATTATTGCATATTTGTCACACTGGATGTTTTCAGGTCTTTACAGAAAATGTAATATTAGATAAAGTGAACCTGAGTGAACAAATAACACTTGTTTTTTTTTTTTTATTTCACTTATTTAATGAAAAAAAGTTAACCAACACCAACTGGCACTGTGTGAAAAAGTAATTGCCCCCTTACACTTAATAACTGGTTAGCCACATTTAGCTGCAATGACTACAACCAAACACTTCCTATAATTCAATATCAGTCTTCACATCGCTGTGGAGGAATTTTAACCCACTCTTCCTCGCAGAACTGCTTTAATTCAGTAACATTTGGTAGGTTTTCGAGCATGAACTGCTCATTTCAGGTCCTGCCACAGCATCTCTATTGGGTTTAAGTCTGGACTTTGACTAGGCCACTCCAAAACTTTAATTTTACTTCTTTTAGCCATTCTGATGTGGACTTGCTTTTGTGTTTTGGATCATTGTCTTGCTGCATGACCAACTACGCTTCAGCTTCAGCTGATGGAAGGATGACGGACATTCTCCTTAGAATTTTCTGGTACAGAGCAGAATTCATGGTTTCTTTAATTATGACAAGTCATCCAGGTCCTTAGGACAAAGCATCCCCACACCATCACATTACCACCACCATGTTTGACTGTTGGTATGGTGTTCTTACTGTGGAATGCTGTGTTTGCTTTACGAGACATTATGGGATCCATGTCATCAAAAGTTCCACTTTGGACTCATCTGTCCATAGAGCATTTTCCCAAAAGGCTTGTGGATCATCCAGGTGCTTCTTGGCAAATGAGAGCGGAGCTTATGTTCTTCTTGGTTAGCAGTGGTTTCGCCTTGCTACTCTCACATGAAGCCCATTTTGCCCAGTCTCTTTCTGATTGTGGAGTCATGAACACTGACCTTAGCTGAGGCAAGAGAAGCCTGCAGTTCTTTAGATGTTGTTTTAGGATCCTTTGAGACTTCCTGGATGATTTCACGCTGCACCCTTGGAGTAATTTTGGCAGGCCGCCACTCCTGGGAAGATTCACTACTGTTCCAAGTGTTCTCCATTTGGAGATTATAGCTCTCACTGTGGTTCGATGGAGTCCCAGAGCCTTAGAAATAGCTTTGTAACCCTTTCCAGACTGATGAGGGCAACAAATTTTTTCTGATATTTTCAGGAACTTCCTTTGATCATGGCATACTGTGCTTGTTGAATCTTTGTGCAGGCAACGTGACTCTGATGGTAAGGGTCAAAATAAGTGAGGTTTATATTGAGCAGGGCTGGCTGTAATCAAGCCTGGCTGTGTTCAACCTGCTGACTCTAATTATCCCTTTAATTGGGTTGATTTAACTAGGGGGCAATTACTTTTTCACACAGTGCCAGTTGGTGTTGGTTAACTTTTTTCGTTAAATAAATGAAATAACTAAAAAAAAAAAGTGTTATTTGTTCACTCAGGTTCCCTTTATCTAATATTATATTTTGTCTAAAGACCTGAAAACATCCAGTGTGACAAATATGCAATAATAGAGAAAATCAGGAAGGGGGCAAATACTTTTTCACGCCACTGTATCTCTCTGACCTCCTTATCCCTTATGCTGCCACCCACCAACAATAAAGCTTTCCCAGTAGGTGCCTTGTGCTTGAGAAGCTCCTTGCCTGCTGCTTTAAGGCTGTAGAGCAGGCACCCTCCCCTGGGCACTTTTAGAAATGGTTCTAAATGTTATAGTATTTCCTCATGTTTGCAGTTATGCAGTGAAGCTGGCATGTGTATGTTATCTGCATTACTAAGGCATTCAGAGTGGTTTCCTAAAAGACAGCCATGACATAACTAGGAATTGATATGAAAAACTGTTTTCTACAAAGAAGATTCAATCATTTAGAAGACTCCAAAACAAAATATTTAAAGCAATTGTTTGAAGGGATACTAGCAAAAACTTTTACTTCTACGTTTAGCAAACAAGATTTAATCTTGTTAACTGAAGAATCGTTTGGTAGATTGTTTAGTAATTCTTACAGTATATGAAGGATAAATGCATCTTTTTTCATTATATTTAGGATAAACACTTACAAGTTTTAAATCATTCTGTGTGCAGTAACCCTCCAAATCCCTAGTTTGGTTAAAAGAACACTGTTAACCGCTCATGGAGCACCTTTACTTTGAAGCAGCAGTCATGACAGGGGAGAACATTTTGACCTGTACTTTTTTATTCTATGATAGATTGCCCCTTATTTCCTGACTTGTATAATACCCTTTTTTTCCCAGATCCTCCACATGGCACCAGCAACATAGGTATGGTGGCAGGGTGGTATGCTTATTGTGGGTGGTACGGGGGCTGCTAAACACCAGGGACTAAAAGCTCTCTGCTTGGGGTGTGTGCCTCTGGACAGCAGAGAAACTGTCTCCTTGCAGTGGCAGGTGATTGAAGGGTGGGAGGTGGTTACACTGGGTACCAGGGACATCATGCATATGATGGCGGGTGCTCAGTGGGTGGTGGGGTCCACTGGACATCAGGGACTTCTTTATTTATATGGTGACTGGTGATCAGAGGGTGGAGGGTGCCTCTAGACACAGAGAATTTCTTCCTTCACATTACAGGGATGGTCCTTGGAGGGTGAGGGTGCCACTAGATACTAGGGAATATATCAGCAGTTATGGGGATGGGTGATTGAGAGGGGTGCCGCTAGACACAGGTAATCATGAATATTCTGGGGTGGGCGTTCAGGGTGTGGGGGGGCCCATCGACACCATGCCTGATGTGGCAGCTGGCCACAGGAGGGGTACAAACCTGCCACCACTTCCCATGCAATTGAGCCCATAACAGGCATGCATGTGCCCCCTGACTGCTTTGCATGCCCAACTGGCTTATTTGTATGTAGTGGGCTGAATATCGCTCCGTGGCTTCTGGCGGTATAAGGTCTGGGGGGCACAGTTCCCTGCAATTCTTGGTGGGCTGCATACAGTCCAGACCATATCGGAGTAGTACTACTCAACGTAGTGCTGCACTGATATTGCCCAGTTTTCAGTCTGATAGTGCCAGTGCACTGTCTGACTGAATATAGCCACCTCTGGGTTGGGTGCAAGGGCAAGCATAGAGCTAACCTTTGTGCCTCACTTTTGACCATATTTCAATATCAGACCCATTGTGTTGTCTTTGAAAGGAGTTCATTTTTGGGGGAGCCTGCAGTCAGCAATGCTGAACATGCATCAAAAGTATTTTACATTCCATCAAAATAATGACCGTTATTTTTTCAGATACAAATCAATCAAAAAAACGATGCAAAAACTCTGTTCTGTGCAAGAGGAAGTAACCTGCTCTATGTTTTAGTTTACAGCTTAAGGCCTCTGCATGGCTGATGCACTGTGTCTGCATCTGTGCCATGCTCTTTTTCTGACCCCCTAAGATGATTTGCACGTATTTGCACTGCCTCTCAACACTGATGCAAGCCCATCAATCTATGGGCATCTGGCAACTTGGGGATGCCGATGTCAGTCACTGCGCACCATAGTGAGCAGTGCAGCCTGTCCATATGGATTCTTAAAATGCTCATTCTGGAACACATTGCTACCCCTGTACCAGCTCAGAGAGAGGATCAGATGATGACTTACCATGCTCCAGTAAGTGTCCACATGGCCACTTTTGTACTGCCACAGCCTGCTTGCTTGGGTTGCTGTGGTGCTAAGGTGGCCATGTAAACAGGCCTTTAGTTACCTTGCATAGACCAGCTGAGATACAGCATCTTGTTTCCAGTGGGGTCGTGCTTCTACCCACTTCCATAGCTGGGTGAACTAGAGTGCTGGCAGATTACAGTACCTGCTTAGGGTCACAGAGTGAATATTTGACTTTGGTAAAGCTTGAACTGGTGATTTACCAGTTTCTGAGTGAATGCTCTAATCCCCAGAGAGCACTGCCCCCCTCTCTGTGTATGAAAGGCCAAAATTAGTTACCAAGGGTGCAAATGGTAAACGGGTAATGTTAAAGTCCAAGGTAAGTTTGTAGTGAGCCTGTTATTAATTACTGTATTTGTAGAATGCTTTATCAACATCTCAATACGTTTTACAGAGTGTAGAAAAAAATTAAAATCCCGGTCCAGATACATGTTAATGCTGAACAATGTAAAAAGGTTTGAAGTTTGCTTTTAAAAGTGTCAGTGTCTGCGCAGGACTCTAAGACTGCAAGTAATTGGTTCCAAAGCTGGGGAGCATACAGTATAATAAAAAGACTTGGTTGCCATAAGTGACCAGTGCACTTGCAGGAATGGCCAAAAGGTGCAAGTCTAATGAACGCCAGTTTATGACTAGCTGCAGTGACAGTAGGACAACAGAAAATGTTGAACCCAAACACTCACTAATACTGTACAGTACTTACAGAGACACATACAGAGTGGCTGTGAGATCTATTGCTCTTCTTAAAAATCCCTAAGGAAGCATTATGTGTCTGATGTATTGTCTGTGAGGTCATAGGGTGTTAATGCACTCTACAAAGATTAGACTCTCTCTAATTGCACCAGCGCTTCCTTAAAGGATTTTAAACAGTGACCAGACAGTGACCAAAGGTGACACTTCTTGTCAGTTTTTGTCTTTTGACAGTGCTGAAATTTATCTGACTTTCCTGCCAGACCAGTAGATGGAGTAACCTAACAAGTGTCAAAAGCATAAACCCTGTGTTGAAGTTGAAAGGATGACTGACATTATTTACAACCTGATGTCTGGCATATAAACCTCTTAAAGGGAAACACTGCTTCTTGTTTACGTTTGTGTAAAGTATGGGATTACAATGGTGGGACATGGAATATTGCGCTTGTCCTTTTGTTTAGTGCATGGGCATGCTTTGAGCTGGGCCAGATAGTGCTGTAATGTGTGATGAAGCCACAGGTTCTAAAACAAAACCCTCCTCCAGTTCTTCAGCTTCCAAATACGCTATGGAAGCGTGTTCCTCCTTTCTTATAATGTTCTTTTAAGATGGCTGACTCTGTGTCCTGTCTCCCTATTTTGTTTAACAGCTACCGGCATTTAACATTCTTAATTATATCATTTGAGTCACAACACATGCACACTGTTCAGTACAATACTTCTAAGGGTCATGTTCTGCATAGGTTATAGAAAAATACATTTCCAAGTCCCCATTTCAAATTTGTGTGTTAATGCAAATTAAGTGTTAGAACATAGACCAAACCATAAATGTGCCTTAAAATACTCTTTGGGATTGATTTTTAATGAGGAGGGAGTATATTTAAAAAGCTGTAATGTTTGCAGACCAGAAATTCGTAGTGCACCACCAGGGCCCTGTGTTCTAAATGGATTATTGTTTTCCAGCTTTGCAAAGAACAGCTTGGGTGGAGATAGTTTTTTTGTTTTTTTTGTTTTTGTTTAAGCACCTTGGGCAGGTTTCTTCTCCAGCTCCACCAGTTTAATTGGATGAGAAGACAATACTGATTGTCAACTGACCTCCTCTATCACTACCAGCAACTGAATGCACTTCCTAGAATATTCCTCCAGACCATAACCCAAATTCTCCCAGCTGATTGTGTTATAGGAACAGGCACAAATGATATCTTTTAGATAATAGAATTGGTATGCACTCTACTAGTAAGAAAGAAGTTTCATCTTTGCATGGAAAAAATTAAAACACAAATCTGGCCCACATGAACAAACTGAGTCCTTTGGGCATGTGTTACATTGTTCATATTCTCTTTTTAATTGCCAGAGCACTACAGATATGTCTCACAGACCTCACTTTTAACTTGTAAACGTGCATATGGTTTTTAGGAGAGAATGTGCTGAACAGTATTGTGTTTGTGGACTGTTTCATTTGGAAGCAGGAAAAAAGAAGCCCCAGAGGTGTTGAATTGTTAAAGTTCACTCAGCTGTGGGGTTTCTTTTTGTAATGCGTAACACTTGAGATGACAGTTTCAGAGTGTCTCCCACCCCCACACTCCATCCATTCCACCACCCAGAAGGCAGGTTTTACAACAGTTAGCTTGTCTTAATGGGAGTCCCTAGGTAATGTGAAACTAAAGATTTGGGTTTCAAGCACACTCTCAGAACGCACCCACCTCTATGTCAAGGCTGTATATGTTTTTTTTAGCTGAGAGGTGATCAGTGCTTGCGATTGTGTGTGGCTTTCTTCAGTTTGCCAGCAGGCCAGGTGGCAGTGACTAGTGAGGATGGAAACTGGAGGGGGGGGGGGTCAATAAAACAATTTTTTACTCATACAATAAGTAAAGTTTTGTTAGTAAATTGAAAGTGTTGTAGCTGAATATGAGATAGCTGTTGCTCTGCCTGTTTCAGCATAGTGGTACAGACTGGGAATTGGGGGCAGCAAAGTTGTGCTGTTGGGCTGCAGGTAACAAAGCTCAACTTAACCAATATGATCCTGTTGGTAATATAGTGTAAAATTAGTACCTTAAAAATAATCACCTGTTCTTTTTCATGTTGTGTACTGCAGATCCTGTCCATACTATTTCAGATAGTTCAGAGAGTGGGAATGAATTGTCCATGGATCCGTGCATATAGATAGTGCACTGTACAAATTTAGTATCAAGGTTAAAGGGATCAGGTATATTCAGATAGTGCTCTTGGCACATATGCATATCCATGCATACTGAATAATGTACAGTCTGCACAACTAGAGTGCCTGCCACTGTTTCTAATTTTGGAACTGCATGCTTGGCACTTCACCCAGACGTATTCTTTTCTCTCTTCTTGCAGGAGCAAACCCAACTAGAAAACAAAAAAGTTCACACATTAATAAAGTCATTATTTTCTGTGCAGTTCGAAATACACAATTTTGATATTATTGTTATTTAGCAATGCTTGAATTGTAATTAGAAATGTTATAAAGATGTATAGATCTCTTGGGGAAAACTTAAAAAAAAAAAACAGTATTTAGAATATGGATTTATACAGCACTTTTCATATGCAGAGTACCTCAAAGCACTCTGTAGTGTGATAAGTTAGATGCAGTGTTGTTGCTGTATGCAGTTAAACTAAACAGACTGTATATATTCAACATCACACACAGTAGATAAATAGATAGACAGACAGACAAACAAACAGATTTTTATTTATATAGCGCCCTTTCCCAGGGGCTCAGGGCACTGAACAATAATACAATAAAATATAAAAACACACACAGCAGCAGTCACTATTCATATAGCAGTTATGAACATTTCAAAGAAAATAGAACAATTCATAAAATATATCTATCAATCTGTTCAGAATTCATAATTGGAAGACTCAGCCTGTGGTTCAATGAGGGGGACATAGCCCCTCCCCCATCCTCTATATAACCACCCAGCTTCCGCTCACTCTATTTTGAGCAAATCGGACTTGCTGTGGTGCTGTGCGCTGTGGGGCTGGCTCTTCCCTTTCTACCTTCTGTGCCCCCCCCCCGTGCCTTCCTCTGCCTTGTTTGTCCTTCTGTGTTCTGCCTCCTTGTTTGTCTCTGCCCCACTGTTCCGTACCTTTGTTCTTTGTTTCCCATTTCCTTTGGGGATTTTCCTCGCTTCCTTGCCATTCTCTTTGTCAGCCCCAGCACCTGCACTGCAGTGTCGCTTCAAGTCCGTGCCATCCGGCTTACTCCTTGCATTCTTGATTCCTCTTCTCACGGTGGCCTACACCAGCAATTACAGCTGGCGAAACAGTGACAGGTCTCCATCACCCAGAAGCCATCCTGCAGCGCTTTCCTCTACGTCGTGGCTCGTGAGCCACTACCGCTTGCTCCCTCGGGCCGCTCCTGCAGTGCTTCTCCTAGACTGGGGAGCATTTCAGGCTTCAGCGCCCCTGACTAGCGGCCGGCGTGCCACCACCGTGCCTTCCATACCTCGCCCCTCACTGCAGTTCAGCAGGGTAGGGAACTCAGGATTCTTTCCTCAGTGCTATACGCCGCTTTTCATTTCCTATCCTCACCCAGTCACCTTGGGCTGGAGCTTCATCTTGCATCTGTACATGGCTAATTCACGTTATCCAGCCATGTTAGCTACTGTGCTTGACTGTAACCTCCTCTATGTCGCGCACGTTCAACGTATACCTGCAGGAGCAGAGAAGTTACTACCATACACATTTGAGAGTGTTCTCGCACATTAGCAGGTATTCAAGCTGTTTGTTTTGAGCCCCTGTAACTTCCACCACTCTCATTGATATGCTAGGACTATTCCACTAGACACTTCATGTGGATAGCTTTGTACAAGAACTGCTTGTTCTCTCAACTGTTTGTGATTGTTGACTTACTCGATTGCTCTACTCTTTGTCTGGCATAATGGTGCATTATCCCGCAGGTCGCTCTCCAGCAGTCACGATCATTCTGCAGCCCTTTGGGCCACCATGCACCTACACCTGCGCAGCTATGCTTACTGCAACATGGTAGAACTTTTGGAGTCCCAGGATTTCTCACTCTGTGGTCCAGGCACCTTAACCCTAATGTTCCATATCATATACGCTACCTATGGACATTACCAACTACTCATTGCATTCTCCTTTAGATCCAATTCCTGCAACTTCCTTCCTCCAGCTATCTTAGATGGAGCCCCTATATTGTCATCCTTATTCTGCCGGTCCAGCCAGCCTACTTGGAAGCTGGCTCGACCCCATCACTTCTACCCCGCCTCAGGCAAACCTACATGGGGGTTCTGCCAGTGTAGCTAAGCCTACATGGAGTCTTTGCTGACTCCTCTCTCTAATCCTCAGACAGACCTACGTGGGGGTCCTGCCACTCCAGCTCACCCACACAGGGCCTAGCTCACTACTCTATCACCCTACATGCTGTTTTCTGCTGGACCTCCAATGGGTCCCTCTGGTGCTGTGACCTGGAACCTTCATATCGCCTAGATGTGTGCACCTAGACTCTTGTGATCCTGCTGCCATGCCAGTCACCTGCACGTTACCTTTCCACATCTGCATGCTACGCCTCGCTTGAAATTCAGCTTCAGCCTTGCTATATTGGTGGCCTTGGCCTTCCATTCAACTCATCCAGTCATCCTGCACAGAATCTTCAGTTCATTTCAGCCTCCTTGGGACCTCAAGCTCACATTTCTTCCACACTTCCTGCAGTGACGGCTGACCCGCAAGAGGGTCCATCATTGCCACCTTCCGAGCCAACAAATGGATGACTCCTCATTGCTCATAGTTCCATATTATATGTAGACTCACTTAGGTATTTTCCTCCTTATATTGGACCATGCGCCACTACTGCTATGGTGGACCATGGAGGGTTCCGCCATCCTTTACTCGGAAAGTGCAACACTATGGCAGTGGCAGCCAGTGGAGGTCTGCCATCCCAACCTGACATGCCCCATGAAGAGCCTTTTTTCTTTGTCCTAATGTACCAGTCTCTACAAGCAGCATTCCGTGGGGTTCCCCCCGTTATTTGGAGGATGTCCTATGGCAATGGCAAACCGACGTGGGGGTCTTGCCATCCCGAATCTATCACTCATTCCTGCTTAACCTAGAGGGGGGCCTGGTGGTTTATCTCAGCTTCACCCTGCAAGGGGGCCTGGTTGCCGCTCAAAGCAATTCCGCTTCACCCCACCGGGGACCTGGCTACCTGCTTAATGCATTCCTGCTTTGCCCCGCATGGGGGCCTGGAGGTTTACAGCAGCTTTGCCCTGCATGGGGCCTGGCTGCTTGCTCAACATGTTCCTACTTCACCCCTGAAACGGGGGCCAGGCTCCTTCTCAATGCATTCCTGCTTCACTCCAGATGGGGGCCCGGAGGTCCACTTCACCCCAAACGGGGGCCTGGCCGCTTGCTCACTGAACTTCTTCACATCATTCCGGGTTGGACTTCCTCCTTCATCACACTCAAAGAACGACCTTCGTCAGCTTCTCCTTTCATGCCCTTCCCATGTATGATTTAGTGAATGGCCATCACCTACAGCAGAACCCCGTCAGGGTATTGTCATCTTGGACTGAACATCTGGTATCTGCTGTATCACTTGAGCACTTGATCACTGCATACCCGGATGGGTCTCTGCTGCAGATGGCCCTCGTCCAGGCCTACCCTACTTCGTAATTCATTTATGCTTCTACAGCGATCTGTCTTCTGATCCAAATCCTACTAAGTTTCAACGCCGGACATCCCATAGTCTACATCGATTCTTGGACATCCTGAGCCCATGCTCCTGTTTGACAAGTACTCAGTCGTAACCTACTGTTTACTGGATTTCTCACTCTGCACATGCCTTATAATCGCATTGACTCCTACTTTATTATTCCTTGGGCAACACTTCTGACTACTTCATCCTCTGAATTTTACGTCCAAAATAATTTGTATGAAGTCGACACTCATTCCTCAGCCATGCTGTGACTATACTTATATGACTTACCACTGCTTCGCTTACTGCTTCCCTGATCATGGATTAACCATTGTCCTTCATCGGATACCATTCCTACCTGGATCTTCATCTACCGGAACCTTTATCTTTAGCATTGATTTCCTGCTCATCAACTTCAAATAACGGGACTGGGACATTTATCAGTAATGTCGAGCCTTCTCCTGCATTTCTACATTTACTGTGCGTTGACAGCTGCTACCCTTCACCAGACTGCACCCAGCTTTGCTTCCAGTCAAGGACATTATTTACTTGATCCTACCTCCCCTTCTCTCCTGCTACACTGTCAGAGGACATTCATCTCTGTAAGAGTCTCCACTGAGATGGCTACTGCTATCAGTCTATGGCCAGCATTATCCCTGGAGAACTTTTCTAATTAGTGCCTTGCCCCAATATGGGGCCTGGCATTTGCTCATGCCTCCCATCTTGCATTCTTATGTACCGATGCACTGGTGGGTTTCGTGGTCCCCAACATATTGTCTGACTTTGCCCTGCATAGGGCCGGACCATGTGGTCAACCATGTCTCCTACTTCACCACACAGTGGGGTCTGGTTACCTGCTTAACTGTATTCCATCTCACCTCAGCTGACCTACGTGGAGGTCTCACCTTCTCTACAGGACTCTACGCAATGGCGGACCATGTGGGGTCCTGCCATCTTCCTGCTTAACCGTGCATGACCGCCTCGCTACTTACTCAACTGCAGTCTATCATCACCTTGGCCAGCCCACGTGGGGGTCTCGCCTTTTCTGCTGGATCCTATGCTCCTTACCTTCTACTGTAGATATCATGGACTTGGATTACACAACTTTGTATGCCATCATCTCCATGTTGAACTTCATCCACCATTATCTGGTCCTTCAGATTACAGTTATCCCAATTCGAGGAGTTTCCTCTACTACCAATACCTGGATAAAATTCTAAGGTAAGTAATTCAGTATTTTAGTCTAAATAGGTTTACTCCCCTTTAGTATGCGTAGAAGATGGGCAGGTCAGTAGCCATGGGTCCTTGAAGGTTCCCCCTAAGGGTATTTTTCCCCTCCTGCATGCTACTGGCCACACTCTCTGAAGTTGGAGGAGGTAATCACATGGCCATTACATTCTTTTTGGACCTTCAGTCCTACTCACAGCTAGCATCCCGCCAAAGGTGGAATATAGAGAATGCCAAAGATCAAGTTTCTTTCTTTTTTTTTAACTTGCTGTTTATACTCCTCCCCCGCCCCCAGACTCCGCCACCTCAGGAGTCACTAATTGCGTCTGCCCCAGCCTCGTCCTACCTGCACCGCAGTAGTCCCTACATGTAGCCTCGGATTGCCCCTTGGACGGGTACAGGGTTGGGTGCCTACACCCCCGAATCATCTTGATTTCATCAGGGCACCGGACTGGGATAGGCAGGCGGGCTATGGGGTCTGTGCTAGAGTGCTCCGTCTTCCAGGAGCCTAGAGGGCGATTTTTCTGGTGTTCCTGTGTGTTGGCATGTGTCCTGACGTCAAGGCCTTCCCCTGCCGATGTCTGCTGTACATTTTCCCCTGTTGTGAGACAGGGAACTTGCTGCGCCCCCGGCCTCCGCCAGAGGGCAGTCGAGCTCTGACCCTTAGGGTCCCCTCCCTCCTAGGAGAGGAGAGCTGTCCTCTGGATGCTCAATCCTCTCTTTCTCCTGCTGACCCTCGGCAGTCTGGGCTCATTCCTGAACCCGGGTCACCAGCGTAGCGTGAGGTATGGCATCCAGCGCCTCAACCCTCGGCACCACCGGGCCAGCAGATCAAGTTTTTTATACCAACCATATCTCATCCAGCTCAAACATATCTAAGCACTAACCATATCTCATACAGCTCATACGTGCTACAAGCACTGACTTATGTACCAAATCAACTCTAACGTATCTAAGCACCAACCACATCTTATTCAGCTATTGCGTATCACAAGCACTGAGCTATGTGCCACACATTGAATTGGAAGGCTTGGCCTGTGGTTTGATGGGAGGGGACATAGCTCCTCCCCTGTCCTCTACATAACCACCCAGCATCTGCTCACTCTGTTTCGAGCGAGTCGGACTCGCCCTCCATCCACCCCTGCCTCCTCCACCTCTTTCTCTGGCATTCATATCTCATCTTGTGCTGGGCCTTCAGTCCTACTCACAACTAGCATCCCGCCAAAGGTGGGATATAGAGAAAGGCCAAAGATCAAGTTTCTTAAACCAACCATATCTCATCCAGCTCAAACATAGCGAAGCACTAACCATATCTCATATAGCTCATATGTACTAAAACCACTGACTTAAGTACCAAATCAACTCTAACGTATCCAAACACCATCCACACATTTTATCCAGCTATTATGTATCACAAGCACTGAGCTATGTACCACACATTGAACATATAAAATACTTCAGCTAGCTAAAGCTCAAAGGCCTTACTCATGGGTAATTGTTCAAGAACCTGTTTCATTTACAGAAGGAATGTTGGCTTGGACATCGGGATTATGCAGAATTCTGTTTGAACATCGAGAGTACTGGATGGGCAACTATGCCTGACCAGTGTGTTCTGCCACAGATGGGTTCTGATTCCCTCTGACCTTGAGAGCAAGGCTCGAGAGGTCTGTGGGAATCAGAACCTCAAGGTGGCAGAACACACTGGTTGTGCATAAAGTTGCTCATCCTGTATTATTTATAGTGTGTAGTATTATGTGACATGTCTGTGTGGTGGTTCTTTGCTTTCAGAGCAAAACTGACTTGAGCAGAAGGCTATTGTGTAACAGAGGGTTGCGGTGGACATGGCCTATCTGGATTTCAGCAAGGCCTTCCACACCATGCCCTATAGAAGGTTGGTCTATAAACTGTAAAGCTTAGGGTGGGAGACAAAATAACCAGATGGGTGGAAAGCTGGCTATCCGATAGGACCCAGCGGGTGATGGTGAATGGGGTACACTCAGGGACAAGGGAAGTGAAGAGCTTGGTCCCCCAGGGGTCAGTGCTGGGGCCACTCCTTTTTAATATCTACATAACGGACATAGCAGACAACCTCAGGAGATGTGTGTCCCTATTTGTGGATGACTTGAAAATCTGCAGTAGGGTGGACACAGCAGGTGGTTCAGAAGATATGAGTCAGGACCTGAAGACTCTGGAATGGTGGGCGGACACCTGGTAGCTAAATTTCAACACAAAGAAGTGTGCAGTGATGCACATGGGCAGCAGGAACCTGCATTTAGATTACACGATTGGGGGGAGAAAATCAGGATCACAGATCAAGAAAGGGACCTGAGGATAACAGTCACCAGTAACTTAAGGGTGAGGAAGCAGTGCACCAGGGCCGTGGGAAGGGCATGTGGAATGCTGGCAAGTATAAGCAGGGGAATAACAAGCAGGAGAAAGGAGGTCCTGTTACCCCTGTACCAAGCTTTAGTGAGGCTGCACCTCAAGTACAGTGTCCAGTTCTGAAGGCCTTACCTCTAGAAGGACATAGAGTTGGTGGAAAGGGTTCAGAGAAGAGTGACCAAGATGGTGCTGGGGATGGATGACAAGCCCTACGAACAGAGATGTATGGAATTGGGGCTCTACACATTGGAGACTAGAAGGGAGAGGGGTGACATGATAGAGACCTTTAGGCATGTCAAAGGGATCCATAAAGTGGAGGTGGGGTGTTTATTTCACAGGAAGGTAGGCTCTATAATGCGAGGGCACAGCCTGAGACTACAGGGAGGGAACTTTAGGGGTAACATGAGGGGACGGTTCTTCACTGAGAGTGTGGTGGAATCCTGGAACAGGCTGCCAGAGGAGGTGGTGGGGGTCGTGACTGTGTCTGGTTTCAAGAGTGCATGGGACAAGCACTTGGGTTATTGGGAGGAGCCCCAAGAGGGGGAAGGGGGGGTGAGGGGCAGACTTGATGGGCCAGAGGGTCCTTTTCTGACGTCAATTTCTATGATTCTGTGATTCTATATTCCATGACCTTTAAACTGTACCACAACATTTTTTTTTTTTTTGGTAATTTTTTTCTCTCCCCTGGCCTTACCTGGCATCCCTCAGGTCTTCCGGCCGCCATCCCCAGGGACCCCCAGCTCCCATTTGGGTCCCGCAGCTAGTACTCCCACAGCTTTCCCCCCATGGTGGGGCAGCAGAGAGCCCCCACACTGTCTGCCGGGACTGGATACAGTGTTCGCCGCATACCCTCGGAGCCGTGCACTCCCCAGTGGAGATGCCAGCATGCTGCCACGACAAGTGCCTTTTTCCATTTTTTTCTAGTTCCCCCATGACGTGTGTGGCATGCAGTGATGCCAAGGGACAGGCATGCGCATGCTATCATGCTACCTTCCTGATGTCGGCCCCAGCACGTTTCCCAACTGCCTGCATCACTGCATCGCCCCCAGCTATCGCTAGAGGCCACCAGTGCATCGGTGGCAGCACACCCCCCTCTCTGGGGAAGGAGAGCAGTCCAGCGGACACTCGATCCTTCACCCTCCCCGCTGACCCGGGCTTATTCCCGAACCCAGGTGACCAGTGCAACGTGAGGTGTGGCATCCAGTGCCTAAACCCTCAGTGCCACCATGCCGGCTTCACAACAGCATTTTGAAAGGGATAGAATTCTATGTAGAACAATGCTCTACTATGCACCATAGTGCCATAATATCAAACTTCCACCTGGATGACTGGCCTGTGTGGAGAATTGACTCCAGATAGTAGCAGTGTAATCCTGGCTAAATGAGAACCACCTCATTCTCCATGCCAAATAAAATAAGCCCACAGTCATTGGCACCTACTCACAGAGTCAAAAATTAGATACTTTACTTTTCATCCATACTTAGGAGAATCTTTTTTTCATGCAGGTCCTAGCCTTCAAATATCTATGGATGTGGCTGGATCGCCAGCTCACCTTACGAGAATTGTGTAAATCACATCCTTGCTCTGATGGGTCCCAGGCTAGAAGCTTTCTACAGGGTCAGAAACTGCTCATCTCTCTCTCACAAGAGTGCAAATACTTAGACAATTTCTTCTTTCTTTGATGAACTGTGAAGATGTGTGTAGGTCACAGTGCCTTAAACCACATGGCACAGCTTAGATGTCCTGTATGAAGAAAAAAACTGCAGGTTTGGCCTTGTGTGCAGTTCAAGGATCCACCTTTACCTGTTAAACAGCTAAGTAGACTAGCTGAGTCCCACCACCCAAGGAAGTACTACTGGTACACATTTCTCCATCAGCATAGTGTATCCACTCCCCTGACCTCACATATCTTACATCACTCTTCACTCCTGTCTCTATTCTATGTTTTCTAAGATCATCTGAGGGAGCTAGCTGGATAGCACCCAAATTCCAAAAAGGCTTCAGAAAGTGGATCTTTTATTTCCTAGGTCTGATAGATTGGATCAGCCAATCAGTCCTTCTTCAAAAAAATATAACCTTCCCATGTTCACATACTGTTTGCAGTGGACGTCTTTATTTACTGAGTGATGCTGCCTCATGCTGAGGCCAAACAAGTGCAGAAATGTGCAAGTACTGCTAATGGGCTTTAGTTAGCCATCAGGCCTCACCTTGAATACTGTGTGCAGTTCTGGTCCACAGTGACTCTGAGAAAAGATATTGACATGAAAGTACAGGATTGGTAGCTTTAAAAATGTGGGCTGTGAGGACTCTCAAAACTGGAACTGATGTTCATGGAAAAAGAAGACTCTATGGGGACCGGATTATAATATTCAAGTATCTAAAATGGATGACACCATCAGACCAGGTGCAGCTCTTCAAGATGCACAAAGATGCTTATACTATATATATATATATATATATATATGAGGACGATTCAGATGAAACACCTAAAAGAACTACTCCACAGAGTGATTGAGTGAACACTTGGAATAGTCTGCCGGAGTATGTGATATCAGCTGATTGTGTAATGACCTTCAAGCTCATATTCAACTACTGTGAAGTAAAAGGGGTGGCACCATGACAGGGTAATCCCACTGAGCTGGTGGGAGGGAGGAACTTAATGGATTGATGGTCTTTCCTCCCTTACATTGGCAGTGCATGATCACCAGGGAGTCTAGACTGACTGTGCTGCTATTGTGTGTTTTTATGTTTGCTTGCATGCATGTGCAAGAAACATAGTGCCACAATGCGAGAATTCATAGGTGTGCCTCCCCCACTTCCAGGTTTGTTTTGCAGGTGTGGCTGCACTGCAGCAATGACTGTCCAAGCTGTCTATAACAGCGTTCAGATGCAGTGGCGTACAGTTCACAAGAAAATACCGCCACAATCAGTGGTGGTAACATGTAGGCAATTTACAAATTGCCTACACATATGTCTTCACTGCATGTGAACTGTCATGAACAGTTAGATCTTCTCCCCTACATTTACACCAGCATGCTGGGCCCACCCAGTGTGCTCATCATCCCCTCTGCCCGCATGCACTGTGTAAGGACTGGGTGCTCAATTCCCCATCGCCTTCACTGCCCCCAAACAGACCTCTAGGTGCCATGCGGGAGCCCACCCCAGTGTGGCAAACGGTATGGCCGGGGTGCCTCATCTCCGGCGGCTCCACTGCCGCCCCCCAGAAATACCTTTTAAGCTGCCATGCTGGGAGCCCACCCCAGCATGGCAAAAGTCCTGCATCGTCTTCCTGTAGAAGATGCCACGCTGGGAGCCCACCTCAGTGTGGCAAAAGTCAGTATGGCCAACAGGGGTGCCCAATCCCCCGTATGCTCCACTGCCACCCCCAAAAATACCCTTTCAGTTGCCACACTGGGAGCCCACCCCATTGTGGCAAAAGTCCCGCATCGTCTTCCTGCAGTAGAAGAAGAAAAAAAAAAAACACGTCCCTGGTTGACTGTCTGGCCCCCCCCTTCCCCCAACCCATGCCCACCCTCTGCACACCCACCTCCCCACACCTACACCCATACTTACCTCCAGAGCCCAGCGTGACGATCTTCTGTGGACTGGGAACACATCTGCACTCTTCAAAAAGTCGACCCTTGAACTGAAGAAATGCCGGTAAGCCGTATAATGGCGTAAATGTGTTTTTTCAACTTTGGTGCATATCTTGGCCATTTTGGGGAATTTTTTCACCAAATCTTCAACATGGGATTCTTAGGGACACATCTCATGAACTCAGTCACTGTCATTTTGTTATTCGGTCCCAAAAGGTGATTTCTTGGTCACTGCATGGAACCACCTGTCAAGACTGAGTAATGAAATGACAGTGGCACAGTTCATGAGGTAGGCCCCCCAAAACCCTAAGTTGAAAATGTGGTGAAAAAATTCCCCAAAATGACTGTTACGAGCGTGCATTGTGCAGTTCCTATGCTCGCCCGTAAGTTCGCAAATTTTTTATATTTTCACTCCAGATTTTCAACATTGCCATTTTACCATATCTTCTTATGAGCAGTATAGCTGTCATTTTTCACATCTCGCCCAAAATGTGTTTTCGCGCATGTAGCATACAATGGCGCAGTAGGTGTGCGAAATCAATGTTCGGGACAGATTAAGAAAATCACAGTGACACTGTTCATGAGCAGAGGTCTTAAAATGGCTATGTTAAAAATGGTGACAAAAGTCCATAAAATGACTGTTACGAGCGAGCATTGCGCAGTTTCCACGCACTCTTGTAACTTCATGAATTTGTAATATTTTCAGTCCAGATTTTCAACACTGGCATTTTTCCACACCTCCTTATGAACAGTACAGCTGTCATTTTTCACACCATTGCCGAAATGTGTTTTCACACTTCCAGCACAGAAATGCAAGGTTGCTGTGGGAAATCACTGTTCAGGACAGATTAAGAAAATCACAGTGACACAGTTCATGAGCAGAGGTCCCAAAATGCCTGTGTTGCCAATCTGCTGTAAAAAAAAAAAAAAAAAAAAAATCCCCAAACTAATTACATTATGGGTGTGCGTTGTGCAGTTTTTCTATGCACACTCGTGACTTCACCAGTTTTTTTTATATTTTCACTGCAGATTTTCAACATTGCATTTTTTACACCTCCCCAAGAACAGTACAGCTGTCATTTTTCACATCCTGTTCGAAATGTGTTTTCGCACCTGTGGTGCCAAATGGCATAGTAGCCGTGCAAAACCAGCTTTCAGCTAACAAACTGATATTGCTACTGTTCATAAGGTGGGGGTCACAAAAACCCATGTTGAAAATTTGGAGTGAAAATATCAACGAAAGCCTGAGGCGTTTGGGTTTCTGACCATAATGCCCCACCCTGTAGAGACTGACTGGCATCAGGGGTGTGATTTAGGATTATTGCCTGTAATGCTTATACCATTCCACCCCCACCCCATACCCTGCAGCCAGTGAGAGGCATCGAGGTATGCCTTGGACTCTTCAGACCCAAAGTTCATCCCATTCTCCTATACTGCACCCATCTCACTGTATTTCCTGAAGGAATGGGGTGAGAATAAGGCCCAAAGACCCCAAGGCACACCGTGACACTTGGTGTGTGCAGGGTAGGGTGTGGTGAAATGGCATGGCCGTTATGCCTGATGACCTAAAGGCACACACCAATGCCTGTCAGTCTCTGCAGGGTGGTGGTGGGGTTGGCTTCAGTTAAATACTTCACTGCCATTCCTATTATGCATCTTCCTCACTTCTACACTACCAATCCCAGCAAGCAAACATTCGGCATTGACAAAATATAGAATAAAGTATGGGGTGGTGTGTTTAACAAGAATTTACACACACCCGAGGGATTTGTGCAAAGCATCTAACCCAGAGGGCGTGTGTAAAGTTTGAGTTTACACACACCACCCCATATTTTATTTTATATAATTGCTGGGACTTTCCTTTTTGGCAACAGCAATTGTATAAAATAGCAGCAGTTTTGGTGTGGCCATGTTCCAGTTTACTTTTCATTCGGTTGGCAGATTTTTGTTTTCGGTGGTTTCACTTTTTTTCTTTGCAATATTTTGCTGTCCTCCATCTGTGAAAACAGTAGTTTTTATATATATATATAATTTTACTTACCAACGTGTTTCTTTAATGGTTGGATTAGAGGCGAAAGTAAGCGGCAAGCCAGGATGGGAGGACGCTGCAGCGACGTGACACGTAGAGGGAGAGGAGAATCGTATGGCGTGTTTGCCATTATAAACATTCCTTTATAATGGCAAATTACACCATGGTTTCTCTATGGCAAAAGGGGAGACCCATTAATTCTTGCTTGTTTATTTATGTTATAACTTTGTATCACTCAATAATTAAGTAAACTTTCTGCAGATAAAACACACTGTTGGTGCTGCTTTTCTTTTTGATGCACTTTCATAAGTGTTGAGGCCTCTCTCTATCTGTTTTTGCAATCATGTTAATGTATTACTCTGAAGGACTGCCTCTAAAATGCAGCATATCCAGTAAACAGTGTTACTAATCACTTCTTTGGAGGCTTGCAGTGTGTCACCAGAATGCTGGATCATGAAGGCCTTAGTAGTGTGGGTGGGGCTGGGCTGGGTTCATAGAAACACAGAAACATCAAATTTGATGGCAGATAAGAACCGCTTCACCCACTCAGTCTGCCCATTTTTCCCTACCTACATTATCACCTTAGACCCTAAGATCCAACTCTTTCTTGGCCTACTGAGTTAAGGTACAGTGGTCAAACTTTAAAAATGAAGATGAAGGGGCAGGCCTTCTGGGGGTCATCAAGGAACTAGGCACAGGGTAGCGCTGCCAGTTGCTGTTGGTGGTGGTGGTGGGGTGTTACTCCACAGATTACAAATTTGATTGGGAACAAAAAAAAGAGGATGTGGGTGAACCCATATAACGGGGGTTGGGGGGGGATTTAACTGCTTACCTCCTTGGTCCTACCACTTTTCAGACCCCTCCACAACTTATGCCACCACTGGTGTTATGGAAGTTGTACCTCATTCTGGAGTGGATTTATGAAATGTCAGTGTTGATCCAAGTCATGTTTTAAAATGGTAGCAGGCCAGATCTGGTTCTAAATGCATGAAATCTAAAGGGTTGTTCTTTACGTAGCAGTTTCTCATAAGCGACTGAAAAGCCAGGGTCTCTGTAGCACTGATTTTGCCTATGATGTTGATGCAAACTCAGCCTTGACCAGGCACTGCTGAGGGGAAACTCAGAGCAATTTCACAGCTGTGCTGCTACAAGTCAGTGTTAGAAACTTGGGTGAATATGGCTCAGTAGCTCATTGGTTGCACTACCGCTTGTTATGGTGGCAAGCCTGGTTCGGGAGTGGACTTGGATCGTTCAGGACTCAGCCAGTGATGGAAGATTGAGCATCTCAAGGGTAGCCCTCTTCCATCATGAAGAGAGAACTTTGCATACTGGTACTTGACTGCCCCCTGCTGGAGGCCAGGTGGCAGCACAGTGGGCGCAGCTAGAAGGGGTTAGGGGCAGCCGCGAGACAACACGTATGCTGGTACCCTCTGGGAGAAAACCAGGAGATGGAGTGAAAAGCCCTGGTTCATTGCGACTGCACCCCTACAGGTCCATGTATGACTGATATGGCAGTTTATTCATCACATTTGTGGTCCTGGGAAAGTGGCGCACAATCCGTAAGCCCTTGAGAAGGTTGGTGATGGGCTTGGGGGATACCAGTGGATGATCTGAAGGATGTGAAAACCTTGATGAAAACAAAAAAGAAACTGGGGGGAGAGGGGGAGTAAAATGTTTTGCAAATGTTTCCCAATTTCTAGATTCAAAGTTATGAGGGTTTTGAACATTTTCTGTCATTTTAATATTTAGTACAGGTTGTTCAAATTAAACTTGCTCTTTCTGAGCGACTGGATTCACTTGTCCAGCATACAGTACATAAGCATTTATGTATTATTAAAGAAAGCACAGCAGAATCCAAAAGTGAGTCATGTTGTAACCCTCAGCCTGAAATATCTGCGATCAGAATTAATTGAATCAAGGAAAACTGGGTTTATGTCCCATGAATGGGTTGAAAGGCCATTTGTAAAATTTCCAGGACTTCTGGTAGGAAATACTTTTCAGTGAAAATATGTTTTTCCTCTGTGGTTACACCTGAGTCTAATTAACTTGGGGTTCAGTCCTCTAAGGCATACATAGCTTCAATTAGTAAAAAACACATTATATTAGTAATAATAATATTATGATTATTATAATATTTTAGAAGCTCTGGGATGACAATGGTGTATTCTAAAACAATGTAGTATTTTGTTTTGGCTCCCTAGCCAATACCAAATGTGGTCAAGGTGAGGCACAAATGGCAAACTACGTTCATTCAGGGCCATTTTTCTTATTTTTCCATCTGTGGATTGCAGTCACAGTTTGTGAAAGTATCCTCCCAAGCCGAAACCAGCATTAAGACTTGGAAACAGCAAACCACTTTGGTTTCAGATATACTACTCCTCCCCCTTCTTGAGGTGGGGTGCTAGGATTGACTTGGATCATCACAGTTGAATTCCTGGAGATCTGAGCAGCTCTGGGTCTGAATTAGAGCCAGACCACTGAGGGTTCATCTTTACCCTAACATGTGGGCCAGCTTCAATTCAGATCTGGCCCCCTCTCAGAAACAGACGGATTCAGATTACCTGGATCTTCTGTATCAAATTCTTAGTGATCTGGACCAGATTCCGAACTGAGTCTCAGCCACTTGCCCAATCCCAAATTAAGACTGTGCCCTTGCATGTAGTCTTGGGACCATTGACATCAGAATGGCAAGTTAATACTGATAAGGAGGATGACTGACAGTTTTGCTACCTGTACTCCATCTGACTCAGACCTTTCTTAATTTATTTGTGGCTCTTAAACTGAGTAGAGCTGAATGACTGCACACTAGCTGATATTGCACCAATCCCTCACACCTTCAACTTCTGGCCAGTTCTAACTCCCTCACTTCCTTCTCTAATATTCTGCAAAACACCAGCTGCATTCTGCAGTCATGAAGACACAAACTGTTCACCATATCTGCAGTTAAAAAATTATTTTGTGGATCATGCATCTGATTGATCCAGTGGCATGGCCACAGCACGCCGCATTGTCATCTGGGAGAACAAGGCCCATGTGTGAATTTGATTGCCCTGTTGTAGAACCTGCAGGGAACCAGGGCATTCCAGAAGTAAGGTTCTCTGTCCTCGGGCTTGGAAGAAAGGTTTGGGCCACAATAATCACACATTCGACATATGACCTCTTGGCTACGGATGTCATATTTATGGTGTGGGGTGCCAACCCACCTCAATTCCTTTTTACCACCCATTGAGTAAACATCAGATTCCATGGGACTCCCATCTTCAGACATTTTGTCATCCAAGATGATGCCTTCAGCTGGCAAATTATTGTTTTTTACTAACACTGTAATGCTGTCATTGTATTTGTCGCTGATGCCCCATATGGTGCTGCAGATTGAGGAACGTTTTTTCTAATGAAGATATTTACTATTGTTGTACGAGTGTCTAGGCTGTTAGCATGGCATTAAATATCTTCCTATCAGGGCTTGATAGTCAGAACTTGGAAGGACAGAAAAAAGTCCTTAGATTACTCTCTAGAAAATGTTATGGAGAATGAAGACCCTTCAGATCCTGGTATGAGGACCTCTTTATTCCCCTCTGTCTTCAAGTAAAATGTCTTCGCACAGGTTTGTGTTGCTTGAAGGGCTTGGGTCATCATCACTGAATTATTCCAAGAAAAAGCACCCTAAGAGATAGAAGCACAGGAGCTTGAGCAGATCTCATTCTTACTTGAAGTCCCATTCAGTCTTGAAAGATATGTTATATCATAACTTAAAGGGATGGACCCCTTAAGCCTTTTTATCTGTATACCTTTGCAGTTTGCAGGCATGGACAATGACTGACTCTTTAGCACATTATCAGGACTTAAATGTAAATGAAGAAACCCCTGAGGAGTAGCGACCACAGCATGGTGTGGTTCAGGCTGGATATGGGTAGGGAAAGCATCTCTACGAACACCAAAATCCTGGATTTCAGGAGGGTGGATTTTAAGAGGATGGGTGAGCTGCTAAAGTTGTACCTAGAGGGTGTCAGAATGGACATGGGGGTGGATCAAAAATGGACCATTATCAAGGATGCAATACTGGCTGCCATAGTAGAGTGTGTTAGGCATAGGGGGAAGAAATCAGGGGCCAAATCACCCATCTAGTTCAACTCTGAGGTTGCCAGGGCAGTGAGGAACAAGAGGGTGGCCTACAGGACATACAGTAGGACTGCGGTAAGGCGGATAAGGAATACTACCTGAAGTTGGCTAAAGTGGCAGGCAAGGTGGTGCAGCAAGCTAAGGAACAGAAGGAACTAAAAATAGCTGAAGGGTTAAGGGGGGAGGAGAAGGTCTTCTTTTGTTACATAAGCAAGAAGAGGGACAAGAAGGATGGGATAGTAAGGCTTAAGAAGGGGGACGTTACGACGGTTGAATAAGACCCTGTCCCATTTGTTATGTAGCAAGAGCTAAACACAAGGATCTGTTTTATTCCCTTCTTTTCTGTCTGTTATCTGACTGCGCAGTCAAATTTTTCTCTGCCTTCACTTGCTGTTTCTATCTTTTCTTCCCCCTGTGTATCTGAAGTTCTAAAATATGTGTGAGTCTTTATGTGAAACTGGGATCCCCTGCTTTGAAAATGTATATAGATATATTGTTCAAATGATTGCAAAAAGCTATTTCGAACTTAGGGGGTTAACCTGGAATGCAATACTATCTCTTTTGCAGAGCTGTCAATAGGAGGTCATTCTTGGGCACCATGTACTGTTTTGTTGCACCTGCATGTAAGGAAACTGACAGGAACATTTTCTCAAAAACAGGATGTCTCCTTAACGAGTTCCCAGACAAAGACTTATAAAAGAACAGCAATGCTTTTACTAGAAAGAGACCGAGAGAGAGAGAGAGACTGAAACTTAGAATTAGGATTCCCTCAGATGAAGGACTTTGTTTTTTTTTTGTTTGTTCTTTGCAAATAGCTATCCTGAACAATTTCATTGTTTTATTTTACTGTTATTGGAAACAATAAAATGCTATTTGTGAATTTTATACCTGCTCTTGGTCTTCCTATGCTTCCTGACCTGTGCCTTGACGACAGTTCTATGGGTGGAGGAAGAAGGGAGCAAGGTGGAGGTAGTGAAAAATTACTTCTGCTCTGTCTTTACTAGGAAAAATATGGGCCAGTGCCACCTGAGGGGAGAAGGCAAGAGGGGGGGAGGGAGCATGGACATAGTGAAAGAAGTTGATAGGGTGAGGGAGGAGCTGCTGACACTGAAGGTAGACACATCCCCAGGACCAGATGGCATACACCCAAGAATGCTGAAGGAGCTGGCAGAGGAGCTTGTGGGCCTCTTCAGTAGTTCCCTGGAGTTGGGCATGGTGTTGCAGGACTGGAGAATGGCACATGTGGTGCCTCTTCACAAAAGCAGACCCAGGGATGACCAGGGGACCTATAGGCCGATCAGTCTGACCTCAATCGTGTGTAAACTTATGGAGACCATGCTTAAGGTGAGAGGCCTGGTAAGGTACATGAAAGAGAATGGTCTCCAGGACAAGAGGCAGCATGGATTTGTGGGAAGAAGATCATGTCAAATGAACCTGATAGACTTTTTTGACTGGGTCACCAAAGCAGGGGATGAGAGCCATGTGGTGGACATCATTTACTTGGACTTCAGCAAGGCCTTTAATTCAGTGTACCATAAGGAGCTGATCAGGAAACTGGTGAATCTAGGGGTTGGTGAGAAAATTACCAGGTAGGTAGAAGGCTGGCTCAGGGACAGAACCCAGAGGGTGGTGGTGGTGGGGGAGTTATCCAGTACCAGGAAGGTCACCAGCTGGATCCCAAAGGAATCGATGCTGGGGCTGGTGTTGTTTAATGTCGTCATAAATGACATTAGGGAGGGTATTAAGGGAAAGTTGTGCCCGTTTGCGGATGACACCAAACTCTGTGGGAGGGTGGACACAGTGGAGGGGATACAGGACCTGTGGGAAGACCTCAGAAGACTTGGGAGATGGTCAGGGATCTGGCAAATTAGCTTTAATGCCAAGAAATACAAAGTGATGCACATTGTCACCAGGAATCCTGGGACCAGTACTACTAGTGGGTAGGAAATTGAGGAGGGCCAGGTAGCAACAATGGAGGAAGAAAAGGCTCTGGGGGCAGTAATTAGTAGTAACTTGAAGTACTTCTTGCAGTGCAAATAGGCAGCAGAGAATGCAACACGATGTTGTGGTGTATAGCCAGAGGAATCAGTAGTAGGAGGAGCAAGGTTATACTGCCCTTGTATAGGTCACTGGTGAGACCATATCTAGAATATTCGGTCAGATACTGGTGTCCATACCTTAAGGACATCAGCTTGCTAGAGAAAGTCCAAAGGATTGCAGCCAAGATGATCATGGGTCAGCAGGGGACGTCTTATAAGCAGACACTGGGAGCCCTAAGAATCTCCATGGAGGTGTGAGAGAGAGGATATGATAGAGACATTCAAATAGCTGAAGGAGATAGAGTGGATAGGCATGGTCTCTTCAGGCTAGGAGACAACCAGCCATGAGGGTGGCACAGTTTAAGGCTGGTTGGGGGGTTAGGAGGGATCTTAGAAAGCATTTCTTTACGGCGAGGGTGGTGGCCTCATAGAATGCACTTCTAGAGGAAGTGGTATCAGAGAAGACAGTGGATGGCTTTAAGAGGACCTGGGATAGGCATAAGAAGAACCCATGGGATAGTTGGGGAGGGGGGCAGACAGGCAGGAAGAGAAGACCGGGGGGGCAGGGTCAGTAGCAAAAGCTAGGGACGCTGAAATAATGAGCAGACTCAATAGACCAAATGGCCTTCTTCTGCTGGCTCTTTTGAATGTTTGTATGTAGTCAAGCAGTTTTCACACCAGACTTAAGTAACTTGATTTATGTATAAAGCCTGATGAAAATATGATGGCATAATAGAGGCAGTCATTGTTCATGCCTACAAACTACACAGTTATACTGAAAAAAAGCTGAGTGACCTCCCCTTTAAGAACCCAGTCTCAATCCCTAGTGGGGAGGCATTGTGTTCAAAGTGTTGGCTCCTCGTTGTAGGACTTCGATGTCAAAATGAAGTCAATACCAACTCTGCACCTGATGTCAGCAACAGCGTCAGAGCTGCTGCAAGTGACTGTCAACTTCAGTAGTAGTGTTGCCCATCCTGATGTCCCTGGCGATTCCACTGATCTCAGAGTTGACAATGCCTGTTTATATGCCAACCACAGTGTCAGTATCAACTGCCTCTGCTGAAGCACCAACAGGCCTTACAAATGAACGAGCAATAATGTGGATGTCCATGATTTAAAACCGATAGAGAAGCACATTGTTCCCACTGTCACATTCTTAAGTGTACTGTACCTTGCATCTGCACATTATTTGGAAATGTATGCCCTGCACCACCCGGTGACAGCTTCCCTTTTTCAGTTGTTTAATACAACTGCAGTATTCTATAATGTGTGAGAAATAAGTCCTGTAAGGTAGTTTACAGGGAGGACTAGACTACGAGTTCTGGTTATGACATCATCAGTAGCTCTAGTCTTCACTGAAACTGAGTTTTTTTAAACCGGCAGTGAATTTCGGGTTACAAAATGGTTTGTAGCTTTTAAACAAAGTAACTTCGAGATCTCATGTTTAGCATGAAGCTGATTGGAGATATGCTGATCCAAATTCTGAATTTATTGATGCCAGACATTTTGGCAGGACTGCCTCTTTAAATCTGAGGTGCACAAGGAAGATTCTTAAAAAAAAAATGATGTGCATTCTCAAGATTCCATCAGCTTCTTTTGTCCCTATTCCTCCAATTTACATAGCTCTGGAGAATGCTACAAAAACTGCCTGGCAAAGACAAAGTGCAGTACCCAGGAAAGCTGATAAGCAAACTTTCAAAGAAACACACAGATACACATGCCCCCCATGCAAGGTATCATTGGTAATATACATAAATAACTATGAAGGAATTTGGATTGAGTCAGCTTTAAGTGGGACAATAGGGGGGCTACAGACCACATAAACCATCTGCAATGGCTTAAATTGGCAAACCCTAGACACGTGTTTCATTCTGTTCCAAACTCACCAGTGTAGTACAGCTGTTTTCTTTGCCCAGCACATTAAAGCAGTCAAATGACTGAGTCTCTGTGTATATAAGGTATCCCCTGCATGACTCATGCAATTTCTGTCAGCTGGATGATCAAAGGTGGTGAGTTTTGTCTTAAGTTTGTTATCTTCAGATCCACTGTGCAACTTATCAGGTTAACCTACAGTATTTTCTATAAGCAATGAGACATGAAGGGGTATGCATTGGACAGATATTACCACATGCCCTGGGGCATAGTGAGGTACGAGGCTACAGATGCCCCCCCAGATGGCTGTTTGCCAAGGCACTAGTGGCTTCCTGTATTGGGTGAAGTACTCGACTGCTAAGCTGAATTTACAAAAATAAATTATGAAATTTGTTTGGGAATATTATCAGTTTTGAGTGTGGATTCTGCTGGGTGATTGTTGCACTGCTCTTAGGAGTTCATTGACTGTGTGCATCAGGTTTGCCCCCCCTTGCAGGGCACTGCTCTCCTCAAGCTCAAGAGACATACTGTTTGGAATTCACGGGTGCCTACATCCCCTGGAAGTGCAGTAATATCTGTTCAGTGCACACCCCATCGTGTCTTATTGCGCTTATAAAATGGGTTCTTTTTTAACTTCTACTTTCAGTTAGAAAAAAGCATGTTACTATGTAGAGAAAAAAAGAATTATTGTGTGAAATATGATAAAATAGTCCTTCCTCCAATTACTGCCTTTTTTTTTTATTTTTTATAAATGTGAAGGGACTCCTGCTGACAAAAGAGAGAACTGTATCTGTTTTTTTTTCCTTTTTTTTTTTAAACCACTGGAGGAAGGAGTAAGCAGGGATTGGATAAGCAGCAGTGAGGGGGTACACACACACACACACACACACCAAAAATAACCAGAAGGTGATTTTTTTAATTTTTTTATTAAAAACTTCGGGGGCTGGAGTGCTTCTAATGATGGGTACAGCGGAAGCCAGCATGCCACTGGACTGCTACTGCAGTCAGGAAGTGAAAGAGCAGAAAAGGTTAAGATTTGATGAGACAGCAGGTTAATTTATGTGTAATATGGGAGCCACTTTGTTTAAATTAATAACTAAAGCTGATAGTATGGCTCAGTGTTTCGGTTGTTATGGAACAAATCAATATGGTGGTATTTTAAATCTTGGCATTCTGATGGCACATTGAGTTGTAGTTTACTGGCACAGTTGTTGTCTAGGGAACTTGTTTTTTATCTGTGCATTGAATGTATTTGATGCACAGGTAACAACCAATCGGATGGTACGATTTTCTCTTCCCATTTTATAATTCCAGATGTCCAACTTGCAACAATGTTTTGTTGCAGTATCAACAGATCTGCCAAGAATTAATCTTTACCATTGATTCCCATTTAAGAGTCTAGGAGTTTAGGGCCATACAGGTGCAAAGGTTTTGCCAGGGGGCTAGCCAGCCACGGCTACTAGGCATGGCACCTTGCCACCACCATGTGGTGATGTGTGCCAGTCAAATACCATTGCCAGCTTCTTTGCCAACCTCAGTTCTTTTTTTTTTTCCCCCTACTGTCAAGTGCACACAGTGGGAGTGCAGCACCTCAGTTCGCCTCATCACTGCTTAATTAACTGCGTCACCATAATTTTTTCTTTATTTGTGGTGTCACCTGTCTATTATTTGACTTGATGCTGAAGTCCAGTAAAAAAGGGACCAAGTCATCGTAGAAAATCTGACAGCCGCACATTATGCATCTTTGCCTCTCTGTGAAACCAATGGCTGTTCCAGACCAGCATAAGTCCTGCATGGCCTAATTTGGACTGGAGCATGACAAGGGTGTGTACAATACCTGCTTCTCAATGGACCACCGTACACTTGACAACCCGGCATTGAAGTGGGTTGCCTGATCCCCACCTTCGAGGCAGGCCTCACATGTGCGCATCCCTGACCAGCTATCTAGGCCTTTCCACTGGACCTCTTCCCAGAATCCCTGGTTCTGTGGAAATATGAAGTACTACTCAATATCACTGTACTGAGGCACTGGAGACTCTGGTGGATAGGTCTGGTGGACATTTTGACTCCTCCTGGGTAGTAAACTAAAAACCCTCTAGAGTCTGCCTGCCCTGGGCAAGAAACATCCCTGGTGGCATGGCCACAGTTATATATTCGGTCTGCACCAATGGAAACCTCGACATCTTCCTCTGGTGTCACAGGTGCTGTTGTCCCTGTTCACGGTGATAATGCAGCAGGTGGCACCAGAGACGATGCTGGACCCCTTTTGACACTGTTTGTGGTGTCAGGAGAGGAACCAGCACCAAGGCTGTTGTCTGCACTGTTGCAAGTTCAGATGTTATCACCATCCATTGTGTCATTAGCAACAATGAGGAAGGTGACGGCTCAGGACACAGTAATGGAGGTGGAGAAGGCAAAGGTGCCGATCATGGGTCCGGCTCCGAGTGAGATTCTGGTGATGATGTAATTTCAGGAATCGTCCCCAACTCTTGTGTCACCCACAACACCAAGGAGGGTGATGGTTGCAGGCACAACATCGAAGTCAGCACTGATCATGGTGTCAAGGATGATACCAGCCATGGTAATGGGGATGACCCTGTCTCTGGCCATCACTGATCCTGACCCTGGTGCTGGAGGCTGTGCCAACTTAAATGGAGTTTTCAATGGAGCCATGGGATGTCACCATCACTGGTGAGGACCGGGGTCTCTGTTTGGGACCTGTACAGCTTCACTATCCTCACCTGGGTGTTCTTCCCCCATGGGCCCTAATCAGGTCACTCCTCAGATGTTGGAAACTGTAGGAAAGAATCTAGTTGGCCGTCCTTTTGGGTGAGGCACCATACACAGTTCAGCAGCCCAGACCAAGAACCTTGAGACCTGGAGTCTCTACCCCCTCTAGCAGAGCCTCACTGTTTCCTGGAGAGGTTCCCCTTGTTTGTAGGCCCTGTGGGACATTTAACATGGGAGCAACACCAAAATTTCATTGTGGCCTTAGAGAGCTGGCATATGGAATCTGACAGGGTCCAGTACAGGCCCTTTTCTTTGGTACCAGTGTTACCAGAGTCAGTGGCTCATCTACATTGACGTCCTCCTCAGGGGACGATGAACTATCTGTCCACCTTCCTTCAACTGCTGATTATGCTTTGTACCAGCAATTCTTGGTGGAGATGCCCCAGGCACTCAACTTACATGTTTTTCAAGCCACAATCCGGCAGCCCTGCCA
Organism: Neoceratodus forsteri; assembly: GCA_016271365.2. NCBI lineage: Eukaryota > Metazoa > Chordata > Ceratodontiformes > Ceratodontidae > Neoceratodus > Neoceratodus forsteri. The sequence goes on along the minus strand of CM028129.1, from coordinate 412,357,778 downwards.
TTGGGACTCCATGAAGTTCCAGTCTCAATACTGCTGCCTTTCCTTCATGGTCTTGAGCTTTTGAGGAGGCATCCAGGGCAGTGTGGAGGTGTCCCATCTCCATCCCAGCCTTCCACAGGGACCTCCTTATGCAGTACTGTGCACACTCACGGTCTGCTGGTGATATACCTCATTCTCTCTCTCAGGGTGTGAAGTACTGCCGACCCTGTTGGAGCCGCAAAACCTCATGCATGCCTGACCTCCAGAGGCAGAATTCACTCCAACAGATACCCTTGGCAGGAAGGCTTTTTCCTTGGCACGTGCTGTAATGTGCATTTCTGCACACCAGGCACATATGGTGACATACAACCATCGCTTATGGTTGCAGTTAAGAATATTCTTAGCTACACTATTGCATTGTGAGGCATTTAGGCAGGCCATTGACCTTTCTGCCTGGGGCCTGGCGGTTGCTTGGCACCAGTCGATGGCATCTTACACTACCAATGAGCTGACCTCCATGCTTCCAGGAACTGCAGTCTACATCAGGCGGATGGCTTAGCTTTGCCTTTCCCAGCTGGCACCTTTGACCCAGCATAAGTTGCTTAACTTGCACTTCAAGGGGAATCACTTCTTCTCTCCCTGGGTCAGGCAGGAACTTTTGGAGAACCCACCTGACCTTGATCAATCTCAGGTCTTGGCCAGACCTGCAAGGAGCCCCTGCCCTCAGATGTTCTCCCCTATGCAGAGGGCTGAGGGTATCTGTAACCCTTAGGGTGAGCCAGCTCCTTCCTCAGAATAGAAGGGAAAGTTTGGTACTTGGGCCCATCTGTACAGAAACTCCCTCTCATTCTCCATTGACTGGTATATGAGAAGGATTCTTCAGCCTGCAGCTGGACCCCCACACATGGCCACATATTTAAATTATGAAGCTTCCCCCACTGGGTGCACAGTGAATTTCAACTGTGATCTAAAGGATAAGCCCCCCATGATCCTTTTTTGGGCAGTAAACTATGTAGAATCTAGCTAGGACCACTGCTTCCAAGACTGGACCAGCATTGTTACTCAGCCAGGTCTCCATGATGCAAGCCAAATCAGCTGAGGAAATCTAGTCCATCATAATAGCGGTCTTGTTCTTAATTGACCTGGCATTGTAAAACACTGCCCACAGGGATCAAATGGAGGCTGCCGGCCTGATGGTTACATGCCCACTTGGTCCAGTGGAAGTCCTGGGTATGGAAACCAACTGCATCTGGACTCTCTCTCTCCAGGTCCCATTTTTCCCCGGCACCTCCTGGTCCTCACCAAACCTATGGTGTCTCCCATTAGTATCCCCTGTACCCCACTACGTACTATCCCACCTCCTAACAATGCCCACCTCCCTGCAGTTCCTATATGCCACCACTGGCAGGCGAGGGTCATCAATTGAGCAGAGGCCAAGCAGCTGCGAGGGGGAGTAATTAAGCCTAGGGGCCACGAGACCTAAAAACATAATGCTACCGGTCACCCAAAAAAATCGCCCACAACAGAACCACTGACCCCACTCACCCAGATACCCTCTCCTCCCAAAACAGTCAACACAAGAAAAGTAATATAAAAATAAACATAAACAGGAGAATCCACTTGACACGTACTTTTCTGGGTGCCAAGACTATATAGCAGCAAAATTCAGATAGTCAGATAATGTCCAGTTCAAAAGTATCCAGTGTGAAAAATCAAGCTCTGTTCGTACCAGAGCAAGTCCTACTTATAAATCAGCGGAAATATTTCCCCACAGCAGCTCTCTCACTATTGCTTAGGGAGAAACAGCAAAACAGGAAAGATAGTAATATATTTGAACCCACAGGTTCTCTCACCACCTGTGGCCCAGGTCCACTTTCAGCTGGGAAAGTTCAGTTTTCCTTTTCCTTTCTTTAGCTGTAGCCACTCAACACCATTAATCCACAAGCAGGGGGAACAGGATAAAATCCCCACTTGCGCGGTCAACGCTGGTCTGGGCTTACATGATGGCCGAGAGTTACACAGGGTACATCTCTGTGCTGCAGGAGAAACAGGTTATGTTCTCCAATGTTTTTTCCTTTCGGCTGTGCCAGATTATCCTTTTTTGGTTTTTGCCCCTTTTTCCTCTCTTATGCCAGCTGGGTGTTTACCCTTAGGGGTGACTGAGGAGATGAACACATCTTGACTGCTTTGGGCTAATCAGCACTTCAGTTCCACGTGCACCTAAGATTCCCCTTTCTTTTTCCCTGATGGGGCACAAAGGGCATATTTTAACTGACTATTCCATCAGTCCTCTAATTGGTAGCATGGGGTGTGTTTTTGTCAGGAGCCTATGTGTTCTACTCCTATTTTGGCTCATCGTGCCATCTTGATTGTAAAGGAGTCCTGATTCTGGGCATGCCCCCATTTCCTTTTCTGCCAGAACCACATGCTGCTGCTTTTCAGATCACTATCCATCTCCTGTTTGGCTATGAGATTCTGGTTCCGTACCCAACTACCCATTTGTGCCACGTAGTGTTTCCTTTTTTCTCTATTTCAAGATTGATAGTCAGGTTTTATTTTGTTGTTTATATTTTCTATATTCTTTCCCTATCGGCTAGGGAATGTCTTAGCCCTCTCTTTATTTTTCTTCCACTTTGTTTCTCTTCTTGCAAACAGAACTGAGGTTGGTGAGGGAGCTGGCAGTGGTTATTGGCTGGCGTGCTGCACCATGTGGGGTTGCACAGGCACAATGCCCAGCAACTGTGGCTGGCCCCCTGACAAAACCTTTGCTTCTGCGGGGTCCTAGTGCCTTCATCTTGGATCCATGAGTGATAATCAATGGTGAAAATATTCTGGAAATCAAATTTTTGGCAAGTATGTATCTTTCAATTATTATGCTGATGCTATCTTTTATTTATCAATGCAGAAAAATATTTCTGACCTGTCTGATTACTGCTGTATGGTCCAATTAGGTAAGCTCTGTGGATTTTACATCTTTCTAATCGGTGAAGAGAATTTGCAGAAGACCTGTGAGAGAAATATTGGCAGACATACTTCTAATTATTCAGAAAGTTATGAGCTTTATTACGTAAAAATCTCATTAAAGCCTTACACCCCTGAAACGAGTGTCACTGCTAATCCAAGAAGGCAACCTTCTGTGTAGTTTGCCTCTGCTGCTGCCTTTTGACAAATAACTAGTCCTGGAGCATTGTTAACACATAGGGGAAACTGACCCGATATTCTACTAGGTGAGCCAAAGGAAAAGCGGTTAGCCAGCCTAGTATAAGTATGCAAACAATAGCTGATCTGGAATATTAGAATACAAACCAAAGTTTCTCTATGCAAAAAATCTTTTCCCTACAGTTACTGCTGTTAGAGTATCTGATATCCCATGGGAAACTTTGGTAAAACTTTATATTTGGACACAATTCTTATTACATTTTATGTAGTTTCTATTTTTGTGCTTCTCCTTTTGCTTTTAATTATGCACATTTTATAACATGCTTAATGCTCCAGAGCCTGTCCCTACAGAACCTCTTTCCACTACTACCAGGGACAACTGTCTTAGCCAGGGAGTTCTGACCCTAAGTCCTAAGTATGCCACCCCACTTTAACTACCCCCAGGCCCTGTACCTCCCTGAATCCTGGCCTCCAAGGATGGGCCCCCACCATTTCAACCACTTTGGCAGGTGTTGAAGCCTCATATCCAATTTGTGACTGCTGAGGTGGGAAGTGGAGAGTGTCTGAAGGAAATGGAGCCCACTGTGGCAGTGGTGGGTGGTTTCTGAGAGGTGGCCTGTGGTTTTCTCATTTTCTAGGGCCACTATTAAAGTGATTGTGCTGGTATGCCTGAAGCACCAGTGTCAACTTGCTCTGCCCTCCCGTGCACTTACATCCCCCTGCACTACTTTCCTATGATCACCCCCAAGGTAACAGTATAATAGCAGGAGGCACTGTTTCCCTACCACTGCACTGCTACCTGTGATCACCCAGGTAGCAGTATAGGAGGAGGCACTGTTTCCCTACCACTGCACTGCTACCTATGATCACACAAGTAGCAGTATAATAGGAGGAGGCACTGTTTCCCCTACCTGTGTTAATGCAACGTATTCATCCCCTCACTATTTGACTTACAATTGAATTGGCTAAAACAAAACACACACAAAACCCCCCAGAATTTGCCACCATTGGCAAGTATTATTTTCTGGGCTGCTTGGCTTCCCTCACTCACCCTAAGCCCACCCCCCATCCCACTGAGTTCTTAGCACCCCATCTAGTCACCACATGGTCCAAGCATGTTGATTTGGGGATTGATTAAATGGTCCAATGCAGTGTGTAGATCTTATCCACCTGCTTTCACTGCCATGCCTGAATGCCAGCAGTTCCACCCTAGTAGAATGCAAAGTACTACTGCGATGAGAATACCAGCATTCAGGCATGATGGAGAAAGCAGCAGAACAAGGATCTTCGTCCTGCATTGGACTGTGTAGTCACTCAGCCATATTGGCATGTGGGGACCACAAGGTGACTGAATGGGGTGCTAAGGAATGAGTAGGAGGGTAGGAATGACTTTTAAAAGGGTATCTGACAGCTGATGGGTGCCTTAGAAGGGGGTGAGGGTGAGGAGAGAATGCTGCTGCTATTTTGTGTATGTGTGTGAGGGGAGAGATGAATATTGTATGCCAAAATACTAGGTGTGAGATGGAGGGTGAGATAGAAAATGAAAGAAAGGTGAAGACTGAAGAAAACAGCAGCTAAGATAAAAAAAGACAATGGCATCCAGCATCAACACTGACCCCCCCCTCCCCCCAACAGAGGGGAAGTACATCCTCTGGTATTCTCAATCCTCCTTGTACTAGCTCTCCAGTAATTCCTGCTCTGGTATTGAACCCTTGCCACTGGGGCAGTAGATGAGGGCCAAGTGGTAGGCTTACTGTACCAGGACTTTCAGCAAAACCTTTGACTCAGTCCTCTGCAGGAGTCTGATCAAAAGACTGGCAGACATGGGGACATGGGAGAAACTAACCAGGTGAATGGCAAACTGGCTAGGAGATAGAACACAACAGTTGGTGGGGGGAGCCCTCCGGGATGAGAGAAGTTATGAGTGGTGTCCCACAAAGATCAGTGCCAGTTTCAGTCTTGTTCAATGTGTTCATCAATGACATTGGGGATGGTATCAAAGGCAAGATATGTTTTATTACTGCCAGCCTACTGGTGCAGTGGTAGAGCTACTGCCTAGGGTGCTGACAACCCATGTTTGGGAGCAAACATGGAGCATCAGAGGGCCAGCAGGGGGAAGGTAGGATGAGTGTCCCATAGACAGCTCTCCTCTGGGGGGTAGGGTTGTGGTTTTTTGGCCTGTCAGTGACACCCAGTGGAGACTGGGTGTGCAACAGCTGGTACCATCAGGCAGTGAATGGAGGCATAGGGGGACATCTGTGGGTCAGGTGTGGGAGCACGCCCAACCTGCGCTAATGTTATTGCACATTCATGCCTCCTGGGAGGGAACCTAAGAGGAAAACCCCTGTGCATGGCAGCATCGTGAAGCCCCTGGACTACCTCCCAGATGACACCCCAAGGGTAAGCCTCAGCTGGGACCTCTGGTGTATCTCAGTATGTCCCCTTGGGAAGCTCCTCCATAGGGGGCAAGCTATGGGCTTCACAGTCTGAGTGGCCTGGGGGGATGCTGAGTGGTCAGACCAGGCGCCGATGAGGGGTTACATCCCCTGCCTGTAGCCCAGGCAAGAAAAAAGAGTTTTGGGGGGGGAAGATATGTCTTATTGTGGACAGTGCTAAGCTCTGCAAGAGGGTGGACAATGAGGAGGGTATAAGGGATCTAAGGGAGGACCCATCAGGATTGGAAAGGTGGTCTGGAATCTAGCAATTGGGGTTCAGTGCTAAAAAGTGCAAGGTAATGTATATAGGGCATAAGACCCTGGGGCTGTGTACAGTCTCGCAGAGGGGGAGTCTCAGTCTTGTACAAGGAGAAAGACCTGGGGATACCAATTACAAGCAACCTGAAACTGTCAATGCAGTGCAAAAAAGGTGACAGGGAAGGCAAAAAGTTGGCTGGGTTGCACATCAGGGGGATTCACCAGCAGGAAGAAATAGGTCACTTTTCCCCTGTACAGGTCCATGGTGCATCTGCATCTGGAGTGATGTGTGCAGTATTGGATCCCCTACCTTAAGAAAGACATAAACCAGACAGAAGCAGTACAGAAGAGGGCTAGCAAGATGATTCAGGGGCAGCAGGATATCCTGTATAAACAGAGGCTGGTGACCCTGAATATGTACTTACTGGAGGAGTGAAAAGAGAGAGAGAGAGAGGACATAATCAAGACTTTGAAATACCTTAAAACTGTTAAGATTGACATAGGGGATCTTTTGTGCAAAAGTCAGAACAGAAATATTAGATGGCACAACTGCAGATTAGTGGAGGAGAGGTACAGGAAGGAGACCAGAAGGGCCTTCTTCACTGAAAGGGTGGTGACGGGATGGAATGCACTTCCAGAGGAGGTAGTAAATCACAGTACAGTTGGGGGGGTTGAAAAAAGGGTGGGATAGATTCAAGAGGAAGGCTAGGGTGATGGTGAAGGGTGGAGCAAGATGTAGCATACTCGCATGAGCTCATAATTGAGCTGACTCGAGAGACCTTCAGGTCTTCATCCACTGGCCTTACATATGTTCGTGTGTACATATGTCCCTACTGTCACAAGCATCCACTCTGCTGCTGCACTGTCAGGATCAGCTTTTTAGTGGTGCACATTTAATCTGCACTGTTGTCTTGTCTACATCTGACATTACAATCCCCTGCTTGTGTCATCACAGTTTGTTGTTGTGGAAACTAGTGATGTCCATAACGTGAGTATTATGATGTCAGGGTGGCATTGTCATCTCTACTGACCTTATAAGCATGATGGCTCTGTTTCCAGGGCCTGATGGGTATAATTTTACTGGCTAGGCAAACTCCATTGTTTCTTAAATGACCTTTAAGATGCTACATGGTACTGCAACACTTAAGAAGAGTGTAAGAGCCACGGTTTGAAAAATTAACATTTAATGGTATGTACCTGAACTGCTTCTTCAATGTTATGACCTTAATCAGTGTTGGACAGAGATGGCACAGTGCAACTCCCAGATAATGCAGGTTAGGATGCCAGTGGACCCTTGGGCTTTGCTCTTTTGGGTGGAGTCGTGGGGGCAGAGAATTGTGAATTTTATCCCAAGACCTTCAGAATCATGCTGATAATGGCTAGGTGCTGTATTCAATATATGTGGGTCTCCCACTTGCACCCCACAGTGTGCATGTGGAAGGACTTGCTCCTTAATATGCTCCAGCTGGAGCATCTAACGTATTATCTCAATGGCTGGATGGACAAGTTTGGAAAACAGTGGGGCAGGTATTTGGACTCGCTCACCCCACTAAAACAAGCGGCAATAAGGTTGGGTTGAATGGGGCCTGTGAACCTGCCTGGTCAGGCTGGGCTACTTCAGTACCATTGTTCTTAGTCTAAGCACGACTGATCTCACTAGATGGGGACTTATTCTGCACTGGTGGATAATGGGAAGTACTGCTGATTCAAGGTGGCGGTGTTAAATGCATTTTGACCGTGTGTTAGTGTCTGTCTGTGTGTCGGATGTTACTTCTTGTGTTTATTAGTCTTTTGTATCAGCAACATGTAGAATCATTGTATTTATATGCATTTATGTTCGATGTATTCTTTTCATAAGTGCTAGATAATGCATTTTTTATGTTTGCTTGCATGCATGTGAAAGAAACATAGTGCCATCATCCGAGTTTTCGTAGGTGTGGCAGCCCTCTTCCAATTCAGTCAGTGTGTTTGCAGGCGCGGCCGCAGTTCTCCAATGCCTGCTGGAGCTGTCTATGACAGCAGTCCAAAATGCAGTGGAGTACAGTTGAAAGGGGAGCTACGCTTCAGTGAGCAGCGATAAGATATCGCCTGCTCATCCGTGCTCCCTACACACACACACACACAACACACACACACACATGCATCGCGCGCATACCGCGGCCCCCCCCACGCACATTGATTACTGTTTAGCCGACGGGTGCCCAATCCTCAGTCGGCTGTGTTAGCGCTTTATGCCACGCTTTGGTGCCCACCCCAGCATGGCTGCACATCATATAGCCAACGGGTGCCCAATTTCGCGGGCTCCACTGGCCCCCCAAGAGTATAGGAGTGCCAGCTGGGAGCCCACCCCAGCATGGCAAAAGATGTTGTTAGCTTCACGGGGTGCCTAATCCCTGTCGGCTCCACGCCCCCCACCAGTTGTCCTTGTGCCACGCCTGGGAGCCCACCCCAGTGTGGCAAACGTCCGTCACATTTAAAAAAAAAAAAAACCTGAAACTGAAAACGTCCCTGCTGGCTCTGCTCCTACCTGCACCCACCCACTGCACACCCCGCCTCCACACCCCTCACCCCATACTTACCTCCTGACTCCGGCGCAACGATCTTCGGTGGACCGGGAACACGTCTGCGCTCTTCAAAGCCGACCGCGAACTGAGGAAATGCCGGTAAGCTGTATAATGGGATAGATAGGGTTTTTTCAACTTTGGTGCATATCTCAGGCATTTTTGGAGATTTTTACCAAATTTTCAACATAGGGGTTTTGGGACCCCTTCTCATACTGTCACTGTCATGAGTATCGGGCCCGAAGGTGAGTTTGCAGTCACTGCACAAAATCACCTTTCAGGACCGAGTAATGAAACAACACTGCTTACTGTTCATACGTGGGCTCTCAAAAAGCCTATGTTGAAAATTTGGTGAAAAATTCTAAAAATGACTGTTTTACTTAGCATGCGTTTCAAGTTCCTTCGCATGCACTCGTAAGTTTGCAAATTTTAATAGTTTCATCAAGATTTTCAACATTTCCATTTACCACACACTCCTCTATGAGCAGTACAACTGTCATTTTCACATCTTGCCCAAAACGTGTTTCCGCCCATGTAGCGCACAATGGCGCAGTCGGTGTGCGAAATCAATGTATGGGACACATTAAGAAAATCACAGTGACACTGTTAATGAGCAGATGTCTTAAAACGGCTATGTTGAAAGTTTGGTGAAAAAATTCCTAAAAATGACTGTTTTCCAAGCGCGCGTTGCGCAGTTCCTACGCAGCTCTTAAGTTTGCGAATTTTCAATATTTTCACTCCAGATTTTCAACATTGCCATTTTTTTACACTTCCTTATGAGCAGTACAGCTGTCATTTTTCACATCTTGCCCAAAACGTGTTTCCGCCCATGTAGCACACAATGGCGCAGTCAGTGTGTGAAATCAATGTATGGGACACATTAAGAAAATCACAGTGACACTGTTCATGAGCAGAGGTCTTAAAATGGCTATGTTGAAAATTTGGTGAAAAAATTCCTAAAAATGACTGTTTTACGAGCGTGCTTTGCGCGGTTCCTAGGCATGCTCGTAAGTTTGCGAATTTTCTATATTTCCACTCCAGATTTTCCACATTGCCATTTTATTACACTTCCTTATGAACAGTACAGCTGCCATTGTTCACATGTAGCGCACAATGATGCAGTCGGTGTGTGAAAGCAATGTTTGGGACAGATTAAGAAAACCACAGTTACACTGTTCATGAGCAGAGGTCTTAAAATGGCTATGTTGAAAATTTGGTGACGAAAGTCCATAAAATGACTGTGTTACGAGTGAGCATTGCGCAGTTTCCACGCACCCTTGTAAGTTCATGACTTTGTAGTATTTTCAGTCCAGATTTTCACCAGTGGCATTTTTCCACACTTCCTTATGAACAGTACAACTGTCATTTTTCACACCATGGCCGAAATGTGTTTTCACACTTTCAGCGCAGAGATGCGTGGTCGCTGTGGGAAATCATTGTTCGGGACAGATAAAAAATCACAGTAACATTGTTCATGATCGGAGGTCCCAAAATGCCTGTGTTGACAATCTGCTGTAAAAAAAATCCCCAACCTAATTACATTATGGGTGTGCGTTGCACAGTTTCTATACACGCTTGTGACTTCACCAGTTTTTTTAATATTTTTACTGCGGATTTGCAACATTGCCATTTTTTACACCTCCCCATGAACAGTACAGCTGTCATTTTTCACATCCTGTTTGGAATGTGTTTTTGCACCTGTGGTGTTAAATGCCTTAGTCGCTGTGCATAAGCAGCTTTCGGCTAGCAAACTGATATTGCCACTGTTCATGAGGTGGGGGGGTCACACAAAAACCAGGTTGAAAATTTGGAGTGAAAATACCAACGAACGCCTGAGGTATTAGGGTTTCCAACCATAATGCCCCACCCTGTAGAAAGATGACAGGCATCAGGGGTGTGACTTGGGATTCTTGCCTGTAATGCTCATACCATTCCCACACCCTGCAGCCAGTGAGAGGCATCGAGGTATGCCTTGGACCTTCGACTAAAAGTTCAACCCATTCTCCCTATGCTCACCCATCTCACCATATTTCCCTGATGGAATGGAGTGCAGCGTAAGGCCAAAGACCCCAAGGCACACCGTGACACTTGTCAGTGTCTGCAGGGTAGGGTGTGGTGAAATGGCGTGGCCGTTATGCCTGACGACCCAAAGGCACACCCCAATGCCTGTCACTCTCTGCAGGGTGGTGGTGGGGTTGGCTTCAGTTCAGTACTTCACTGCCATTTCTGTTATGCAGCTCTGTAACTTCTACACTACCACTGCCAATGCCAGCAAGCAAACATTCGGCATTGACAAATGCTTGTTTTAATTGTCTGAATCAGTGTGCTGATACTGTTGTATTGTTAGTGTTATTGGAAATGGTTTGTTCAATAAACATATTTTCCAAAAAAGAAATTAACATTTGGAACAATGTGTCTTTGGTTTTTATTTGAGCAGAAGTATCTAAGACTGGGAGAGTGAGGATTTAGCTGCTAGATTTGCCTTGACATGGCATTGAGCTAAACTATTTGATTCCATGAATCCAGGGGACTGAAGACTCTGGAAATGACTTCTGAAGTTACTTGTGTTACACTGTGAAATTGTATGGTGTTGACTGACATGGCTGAGATGCTTTTCTTTGCAGTTGGCTAGGGCATTTATTTCAGTAAACAGTTTATTTTCTTTTCCAGAGTAGTTTTCTTCAATATTCACTTGTACTAAAAGTGTTGCATGCAGATACTGATATTATTTATTCAGTTTTTGTTGAACAGTTAAGTGCACTAGCCAAAAAATGACTGTTTTCAGGCATGGCCTGGGAGAGTACAAGCGATTACATACAAGAAACATTTCAGAAGTGCATTATAATAATACATATAGCTTAGTTTATAACCATTTAAACAAGGATACAACAGCAGATCAATAACAGAACAGTGAGCAGTACATGCAAACAATAACAAAGCATATGCAACATAGTATAGGAGACGCAGTCAAATAAATACAAATTAGAATGGGCCACAGCACCAGCAGTCAAAGTGCATGTGCATGTGTCATCACATATAGGATGCAACTTAGCTCAGTGTGACACCTGAGAATTTCAAAACAGGAAATAGTAGGAGGAGGGCAACTGTGAAATATAGTAGAGTAAAGGGGGGAAAAATTTTAGAGGATAAGTATATGAGGAGGGGGTGGAAGGAGGCCAAGGCAAAGTCAAAAAGAGGACAAGGGCAGGGGTATAAGAGGAAAGTGGAGAAAGAAAGAGGGTGAGATGGTAGTTGTAAGGGGCAGGAGAGTTTTGAGAATTACAGATATCAGGGCAAGGGTATGGCGGAGCCCCAGACAAGTCAAGTAGGGTCAAAGCAAGTACAGGGTTCAGCCATTGATGGGTATCATCGGAGCTCACTCTTGAAGTGACAGTGAGATGCAGATAGCCTTAGATCTAAGGCAAGAGCATTCCAAAGCAGAGGAGCAGCATATTTAAATGCCCCAGTGCCTTTAGAGTTATGACACCTAGGTACCCTTAATAATGATTTGTCATCTGATTGCAGTCAACAGGAGGAGGTGAGGGAATTAGCAGTGCCACAAGTGAGGTAGGGGTTGAAGCCTGATAATGGAGTCAGACAGAGAGCCAAGATAGTATTATCTGGATGCAGAGGGAGAGAGCCAACCAAGATCACTAGAGTTGACAGTGATGCTCAAGTCGAGGGGACGATGGTGCGTAGCAACAGACATTGTTGTAAGTGACGTCTCATTTTTGAAGTGATGATTTTTGGACAACTGCAAGGATGGGAGCACAGTATGATACGGTGGGGAGTAGGATCCCTCTGGCAATGGCCAGCTTAGCAGATGGTGTTAGCATTGTAGCTAGTTTTGTAGGCAACACCCAGCCTACTTTTACAGGAAAACTGCACCCTCATATCTTCTATATGTCATTTGCTTCCATGTCAACAGACAATTCTTTTCATGTAGCTGTTAAAGATGTATGCAACTGATTCTGTTAGTTTTCACACTTCATACTAGGCACTGTCACTCTCCTGGGAGGGTCCATTTTGTGGTTGTTGAAATCTCATTGTCCCGGAGAGCTGCATTAGCATATGAGAATGTGATACGTAATCAACCTTTAAACTCCCCAGTATGCCTTTCTGCTTAAATAGTTTTAAAAGAACCAAGCTGCAAGAAAGTGTGAAATACCACATTTACTTTCAGTGAGTTTCATAAGCTATCCGAGTTGTAATGCACTATTTTCCCCTCTTAAACTCCATTCGGTTTATATGTTTTCAGAGAGTTTTTGCAGCGTATTTGTTATTTTAGCATAGAGATACATGATATAAATGGTTGATGTGACATCATGTTCTCATGTGCTTATGTAGCTCTCAGGGACAATGAGATTTCAACAACCACGAAATGGACCATCCCAGGAGAGTGATAGAGCCTAGTATGAAGTATGAAAACTAACAGAAGCAATTGCATATATCTTTAACAGCTACATGAAAAGAGTTGTCTGTTGACATGGAAGCAAATGACATTTAGAAGATATGAGGTGTAGTTTTCCTTTAACTGTTTTGGCAGGTTGACTGAATGTGGAGACTGAGATCAAGTGATTGGTCAAGCATGATACCAAGATAATTAAAGGATGTGGCAGACTCTAGTTTAGTTCCCTCAGGTCATTGACCATCAGGGGTGATGGACATGCCATTAGTTAGGGCAGAGCCTAGGAGCATCATTTTTATGTTTTGGCATTTAGAACCAATTTTTGGCTGTGCAACCAGTTTTGAATGTTCCAAGTCAATGGAAAGTGATGAGTTGAGGCGATCAACATTTACAGTGCTGGTGTAGATGACAAGATCATCAGTGTAGAGAAGAGATGAGCAGGTAGTAATGACATCTGGAATATTGCTGATAAAGAGTGAGAATAAAAGTGGCCGAGAATGGACCCTAGGGGAACACCAAATTGATTGTAGTGCTGTTAGATATTGCAGAGTTGAATTTCACTGTTTGGGTCCTGCCAAATAGAACAGCTGCTAAACCAGTTTACAACAGGAGTCGAGAAGTCCAGGTTTTAGAGGGTAGACAGGAGCAAGGGGTGGTCAACCAGTTCAAAGGCCTTGGTGAGGTCAATGAAGACTGCCCCTGTAAGCCGTCCATAGTCTATGTTAGAGAGTATATCCGAAGTGATTTTAATGAGAGCTGTTGACGTACTATGATTTTTCCTGAAGCCATGCTGAGTGTCAGAGAAGATTTGAAGTTGACAGTAAGTCGTTTTTGGGCAGAGACAAGCTTCTCAAGTATTGTACTTGGGACCGAGAGAATCGCTATCAGCCTGTAATTTGTAATAGCCTTCTTATCCCACCTTTTTAAATATAGGAGTAATCCTAGCAATTTTCAAAGGTCTGGAACACCACCACAGGAAAGGGATAACTGTAAATCTTGCCAGTGGAGAGGCAATGAGAGGAGCAGTCAGTTTGGCAGGCGGAGTTCAAGAGTCATACCCAGGCTAATGTTGTCAGACATTGATCACAGTTGTTTAAGGACCTGTGATCTGGTTATAGCTTAAAGTAAAAAGGCAGAGTCAGAGGAGACACTTTGGAAAGCTAACATGGGGAGCTGCGTCAAAAAAAAAAGCAAGCATTTGTCAATGCCGAATGTTGTCTTGCTGGCATTGGCATTGGTAGTGCAGAAGTTAGAGAGATGCATAATATGAATTGGCAGTGAAGTATTGAACTGACACCAACCCCACCTTGCAGAGACTGACAGGCATTGGGGTGTGCCTTTGGGTCATCAGCCATAATGCTCACGTCTTTTCACCTCACACTACCCTTCTGACATCGACAAGTATCGCGGTGTGCCTTGGGGTCTTCAGGCCTTACGCTCACCCCATTCCATAAGGAAATACACTTAGATGGGTGCAGTATAGGAGAATGGGGTGAACTTTGGGGCTAAAGAGTCCAAGGCACACCTCAATGCCTGTCACTGGCTGCAGGGTGGGGGTGGAGGTGGAATGGCGTGAGCATTACAGCTGACAATCCCAAGTCACAGCCCTGACGCCTGTTAGTCACTACAGAGTGGGGCGTTATGGTTGGAAACCCTAACACCCTGTGTGTTTGTTGGTATTTTCACTCCAAATTTTCATCATGGGCTTTTTGTGACCCCACCTCAGGAACAGTGGCACTATCAGTTTGTTAGCCGAAAGGTGATTTTGCACAGCGTCTGTTCCATTTGGCACCACGGGTGCAAAAACACATTTCGGGCAGGATGTTAAAAATGACAACTATACTGTTCATAACAAGGTGTTAAAAAATGACAGTGTTGAAAATCTGGAGTGAAAATATGAAAAATTGGTGAAGTCACGAGCATGCGTAGAAACTGCGCAATGCCCATAACGCAATTACTTTGGGGATTTTTTTAACCAGATTCTCAACATAGGAATTTTGGGACCTCCACTCATGAACAGTGGCACTGTGATTTTGTTAATCTGTCCCGAAAGTTGATTTCCAGCACTGACTGTGCCATTGTGCGCCAGATGTTCGAAAACACCTTTTGGGCAGGATGTGAAAAATGACAACTGTACTATTGATAAGGAGGTGTGTAAAATGGTAATGTTGAAAATCTGGAGTGAAAATATGAAAAATTGAAGTCACAAGCGTGCGTAGAAACTGCACATAGAAACTGCACAACACACGCCCATAATGCAATTATTTTGGGGGCTTTTTTAACCAAACTTTCAATGTAGGCATTTTGGGGCCTCCGCTCATCAACAGTGTCACTGTGATTTTGTCAGTCTGTCCTGAATTTTGATTTCCCACAGCAACTGTGCCATGTGCTCCACATGTGTGAATATGCATTTCGGGCAGTTTGTAAAAAATGACATCTGTACTGTTCATAAGGAGGTGTGTAAAAATGGTGATGTTGAAAATCTGGAGTGAAAATATTAAAATTGTCGGGTTAATAACGCGTGGAAACTTCGCGCAATGCATGCTCAGAACAGTAGTTTTTGAATTTTGTCACCAAATGTGCAAGATAGGCTTTTGGGACCCCACCTCAAGAACAGTGGCACTGTTTATTTTTACTGGTCCTGAAAGGTGATTCCACGCAGTGACCGTGAAATGACCTTCAGTACCAAATAACTGAGATGACAGTGCATGTGTTCATGAGGTGGGGCCTAAGGAACCTATGTTGAAAATTTGGAGCCAAAATTTAAAAAATGGCTGAGATATCCACCTAAGTTGAAACCCCCCCATTTATGCCATTATAGCAGCTTACTGGCATTTCTTCAGTTCAGTGGTCAGCTTGAAGAGTCCAGGCGTGTTCCCGCTCCAATCAAGATTGCAGCGCCAGGCCTCCAGATGTAAGTATGGGGTGAGGGGTGTGTGTGGGGAGGTGGGGTGTGCAGAGGGTTGGTGCGGGTTTGGGAAGGGGGTGACATGTACAATGGACCGTTTTCTTTTTTTCAGGTACAAAAGAAAATGGACACTGCTGCAGGATAGTTTTCTTTCTTTACAAGTGAAAACAAATGTTCGGCAACCAGTGTGCCCCATGACTTTCGGAGGGGCCTGATGTTGGCAACACTGGGGTGGGTTCCCAGTGTGCCACACAATGGGGGTGGTGGGGCCCAGAACATGCCAACGTGGTCGGCTTACTGTAAATGGCAGCGCACTGGGGTGGGCTCCCAGTGTGCCACACACTGTGTGGGGCTGGACATACCAACACAGGGATTGCACCCCAGGTGTCTGCTTCCTTCAGGGATTATGTGGCGGCGATTCTGCCACCATGTTCATGGAACACACAATGGGCATGGGGCAGGGCCCGGAACATGCCGACATGGTCGGCTTACTATAAGTGGCAGCACACTGGGGTTGACTCCCAGTGTGCCACACAGTGTGGGGGGGTGAACATGCCAACACGGGGATTGCACCCCCCGATGTTGGCTTCCTTCGAGGATTGTATGGTGGCAGCTCTACCGCTATGTTTATTGAAATGCTTCACCAGGAAAGGCATGTTGGGAGGCATGTCATCTGTGCCGCTGCATGATGAGCTTGTCTCTGATTGCAGCAGAACTTTTCTTACAAGTTGTGTCCACTTTACATAATGCTTGTGTCAGCGCTAGTATGCTGGCTTATTGGGGAATGAGGGATGCACCTACTAAAGCATGCCCTGCATTCGCCAATACTGACACACCTCTGAAATGTGCTACTAGCACAAGATGTTGCTTGCGTGTACATGCAAGCCAACATAAAAAGAGTGAATTTTAAGCAGCAGTATTTGTGGTTTTATGTGATAAGGGCGAGTGCAAAACAGCGCCCACAACAAATAGCAAACCAAAAATCGCCCACCATCAAAAGGGCGACCAGAACTACAGCAACCACCACAAACAGCAATGGTCACTTGCTTTCTAAACGACTGCACACCCCCAATTTTAATATAATCAACTCGGGGAGGAGGAGACACAGGGACAGACAAAAATAAATAAATCTAGCACAGCCAGACCCAGATCTGGGTCTGCTAGCTCAAGCAGCAATATCGAAACCACTACACTAAATGGCCAGCTCGGCGGTGCTTGGCCAAACATTTTCATATCCTTCTACAGCAGGTGTACACACTGGTACATTCGCTCTTTCCTAATCCTCGCTACACTTGCAGACTTGCTATTCTTATAGCTGTCAAATTGAGTTGCTCAAATAGATCAGCTCAATGTCACTCACCCATCACTTGCCACCATATTTGTTAGTCACCATGTAGTCTTTTTTTTTTCTGCAATAGCTTTTGTGATACAATTATCAATATACCCATTTTTATGTTTTTTATTCCTGAACTAAAATACAAAATTTAGAAGTTTTAAAAGTTCTCGTTCCAGTTCCATGCCCACCAGGAAAGAAATATATTGGTGTAGTGCTGTTCATTTTACCATCATAAGCATGTTTAAACACTGTCCTAATACATCCACAGGATAAATCTAGTATTTACATTCTACAGGTAATCTCAGCAGAAGTTTTTGAAAATTGTGGGAGGTGAAGTGCCTACCTGGTGCCTCAGAACAGAGGAACAGGATCTTTAAGATTGCTAGGGCGGCAGGACAGGAGGAGGAGCTGGATGTCATTGTCCATCTGGGGATGATTCACCTGAAGAAGGGACCTGTGAGGCCCTGAAATCTTGTGTACTATACCATCTTTGTACAAGACATATGTTGGTCCAATAAAAGGCATCAAACTTTCCAGCAACTCTATCTACAGAGAAATTATCTGGCAAGGGATGCAACAGGCATGGTGCAGGATAGGTTTAGGGAGCTGAGGAAGGGCCTGAAGCAGGTAGCTCACATGATGGCCTTCAATGAGGTGCTACCTGTGCATGGTTGTGGGGAGGCTAGGGAGCATAGCAGCAGGATCTTCAGTGACCAGTTGAAGGCATGGCGCAGAGAGGAGGGGTTTGGCTACATTGGAAACTGGGGTCCTACCTTGGTGGATGAAGGTCTGTTCAAAGGAAATGGCCTCTATCCATCCTGGAGGGGATTGGCAGTCCTGGGTAGAAGGTTTAAATGCTACTTTGACAGGCATTTAAACTAGCCAAGGGGCAGTAATAAAGAGAGGCAGTAATGCCCACCGTGAGAAAACAGAGCATCAGAGAGGGAGACTCCGGAAATAAATTCCCTTGGTAGAGGGGTCTAGGGACAGAAAAGATGTAGGGTCAGGAGGTGGTGCTAAGGCTGACAGAAGATTAAGAAATGGAACAGAGGGAGATTGAAAAAGCAGAGGAAAGCACCCTGGTGAAAGATGGACTCAGGAAGGAAGGGGGCAAAGTATGGACAGGGAGGGACAAAAGGAGTGGAGAATCATGTGTGACATGCAAAGAGCCTAGTAAATAAAATTTCTGACCTTGAGGCAATCATTGTGGAGGCAGACCTGAATCTGGTGGCCATAACAGAATCATGGTGCACCGGCAAACATAGCTGGGATGTGGCCATTCCAAGTTACACTATGTTTCAAAAGGATAGGGCAGGGAGGAAGGGGGGGTTGTTTTATATGTGAGGGAAGATATAGAGGCCATGGAGTTACAAGGACACAGTAGTGATGAGGAAGGGCTGGAGGGTCTTTGGGTTGGCTTTGGGACTGAGTCTGGGGCTTTTATACATGTGGGTGAGGTATTTAGAACACTATCATAGGGGGAGGAATTAGATGGGGTTTTGGGGAGGTCATTGACAAAATGGCAAGCAAAGGGGAGGTATTGATTATGGGTAACTTTAGAAACATAGAATTTGACCAGAATACGGACCGCTTAGCCCCTCATCTGCCCATTTCTACCTGATGGATAAGCTGCAGATTCTAGTTAATCAACAGCTTACTTCCTCCTAGCCCCTACTAGAATTACCTTACATAGATACATAGACAGTGTCGGCAGATAAGGGCCTATGGCCCACCCAGTCTGCCCATTTGAGCATGTAAGTTCAGTTTGTTTTCCTAGAAGTCTGTTACCCCTAACCTCCAGAATTCCTTTATGTCTATCCCATGCATTCTTAAATCCCGTGATTGTTTCAGCCCCCACCACTTCCTCTGGCAGGGTGTTCCACTTGTCCACCACCTGTTCTGTGAAGAAATTCTTTCTCATGTTTCCTCTGAATCGTCCTCCCTCCAACTTCATCCCATGCCCTCTTGTCCTGGAACATCTTTTTCGCTTAAAAATAGTGTTTTCCTGCACCCTGTTCCTCCCTGTAAGATACTTTATCCCCTCTCTCCCTCCTCTCCTCCAGGGAGTACATGTTCAGTTCCTTCAACCTGTCTTCATAGGACTTGTGATGCAATGCATGCACCATCTTTGTTGCCCTCCTCTGAACCTTCTCTACCCTGTCTATGTCCTTACGTAGGTATGGTCTACAGAACTGTACACTGTACTCCAGGTGGGGCCTCACTAGTGTCTTGTATAACGGAATTATGACCTCCCTTTCCTGCTGGTAATGCCCCGCCTATACATCCCAGCATCCTATTTGCTTTACCTGCTGCCTTGTCACACTGTTTCCTACCTTGAGGTCATCAGAGATGATAACCCCAAGATCCCTTTCCTGCTTGGTGCATGCTATATCCTCACCCCCAACTGATATATTGTGCCAGGGTTTTGTGCCCTATATGCATTATCTTGCACTTTTGCATTGAATTTCAACTGCCAAACCCCTGACCATTCTTCAAGTTTCTGCAGGTCGCTTCTCATTCTGTCTACACCCTCTGGTGTGTCTACTCTGTTACAGAGCTTTGTGTCATCAGCGAACAGTGAAATTCTGCCTTCTAGGTCCTGCACCATGTCACTGATGAAGATGTTGAATAGGACCGGTCCCAGCACTGATCCCTGTGGTACCCCACTGGTCACTCTTCCCTTTGTGGAGTGACAGCTATTTACCACTACCCTCTGTGTCCTGCCACCCAGCCAGTTACCTACCCACCACACTACTGTCCTGTCCACACCCATATTCCCCAGTTTGTGTAATAGTCTTCTATGTGGCACAGTGTCAAAGGCCTTGCTGAAGTCCAGATAGGCCATGTCCACTGCCCTCCCCTGATCCACCTCCCTAGTCACCCAGTCAAAAAATTCAATGAAGTTTGTCTGACATGACCTCCCACTGGTGAAACCATGCTGCCTTGGGTCCTGTAGTCCATTGACAACCAGATGTTCCACCAATCTCTCCTTCAGTAGTGCTTCCATGATCTTCCCCACTCACGAGGTGAGGCTGACTGGTCTGTAGTTCCCTGCTTCCTCTTTGTTCCCACTTTTGTATAAGGACTACATCTGCTGTCCTCAGTCTTTGGGTACCTCCTGTTTCCAGTGATCGGCTAAACAGGATAGCCAGAGGTTCAGCCACCACCTCTCTTAGTTCTTTAAGGACCCTGGGGTGCACCCCATCTGGCCCCATTGCTTTATCAACTTTTATTACTTCCAGTTCCTTCAGGACCCTTTCTCGTGTAAAGGGACTTGTGTCCATTTCTGCACCATTCTCACCCCTTGTACTCCCTTCAGACCCATTACCCTCCTCTTCCTCAGTAAAGACCTTATGTCTGTCCCATGCATTCTTGCATTCTCCCACTGTTCCTGACTCCACAACCTCCTCAGGAAGACTGTTCCATGCATCCACAACCTTCTCTGTGAAAAAATACTTTCTAACATTACCTCTGAGCTGTTCCCCCTCTAGCTTCAAATTGTGTCCCCTTGTACTTGCACATCTCTTCTTCTGAAAGATGCTACCCTCTTGTACTTTAATTCCCTTGAGATACTTGAAAACTTCATCATCTCTCCTCTCCCTCCTTTCCTCAGGAGTATATTAAGCTGCTTTAATCTCTCCTCGTATGTCTTCTGATGCAGCCCTGCACCATTTTGGTTGCTCTCCTCAGAACAGCCTCCAACCTGTCTGTCTTTGCGGAGATGGGGTCTTCAGAATTGCACGCAGTACTCCAGGTGGGGACTTACCAACTGTCTGTACAGAGGGATAACAACTTTCTGTTTTCTACTGTTAATGCCTCTTCCTATGCATCCCAGTACCCCCCAGCCCTCCTTACTGCCTTCTCACATTGCTTGCCCATCTTTAGGTCATCTGATATAATCTGATTTAATCTGCCAGATGTAGATGGAGCATTCTGGTAGCAGCTACAACTAGAAGCATCGACATCCTAGACTCCTCAAGGGGCTTTTTAAGCAACTGGTTACAGAACCCACTAGAGATGGGACAGAAGGCAGGATCTGTGATGGTACTGTAGGTAGGGAAAAATAGACAGACTAGGTAGGCCAAGTGGTTCTAATCTGCTGGCAAATTCTATGTTTCTGTGTTTCTATGACATCGCTGGATCTGGTGCTTGCATTGCAGATGTCACAGTGGGTAGCCCCCTAGGTACAAGATATTGTTGTACAGTGTGGTTTGGTAGATGGATTGGACAGGAGAAGAACCGCACTAGGATGAGGGTCCTGGACTTCAGGAGAGCAGATTTAAAAAAAAAATGAGAGACTGCCTTCAGAAATACCATGAAGGGGAGATGGCAGGGGGAGGGAGTGGAGGCACAATGGAAATGGATAAAGGAGGTTATAATCAAGGCAACAACAACCTGTTTGAAGGAGAAGAGCAAGAGGAAGAGGCCACTATGATTCTCAAAAGAGGTGGCTAATGTGGTAATGGAGAAAAAAAAAACAGGTTTTAGGAAGTACAGGCAGACCTAAATTTATATATCTAGATAAGCAAAGGGAGACATGGAGGAGGGAGAGGGCAGCACATGCTCAAACAGAAGAGGATCACCCAAGAGGTTAAAAAAGTGGAGAAGACTTTCTTCAGGTATGTGAGCTAAAGGAGGAGGGCAAGGTGAGAGACAGTGAGGATCAGGAGAGCTGGTGGATGGTGGGGGCCTGTGCAGAAGAAGCTCAAGAAAAGCCAAATATTTTAAAGAAGTACTCCTGCTTGGTCTTCACTGTGGAGGGAGGGATGGATTAGCATGCATCAGCAGGCACTAGGGAGAGGAGAGGACACTAGTCCATTTTCAAAAGATAGTCTGCCTGGGATTGGAAGCCCTGAAGTAAACAAGGAGATGGGGCCAAGGGTACTAAAAGAAGTAAGCACAATGCTGGCCTCCTTCTGGCAACACTTTTCAGCACTTCATTGGAGGCAGGGTAGTTCCGGAGGACTGGAGGAGTGCCGATGTGGTCCCTCTTCACAAGTGCGGCATCAGGGAGGAGGCTAGCAATTAAAAACCAGTCAGTTTCACATCAGTGGTGGGAAATTGATGGAAACCCTGCTGAAGTAGAGACTTATGGAGTACTTGGAGGCAAATGGGCTGCAGGACCACCGGCATCATGGTTTCAGAGCAGGCAGGTAATGTCAAACAAGTGTCATAGATTTCTTTGACTGGGTTATGAGGGAGGTGGGTGAGGGTTGGGCAGTGGGCGTGACCTACGTGGACATCAGATGCAGCGGAGAGGTAATAAGCACTCCTCTCCCCAAAGGTGCTGCTGTTGGTGGGAAATACTGGAAGTGGAAAATACAGCACACACACTTGTCTCATGGACTTCAAAACTATTCTGGTACAAACATATAAAAGGAAACACAGGCCAGCAACCCCTCGCCTATTCACAAGGCTTCCTCAGGGGAGCATAGCCAACAAACAGCACACAGTTTAAATGCCCCATCCAATAAATTTGTAATTGACTATCTGGCACAAGACATATAAATTACTAATTATTACAGATAAAGTGCAAAGAATAATTAAAATTATAGAAAAAACTGTCAAAACACATACATTTCAATGTACTTATATATTTTGGACATGGGCATTAAATATTTCTATAATTTTACAGCATAATTCACTGTTGTACTATTTCTGTTTTACTTCTTGTACATAAATAGAAGTAACAAGGTCAAATGAGATCTCATAAAATTGTAATCAGGGTTTGCGTCAAAGTGACCTTTGGAAAATTCAGAGCTTAAAGTGGGTTGGGTCTTGCAGGGTCTCAGGCCCGGCAAAAGATTTTTAAGGGGTTTGGAGGGGGGGGTCTCACAGGTTTCTAAGAACGCCTCACTCCATGTTAAGCAGGGCCCTTACTCAATCTGTTACCCTTACCATCACTTCAAGATGGCAGTGTGACCCTAGTTCCTTTATCATTCAATTTCCTATAGTATCTTCATATTTTGTGCTTGTCTTTCAACTGATTGAAAAACTGGATAATAATAATGAATAAGCAAATTCCACACTGTGAAGGAAAAAGGACTTCTTTAGTAGTAGTCCATCGATCTATTAATAACTATGATACTTAGAGACCCAGCAATTTTTTTCTGCACACTTTATGCACTGGTAAACTTGTCCTGTAAGTAGTTCTCACCCCAGGAGTCCTTTAGCATCACTAACTATAGCAGTTAGGAGGCTAGGTGCAAACCTTTTCCTCATATTTACATTATTTCTTCTGGGTTCCTTTCCTAATTGGCATGTCAGAGGTGCCTAAAATAAATAAGATGATAGGACCTACAGGTATTTAAAATTGTTTAAATGTCACAGCATTCTGCTGAAGCAGATTTTCTCAATCTGTGCTTTTGGTGTTGGCTCCAGATCATTCCTACTCTGTCAGTGCTAATATTTGGTAAGAAAACTTGAGATACAGAGCTTTAAGATTTAAAAAAATCATGGCTGAGGATGGACAGAGACCCAAGGCTACCGATGAGGGGCCTTCAAAAAATAAAAGTAATAGTAATTCAAACATGGGTGCTGATGAAGTATCCTTAAAATCCCAGCCAGGTACTAATGAAGTGCCAAAAAAAGAAAGAAATAATAAATCTGGGGTTGATGAGGTTCCAAAGAATAAAGCTTCTAAAGGGGCTGATGAAGTTCCTTCAAAATCTAAAAAGAACAATGGTAAAAATGGCACTGATGAAGTGTCTTCATTAAAAAGGAAGCAAGATAAAGCTGCTACTGCTGAAGTGGCTTCAAAAAAATTGTGTAAAGACAAAAATGCTCCTGTTCCTCCTGGGAAAGCCAATGGCGAAACAACAGGTGGCTTTAAAGTATAAAGAAAAAACAAAACAATTACAACCACAGACTGCCAGCCCACCAGATTTCAATGCAGAGCTGTCCTCTGTGGAACAAATGGCAAAAGCATAGCATGTATTTCAGACCTTGCAAAGCATGGGGTTTGTTTTTTCTGCTTTTTCTAGTAAACCTCACTCTGCTGTCCCCTCCCTGGCAGGGGTTCATGAGGGGGAGGAAGAGGAAGAATATTTTGATGCTCATGACATGGATTCAGAGGGTCTAGAGCCAGATGTGTCCCCTGATCCTCATTTGGCTGCATCCCCTTCGGAACAGAAGGATGCTCTATCTATGCGGACTTTCATTAAAAACATGATAGACATCCTGGACCTCCCTTCACAGGATACCAACCAGGATGTTGATGATGAGGACCGAGATTATAGAGAAATGAAAGGTCTCCCACCCCCTAAAAAGCTGGTTCTCCCTATTCACAATGCTTTCAGAAGAAATACTATGAAGCTGCTTCAAACCCCCACTTCCCTGGCAGGGGTTGATGAGCGCTGTGACAAAAAGTACCAATTATCAATTCATGACACAGAATTCCTGACTATACACCCTAGTCATGAGAGTATTGTACAGCAGGCTGCATGTGAAAAAGCTGAGGTCTCCTTGTCCTATCTCCCACCGGACAGAGATTCCAGAAAATGGATTTTATTGCAAATAAAGTATATTCTACAGCTTCTATGCTGATCTGCCTTTTCTCATACAGTACATGGCTTTTACAGCCAAGTATCAGAAGGCTTTATGGAATTCAATCCTGGCCATTGCTCAAAGTGACTCTGACACAGTGGTCCAGGACCTTACTGACACTGCAAAATCTGCCTTGGAAACTACTAAGTAACAATTCCATATGGCAGATGACAACAATGATGCAGTCTCTAGGGCCATGGCCTATACCATTTCTTTGAGATGTTTTGCATGGCTCAGGGCTACTAGCCTATCACAAGACACCCAGTCAAAAGCTATGGATCTCCCTTGTGACCAGAATACGTTGTTTGATTCCAGAACTGTGGATTACATGAAAAAAGTGGATGAGTACAAGCTTTCGTGGCAGAGGAACTCCAGTAAACCTAAACCTCCTGCCCCGAAGAAAACCCAGCCCAGAGGTAACTGGGGCTGGGGCTACTTTTCCAGGCCTTATCCTCCATTTGATTTTGCTCAGTACAGGAGATCTTATTGGGGAGGGGCTGAAGGGGTCAAAGAAGAGCCACCTCTGCCCAGTCAGCAGCCTCTCAGCCCAGGCCCTGATGTGAGTGTCAAGGTCACCTCCCTTCTGCCTGTGGGGGGCAGGCTCTTCCACTACTTCCAGAATTGGACCCTTGTTACCGCAGACTAGTGGGTCCTGGAGATTGTGGAAAAGGAACTGCCACTTTAAGTTCAAAACAGAGGCCAGTCCTCAGGCATACCCAGGTGTCAAAGCCATTAACCCCAATACAAATGATCCTGTTGGAGTTAGAGGCAAAAAAACATTTTGGCTCTAAGAGCAGTGGAGAGGGTCCCTGCCCAGGAGAGGGGCAAGGGTCTCTACTCCAGGTATTTCCTGACACACAAGAAAACTGGGGAGTGGCAACCTATTTTGGATCTCAGATATCTGAACAAACATCTGCTAAAACCAAAATTCAGAATGGTCACTCTGTCAATGGTCATTCAGTCTTTACAGCAGGGAGACTGGCTAACCTCCCTAGACTTAAAGGATGCCTATTTTCACATACCTATATGGAAGTCTCACAGAAAGTATCTCAGATTGAAGCTTCCTTTGGGTCATTACCAGTTCGCTGCCATGCCTTTTGGCCTGTCCTCTGCTCCAAGAGTTTTAACCAAGTGCTTAGCAGTGGTAGCAGCACACCTCAGAAAGCTGGGTGTTTCAGTCTACCCCTACTTGGATGACTGGCTTGTGGTGGCAAAGTCTTCTCATCAGGTCAAGGAGTCACTATCCCTCACAGAGCATACTCTGAAATCTCTGGGCTTCCTGATAAACCTAAAGAAATCCCACCTGGAGCCCACTCAGTTACTCACCTTCATTGAACTCAGCTGGGCACCCTGAAAGGGTCTGCCTTCCCCTCTCCAGAGAGGATTCAAAATTTCCTGTCAGTAGCAGATTCTTTCATCCAGGGATTGCCAGTACCAGCCAGGTACTTTTTCAGGCTCTTGAGACATATGGTATCAATGACTGCAGTGATCCAAGGGGTCAGGTTCAGGGTGTGAGACCTACAATTCTGTTTCAGTGCTCACTGGTCTCAGAAGACACACTCTACCATCGAGCACTGAGGTTTATAACGGATTCCCTTCGACACACATCACTGCACCCTATATCGGCAGTGGGATGGACATCACTAAAGTTCAGGCGCCACAGAAACGCTGCTCTCTTGGACCTATAGAGCCATCTCTAATAAGCTGCCTTATTATATCTCCTGCTGTCTTCCCTGAGTTATAATTGGGAAATGCAGCGTTAAAGTTACTCAGCTATTACACACTTAAAGTACCCAAAGCAAAATCCCGCTTCGGCAGGGCAGCCATAAGCTTCGTGCTACTTACCTACCTTATGGAACGATCTACAAAAAAAACTCAAATTAAGCACTCTAATCGGTATAAATGCTTTCAAGATGCTTTATTTCCATACAATCAGAGAAGTATGTAACTGCTTCACCCACTCAGACCCAGTACTGGTATATAGCCATGCCTAGACCCAGTTTTAAGTACTGACCCCCCAGCTTGCTCCTCACCAGCCTAATTGTTCTCTCTCTTATCCCCCTGTCTTATCAACACTAGGCCCATCCATCCCCTTATTCTTCCTTTCCCAACCTCGGATAGGAGCTCACTACCCTGGGTTGTGACATCCTACCATGCCCCGTACTTTATAGCATTCAATCCCTGGGCTCACACATACTCCTTTTCTCCATCCACCTTCTCTACATCCAGCTTTACCAACTCCTTTCTGTGCACCGTGCCCTCCTAGCCTTTCTCCCTACTTCCCTCCCTCTCTCCCCACCTTCACCTCTACCTGGTGTATATTTTATTTTAATTTTTTCTTCCTACTTCCTCCTGCAACCTTAGATAACCTGCTTTATCTTCCTATAGACACTTCTATGTATGTAAATACCGTGTAATCTGTACAATATCTGTATAATTCTATGTACATATGAACTTCTTTTTCTTCCTCTCTGTAAAGAGTATTATCTGTATTGCCTTGTAAATACCTGTGTTGACCTGTATATACAATTGTTCATGCTCCACCCAGGTCCATCTTGCAAATGAGCTTCTGCTCAACGATGAACGCCTGGTTAAATAAAGACTTGATTGATTGATTGATTGAGAAGAGCAATGCCCTGTCAAACTGATACCTGTGACAGAACAGTTTCTGCAGGCTCTGCTTTGGTGGAAGAACCATGCAAATCTGACACTGTGGGTCCTCTTCCAGGCCCCTCTTTCTACAAAAGTTATTACCACAGATGCCTCCCTCCTAGGCCGGGGAGCTCATCTAGACAGTGCCTCAGTAAGTGGCACCTGGACTCCTCAGGAGTGACAGCTGCACATAAACCTTCTGGAGCGCAGAGACATTTTTCTGACACTCAAGGCCTTTGCTCCTGTCATAAGGGGACAGATTGTACAGATAAGGACAGACATCACCCCTGCAAAGTTTTACACAAACACTCAAGGTGGTACCAGATCAGGGATGCGTTTTGGCTCTCCATCTCCCAGGTAAGGATAACACCCTGGCTGACGCTCTCAGCCGCATCAATCAGGGCCAAAGTGAGTCGACTCTGAACAAGCAAGTGCTAGCCACAGTCTTCAGGAGGTGGGGGCACAACAGAAGTAGATCTCTTTGCTTTCCCCCTCAATTTCTAGCTTCCCCACTACTGCTGCAGGCCTCCCATCTTGGGAACACTTCCACTGGATGCCATCATCCTGAACTGGTCAGGGAGGTTCCTATATGCATTTCCACCCTTTCCTCTGATACTCAGGGTGTTGCTGAAACTCTGACAATAGCCTGCATTGATGGTTCTGGTGGCCCCAGATTGGCCTAGGCAAGCCTAGTACCCTCTCCTTCTGTCACTGTCCTGCAGCAGGCCCATTCGCTTGCCACCAACTTACTCTCTGTTGACCTGTCCCCAGACTGCAAAAAGCCGTTAGTAGTAACAACACCAGTACCGACCTACTGGACACTAGGCCACTGTCTGACATTGGATGCTATCCTGGTCCCACTTACGAGCTGCTCAACTGCTCTCTCTGTCTGGGGCAGTTTCCCAGCATGTGGAAAACTGGCATCATCACTCCCATCCTAAAGAGTGGCGATCGAGCAACCCTGGGTAACTATGGACCTATCTCCATCCTCCCCACTCTCTAAGGCCCTTGACAAAGTAGTTGCCAACCAGCTTGCCGAATACCTGGCCATGCACAATATCCTGTGCCCTGAACAGCATTGCTTGCATGTAGATCACAGCACCACAACCTCGCTACTTGAATTCTCCAACTTCCTGCACTCTGCTCTTGATGTCAAAAGTCCTGCCGGTGCCGTGGTCATTGACCTCTCCAAGGTCTTTGACACGGTTTGCCATCCTCTCCTTCTTGACTCCCTCAGATGCCTTGGTTTCTCCCCGGCCCCCTTGCATGGTTCACCAGCTACCTCTCTGCCAGAACTCAGTGTGTAAAAATCAATAGCACCCTATCTGACACATGACCTGTCCACTCTAGGGTTCCCCAGGGCTCCATTTTAGGCCCTCTCCTCTTCAGTCTCTACCTCAACTCCTTCCCCTTGGCCTGCCCAAGTAAGATCCTCCTCTACGTGGATGACGCTGTGCTTTTCACTGCTGACCCCAACCCCAACACACTCCAGTCCATCCTCCAATAAGCTTTTGATAGAGCTGAGCATTGGTTCACATCACAAAGGCTAGTCCTGAACCTAAAAAAGACCAAAGCTATGCTCTTCTCGCATCGCCAAAGCAAAGCCAGTGGTGCCCCTCTCATGATACTGCCTAGCACACTAAACCCCATTGAGCAGGTTTCCTCCTACAAGTATCTGGGCATTACCTTTGATTTAGCACTCTCCTTCTATTCCCATATCAATGCCCTTTCTGCTGCCACCAATGTCAGGATTGGATTATTATACCGCCATAGGGACTGCCTACCACAGAGGCACTTAAATTGGCAATCACCTCCTCTGTCCTGTCGCTAATCGACTATGGGCTGCCCATCCATGCTGCAGCTGACAACACTGTGCTTGCAAGACTCCAGCTCTATGAACAAGGCCTGCAGCTAATGCTGGGAGCCCCAAGGTGCACCCATAAGTGCCTGCTGTACTGCCACCAACTTGCTCAACCTTGAAGAAAGACTCCACTTCCAAACCTGCCTTCTTCCCTTTCCACCTCCTTGCAGCATGCCTCCCCCTCAGTCTCCACTCGCAGCACTGTCAAAACCCTCCCTTATTGTCCCGAGGGTAAGGACCTCTATGGCCCAGAGATCTTTTTGCTATCGGGCTCCCTCCTGGTTCAATTCCCTCCCAGCCAATATAGCTGACTCCACTAAGCTTGGTCCTTTCAGGTCTCCCTCAGAAGCCATCTGACAAGCACTCACTGCTGCAACTGCACATAATCCCCACCTGCCCCTTACCTTCACCCTAGACTGGGTCTGCCCTGTCTACTTTTGCTGTATATACCTGGGATCTCATGCAACATCTGCTGACTAATGTAATAAAATATCTCTGAAGCTGACGGGGCAGAAATTCAGAGGTAGGAGCCACGAACATAAATGCATGGGCCCCAGAAAATTTCAAAATTACCCTCGAATCTCCAGCAACCCCTTGTCAGCCAAGTGGAGCTGTCTCACAGGGTTGTAGGGAATCAGAAGCTCTTTCAGGTAGTCAGGACCAAGTCCGTGTAGGGCTTTGTAGGTCAATAAACCTACCTTAAAGGTGATCCACCACTGAATCGGCAGTCAGCGCAGATCGCGCAGCACAGGAGTAATATGCAACCTTGGGACACTCTAATCAACAGTCGATCAGCGGCGTTCTGCACTAGCTGCAAGCGGCAGATATCAACTCAGGAAGCCCTAAGTAAAGGAAGTTGCAATAGTCAAGGCGCGAGGTCACAAAGGCGTGGACCAACACAGGCAGATCGCTGGACGGAACAAGGTGTTTGACCCTGGCAAAATTCCTAAGATGGTAAAAGACAGACTTGTTGACTGCTGACACCTGATAACGAAGGGTCAACGTATCAGCAAGCAAATAAAAATGACTTTTACAATGCTTTTTTTCTTACTCCCTGCATCTCCTGCCTACCAAGTTCACATCCCCCTGTGCTCTGCACTACCGATCATGCTGCCACTCCAGCCATTACCATTACTTGTATTTTTTATATATATATTTATTTAGTATTTACACCAAGCTCGCAGGCTCTCCCATTCTACTCTCAACCCAATACCTCCCCTGTGTCTGTCTAAGCGTGACTTGTACTTGGGGGGGGGGGGGTCCATGCATTTGCTTACTCCAGTATGGTCACTCACTTTGGTGGGTGAGGGGGAGATGGGGTTGAGGAATGGCAGGCTGCTTTGGTAGGGCTGTTCATTTCAACAAGGTCTCTGGACAGTAAAGGCAGCAGGCATCATTTAAATTACCCCAAGCATGTACTGTACCTGATAAAAAAAAAAAAAGTTACCCGAATGGTCCTGATGAATCATGTAGTAATCGCAATGCCACTGTCTCTGCTGTCAATCGCACTCCCGCTCTGCTATGCGCTTAATGTAAAATCCCCATAAATCGCTTTTTATTTATTTATTTTATTTTGATGCTGACAGGCTGACTGCTAGTTAAAATGCGGTCTGGAGGAGACAAGTACTTCCTCAACATGGCCGCTAGCTCCTGTACATCCCCCTAGCAGCAGTCGTACATTTAATTTAAAATTAAAAATGAAGTTCCTTTAAAAAAAAAAAAAAACAGTCTTACACATTGAATAGCTCCTCACCATACTGGCATTTCCTCTGGGCTAGTACATGGGACGAGGATGGAGGAGGGCAGTCTTCCTGCCTCAGAACAATTTGAAACCTTAGTACAGTTCAGAAGCAAAATGACGTCATGTTCAGCAAAATGATGTCACTTTTTCTTGGTGGAAGGACTATTTTATCCTAAAGTCTATAAACAATAGAAATTTGTCCCTTATATAAAGACAGGTTAACATTAAAAATAAAAAATAAAAATGTGGCCCATTTTATTTATTTATTTATTTTGCTTGCCACTCCCGCATGCCCCAGGCTTACATCCCTGGGGCGGAGCTACTGAGATTGCAGCCCCCTCCCAATGGACACTGGGGTAGGTGAGACCTGGCTTGCCCCCTGGGTCAGGGCCATGGGAGTCGACGGACAAAGGTAGGCAGTGGGATGGCAGCAGGGCCAGCATCATGATTGAGGGTTGGCATTTTCTTTTTCTGCTGGGATCCTGGGGGTGGGGACATGCAATGATTACCAGCGTCTGCCCTGCTCTCCCCCGATGTATGGCGCCAACTGTGGCAGCACCCCCAGCCTCCGCCAGAGGTCCATAATGCACCGAACGCTCAACCTTCCTCCCGGAGAAGGAGAGCACTCCTGGGGAGGCTCAATCCTTCTTCCCCCGGCCAACCCTCTGACTCATGAGTCTGTCCCTGTACCCAGGATGTCGGCGCCACAAGCAGACACCTTGCCTCTGTGCCGGCCATGTGGCCCATTTTATAAGCACAATAAGACACTCTGGGGTGTGCATGCCACAGATATTACTGCTCTTCCAGGGGCTAAAGGCATAAGGCCGCACACCCCTGGGCGTGCGGTAATATCTGTAATGATAACCATGACTGGGAGATGGCCATACCTGGCTACAACATATTCAGAAGAGACAGAGCAGGCAGGAAGGGAGGAGGAGTGGCACTGTATGTGAAAAATGAAATAAGGGCCACACAGATCCAGGAGGAACAAAATGGGGGAGAGATACTGTGGGTTAAGCTGGAAAGGAAAATGGGGCCAGCCATCCGCACAGGTGTGGTCTATAGACCACCAGCCCAGGAGGAAGAAATAGATAGGGAGCTGATGCTAGCCATCCAAAGGATGGCAGACAAGGGTGAGGTAGTACTGGTTGGAGACTTCAATATTCCAGACGTGGACTGGAGCATCCCAGCAGCAGCATCAACTAGGAGCAGATTTATCCTGGACTCCCTTCAGGGTGCCTTCCTCAAGCAACTGTCATGGAACCAACTCGCAGAAGGCAATACTGGACCTTGTGCTCACAAACAGGGACAGTGTGATGGGGGTAACAGTGGGGGAGCACCTGGGTAAAAGTGACCACCAGTCATTGTGGTTTGAAATCATAGAAACAGCAGAACCAAACCACACAAAAACACGTATCCTGGATTTGGGGGGGCAGACTTTGAGAAAATCGGGAGATACTTGAAAGAGGCATTAAGGGGAATGGGACAGGAATCAGGGGTTGAGGAACAGTGGGCAGTATTTAAAATGGGGATTATAAGAACAACAGAATTATGCATTAAGCAGGTTAGCAAGAGGAAAAGGAAGAGGAGACCATTATGGTTTTCCAAAGAGGTAGCAAAGAAAGTGAAAGCCAAAAGATTGCATTCAGGCAATACAAAAAGACACAGGCAGAAGGGATAGGGAGAAGTACTAGGAGAAACAAAGGAGGCAGGGAAGTTAGTAAGGAAGCCAAAGCTCAGACAGAAGAACACATTGCAAAATCAGTGGGTAAAGGGGACAAAACCTTTTACAGGTACATAAGTGAAAAAAGAAAGACAAAGGGAGGGATAGTGAGACTGAAGGGGGAGGATGGGAGCGTGGAGGATGACAACAATAAAGCTGACATATTGAACAGGTATTTCTGCTCAGTCTTTACTAAGGAAGAGGGGGGTAATGGGTCTGAAGGGAGTACAAGGGGTGAGAATGGTGCAGAAATGGACACAAGTCCCTTTACACTAGAAAGGGTCCTGAAGGAACTGGAAGTAATAAGAGCTGATAAAGCAATGGGGCCAGATGGGGTGCACCCCAGGGTCCTTAAAGAACCAAGAGAGGTGGTGGCTGAACCTCTGGCTATCCTGTTCAGCCAATCACTGGAAACAGGGAGGTACCCAAAGACTGGAGGACAGCAGATGTAGTCCCCTTATACAAAAGTGGGAACAAGAGGAAGCAGGGAACTACAGACCAGTCAGCCTCACCTCGGTAGTGGGAAAGATCATGGAAGCACTACTGAAGAGAGATTGGTGGAACATCTGTTGTCAATGGACTACAGGACCCAAGGCAGCATGGTTTCACCAGGGGGAGGTCATGTCAGACCAACCTCATTGAATTTTTTGACTGGGTGACTAGGGAGGTGGATCAGGGGAGGGCAGTGGACATGGCCTATCTGGACTTCAGCAAGGCCTTTGACACTGTGCCACATAGAAGACTATTACACAAACTGGGGAATATGGGTGTGGGCAGGACAGCAGTGTGGTGGGTAGGTAACTGGCTGGGTGGCAGGACACAGAGGGTGGTGGTAAATGGCTGTCACTCCACAGAGGGAAGAGTAACCAGTGGGTACCACAGGATCAGTGCTGGAACCGGTCCTATTCAACATCTTCATCAGTGACATTGCACAGGATCTAGAAGGCAGAATTTCACTGTTCGCTGATGACACAAAGCTCTGTAACAGAGTAGACACACCAGAGGGTGTAGACAGAATGAGAAGAGACCTGCAGAAACTTGAAGAATGGTCAAGGGTTTGGCAGTTGAAATTCAATGCAAAGAAGTGCAAGATAATGCATATGGGGCACAAAAACCCTGGCACAATATATCAGTTGGGGGGTGAGGATATAGCATGCACCAAGCAGGAAAGGGATCTTGGGGTTATCATCTCTGATGACCTCAAGGTAGGGAAACAGTGTGACAAGGCATCAGGTAAAGCAAATAGGATGCTGGGATGTATAGGCAGGGGCATCACCAGCAGGAAAAGGGAGGTCATAATTCCGCTATACAAGACACTAGTGAGGCCCCACCTGGAGTACAGTGTACAGTTCTGGAGACCATACCTACGTAAGGACATAGAGAGGGTAGAGAAGGTTCAGAGGAGGGCAACAAAGATGGTGCATGGGTTGCATCACAAGTCCTATGAAGACAGGTTGAAGGAACTGAACATGTACTCCCTGGAGGAGAGGAGGGAGAGAGGGGATATGATAGAGACATACAAGTATCTTACAGGGAGGAACAGGGTGCAGGAAAACACTATTTTTAAGCGAAAAAGATGTTTCAGGACTAGGGCATGGGATGAAGTTGGAGGAGGACGATTCAGAGGAAACATGAGAAAGAATTTCTTCACAGAGCGGTGGTGGACAAGTGGAACACCCTGCCAGAGGAAGTGGTGGGGGCTGAAACAATCACGGGATTTAAGAATGCATGGGATAGACATAAAGGAATTCTAGAGGGCAGGGGTAAGGGGAAACAGACTTCTAGGAAAACAAACTGAACTTACAAGCTCAAATGGGCAGACTAGGTGGGCCATAGGCCCTTATCTGCCGACACTGTCTATGTATCTATCTGTTCCATGCACATCCCATCGTGCCTTATTGCTTACATACTGGACCTGGTGCTTACTAACAGTGGAGTGAAAATATTGAAAATTCGCGAACTTACGAGCCTGCGTAGGAACTGCGCAACGCACACTCGTAAAACAGTCATTTTTTGGAATTTTTGCACCAAATTTTCAACATGGGGTTTTTGGGACCCCTTCTCATGCCACGCCTGCTCAACGGAGCAGTGCATTGGATGGGAGAGGCACACCTCCAAGTGTGCTACTCTCCCAAAACGTTCCTTGCGCATGTGCGCAAGCGAACGTAAAAAGGGCTTAATTGCCACTTAGTTACACTGTTCCCTGTAGCATACTGCAGCATTACTGTGTTGCATCCTGTCTGGCTCTGCTGTAAGACTGACAGATCTGTGGTTACACGATTGCTCCTTGTCCCCACCCTTATGGAGTGAGACTACATCCACTACCCTCCAGTCTTTTGGAACTACCCTGTCTTAACTGAGGTACTGAATAGCCCTACCGGGGCTTCAGTTAGTTCTGCTGCCAATTCCTTGAGCACACTCAGATGTATCCCATCTGGCCCCATGGCCTTATCTATCTTTAGGGCTGCTAGCGCTTCCTGAACCTTTCACTGGTAAATACTTGCTGCTGCATCTCAGGGATCCCTCTTACAGCTGCCTTAATGCCACTCTCTGGCACAGACCTTCTGTCTTCCTTGTAAATACAGAGCAGCAGTAGTTGGTAAGAATGACTGCTTTCTGCTCATCCTCCTCAGTTATCCTACCTCCCTCTGTTAGCCTAACAATTCCTCTTCCCTTCTTTCTTTTTTCCCCTACTATACCTAAAGAACTGTCTTTCCCTTCCCTTGACTCACTCTGCAAAATGGAGCTGTGTGTCTACTTTTTGCTTCTCTGACCGCCCTCTTAGTTTCCCTTATTCTTATTTGGTACTCTACCTATTCTTCCTTCCCTTGTTTTTCCTTGTACCTGGTGAAGGCCTTCCTTTTGACGTTCAATGCTTCCCTGACCTTTTCAGAGAACCATATTGGTCTGTTGTACCTTTCTCTTTTGATTACCATATACATGCAAGACTGTTGCCTCAAGAATGACCCCATTAATTGGCTTTAATCTTTCCTACACATCTCTGATGCTGTCCACTCTGACTAACTTGTCTTGGACCAGCTCTCTCATCAGATTGAAGTCTACCCTTCAGAAATCTAGGACTTCAGCCTTTGTTGAGGGCTTACTTGTCCCAATGTCCAGCTCGAACCATACAGAGTTATAGTCGCTGGACCCTAGTGGCTCCCCTACATAGGCGTAGATTGTGGGGGCAGAGGGCAAGCTGCCCCCTGAGAAATTAGACCAGGACTTTTTAGAGCCCAGCCACCGCTCTCCAATTATCATTTTTTTTTTTTAATATTGAATGGGCTCAGGGCTATGCCCGGACTGCCTGCACCTCTCTGGGTGGGGTGGGTGGGGGGGGGTGAGCGCAGTGCTGTGTCTCTTAAACAAAACTATCCCTTTTCCGATTGGCTGCAAGCCTGCAACCATAGTAGCCTGCATGTTACAGCCAATCAGAGAATGCTGCAAGCTGGTGCAATCACATGAGCAGTACTCCGTTAGTGGTGCCATTTAGTTGTCTGTGTGCCTTCCATGAAAGAGCAGCAGCATCCATATAGCCTAGGGCTGAGGAGAGATAGCTATTCGAGGATGTCGAGCAGCAGTCGTTGGTTGTCTGTCAGGTGTCACCAGTGTCTCAGTCAGTCTAGTGTTCCCACCCTCCTCTTGTCCTGAACAGCCCAGTTTAAATATACCTCACCCGAGTCCTCTGACTACCTACTCTCTGTTTCTCAGTGCAGCCAGCTGTGCTCTGGGTTCTCTCGCTGCCACCTGAGCCTCCTATCCCCAAGAGCCTAGGAGGCCTGCGGCCACAAGGCCTCTGCCACCGGACAGACCAGGTGGAGGAGCAAGTAGTACAATTACAGTGAGTCTGAGGCACGGCCAGGCTTGCCTGCACACCCAGCTCCTGTGTCCAGCAGGCCAGAAAAAGATTTACTGTGTTGTTGTCGAGTCCCACACCACGCCCGTTGCCCACCAGTTCCACGGTCCACTGAGAGGGATTATTCAGGTCAGTGAACAGCCAGGCCCAGAACAGTGAAGAAGCCGGCGGTCATGCAGGCTATAGCAGACCCATAATGCGACACGTTCATCTGGTGTCAGAAAAAATGAGTTACTGTCTCGTCGGGGGATTAATCGGGAGAGGAACGGGACTGTTGGGAGAGACTTGGCTACCTGACCTGCCTTCTTGGCCTTGCTGTGCCCTGCTGCATGCTGCCCTGTCTGTGCCCTTACTGATTTGGTGAGTAACTGTGCTGCAAGCTGTTTGTTGGAAATTAATACCACTCACATCCCAGAAATGTGTTTTTTTGGGGGTTGTCTTGGCCATGGTCATGTGTCTGGGAGGTGGGTGGTGGAAGGTTTGCTGTCAGCTTGTGTTTCTTTGGGTGGGAGGGGATTTGCTGGCTGTTGAGGCTGTCCATGTTGGTGGGGTGAGTGGGGGGGCCTATTTGTTTGGTATGGTGTGGACACTGGTCATGTTTGTGGGGTGGGGACACTCAGTTACTGTGCTACTGATGTGGTGGGTTTGTTGTGGAAACTCACTGGATGGTCTGTGTTTGGTGGGGATGGGGGGGGACAGTCTGTTTTCTATTCTGGGGTGTGGTGGGGTGGAGACACAGGCCATGGTGATGTGGGAACACTGGCTGTGATGGTGGGGTGGTGACACTAGCCATTGTTTGGTGGACTTGGCTGGCCATTTGTCTGGGGGGACTGTCCATAATGGTGGAGAAGGGGGACTGTCCATGTTTGCCTGCCGGGTGTCTTGTGGGGAGGGGGGACTATTTGCTGGTCGGGTGTCTGGGGGTATTCTTTCCATGTTGGCTTATGGGGGGTGAATGTCGGTGATTGCTGATCAGGTGTCTAGGATGGACTATCAATGTTGTTGGGGAGGGAACTCTCTGTGTTTGCTAGCCAGGTGTTTGGGGGATTGTTCATGTTGGTGGGAGGGGAAATTCTGTGTTTGCAAGCTGTGTGCGGGGGTGAGGACTGTCCTTGGTGGGATATGGGGGACCGTCCATGTTTGCTGGCTGCCTGGGTGTCTGGTGGGACTGTCCTTGTCGGTTGGGAGGGGCATTCTATGCTCGCTGGCCCGGTGTCTGGTGGGGAGGGGGGACTGTTCGGTGTCTGAGGGGACTGTCCTTGTAGATGGGGTGAAGGGGACTGTCCATGTTTGCTGACTGGGTTTCTGATGGACTGTCCGTGTTGGTTAGGAGGGACATTCTGTGCTTGCTGACTGGGTGTTATATATAAACATAAATAAATGTTAAAACGTAATTTCCACCTCATCCTTTACCTGTCAAGGGATGTGTCTCACTGACCTGTGCCCGCAGCTAGCATACTGAACATTAGTAAATGTTGAAACATTATTTCCCCCTCATCCTTTACCTGGCTGTAAAAGTAATCTTTCACTTTTTTGATTTCTCCAATCGTCCACTGTGGAGGGGTGAAACAGACAGATTCCTTGGCCTTGCTGTCTCTGTTTTCATTGCCTGGCAAACACAACCAAAGGGGTAGCTTTTTGTGTTCTCCCCCATACAGTGGTTACAAGACTAGCAAAAAAAATCTTGCACTAAAACATGCACCCTAAAGAAATGATTATACTACTACCTGGCTATTGTTATAGCGACTACTGACTGGCCATGATTTTTTTTGGGGGGTAGGAACACTGGTCGTGTGTGTGGGTGGGGTTGCGGACACTGCTGGTTGTGTGTGTGTGATTGGGGACACTGCTGATCGTGTGTGTGTGGGGTTGGGGACACTGCTGGTCGTGTGTGTGGGGGGGTTGGGGACACTGCTGGTCATGTGTGTGTGTGGTGTTGCGGACACTGGTCATTTGTGTGGGTGGGATTGGGGATACAGGCAATGTGTGGGTGTGGTGGGGGCACTGTTGTGTGGGTGGGTGGAGGCACTGGTATTGTGTCAGTGGGGTGGGGTTGTAATTGTATACCAGACAAACTGTGCTGACCGGTAGCTCAAAATCTCTCTTTCCAGACAAAGAAAGAAACATAAACAAAATGCAGTATAAAATGTGGTTTTATTTATTTTTGTGTGCCTGTGATGGGGAGGCACAGACCTGGATGCCTGGAGCGAATACCAGATAAATGGAGCTGAAAATGGTGTTGGTTGGGTGGGGTGGGGACAGTGGCTGTGCTGGTGCGGTGGGGAGAGTGGCTGTGCTGGTGGGGTGGACACAGAGTGTGGAGAGTGGCAGTGCAAGTCCTTCAGGGTGCAGAGAGTAGCTGAGCTGGCCAGTCTGGGTGGAGATAGTGGCCTTGCAGGTCTGGGGTGGGGAGAGTGGGCTGTAGCTTTTGCATGGACATTTAATTCACTGTTTGCTTGCTGTGCCTTCTGCTGCCCTGCCGGCTTTGTGCTGCTGTGCTGACCAAGCGGACTGGTACACATGCTGAAAAAATGGTTCTGGACACTGGTGATGGAGGAGGGAGGGATGTACGGGCATACTGGCACAGAAATATTTTTTTCAAAATGTATGCCAGTCTGCTGGGTCCATGCCATGCTTACCTCCCTCGTACAAGGGGCTTCTGAGCACTAAAGATAGTTTCTGTGTCAAAATTAGGAACTGTTGGAAAGTATGAAATCCTACAGTATAATAATTGTGCATGTTTATGTAGTTTCACCTTACTGTGTGGTTCGACAAGATGTTCTGTGGTCTCTCCTCCTCATTTAGCACCCTGACCTGTGACCTAGCCACCCCTTCCCCCCGGGCAGGGGGAAGGTCCGTTGTTTTGTGGTCTTTTGGTGATTTGTTGGGCATTGTAAAATGCATTGTTTCATTTACTGTGTTGTACTGCCTGGACCTGCTTTACCCTGTCTCTATCCTGAATGTAAACATGGTAAAAAAAAAAGTTCATTTTTTTGGTGGTGTGTGTGTCTGTCTGTGTGTAGAAGAACAGAGACACGCTCGGACAAAAAAAAATTGTATTAAACCACATCAAACTGAAGCAACCATGTTTCATTTGTGCCCTTCAAAACTGTCAGATGAGACGATTTTGAAGTAGACTATGGGGGGGGGGGGAGAGCGTCCACGGCAACCTGGGCTACCACAACCGGACCACCACACACTGTCATAGCTGATGCTAATAAAAACCACCAACCAAGTACTTACCTTTCAGGTTGGGTCCTGCGAGGCTGTGCACAGGTATCTGGAGTCATTGTTCCAGCAAACTTCCTGTGGCGTCTGTTCTCTTAGGTTATGTGATGCAACCACTTTTGTGCCAGGGCAGTCCGTGTTTGCTTGGATGGGGTTGTGTAACCGTGGGCATGGACAGAGATGCATATTCCTTAGGAGCCCATGGGGAGGAGAGTGGTAGAGGTTGCGGTGTGACCACACCATGCCCATGATCATCTTGAACAATTAAGGGATTTACATTGTTCTGTTGCACTGTCCCAGGTACATCAGCATGCTTGTTAAGAGCACCGCCTGAGAGATATCAGCAAGTCCCATGCTTATGTATGCAATGCTTGCTTGCTTGAGGACAGCATTATCCTCTTTGCTTACCTTACCTAACCAGAATCAGGCATGTGACATTGAATAATATGGGATGGGATGGGAGACTAATGAACTAACTTGGTTATAACAAAGAAAAGTGTTAACACTGGGTGCAAGTAAGCAATAATGCCCGACAGGGCGTGTG
The DNA here is from genome assembly GCA_016271365.2 of Neoceratodus forsteri. Lineage (NCBI taxonomy): Eukaryota > Metazoa > Chordata > Ceratodontiformes > Ceratodontidae > Neoceratodus > Neoceratodus forsteri. The sequence continues at coordinate 412,317,584 of CM028129.1, read as the reverse complement.
TCATGCTGGGATAACGTCACGCCTCAGGTGGTTGGGCATGAGTGCATCCAATACATAAGGCATGACGTTATCCTACCATGACACACACCCTGGAGGGCATTATTGCTATTATACAATGGCGTGTTGTTATACAGAATTAAAAAAAATAATTTTAAAGATGTTTTATTTGGTGTGGAAAAATATTTTTAAGAGAAGATACCAAAACCACACTAATGCTAACAATCATCAAGAGGTTCACGAGGGCTGAGACTAGACCTGTGATGATTGGATGTACTGGGATAACATCATGGGTCTAGCCCAAGACTGACCAATCAGAGGCCAGCATTCATTCTTGTCATTGTATAATCGCATTTTTATGTAATCTATGTAAATAAGGGCTCATGCTGTGAGGATGCACATGCTGGGATGTTTCCATACCATCCATGTTTACAGGTATACTGAGGTGGTACAGCCATTTGCTGCACTTCCTTGAAACATGCTTTTGCACTCCTCAAGGGTGGGAAGGCTAGCTCAAGCAGACATTTCAAGAGTTCAGGCTCCACTATAAGGGCTGGACTTGGAAGGGTTATGTAAAGCAGCAAAGGGGTGAGAGACTAGTGAGCTATCCACCTGGAGGTTCAGGTGGGGCAAAATTAGTCATGACTGATTCAATTGAAGCTGAGGCGAGGTCCTGTCCTCTTGAGAGGAAGTTAAGTTCCTTACATATTTTCAACTTTACAAGTAAGTCCTCACTCCCAAGGCAGAAGAACGAAGAACTGAATACAAAACAGATCTCGGTCAGTTTTCGACTCTGGTCTCAGGAGGAGTTGGGCGAGCAGGCTGCAGTAAAACTGGTGGGGTGGGGAAGTGCTCTGACTTGGCCTGGGCTGGTCCCTCCCAGGAGTTATTCAGCTGTAGTCTTAGATGTTTTTGGGCATTATTTGATGCTGGTTGATTTGTTTGCATCGCAAGCCCCCGCCCTCTTCACTGTCGTGATACGTGAAAATCAGGACTTTTGTTACTTTGTCCCCTGTAAACATAAACTCGCCCTGCTCCCCTACCCTCACTCCTCCCACCACTTGCGAAGTTTGTAGCACCACTCAGAATGGCAGTCTACCTAGTGAGTTTCTTAACCAACAACTGATAACTGATCCTATGGAACAAAAGTTCCATCCATGTGAACTTATATAGATATAGATAACAACAAATAATTAGAGGTATGCAAAGTCCACAAATTTCACAAAAAAAACTATGCAAGGTACAGCTGCACTGTACAGTTCAAACTGGTACTTTGTGCAGTTCTTTTCATGATGAAGTGGGCACTTTGCTGGGAGAAGACTTCCGGAGGTGGTTACTGCAGTGTTTCGCCCGGTGACAAGGCACTTCTTTGGTTATGTGCCTCTTCGTGTAATACTGAAGACTACAATGGTTTACAGCTCTGATAAAAAATAAATCTGTTATTTGAATGAATTTGATGCACATCTATTCATCTCAATTCAATATTTTCAGGATAGGCTTCTTAAGGGAATGACTGATAAAAGAATAATCCTGTTAAAAAAAAATGCATTTTCCAAACAGTACAGTTACACATTTAACAGGCCTCCGCTGTACGGAGGTTTATAAACTATAACCAGATTATCTCTTGTTGTTACAGCATAGCTCAGTATTGACAGCTCATTTTCATTTCATTTTCTAACTGACCAAAAATGAATTCCAACAAAGGAACTATAAAACAACTTGCTTAATTAGGTTAGTACTACCAGCACGCTGTCAGACAAGTGTCATGTGAACTATACACTGTATATCTGAATGGACCAGAATGCCACAGTCTAATTAGTTAAAAACTGAGCATTAATCCCTAGCAGAAGCCACAATTATCACCTGTACATCTCACAAATAATCAGGACAACAGAAAAAAGGAAGTTAAAAAGAACAAAATAAGGCAACTCCATGCCCATAACAAAATGGCACTGTGGTTTAGCGGTTAACAGCACAAATAATGTAGCATTTATGTTATGCAGTCCTACATGAGTAAATCAACCCTAAAACAAACCCAAAAGAAATTTACTCTATCAAGTCCAGTACTCACAAACGTGGTGCTGTAACTTTAACGGCCTCATCACAATAAAATCATCCACAGTCCACTACTTTCAAGGCAGGATCATCCTAGTATTGTAAATGGTGACAATAACTAAGAAGATTTTCCTCACAAAGTATTGAGGCAGGTCTCTTGAAACAGAACACAAAGTGTTGGCAGAAAAGGACTGCTTGGCTCACCCAATCTGCCCAAATTTTCCCTGCCTATTCTGTCTCTGTAGACTCTGCCTAATTTCCATCGACCCCCCCCTTGCCTATTTACCAATATTTCCTTATGCTTATCCAATGAATGTTTGAAGCCCCCCACTGTTTTCACTACCACCACCTCTGCTAGCAGCCTGTTCCAAGCCTCCACCACTTTTCAGTGAAGCAGTCCTTCCTCACATCCCTCTTCCAGCTTCACTGCACACTTTCTCTTCCTGATGCACCTCCTCATTTGAAATAGACCCCTCCAGCACCCTGTTTACCCCTGTGAGGAGCATGTAGGTCTCTGTCATGTCCCCTTCAAGGATGTACATAATGAGATCCCTCAGTCTCTCCTAATAGGGCTTTTGATGTAACCCCTGAACCATTTTAGTTGCCTTCCTCTGGAATGCTTCCACACTGTCTATGCCCTTTCTGAGATTCAGCCTCCAGAGCGGGTGAGTACTCAGGTGGCATCTCACCAGTGACCCGATACAGCGGTAGCACTAACTCCCTCTTCTTGCTAGTGATACCTCTTCCTAAGCACTCCCATTGGCTCTGCCCACTGCCTTGTCACACTGCCCTGACACTCTGAAGTCATCAGATAAGATAACCCCAAATTCATGTTCCTGCTTAGTGTCTGTCAGTATTCTCTCCTCATTTTATACTCAGCTCCTGGGTTTCTATGCCTTAAGTGCATGATTTTGCACTTTTTGGCATTGAACCCCAGCTGTCATGCCCTCGACCACTCCTTGAGTTTTCTAAGATCCCTATTCCTCCTCTCTCCATCCGCTCCTGAATATCTACTCCATTACAGATTTTGGTGTCATCTGCAAACAGGCATACCCTCCCATCCAGTTCTTCTGCAAAGTCACTTATTAAGCCATTAAAGAAGTTCTCATATTAAACCCTGCAGTACACCTCTAGTCACTCTCTCCTCATTAGAGTGCGTATCACTTACCACCACCCTCTATCGCCTATCCATTATCATGTTTTATTTTCCCCAGTTTACCACTTTGAATCTTACCCCTGGACTGCCCAGTTTCTTTATCAGTCCCCTATATGGCATAGTGTTGAAAGCCTTGCTGAAGTCCAAGCAGGCCGCATCCACTGACCTTCCTTTAACTCCTATTCATGCAGTCAAAAAATCAATCAGATTCATCTAGAATGACTCTTCCCCACCCCCATCAATTCATGCTGCCTTTGGTCTTGCAACCCATGTATTCAAGATACTCCACTAGCCTTTCCTGTAACAGGTTCATTAATTTCTTTACAACTGATGTAAGACTCACGGCCTATAGTTACTAACTCTTCCCTACTGCGCTCTTATGAAGCAGGACTATGTCTGCTCTCCTCAGTCCTCTTGAACCACTCCTGTTTCTAGTGAGGTTGTTGAATACTCTCATATTAAAAGGGACATTTTGGGGCACAAAGTAAACTTGCCAACCTCCTTGTCAGCCAGGAATGTGTATGGATCATTTGTTGTTCAAAAATAACGTTTTGGTTTTTAATCATTAGTTTTTTCTTCATTTCTTCAACTGACCCATCCCCAAGCCAGATGAATGCAGTCACCACAGGGAAGGCAAGTACAGCAGCTGCCTTCACAGCCAACAGCAATGCTGCTCCTCAACTGGCCTAGGTCCATCATTCCGAGAACCAAATACTTCACCCCTGCAACATGATCAGCCTAGGATTCTGGGGCTCACATGCAAACCAGTCTCCCAGGTGGTGGCAAAACAAAATTTCAAAATAAAAAATGGTAGCCTGTGTCTACTTCGTGGATATCAAGACTGGTTACTTTTAGTGGGCAATACATTTGAAATGTTATTACAAATGAACCAGGCAAGGGCAGGGAATTCTTTTCCTTTTGAAATGAATTTGCAGGAAATGTAAACTGACCTAAACAATTAAGCAATCAATCAATACACAATATTTATTCTAATACTGAAAAGGAAGACCGCTGAGCTAAGCTAATTTTCTTTCTTTTTTCTTTCTGTTTTAGCTCTCTGTATCTCCTTGCCACTACCAGGTCCTTCTTACACACACCCAAGCCCTACGATCCATCATAGGAATCCTCCAATGCTTCAACCTGCCACCAGCCTCTGACAGACATCCTTCCTGAACTCTTCGACCATAACCCATGGCTTGTCCCTGTGGGTGGGACCCCACACCTGGTTCCCCCAAGCCAGAAGATGGATACTTCACACAACAGTTGAGGTCTGGGAAGAAGTCGGTGAGACACAAGAGGAGTTGGCAGACCTCAGCTGTAGTGTGGGGAAAGGGGTGGCTTCATCTGCCTGGGGGATACTTGGTGTATTTTCCCCACCCCAAGCCCTCAATTATTCCTCATTAGGTCATGTTCCTGAGAAGCACCGTGCAGAAGGCCTAGCAGGGCTGTTGGAAGGATGGGTGAGCCGTAACCAAGGTTCAGAACTCCCCTGCCAGCCCCACTGTGTGTGTGATACCTTGCGCCACCACCAGGCAAGCAGGTGTGTGCCAATGTAAAGCCACTGAAGAGGGATCTCTTTCCTTCCTGTATTACACGCCTCCCTAGGACACCACAGGGCAGTTATGCAGTGGAAGGAGGTGCCCTCTCTCTCAAGGTAGGAAGCATCAGAGACAGACACCAAAACCCCATCTCATCAGTTGCTACCAGATTTTTGGGATCAAAGTGAGACATGAGATTGTCTGGATGAAAAGTGGTAGAGCTACAGCTGTGCTAGATAGCTGGCTCGAGAAAAAGCTAATTTTTAATGATGATCTCAAACACTGAAGCATAACATATAAACAACAGAGCAAGACAGTATCAATGTGATCTCTTATGTCAGATGTCATACAATAATACCAGAGCACATAAATACTGTATCTGATGAGAAATGGCAATAAATAATTACTTTTGATAAAGAAGCAAACACTGGCCTATATTTATGAACAGTACCTCCAGAATTAATACCACTTTACTTTGTCTTTACTATTCCAGTTCATCATAGAAACAAAATTTGATGGCAGTTAAGGACCACTTGGCCCATCCAGTCTGCCCATTTTCCCTTACCTACACTATTACATAAGACCGTGCCTGATCTACAGCTCTTTCTCCCTCCCCTTTCCTTTCCACTATGATTCCTTTGTGCTTATCCCATGCATTATTGAACCCCACCACTGTTTTTGCCCTCATCACCTCCGTTGGAAGGCTGTTCCAGGGAACCACCATTCTTTCTGTGAAGAAGAACTTCCTCACATCTCCCTGAATCTACCTCCCCAAGCTTCATATCATGTCCCCTTGTTCTTAAGCACTTTTTTTCTGAAAATCCTCCTCTCCTGTAACTTATTTACCCTGTGGAGGTCTTTAAGGTCTCCATCACATCTCCCTCTCCTCCTCTGTTCCCAGGTGTACATATTGAGGTTCTTTAGTCTCTCCTCATAGGGCTTTTGTTTTGATGCAGATTCTGCATCATTTTAGTGCCCTCCTCTGGACTGCTTCCACTATATCCTTCCAGAGATGTAGTCTCCAAAACTGGACACAATACTCTAGTTGGAGTCTTCCCACCGATCAATACAGAGGCAACACCATCTCCTCATTCTGCTGGTGGTACCACCCCATGCACCCCAGCATCCCACTTGCCCTCCCTACTGCCTTGCTGCACTGCCTGGCCCCTTTAGGTTATCTGTATGATTACTCCAGGTCTCTTTCCTGCTTGGCAGTCATCAATAACACTCCATCCATTTTGTATTCCACCTTTGGGTTTCTGTGCCCTAAGTGCATTACTTTGCACTTTTTCTCACTGAAACCCAGCTGCCATACCCTTGACCACTCCTCTAGTTTTCTCAGGTTTCTGTTATCCTTTCCACTCCTCCACTCTCCCCGGAGTTCTTCAAGGGCACTTTGCTGAATCAGGTTAGTAAAAGCAAAGTGGTACTAACACTGGAGGTAATGTTCCTAAATATGGCCCACTAACATTTATTTGCATAATGCCTGGTCATTTCTGTTCACAAAGGCACAAGTGGCTATGTTTGTCTAAGCACCAGACATGGCTAAAATAAAATTGCATTGCGGGATATTTACCCCAAATGTTTTCTGTGAAACATTCCTTTCAAGTTTACACAAAATATTTACAAAGCTGGTCCATAATCGCACTGTCACTCTCCATGAAGGGTATATAAATGCTTAATTGATACCTACTACATGAATAACAGGTATCACATTTCATTTTTATAACTGCCGACAAAGCATACCAGTGGCTCTTACTGCATTTAAAAATGAGTATTTCAACATAATTTAATTACTGTGACATTAAAAATTAATGAAATGGCATGGCCTTAAAACATACCAATTTAATGTTGTTAGCACAAGTAGCTGCCATCTAAACTGCTAATAAAAACTGCACCGGGAGGTTGAGGGAAAAAAAAAAAGCTAACATAAATTAAAGCTGTGACTTTTATTTTCAGCAAAGCTGCCATTTTTATTTTGCTCTAATACTCATAATGTTAAAACACTGATACCCTCCACTTCCAAAATGTATGATAAAGTTAATGTTACTTTGTTGTGATCTGTTTATAGTACAGTATTTTATCACATAAGTAATCTCGCAGTTTGCTTACAACATTTTTCCAGTATCATGGAAAACTTTTTCAAAAATATTCAGACAGTTCAACTTTTATTTATCTGTAATTTTCTGTATTTGTATCCTTCCATTCTTTTTTACTGGATACCATCACTTGAAAACAGGATCTTTGAGTCCCAAACTTCATCTCATGCTCTTGTCCCCTCTCCCACTGTGGACATTTACATGAAAACAGGATATTTGGGTCTCAAACTTCTTTTCATGCTCTTGCTCCCCGTGAACAATTACACGAAAACAGGAACTTCAATTCTCAGATTTCATCTCATCCCACTGCTCCCCTTCCCCACTGTGGACATTTATATGAACACAGGATCTTGTGTCTTGAACTTCATCTCATCCTACCACCCCCGCCCCCTCCCCCCACACACACACACACACACACACACACACACACACACACACACACACACACACAGTGGACATTTACATGAAAATAGCTGGGTTCCAAGACTCATTTACACAGTCACATTTACACTGGAGCAACCCGAATACTTGTGTTTCTCCTCTGTAAAGGCTTCCATATGAGGCACTTACCAATCATGATAAGTCTATTAGTAGAGTGCTCCCAGATTCTCTCTCAACTTGGGGACTTAAGTGGCTGGCTGCACCGCATGCTCTGACATATCATGGCCTGCTCGGGTTGGTAGTCAGTGCTGCAACTGGCTGGAGAGGTCACTGCATGTCACCCTTGATGTCATACTTTTGCCCAGTCACTGCCTCTTACCAGTGCATCTTGCATCGGCACTGAGAGGGGCCATGTGACTTGAAACTGGCAGCGCTGTACCACATCGGGAGACCAGCAGAGTGGGACAGCATGGTAAGCTGAGCAACCTAGTAAACACAGCTTCCGACTTCATCCCATCCTCCTGTGCCCCCCCCATTCTGTACATTTACATGAAGACAGGATCCTTGTTTTTCAGACTTCATCTCATCCTGCTCCCCCCCCCCACCATTGCAGAAATTTACATGGAAATAGGATCTTTGTGTCTCGGACTTCTTCTAATCCTGCTCTCTCCCCCATTGTGCACATTCACATGGAAACAGGATCTTTGGGTTTCCGACTTCAACTCATCCTGCTCCCCTCCCCACTCATAACCCATAGTTTGAGAGATTACAACAATTTCCACAGCAACAGATTGTTACACCAGAAGAGATGATTGAGAGACAGAGATAATGCTTTATGAAAAAGCCCTCAGTTATAAGGAATAAGGAACATAATACAGACAATTCACAAAGCAGAAGTGAACTGTGTTTAATATGTTGTTTTAAAGTTCCTGGATTCGAAAAAAATAAATGGAAAAAAAATCCATTTGGTGTAAACCAGTAAAACAGGTATTCAGCAAAGCACATGGAAGTGGAAGTTGGTCTGCACAAGCCCTCAAAAGGCAAAGGAAGTGATTTAATGCAAAGCTTAATCCAAGAAATGTCATTTTGTGATGTCAGAAAACCCAACATTTATATTGAAAGTAATTTTAAGGATAATTGGCCTATATTCTAACAATAAGCACCTGCCAAGCAGAGGTCTGTGCCTCATTTAGTGGGAACTGATACTACTATTTAGTGCCATACTGGAAGGTATAAGTGAGTGCTATTTACTGGCCAGCTCATACTCATAATGACACCTGTGAGTGTAAGCCTGGCACAGGCATGCAGCAGACAGCAGGCTATTAGCATGTAGTGTACACAGATTTTCAGATGGCCAGCCACACAGTGACAGGTGTGCATTATGGGTCCAGTAAATAGCTAAAAGGATGTGCCTTAAGCCATTTGCATTTCCAACAGATACCAGGACACAACTCCTTTCTATTATCCAGTAAACTGTATGCTATACATCAAGAAAAACAGTCATGGGGGGCAGGGATCACCATGTGCCCAAACATAACCATCAACAATTTGTCATTCAGCCCATCACATATTTTTGTGGTTCTGGAGGCTAGTCCCTGAACAGGTAAAGAGTCACATAATGCTGTTTTCTGGGGCCTGTGCATTTAACTTTGCAGCCCAAACCATGAAATAAGCAACAGATCGAAGGTCCATTGGCCATAATGGGGCTGGCAATTTGCTACTCCCTGGCCAATACGCGATACAATGTGCAGGTGCTAACAACCCAGGGTGGCACCTGAATATCTGGACTGGCTTATCTGAATTAATAATAGTAGTTTAAAGGGAAAGTACCATCCACCTTTTATTCTGTTTACCAGTGTAGTTTGTGTAACAGTGTTGAATAAGGACCTGCCCCATTTGTTAAGCAGAAAGAGTTTGGACACAAGGGTCTGTTCTGTCCTTTCCTTTTCTGTCATCTGTCTGGTTGCACAACCAAATTTTCTTGTGAGACCTAGTAACTGATCACTCCAACGGTTTCGCAGTTCTCCACCTCTCACTATCTCTCTGCCTTCCCTTGCTACTTTCTGTCTTTTCTTCCCCCTTACAAATCTGCAGGTATAAAAATATATGTGAATCTTTATGTGGAAATGTCACTGATACTGGGATCCCTTTGTTAAAAACTGTATATAGATATACTGTTGAAATGATTGCAGAAAACTATTTGGAACTCAAGGGTAAACGGAGATGCTGGTGTGCAAACTTACAGAGCTGTCAACAAGAGGTCAGTTCTGGGTCATTATGTTCTTTCTGCTGCAACTGCAATAACATTGGAAATGGACAAGAACATTCTGTGAAAAAAAGATCTCTTTAACAAGCTCCTGCAAAGACTGTTTATAAATAGAGCAGCAATGTTTTGCAAGAGAGAAATAGAGACTGAGATTTGAAACTGAGAAGAAACACTCAGGAGGATTGGTTTTATGTTGGCGTGCTTGCACAGCCAACATCTTGAGGGCAGTGCAGCTCTGGGCGTGGTGGCTGTTGGCGAATGCAGGGCACGCACCAGTAGGTGTCCCGCATCCTACAATCAACATGGATACCCGACATCACACCAGCACCACGTATTGTGGCGAACATCTAAGAAAAGGTCCGTTGCAATCTGAGCAAAGCTCGCCAGATGCAGTGGTCCTTTCTTGATGTGCTTGACATTCAATGACACACGTGGCAGCGGACTGCCAACCGAGGGTGCCCAATCCCCTGTCAGCTGCCTACCCCCTATCAATGGGCCAGCAGGGAGCCCACTCACGTTGGCGAAAGCATTCCCCATTCTGATAGGCGAGGGGTGCCCAAGCCCCGGCTCTTACCGCCCCCCTTTCCTTGTGTGCCGACGAGAGCCCACTCCCCATCGGCAGAAAGAACTCCCAATTGTTTAATTCCAAGGGTGCCCAATCCCCTCGCCTCGACACCCTACCTTTCTTTGTGTGCCGGACGGGGTGCCCAATCCCGTCGGCCTAAATCCCCACCTTTGTGTTGTTTGCCGACAAGGGTGCCTAATCCCCATCGGCTACAGACACCCCAAACAGGTGGCATGCTGAGGAGCCCACCCTAGCGTGCCAAATCCACTGCAAAAAAAAAACTGTCCTGCGATTTTTCTTTTTGAACCTGTCAAAGCGAAATGATCCCTCGTAGCCTCGTGCCCCTCCCCGCCCGCCTCCCATACCCCCCTCACCCCATGCTTACCTTGAGTCTGGCGGGATGATCTTGATGGATTGGGAACACGTCTGCACTCTTCAAAGCCGACCGCAAACTGAGGAAATGCGGTAAGCTGTATAATGTGATAAATAGGGTTTTTCAACTTTGCTGCATATCTCAGGCATTTTTGTGAATTTTGGCCCCAAATTTTCAACATAGGGTTTTGGGACCCCTTATAATTCTTGCACTGTCATAGCGTTATTCGGTCCGAAGGTGATTCGCAGTCACTGTGTGGAATCTCCTTTTGGGACTCGTAATGAAATGACAGTGCCACTATTCGAGGGGCTCTAAAAGCCTATGTTGCAAATTTGATAGAGAATCAAAACATGACTGTTTCTGACGTGCAAAGCAACTCAAAGCATGCGCTCATAAGTTAGCAAATTCACAATATTTTCATGCCAGATTCTCAACATTGGCATTTTACCACACCTTCTTGTGAACCGTACAGCTGTCATTGTTCACATCCTGGCTGAAATGTGTTTCGCACTTCTAGCGCAGAATAGCACAGTCGCTGTCGCGAAATCAGTGTTTGGAACACATACCAAATATGACAGTGACACTGTTCATGAGCAGAGGTCCTAAAATGCTGTATTGAAAATTTGGTGACAATACTCCATAAAATGACTGTTTCATGAGCATGCATTACTGAGTTTACACACTTGTCATGATGTTATAAAACTTCTAATATTTTCACCCAGATTTTCAACAGTGCCATTGTTTGCTCCTAATGAACAGTGCAGCTGTCATTTTTCATCCTGACTAAAATCTGTTTTGTAGTTCTGGCGCAGAATAGCATGGTGGCTGTGGAAGAATCCGTGCTCGAGACACATGATGAAAATGACAGTGACACTGTTCATTAGCAGATGTCCTAAAATGCCTATGTTGAAAATTTGGGCGAAGATCAATAAAATGAGTGTTTACTGACGTGCAGTGCATAGTTTGCCATGCGCTCATGTTTTAATGAATGTGTAATAGTTTCACTCCGGCTGTTCATCATTGGCATGTTTCCATACCTCCTTATGAACAGTACAGCTGCCTGAAATGTGTTGTCGCACGTCCGGCACAGAATTGCATGGTCGCTGTCTGAAATCAGTTTTCGGGACACTTTGAGGAAATGACAGTGACACTATTCATGAGCAGAGGTCCTAAAATGCCTATGTTGAAAATTTGGTGCCATAAGTCCATACAATGACTGTGTTGTGAGCGCGCATTACGCAGTTTCCACGCACCCTTGTAACTTCGTCAATCTGCAATATTTTCATGCCACATTTTCACCACTGCCATTTGTGCACATCTCCTTATCAACAGTCCAGTTGCCATTTTTCACAGCCTGCCCAAAATGTGTTTCCGTAGCTGTGGCGCACAATGGCGTGCTCACTGTGCAAAATCACCTTTTGAGACATGTAACCCCTAGATGGCGCTATCCCAGGGGCTACTACCCCTGCCTGATTTGCCACTAACAGGTTGAGGGGCCTGGATCCAATGACGGGTGCCTCCACCCAGAGGTCAGGGTTTGCAATAGTTAAACTAACTTGGTCACAGCCCTCTGGGACACTGCAAACCCTTTCTTCCCACTTAGTGGCCCACAATATATCAGAATTACCTTCTGAGTATACTTACCCCAGGTCTGGTTCCACGGCACTGGGACCTCCTGTGAAATGAGATACAGTGCAACAATCACAGTACAGTACTTTAACATAGACAAATACCTCAGGCAGTATAACTTTGCTGAAACGAGGCAGCTCTGATTTATTTAGGGGGATATAACAAGGACGGGGAAATCAGGTTAATTAGCTTATCACTCTAATAATCCACCTATGGCTCTGTGCACAGGCCTATCCCTATCGTTACTGTCCTGGGTACCCAAGCCCTAGTAGGCTAGTCAAACCGTGGCAGCTGGTAGGGGCCCTTTCACCAGAGAAAGGAGAATTAAACAGTCAACAGTACAGTAATTCCATTTTGGATTTAATGTGGCAATTCAACGGGAGCGACCCTGAATTAGTACTCACGACCTCCAAATAAGATAGGGTCCTTCAATGTCAACAGGGCTCACTTAGGAGTACACAAACACTCTTCACACATCCATATAAAAGAAAGCACTATACTCAGGCAGGCTGCATACCTGTCCCACTCGATGAATACTGCACAATACCCGGAGAACACACAGCAGATTCAATTCCTGACAGACCAAAATTAATTTCAAAATTCCTCCAGTCTTCTACAGGGTGAGCCTGGTTTCTACTCTTCAGAGATCCTTTGATTCTTTTCACAGGACAGTTCAGTCCTAAAAGCTGTTACACAAGCTGCAGACGAACTCTGGGCCTTACACACGTTTTTTTGACTAAAACTGCACACTGAAAAGCACAGGGCTCCTTCGCTTCTTCACTGCAAAGCTCAACTGACACTCCAACTGAAAAAACACGGGCACTTCCTTTGAGTTCCTCCCAGTTCTTGACTGGATTGGCTGTCACTCACAATAGACTGCTGCTGTTGGTCCAAAAAGACACAAGTCTAAACTTACATCTCCAGAGTCACTGCCATACAAACTAATTATGTCTGCAAGCAGACAGCTCTTAAGAGACAGTGCCAGAGGTTCAAAAACACTCACTGATAAATAAGCTTAAGCATCAAACACCATTCAGGCTTGGAGCATTCAAACAAGGCTCCTGGAAGTCTTTTGGGAACCCCCATTTGCAGGGTTACACACCCTTCCTAGCCTGGGAAAAGCTTGAGCGTCCGCGTCAAGCAAGTACCCCATAAGTTTCAACTGCAACCATATACATTGCATTAGGCTCGCACATATAATCATCAGTCAATATATCATTTACCAAGAACACATTTCTGAAACATTGCGAGTACGTCACTCTTTACACAGTATTACATACACATGTGCCGTAACTCAAGTTAACCCCTCTTGTACATGAAACCTGAAGAGAGAGGGCCCTTCCCTATCAGTTACCTTGGGGCTGGATGGGGCAAGGGGCACCATATAGAAGAGGCAACACAAGTAACTTGGAGTTAGCACTGATGCTCAGTTTGGGCAATGAGGCTCGGGACACATACACTCCTTATGGACAACATTGAGAGGCAAGATCCACAGAGCCTCCCAAGTGAATCATAACTGAGGGTGCACCACAGGCTTTACAGGCTCGACCAGTCTTTCTAGGGAACTGTTATAGTCTCTGCACTCTGAGCCTCATTTTCAGCATTGTCCTCACTTGTCAGGGGAGTCTCCATGGGGTAGAGAGGCTAGAACTTGGGGCACTTTCAGCTCCAGGAGTTACAGTTTCTGAGTCCACAAACATTTGGCTGCTGTGGAGCTTTGGGACACTGGCAGTGGACTGTCAGAACACTCAAAATACTCTTCTTGTTCAGGTGTATCACCCAGTCTGCCCCAATCCTCATTTCCTCCCTGAAAGCTCAAACAGTTCAACCATGCACAATGATTCCATTTCATCTGATCTGATGCTTCGACTTCACTTTCCTGGAGCATTGGCTCCAGGGATGAAGCTGGGGGCTTAGACAGTCCAGAAGGCCCAGCTTTGTCTCCAGTATTGACTAGGGGATTGCCCAAACAATTGACTCAGTTCATAAGAAGGATGGTATTCAAAGTCACTCTCACTTTCTTCCGATATGGACTGACAGTCATGCTCAACTGGGACTTGTGGAGGGAACACTTTAACTTTGCTTCTGTGAGGTGCAGACTTTCTTGATCTTTTCTTAGCAGCAGCTCTAGTCACTGGCAGAGGGGCATCTTCTAGGGGCTCAGACTCAATTAAGATTTGTCCAATGGGCAGTAAAAGATTTCTATGCATTGTTTTTACATCTTCTGAATTATTCTCAGGCCTTACTTTTGGACACTGGCAGATCATCTAGTTTGCCCCTACAATGTGAGGGAGATGGTGCCATCTGTCAGCAATCTTCGTGCTTGCCATGCAGTCCCAGATTTCTTAGCAATACCCCATCTCCCTCCTGGAGTTCCTGTGCTTTCACCTTTTATCATACCTTTCTTTGTTGGCCAGATTTCTTTGGCAGCCATAGTTTGAGCCAGTTGGTACGCATGGAGTTAAGCTGGGCCTTTAACTTTTGCACATACTGTAAATAGTTGTCAGCTTGAACCCATCCAGAGAGAGACCCCAAAACACACACATCTACTGGTAATCGAGCTTCTCTTCCAAACATCAAGGCGATAGAGAGAACCAGTGGCATCACTTTGGTGCAGTTATAAGCATGTACCAGGGTGCTAATTTGTTGGCTCCATCTAGGCTTATCCTTTAGGTGCAGGGTGCCCAGCATATCTAGCAAAGTCGGTTGAAGCGTTCAGGCTGTGGGTCCCCTGGGGGTGGTAAGGAGTGGTTCTGGACTTTCGCACTCCCCACAGAGAAAGCATCTCTTTGATCAGACGACTCTAAAGTCTCTCCCTTGATCAGAATGGATTCTTTGTGGAGCCCCATAGTGAACAAAAGTTTTCTACAAGTACTTTGGCTACAGTGGATGCTTCTGGTCTTTGGTGGGAAAGCTTGGGCATATCTCGTGGGAAATGGTCAGTGACCACCAGCACACTGCATGTTTCTTTGATCTGACTCCAAACTCAGAAAATCAATACAGACCAGCTCCATGGGTTGCCACTGGTGGTGATGTTAACAGGGGGCAGCCCTGAGGCAAAGCTTTCCTCTGTGGCACAAGTTGATGTTGCCCACATCAGCCCCATCTTAGGCCAATAGAATCTGGATCTCACCAAGTCAAGTGTTCTATCTATACCAAGGTGCCCCATATGGTTGTGCAAGGACCTCAGTACTGAGTCTCGAAGGCAGTGGGCAGCACTAGTTGTTGTTTGTCTACTTGTCCCCTCTGTCTACTGTTTCTCTGTATAACAGTTTATTGATCAGTTTCAACTTAGGACCTTCTTTGTATAACAGTGCAGTTCTCAAATCAGTGGGCGTGAATTTGGATACATCTTTTCCTGCAGGGGAGCTTCTAAAGCTGCTTTGATCATGGGATCATGAGTTGAGCCCGCCCGAATACTGTCATTGTCCAGCTGAGGCAGTGCACCAATGTCTATTGCAGAAAAGTGGCAATAAGCAGCAGGTATGCAATTCTCAGAGGCTCCCAAGCAATCCACCATGCAGTCCGCCGTCGTGGACATTTGTTCCCTCCCTGTCAAACTTCCGGCAGAGTGCCCGAATGTCAGGTTCTGCCCAATCGGACCCAATCATTCTGAGACAGGCCTCCGGAGAGAGCATCAGCATCTATGTGGTTCAGACCTGCTCGGGTATTCGAGAGCATAGTCATATGTAGATAATGCAGAAAGCCACCTATGGCCAGTGGCATCCAACTTAGCTGAGGTCTGCACATAGGTCAAAGGATTATTGTCAGTTTTACTAGTATTTTAGCCCCATACAAGTACTCATGGAATTGGTCAACAATAGCCCACTTCAAAGCTAGGAACTCTAACTTATGTACAGGATAGTTCTTTTCGGATGAGGGTCAGGCTTCTACTGGCAAAGGCCACTGGTCTCAGGCCATTCTGCGTGCTCTTGGTACAACACAGCCCCCAACCCTTGCAAGCTAGCATCAGTGTGCAGGGCGTAAAGGTTTTCTTGGATCGGCATAGGCCAGCACTGGAGCATGGGTAGAGATTGATATATGATCTCATGAAAAGCAGTCTCTCACAATCAGGAGTCAGCGGGCCCAAATACTTCACTCAGGATGAAAATACACTCTTTCAGTCTTGAGGAGCTGACTTTGGTATTTTTGTGGGTTGGGGATACCACTGAGTAAGATTAAGTAAAGGCGGATCACTCTTGAATAGTCCTTGATGAAGCGCCGATAATAACCACAGAATCCCAGGAATCTTTGCAGTTCTTTTAGATTTTTGGGCTGTGGCCAGGTGGTCAAGGCCTCAACTTTACTTGGGTCGGTCTCTATTCCCTCGGTGGATACTATGTGTCCCACATACTTTACTGATGTTTGAAAGAATTGACACTTATCAATGGACAGTTTAAGGCCAAAGTCCTCCAGTCGGTCCAATACCTTAAATAATCTGCTCTCATGTTCCTCCAGTGAGCTGCCAAACACAATAACATCATCTAGGTATACCAGGCACTCTAGTAAGTTCATGTCCCCCACTGCACGCTCCATCAATCGTTGAAAAGTGGCTGGGGCACCTGAAATCCCTTGAGGCATCCTCATGAATTCATAGAAGCCAAGCGGACAGATAAAGGCCGTCTTCTCACGGTCCTCTGGGGCCATCGGGATCTGGTAGTACCCACTGCGGAGATCCAGCACAGAGAACCACTTGCTCCCGTTTAGGCAGTCCAAAGCATCCTGAATCTGCGGGGCATTGTGTACTGATCAGGGATAGTCCGCCGGTTTAAGGTGCGATAATCCACACACATCCTTACTGTTCCATTCTTTTCCTCACTACCACAATGGGGAAGCATAAGGGCTTCTGGATTCTTGTATTACACCAGCAGCTAACATCTCTTGCAGATGCCGTCTCACATCATCTATGTCAGCAGGTGCCAGGCGTCGAGACCTCTCACGAATGGTCTTCGTCATGCAGCCGGATATTATTGTGCTCAGCTCCTTGCACGCATCCTACATCCCATTCCTTGTAAAGAAAACACCTGGTCTCTCTGGGCAAGCTTCTCACTGATCCTCACTTTCCATTCAGCTGGCAGCGGGGAGTCGCCGAAATCAAACAAGTCAGGCGTTACTCTGTCATTCTTCCTTGAACTCTTGCTGCTGGGTAGCACTGCAGTGTCTGCACAATGCACATTAGCCAGGATGCAACCTCTGTTTACTCGAATGTCTCTTTCAGACACATTATGAACTTGGACCATTACCCTTCTGGCATAAGCATGGGCTCTAGCGGGCAAAATACCAAGCTTGACCAGCAGTCCCTCTGGCAATTTTCCATCGCCTGGTGCATCCAACATTAATATTTTATTCTTAACATCCTTTCTGATACGGACCTCTCCTGTAAGGTACACTGGGGCATTTGGCCCAGGATCAGAGACTCAGGATCCTTCTTCCATACAATTCCGACCCGGTTCCTCTGGTTCTGTTTTTCAGCATCTCTCTGTGCCTCATAGGCCTTCTTAATTAAAGCGGAACTCTTAAAGCTCTACTAGTCTTTGACCCTGTTTTCATAACACAACTGTGCCAGCCTCCCAACATATGAGCATTTGTTCCAATCAACAAAGGGACACCATCATACAGTCCAGTGGGGGGACACACTAAGGCTAGGGTCTCTACTTGTTCGGCCACTCCAGCCACGGAGGTGGGGAAAGACAGCCAAATCGATATACCCGGAATAGTAGGCCTTCTCACTTAACCCCCATACATGCAGTCCTTCTAATGGTTGTAAGGGTACGCCTGACAAATGCTTCTGATACCAATCCTGGAACATAATTGTCACTTGGGAGCCACTGTCTAATACAGCTCTTGTAGACACTCCATTCACCTTTACAGTGGTCTCCATGGAGGGACCACTATTCTGGACCAGTCTGGAGAGGCGGTGGTGGGGGCCTGGGCAACTGAACTTGCCACAGAAGGACGTGAATTAGCATTTTGGTGCCCTCACTGGGATCATCGTGCACCTCTTAACCACTGATTTCTTCTCCGAAGCTCTCCTTGTAGCCTATATGCAACTTTGTCAGTGTCTTTTGGGACTGGCATTCCCTTTCATGTGCCCATCTTTCCCACAATTATAGCAAAACATACTTTCTGGAGTTTGAGCTGGCCCAGGCGCCACACTGGGAGCCAGGGCGGGGTATTACTAACTGGAAACCTGGGTGCCATCTCTGTCTGCGGCGTGATAAGCATTTGGAGACATCTCGTCCAGCTTTCTCCACTTCCATGGTCAAGGAATTGAGTTTGGAGCTGTTATCAGCAGGAGATACATGGGTGGGTACCCCACCCCCATAGCAGATGCAGTCGGATATAGGTCAGGGCCCGTGCTTGCAGGCGTGGCCTTCATAAAGGACTGTTTTTGAATTCCGGATCTCTCTCAACAGTTGCCCCATTGTGGCATATCTTTTTCCTTGTCAGAGCACTCATTGACTGTCAACCTCTGCCCCTGAACTTCACTTGATGGGTCACCCTCAGTCACTCGGTGTGAGGCCACAGCTGTTGGTGCAGGTACCTCCCGAGGTCGCTTTTCTCAACTCCTCGAATTCTCTCATTAACTCATCATAGGAGGGTGGGATTCCAGTCGATTTGCCAGGTGTAACTGAAGCAACAGCAGTTCTGAGAAGGGGGCAGACTTAAGGATTCTGTCCAGTCTGGTTCGGTCCAGTTCAATCGCTGGCAAACTACCCTTTCTGAGGCATTCTTGCAACAATTTTTCCAGCCGAGAGACATACACAGACAACAACTCCCCTTGGTACTGTTGTGCATTTCTTACTCTCCACCATAGGTCCTCATCAGAATCTGGGCTCCCATACACATTCTCAAGGCCTCAAGATAGGCCGTGCAGTCGCTTAGGGTTCTGGCCCGTTTAGCACGGATGGTAGCCAGGGGCAGGACCTCGGAGGCTCTCACTAACCCTCTTTCGCTTTTCGCCTTCCGAGCATTGCCATTCTAGCACTTGGGGGGCAACATAGTCTATCCAGGTCTCCCAGTCATCCTCCCCTTGGGGGGTGGGGAGGGTGCCAGAGAAAATCCTCAACCTTCGGTAAGAGTCGTGACTAATGGCAGGTGCAGAAATAGGAGTCTGCATTGGTTCAGCCACCACTACGGGCACTGGAGCAGGAGAGGGTGTTGGGGAGGAACACCCCAGGTGGCAAGAATAGTTTCTTCAAGTCCTCCACAGTTTCCCTCTCCCAGCAACCATTCAGCAAATTTCTCCTCAAAAGTTTCAGATAGTGGTGGGGAGTTGATTCCCCGGTCTTTACTGTCCTTAGTTATCACTCTCCAAGCAGTGAGGGCTCCTCTGGGTAATGGTCTGTGGCACTTTGGAGCCATCTATGGGACCCTTAAACTCTACTAGGGCCAGGAAAGTGTGGGTGAGCAGATTAGCATGCGACCCACCACCACAGGGTTTTGTAAACCTTCCACCTTGGAAAGTACTCCCTGCACAGTGTCCGTGATTGATACCCAGGGGATGTCCAGGATAAGCATAGCATTTGAGAGTTGATCTCCTCCCAGTACACCACTCCACCAGCGGTGCACAGCCACTTCTGTCAGGGTACCCATTTTTTCTTAACAGTGGTTCTGTGAATATGGCCACTAGAGGACACACAATCCCAGCGGTGAGCCTCCAAGATGTAACCCCAGATGGCGCTTATCCCAGGGGCTACTACCCTGCCTGATTTGCCACTAACAGGTTGAGGCCTGGATCCAATGAGCGGTGCCTCCACCCAGAGGTCAGGGTTTGCAATAGTTAAACTAACTTGGTCACAGCCCTCTGGGACACTGCAACCCCCTTTCTTCCCACTAGTGGCCCCACAATATATCAGAATTACCTTCACAGTATACACTTACCCCAGGTCTGGTTCCGGCACTGGGACCTCCTGTGAAATGAGATACAGTGCAACAATCACAGTACAGTACTTTAACATAGACAAATACCTCAGGCAGTATAACTTTGCTGAAACGAGCAGCTCTGATTTATTTAGGGGATATAACAAGGACAGGGGAAATCAGGTTAATTAGCTTATCACTCTAATAATCTACCTATGGCTCTGTGCACAGGCCTATCCCTATCAGTTACTGTCCTGGGTACCAAGCCTAGTGGCTAGTCCAAACCGTGGCAGCTGGTAGGGCCCTTTCACACAGAGAAAAGGAGAATTAAACAGTCAGCAGTACAGTAATTCCATTTGATTTAATGTGGCAATTCAACAGGAGCTAACCCTGAATTAGTACTCCACCTCCAAATAAGATAGGGTCCTTCAATGTCAGCAGGGCTCACTTGAGGTACACAAACCTCTTCACACATCCATATAAAAGAAAGCACTATACCAGGCAGGCTGCATCTGTATCCGGATCGCAATTACTACATACCGGGAGAACACACAGCAGATTCAGTTCCTGACAGACCAAGTGCAATTTTCAGGAATTCCTCCAGTCTTCTGCAGGGTGAGCCTGGTTTCTACTCTTCAGAGATCCTTTGATTCTTTTCAAGGGCTGATTCAGTCCTAACAAGCTGTTACACAAGCTGCAGACCGGAACTCTGGGCCTTACACACGTTTTTTGACTAAAACTGCACACTCGAAAAGCACAGGGCTCCTTCCTTCTTCACTGCCAAAGCTCAACTGACACTCCAACTGAAAAACGGGCACTTCCTTTGAGTTCCTCCCAGTTCTTGACTGGATTGGCCGTCACTCACAATAGACTGCTGCTGTTGGTCCAAAAGGCACTGAAGTCTAAACTACATCTCCCAGAGTCACTGCCCATACAAACTAATTATGTCTGCAAGCAGACAGCTCTTAAAGAGACAGTGCCAGAGGTTCTAAAAACACTCACTGATAAATGGCTTAAACGCCAAACACCATTCAGGCTTGGAGCATTCAAGCAAGCTCCTGGAAGTCTTTTGGGAACCCCCATTTGCAGGGGGGTTACAGACATATTCACAAAATCACAACACTATGCATCTCTAGCTCCGCCACTGCCAATGCCAGCGCGACAACATTTGGCATTGACAAATGCTTGTTCTGTACTGCCCTAGTACATAGTTATACTAAATATTTTTTATTTTGCTGTTACTGAGAAAAATAAAATGATATTTGCAAATTTCAAAACTGCTCCTGGTTTTTCTATGCTTCCTGACCTGTGTCTCGATGACAGATGGAATCAGAAGTGGATTTATGTTGTGTATACTCTAAGCTAGGAGTTTTGTGCGGGTACTAGACCTAAAAACACAGAATTTGATGGCAGATAAGGACAGCTTGACCCACCTAGTCTGCCCATTTCCTACCTAATGCATAGGCTACAGATCCTAGTTAACCAACAACCTACTTCCTCCTACCCCCCACTAAAACTGTCTTATGTCTGTCCCATGCATTCTTGAATTCCCCTACACTGTTTTTGAGTCCACTACCTCCTCAGGAAGGTTGTTCCATGTATCCACAACCCTCTCCGTGAAGAAATACTTCGCTCACATTACCTTTGAGACGGTCCCCCCTCTTTCTTCAGATTGTGCCCCCTCGTTCTTGCACATCTCTTTTTCTGAAAGATGCTACCATCTTAGACTCTGTTGATTCCCTTGATGTACTTGAAAGTTTCTATCATGTTCCCAGCTCCCTCCTCTCGAGCGTATACATATTAGACCTCTTTAATTTCTCTAGTAAAATGGAAGCATAGCAGAAAGGTATGGATTGTGCATCAGCAAGCCTAGGAATGATTGCCACAAGAATGGCACCCAAACTAGAAGCAGAAGCAAAAGTCCAAATGGTGATTGTTCAGTCAGAACCAAAGATGGGAACAAAGAACAGGCAGTGACAGAACCTTAAAGCCTGACAGCCTTTTTCAAATGGTGGGTCATACAACAAAACAGAGATAGAGAAACAGAGAAGAGAGGAGATGCAGCGGAGAGAAAAAGACATTCAACATTTAGAGACACAGAGAAAAGAAGAAATGAAACAACTGGAGAAGCAGAGAAAAGAAGAGATGCAGTGACAGGAGCAGCAAAGAAGAGATGCAGTGATGGATGGATGCCTTAAAAATTATCAAAGCTGGAGGAGCTGGAACTGGTCCAGCAGAGCAACAAGACACAAACAACTTAAAATACATTAAACTTACTAAACTGTGTCCCTTGGATGATACTAAAGCATACCCATAACTTTTAAAGGGTTATAAGAAGCCACAGTGGCCAAAGCAGCAATGGGCAATCAGTCTGTTACTTTACCTGACAGGAAAGCCCAACTTTCCTACAGCAATATGGTCACTGCACATTCAGAAAACTATGACCTGGTGAAAAGAGAGGTCCTTAAAGATATGACATCTCAGGAGAGACCTACAGGCAGAGATTTCGGTCTCTCAAATATAACTCAGTCGACAATCCTTAAGAAGCCTTCACCCAACTCAGAGAACTCCTGAGGAAATGGCTCCAACTAGAGGCAAAACAGTTCCACAGATCATCGACATTTGTAATGGAGCAATTCATCAACATCTGCCTACAGATGTACAGCTCTGGGTAATAGAACCCCGACCAGAAATTGGGAAAAGGCTATTTCTTTTGCTGAAGACTACCAAATGGCCAGACAGATGCCACAGCAACGAGGTTAACAGCCAAGTACCGTAAGACACTCTTTTCCCATTTAAACTCCCAGTCTGGTAAGAACTCTGGTGGGGGTAACAAAATTGCACCTGAAGATTTTATTTTCTATAACTGTAATAAGAAAGGTCACATTGCAAGAAATTGCCATAGTAAGAAGAGTGACACTGAACAGATTTGTCCTTAGCAAATGGGCAAGTGCTTAACAGATGAGACGGTGGAAGATAAGACTGTGAAGGGACTTAGAGATTCGGAAGCAGACAGACCCTAGTGATACTGAAGTGCTGGGAAAACAATGTCCAAAAGGACCAGGTACTGGTGTCATCTGCATCCACGGGGACACACGATATTATCCTACCACACAAGTCACTGACTATTAAGGGTGTGTCGCACCAAATAAAAGTGGGGGTAGTACCCAAGTTACCTGTACCTGTGATTATTGGAAATGACTTTACAGGATTTACTGAGTTAATCAAAGAGGTAGTAAATCCTGATGTTTCAGCAGCTGGGGTGACAAGAGGTCAAGCAAAGATGATGTGTACTCCCTTCCTTTTGCTGATTTTGATTCAGACTTGTTTGAGCACAGCTCCAAGATCCAGAATTTCAGGAAACAAAGGCGACACCTGATGAAACAGTGGCAACAAAAGACTGATGGACATAAGGGGTTAACATATGAAAATGCTGAAACTAAACTGATCGTGATTTTCTTTCAGAACAAGCTAACAATATTTCTCTCCAGGGTTATTTTAAGCAGCTGGGGGTGAAACCAAAACAAGGTGAACCTATGCTTAAAAAAATGTAATGGGCTACTGTACAAAGTTTGGGTTAAACCTCAGACACAGGACCAGAAAGAACAATTGGTTATGCCACAAAAGTATAGATCTGAGTTGTTACAGATACCACATGATAGTCCCATGGCTGATCACTGAGGAGGGATCACACTCTTGCTAGATTGCTGAACAGAGTTTACTGGTGTGGAATTCATGAAGATGTTCCTACCTATTGCAGTTCCTGTGCAGTGTCAGAAAGTAGCCCCGGTGACTAAAAAAAGACAAGGTGCCTCTACCCGTGATACATGTGCCTTTTGAGAGAATTGCAATGGATGTGGTTGGCCCCTTAGACAAAAGTAAAAAGGGTAGTCGATTCATTTTGATAGTATGTGACTATGCTATTCGATACACAGAGGCAGTTCCAATGCATACTGTCACAGCACCAAAAGTGGCAGCAGGACTTGCCAAAATTTTCAGCAGGGTGGGCATATCTAAAAAGATTATTACTGATCAGGATAGTACTTTTGGTGCTGCATTACTGAAAGAGCTGTACCAACTACTAGGTATCACTGCCATGCTACTCAGTAGCAGAAAAGGTCACAGCCAAAAGGCTGGCCTTCAGGAAATACAAGGGAATGCAGCGGGATGAAGATAGGGAGGCATACCAAACTTCCTTAAGGGAAGCAGGGAAGGCAGTAAGGCAGCCAAAGGCCCAAACCGAGGAAACACTAACACAAACAGTAAAAGAAGGTAACAAGACTTTCTATAGATACATTAGTGAAAGAAGAAAGTCCAGAGGGGGTATTGCGAAGATCAAAGGGGATAAGGGGGCATGTGAGGAGGAGGACCATGTAAAAGCATCTATCCTAAATAGAAATTTCTGCTCAGCATTGACTGAAGAGAAGGCAGGGCAGGGCCCACAGCTCAGCACCATTGACACAGGGGGGAGGAAGGTGTGCATTAGTCCCTTTACAAAAGAAAGGGTCCTACAAGAGACCGATAAGCTCAGGGTGGACAAGGCAATGGGACCTGATGGCATACATCCCAGGGTACTAAAGGAGCTAAGGGTGGAACTAGCAGAGTCACTATCAGAACTGTATAGTGAGTCTCTGAGCACAGTAGAGGTCCCAGAAGACTCGAGAAGGGCTCATGTGATCCCGCTCCACAAGAGTGGTAGTAGGGAGGAGGCAGGGAACTACAGACCAGTCAGTCTTAGCTTAGCAGTGGTAAGATTATGGAGGCACCCCATAAGGAAGGATAGTGCAACACCAGGAATCCATAGGAGCACAGGATCCAAGACAGCATGGGTTTACAACAGAAAGGTCCTGTCAAACTAATATCATAGATTTCTTTGACTGGGTAAACAGAGTGGTAGACCAAGGGCGAGCAGCTGATGTCGCTTACCTTGACTTCAGCAAAGCTTTTGATACTGTTCCACATAGAAGATTAATAAACTGAGTAGGCTCAGGGTGGGTCAGAAGTTGGTCAACTGGGTGTCAAACTGGTTGACGGGCAGAAAGAGTGTGGTGGTGGTAAACGGTATAGTCAGAAGAGATGCAAGTCACAAGTGCGGTACCTCAGGGATCAGTCCTGGGGCCAGTCCTCTTCAATATCATCATCCGTGACATTGCAGATGGACTGGAGGGTAAGGTTTGTCTGTTTGCAGAGGACACCAAGATCTGCAACAGAGTAGATGATCCAGATGGGGAGGACAGAATGAGAAGAGATCTGGATAAACTGGCAAAATGGTCGGAAGAGGGGCAACTGGGGTTTAAAGCAAAGAAGTGCAAGATTATGCACATAGGGAAGAGAAACACTGAAGCCACCTATAAGCTGGGAGGGGAGTTGCTGGCAGTCACAAGGGAAGAAAGAGACTTGTGCATCATCATCACAGATGACCTGAAATCATCCAAGCAGACCACTAAAGCAGTAGGTAAGGCTGGGGGGGATGTTGGGGTGTATTAGTAGGGGTATCAAGTCGGAAGAGGGAGGTAATAATCCCTCTTTACAAGACACTGGTTAGGCCCCATCTGGAGAATACTGCGTGCAGTACTGGAGGCCACACCTTCACAAGAACATTAACCAAATTAAGGCAGTCCTGAAAGGGCAACCAAAATGGTGCAGGGACTGCAACAGAAAACATATGAGGACAGATTAACGGAGCTCAATATGCATATCCTTGAGCAAAGGAGGAAGAGAGGTGATAAGATCACAACATTCAAACACCTTAAGGGCATTAACAAGCTGAAAGAGTCCAACATGTTTCAATATAAGAAAAATAGCAGGACAAGAGGACACAGCATGAGATTAGAGGGAGGCTGATTAAGGGGTAATGTGAGGAAGTTTTTTTTCACAGAAAAGGTGGTGGATGCATGGAACGGCCTACCTCAGCAGTGGTGGATATGAATACAGTGCAGGGATTCAAACAGGCATAGGATAGGCATAAGGGAGCAATACAGATGAGTATGAATAGATAGGCCATTGACAGAGCAAAGGCCGATGGCACATTCATAAGATAGAAAAAGAAATGGGCAGACTGGATGGGCCTTGTGGTCCTTATCTGCCATCACCTTCTATGTTTCTATGCCATAAGAACCTCTCTTTATCACCCTCAGACAGACAATCTTGTTGAGCATTTTAATCAAACCCTAAAACACATGTTAAAAAGTTTGTAAAAGAGGAAGGAAAGACTGGGATCATTACTTACCTTACCTGCTTTTGCATGCACAGAAGTGCCACAGGCATCAACAGGTTTTTCGCCATTTGAAATGCTGTATGGTAGACAACCTAGAGGGCCACTAGATGTAATAAAAGAAACATGGGAAGATAACCCCCATCAGAAACACTCTATTACATCTTATATGAGTGCCCTGAGAAAGAAGCTGACAAAATATGTTGAAATCACCCACAGTAATCAGGAAGAGACCACTAACCAGCAGAAAGTGCATTATAACCATGGGGTAAAAGAAAAAGTGTTTGAGCCAGGTGAAAATGTCTTGCTACTGTTGCTCACTATATAAAATAAACTGTGAATGAAGTGGCAAGGGCCTTGTGAAGTGTTTAGACATGCTGGCACAGTTACCTATGAGATTGAGACCCCTGATAGGAAAAATCCTATTAAGATATACCATGCTAACCTCCTCAAAAAATGGGTTGAAAACACACCAAAAGCTGTTTTACTGGTTTTACCAGAAACTGATAAAGAAGATATTGATAGCTTATGACACACTGGAACAAACTGTAACTGCTGATGCTGTAAAGTGAATGTTTCCTTAACCGCAGAAATCTGTAACTTGCTAAAGACATTTAACAGTACTTTTACCACAGTGCCAGGCTGAGCAAAGGGTCGAGCATGTAATAATGACAAGGAATGCTCGCCATATTAGACAAAAGACATACAGATTACCAGGGTGGTTAAGAGCTGAAGTGGTTAAGAAAATACAAGAAATGAAAGAACTGGGTATCATAGAAGAGTCAACAATTACTTGGTCATCACCAATGGTGATTGTACACAAAAAAGAAGGGGCTGTAAAAATCAGCCTTGATTTTAGGAAACAATCAAGTGTCAAAATTTGACAGTTATCCTATGCCCAGAATAGATGATTTGCTGGACAGACTGGGAAGAGCCAAGCATATCAGTATCCTCGAGCTCACCAAGGGTTACAGGCAAATCCCCCTAGCTAAAAAATCCAGAGACAAAACTGCATTTGCCACTCCTGTAAGATTCTATCAGTTCACCACCATGTCATTTAGTTTACTGCACATGGTGCACCCACTACATTCCAGTGGTACATGGATGTAATTTTACCTCTCACACTGGTTATTGTGCTGTGTATCTGGATGATGTCATGTGTACAGTCCAGACTGAAAAAGCCACCTGGAACACCTACAAGCATTTATCCAATCATTCAAAAAGGCAGGTCTGACAATTAATCTTACAAAGTGTGCATTGGGCATGCAGGAAACCAGATATCTGGGCTATGTTTTGGGAAATGGAGAAGTCAAGCCAGAGGATTCCAAGACAGAAGCTGTAGCTAACAGCCCTGTCCTCAAAACCAAGAAATATGTCAGGTCAGTTTTAGGCCTGGCTGGTTATTATCGGACATTTGTTACCCGCTCTGCCAAGTTAGCTACTCCCCTCACTGAACTCACAAAGAAACGGTACCCGAACAATGTGAAATGGACCCCAGAGTGTGATGAAGCTTTTCAAGCCATTAAGGCTACATTATGTTCAGCCCCTGTTTTAAGAAGCCCAGACTTTGAGAAACAATCTCTGTTACAGACTGATGCATCAGAGGTAGGCCTAGGTGCAGTCTTGAGTCAGTATATAAAAGGGAAAGAACATCATATTCTACACATAAGTAGGAAATTGCACAACAGATAGTAAAGGTACTCCATCATTGAAAAGGAATGCTCTGTGGCAAAGTGGCCCATGGAGTCCCTTAAGTTTTACCTACTAGGAGCCGACTTTGTACTTGTAACAGATCATAATCCTCTCTGTTGGCTTAACCAAATGAAGGATACAAATTCTAGAATTGCAAGGTGGTACCTGACACTACAGCCATTTAAATTTAAAGTGATGCACAAATCTAGGAAAGAGAATGTCAATGCTGATTTTCTGTTGAGATAGGGATCAGGAATTGAAAATTCCGAAGGTTGGGAAAAATAAAGTGTGAGTTTAAACTTTTCTGTTTGTTTTATTGCATATGCACTGAACTGTAAAGGTTATAAATGTTAGACGAGAATTTAATAGAACATTTTGTAAACCTGTTTTTGTAAAACAGGTTCCCTCTTAAAGAAGGGGTATGTGACAGGGTTGAATAAGGCCCTGCCACATTTGTTATCCAGAAAGAATTTGGACACAAGGATCAGTTATATCCTCTCCTTTTCTGTCTTTTGTCTGTCTGGTTGCACAGCAAAATTTTCTTGTGATACCTAGGAACTGATCACTCCGACTGTTTTGCAATTCTCCACCTCTCTCTCTCTCTCTCTCTCTCTCTGCCTTCCCTTGCTATTTTCTGTCTTTTCTTCCCCCTTGCATATCTGCAGGTATAAAAATATATACAAATCTTTATGTGGAAACGTCACTGATACTGGAATCCCTTTGTTTAAAACTCTATATACTGTTGAAATCATTGCAAAAAATTGTTTGGAACTCAAGGGGTTAAACTGAGATGCTGGTGTGCAAACTTTACACAGCTATTACCAAGAGATCAGCTCTGGGTCATTCTGTTCTTTTAGCTGCACCTATAAGAACATTGGAAACTGACAAGAGCATGCTGTGAAAAAACACGGTCTCCTTAACAAGCTCCCTGCAAATACTTGTTATAAAAAGATCAGCAATGTTTTGCAAGACAGTGAGAGAGACCGAGATTTGAAACTGAGAAGAAACACTCAGAAGGAGGACAGTTTTCTCTGCACTGCCTTTGTAAATAGTTATACTGAATAATTGTTATTTTGCTGTTTTGAGAAAATAAACGCTTTTGTGAATTTTGAAATGGTTCCTGGTTTTCCTATGATTCCTGACCTGTGGCTCAAAGACAGTTTGTAAGCATGAACAATGATTGCCTCTGTTACACCCTTCTAATTTCATCAGGATTTAAAGATAAATGAAGATACTTGTGTCTGATGTGAAAACCCAATTGACTCCATTGCAAAGGTCATGAGTCTACTCATGTAAGGCATCCTGGAATTTTGTGATGTTTTAGTGTTAATGCCAGCAGTAGTTATGTAAGCACTAACCCACAACAGGTGTGCTGTTATTGGGGATTAATACACACCCGGGTGCGTTGTGAGGTACGAGGCACACCCTGGAGTGGGTAATTGTGATTATAACATGGTGCTACTAAAACCAAAAAAATAATTAAGAGAAAGCATTTAATTTCTGTAGAAACCAAACAAACCTGACTGTATCCTGCCACCTGAAAAAGTAGTCCCCAACAACTTATGCATACCTCACTTGTGTTATGATCACACAAATGCCAGAAATCTACTATCTGCATGATTTCTGACATTTATTGTTCATAACATAACTGTCAGGATGACTTGTCTACTGTAAAACACTCACGACTGGGACACCCTGCTCTCTCTCATCTAGCAGCATGGCATAATTGCAGCCCTCCTCCCCAGCCATCCCTCCGACGATCCAGGAGGTCGTGAGGGCTTGGATTGCAGCCCTCCCCCACAGCCAACAGCAGGAAAAGCTCCCCAGCCGTCCCCACGACGATCCAGGAGGTCGTGAGGGCTTGGACTGCAGCCTTCCCCCACAGCCAACAGCAGGAAAAGCTCCCCAGCTGTCTCCCCGATGATCCAGGAGGTTGTGAGGGCTTGGATTGCAGCCCTCCCCCACAGCCAACAGCAGTAAAAGCTCCCCAGCTGACCCCCGATGATTGAGGAGATTGTGAGGGCTTGGATTGCAGCCCTCCCCCACAGCCAACAGCAGGAAAAGCTCCCCAGGTACAGCAGCTACACAACTAAGGAGTCGCCCTGCTCAGAGATCACAACCGTGCTCCGCAGCTCCGAGGATTTGAAAATGCTCTACTTGGCGCCTTTTTTTAACAATTAACTGTAGACGTACAAGTAGAGACAGTTTTTTATTATTCCGCTTTTCCACTGTAAGCCTCAGTAAGCCTCAACTTCCAGCATGTTACCTTAAGCTTAGGTTGCTTTAATTTGCGTACTAGTGAAGATAGTTTCAACTTATTCTGCTTTTTCCCTGTAAGCCTTAATCTCCAGCATGTTACCTTAAGCTTAGGCTGCTTTAATTATTGTCAGAGTGCTTTGACTGTTGTACAATTAAAAAGGCCTTTTAAAACCCAGCTTGTTGTAGTTTATAGTGCAGGAAAAAGTAGACTCTGGAGGTTTCAGTTTATTTCTTTTTTTTGTCTTACTGCTGAAAATCCCAATAAAACCATCCCCCCTGCACCTTTCCCCCGCCCCTTACCTACTTAATTCGTGTCTCTCTCTCTCCTTCCTCCACAGCCGTCCCCCTGACGATCCAGGAGGTCGTGAGGGCTTGGATTGCTGCCTTCCTCCACAGCCAACAGCAGGAAAAGCTCCCCAGGTACAGCAGCTACACAACTAAGGAGTCACCCTGCTCGGTGATCGCGACCCGCCCCACAGCTCTGGAGATTTTCCCTTGAGGCAGCTATGCATTCGGCTCCCACCACCCCTTGGTCTGCTCTTAGTTATATAGGGAATAGGCAGTCACGTGGTGTGAATTTAACCTATCTACCCACTTCTCCATCTGCAGCTTATACAGGCTCCCCACTAGTGGCCACTCTTCTCAATTCTAAATACCTAACCATCTCCACAATAAATATGCTACCATTTCACTGGATAGCTATCCTTATAGCCTCTATGACCCCCCATTTGGCTCTACCTCACCCCCTCAGGATCTAACACAATTACCTTGTATTGTCCAGTCTTGCTAACTCCCAAACCCACCTGCTCCATGCTACGTCACCACACATGTGCATACTCCCTATCAGCACCTGCTCTCAACGCCCGCATATGCAGTACTTGTTGTATAGCTACCTTGATACCCCACAGACCACAATACCCTATTCATCCTTCTGCCTTCCTACCGGGTACCCAACCCCTTGACATCATGATAGCCCACCTCCTACGCACACTTTCAATACCTAGCACCAAGCTCCTCACCCTAGGCACACTACCCATCCCGGCCACGGACCCATACCTCCCACTCCACCTCTGGACCATGCATCCCCTATGTGCCAATCACCCTACTGGTACTACCGTGGTACCACAATGGACACTACTCTGCCTGGCCTCTCCCTCCCTACAGGACCTAGCTTCTCCCACCTCTGCACAGTGCTGTTCCCCTCCCTAATGGTTCCTAAGCTCATGAAGAAGCGTTTAAGGCTGGCCTCCTGCTCATTCTACTTCTACTACTCCATCTTTCTGGAGACGACACCCCAACCCTGGAACTACCATCCCCACCCCTAGGGTTACTACAGCCAAGAGCCTCATGATAGCCTCCCTCAATATATGTAGCCTCCTCAAGAATTTGATTCCTTTCAGGGACGGGTTGTCCAAATCGCCCTAATGTCATCTCAGTTGTTGAAACCTGGCTCAACAACCACATCCCGACTCTGCTGTCTCACTTCCTGGCTTCACACTATACGGAGCATATAGAACCTCAAAGAAAGGGGTGGTTATGCACTGTATGTCCAGGGTTCACTACAGTGTCTCGCCTCACCCTCCCTACTACTAGCATGGGGCCCAACTCACACTGAAGATCACTCTTGCCCATAACAGTGCCCCTCTGTTCCTCTCCTCTGTATACATCCCTCCCCGAAAGCAAGAAGACTGCTTTCCTCCATGTCCTCAACCATCTCTAGACTCTCCGTGGCAATGTTGATATCATTCCCCTCGGAGACTTCAATACAAACTGGCTGGCTGACATTTCAGCCCCTCTTGGGGATGCTGCAACTGCCCAGAACCTGACCCAGCTTGTGACTACTGCCACAAGAATAAACCAGAGGAATGGTACTGCCACCCTTCTACATCTAGTGCTCATTCCCTCATAAAGCAACACAGGTCAGGGGTATTACCAGATGCTTTGAGCGACCACCCCAGTACTGTCAATGGTCATACTGTATCAACAACCCCCAAAAAACGGTCTTACAATGCTGCCTCAAACCTGGCAAACTCCAGTCACTTAAACAGTACCTCCTAGTTACTGACTGGTCCCCCATAAAAAATGCTCAGAACATTGACTCCGCCCTCGACCATTTCATTCATATATTCAGCATGGCCTGCAACCGGTTTGCTCCCCTAACCAAACAAACAATTAAAGGTGCCAACACACCTTGGCTGTCCCAAGCCCTTTTGGACCAGATACATGAACGAGACAATCTGTGGCACATTGCACAGGATACCAGAAAACCCTCTGACAGGCAGCGCTATCAGGAAGCGTGCAACAAGTGTACATGGGATATCCATAAAGCAAAGGCTGAGTACTATAAAACCGTGCTCATCAACACACATGGGGTGCAGGTCGCAAGTTTTGGGACTCACTAAAACGCTATGGCAAAGCCCCACTGCCCCACCAACCCATATCCAGGCCAATGGATCAATCACCTCTGACCCAGCCCTTATCGCTGATACATTAAATGACTCCTCTCTGACCTCTCTGGTGTCCTCCCAAATTTTTCTCCCTACCCACCCCACCCTGCCCCTCACCAACCCCCTTACTACTTTAAAGCTGTTTCCAGCGTGAAGCTGCCCCTCTCCTACTACGCTTCAGCAAATCCCATTTCAGCAGTGACTCACTGGATCTAAAACTGCTTAGACTCTCATTCAATGAAGTTCTCTCCCCTCACAATGCTTTTGAACCGCCTCTTCCTGGGACAGTTCCCACCCAAATGGAAATCAGCCTCATCACTCCTATCCTTAAAAGTGGTGACTGCACCCAGCCTGGGAACTACCGCCAATATCAATCCTGCCCCACTCTCCAAAACACTGGAAAAATCATGGCCATACAACTGACAGACTACCTCACTAAATATAGTATTCTGTGTCCTGAACAACACAGCTTCCGCAGAACCATAGCACCACGACTGCCCTCTTGGAATTTACAAGCGACCTCCATACATCCTGGACAGTGGAAATACTACTGGCTGTCTTTATAGACCTCTCAAAGGCATTCGATACCGTGCGCCACTCGCTTCTCCTGGGCTCCCTCACTCAGTTAGGTCTCTCCAATGAGACCGCTGACTGGTTTGCCAGCTATCTGTCTGAGAGAACCCAGACAGTCCGGATTGCCCACACCCTGTCATCCCCCCACCAAGTCAGGGCTGGGATCCCTCAAGGCTCTATCCTTGGCCCACTTCTCTTCTCCCTATACCTCAACACCCTGCCCAAAGCCTGCTCTGGGAAAATGCTACTGTATGCAGATGATGCAGTCCTCTACAACTCCCACACTGACCCCACAGCCCTCCGCTCTGCACTCCAGAAATCCTTCTCCGAAGCTGAGCCCTGGTTCACTCAGCATAGGTTAGTACTAAATTACAAAAAAACTAAATCCATTATGCTTGCACACCCCCAAAATAAGAACACAGGACAACCTTGCACATTCTGAACTCACTAAATGACCCCTTGAGCAGGTTAACACTTTCAAATACCTTGGCATCACCCTAGACACAGGTCTCACCTTCCAAGACCATATCTGATTACTAAGCACCGCCGTCAACATACGCATTGGTCTCCTTCACCGCTATAAGCATTGCCTGCCTCCGGACTCTCTCCACCTAGCCATCTCTACATCTATTCTATCACTGACTATGGTATCATCATCTATGGTGTGGCCAACACCACCCTCCTACACAAGATTAGGCTGGCCCTCAATAAGGCCTGCAGAATTGCTACAGGCTGTCCTAGACTCACTCATACATGCACCCGCTACGCCTCAGCAAACTGGCTCAATTCTGATGGAAGGCTAAAGTACCAGGCCTGCCTCTTCGCAAAGAAAATCATCTCAGGATTACTCCTTCCAGCCCTTTCCCCACTACTTCAGGCCCCATTGTCCAGCCGCTTCACAAGGCAGTCAGCAACCTCCCACTTTAGGGTACCTTGCTGCAAAACCATCTCTGGCCAAAGAACATTTCGATATCTGGTCCCAACCTGGCTCAACTCACTTCCAAACTCCTTTCTCACTGTACCCAAACATGGTCGGTTCAAGTGCCAGCTAAGGGACCTTATCACCCAAGGATCAGTATGTGATTGCCCCTAAACCTGACCACATCCCACCTCCCCATGTCTATGGACCTAACTCTGGTCCGCCGCCCCTGAGCGTGCCTATACCATGACAATGGACATCTCTGTCCAGCCTTGGCCAACGAATAAGTTGTATGCTATGCATATACCTGCAATCTTTATTGCCCAGCAGCTATTTTTGTATTTTTTGTATTCTCTGTAATCAGATGCAACCAGTCTGTAATCACTGTGTTAAGTATTATGTTCTTGTTACTCTGTACACTGCTGTATCTTCTTATGTATGACGTGGAACCTTTGTAAAAGAGTCTTTGACTCAAAGGTGTTATTCGATACTTATCAATAAATAAATAAATAAATTATTGGTGATGTTGCGATTCTCTGTTTGTCGCTGCCGTGCTGTGTGTACCTGTCAGTGGCTCCAGGACTTTTAACCTACTTGGTCTTGATGTCACTGCCTCACAGAAGCACCAGTGAGATTCTACCCCCACCTGATCCCTTCTCACATTTGCAGTCCTACATAACACTTCTGGCACCACTGACCTGCCACATGGTTGCCTTCCTCAGAGTGGGACAACTCACTCAGCCACACAGTTCCTGGCTCTGGGTCCATAGTACAGGAACAGCTACCGGGGCATACATGGCGGTGGCAACAAGGCACAGGACAGATGTGCAATTACAATTAAAGCTGCTTCTTAAGAACCAAGTAATAATGTTTTTAATTTCTTTCTTTAGCCTTGCTAAATGGATCGGTCATTCACTTAAAACATTACATTACTTTTCTCACTGTCCTCAAATGTGACACAGAAAACTTCTGTCTGGGATTTAACTCCTGTAATTGATTTATTAATGACTGTAACAATAGCACTCTAACATTATGGCTGCCAACTTATGACAATGTTTGCCCTTTCTTACTGTCATTGCTCTGGACACATGGTTTGATGAGATAGCCCCGCATTTAAATCCTTACTGCCACTGTACAGCTGGGGAGCCTCTCTCTCTCTCTGCAGCAGCATACAGTGCTACACCACTATCTTGCACACTCTCTCTCTCTCTCTCTCTTGCAGGACAACCACTATGGGGTAATTCTTTCTGTAATGGTGACATAGAGAGAGAGAGAGTGAAGGAATACAGTGTTGCATCTCTCTCTCTCTATGTGACACTGTGTCTCTCTATCCTGCCAGTCCTTGGGGGGCAGAATTTATTGCCACCTTGTAGGACACAATCACACTGAAGCCTGCATAACTGAGTCCACAACGAGAGAAGCAGAAACAACAGCGGTGGACACCGGGGAATTGTGACACTTTCTTTTCATGTGTTGTGGCAGTGACACAGCATCTCATAAGTCAGCAGCGCCACCCCTTATTCTCTGTCTGCTTAGTCCGTGGAGATCCACGGGGTGGATGTGTAGCCACAGACTGCCATGGGGAGCATACTCTGAGAGAGAGACAAGGGCAGCAGGGTGTCACCCAGTGATCCATGGCTCAGGTGGGTAGGCATCCATACAGCAGCATTGTGACAATTATTCAAACATGCTGATCCTTCTAACATGCTGTCGCTGTGCAGCTCTCTCTTATTATAACACAGTGGCAGCAGCTGAGAGGGCAAGTAATGCTTGCAACTTCTGTGCAGTGCGCTCGCTAAGCTGCTTCTTACAAATGGCTGGCTTTGACATTTGTCCCATGTGGAGAAAAGAAGATTCATACTGACCACTGATTCTGTATCTTGGGGATCCCTTCACCCTAACTGTGCCGATAATGTGCATTAATGCACTGTCACCTGACGGCACTCTACCAGACAAATAACTCTGTCTGCCTACCCCATGTTATAAAATGTATTAGTCTGTGCTGTTGCTGTCCTCTGAAGTCCCTATGTTCTTGTCGTATGCTGGCCATTAAACTTTTAAAAGCATATTAAGTGCCCTGCTGTTTTCTGTAATCTAAAGTGTATCTGAGTTAGAAAAAATAATTTAGAGAATACAGGGACTTCACAAGACATGTAACAGAACTGAATGAGTGTACAACGTTTGCCGTCTTGTGCAGGTATGCATCATTTACTCCCATGATGCCTTGCATCATGGCCTTTGCAATGGAGACAAACAGGTTTTCACACTAGGGCAAAACAAAATAAAGCAACCTCATTTACATTTAAATTATGATGAAATTAGGGAGATGCAAGAGAGGGAATCATTGTTCATGCCTAAAAACTGCACAGATATATACAAAAAATGGCTGAGGGGACTTTCCCTTTCACACAGGGGTGCACCCCTGTGTTGCAGAAGTCACTATTAAATATTGCATTTATAATGATTCAAACTTTCAAAAGTTTTGTGTATACAAGTCAATTTTCATTAAAGCTAATGAAGTGTTAATGGCTATCTGGGTGACTTAAATCATTAAACTGAGTATGAGCTCAGTGCCTCTTGCTGCAATCCCCAAAAGAGACAGACAGAATTTGTTACAAATTGAATTAGGTCCTCACACTATAGTAATTCATTTAGTTTAAGGAGGACTATTCTGAAGTATTACTTTTCTGTTACTGTTGCCCTCTTTTAAAGGGAAGGTAGATTTTCCAGGTCCCTCAAATTCTGAAAGACCATGAAAAGGTCTTCATGACAAAGTGAGGTACCATTTGGAGATCACAAAAACTGGTGCACAAAGAGAAAAAAACTGAGGCTGTACCCAATGGAATATTGAGTTTTTTTTTCCAGCAACAAATAAGATGGGACACACAGGCTGAACACTCCCTGTTGAAGAAGAGTGTGTTTGAAACAGAGTTTTCAGCCTGCATGTACCATCTGTATCAGGCAATTTTTGTTGTTGAATAAAGCTTATTCTCTGTGGTACATTTGGCATTTATGGCATTTCTTGTGTGCTAGTTCTGGTGACCTAAAGTTTGAGCATTTTTGTTCTTCAAAAGATAGTTCAGGACAGCAGAGGGAGAGTAGGGGGATGTGAACAGATGCAGGACTCTTAGGGGATTGCTTGAAATTGTAGGCTGTTGAAATTAGGTAGGGGATTCTAAATCAGGGTTAAGGGCAGCAACTGCCACTCAAACTCTCCATATTACAAGCCTGCACCTGATATGTGTCTGGCAAGTTTAGAAGCTGTGTGCTTGTGCGAGGCAGGGGCAGTCTAGTATCTACTGTAATAAGAAGCAGAGACAGAAGACAGTAAAATTCTGTTTTCTCTTATGTAGGGGATTCTAATTAAGAAACTACAAAAATAAGGACTCTGCACAGCCCAAAAAATAAGGAAGAAAAGTAATACCTCTGGCAAAAAGCACTCAATGCATTTCACATATACAACATAGTACTTTTTCAAGAGTAAGGTACCACCAGCTCCCATAGTGTTTTGAGACAATGGGCTTAAAGCAGCAATGCCATTGAAAGGCCGCAACCATTGTTTTATAATATTGCATCCATGGGCATATGATTATGACTACAAACAAATGGTCTTCATCAATAATTATTCTTTCTTATACAATGGCAAGAAACAATCCAAAACTCTTACTGGCTAATACCAGTCACATAACCATGCAGTGATGCTGCCACCGCATGGTCAGCCTGATAGTTAGCCTCTTCAACAATCTGTTGTCCAGCTCAGAGTAGAAAAAAATCTGGCAGACATTACTTGTAACATTAACGATTCCCCCCCTACCTGTCCAACTGCCTGCTTGGCCGACAACACTATTATACAGTGATCGGCTTACTGCACTGTTATTAGAGTTGTGCGAAATTGAAAACTTTCAACCAGCAAAATGTTTTGCGTAATTCATGCATTACACAAAATAGCTCGCAGGGCAATATGTGAAATTTCACCCCAGGAGCGAGCAAATTTCCCCAGCAAACCGGTGAAATTTAGCCACCTGCAGGCAAAATTGATAGTTTTCAAAGTTCTCCCTGCAGGTCCCCCACACTGGCTGATTACCGGCCGTAACTGAATTAAGCCCCCCCCAGTTACCCTGGCTACATGTCCTTTTTAATTAAAAAAAATTAAAACCACACTCCCTTGTGTGTCTAGTGGCCCTCCCCCAGGCCACTCACAGCCCAAATTATTCTCCCTGGTCTCTAGTGGTCCCTCCCAGTTGATCACTGGTCATAACTGGAATAAAGCTCCTCCCCAGGTACCCTGGCCTCCTCATTACCTTTTCTTAAAAATAAATAAATAAAACCCACACTTCCTGGTGTCTAGTGGATCCCCCACCCCACCCTGTCATCATGAGCTAGCACCACCTCCCCTCCAGTACCCTGGCTTGTTAATAGCACAAAGCCCCTCCACTCACCTCCATGGCTGGCAGCCCAACTGAGTGCTTGAATGAATGCTTGTACAAGCATAAGCTCATTCACTGAAGCTGCCAGTCAGGCTGCTGGCCATGGAGGTGAGTGAAGGGCCAGTGCTCGGTCCGATTGGGATACTGGGGGCGCTTAGCTCACGACATGGTGGGAAGTCCACTAGACACCAAGGAATGTGGGTTTTATTTATTTTTAAGAAAGGAATCATAAAGGGGCAGGTAACTGAGGGGGAGGCTTTATTCAATTACGCTGCAATCGTCAACTCACTAGACACTAGGGAGAATAATTTTGGTTGTTTGGGGGCCACTAAACACCAGGAGTATGGTTTAAAATTTTTTTTTATTAAAAAGGACATGAGGGGCCAGGTAACTGGGGGAGGGGCTTTATTCAATTATGGCTGGTGATCGGCTGGGAGGGAAACCACTAGACACCAGGAGAATAATTTGACTGATGAGTAGCGGGGGCAGTGGTGACTAGACACTAGGGAGAGTTTTACACAGGGAATGGCAGGGTGCGAATGTTGCCATTTTGCCGCAATTTCGCGGCAATTTCGCAACATCTCTGTTATTCAGGGTCTAGTGTGATACTTCTAAGAGAATGGTTTCTACTTAAATATTTATTTTCTGACATTTCTAACGATGCCACCATGATCGCACTTGGCGCCACTTTCAAACCCACTACAAGTGATGTACAAGCACCCTGGACCAGTGAAACATCTCT
This sequence comes from Neoceratodus forsteri, assembly GCA_016271365.2. NCBI lineage: Eukaryota > Metazoa > Chordata > Ceratodontiformes > Ceratodontidae > Neoceratodus > Neoceratodus forsteri. The sequence goes on along the minus strand of CM028129.1, from coordinate 412,278,389 downwards.
GAATATACAAAAACCACACCTTTACAGGGTTTTATTTAACTCTAAAAATTGATTAGCGTTTTGCTCATAAAAGTTCTAAAACATTATGAAAATGCATAGCACTTGCCTCACAGTGTTTAATAAACATAACAGTTATAGAAAACCTATATCAATGCTTTCTGTACAGTTAGTATTGTCCCAAGAAAAAAACTGCTAATCAATTATGTAAAACCCTGCTTTATTGCAGAATGCCTCCTTCAGTTTAATGAAAGTGGTCTCCATGTTTTATATGAACTCTGCCAGTACTTTTTTTTTTGGGGGGGGGCGCATAAAAAAAATACATGAACTATGACTATGGCAGCCGCCTTAGGACAAATGTCCTAAAGCAAAGCCATAAATACAATGTAGTTCCAGCAGGTGTAGGGACTGAGCAATATTTCTTGTAGAGTTTTAAATTTTTATATATTTCTTCATGATTATACTTACTAAATAATAAAAAAAACAAAAGCCATTGTATAAGGCGAGTTACCCATCCAGGGTGTGCATTATGCTAGATCCGCACTTCCTGGATGGTTAAAGGCACTTTGCCTATGACCTTATACCTCACAATACAGTTGGGGTGTGTGGCAATCTCACTATAATGCACACACACCCTGTTGTGTGTTATTGACAGCATATTTCATTATTTTATTCATTTATTTTTTGGCCCCATCTCTACTCTCTTGGCTGCCATCTGCAGTGTCCTCCCCAGCCCTGTCACCCACCATGTTTGGGGCTTACTCACCTGCCTGGTACAGTACCTACAGTTTGCCCCTGTGGCAAGGCTCCCCGATGTTCCACAAGTCTTGAGGAGAGTTTAGCTTGGATCGGTAGTCAGGAAAAACAGTAATTAGGCGCATGGCCTCTGGTAGGATGCTGCATCATACTGCCTCAGGTGGCAGTCCTTTCCCATGTTTTCCTTCCCTGGATGCCTCATGGATCTGTGCCTGGCACAAGCATGTAAATATGTTCCCATCACAGTTAAGAGCCACCCGCTCTCCCTTCGTGGCTCTGCTTGCACCACCACCCATAGTCACCCAGGTGGTGACAGTGCAGTAGAGCACATGGCCCTCCCTCCCTGAAGGAGCAGTGTCTCCTCTGGGATGCCTAATCCTTCTCCTCCCAGCTGGCCCCCAACAAGCTGAGATCATTTCTGATCCCGGGTCACTGGTGTTGTAAGCAGTAGCACTACTGCGGCACTGACAGGCCAGCTTCTTATTCATTATAAGGTGAAGAATGCTTTAATGGTGCTAGTATATTATTTTATTTATTTAGTTTTTGTTGACCAGGTAAGTGCACTAGGCAGATTCTGCCTATTTTCAGGCACCACCGGGAGGGGATACAGATGAGTGTCAACTGACCTTGAACCAGATTAAGCTGTTGGTGGTATTTTTAGTGAATGAGGGAACTTTGGCAAGGACACGGAAATTCCCCTACTCTTTTCGAGAAGTGTCATGGGATCTTTACATCCACCTGAACTACCACCAGGACAGGCAGATGGGACCTCGGTTTAACGTCTCATCCGAAAGACGGCACCTCAGGAGTGCAGCACCCCACCTCATGCTGCACTACAGTGTCAGTAGATATTAACCCAGGTGCCTGGTGTGGAGATAGAACCCACAGCCTTCTGATCTCCGGCCTCAGAGGTGAGTGTGCTACCCCTGAGCCACTGACACTAAACCATGGCCCGAACAGGGACTTGAACCCTGGACCCTCAGATTAAAAGTCTGATGCTCTACCGACTGAGCTATCCGGCAAACCTATCCAAATGTCTGAGGTTTTTAAAAGAACTTATAATACATATTACATAATACAGACCCATACTGATTGGAGACAGGAGTAATTTTCACCAGCGGTATTTCTTTTCATTGCTTTTCTTCAGTGACACGAATAAGCACTTTAATAAAAACTGCACTTCTGATCAGTGGTAAGGAAGAGAAAGATGGGCCCCAGTGCAGGTTGTAATTTTAGGCCCCCACCCACATACCAGTGCCTCAACCCCCTTCCTGATTTTTTTTTTTTTACCTGTTTAAGGTGTTGCTGGGAGGGGTGGGGGAGTCAGGACGGGTCAGCTAGACAGAAGAAAAGAAGCAGTGACTCACCAGTCTCCAGAGAACGGAGAAGTTAGAACACAACACACAAGTCAATACTAGGTTAAAAGGACTAGCAGAAAGCTCTGGGCCCATATAGCAAGTCCCCCACATTAGCAGCATTAATACTCACAAACCACTCACTCACTCGAGACGAGTAGAGAAGAACTCGTCGGCTCGGCCGGGTCTGGGGAGAGAGAAACAAGTAGAAAGCAGACTGCAGACAAGTACAGGCAGCAGCCCCCCCCACTACACAAATAACAAAACAGTATGTAAACAAAAAGGTGGACCGACCATGGCAGCAATCGCGATGCTGTTGCTGTGTGTGGAGCTGGAGCCGGAGGATCAGGACGCTAACTTCACTTGCTTGCATTTCAGCTACCTGCCTGCCGCAACTTAAGTTTAAGTTGCTTGTTGTTCTTTTCTTGCCCTGCCTTTCCCAGCCCTAACATGCCCTCAGTGCTCGTCTCTGCACAGCGCGATGGCAACACGCCCCTCCAGTTAACTCCCGCAACTCTGTGGTCAGTGCTGCCATCTGCAGTCAGGGGGTGGTGGTGGCAGCAAGCACGGCAGGCTTGTGTCAGTCATGTCAGCAGCTGAGTGAGTCAGTCAGTGTAAAAACAGACAACGCGATCCATCCGACTGCTGAACAAATGAAATCCTTGATTTTTACAATGGGCCCCTACGTGTGTCAGGCCCCTGTGACACTGCACTGGCTATTCCTCTGCCACTGCTTCTGATATATTACTGTAAGACTTTGCTTTATTTCAGCAAAGGGTTGCTGGATGCAGAGTCCTTGCTGCTATAGTTCTCAACTTCTGACTCTGCACCAGCATCCCCAAGTGTAACCACTTTCTTTTCTCACTCTCATTCTAATTAAGGGCCAAAACTGAAGAGTAGCAATGCAAAAAGGCAAATGAGGCAGTAAATATTAAATAATTCAATCTGGTTTATTGATGTGGTCAAAAAGTAAGAGGAAAAACAGACAACCTCAGCCCTTCAAACCCTCACTGGATTCTTCATCAGGGGACCCCTATACGCAAGAGGACTGGCACTGCAGGCAAAAGCAGTAGTAGCTAAAGCAAATAATTGCAGCCAAGTAAGTGCAGAGAGCAGAGAAAAAAAAGAAAAACATTTTCAGACAAACAGAGCCACAGAGCAGTGAGACCATCAGTGCCACATGGAAAGTAGGCACTCCCATAAGACATTGGGGCTACATGTCAAACAACAGCTTTGAAATTTTGGTGGCATGGCGTCAATCGGATAAGTGGCAAAATCTGAGGAATCAAAGAGGACTTTGATATTTACTTGGAAAACTTGAATGCTAGTTGGTGGTAAACAAAGTTAATATCAGCAAGAAGGTGGACATCTTCCTGGCAGTTTTTGAGACCACAGTACACAGACTCCTCATGTGTCTGACTGTACCAGTCAAGCTGTTGGACATGTCATATTCCCAGTACACAGGGACATTTTCACTGCACTGTACTGCAAGCCCAAGCCGATTCTCACTGCAAAGCACTTTCATTTTCATTATCAGAACCATGAAGAGAGGACAGTTTGACTACATTATTGCCTTGAAGCACTCAGCAAGCACCAGTGATTTTTGCCAGTTTCTGGATGATGCCCTGGGTGATTAATTTGTCTGTGTCTTGCAGAGAGAAGGCTATCACAAACAGCTGCTATCAGAAAAGGACATAACCTTCAAATCAACATATGATATTTCACATGCTTTTGAGCTCACGCAGAAGAATATGAGGGAAGCTAGCAGGACGTTCCCAACCACCAACGAGAAGGGTTCACAGTGTCACCTATATGCAGTGAGCCAAGGGACATGCCAGGCCACAGAGTGGTTCACCATCATCTTGCCAAGAGGCACAAGGTTATTGGAAGCCAGCACCACAGGCTAGTTCCGCAAAGTCAAAGCAACGTTGTTACCATTATTGGAGGGTAACTACCAGGAAAGCACATGATGATTTTGACAAGAAAAATGCCACAGCTGTTGGAAAGGGGATATTCTGATGACAGTGTGCTAAAGTTCATCACATATTGCTCACGCGCAGCATATAACAGACACATGCCAAAGATAGAACTGAGGGAAGACCCATTCAAACTGTTTACTGTCTACGTACTGCAAGGAAATGGAGAGGGAAGTTGCCTCCAAAATGAGTTAGCTGGAAAACCAGTTAGCATACAGCTTGATACCTGGGCATCAGTATCTCTTGTGCTGAAGCATATCTACAAGGAGAAACTCAACAAGTGACCACTACAGCCACTGCATATTCAGTTCACATTGTATACAAGAGACTGAATCACCATGCAGTGAGAGACTGAAGTACTAGTCAACTATGAGGGGGGAGCATGAATCTTGCCTCTAATGGTAGTAGTATAGGGAGGGAGCTCTACATTATTGGGAATTAACTAGCTAGAAAAGCTCAAACTGACTGAGAGAAGAACTTCGCCTTACACTCTGTGACAAAGAGCCCACATACTGCAGTGAGGAAAGTGCTGACAAATATGGTCCTATTTTCCAAGAAGGCTATGTCACTATTTAGGATTTTACGACAAAAATCCAGGTGTGAACAGGTGCCACTCCTATCTTCCACAAACCGTGACCTGTGTGTTATACCTTAAAAGAAGTAGTAGAGCAAGAAATTAAACTTAAATACTTCATTCATTTATTTATTTCACCTGGAAAAGGCTCCATGGAGCAAGCTCATTTACAAGGAGGTTCTGGGTAGGACTGCGATACAAGTAATAAAAACAGTAAACAATAAAACAGCATAAAATACAAATACAATTACAAATGCAATGGTGACAGAGTACAGTTGGAATACAGACAGTATACATTAGGATACAAAATTGGGTGACGTACCATGTGAAAAGATTCATAAAGGCAAGACAGTTGCTTTAAGGGAATTGTGCAGGAAGAAATGAGAAAACATGATAGTAAAGGACAAGCAGTAGTTACAGGTGCAAGTGTCAGTACAGAGGGTGTCAATGAGGGCTTTGAAATGGTTGCACCCAACCAGAGAGCTAAATTTTAGGGTGCTCTGTAGCCTGTTCCAAGTGACTGGAATGACACTGCTGAATGCATATTTGCCATACTACGTAGCATACCTAGGTGTATCCAAGAGAAAGAGATTGTTCTTTCTTAGAGCATAGGAGCAAGAGGACATGCTGGAGAGTTCAGCAACATACCCAGGTGGATCACTGATTAGTACCTTATAAGCCCTCATGTAAAGGTTGTATAATTTCCTTTTAGATACAGAGGACCATCCAACTGCTACATACAGGTTACAATGATGAGTCATTGGTATCAAGTTAGTGATGAACCTCAGAGTTCTGTGGTAGAGAACACCAAGCTTGTTTAAACATGTAATAGAGCATCAGCTGTAGATTATGTCAACATAGTCTAAGACTGGCAAAGGGCCACTTACACCAGATGTTTTCTGATATTCTTAGGGAAACAACACTGTTTGACCTGCTAGCTGAGCGTTATTTGTAGTCCTACTTTAATTGTGTCGGCAGAGCATTACTGATTGATTTATTTTTGTTCCTAAGTCTGTCTGTCTGCTATATTTTGTGCCTTTTTCAGGTTCATCTTAAACTGAGGTGCTTGCTCCTTATCTTGTGCAGAATTTATGCTGACGGCCAAGCTAAAGGCTCCTCCGACTTCAACACAGAAGGCACTCAAAATTTCATTGAGCATGCTGATTTAAATTACTCACTCTGTAGCTAGCCTGTATTTAATCTAATCGCATGCTGCCACTTATTTTAGCCTATGTAAATTAATTACTTGTTGCAATATCCAGATTGTATTTTTATATCGATTTCACTGTTTACACTAAATGTGTCAACATAATTTATTGTAGCTACATTTCTGGTGGGCTCCTCCTACGACACCCTCCCAAACAGACTTCAGCAACTATCAGGATTAGCCCGACCAGGCCATTGTTTCCCCAGCACCCCCTCCCCCTTTTCCTCAAATTTCACCCCTCTTCCAGCTCCCCTCTGCTTATAATCCTTGTCTGCTGTCTGTTTTACTCAGCCTCCCTGGTGGTTGTGAGGGCCAGGATTGAAGAGCCCTCTCCTGAAGGATTCACCCTGGAGGCTCCTTGAGTCAATGCACAAACAAGGTGCGCATCGAGCCACATCACAACGGCCCTGCTCAGGACTGTATTTCCCCTGCCAACGCTGTGCATCAGCTGCCCCACCACCACCCTTGGTGAACAGCTAAGTCTTCTAGGCAGTGCCACATGGTGGTTCTGAACCAGTCAGCTCATTCTCCCATAAGCAGGTTATCAGTTCCTGCCACCACGGGACCACTCATACAGTTGGTAAGCTGTTAGCAGCCAACCTACAGTTCTGTCACCTAACATCTCCATTATGCATTCTACCCTTGCCTTTCTCACCCTCTTGGCCCCGTACTGTCCCTCCACCCACCCTCTACCTTGCTGTCTATCTGCCAGCATACCACAACCAATTCCCCACCCCTGCGTCACCACTTCAGTAGTTCAGCTCGCTGAGATCCATCAACTTTCCCTAGTCGTAGGGTGCTCCATCCTATCAGCTTCCCTTCATGCAGGGCAAACAGTTCTATATCCACTTACCCTGGACCCCAGAGCACCCCCAAGTTGGCATCAATCCCTTCCCATAAATTATTGTGGGTGAGGCCCATATCCAAACTATTGATCCTTCTCTTGCTTCTCTCATCCGGTCCTTTCTCCCCTCACGGTCACCATGCCACCCCTCCAACACAACTCCCTAAAGTTCTGAAGCTGCTCCACCTCAACATCTGCAGTCTACTACTAAAACTAACCCTGTTGCAGCAAAACATCCTCTCCCTTTGCCTGGATGTGCTGGTTATCTTGGAGACCTGGTTAACAATACACAACAGAGACAGCAAAATCCATATCCCTGGTTATACTGTAATTCGCCATGATCGACCTGGTAGCAAAAGAGATGGCGGTGTTGCAATGTATATCGCGTCCTCGCTCCAGTTCACCCAAGTCACACTGCCTACTGTATGCCTTTGCAGACAACTGGCTCCTTAATGATAAAGTTAACACTCCCTCACATGGTTCCCTATTCATTGCACGTTTCTACTGCTCCCGATACCTCCCTACTCAACATCATGAATCATCTCGGTGACCTAAAAACAAAAGCCCAAGGGGGCAAGCTACACATACTTGGGGACTTCAACTTAAATTGGCTCTCTAATGCAAACGCCAAGCTTCACAACCTGGTAACTGCCCTAAACCTATCACAAATGATCTCCAAACCCATTCACCTAAACCTAAAAATGCTTAACCACTCATTCCTTGATTGGTCCCTCACCTCCCACCCACACAGGATACTTTTCTCTGGTCTCCTACCAGATGTCCTAAGGGACCACCATATGACTTACATGGTAAGAAAAAAAAAATTTGTCAGGCCAAAGGTGTCTCTCCCCCCCCCTCACACACACCATCAAGACCAGATCCTACAAATCCCTTGACCTTGCCTCTCTTCTCCACGACATGGCAAACACTGACTGGTCACCCATCCACCAAGCCTCCAACATGAACTCTGCCCTAGAAGGCTTCAAATCCAGGTTCCTAGCAGTATGGGACCACTGTGCCCCACTCAGAAGGGCTAGAGTGAGAGGTACTGATGTCCCATGGATAACTGCTGACATCACTGCCAACCTAAGAGCAAAGGACTTGACATGGAGATCCTACAAAACCTCCGGCTCTACCCTAGATCACCAAAAGTATCACACACTTTGTAACACAAGTACAAGGTTAACCCACCAGGCTAAGGCCAGCTATTTCAAAACCGCTTTCCACACAAACATTAGCCATCCTGCAAAATTCTGGAAGGTGGTCAAATCGTGTTTTTCACTGCCCTCCATCCCCATCATCCACCTTAAACATAGCTGGCTCCACCATCACCGATCCACCAGCTGTGGCCTCGCGTTCAATACCTACTTCACCAGCTGCACCTCATTACTATCTTCTTCTCCAACATCCCAAGCTTCCGCCTCCCACCCAAGCTCCCCTCCTCCTTCTCACTTCAGCCATTATCCCTTCTTGAGTACTAAAGCCCTACTGGCCCTAAACCAAAATGCTGTACTTATCGGCTCCTGCCATCATGCCCCAGCTGCACTGTACAAAATCCTTCACCCTAGCATCCATCCTTCTGGAGTGGAAGCATGCAATGGTCATCCCACTCCTGAAGGTGGTGATCCCTTGGTGCCCAGCAACTACTGCCCCAACTCCCTCTTCCCTATCTTGGCTAAACTCCAAGAACACGTTGTCCTCTCTCAACTTTCCTCCTTCCTCAATTCCTCTCCTTTCTTCAAGCCTTACCAGTCTGGCTTCAGGAAAACCCATTCCACTACCTCATCCTTGCTGGGGCTCACCAACTACATTCTCACTGCCATGAACAAGGGCCACATCACCTCAGCAATTTTTGTCGATCTAGCAAAAGCATGCGACACTGTATGTCACTCTCTCTCCTCCTGACCAAGCTCTCCTACGCAGGGCTCTCTGATACAGCTATTGATTGGTACCGCTCCTATCTGGTAGGTCAGCCACAGTCGGTCAGAATTGTTAGTGCAATCTGCGCTACCCTCCCAATCTCATCAGTTGTGCCACAGAGCTCAGTCCTGGGGCCTCTCCCATTTTCCATCTTCCTCAATGACCTCCCCACCACCTGCCCACAGACTGCCATCCATATGTATATGGATGACATGGTGCTGTTTACATCCAGACCCTCAACTGCTGACGTGGTGACCAGACTCCAGCAGGACTTCAACAATGCCCAGTTCTGATTTAGCTCACACCAGCTACACCTCACTGCCAAGAAAATGATCTCAATGACCTTCGGCACTAGGCAGAGACTTTCAAGGCTCCCCCACACCCCTACCTTCCAGACCCTGGACAGGGCCACTCTGGAGGACACTCCCTCCTTCAGATATCTTGGGGTCTGGCTTGACCAGCACCTGGACTTCTCTGTGCATAGCGATGCCATCCACAAAAAACTGCACCCCAGACTGTGTACTAGTTACCAGAATTGTGGACATATCCCGCTGCCAGCTCACCATACTATTGTGCAGAAAAGGATCCTGCCAGTCATTGACTATGGTGACGTACTCTACAGTGCCACTCCTAAGTCCACCCTGGCCAGACTGGACCCTCTCTTCCACTCCTGTTGCTCTGCCCTCGACTACTCCTACACCCACCCACCACTACACCCTCTATCAGTCACTGACTCTCCCCTCATTGCAGAACTGCCATCTGATGCACTGTGCTCACCTCGCATTCAAGTTCTGGTCACTGTCCATGCCCACCTACCTCTTCTTGGTTCTCGCTGCCATCTCCCAGTCTACCTACTCAATCAGGAACAATGATAACAGTCTCTTCTCTGTCCTTCATATGTCCACCACCATAGGCCAGTCCGCCTTCAGATATAGGCTACTTAACCTGTGGAACTCCTTCCCTGTGGACATTCGGCATGCCCCCACAACCCAGTACCTCAGTGCTCATCTCGTTACTCATTTCCCTCCACCTGCATTTGCATCTAGCCCTAAACTCTGCCTCCTCCAGCAACTAATTAAGCACTGGCTCATCATACCTTGGTCATCTGATACTCATCCTACTCAATGAGCCATGTTGTTCTGCTATGTGTAACAGAGCTAAATGTGTCTCTCCTGTTACATCTTGACTTATATAGTCTACATTGATTATTAGTATTTGCTTATTATAATTATATATGTATAATTTTGTTGTACCTGTATACCAATTGTATCTCTTCTATTGTACTCTCCCCCCTCCCCCAGGATGCATCTGGAATCGATCAGTACTCTGCGCAGTATGCCTTCCTGGTAAAACGCTTAAATAATTAAATAAATAAGGAGGCGGGTGTGATTTGAGTCCCATCACCAGAGGGAGGGTTTGGTTTAGTTTATTGTTCTAGGAATTACTACCTTTGAGCCAGAGGCTCTTTTACAAAGGTTCCACGTCAATTAGGTACAGTACAAAAGGTTACATAGATAACACAACAATTTGTGTTGTGTCAAGAGCAAGAAAACATACAAATACATATCAAATCATTTGTGCAAAAGGACATGAGATATCAATAATCACATTATTATTACAAGAAAGAGGTCATGCCAGATTAGGAGAAACAAATAGGGAAAAGTCCAGAACAGAGAGGTAAGTGAAAGGTGTGGGGAGCAGACAATAGCAGGAGAAAAGGTTTCCCAAACATGTCTTTGTCAAATAGCAGGACAGGGTGGGTAGTGAGAAAGTAGGAGGTTTAATCAGGGCAGTCACAGGAGCTGGAGGTGGCAAGGTGAGAGAGAAAGCCTTGATTTGAAAATACCTAGAGAGGTGGAGGCAGTAATATGAGTGCTGAGGGCATTTAGCCAGCTGGGTCACGATAGGCAAATGATCTTTTTCCCTGAGAAGTCCGGCATCGGGGGACTTGGAGAGGCTGGTGTTCTGAGGGTGAGGGGATTTGTGATGAGGGCGATCCAAGTGACAGTACCAGGAGGTGGGTGTGATCTGAGTCCCATCACCAGGAGAGGGGTGAAGTAGCAAAATGCACTAAACTAACAATCTCCATCACAGTACCTATGATTTGTCACCTTGTCAAACCATTTCAAACCATCACCTTTTGTGTCTGAGTTGTTTTTTTTGTGTGTGTGTTTTGTATTTTGTGTACTACTCACAATGTCTTATGGAATTAGTTTGTGTGAAATGCTCCCATGGGTCATCCGGCTCACTGTCATCTACTAGGGGGTGGTTCTCCTTCACATGTGATTGCCGCACATTTTGTTTTCCCTCCATCTCCTTCACAAGCTGCTTAAAGGGGCACTGTCAGCTTTGTCCCTATGGTTTTCATAATTTCTTAGCAGTGTCCCCAGGGCACACACTAAACAAACTACCAGTGTAAAATGGCCTGGCATGTCCCAAAATTAATATTTTTACCTGCTTTCGGTCCGACCGACCCAACCCTTTTAAACTTATCATGTGAGAAAAATGTTGTTGAATCCGCAGACTTGAGTCCTGGTGGTGGCACATTCTATGCACTGAGGTACACATCCGTGTCTGCAAAATCGTGGAAAAGGGGTGTTTTTTAAACTGCAGACGCAGATGCTTGCCTCTGTGTATTTTTTCATAGGGTATTTTTTTGTCCCTTACCATGGAATGTTGCTCCGTGTATATTAAAAACAGGGGTGTTTCCAGAGTGGAGGTGGGCAAATCTAACTTTCCCTCTGTCTCCCTGCCCTGCCCCGGTGCCCTGCTCCATCTTCCTGGTCTGACTCCCAATATGTCCCTCCTGACCCCCAGGTAATGCTGCGGTGACGAGCTGTGGCGAGTTTCTTTGCAGCGTCTGCCACATCACATTGGGGCGTCCACGGCACATTATTAGAAGAGGAGGAGGAAGGCAAGCCAGGAAGGTGAGGAAGGGAATTCAAATGAGTAAAGCCCGGAGTGAAGGCCTGGAGGTGGCATGGACCAACGGGGAGAATCTGGACGAACTGTCTTTGAAAGCCTGTGGGAAAGTCACCCGGAAAGTCCATAAAGTTGCTCCTGGTGGAGCACTGTTTACCGTTATCACCACTTTTTCCATCCCGGGATTTCCATCCTGCAGATAGATCTGCAGACTGAGTCTGGACACTGGCCCTGCAGAAGCCGGTGCCAGGAGCCGATGCATAATCTCCCTGAGAATCTCAGTTTCTGGCACAGTTGGTTGAAAAAAGAGCCACCAGGAAGAGCCGCGTTTTCGGCGGGTTTTACTTGTCACAGATTTCTTGTGTTTTCCTCCTTAAGTTCCCTGGAGTTCTTGGTTTTTGCCCATGTTTTTGGCACCGGTTTTGCCCTGTTCTTTTTGTTTTTGGCCCCCCATTTTGGCACCTCTCTCCTGGACACACCTGGAGCTCTCTCAGGTAAGGTTTTCCTGGTTGTTTCCTCTCCCCAGTTTTCCCTGCTGTTTGGTGTATTGGTCCGGGGCTGACATCCACATTTGTATACCTGCTAATCAGGCTAAGAGGCCTGTTTCAAACTGCTCACAAAATTTCAGGTAAATGGGATGGATGAAAAGGACAGGACCCAGGGATAGGACAGGAAGAAGCAATTGCAATAACATAATCTAAGCCGATAACACCAAATGTGAACAGTGCAGTAAAACACATTTGCCATGGCATGTCAGTAAGGAAATGAATGCATCAATTTAGATAAGGCAATTAATAACAAAGCTGAAGGCAACTATTACACTGAAGGTTGTGACTGAAAGGAGAGAACTTGAGGAATTAGGATGGAGCTGTATCTCAGCAGATCTGCGATCTGGGTCTGTGTGAAACAGTGGGGATTCAGACATGAATGAGACAGATAGTGGGGCTTAGTAAAGGCTAGATTAGAGGGAAATTAGGGCAAGAGGGAGGGATGAGTCACTAAGGCTCTTTCACTTTATATTAGATCGCTAGGAATGAGCAGACACAATGTGCACACAGGCCTTTTTCTGCTAAAAGAGTCTATATGTTTCTATGTTTCCTTTGAAAAGACAACTGCTTTGGGAATTCAAAGTGACCAAAACCTCCTTGCACAGTACAATTAAAAATACACAAAAAAAAGCACTATAAAGTTAGCCAATTAGCTGATAATTATAAAGTAACATCTATTTGTATTTACAAGTTTTCTTGTGATTTTAAATTAAATTCTTAGTGTGTGTGTGTGTTTGAGTGTGGGTGTTGGGGAGGTAGAGAGTACCAATGCTGGTATCCCTTACTCGACACATTATCTTCTGAGTAACATTTTCCTGTGTTTAAGCGCTATGTGTCTGTGCAGGGGGCCTCCTGCTTGTTTTTAGTCCCAGTCTACTGATATGAAGCCGGTGCAGATCAGCACTCACCACTGTCAGAATGACATGTTATGAGCTTGGGAACTGCTAGTTATCTGGAACCAGTTGGGGCTACATGCTTCAAAAGGAGGTTTGAAGTTTTAAACCCTGGTCTGTGATCACCACATATACATTGCTGAATTCCAAACTGGGTTACAGTGGGGATCAGCTGGCACAGAATTATGCCCAGAGCCCAGTCTGTAGATTATTGCTAATACTATGAGAATAGATTATTTTAGTATAATAGAACTAATGAGGCCCAAATGAGCAAGCATAACAATGATGGTGGGAAGCAAAGGCTCAAATTTAAAGCATAATCCATAAGAGATGTGTTACTAGATGGCAATAATGTTAATTGTAGTGACTGCGGTCCAAGGTACATTCATGCATATATACTCTATGCGCTGTCTTCAACTTTTCTCTTTTTTCTGCTATATTTTCTGCTATGTATTGTGTTCATTGCAAACCAATAAAAAAGTTGAACTTACAAAAAAAAAAAAAAAAAAATAGCAGATCCAGCAACCGGGATGGGGATTTTTGGGGAGGTGTGCCACATACCATGTCTAACTATACCGGGGCATGGTACGACAGCATGCAGGGTTATATGATGGCTGCCATTGGGAAGGATGGTCTGGCAGGCTAACCAGACTGCTGTACAACTGGTGGGCAGTGGAGCAGTAGGTGTAGTCTCTGGTTTTAGGGTTGTGCAGATACCAGACATCTGAAAGTGCCTGGCCTGTTATCCAGAGCTTAATCCCTGGGCTTAATCCCATGTGCTGCTTTATGTGAGGTGTACCTTGGCCAGGTGGTCAAGTAGCAGGTTGGAGTCTTCTCTGAGACGGAGTGGGGCACTGACCTCATTAAACTGGACTACCCAGGCACCTAGTTAGTGGAATAAGGAAGGTGACTCTTCATTGGGCACATATAGGTTACCATCTTTGTCCACTGCAGTGTTTTTAAGTGTCCAGTGCAAGGACTTATGGATAAGGATGGATACTCTCCATTTTTTGACATTTGCTGAGCTGCGTCCTTACACCCCTACCCACTCCCTCTACAGTTTCTTTGCATCTTGGGTCAAAAGTTTAGTTTCCTGCAAGAGGGCCACTTGCATATGTAACCTTTTGAGGTGAGTTAGGATTTCTTTCCTCTTGATGGGTGACTTCAAACCTCTCACTTTCCATCCACATAGTCGTAAGTCTGGCATTAATGTAAGTAAGAGAAACATGTTAAGCTAAATTCGTTTTAGCTGAACAGGAAGCAAGGTCTTAAAAAGGCCAGGAAATACCCAGAGCCAGTGCAGCTAGCCATTCCTATGTGGTGTTAGTAAGAGCTGAAGCAGTGCTGGGCTACCTGACATTCTTGAGGTATATGCAACAGTGGAACAGGACTTATGTTGCCCCGGTCCAGACCTACTGTTAATCCAGTTCAAGTGTTATGTTTACACACGTGTTTACCATAAAACCACTCAGCAGCATATTTGGTTTCTGGATTTTTATTTCTTTCTTATGAGATACTTTCACCAGAGCATTTTACCACAGGCTGCTCCCCTGCTGTATAACACAGTAACTTAGTGTATTTACTACAGTACAGTTCGGGGTGAAATTGTATCATGTTGCCAAGGTAAGAAGGTATTACCTTTATTATGGTGCCCTTGAGCTTATGTAAGCCTGGCATAGGCCTCATAACAGAAAGTATAAACCTGGGTATATTGTCTATTACATGACTGATAACCAGGCTTATTTAAATTACCTGAAAGCACTGTAAACAACTTTAAGAACGTATACATTCTAAACATGTACACAAGCTTTTACATACAGTTATTACTGTTTAAAAACATTATGTGTACATGTGATGCAAACCCGATACCACGTTGGTTCCCAAGGTTGGTTCCTCACTTGAAGCGAAAAGGGGGGTTGGAGGCCGTAACTGACTCCTTGTTTTTATATTAAAGGGGTCCATTTTTTTTTCAGAAAAAAAAAACAAGGAAAGGGGTCATTTCTAAAATGTGCAGACGAGCATGGGTGCAACTTTTTAGAGAGAGTGCCACCACCGGGACTTGAGTGCAGTTGATGTCCCACTACCTACAGTGCTTGAACATGATTCTGATCATGATGATGACTCACAGTCTCATGTTTCCACTGATGCTAGAATAGGCCATCCAAACATTCAGACACTGATGAAAAAGTGTGGCTGATAATATTGAGGCTGTCGAACTTGAATATCTCCACAGGAGGACAGCCTCCAAAGTGAATTAGTGGATAATGACTATGATGATGATGATGCTAGCGACCTCATTTGGGAACCGGAAAAAAAGAAAGTGAAGGTGGCTGTTTGTAAACAGTCTGTTAGTCAATCACCCCCTCCTCAAAGTTCTGCTGTAGTTGTGTCTGTTGATAATGACCCTGAATTAATAGTCATGGATTGTGATGTTTGGTCAAAGTCCAATTGTACACAACAACAGAAATCATGCATTTCACCCCCATTTCACTGCCACCAAAAATCCAGTTACGTATGCAGCAGCAGCATGTGAAGAGTAGGGCATCCAAACCCCTAGTTTGGGATTTTTTTGTACAAGATGGCAACAATGAAACAGTGACAATCTGCCAGCTTTGACAAATGCATGTGAAGCATGGTAAAAAAGGTAGCCATTTGGGCACTGGAGGCCCGCACACTAATCTGAAGAGCAGGCACAAGGACTGTGGACGGGCACCAAAGGAGAGCCAATGCCGAAGTTGGGCATTCACCCTCAGCCACCTTGGTGAGCATGGTATCCCCTTCCATCAGTGTAGTAGCTATGTCAGTAAAAGTGGTGAACTAACACCAGAGGATTACTATAGGCATCAGGACGGCGATGATTTGGAATGTTCAAGCAGTGGTCAGAGTAGTAGTGGCAGTCCATGTAGTAATTCTACATTAACTCATGCTTAAAACAAGTAAAATAACCGCATGTATTGGCTTCTCACCTATGCAACCACCATCATCACAGATCCAAGGTACCCCATCCATGTCAATTAGTAGAGTAGAGTCAGTCGGTATGCTACGTGTAAAGCAACGAACAGTGCAGCCCACATTGCTCAGCCTTTTTGCATGCAACACTAAATACCCACCCAGTCATGCAGATGCATGTGACCTCCGTGCTACATATAATCACTGATGTTATCTGTCTGGATGAAATTATTATTTCCTCTCTTACTGCTGACTTCATCATTTTCCCCACAACGAGGTTGGGATTGCAACGTGTCACTACTGCTGCTGTTGCATATGATTAATGGATATATTATGATTTGCCGAAATGCATCGGCCCGATGCTCTGTATTTCGATCCCAGGCACCCGAAACACAGTTGCCCGACGGATGCATGTGACCTCAATGCTGCCGTAGTGTAAATGCCTGGCAACTGACCTTTTGCCATTTTCCTTTGTGGAGAATGTGGGCTTCTGGCACTTTGCAGCCTGCACATGTCCTGAATGGAAGGTCCTGTCCAGGACATACTTTTCCACCCGTGCTGTCCCCGAGTTATATCGAACAGTGACAGAGTCTGTAAGACATGCCCTTCAAAACTCCGCATCACCTCTCATTCACTTAAGCATGGATATGTGGACAAGTGGCAAAATGGGTAGTTCCTATCTGTGTATTATTGTACATTGGGTGCAGCTACCTGGGGTTGTCTGTGATAGTGGGATGGGAAAGCAGTGTACTAAGTCAGACTGTGGTAGTGGTAGCAACCTTCATGGCATTAGACAGCATGCCATACTTGCAATGCGTAATGTAGCTGGGTCGCATACAGGTAAACACATGCTAGACTTGCTACTGACAGAAACTGATGAGTGGCTGCACTCCCTGTCCCCAAAAGCTGGCTTCATAGCTAGTGATAATGGATCAAACATTGTGAAATGAATCCGTAATGGTAGCTATGTGCGCGAGTTCCTGTATGGCCCACTGTTTAAATTTGGTGGTACAGGAGTTTCTGCAGTACCCTGAAATAAAGCAAATGCTGACTACTGCACGCTGCATCTGTGCCCACTTTGCACTCTAAACACTGACTTCGTGCCTATTTAACTGCCTCCCTGAATCATGTGACCTGCAAACCTACAGATAGAGTCAGGCATGTGACCAGTGGCCTGTTTTTTAATGACTGCACCTTATCAAACTGTAACTCGAAGTGCACTCAAAGTGGATAATGCGAAGTAAGGCAGATTTAAAGTTTTTAATGGACTATTCGTGTAGTGCTACGCAAATTTGAAGTGGACCACTTTGGGTTCACTTCATCTACAAATTAAAACTTCACTGCATCTCTACTCCAAACATGACATTAGTAGTTTAAAGCCCTCATTCTCAAGTACAGATATGGGCTGTTCATCTAGGGCTATCATTTCAGAAACTGATGTAGTTATTTGTGCTGCTGTGGTGTGGTCACTTGGGAAGGGATTACTTTTAGCAAAGCATGCTTCAATTGTTTGGCATTCTCGCCTAATTTTTTTTTTTTTTTGGGAAGGGGGTGCCATAGGACATTTCTTGCCTTGATAATTCAAGCTGAGCTTTTTGTGCCTGCAGGTCAGCAAACTCACAACCAACAACTTTTTCACAGCTGCAGCAATCTGATCTGAATAAGCAACTGAAATCCGACTGGGCCGGTTCAAAGCTCACTTCTTTAAATACTGGTCGGGGCATGGCATTGTGTCGGATATCTGCCCATCTCTAGAGAAAAACATTACCTTAGTTTTGTTGGCATTGAGTAGTAGTTTGGAGTGAAAGAGGTTTATCTGCAACAGGTTAAAAGCTGCTTGAAAGTCAGTGTTAATCTTCCTGAAGATCTTTTCCATAGATTACCATTAATGCGTTTCAGCCAGAGGCACTAGGACACTGTGGGAGCTAGAACTTTTCTGAAGGGCTGGTGGCATCAGTAGGCCCCACAAGCACATCACTGCATATGCCTACTGGCATACAGTAGCAAAAGCCCCCAACCACCTCAGTATTTATTTATTTTTTTTAATCAAGGAGCTAAGCAGCATGAACAGGACGAGTAACTTATGCACTTAACATACAGTAGCCCTGGTGCCCATTTAGGAGAGGCGCCAAACCCAGGAAAACAGTGTCTTCACAGACCAACCAAGGACAAAGGGATGAAGACCAGCACCACAATACTGGAATGAGTCAGGGGGACAGTAGATGGTGTGCTAATCTATGGAGAAGATATTCAGGAAGATCAACAGTTACTTTAAGTATCGAACTTTTATATCTTCTAAAGAATTAATCTTCTTCATAGAGTCCCACTAATGGGTCAGAGTAGCAAGCTCAGAGAAAGTCCCCTGTACTAAAAAGGCTGGAGCTTAGGGCTCACTCAGGATAGTAATCCATTCAGAAATATCCTGCCACAAGTGGCATGGTGCCTGCATGGACATTCAGGGGATAGTGCTTGGTAAAAGTATGCTCTGTGCTTCAAGTTGCAGCTCTGCCTCTCTTTAATTGGCATAAAGTGTATTTCTGCCAGGGATGTGGCAACCACTCTGGTGGAGTGGGCATGTACATTGCCCTGTATTTGCATTTTAACGTAAGCTACTACAGCATAGCAGTGGCACAGGCTATGTACAATCCAGGCTAAAATGCACTTGATTGTGACAGGTTGCCCCTTTTGATTAGGGAACAAAGAGCTGTTCTGGCAATCACTAGTCCTTAGTCTTGTCCAGTTAAAACCCAAGGACCATTTTAACATCTAGGGAGTGGAGAGTCCTTTCTCCCTCATTCTGCAAGTTGGCAAAATAGGTAGGAAGGATTACAGCCTGATTCAGATGAAACTCAGACAACACTTTAGGTAAAACTTGGTGTGCTTATGGAGCACTAGAGCACCGTGTCTTTTGGAAAACAATATACAGAGTTTCTGTGACCAAAGCATGGATTTTAGATACTCTGTGTGCAGGGTGACAGCTACTGTACCAGAAATGCTGCTTTCAAGGTAGAAACTTCTTATCAAAAGTCACAATAGGCCCAAAGGTTTTGTGAGTGACCATATCCAACATAAGGCTGATACCCCAGAGCCACCAGCTTCCTGATGGGAGGCCTTGTGTGCAGGACACCCTGAGGAACCTCTTAAACAGTAGCAGCTGTACCAAAGAGGGGTACCTACAGGTTCATGGTATGCTTACAGTATACAGTACACAGGTGAGTCTTTATAGGCAAGCATCAGAAAGGCCCAATAACTACTCCAAAATCAGGGTTCTGGAACTCCAGATGGAAAATCTTCCACTTGGCTATGTATGACTTCTTGATGGAAGGTTTACACGCAGCCAAAAGTATCTCAGAGACCCTCTGAACCACTTTAAATCTATTCACTTCCGGCATTTCAGGAACCAGGCCTGAAGGTGAAAGGAGCGCAGGTTGGGGTGGATTAGCTGACCATGGGTTAATATGACCTTCCAGAGTGGTAGAATCCTTTGTTTGCTGAGAGTCAATTCAACCAAGGAAACCATATTTGTTGAGGCCAGCAGAGGGCCATCAGAACCATTGTGCTTCTGTTTGTCTTCAAGTTAAAACAGCACTTTCTGGATAAGAGAAACTGGAAGGAATGCATACAAAAACAGATTTGGTCATGGCAGTCAGAATGCATCCTGACAGAAAACACTAGGTCCTGGATTTCTGGGGCAAAATTAAGGCAAAAAGAGGGAGGTGGTGTTGCCTCTGTATAGTTCTCTGGTAAGACCCCACCAAGATTACTGGCTCTCCCTCCCAGGACCTTCAGATGAATTTCAGCCTAGTTGAGTCCTGGTTTGAACAGCATAAACTGTTGATGATTTACAAAAAAACAAAGGCCATGACGTTTTACAACTCGCACCGCAAATCCAGAACTGCCAACCTCACCATCCATAACAAACTACAGCAACCACTTGATCAAGTGCAGGAGTTTAAATAGCTAGGTATTACCCTTGACTGCACACTGTCCTACAACTCGCATGTTCAACACATCTCAAAAGCCATAAACTTAAGAACAAGGGTCTTCTACTGCCATCATCACTGTTTGATCAATGATGCCATGCGCATAGCTGTAACTAGCTCTGTCTTGTCCATTAGTGATTAAGGGCCAGTCTTCTATGGGGCCGCTGTAGATACCACCCTAAAATGAATCAGGACTGCTCTTAACAAGTGCTGTAGACTTGTCATGGGTGCAGGTAAGCATACGCATTCCTGTGATCTCTACAAGCACTCTAATTGGCTCAATCTTCATGGTAGACTTGCATATCAGTCCTGTCTTTTGTAAAAGAAAATCTGCCTTAGCCTTACACCTCATGCAATGCATGCCATAACGATACCTACAGCTAACACACATTTATGCACAGTTCCTCAAATTCTCAGATATTGTACTATTCTGCCATACCTCCCAGGCTCAACATGCCTTCTATGTTAGGCCCCATCGGATGAATAGCATTCCTCCTGAAATCACAGATGAGAACAAACTTGGCCCGTACAAATGTAAATTTCATAAACACCTTACTGATCTTAGCAAATGTGACTGCTCCACATAGGTCACTGGTTCACTGTCACCTTCTTTCCCTGGTCCTGTTGCTCCTAAATTGCCATCCCACTCCACCCTCCTACCACCTTCTCCTGTTCCACTCTCACCCCTTTCTCTCCTTTGGCTCTCCCACTAGGCCTCCTCCCTTTGCCCCCCATCCCTACCCATCCCCCTCCACCATCCTACCACTCTCTCTCTCTCTCCTTCCCTCTCCACTCCCATCTTCTCCTGCCTCCCACCCTCTAGGCCACTGCCTATGTTCCTCCTCCATCCCTCCACCCTCCCTTTGAACCTACTATTGCTCCCACCCCTCCTCAGGTCCCTCCTTTACTCCTCCTCCTCCCAGCCCCCAGAACATATGTGGTCTTAGCACTTATGACAATGTCATAACCTTTACTGCCTAACTACCCCCCTCTCTCCTTATCCTTTCACTCTAAGTGTCTCTCCTCACCTCACACCCAGATGTATTTTTTTTATGCTCGACTTCATGTACAGCTATTCCATAACATCGGCACTACATACATTTTCTGTTACTGTATTTTTATTCTAATTCATTTTTGTATTGAATTCTCTACTGTTTGTTTCTGCAATGTTATGCTGACGTGGAACCTTTCTAAACAAACCTCTGGTTCAAAGATATTTGTAATCCTAGTACTCAATAAATAAAATATAAAACACTGTGTCCAGTTGTGGAGACCACACTTCCAGAAGGACACAGACAAGAGCTGAGACTGTCCAGCTGTTTGTCAAACTGCCTTACTACTGTTTGGCCTTCTTGAAGAGTGACCAGTGTGGTGGTTCTGTCCAGTGATGAGATCAAGAGTTGTCCAGGTGGCTCCAACTCCATGACAGGCATCAACAATGAAGCCTCCACAGCAAGGCAATACACAGAGGCATCAGCCCAGTTGTTGTTGATTTTATGTAACTGTTTAAATAACTTTAATAAATCTTTTCAACTGAGCCTGGCGAGTGCATGGTTTTCTGTTTTGTTTGTTGGGTTTGTCCAACTCAGTACATTTTTATTTGAAGCACCTTTGGCAGACAGGCAGTGCTCTCCTTCCTGCCTGCATTTATCAACTCTTCTTGTGCCTGTGGCATCTTAGAGGGGTGTAATCATCAAGAGAAGACACAATACTTTGATCATAGTCAAGGAACAGATGACTGGTTTGTATATGAAGAGAGATTGTCCTTGAAGTCCAGAAGTAGCTGCCACCTCTCCAACTGATCTGGCTACTCCAGATATCAACTGTAATCCCCACTGAACATGTCAGTCACTGGGGCATCACTGTCTGCTATGGTACCCTGCTGTGTAGCCTTAGTTAAGAGCTGGTTTGAAGTTGGGTGGCAAGCCTGCCACCACAGAAAGGCCCTGCCCAGACACAGATCTCCCTAAAAATTGATGATACTCAATCATTTGCAAGTGCATGGTCTAGTCAGGCCAGAGAATGTACAAGCATCCTGCCCACCATTGATAAGGTAAACTTGCATATATAATGCACCTTTTTTTTTAAAATATTTTCTTTTTCCTCCTGGCAGGACCCCATCTTCTTCTTCAGCCCTGGTCATGGCCCCCGGAGACCTCCACCACAGTCTATGGCTGCCGAGATCCCTCAGTCACCCCCCGGAGGGCGGGGCCATGGCCACCTTCTTGGTGGCCACGGGACTAGTATCTGGTTGGGGACCCGCAGCAACAGTGGTACGGTGAGGTCCTCCAGGGAGGGCTTCATATGCACGGTGGTCCTTGCCCGCCTCTCTTTTTCCTCCATTTTTTCGTTATGGAGGTGGGGACGTGCAATGACGCCAGCGTCTGCCCCGCCTCCCAGAACTGTACGCGTCGGACGCTTGAGCTCCCCAGGCCTCCACCAGGAGTTGGAACAGAGACAGCAGGCATTTTGACAGACCTTTCTATATTTCTTTTCTAGTGACTCACGTAGCTAGTGGTGGGTTGTAGTAGGGTCTGGGATGTTTGTCATGATCTCCCAAGCTGGCTGGGGCCATTTTAAATAAGACATTACTAACCTTGCTCAGCAATGTGTGCTTTTTGCCTCCAAAGAAATGCTCTAAGTTTATATGGTGTCTTTTTTTTTATAATTAGCTTTGTATAATTTTATATCTAAAAATGTTGCTTTGCTAAGCTTCTGATATTGTGACAGTGCCAGTGCAGGAGTCTGCTGGCTGGTGGGGGGGGGGGGCAGTGGCAAGGAACAAGGCCACGGCAGTGGGAGAGACATGCCAAGGCCATGGAGGGAGATAAGGCAGAGGAGGTGGATAAGGGCCATGGTGGACCAGAGCTAGGGGGTGTTAACAATTTAGCAGCATGTCACTGCTTTGTTTCTCCCTCCCTACCTGTCCATACCAGGAGGTTAGCATGAATCCCGATGTTCACCATTACTTACGGGGAGAGGGGGGGTACAGTATCCAGGGTGGAGCCCTGGTTTCTGTATGCCATGCTTACAAACATACAAACATACGAAGGAAGCCAGCAGATATGGGCCCTGAAGATCTTTCTCATCTGCTCGATTGTGCAGCTTATGGTTTACACCACAGCTGCCTCACCCCTTCCCCACCTCTTTTCCTCTCCGAGATGAGTTTCCCCCTTGGGTCGAGTCTCCTCTGGTAATTCTGCCCTTGGCTCTGTCCCATCCCCTCTTAAAGCCATTCACTGTCTTCTGTGAGACCAGCTCCTCTGGTAGTTTATTTCACTCCTCCACCACCCTCTCTGTGAAGTAGTTCCTCATTAACTCCCTCCTGAACCTTTCCCCCTCCAGCTTCTTGCTGTGTCCCTTAGTGATCCCTCCCTTTTCAGCCTGAACATGTAGTCAGTCTCTCTTATTTATGCCCTTTAAATATTTAGAGGCCTTTATCATATCCCCCTATCCCTTCTGTCCTCCAGAGAATGCATGTTGAGCTCCCCCAACCTTTCCTCACAGGGCTTCCCTCCCATCCCTCTTATCATTTTGGTTGCACTTCTCTGGACCCTCTACAAGAGTTTGATATCCCTCTTTAAGTAGGGGCAACTGAACTGCATGCAGTACTCCAAGTGTGGCCTCACCAGTGATCTGTACAATGGTAGGATAACTTCCTCACTTCTGGAGGTGATCCCTTTGGCAATGTACTCCAGCATCTTGTTGGCCTTGGCTGCCACTCTCCTACACTGCTCTGAGTGGTTCAACCTCCCTGTTACTATCACACCCAGAGCTTTTCTTCTTCAGAGACCTTTAACCTTTCTCCTCCCAAATGGTAGCTGTACCTTGGGTCCTTGGTTCCCTGCCAGTCCCTTCCCCTGTTTATTGCCACCTCTGTGAATCAGAGTTATATACCACGATTGTAATGCAGTACCATGATTCACAGATATATTAAATAAATAAGTGGGCCAGTAAGTTCTTTTGAGAGTTCTTTTATAAATTTTGAATGTATACCATCAGGTCCTGGGGATGAATTATTTTTTATTAATTTTATTGCCTCAAGAGTATCTTGTTCAGAAAAATAAGAAATTAAATCAACTGATGATTGCAAATTAGGATTCATGGGTTCTTTGGGACTAAAAATACTTGTAAAGTATTGGTTAAATTCAGATGCCATATCATGTTCATTAATGATGATTTTATCATTTGATATTAACGGGCCTATCTACTCTGTCTCCTTGGTCCACTAAATTCCACCTACCCCTGTACCCCGGCCCCTCTCCTGCCATCTCCTGCTTCCAGGGTACTCCCATCCCAACCCTGTTCTCTCTCCCTTTGTGTGCCACATATTGTTGAATCAGCGGTTTTACTTTGCCCCTGTTCCTATCAAACTCCACTAACTAGTGTCCTTAACACAGTCACTTTTCAAATTACCTGTACTATTTCAATTTGTAAAATCAACAGTGACCCCTATGGTTTTCTCCCTGTGGCCTACCAGGTTACCATGATTTGTCCTAAACCTCTTCTTTGTTAATACCCTTTTTTTGAGGCAGTTTGCCCTACCCTACTCTTGTACTAGTACAAATGTTTAAAATCAACCCTACCCTACCCTACTCTTGTACTAGTACAAATGTTTAAAATCAACAGTGATCCCAATGGTATTCTCCCTGTGGCCTCTTAGGTTGTAAGCACAGTCCCCTACCACTGCACTTTCAGCAATACAGTATGTTTTTAAAATCAACAGTGACCTGATGATTTTCTCCCTGTGGTCTACCAGGTTGTTTACATGATCCCCAGCAACAGCATTTGTAATTTCCCCCACTAGCTTAACCCTGCCCAGATCTGCCAAGCTCTAACCATAATTGATAACACCATATTAATTTTCCTATCCAGTTTCAAGCATATGATCTTCTTTAAAAATCTCCCAGATCAAGCAGGTAAGTTGCCAAGATCGTCAAATTAAATGTATATGTGTCCAATTTTCTTACCTAGCTTCAAACATACTCCTAGCTTCAAACATGATTTCATATTTAAATTATCTAGATCTACATAATTTACTGAAGATCCTATCCTATTTCTATCCAGCTGCAAATGTAACTACATACTGATATTGTCCAGAGCCATATAATTGACTCAGTATCACTCCAGTAAATGTCTATGTGACCATATTCAGTTCAGCACCCAATGCTCCTCCATTCTATTTGATCATTTAATAATGTGGGGAGGAGGGGGATGGTGGGTGGACCAAAAATCTGCAGTGAAGCAAGGTTGGGAGCAAAATCTGCAGTGAAGCAAGGTCGGGGGCAGGACTCCTGAACCTCTATAAAACAGCATCTGTTGCTGCCACCCTTTGTAGTTCTCCTGTGTGGCTAGAGGGGGTGGTCTGCTCACAAACCCCTCAACTCTGTCCCCCAATCTAATGTCTTTGCAGCCTGTGAAGAGCAGGACTTTTATATGCTTTTGTATGTTACCCCAATACACAAAGGGGAGTCCCAAGAGGTAGTAGAAAATTATAGACCAGTATTGGTCCTCTCTACACTAAACAAAATATTAGAAAGATCAATATACAGTTAGATCAAGATTACTTAAAGAGAGATAACATCATGACTCCTGAACAGCATGGCTTCAGACAACAACATGGTACTGATACTGCCCTTGCTAGCCTATCTACTAACATCTTAAATGCAGTTGATAATGGTCTTCTAGTAGGTGGAGTCTGCACAGATCTCACTAAAGCTTTTGACTTAGTAAACCACCAACTACTAACAGAAAAGTTAGTATCCCTAGGGCTAGACAACCACTCAATCAAATGGTTATCAAACTACCCGGATGATAGATCACAAATTGTTAAATAGTGTGGAGCTCTCTCTGACTGGTAACCCATTCATGAGGGGGTCCCACAAGGCTCAGTCCTTGGACCACTATCATTCTCATTGTTTATAAATGATCTTCTACTACACACGGGAGAATCAAAGGTGACCCTATATGCAGATGATGCAGTACTTTACAGTACTGCCCCAAAAGCAATGCAAATAAATAAGCAGATAGGTAATAATCTCATGCTGCAAGAAAAATTGTTCCTTACCAATAAGCTAGTTCTCAATGGTAAGAAAATAAAGGCAATGGTATTTGGACCCAGGATGCTAGGCTCAGACAGTACTGTAACACTTGCTCTATGTCTTGCAAATGGTACAAAAATAGAGGTGGTTAACTCCATCAAGTATCTAGGGGTCAACCTTGATCAGGATGGTACATACAAAACCCACTTCAACCACCTAACCAAAACTCTTAATCAAAAGGTGGTCCTCCTTTATCTATTGAACCCCTTTCTTACCCCTGAATCTCATAGAAAAATTGCCCAAGGTACTCTACTTCCTACCGTGCTCCATTCAGCCCCAGTGCTTGTCTCTGTCAAGAGAACTGAACTCCAGAAACTGAAAACTTTATATCACAGAATAGTGAGATTTGCCAATTCAGCTAGACCAATTTACCATCACCGTACAGTGTTATAATCCCTGAAATAGTTGATTCTAGAGTGCAGACTGGCCTACCCCATCATATGCCTCGCCTACAAGCTAATGCTGAACAATACATTGGGGCTTGGGGGACAGGACCTATGAGGAGAGGCTCAAAGAGCTAAATATGTACACATTGGAAGAGAGAAGGGACCGGGGGGACATGATAGAGGTCTTTAGGTACATGAAGAGGGTAAATAGGGAGGAACAGTCGGGTGCTTCAAGGAAGGAGGAAGGGGCCACTAGAGGCATGGCTGGAAGCTGGAGGGAAGATTCAGGGAGAAAGGAGGAGGTGCTACTTCACTGAGAGGTGGGTGGAGCCATGGAATGCACTGCCTAGGGACTGGTGGAGGCAGAGACAGTGGAGGGGTTCAAGAGGGGTGGGACAGGTACAGGGAAGGGTTCTGGAAGCAAAATCCAATGCAGCAAGAATATCCGGAACTGGGAAGGGAGAAGCCAGAGAAGGCGAGGGGGACAGCAAGGTCAGCACCCAGGTTGGGGACTGACCAAACGAGCAGACACGAAAGGCCATTAGGCCTATTCTGCTGGCATTTTAGTATGTTTTAGTATGTAATACCCCCCCCGGAATAAAAAATCTATTCCTACACAAACAAAACAAAAGAACTTCAGAACTTCACCTATTACAAGTGCACAGGGTAAGAACCTCTGTTTGAGATAAGTCATTCTCCTTCTTCACTCCTATTTAGTGGAATGGGCTTCCAAGTGGCATCCAATCATCAGCCTCCCTAAGGGTTTTCAGGAATGAGCTCAGATCCCATCTGCTGAAATCTAATCAATGTTGCTGCTACAAGTAAAAATTGTTAAAATTAGCATACTAGGCCTCAACCCATGAGCACATGACTCTATGAATTATAGCTTCAATATTGCTCTGTAAATTGTGTCTCATGTCTTGTTAAGAAATATGTGGGCTAATGATGCTGTACACCTCTGTATGATGTATTTATTGTTTCTACCTGAATGTATAATGCATGTGTTACTGTGCTATATTTCTCTGTAATTAACCTCGGGTCGTCCTTGAAAAAGGGACCACCTGGTCTCAGTGGGCCTACCTGGTTACCAAAATTAAATAAATAAATGTGCTGCCCTTCTGATGTTCAATTCCTTTGTTCAATTTGAATTTTGGTGTCTCTTCCTGCCTGGCTGCCAATTGGCCAAACAGAAAATCTGCAGTGAAGCAAGGTAAGGAGCAAAATCTGCAGTGAAACAAGGTCGGGAGTAGGACTCCTGAACCTAGGTGAAGCAGCCTCCATTGCTGCCACCCTTTGTAGTCCTCCTGTGCATTGGGGGTGATGTGCTCACAAACCCCCAGTGCTTTTTTATGCTGCCCTTTTGATGTCACGTTCCTTTTTCTGATTTTAATTTCAGTGCCTCTTCGTGCCTGGCTACTTATTGGCTAAACAGAATGCTTGCTGAGGAGCAGGGACGATGAGGCAGTTTGGTATGGGACCTGCATCTGGGCATCATTTGCAACTGGACAGCTTGATGCATATGCCAAACTGGACTGCTTTGTTGTCACTTACACTCAACAGGGCATATGGAAACAATGGACTCATGCTGAACAGTGCATGTCTACTGCCTCACATAATGAGTGTCATCAGGCTTGCCTAGTTGGGACGTATAGGGCAGGAGGAACAAAGGGTGGGGGCAAGCACAGCTGTGCCCTCTGAAAACTGGGCAAGTGGATTGTTTCTATAGTCTAGTAGGCACTCCAGGAACCAGAATTAAGTGATGGGAGGACCCTAGCTCAAAGTTGAGACCCCCCCCATGAAATGGAGGAGAAAGGGCAGAAGATGGGGGTACACAATGTTGCTGCGTTGTACCTCCAAAGACTTCATTCAGGTAGTAGAAGAGGTGAGGGAAGGGTTGTTTTAGGATAGGGTAAGGGTTTATTATATGCTGTGTGGCTTAGACCAGATACAACCTGGTTCTGCCTGGTAGAACCAAGTAGAACCTTATAGAACTTTTGTACTTTTTTGCTTGAACCAGGTAGAAACTAGTTCTACCAGTTCTACCCAGTAGAACTTGGTGGAACCATTTTCAGGTTCTACCCATAAAGTTAGTGAGGTAGAACTTTTTGAGGTTCACACAGCCCTATTCAGTATCTTATGGTAATCAGTGACACAGGCAATTTGTAATGTGATTGCTAGACTATTAGAGGTTATCATGTTACCTAGATTGCATGTTACTGACATTGCCCAAATACCATGCATGTCACGTAATGACCAGCTGCCCCCAAATCTTTGCATTTATTTATTTATTTTTTTTAATTTACCGAATTTCCTTTTAATTTTTCTTTTTCTTTAACACCATATGTTTCTTTTTATTACCTGCACCTGTACTGCCTGGGAATTCAAATACTGTATTGTCTTCTATGTTTTCTCCATATGTATTTTCTTATAAAGGTGTGCTGATAGAAATAAATGGTATTTTCCATAGATAATTTATTTTTGATGGGTAGCACAGCACGTGATCCGAGGCTGGTTGAGAATGAGGTTGTACCCTCCAGCCTCGCCCATCTTCAGAAGCCACCTGTGGAGACCCGCATGCTAAATTCAATCTACTTCAAGGCCAACTTCTAAATAAAAAGCTCCTAATAAACATCAAAAAAACTAAGGCAATGCTGTTTTCATCACTTCTTCATGCAGCAAACCTGGCTAGTGCTGGCACTATTCCACAGATCACTGCAATCCTGGGAGAAAACCTAGAATTTGTCAATAAATTTAAGTATTTGGGAGTGTGGCTTAACCACAGACTCTCCTTCATGGACCATATCGAGGATCTGCTAAAAAAAACTGAGGCAGAGGCTTGGACTCTTTTTTTAGGATTAATAACTTCCTTACTAGAGATGCCAAGTTGCGGCTGGTTCAGACAATGTTTCTCTCCTTGGTTGGCTATGCTGACTTTCTTTATAATCACTGCCCTGCCTCTCATCTGGCTAAATTGGATAAGTTGTATCGCAGGGCTCTGAGATTTATCATTGGCCTACCTTTTTCCACTCATCATTGTGCCCTTTACGCTGCCGTGGGGTGGCCTTCCCTTCAGTATAGGAGAAACAGAAATGCTGTACTCTGGACTTTCAGAGCTATTATCAAACAACTTCCTTTATATATCTTTGATTGTCTTCCGCTATTCGAGTTAGGGAATTATGAACTGAGTAGCTACTCCCTTATCTCTTTAAAGGTACCTAAGCTTAAAACACACTTTGGGAGAATGGCTATAAGCTTTGCACTGCCATCTCTATGGAATAAAATACAAAAATCACTAAAGCTTAGTACTTCAGTCAGTCTATCCTCCTTCAAGTCACTATATGCCCATTCAGCTAAGGAAATTTGTGACTGCTTTCCCAGATCCTAAATTTCTCCTGCACCTACGGCGCTCCTTGATGGCGTCTGTCTTCTTTGCTATGGCTGGCCTTGTGGCCTCTCCTTCACATTTCTTGTAGTACTTTCTCCACTTTATCTAATTGTGCTCTTTATCCTTCTGTCCTGTGTCCTCCCTGTGGCTTTTATCTCTCCCCCTTCTACCTTCAACCACCGTGCCTACACTCTACTTCCCCTTTGCCTGCCACATGACCCCCTTTTTCCCTGTTTACATTTATGAACACATTGTTTGTCTTGTTTCACAAGGCACTGTATGTAATATACCATTACCTAACTGTTGTCCTTGTATAGTTCACTCAGTTACTGTTGTTAGACACATTACTACACTGTGAAGGATTCGTACTTCTGTTCTCCAACTGTTCTGCATTTGTGACTCTGTTAATGTATTATAATAACTGGTGACCCCAGATATCAACCCGTTTTTGAGACTTGTAAAAAGTCGTATCAACCTGCGAGTTGATATGGCAAAGTCATATCAACCTGCAAGTTGATATGGCTTTTACCGTCTTGTGCCAGGTTGTGTCTACCACGATAAGGTACTTATTGACTCGGAAAACTGAACCAGTCACAGTTTTTTTTTTAAACTTTAAACAATGAAGAAGCTGTTGAACCTTCACCTTGTCATCATAACAACCAGCATGCCATTAAGCCCATACAGAGATCGAATCAGCAATGCAGAAAGCATGTAATGCTAAGACTCTGAGCTTTGTTTACACAGCACCAGTTATTATAAAAATAACACATATGTAGGTGTGTGATCTGCAATTTTTTACACACCCTGGTGTGTGACGTATATAAACCTCTCGAGCTTCGTTCTCGAGGTTTCATATTATCATACTCCTTGGTGTGTAAATAAAACTGCATATCGCACACCTACATATGCATTATTCTCTGTGTATTACTGTATTTTATAGTATTACTGGGATATTATGTTGTGATTGTTATAAATTAGATATCCTGTGTCCCTGTGCTAAACAGGTCCATCTTGTAAATGAGCTATGCTCAATGGTGTTCGCCTGGATAAATAAAGATTTGGATTGATTGATTGATTGAACCTATATACCAAAATTACTCCTCTGTATGTGAGTCATCTGTATCATGAAATGTTTGCCTTTTAGCACTTGCTATTGAAACTCTGTTTTTTTTTTTGGTTTTTTGGAAAATAAAGTCACTAAATTACTATAGAACATTTTGACTGTGTCATTCACTTTTAGTGCTTACCCTAGTCTCCACCAAGTGGAGCTTTCTTGTGCTTTGTTATTATTGCCACTCTCGGGTATGTGTACTCCATAGCATGATGAGTTATGAGACTGTGTTTTTTTGTATTTCAATTAAAAACACCAGTTTTAATAGTCAAATTGTCATGACTGGGGAATGAAGAGGGTTACAAATAATGTTGTTTCTTTAGAGTGTGGTCTGAATTTTTCAAGATAGCATTTTTATTACCACCAGCATATGAGCATGAGATATGTTATTTATCAAATCCCAAACCCACAAAAACAGGTTGCATGGAGATTTGAAAAATTATACCAGCCACGTTCATGAGGTGGGGTAAAAAAATGACTATGTTAGAAACGTAGATACAAAATATTAAAAATTTAAATGTTATGAGTAAATGTTAAAAAAGTAAAACATTTCTTTTTAACTTTGTTGTTTATTGAGATTTTGACCCTGAATTTTCAACATATAGTAGTCATTTTACTGCCTCTCCTTATGAACAAGACTGGCGTCATTTATGAAATACTGCCCAAAACATAATTTTGTGGCACAACCATCAAAACACATTTTAGACTGGATTTGAAAAATGATACCGGTCATGTTCATGAGGTGGGGTAATAACAGTTATGTAGAAAATAGAAAATATGGGGTGAAAATCTCAAAAATCAGCAAAGGTACCAACAAACATTAAAATAATTGAATGTTTCTTTATAACTTTGCTGGTTTTGAGATTCTGACTCCAAATTTTTAACATAACATATGCTTTTTATTAGCCCACCTTATGTATTTTTTTATTTAGATTTTGTTGACTGGGAAAAGAGGGCTAGACAATTTTGCCTCTTTTTCAGCCTTGTCTCGAGATGGGGATTCAAATGCAAACTGACATATTCAATTCAGTTAAGCTGTTTTGTGGTATTTTTAGTGAATGGGGGAAAATCTGGCAAAGACATTAGAGAAATTCCATAATTCTTTGGTAGGGGGCACTGTGGTCTATTTAGGATGGCCCCAGCCCATGACAGTATACAGCTGGAGATTGAGGATAGTGGAGGGGGAGAAATGGACTCACTGTTGGAGACTGACATCACAGATGGAAATTTTCAAGGAGTCACTTCCCAGAATGGTGAGGAGTCCGCTCCAGAGGATTTGTTGGCACCTGCACCAAGAACTGTACAGGATGTTTAAAATAATTTATTCCTTGAGCTCAAGGGTAAGAAACAGCATCTACTGGAAATTATCCAGCAGCAAGAATGTCTTCTATGAGGAAAAGTGAGAAATGTAAAGGAGCAGCACCAAGGTACAAAGCAGGGAGGGTCATGGACTATGGAACAGGAATGGAGACCTAAACCTGTGGCACAGCAGAAACACACAGGAGAAAACCACAGAGAGCTTTGAGATGAAGGGGATGCTAAAACAAGAACAATTAATTGCTGGGCAAAAGGAACAGGGAGAATATGTAACAATCTCTGTTGACACTGACAATGTGGTGTCTGATGAGAATAGTGCTGCTGCATTACCTTTTGATAATAATATTTCTGCATCAGGTTTAACTATTTCTTCAGCCTTAACACAAGCGGGGTTGGTCAGGACTTGACCCAGCAACCATGGCAATCCCCTATTCAGCGCCTTTAAGTAAACTGGGGTCCCCAGAATGTATGGATTATACTAAAGACATGAACCCCTTCACGTTTCACCCACTTTGAATTTAACACAAAATCCTAGACTGGAATTTTCCCATAATATTAGTGTGGAACAGGAGAGGAGCTCCACACAAAGTAATAATGCTGAAACAAAGCAGTTTGCTTCTGAAACAGGGGCCAACATGGTGGAAGGCACTTCTGAGAGATCTGCCTCAACACCCCCTGCCTCAGGCCCATTTAGGACAGTGCGTATATGAGTAATGCCTACACATCAGAGGCAAGATCCCTTCCCCTGAGGACATAAGCTGCCCTGTTTCACGCTCCTCCTTAACCAGCAAAATACAGAAATCCTGTGTGCATTAAATATAGAGGAGGTATGGAAGTGTTTATGGACTACATATATGTTGGAAAACAACTGTTAAAAACAAGCCTATTGTTCACAGCCAGTGATATCTACACCCTGATACATAGTTCAGGGGATCCTGTTTTTGATGTAAGCTTCAAGACTGCTGCTGGCTTAGAAAACTTCTGGAGCAGATATCAGCTGATCAGATATACCCCATTGTGGCCTCCATTTGTGGTGTTTCCTCTCACCAAACCTGCTTTCCAAGTCAAAACAATGCTCTTTAAAAATAAAGGGGAAGCAATTGCTGACAATTTACACTGGCTGAAGTCAAAGTGTTCCATTCTGACAGACCCAGATCCAATTATGGACACAGAACAGATATGGACAGGGGTTGGAGGATCCGTGTCCATTTGCCACAGATGAATGGATCATTACAACATTTGCCAAGCTGTTTCTATCTGGGTCGGGATAGAGGTTTCATATTTTATGATGACCAACCGAAATCATGCTATCGGTGTGTGGCTTACATGCATTTTAGCAACCCATGTGACCGAATGAAGTGCTGCTTGTATGGAGACATAGGACACCTGAGTGCTGGTTGTCCTACTCCATTAAGTTGCAACATGTGCATGGAAACTGGGCAAACCTTTAAGAACAGTCCATGGGTTGTCCACAACAGAACTCCCTCTGTAAATAATGATCAATTTCAAGTGGTGTCTTATGCACAGGACTGACAAAACACTGAGTCTTCACCGAGGGCTGAAGATCCGTCACCACTTCCAATACCTGATACACCAGAAAGCAGAATGCCATCATGTAATCTAACAGAACCCCACATGATGGATACAACCCCCCCAAGAGATGAGTGGGGATTCCCTAGCACTCCAGCAAGCTACAAATACTGAGATGGATCAACCTCAACTTATAGAGGATGGATCCGTCGATGATAGGAGTCCCATTATTGCTGTGACGAGCACAGATGAGGGACCTCCGGTACAAGACAAAGTGATGCCCCCTCCTGAACACCCCAAAGGTGGAGAGAAAATATTGCCAAGACTCAGTTCAAGATGCAAAAACCACAGAGAGACACCAACCCAAAAAGATATAAGAACGGAGAAAAAATTTGCGGTATTGGCTAAAAGGAAGCCATGGGGTGGGTTGGATGAGAACTCAGAGATGTCCTACATTGCCTCATCAGTACATGACCTGATGATAGATATGGATCTTACATCCATGGAGTCAAAGCAAACAAAGAAAAAGAAAGCCAAAATGAAAAAGCTGGCGAAAACTGACAGACCTTAATTTACCAGCCATTGGACATGGTACACCCTTTTATAGTCACCTCATTGAATACTAATAGTATTAAAAACATCAAAAGATGGCAAATAACATTCTCCATACTACGGGACTTCCACACTCATATCTTTTCGTTGCAGGATACTTGAATGCACACTCTGAGAGAAGTTGCCATGGCATCCTCAGTGTGGTTTGGTGGTCCATCATTCTGGTAATAGGGGGAGATGCATGTTCAGGTGCTGGGATTCTTTTTAACACTCTAGGAATTGTAGTCAACAGACTAGTAGATTTGGCCCCAGGTCGAGTATTGTTGCTGGACATATATACAGGACACCAAGAATTCAGATTAATAAACTTATATGCACTGCAAACTAAGGTACTGAGTACAGAGTTACTAAAAGTAATGCAACCATACCTGTTTACAACCAAAACTGTGATATTCGAGGGACTTTAATTATGTCTTGTCCCTCCAAGATAAAACAGGGAAAACTAAAGAAATTACACAGTGATACAAATTTTTTAAATAACTTAATCACTTCAGCTCAGCTTATAGATTGAGCCAGGTCTGGTCTGCAACCCCAAGAACACACTTTTTAGAAAGGATGTCTGTCCTCTCAGGTTGAATTCCTTTTTCTTTCTTTCCCACTGGGCACCGGTGGTAAGGTATAAAGTCACACCAATAGAAACTACAGATCATGGCCTCACAGAAATCCAAGTTGGAGCTGCAATAAATAAACAAATAACACCATATATTGAGATTAAATAGCTCTGCTTTGACAGACCAGGATATTTGGCAAGCAGTACAAAAATTGCTAGATGCCAGGAAATCAGTATTCGAATTGTGTGACAGCTATGTTGAGTAGTGGGTGGACATCAAATATGATTTGAAAATCTTATCTAAAATGGGGGCAAAACATCGTAATACAACAAAATATGTACAATATCTAGAATTAAGGAAACAATTGCAGATGTTATTATCTAGAATACATGAAACAGGTTATGACTATTCAACCCAAATTGCAAATATTAAAAGGGAAATGGTAGCCATACAATATGATAGAGCGGCTTCCTTATTGGCCGAACAAAAATTTGGGACCAAGGAAAAAGCAGTCAAATTAATCCTTATGAATGCTACAAAGATAGAATAAGTAAAAATATATGGCTTAAATGAAATGAAAGGATGGGTCTTTGGCAGCACATCATTTGGAAATAGCACAACTGGTGCACAATCATATAGTGACACTGTTTGAAACCCAGGAGGCAGGTGCAGGGTCTGCTGCTGAATTTCTACAAGATATGTAGGTCCCTGAGCTTTCACAAGAAATACAGGAGGCTTTGTTTGCTCCCATTACACAAGGGAAATTTGTTGGGCAGTAACATCATTGAAGGGGGGGGGGGGTTACAGCACTTGTCCTGGATGGCCTACCCACTGAATTATATAAAAAATGATAGAGATCATGGTAGGCTATCTAGTGATTGTTTTCAGTGACATTTTTTAACAGCTCTCAAAATATCCTTACTGTATTGTCAGGAAGTTTCTTTATTTATTTAAAAAAGGGAATAAGACATATCTCCACTATTGTAGACCCATTACTTTATTAAACACTGATTGGAACCTTCTTAGTAAATTCTGAATATTAGATTGGCTGATGCAGCTCAAACTTTGATAGCAAACTCTCAAATGTGTAATCAGAATGAGAAAGCACAGTATAATTTGTTTCTTTTAAGTGAAGTTTGTGAGGAACAGTTATTCCAATAATACAGAGATTGAGGAGGTTTGGAAATGTTAACCTTTCATAATAGTATGTTGTACTAATATCCCATTATTTCAGTTCTTTTTTCTTTCCTTTTTCTGTTTTATGGCATGAGTTGTTTTTTTTCCTCCTTTTGCTGATTTGAGTTGATAATGTGATGTAAACATGTATTTGTGTTAAGTTATTTTGTGTTCTAATAAAAATTCCCCTACTCTATCAGTAGGGGGTACTGCTGGCCATCAGTAAGATTGCTGACCCTGGCGTGAGCATTTGTGGACGAGCTCTGCAATGGACTGAATCACCGATGGAACTATGCATATGGTTTCAGTTTGGATCTTTACCTTTAACTTTGGATATTCAGATTCTACAACCAGATGCCTCGATGGAGCCTGACTTGATGGACCTTGGAACGCTGACAATTCCTTTTATCAGAGCCCATGAGTCACTTGGTGACAATGGCGGATACCCCGCAGGATGATCCTCGCCTACTGCATGGCTTAACTGAACAAAGGACACAACTTTTACAGTAGGTGGACTCCACAGACTTCTCTCCAATGCTGCTATCAATGGTCTCAGGATTAGAAAAGCAGCCGCAGGCCACCGACCATTAGCCAGACAGATCTGGCTCACAGTAGGACCCATGTGCAGCCTGGAAACACCAATATTGCTGCTTCCATTTTGGAACTCACTCTTCCCTCATGGACAATGAATAACCCTAACTATGCGGTCCTGAGTACAACAGCCAGAGTGCTGGTAAGTGAACCTTTAAAGATCCACACTGTTCCTTCTGGGATACTATTGACTGGTGGTTCAGCTTTAGCCACAAAGCAAGCTCCATTGTTTATCAGCTTACTGAGGCTGCTTCTTTCCCCCAAGTTGCAACCAGGCCTGGAGGGGAAAACCTCTCCAAGGGGTGTGGAACCATTGAGTTCCAGTCCTGGCTGATTGCCATGCCAACAGTACTGCAGTCGTTCAACTCTACACAGACAGAGGTGACTTTTAGGTAGCATTCAGCCACAAAACAGGGTATCAGGGATAGCACTTGCAGCAATGGAAATGCCTCCAGTTTACATTTCAGACCCCACAGTTACCCAAGCTGTGCCTGAACCAGCTGTTTTGCATCATTCCTAAATTGTTTTTCATGGGGCTATGTGTGCTCATCCTTTGCAAATTAATGCACCCTGTGGCTTGCCACTAGAATTTGACTTGTCAGCTTTGTGGGGAAGGGGGTTCTCTATCCTTAATTCCACCATCCCAGTTTCTGTCTCCTAGCATCACAATGACTTCCCACCTAGAGCATGGATGACAGTGTCATGCCCTGCCACCCCTCCTCATACACCCATGGAGCAGACCATGTCCTTCAATCAGGGTTGGAGCCCAGTTAAAGCCCTTCAAAAAATATGCTGGATTATTGGGCATGATAGGCATTTCTGGATCCAGTTTTATGTGAGTCTGGAACTGCATAGGAATTTCAGTGAGGACACAAATGCTGACTTTCTTTTTTGGGGGGCTTTGCCCCCAGGGCTACCCGCAGCCCTCTTACTAAAATAACCAACTCCATGGTCATAGCACCTTGGGGAGAGGGTAAAATGTATGTTGCCATTTTGTCCTCACTGTAATTCCCTCACTGACTTGTGGAATCGCAGTTTTGGAGTCACCAGAATTATGCGCCACCCCTAGATCCCAGACCTGGCTCTCCTGCCAGACTATCATATAGATTCTTGTGAAACAACTCCTTTGGGGACTCATCGGGGACTGACTCTCAACCCCAGACCCATAGCAATGCTCTTTGCTACCTGACCCTAAAACTGTTACACCCCCATCCCATTTTCCCATTTTGACCTCCGGCACCTCTGCTCCGGTTGACTCAGTGACACCAAATGGTTTAGTTTCTGTTTCCTTGAATAATGTCCCAGCTCAACCTGGGCCTTCTGACGCTTCACAGGAATCTCCATTTATACTTTTGGACCTTTTCATGGCACAGTCTGCTCCAGCACCGAAAGGTAACGTGGTCCGACTCAAATACATTGGACTGGAGGACTTTCTTCCTGACTGGTCCATCTTGGTCGAAAAACTTTTGATGAAATCCCCTGGATTCATCATGGAGGGTATCTTAGCTATCATCTATGCCTCAGGATCAGTGTGTTCTATGATGTTAGCTTTTGGCTCCATTCTACTTTAGACTGCTTCTGGACAAAGTATAATTCCTTGAAGTATTCTGAACTTTGGCTACCATTTCAGTTTATCCAGTTAATCAAACCTACCAATCGTACGGTAACAATAATGTTCCGTAATGACGGGGTGGATGTTCATAATGTCACTTATTGGTTACTGCAATGCTGTGAAGTGCTTGGCCGACCGGACTTCATTCTAGAACAAATCACAGGATCTGGACTGGAGGTTGGAAGTATGGGTGCAGCTCGACCTCTGACTCTGGACTTCTCACCTCCCTTACAGCTTCTTCTTGGGCTGTGTGTGTTTTATTCAGGTCAAACCGAAGGCTTGTTTCAAGTTTGCTTTGCTTAACCATCTTAGTAATGTCCATGACCAACGGCTGTAGCCTCTGTTTAGAACATGGACACACTGCAGAACAATGCAACAACTGGATAAAATGCAATCTCTCCCAACTAGGAGGTCATTCCTTCTGAGACTGCCCTTGGGCGACTCATAATAAATTAACTGGAGTCCATTAAGATGACCCGACCACCCCAGCTATAAACCCGAGTGCTAGCCCAACCTCTGAGATTTCTTCACAGCAGCCCTCAGTAGTCCTGCCCTCCACTCCTCCTCCTTCTGTTCAGCCCTCATTGTCCTATCCTCAGGAAGAGACTTTGCAGGTATCCTTGGTGCCTGTCCCAACACTCCAGGCATTATCATCAATGAATTCGCCCGCCACTCCAGAAGTCTCTGCCTTGCTGATTTCATCTGACCTCCCAGAGACTTCTTCCATGCCTCTTCCTTCTTCTTTTACCTAAGTGCCTCACAGATGCTCTCTTCAGAACTGCACACTTTGTGATAGTCCACAATTAGCACAGGTCAAGTCACTCCCTCTTCAGAATAGATTCCATCCTTTTGCTTCCTCCAAGAGTTGGGGGGATACTGATGTGGATATTGATTCTGATGCCTCTTCTCCAGTATCGAAGGGGTTTGATGGCTCTCCAGACACCGAGGAAGACACCCAAATAGACCAGCACCTCATAAACTAAAAGATGGTCCCTCACCTAGATCAAAAGTCAAATTTAAAAAGACACATACCCAACCACCATAGGGTGCCAACCACATGGCTGTGGATTCTTCCTTTTCCTCCTCTTTTGAATGAAGGGTTCAACACTTATTGTCAACAGTGTTAACAACCACTAGGTTATGTTCATTGACTGATATTGACACTACTCAAAAACTTTGGACATCTGGTGTCTCTTATTTCTTACTGGGCACTGACTCTTGTATGAGAGTTGCCATCCTGTTTAGCCATATTTCTCCTATAGTTTCTAGGATAACTGATGTACAACCAGGCTGGTTGTACTTTATGCCCCTCAAATTAAGTTTGACAGAGTGACCTTCTTGAAATCACTCCAACCCTTTTTCTGTACCTCTAAAACAATTATTCTTGGGGGAGACTTTAATTGCCCACATACCCTTCAAGATACAGGACTGAAGACAATTCAGTTATTTTGTGATTTGTTATGCTTACAAGCCCTGTTTTGAGAGTCCCATCTAGTTGATACATTTCAAATTCCACATCCTACTGGTGGTTTACATGCCATCATACACAATTGCCTACATGCATTGATTATATTTATGTTTCTTATAAGTGTTCCATTTTGTCAGAAGCACCTGTCCCATTGATTTTCTGATCACTTTCTCCTAAGTTTCAGAATTTCAGTCAACCATCCATTTACGGATAGCCTTGTTGGAGGTTGAATAACAACATCCTGCAAGACTCTTCCTTTCAGAATTCCTTGTTGACCCTTTGAGGGCTCACAGATCAGTCCTGGATCTTTACCAAGATGT
Source organism: Neoceratodus forsteri (assembly GCA_016271365.2). NCBI lineage: Eukaryota > Metazoa > Chordata > Ceratodontiformes > Ceratodontidae > Neoceratodus > Neoceratodus forsteri. The sequence continues at coordinate 412,238,305 of CM028129.1, read as the reverse complement.
GCTGTCCTGGTGGGAGTATACCAAGAGTTGCCTAAATGTATTGGAGAGTTAGCTAAATGCAGTTCCAACTCTGTGGGCAGATCCACCTACCGTGCCTGTCTTGATTTGCATTATATTCTCCTTAAACTTATTTCCCTACAGGCCAACAAAGGGTCCACCCTTATGACCCCAGATCCAGTCTGTTACTACAGGCATACAAAGTCCCTCACTTTTCAGTGGAACTTTGGGATCAAGTTCTGCGGCAGGAGTACCATTGCCACGGAACTTCTGTGGTGATGGTTTATAATTTCTGTGGAAGTTCTGCAGCACCAATGAACTGCCACATCACAGCATCAGCTTGTCATCCTGACTTCACATCCATGGCAATGACTATGGTAATCAGGATGGGGAACACACAGTAACACTAGTTAAAAACACAGATTTTTAGAAATAATTTGAATTTTCAAAAGCTAAAAACATCTATCACTTAAGGTCTTATCCTACTGCATAAATGAAATATGCACAGGGACCTTATGTGATAATTATCTATATAATTATGCTGGTTACACCACTTGTGGCGTCTCCACTGTGTATCACTAAATGTTTATATGCAGTCTGTAACAGTTTTAAAATTAAATTTCCCTTTTGTGACTGAGTAATTGTATCCTCATTCATACAAGTCCTTTGGAAGTGGAATTACCAGGATAGAGGAGACATTGCAAGACTCATTTTAATGACCACTTCGCTGGACACACTATAACCTTTCAGCCATGACATGCATGTGAGCAGCTTGTGACAGAAGGCTTCCCAGCCCATCACAAGATGTCACCGTGTGACAGAACACTGGCCATACCTTCCCAGACTTAGAGCGGTGGTGTTTAGGGCTGACTCCCTCCCACCCCATCTTTGTGCTGCCCAGTCAGCCCCAGAGCTTGTCCCCAACCTGAGTCACTGGCACAGAAACACAACATGCTACCTGCTTGCCCAGTGGCTGGCCCTGCACACAATATTTTGCCATAACTTTTAGGTAATTCTGTCAACCCATGATAACATGTAATCAATAACCCTGTCAAAAATATGTACAGTGCAATTATTCATTTAGTAGATTTGTTCTTCAAAACAAGTCTGCACAATATTATATTCCTCCTTTCTGGGCATAATTACTTTATTTTCTTAAAATCAACATTTTAACTCATTTTACCAATTATTCATTCCAGGTGGTATCCCTATAGCTTAAATGTGCAAATAAATCTGTACAAAATAAGGAATGCAGTTAACAGGTCTATGCTATTGTCAAGTGTGTGTTTAAGTTGGCCCTAGGGTAATAACTTTAAACAGAACATTTCATTAGGCTGTAGTACAGGTTGAACAACCATCAGTACCTGATGTGCTGTGCCACTTCCTCTGGGAGTGGGAGCTGTGGTAGATAAGTGACTATTCATTTCTTTGGCAGAATGCAGTCTTGTCATTAGCTAATGTATGATGTGATAGCACTGATAACATCACATGCTGAGCATAGAGAGGTTTGGGATATAAAAGGAGGGGAAGGTAACTAGGTGTTATGGATAAACTGGAAATATTAATAAAAAATCACCAAGAACAGTGAATTCTGCTGCATTGCAGATATTTTGTGGTAGGTTGCAAGTTCTGTGCAAAATTCTGTGGTTGCAGAATTCTAGGGGCCTTGAATATGACTGGGTTAAATCATTGACATTTGATTGCTCTTATGGTACTCAAGGCATCCATTTGACTGATGACAGCTTTATTTTTTGCAGTTAAACTTTTTTGAGTATACATTTTCAGACAGACAATACAAGATAAAACATTTGGATTGTACATGCAGATGTGCAGTTGATTAAGTGACACAATATACAAAGGGTAAATTACTAGTATTATACATTTCTGCAGTAGTAGCTAAGGGATGTAAAGAGGCTTACATATACAGAGGGCTCACATTAGCACTCTATTTTCTGGTATACAGGGGTGTTACACATCCCCAGAAGACTTTACACTTGCTTTTCTATCAACTGATTTAAAGAATCAATTTTACTTCCCTTTCTCTCAAAGATGCCTAAGTAGATCTTTGGGGAGAAGATGGGGTTACCTGCTGCCCTGATTTGAATATACATTACACATGTTTCCCCATTCATACTGAAACTTTTCAGTCAAGTTTGTAGCAAAGTATTGCATTCTGGTGTGGGAGACCAGGGCCTCTAGGGCCTGTAACCATTCACTGAATGTGGGGATTGTGCTAGTGTGCCATTTCCTGAGCAGCAGCTTCTTGGCTTCCAGTGTTGCCTGGAGTAGCCACCTCAGTTGATACCCATGCAGGCACAGGTTTCCTTGCTTGAGGCCTAGCAGATACAGTACTGCCGAGCATGGCACCCCTATCTGAAGGATTTTAAAACATTCGTTTACAACCTTGGCCCAGAAGGGTTTGACCAGGGGGCAGTGTCACATAATATGCAATAGATCCATTCATGGGGAATTGCACCTCCAGCAGCAGTCCTGTTGCAGGATCCCCATGGCCTTTAACTTCGCTGGGGTTCTGTACCACGGGTGTAGCATCTTATTCTGGATCAGGAGAGCTTTCTGGCCTTTACATGTCCTGTGGCCTGATTGAATGAATTGGTTGCTGAGTCCCTCAACATTTTTTGTATCTTACCAGTCCTCCCTTTGCTAGCTTTGGCCCAATTCTGTGTAGACATTTAAGGAGCTTATCAGCTGGGTATAAATTGCAAGTAACACAAGTACATTTAGCTTGTGACCATGCATTGTACATATTTCTCATCTGTAGGTACCTCCAGAAGTCCCTTTTGTCTAGGCTGAGTTTACTCTGGGACCCTTCATAGGATTCCAGTGTAGCCCCATCCAGAAGTAGTATACCTCTTATTTTAATAATTCCTTTGACCTCCCACTCCTTCCATCTTATAGGGTGGTTGCCCACACATAGCTGAGGGTTATTCCACAGCGGTGTGAGGCCTCCCAGTCTGGAGTATCTATGGGCCTTTTTCAGAGTATTTAGCCATGCTGAATGGGCCACCCTCAGGGTTAGATACTTAATAAGGTGTGCAGGTAGCTTGTGACCCAGATATGAAGTAATGGATGTGCCCTGCATTAATGCTGTCTCCACTTCTACTCATGCCAGGGGTTTCCCCTCAGCACTCTGCAACAACCTGCAAGTCTTGGCTATGTGAAAAGCCTATGCATGGTGCAGAAAGTTGGGAAGGTTCCATCCCTTTTTCCCAGTGAGCTCTCAAATTTGGTCTACTGTATCTGGGGGTGATGGGTACACAGGAAACCACCTATCATAGTGTCAATTTTTGAAACCGTATCTTGGGGATCTTGATTGGGATGTGGGAAAGCAGATAGTAAATCATGAGTGCCATCATCATTTTGATGGCATTGATTTTCTAATGCCAGGTTAAGCATCTTCCATCTATCTCCCAATTGAGCTTGGTCAGGAGAGGTTGGAAGTTTTCTACACCAGGTTGGAGGGACAGGGAGAGAATAATCCCCAAATTCTTGATAGCATGTGGTGTCCGTGCTAACCCTGTGCCTCAGACTAACTCTGCAGAGATTGAAAGGTTGAGGGCAGTATTCTGACTTCCATAGTTAATTTTAGGCCTGAGATATTTGCAAAGGCTTGTAGGGTCTCTAAGATGTGTAGGATACTAGTGCTGGTATTCCTTGTTAGAATTAGGCAGTTGTCAGCATATAGCTTTGTGTAGAAGTCCTTTTCCCTCACCCTTATGCCTTACCTACAGATGTGCCCTTATAGCCACCAGGGTTCTATAGCCAATACAAATAGCAAAAGGACAGGTGGCAGCCTTGGCAGGTGCCTCTATATGGTCAAAAGGGTTCAGAAAGAGTATTATTAGTTAGCAGTTTGGCCTTTGGGTTGGAGTACATAGTGCAAATCAAGGAACAGAAGCCCTCCCCGAAGTTAAATTTCTGGAGCACAGCCAGTAGGTAGGCCCATTCGACCGAGTCGAAGGCCTTTTTGAAATCAAGGGTAATGGCTACCACTGGGGTAGTGAGATCTGCAGCTACTTGAAATAGGGAGATAAGGGCCCTGAGGTAGTTGGAGCTGATTTTACCCTACAGGAACCCCACCTGAGACAGGTGGATAATTTCAGAAAGTATATATTCTAGCCTAGCTGCCTTTATTTTTGCTGCAATTTTGGCATGAGCATTTATCAGGGAAATTGGCTTATAACTGGAGGGGTAGTTTAAATCTTTACCACCTTTTAGTAGCACCGTGATGATGGCTTCTAATAGAGTATCATGGAGCTTCCCAACCTGGAAGGCTCATTGCAACATATCCAACAGGGGACTGGTCACATGTTCCATTACCTGTTGGTAGACGTCAATGGGGAAGCCGTCACTTCCTGGTGCTTTGTGAGGGGCCATGTGCCACTCTATGAAGGGGGCTTCTAATTCTTTTATCTTGTGGGGGGGGATATTTTTGGCAGGGGTAATTTGTCCAGAAAGCTGACAAATGCAGCCTCATCCCAATTCTCTTGCAATGTGTATAATTTTCTGTAAAAATCAACCATAGTGTAGTTTATTTTCTGGGGGATGCCCATGTTAGCCCCTGGTGATTTATCAGCTGTGGGATGTGTCTTTCTGCCTGTCTCATTTTTAATCTAAATGCCAGTAGTTTTCTAGCCTTTTCTCCCTCTGCCCAGTACTTGTGTTGCATTCTGCAAATTTGTAGCTCCACTTTTCTGGTGACCAAACTGTTCAGGCATATTCTAAGGAAGGTCAATTCATACAGGAGGCTAGGATTTTTAATTTGTTGGGTCTTTTTATACTCCTGCTCTTTCTCTTGAGTTGGGCCTCTAGCAGGCTTGCCTCTTTGTTCCTCTGTTTCTGATGGTGTGCAGCTTTACCAATGATTTTACCTCATAGGGTAGCTTTAAAGGCTTCCGATATCATGTCTGGAGTGGCCGACCCCAGAGGGTTGTCTTGGAAATAGTTCTTTGCTTCTGTCCCTATCCACCATTTAAACTCTGCATCCTGTAACAATAAGGGGTCTAAGCGCCATGATAAGGATCCCTTCCCTTGAGGCTTGACTGTGAAACATATGGTGAATGGTGGGGGGGGGGGTGGTCTGATGGGTAAAGAATGGCAGTAGTGACATCTGAGACACTATTCATGATTTTTGGGGAGGTGAACCAGTACTGAAGCCTGCTGGCCATGTGTTAGCAGTAGGGTTGTCAGAACTAGTTCTTCAAAGATTGAACCCTCTCCGAACCCTGGTGTTGAGGTTCTAACAAACTCGAACACTAAGGTTCGCAAAAGGGTTCGAATCACACTTGCAGCGAGGCGTTGTCTGTTTAGCAGCTGGTAAGTTAGCGTCTGTCGTGCTGATCAGGTGGAAGTCGAGTAAGCTACATGAGCTCACGGGATCTGTGGGGTATTTAGGCAGATGTGCCGCGAGGAGGCGCCATTTGCTGAGGATCGGAGCGGAAGCAGCAGCAGCCTAGCTAAACTGTACTACTAGCGTTAGCGGTTAGCGTCTACTACTCTTGTCCAATACTGGCCACTAAAATTCCATCATCCATTTTCCTGTGAGACCGAGAACGAGAGAAAGGCTGAAAAAAGGCTCAAAATCAGGTGGGAGTGGGACTAGGGGGAGGTTCAGGACAGGTGGAGGGAATAATCAAGAATTGGGAAGGGACTGGGGAATAGTGAGGGATTGAGACCGAGATCAATCAATATCAGGAGGAGGACTCAGGAGGACTCGGAGAGAGAATAAAAAAAAATAAGAAGAAGTGAAGAACCTTTGTGAAATGTGATTATTTGAAACTGCAGCACTGCTCAGTCAGTGGTGCACACTACACTCAGCAGCTGCCAGCAACAAGCATACAATGGGGGCAAAAAGGCAAATAAATCTTCCTTCCCAGTGTGTGTGTGTGTCACAGAAAGCACAGTGTGTGCCTCCTTGACTGCACTGTACCCTACCAGTGTGTGTTACAGAGAAGCCCAGTGGCCAGTTGTGTGGTGGCATTAACCTTACATGACTGAGCGTAGAAATATAATTCTCATTCCCTGGGTTGCGTATGTGACTCCGTCTCCTGTGGTCAGCCCATCACCCTGGTGCTGTGTGCCCCTTGACTGCACTGTACCCTACCCAGTGTGTGTGTTACAGAGAGAAGCCCAGTGGCTAGTTGTGTGGTGGCATTAACCTTACATGACAGAAACGTAGAAATATAATTCTCATTCCCTGAGTTGTTGGTTATGTATGTGACTCTGTCTCCTGTGGTCAGCCCATCACCCTGCTGCTGTGTGCCCCTTGACTGCACTGTACCCTACCCAGTGTGTGTTACAGAGAGAAGCCCAGTGGCCAGTTGTGTGGTGGCATTAACCTTACATGACAGAAGCATAGAAATATAATTCTCATTCTCTGGGTTGCGTATGTGACTCCGTCTCCTGTGGTCAGCCCATCACCCTGCTGCTGCGTGCCCCTTGACTGCACTGTACCCTACCCAGTGTGTGTTACAGAGAGAAGCCCGGTGGCCAGTTGTGTGGTGGCATTAACCTTCACATGACAGAAACATAGAAATATAATTCTCATTCCCTAGGTTATATGTGACTCCATCTCCTGTGGTCAGCCCATCACCCTGCTGCTGTGTGCCCTTGACTGCACTGTACCCTACCAGAGTGTGTGTTACAGAGAGAAGCCCAGTGGCCAGTTGTGTGGTGGCATTAACATACATGACAGAAAGCGTAGAAATATAATTCTCATTCCCTGGGTTGCGTATGTGACTCCGTCTCCTGTGGTCAGCCATCACCCTGCTGCTGTGTGCCCCTTGACTGCACTGTACCCTACAGTGTGTGTTACAGAGAGTCAGTGGCCAGTTGTGTGGTGGCATTAACCTTACATGACAGGAATGTAGAAATATAATTCTCATTCCTGGGTTGCGTATGTGACTCCGTCTCCTGTGGTCAGCCCATCACCTGCTGCTGTGTGCCCCTTGACTGCACTGTACCCCACCGTGTGTTACAGAGAGAAGCCCAGTGGCCAGTTGTGTGGTGGCATTAACATACATGACAGAAATGTAGAAATATAATTCTCATTCCCTGGGTTGCGTATGTGACTCCGTCTCCTGTGGTCAGCCCATCACCCTGCTGCTGTGTGCCCTTGCTGCACTGCACCCTACCCAGTGTGTGTTACAGAGAGAAGCCCAGTGGTCAGTTGTGTGGTGGCATTAACCTTACATGACAGAAACGTAGAAATATAATTCTCATTCCCTGGGTTGCGTATGTGACTCCGTCTCCTGTGGTCAGCCCATCACCCTGCTGCTGTGTGCCCCCTTGACTGCACTGTACCCTACCCAGAGTATGTGTTACAGAGAGAAGCCCAGTGGCCAGTTGTGTGGTGGCATTAACCTTACATGACAGAAATGTAGAAATATAATTCTCATTCCCTGGGTTGCGTATGTGACTCTGTCTCCTGTGGTCAGCCCATCACCCTGCTGCTGTGCACCCCTTGATTGCTATGTGTATGCCTATGCCCAGCAGCCCAATCATTCTGTAAGCCTTGAACCTAGGATCCTTTAGTTGCAAACTGTCATATTCTTCAATTACTTTCAGTCCACGGTATCACAGTGTCACAACCAAAATAAAATTTTGGAGTTGTAGCCAGCGATCACAGATCACATTGCTTTGTTACACAGGAATTGTTTGGGTGTGGGTGTGTTCACGCAGTATACTGGTAGTACTGGTATTTACTGTCTGTTATGCTGACACCAACATAGATGAAGCATCTAGTGCTGGTGTTGGAGCAGGTGTTGGTGGTAGTGGTAATCCTGGTGCTAGCAGAAATAACCAAAATGTTTCACGTGATAAAATTCAACAAACAGCAAAAGAGCAACAGTGAAGTGTGGTAAAGGGGGACCTTTTAAGAAAACCTGTACAGCTGCTGGGGTCACATGGAGAGGCACCATAAGGTATGCCATTCATGCTGTTAAGATCCCTGTGACTAGCAGCAATATTGCAAGTGACAGTGAGTCCCTCTCTGACTCAGACAGTAGCTCTTTGTCTCAGTCCGACACTTGCGTCTCGCGACAAATCATTACTTCCTCAACAAAGTGAAATGAGCAAGTCTGCTGACAATGAATCAGGTAGTGCACTTGCAAATACATCCAGCACTGTTGGCAATGAAAAGGACATATCCATTGAATCCACCACTTCTGTGTTGGCCAGCAATGAAAATCCATCAGAGTCTTCTGCCCACTCTTCTAGCACCAAGGAGCATGTCCCAGGTTCTGTTAGGACAGGTGAAAAGACACAAACAGTCTTTAGCTATCTTCCTAGCACTCGAACAAAATCTGTCACATCTGAGGTGTGGAATTATTTCTCTGTCAGTAAAACTGATCCATGCAGAGCAATTTGTTCCCTGTGTAAACAGAGTGTAAGCCGTGGTAAAGTTGTGTCATGCCTTGGCACTACAGCTCTTAAACGCCATCTGAAAAAGCATTCGGTTTTGCTGATCATCAAAACCTATGTCCTCCATCTTCCAGACCACCGTGAGAAGGTCAGGAATCTGAAATGGATACTGAATTGTCTGAACTTGATGCGGGCAGAACCACTGCCAGCCCTAGGATCACTGTTACCACCAATGCCAGCACCATTAGTACCAGTTGCACATCCAGTGATGGCACTGAATGTATAAGTCCTAGTCCACCATCTCGCGTCCATCTGCCCATGAAGCACGGTGTATAATAAACCAGCAGGGACATGTTGCAAACAGCTAACACTGTCTCAGGCATTTGAAAGGAAGAATACCTTTACTAGAAATCATCCAAAGACCCTTCATCTTAATCACCGAATTGGTGAACTGTTAGCGGAGCCTTCTCCCATACACTTTGGTAGATCATGAGGATTTTAGGAGCTCATGACATTAGTAGAGCCTCATTACAATGTTCCTCATCGAAGGTGCTTTTCCTATGTTGAAATACAAACATTTATCAGGTTTTAAAGCGACAGTGATGCTTGCACTAAAACTACGGAGGGTGGGGTTATTCATGTCACAACAGATATGTGGACCAGCACTCAAAACATAGATTACATGTCCCTTACCGCTCATTGGGTCATGTTTTCTTGTGCTACTTCAAAAACAAAGACACCCCAAAAGATGGTGCTGCTGCATATAAAGAAGTTTGGGCAAAGTCATACTGCTGCAAACATCTTGCAGGAACTAAATGACCTCCTTGACGAATGGGTTTATTCTCACAGTCTAAAATGTGGCTTCATAGTAAGTGACAATGGAGCCAACATCCTGAAAGCAGTACATGATGGAGGATTTCTGCATGCTTCTTGCTTTGCACATTGCTTACACTTAATTGTCACGGGATTTCTCAGCAACGAAACACAAGTGGATGGTATGATTGCTGTTTGCAAAAAAATTGTGACTCACTTTTCACATTCAACCAAGGCTATACGGACATTGTCCGAACTGCAAAAAAAACACAAGCTGCCCCAGCAAAAGCTGATTCAAAATGTTTCCACTCGTTGGAACTCAACGCTTTATATGCTGCAGCGTCTCTTGGAGCAAAAGCAAGCTGTACATGAGTACTGCTCCAGTTACATTATTGGAGATGGCATTATGCTGTCTGTGCTGCAGTGGAAATTAATGGAGACAGTGTGCTGTATCCTAGCTCCTTTTGAAACAGCTACAAGGGACATGTCTTCTGAAGGCGCATCTGTGAGTCAGGTTATCCCACTCATAATGCTCATTTCACATCATCTTAGTGTTCTAAATCTACAAATAGAAAAGACAGATCTGAGCGCGATAACATGTCGCCTGTATCATGGGAATCTAAGTAAAGAGAATGAGTGAGCACTTCAAAACCAATGACAAATTAGTTGCAATGCGAAATCAAACACTACCATCCTTGCAACTCTCTTAGATCCCAGGTTCAAGGCTATACATCTTCCAAAAACAAATTATATAGAGCAGCACAAATGTATGTTGCTAGATGAGCTGCAGCACTCACAGGAGTCAAACACAGACACGCACAGTACCCTCAGGTTGTCATCACCACAACATGCAGGTTCATCTTCACAAAGGGATACAGAACTGGAAAAGTCACCAAACATTAACAGTAGTTGTTCCACAATTGCCACTTCTTCAGCCCTTAGTAGCAAACTAAATCTGTGGCAAAACCTTTCCCAAATTGCTGCCGTACCAACTTCTGCTGATTCCTCTTCTGAGCGGTCTCTGTCCATCATGGTAGACAGTTACCTGCAAGAACTGCCTATTCCTATTGATGCATGCCCTTTTGAATACTGGAGATCAAAAAAGTCAATTTGGACAGAGCTGTATGATGAAGCCTGTAAATATCTTGGTTGTCCTGCAACAAGTGTCTCTTCAGAACGCATGTTTAGTACAGCTGGCAATATTGTGACAGACACCAGAAATAGGTTGCCAGAAAATGTCCACACGTTAACTTTTATTAAAGTTAATAAGTCAGGATTTCGTATCCTACAAGAGTATACAAACTGATCCTGAAGTGACTGATGTTGTGGATGTTGATGGTGATGACAACTCAGATGGTGGTGGCTGGTAAATACTGTGTGGGACAGAGTCTCTCTGCACCAAAAAGGAAATTTTTACAGACTGTGATGACTTTGGTTGTCGTCTCTCTCCTTTCTCGATCTACTACCTTGGACTATATAGCCCCCAAAACTTTCACCATTTCATGGCAAACTGCTTTGTAGCTAGGGTCTAAACTAAAGTCAACAAGTTTTATATACAGGGCAATTTTAACAGCAGTGGAACAGGCCCAAATTTGGCATAAAAGGGACACTGTCACGTCAATCCTTTCTGTATCATATTATTTATAGTTAAAGTGCAAACATATATTTTTGGATTTACCTTCTGTGACTTTGTGGTGCATCAGTATGGCTGGGACAGGAGACGGTCTATTTTTCAATTTTAAGAGGACAAAACAATGAGTTCTAATTGGTAGCTGTTTATTATTTTTCAATTACAGAAATGTTAGCCATAAATGAAAAATGGATGCTAATACGTGGGTGAGGTTGTGGGGTGGTTTTAACATGGGTGTAAGGGTGGCATAGGTGCTACTGCACAGATGAGGGTGGTGGAAGAAAAGTGGAATGGGTGATGGGGTGAAAGGTGGGTGTTGTTTAGTTCTTTCATTTACAGATTCGTGATCAGCTGGGGATGGTGAGGAAAAAATGATGACAGGCCGAACCTACTGTACACATAATATATATTCTTATTAAATACATTGCAAACTGCTGCCACCTAGCACAATTGTCCTGTCCCCTTTATAAAAAGAATAAAGGAATCAGAAATAAAAGAAAATCTGCATCAGCAGTTTTCACAGAATGTGACGTATCATAAAGGGTTTTTGCTTTACAAGTAGTGATAATTTGATACATAATGGGGTTGACAGACGCTGTCCCTTAAACATCACATGCCAACTGCTGCAGCTACATTAAATGTTCCTTAGTATGTGGTGAGGAAACCACTTTTATTTATGTGACTGAAATACAGATTTTATTGAAGTATCAGCTGCAAAATGCATCATCTTAGAAAGTTGTATGTATTACTTCAATTTGCCAACAAAAATGTTGGTATATGTATGCATTACCTTAGAAAATTGCATGCATTTTTGCCAGCAACAATGACTGGCATATTTTTTTTATTCAAATGTCTTGACTGATTACGTTATGACATAATATGTTTTGCAACAGTTCCACATGCTGCTGCTGTAGTACTTGGCTTGACTTTGTTATAAAAGCTTTCTTTTAAACATAGCAACTTTTGATTTACTCATTTAAAACAGAAAGCAGCAAATAGCTGAAATTAGGTAATATCAGTTATTTTTCTCATAATTCATGACGATGAGTATATATAACTGAGTACATAAATGGCTAATGTGCCTCTTTCTTTCACTAAGGAACTATGATGCAGCTGCAGCAGGAAAACTTTAACATATGGGTGGGTGGGTGGGCCTGTTACGTATCAAGTTGCTGGCTTTAGCAAACAGAAGAAACCATAGATAAAACCTAGTTGTATTCCTATCAATGTCACACATGATAATTTCTCTCCCCCTTATATTGAACAGTTTTTCCTTTACATGTATTTTATTACTATCTTCGTTAGTGGCAGCACAATAAAAAAATAGGGTTCGAGTTCTAAAAAGTTCTAAAAAAGATTAGAACCCTAGAACTTTTTCAAAAGTTCTAGACTAGAACTAGAACCCAGAACTTCAGAGGGTTCTGACAACCCTAGTTAGCAGATGAAAAATATGTGTAATCTCTTATGTTTGGATGCACTATTATCCAGGTGTCTACTAGTTGGTGCAGGCCCATCATTCTTTGCATGCCTTTTGGGATTGCATATGGGGTTCAGCCCTTGTGTTGGATCTGTCTAACAGGTGCTCTAGAATTAGGTTACAGTCCTCCACCCCATTAGGATTTTAGGATTGTCAAAGGACCACAATAAGGACCACAAAAAGGACCATAATAACTTGGAATATTGAGTCATAAAGTGCCAGTTTGTCTTCATTAGTAGCATATAGGTTCATCAGTATTATAGGTCCCATGGGGGAAGTCATTTTGGCTAATATCCATCTGCCCTTTTTGTCTGATTTTTGTAGAATCGGCTTCCACCCTACCTTTTTGCGACACAGGATAGAGGACCCTCTTTTTGCTGTGCTGGCAGTGCTATGAACTTTCCAGCCCATCCACCTCCTTACCAGTTTTTGGGCTTCAGTGCCAGAAATGTTGGTCTCTTGCAGGAATGCCACCTTTGTCCCCAGCTGTCTTAACTGAGTAAATATTTTTTTCCTTTTTATGGGGGAATTTATGCCTCTCATATTCCATGTGGTGACCACTATAGGTGCTAGCAATGCCATGGAAACTGTTGTGGTTAATTTTGGATTTTGTCAGCTTACCTTAACCCTCTAATAGACAGTCTGAAGACAGCAGTTGGCATTCCTTTGTAGACCCCCCAGCTCTGTTGCTCTCTCCCTTGTTCACCCCTTGGTCACTTTGTGCATTTTCCCCTTTTTTCACTGCATATATGTCACCTGTCTGATATTTATATAGTCATTTCCCTTGTCCCTGGGGCTTTGCTAGCCAATGTCAACTAGCTTGACCCTTCTGGATAAACAAACCTGAAGCATAAACATTTATTGTAACATTATTCTGAGCTGTTCTGCTCTGAAAACCTTTCAGTATACTAAACACACATGTTACTAACATCACACATAGACTACATGGATACATAATACTTTCTTGTTACCTTTGTATGAGATGGTATCTTAGATAATTACTGGACAATACTCCCATATTGGGAGATCACCTAAGGTCGCGGAGAACTCTTCATGGAGGGCTGGGTATACTCCTTGCTTTCTTTCCTTATGTAAGAGGTCTCTGAGAGCTTTAGTGGCCTCTCTGCCTTAGCAATCCCTGGGAAGTGGGTTTATACCTTATTACTGACCGGTCCTTAGGTCCGAATGGTAACTGTGGAGTCTACAATTTGACTTTTCGCCCCTTCCACTCTAATGTCTGTCCTCCCTCTTTTTGGCTGCTTAGTGCAGGTGGTGGTGAGGGGGAGGATCTTGCTAATGATCCCAATGGGGTGTCATCCTAATGCTGCTGGTCCTCTCAGGGTCCACATCTCTTTATCCCCATTTTAACCACCCCATCCACTTGCTCCTTCCCTTCAGAGGAAGGACAGCCAAGGGGGAGCATAGCTTCTGTATCACCCCTCTTTCCTTGCTGTTCTCACAACGATGCTGCCCCGCAATGTGCAGGGTCCCATTTGGCTTGGCTTGAGCTTGTGTGTAACCTCTTTTCTCTTCATAAGCTATGAGTCCCTCTTATGGTGTTGCCTTTGTTTATCTGGCTTCTCTTTAGTCCAGACCAGGTCCTATTGGCCATTATTTGCCATTTAAGGAGGAGCATAATAACCTACACCTAGATTGACATGTGTGGATCTCCCCACCACAACCTTCACCACTCCCCTCCTGTCCCAGCAGGAGTTTCATGCAAACTTAGTATTCGTTAACATGAACACCTTTAAAACATTTTCAATTATAAAGCTTTATAACGTAGGCTATTGCAGCAGTGATGGTCATTTACATAGCACTATCCACTGGTGCTCTGCTCCATATCAGAGCTAGGAGGCAACCTCCGAGCAGTTGCCGCTCTCCCCCACCTGACTCCCTTCCGTATCTACCACATAGATGGATTCCAATTGCTGTTCTTCTTGCCAGATCAGGGTTGAGCAGAAGTTTATTCAAAAGTTTGTGTAGTGCTGCCTGTGTGGGCTGGAGTGGGGCAACCTACTGCAGAGAGAGCCCACTTCTGCTGCCGTCTTTAAAATGGGAACTGACATTGCAAAGAGAGTTACCTGTGCCCAGGCAGTATAGGTGGGAGACCTACAGTAATTGTACCTTTGTCACCTCTCATCAGGTAGGAGTCTCCATCCCCACAGACTTTGTGGTGTTCCCTGATGCTGTTGTAGAGGGCTGCAGCCTCGGCCTGATCTTCAAGACAGTCAGCCCACTCCTGACACACAGTTATCTAGTCCACAGCTCTGATCTCCCTTTATCCATTGGGTCCAGTGATGAGTCTCCTCCTTGCAACAGGTTGAGTGGGGCAGGTTGCAAGTCTCTCAGTGGACTGTATCTGTTGCTTAGTTTCACGGGGGTGTTACATAGAAACATAGAAACATAGACTTTGACGGCAGATAAGGACCGCTAGGCCCATCTAGTCTGCCCATTTCCCTACCTACAGGATAGGCCGCAGATCCTAGTTAACCAACAGCCTATATCTTCCTGCCCCCCACAAGAATTGCCTTATGTCTGTCCCATGCATTCTTGAATTCTCCCACAGTTTTAGACCCCACAACTTCCTCAGGAAGGCTATTCCATGCATCCACTACCCTCTCCGTGAAATAATACTTCCTCACATTGCCCCTGAACCACCCTCCTTCTATCTTTAAATTGTGTCCCCTTGTTCTTGCAAGTCTCTTTTTCTGAAAGATGCTACCATCTTGGACTTTGTTGATTCCCTTGAGGTACTTGAAAGTTTCTATCATGTCCCCCCTCTCCCTTCTTTCTTCAAGCGTATACATATTAAGCTCATTTAGTCTCTCCTCATCGGCTTCTCTTGCAGACCCTGCACCATTTAGTTGCCCTCCTCTGGACTGCCTCTATCCTGTCTATGTCCTTGCGGAGATGGGGGTCTCAGAACTGAACACAGTATTCCAGATGGGGTCTCACCAACTGTCTGTACAGAGGATAACAACTTCCTGTTTCTGCTGCTGATGCCTCTCCCTATACATCCCAGTATACCCCGGCCCTCCCTACTGCCTTCTCATTGCTTGCTAACCTTAAGGTCATCTGATATGATTACCCCCAGGTCCCTTTCCTGTTTTGTTGTTGTTACTACCTCCCCACCCATTGTGTATTCTTCCCTGGGTTCTTGTTTCCCAGGTGCATTATTTTGCACTTTTTGCATTGAATCCTAGCTGCCATACGTCTGACCATTCCTCCAACCTTGCCAAGTCCCTTTTCATCCTTTCCATGCCTCCTTGTGTATCAACCCTGTTGCAGATCTTTGTGTCATCTGCAAAGGCATACTTTCCTTCCAGTCCCTCTGCAATGTCACTGATGAAGACATTAAAAGGACTGGACTAATCTGAACCCGATGTTGCCCCACTAGTAACCGCCCTTTCTTCAGAGTGGACTCCATTTACAATTACCTTCTGTGTCCTGTTGTCCAGCCAATGTTTTACCCAGGCTACCACCCTGGGACCCACTCCCAGGCTGGTTAATTTGACTAATAATCTTTTGTGTGGGATTGTGTCAAATGCCTTGCTAAAGTCTAGGTAGGCCATGTCCACAGCCCCTCCCTGGTCTACTACTTTGGTCACCCAGTCAAAGAAATCTATTAGATTCGTCTGACATGACCTTCCCGCTGTGAACCCATGCTGCCTTGGATCCTGTGCTCCCACTGACCTCTAGGTACTCAACTATTCTTTCCTTCAAGTGACTCCATCACTTTCCCTACCACAGAGGTCAGACTGACAGGTCTGTAGTTTCCTACCTCTGTCTTGGTCCACTTTTGTGAAGGGGAATCACATCCGCCTTCCTCCAGTCCTCGGGTACCACACCATCCTCCCATGATTTATTAAAAAGAGTAGCCATTGGTTTCACTAGTTCCTTCCTTAATTCTTTTAGAATTCTGGGTGAATTCCATCAGGACCCATTGCTTTGTCCACCTTCAGTTTTAGGAGTTCTTGCAGAACCCTTTCTTCTGTGAAAGGACTGGGATCGACCCCCTTATCAAGAGTGCTTCTGTTAATTGGATTAGGTACTTCCCCCTCCTCTTTTGTGAATACTGAGCAGAAATATTCATTCAGTATTCCTGCTTTTTCACTGTCCCCCTCTGCCCACCACGTTCATTCTATTCAGCCTCACTATCCCTCCTTTGTCTTTCTCGCTCACTGATGTACCTATAAAGGTTTATCCCCTCCTTAACTGAGTTGGCTATCTTTTCCTCAGTTTGGGCCTTTGCTATTCTGACTTCCCTCCTGCTTCTTTCTGCCTTAACTGGTACAGCTCTCTCCTGCTCCTTCTGTGTTTCCTTATACTTCCAGAATGCTATATTTTTCTTCCTGACTTTCACAGCCACCTCTCTTGAGAACCATAGTGGCTTTTCTTTCGTTTTGATTTGTTTATTTGCTTCACACAAAGGCTTGTTGCCTCTGTGATGGCAGTTTGATAATTCCCATTGTTGCTCACACCTCCTTCTAGCTTGTTTGCTAGTGCTTTCTGAGGCACTCTGCCATCTTGCCAAAGTCAGCCCTCCTAAAGTCCAGTACCGTCACTTTTGTATGGCTTGACTCTGTAGCTGAGTTTAACGTGAACCACGCTGTTTGATGGTCACTTGTCCCCAGATGGCAACCCACTTCTAGATCTGAGATCCTCTCACTGCCCCGTTTGAGAGCACGGGTCTAAGATTGCTCCCTCACAGTGGGTTCGAAACTAGCTGTCTAATGCCTGCCACCTGTAGGGCATCAAGAATGGCCCTGCTCTTGGATGTGGCTGCAGCAAATGTGCTCCAGTTAATATCTGGCATATTCAGGTCTCCCATCAACAGTATCTCCCTTTCTCTGCCATTCTAAGAATGCCTTCCATCATATCCTTGTCCATTCCTTCCCCTGACATGGGGGTCTGTACACAACCCTGTGCGGATTGTGGTGCCCTTTCCAGTCTCAAGGTGACCCACAGTGTCTCCTCTCCTCCCTGTCTACTCTTTTGTTCAGTTGCTTTTATCCTTCCTTTACATAGAGAGCTACTCCTCCCCTCTTCTCCCCTGCCTGTCTCTCCTGAGGTTATGTACCCTGGTATGTTAACATCCCAGTCATGGTTTCTGTGTACCATGTTTCTATGACTGCTACGATATCCAGGCATCCCTCTTCCATTAAGGCCACCAGCTCAGGGGCTTGTTGCCCAGACTATGGGCATTGGCACTCATGTACCCTCCATTTCCTGATGGCCTTACCACCTTTGCCCCATCCCTGACCTTCTTGCCTTTGTCACTTTTCCATTTACCCCAGCCCTTCTCCCTATCGACACCTCCATGTTGGTGTTTGCCACACTTACTACCATGATTGTTTGGGGGCTAGGATTTTCCTGCTCCTTCCAGTGCCTCCCCCTTGGCTAGTTTAAAAGCTTGCCAATGAAGCATTTAAACCTATCACCTAGGATCCTGGTTCCCCTCCTGGACAGATGCAGCCCGTCATGCCAGTAGCACATCACTCGATGGACCCCAGTCCCCAATGAAGCCAAATCCTGAGCTCCACCAGTTTTCAACCACTGGTTGAATCCATGATACGGAACACCTAGCCTCTCCCTATGCCATAGATGGGTAGCACCTCCGAGAAGGTTACTGTCGTGCTCTTGACTAAGGCCCCTCCCCAGTGCACAAACTCTTCCTGCACTTCTCTAATCCCTTTCTTAGCCAGGTCATTTGTCCCTAGGTGGACAATGACATCCAGCTCCCTCCCTGTGCAGCTGCTCTGGCAATCCTGAGGATTCGCTCCCTGTCCCTCAAGCCATGGCGCCAGGCAGGCACCTCCCTCTCCCTTCCTTGCCCAGTTCTACCTTCCTAATAATGGGTCCTCCACCAGGAGTTGTTTCCTTCCCTGCAGGGTCCCTGCCACCCTCCTGTGGGTCTCCTTTGTGGAGGTTCCCAGCATCCTCCTTGGTCTCCACTGTGGGTGCCTCCATGAGGAACCACACTTTGCCAGAATGGCATAGGGTGTGGAGGTACAGCTGGAGGATGTGCCTCCTGTTCCACCACCTCACCTCCTAGGCCCACTGTGGTCCAGCTGTCCTCTTTCTTGGAAATCTCTGAGGCAGCGGCAGTGGCACTGGTGGTCCCTGGATGGAAGAGGAGGTCCCACAAATCCTGGCCAACTCAGCCTGGAGATGAGCAACCTCCTCCCTCAGCCCAGAGAGGTGCCTGCAGATGGGACAACACCGCATCCTCCAGAACATCTCCCGGAAGACTGCTGCTCCACAGCCACTGCACTGCACCACTCCAATCATGTCTTATTTCTGGCCCCTTAACTGTTTCCAATCCTTACTCTTTCCTCTGTTTTTCTCTCTTTCCTTACTTTCTGCCTGTGTGCCTTTAAGCTCCTGATTGTCCTGTTCTGAGACAAGAATATCCTATATTTCTCAGTAGACCACTTACTTGTTCAGAGGCAGACCTCCAGCAGCTAGAGGGCGGAGCTACTCTTGCCCTTCTACGATGGCGGGTCCTTGGTGGTTCTGTGATCACTCACTTCCTGCCCCTAACAGGAAGTTCCTGTTGTCAGTCATATCCTGTGCCTATAAAAATAGAACTAGCTTTGGGTTGGGGTGGAGGGGAGGGAAGGAGGGCAATATAGTCCCAGCAGAGAAGTTCAGTCACACAGCAGTCCTTCTCCTGGTGTCTTCTGCCAAGCTGGTGTTGGTGGGGGAGTTGCTGCTTGTTCCAGATCTTCTACTCAGCCTCTGAAAACTTCTGGATTGAGTTCTGTGGGATGGCGGCTTTTGTGGAGTGGAGTTTTTAACTCTTTTCTTTTTCTACCCCATCCCCAGGTTGCCATTGTTCCTCAGTTACAAGTGTAGGAGTCTCCTGGAGGCTTCTGAATTCTCCCTCATGGTGGGAAGTTTCCATTGGGATTGCTTCTCTGCCATGCGGTTTGTCTGAGTGCAGACAGGCTGCATTTTGATTTTCTTGTACATCCCACAGGAACTGTTCAGCTTCAGAGGGGTTATTGAAAGTCATAAATTCTCCTCAAAACTGGATCCAAAGCTGTGCTGGGTAACTTACTGAAGTCGGGATGCCTAAGTTGTATATTTGTTGTTTTACTTGATTATACGTTCTCCTCTTTTTTGAAAGCTCAGGAGAGTAGTCTTGGAAAATCATGACTTGTGTTACTTCCCACTGCAGTCTCCCTTTGTCCCTGGCCCTTCTAGGGATTACCTCTTTTACTGGGAACTTTAATAGCTGGCACAGGATCGGTCTGGATCTGTTCCCTTGTTTGGGTTTGGGGATGAGAGACCAATTTGCTCTTTCAATTTCAATCAGTGTCCTGTCCGGGAGTACTAGCATGTGCAGCAAAGAGTTTTGGAGGAATGTAGCCATGTCCCATCCTTCCACACCCTCGGGGAGACCTACTATCTGGACATTTTTGCATCAAGATCTGTTTTCCATATCATCTAATTTGGACAGCAGATATTCAACTACCTCTGTTGTTCTCTTAGTTGTCCCTGGTGGGCTTGTAGCAAGTTGTCATGGTTCAGGATTGTCTGTTCCGTCCTTGCCACATAGCTGTTAATAATCATTAATCCATGTTTGTTTGGGCTATAGTAGTTTTAAGCTCTGCAGTATCTGTAAGTACTCTGTTTAGCATTGCTGTTATTTTGGCAATTCTGTTGCCATGTTTGTCATGTCCAAGGGAGTCGTTGAGTGTAGTGCCATCCTTTTGGGGTTGCTCAGTTGATTAGAGCTCTTGCCACTCCTTGCCTAGTGGCTGTCTTTGCCTTTGTTAATTTCACCCACTATTCTGACAGCTATCAACATGCCCAGGGCATGGTGAAATGTGCCAAGTTGTCTCACGATATGTCTTCTGATTCCTCTGGATGATTTTGTTCAAAAATGTGTCAGATGAAAGATAATGCCTTCTGCTCCCTCCATTTTTGTCCTGACTTGTTATGGATTCACAGTTTAAAGGATGGACAAACTAATATTCCCCAGAGGAGCTCCTAGCTCAAATTATGCTGCTACATCTTAGCTGGCAAGCTCCACCCCAACTGGGGACAGCTCTGAGTTTTTTTCATGGAGTCAAGTTATGACAAATGCTTTCCTTTGAGTGACCTTGAGTGGAGGAAAAATTCAACCTGCACTGGAATACTACAGGTGGTCCAGAACTTCCTGCACCAAACAGGTGGCATTAAGTTTAAGCCTGGGGATTCAGTTACTCCCTTTTTAGACTTCTTGCCCCTACCACAAGTGTCCCCCCTTGATATTTTGGTTCTCACTCAGCCAATCACTGAGAAAGAAGTCCCTCTGCAACTCATTCCCTTTGTAGATGAATTTCCCCAGAACGAATGACCTGACGTTGAGTCATACCAACTGTATCTGTCCATTTTATTTCTACTCACTTTGGTTTTTAATTCTATATTGGCATGCTTGTCCTTCACTAGCTCTGTTCTGTCTTCTTAACACAGACAGTAAGCTTTTGTCAAAAATTTTTTGTGGGCATTTATCCCAAATTTTACCAATGATTATACATCCCCTGCAGTCCTTCTCCATCCCTGGCCATAGACTTCAGGACAATCAATAGTTAATCAGAAACCAGATAGTTTCCTGTCATTCACACCAGGTGGGCCATTTCTTGATTGTTCTGGATCAAGCCAAGGCATTTGATAAGGTTTGGCATGACTATCTTTTTGTGGCACTTCACAAGTATGATTTCTCAGAAACTTTTATTAGCTGGGTTCATCCTCCATACTCCTGTTCCACCATTATTCACATGAGTAAATGGTGGCAAGGTTCCCATATTCACCTGCAACAAGGTGTCCATCAGAGATGCCCTCTGATCCACTCCTATATATCCTGACATTAGATCCTTTGTGGTGAGTTGTGACAGAGGCCCTTCATGTTGTTGGCATTTCCAGCACCCTCTCTACTTCCTCAGTGAAACTGTCTGCTTATGCAGACAACGTCTGTTATTTGTTACAATGTCTCTTCTGGTGTAAATGCCACACAATTGATAACTGATATTGTCTTGCATACAGAATCTGGCATAAACTATTTCAAATGCCGGGTGCTTCCCATTGGGACACATTGGGACCTTCCTTCCATGATTGGAAACATTGTGGTTACCCTGGAACTGGTTAAAATCCTTGGTATGTTTTTTGGCAATTCAAGTTTGCTGGACCTGTACTGGAATCATGCCTTCGACACTGGAGCAGCTCAAGTGGCTATCTGGAAATCTTGGCAATTGTCAAAAAAAAAAAGAGGGTGGATGTAGTTAAAATATTTCTGGTCCCTGTTTTTCTTTATGTGAATGCCATTTTCCCCCTTCCCCTTAATTCTGAAACAAGATTATATAGAATATGTTTTACTATAATTTGGGGGAGTAGATTAAACCTCATTAAGAGGAACATTCTTTACCTCCTATATGACATGGGTGGTTTAAATATAATAAATCCTGTGGTATTTCTCTACGGTATTTTTTTTTCACTACAATATAGTTCCATGGATTTCAGCACACCAACTGTGTGGATAGACTGGACATCATTTTGGATGACACTCCTCCATCGTTGTGGTAGCCTAGCCTGAGTTTGTAGTACCTTTTTTAATGCTTATTAAGAGACGATGGCTGTCTTGGGACATAATTTGCACCCGACATAGAAAGGCTTTTTATAAGGCGTTATTCCCCCAGACAGTGGATATTCTGTCTGGGGTACAGCCCAGTGTTAGACAGCTGGCTTTGAGGTATCTTATTGATCCATACTTTCTTCCCCAATATTGGGACATCATGTGGCTGTGTTGCCATGGTAAACTGAATGTAAAAGATAACAATAAACAAAAAAGCATCACATAGCGATTTTGCCCAAGGGACGGTTGCCTGGATGCCATTAAATCTATTCAACATTTGTATTTTGACTTCCCCTATATTCATCAGTTTTGGTCATCTTTGGGAATTACATAGGTGGCCTTTTTTTGGCACTCCCTTACCAATGAGGTCCTGATCTACGGTTTAGTGACTGGTCGGTCCTCTAGGCACAGTCCTTCCATGTTGTTTTGATTTTTTCCTGTCTTAAGGTTATGATCTGGAGGGTCTGTTGTAAATATGTGTTGCAACGGCAAGTTTTGGATCACACTGCATTATTCAAGACGGAGGAATCAGACCTTCACAGACAGCATGCAGCTGAACGTACCAGCCTTTCCCCCACAAAATGGATACGTCATTGGAAATACTGCCCATGGGTACTTTTTTGACCAGTTTCTGGGGGATGTACTTTAACCTGGACTTTCTTTGTATCTGTACTCTCATTTAATTGTTTCCCTTGTTTGGTTTCACTTATGTAGGTTCTTTAATTTCATCATGGAAATAGTCCTCTCCTGATTGAATTTTTGATTCTTTTTGTGTATTATTCTATTTTTGACTGTTCATGCTTTTTAATTTTTGTACTGGTGCTCACTGATTTTCTGTTAATAAACAATTCGCCTACTCTTATAGTAGGGGGTAACACTGGCCATCTAGCAAAGATGGCTGACCAGGTAAACAATGGAGAAGCAGCTCCAAAACTGGGGTAGATGGCCTCCTTCCCACTAATTCACCTTCTGAGGCTTGGAATGTCAGAAATGTTCCTGAATGCACTGAACATCAGTCAGAGACAGATTTTTTGGTTCCTGATGCTGCTGCTCAGAGTTCAGAGTTTCAACACATTGCTGACCTGCGTTTTATGGATGCTGCAGAACCACTTTAATCTGCTTTGGATGAAAGAAAAGACACTGTCCCTGATATCTGAGGAAGAAGCATCTTTCCTCAGGGAACAAGAGAAACTCCATACCCAACACTGTACACAAAGCCCTCAGACAGTTTCCTCCCACCTGCCTGACATTCATTTGCAAGCTGTCAGGCCCGATGATGCAGTATAGTCAAAGGAACTAATACCATTCCAAAGTACTTCAGAAGGCATTGCTGCTATTTCTCCAAAAGTGAGTACTGGTGTTCATTCTCCTTCTATGACCTCTTTGAAATTATTGCCCACTGACACTTCTTTTAGTCCTTCTGTTGGCTTATTAGTTTTGGGGGTCCCTTGCAAACAGAAAAATCATGTCCTTCAGGATTGTCTCCTGCTCACTGTGGTGCCCGATTTGTGCGACCTGAATCTATCTCTGAGAAAGGATGATGAGGGGGAAAAAACTCAGCTGTGACTGCACCTAAAGCTCCAGTTGAAAAGACCCTAGGTGTTCACAGAGGTGGATGTAAATCTACATCATTACATTACCCCGCCTGGCTGGTCTCAGATTTCGGCATTGAGTGGAGCAGACTGGAGCAGAGAAACTATTGGTCAGTGGCATCCACATTCCTCCCTTGATCAGTCAAGCTCCATGTTCGTACAAAATACTTAGACTTCTGCCTTACTTATTCTTGAAAGTTGATTTGACACCACAATGAATGAGCTACAGCCTCTTGTTCCTAATTTTTCCAACCCTCTGATATGCCTGCTTGCCCCCTCCAAATGAACAGCTGCCACTGCCTTGTACCTAACAAACACTTTTCCCTACTATATTATCCTTCTCCTGTTGAAAGTTCTGCCATCTTCCACATAGACAGTGAGGCAAACATGCAGTTCAGTAGAGATTTCCCTAATTCTCAGGACTTAAAAGGGTTTGCTGATAATCTTGCTTGTGTCGCAGATATCTCTGATGTAGTTATGTCTGAATCCATTCCTGATGCAGTAATCACTGATCATTCCTTGACTGGGGAAGGCACCAATTTCTTCTGGGCGGACAGGGTAGAACAAGTCAAGGTAGCAGACGCTGCTCAGAATGTATCTATTACAGAATGGTCACCCCAGCAGGATTCAGCACAGAAATAGAGATATTTCAGAAAGACAGATGCCTTTTACAACTCTTCTGCACCAGAACAGTGGAGGAATGCAGTGAGATTACTGTACAATGGTGGTTTTGATCTGCCTCCAGAGAGATCTTATGTCAGGAAAGCATTACTGAAAGAATCTCTACATTGTTTTTGAATGAGATCAATGCTCTGTTACATACACTGAGCGAGATGTATTTCAATGTCAGTTTTAAACCCACGGCAAATCCGTATCACTTTTTGGTCACAGTATAATGCTTTCAAGAACACCCTGCTGTGGATGCCTTTTCAGGCAATTCCTCTAACCAAGCTTACCGTATGTGTGGTTATGATCCTCTTGAAGAATGATGGGTTCAATGTGTATGATGTCAAGTACTGGCTAGCACAACACTGTGACATCATAGGGGAACCTGACCAGATCATGGATGATAAACAAATTTGGACTGGCAACTGGAAGTTCAAGATGAAATTTAGACATTGTCCTGCTGGCCTTCAACATCTTCCCAGTGTTTTTTTTTTCACCTGGGTAGGGACAGGGGGCAGTACTTTGATCTGGAACAGGAAAAAACATGTTTTAAATGCGGCTCATAGAATCACTTGAGTAATGTCCATGATAACATCCAATGTAACCTCTGTTTAGAATTGTGACATGTGGGTTCTCACTGTGCCAACAATTGCAGATGCAATTTTGTGAAGACTTTCACCAGTCCTTTTGCACCTGTCAGTGGGTGACACATAATTGAGCTGATTGGCCATCCCAGGATTATATTCTCAATACTACACAGAAGGCTTTAGTTCAGAAAAGGCAACAGGAAGCTGTAAAGCACTTGGCACATGCATAAGATATTATCAATGAGGACAGTGTAGAAGGTGACATGGACACCTTGGGTTCGGATCTTCCACTGCCCATTGATGAACCTATTGGAGTGCCAGATTCAGTGCAACCATCATCTTCTGTAGTGGTACAGCTGAATACTGATACCACTCCAGTCAGTGTGCCCAGCAGTTTACCCAAACATCAAGAGGAAGACAATATGCCTCCTCCTGATATGACAGTGGTGAATAGAAAAAGATCTTTATGACAATTGCGTTCCAAACCTAAACAGCTGTGGTCAGATACACAGTAGTCATCTATTCCATTGTACAACAGATTTGAAGTACTGGACTTAGACATGGTTGATTTGTATGCAGCAGGGAGTCAGAACCATCCTCTATTTTGTCATCACAAGACCCAGTATCCACAGACACTTAAGAGGACACCATCTCAAGTAGAACTACTTTAAAACAAAATAAGAAATCTAAATTTATAGCCACAAGTGGTAGTCTGAAAGAGGCAAAACTTAATGCTTGGGAGGGTTTCGCCCATAATATCTCATGGCTCCATCTCTTACAATTGCCATCTTGAAAGTAAATAGTGTTAAAAATGTTAACAGGCTCAATTTCTCTTTTCTCTTTATAAACTTTACTATATCTGGCAGAGAATAAGAGACTGACTAAGTCTAGTTTATGTAGGAAATGGAGACATCTAACAGATATTTTCATGACCTGAGAGATAAAAGGTATAAAAAGTGGTGTAATGTGCTAGAATGACAGTTACATCAGTACTGGGGGATGTTTTTATTTTATTTTTGGCTTTCTTTACTTTGAATATCATGTGTATGTTATACACTGTATATTATACCATGATGGAAGTGATGAACTACTGATGTAACCAGTGATTCTGTTTATTGTGCTAGTTTAGATGCTATTTTGTGTTAATAAAATTCTCCTACTCTTTTGAGAACTGCAATGGGATCTTTTTTTTTATAAAGGTTTTTATCCTCCGGTGGCAGGCTGGGCAGCTGTATCAGCCCTGTCCTCATCACATATAGCCATCCCGAATCTCCCCTTGTCTTTCCCTTTGAGACCAGGCAGACTGCCTGTGCTGGATGGGCTTAATTAAGCCCGTACTCCACATACTCCACCCTCATTTTCTCCCATGGGCATGGCTGGACAAGCAATGAGTGCAGCTTGTGAGCTCCATCTCCAAGGAGGTGCCCTCAGTACTCCATAAACTGGCCCTTCCCGACACTATGAGACCACACATGGGTTGCCACCTGGATTCTTCCAGGTGGCAGTCAAGTGGCAGGTCCCAGGATGCCCTTCCCTGAGGGAAGAGAGCTATCCTACAAATGCTCCATCTTTCCTCTCCTGGTCAGCCCAAAGTGATTGGAGTCCATTCCTGAACTCAGGTCACCAGTGTGGCAGCAGGGATGCATGGATGCCTTGACCCCACCATGCCACTTGTCTGGCTGGTGCAATGGGATCTTCAGCATCTACCTGAACAAGCACTAGAAGAGACAGACAGGACCTCAGTTTAACATCTCATCTGAAAGATAACACCTCAGGAGTACAGCACCCCCTCATGCTGCACTGTACTGCACTGCACTGCACTGTCAGTATTGAGATTTATACCATGTTCTGGTATGCAGCTAGAGACAACAATCTTCCAGCCTGAGAAGTGAGTGTGTAACCTGCTCAGCCACTGACACTGCATCTGATCAAGTCAGGTATACTTTTTCAAATCTCTTCCAAAAGAGAATTCTGTAGTGGAACTGTTTAAAAAGGCTTCAGAAGGTATTTGAAAAAAGTATATCTCTCCTGTTCATGCAGTGGGTTTACAAAAACTCATGTTAAAAATGTGGGCCACAATCTTAAACAAGAATTTATCAATGCCAAAAGTTTGTCATGTGCACTGGTGTCATGGGGGGGGTTGAAAATTGCTTCAATGAAGGAATCAGAGCATTAACATTCAAGAATGCAAAGTAGAAGTGATGATGCTGAGCAGTGTAACTGTCTAGTCTGGTAATATCTGTGCCTCAGATCTTCAACATACCTGTCTTATGATCCCACTTCATGAATAAGTGCAGAGAAAATTTTCAACTCCTGGTCAAAAGATGATTTCACACAGCAACTGCAGAATCACCTTTTGGGATGCAAAAACACATTTTGGCCAGGATCTGAAAAATAACAGCTGTCACATTCATGAGGTGCTGTGAAGAAATGCAATGTTGAAAATCTGGGGTCCTAATCTTAAAAATTAGCAAAGTTATGACCCTATGTTCACAAATTTCAATGTAGGCTCATACCTTTGTTGTTTATTAATGTTTTTACACCAAATTTCAACACAGCCTCCTTATGACTCCACCTCATGAACAAAGGCAGAGAAAATCTTAACTCCTGCCCAAAAGATGATTTCAGCTTATTGACTGCAAAATCACCTTTCAGGATGCAAAAAATATTTTGACCAGGATCTGAAAATGTCACTAATATCACTAATGCAGAAAGGAGCTGTAGAAGGCTAAGGCTCATGTGTGCTCCTATGTAGGGCAATAATTATTGCTCCACCTCCCAAAATCAAATTATCAAGACCTCTTTTAAAGATTCTTTCTTATTACATAATATCAAGTTTGCTGTTAAGCTATTCCATGTGTTCACTGTCTCAGTGAAAAACACTTCCATTTATTTGCTCTAAAATGATCACCCTGAACTTGTAATGAGTGCCCTTATTGTTATAGTTGGACTCCTTATAGTAATATACAGTTCGCATTTAATATTAGATCCTTTATAAAGTCATAATACAACAGCAGGTCACCCTCTTCCATTTTTCTTACAAAGAATACAGACCCAATTTATCAATTCGGTCATGATATGGTAAATATTTTACCTCAGTAATAATCTTTGTCATTCTTCATTGTATCTTTTCAATCCTTATTATGTCCTTTATTTTATATGGATTCCATAGTTGGCTACAACAGTCTAACTGGGGTGTAATGTAAGATCTATACAGTGGTAATATAACCTCTTCAGTCCTACTCAATATTCCTAAGTATCAATCCTGCAACACAATTTGCTTTGGAAATTACATTGGAGCATTGCAACCCGAAGTCTAAGTTGGTATGTATCACCATACCCAAGTCCTTGTCACTATTTGCCTGGTTTAGTTTTGAATTGCTAAGAGTATATGTATTTTGTTTGTTGTTTTCCTAAATGTAGAACACACAACACTTAGTAGTGTTGAAACTCATTCCTACCTATAGGCCCAGTCAGTTATTCGATCCAGGTAGGCTTGTATTGACTTTACATGTGTATATGTTTTACAGGGATCACCAAGCTTGGTATCATCAGCATACTTTATTAGTTTGTGTGTTATATTTTCCCCAAAATCTGATATAAATAGGTGAAAGAGTACAGGACCCACCACGGAACCCTGAGGCCGCCACGGACACA
The DNA here is from genome assembly GCA_016271365.2 of Neoceratodus forsteri. NCBI lineage: Eukaryota > Metazoa > Chordata > Ceratodontiformes > Ceratodontidae > Neoceratodus > Neoceratodus forsteri. The sequence goes on along the minus strand of CM028129.1, from coordinate 412,209,885 downwards.
TTCCCTCTCCTGACAGAAAACCATTCCACAGCTACTCTCTGCATTTGGTCTACCAACCAGTTATTCATCCATTGTATTATATAAGGTTACCTTTATTTGATTTAATTTGTTGGTAATAACCCAGTGTGGTACCGTATCAGGTGCTCTAGAAAAATCTAATAATATGTCTGCAGGAATGTTTTTATTCAACAGTTTACTGAATGTTTCATATAAGGACACAAAATTAGTCAGACATGAATGCCCAGTGGTAAACTCATGCTGTGATGTGTCAATGTTTTTAACAGATTCCAACAATGGCAGCTGTCACATTCATGAGGTACTGTGAAGAAATGGCTATATTGAAAATTTGGGGTCAAATTATTGAAAATTATCAAAGTTATGAGCCTGCATTTGCAAATTTCAGCACAGGCTCATAACTTCCTAGTTTTTTTAATATTTTTACATTAAAGTTTCAAGGTAGCATTCTTATGACCCCACCTCATGAACAAATGTGGAGAAAATTTTCAACTACTGTCCAAAAGGTGATTTTGCACAGCGACTATGAAATCACCTTTTGGGATGCAAAAACATATTTTTGCCAGGTTCTCAAAAATGACAGCTGTCATGTTCTTGAGGTGCTGTAAAGAAATGGCTATATTGAAAATTTGGGGTCAAAATATAGGAAATTGCCAAAGATACAAGCCTGTGTTTGCAAATTTCAACACAGGTTCATAACTTCATTGTTTTTTTAATATTTACACAGAATTTTTCAATGTAGCTATTTACCCCACCTCATAAACAAAGGCAAAGTACAATTTCAACTCCTGCCCAAAAGGTGATTTTGAATACATCTGCAAAATCACCTTCGGATGCAAATTAACATTTTGGCCAGTATCTGAAAAATGGCAGCTGTCACATTCATGAGGTGCTGTGAAGAAATGGCTATGTTGAAAATTTGGGGTCAAAATATTGAAAATTGTCACAGTTAACAGCTTGCATTTGCAAATTTCATACATGTGATATGTCCAACTTGCTTAAGAGAGAGATTTGGGTCGAATTAGGAGGGAGACTGGCCTGCCAACTTGCTTAAGAGGGAGACTTGGGTCAAATTAGGAGAGAGATTTGCCTGCTAGTACAGACATGCCATTACGTCATAAAGTTGTCCTTAAATGGCATCAAAAAAAATAAGAAAAAAGTCATTACAAAAATGTAATATATTTCATTTTGTCAAGAATGAGCACTAAAAAGAATAAACAACTAGTTACATAAAGTTATCAGATACATTGTTCATCACTGATTTAATTTTTAAGTGTCTTTATCTGCCCAAAAAACATGGATGTTTTGGACAGAATTTTACTTAAGCAGGAGATTTTGTTTCCCGGGAGGGAGGGAGTTCAGTAAAAAAACAAAACAGGAGTCTCCTGCGTAAAGAGGGAGATATCACATGTATGAAATTTCAATGCAGGCTCATAACTTTATTGTTTTTTTTTTTATATTTTTTCACCAAATTTTCAACATAGCCTTCTTAAGACCAACATCATGAACAATGGTGGAGAAAATTTTCAGCTCCTGCTCAAAAGGTGATTTCACTCAGCAACTGCAAAATCATCATTTGAGACAGATTTACTTAACCTCACTTGCATTATTCATGATGTGGGGATCCCAAAAAAATATTTGTTGAAAATCTGGGGCAAAAATATTTAAAAATGGCCAAGTTATGCCACTAAGTTGAAAATCCCATTGAAATTCACTGACGCAGAAAATCAAATTGAAATACATAGATGCACTTACTTCTGTTTGCGGTTGGGCTTTGAAGAGTGAAAACATGCCTACAGTCCAAGGAAGATTACAGCGATGGACCTCTAGTGGGTAAGTATGAGGTAGGGTTGTGTGTGGGGTGGTGGGTCATAAGTAGGAGGGTGGGGAGGATGAGTAACGGTGCAATGGACAATGATGGATGGATTTACAGGAAAAGAAAAATGATGAGGGACAGTTTTCTGTTTTTCAGGGACAGTTTGCTGAACAGATGTGGACACTGGGAGATTGGGCACCCCCAGTGTCTGTATACTGTTGGGGGTACACAGTGGACAGTGATGGACAGTTTCCTTTTTTTCAGGATAAAAAAAACAATGAGGGACAGTTTTCTTTCTTTCAGGGAGAGTTTGCAGAACATTTTGAGGACATAGGGGAATTGGGCACCCCCCAGTGTCACTATGGTATATTTTGGGGGGGGTGTAGGGTGGTAGGTGCTTAAAGGGAGGGTTGGATGGGGGGAGTAACAGTGCTTGTTATCCTGACTTGCACTTCAAAAGACTGAGCTGTACTGCTACTGCATCGGCTCTGTCCTTTGACGTGCATGATCAGACCAGCCCCCCTCAGAAAACAAATGTCATCAGGACACTGTCTGCTGATTCACCTGCCACAGACCAGCCCCTAGAGCACCACTCTCCATTGGACTCACCCCCTCACACCCCTCACTAGTAAGTCTCATACCAACATGTTCGCTTGCGCGTTCACACATGATGAACATAAAATATGACATAGTTCAGATTAAAAGGCAAAGCTCATGATCAAGCCATTAATTGAATTTCCCTTGTTTTCAGTCATTTAGTGGTTGTTCATGGCAGCAAAAGCATCTTCAGCAGTCAGAGAGAGGATTAGTTTATGGGACCCTAATGAGGTATGTGAGGGCTGGTGGGTGTGGGATGGTGAGTGTTCACAGAAAAGATGAGTGGGGTGGTAGGGGATTGGGGAGCTAGGCAACATCATTGGACAGTTCATTAAATTATTTATTTATTTAAAGAGTTGCTCCAGAAAAAAAATGTACTGGTATACAACAGTTCATTTTCCGATGTGTCCAGGGGGAAAGGGGATGAAGAGATTGCAGTAATAGGCTACATCTATAATGCTGCAATTATAATAACAATAATAAATAAAGTACACACTATTCAAGAGGTAGCACAGTGTTCAAATAGTGCAAAACATAGCATATTAATAGCATCAGTTCAGTAAAATGCAACTGTCAGCAAGACAAGAGAGGGAAGGGAGATAGTGTGTACAATGGGGACAAGTGCAAGAGGAGAGGGACCAATGAATCAGGGCAGTAGGAGTGGGAGTAATTTGGGACAGGAGCCATGAGACCAGCCTAGGATCAGCAGCAACTGCAGGAGTGGGTAATGAACTCATGGTGGAGGGATTTTAGTGATGGGAAGAGGAGCATTGTAAGCAGCTATGGGAGAGGGATTTCCAAAGTTTGGGAAAGTGGAAAGAGAAAGAACCTTGTCCAACGGAGTAGTTTACAGGAGGGGCGAGGAAGCAGGTAGAAGAGCTGCCAAAGTAGAAAGAGGGAAGAAAAGAGGGAGGATGGGGGCAGTGAGCCAAGACAGCATTTGAAGGTGAAGTTGACATGTTCAAATGGTGGTGGGTGCTGGTTTATTCAGTTTAAATAAACAAAAAGAACAATGATCAATGGTTCTATTTATCTCAGAGAACCAACACTGGGGTTGGGACTGAGCATCCCAGTGTCAGTGGTGTGTGTTTTTGTAGGCTCCAGGGGTTGAATTGTCAAGTTTCAGACCATTTGTGGGATTGTTTGTTCACAACAGGGGTTGGGCACCCCAGTTTGGACAGTAGCGGTGAGGTTGTTCATTGATACCAGGGGTTGGGCTTTCCAGTGTCGAACCATGATAGGGGGTGTTGTTTGTTGGCACCAGGGCACTATAGTGCTGGACTGTGCCAAGAGGTTGTTTGCTGGCACTGGGGGTTGACCTCCTTGGTGTCAAACTGTGCCTTGGGTTGTTTATCTGTATTGAGGCATAGGCACCCCTGTGTTGGACTGTGGCATGGGAGTTGTATGTTGGTAAAAGAGGTTACTCACCAATGTCAGATTGTGGTGGGGGTGTTGTTTTTCAGCATGGGTGGTTGGGCATTCTGGTGTGAACTGTGATTGGGGGTTGCCAAATAATTGAGCTGGCCTTTCCCGCTGATGAGGCCTCCTTTTGCTTCTGGTGTTGGATGGTGGCTCAGGGGAAGGTCTTTGAAGTGTCATGCCCACACCTTGGAGCACAGCACAGCACATATGCACAAAGTCTCTCCTCACCTGCTGAGATTGAAGGTCAGAGGCACTTCTAATACCTCTGAGCAGCAAATAGAAGAGAACCAGTGTGGCAGGTATGGGACTGGGACAGAACAATTGCATTTGCAATTGGCATGGCAGTTTACAAACAGGAACAACCTGTGGCTGTTGTGCAATATCACTGTCATTCTGTCATTTCCATGAGGCAGAGAAACAAAGCACAGTACAACATTAGATAAATGAAACAAACTGCACAGGCAACGTTGCTAGTAGTACAACAGGCTACAAGAACACCTTCCAGCTTGCATTGTCCTGCCTTGAAGGGTAAAGTACTCCAAAGGAAAAAGCAGCAGAAAGGTGGATAGTGGGCATAATTTAGGCAGAGAATAGGTATTCTGAAGTTTTGATAGGTGGAGGATGGCCAAGCCCCTATAAGCCCTCTCAGAGCTCAGTTTAATCACAATATGTTTGTTAGCCTTTGGCAATCAAATATAAAAAGGAACTTTAATATCACTCTATCATGAAATTACAAATGACAAAAGGTTGAATACAATCCTGGTGCTTTGTGTTTAGGAATGATTTTTCATCAATGTAGTACCAGAGTTTTGTGCTGTACTTTTGTTGTTGGTGTTTGCTGTTTCAGTTTATATAAAATATTCTTTCTGCATCTGCATCTACCTTTGGCTATTACTTTCTTATAGTATATGGTTAGGGTTTGTTGTGGATGGAAACAATGTTTTCAAATCCTGTTGTAGGACAGTTCAAAGGTCATAAAAGTTGTTGTACTATCGTTCTGACATCACATTGATAGTACAACAACTTTTAAGACATGTCCTGCAATTTGATTGGTGCAATATACACTCTCACGGAAAAAAATTGAAAAAAACATGGCGATGCCACTTAGCGAGTACTGAGTTGCACACTGCTGTAGTTCAGACATGGTTGGGAACCCTTGCATTTATAAAAATAAAGTAAACCTTTTTTTTTTGTCATAAAAAAAAAATGAAGAGAGCAAGTCGTGAATCAACAAGACAGCCAGTTCTTTTCCCTGACACAGTTGGAGTCTCTGCAAGCGTCTCCCGAGAGGGATAGATTGAGAGGCTAGAGTGGGAGTGAGCATGAGTGAGAGCATCAGCAGAAAATGCTGAAGGTAAAAAAAAGAATGGACTTTCTCTATCTTTGAATGGGCAACACGTATATTATATAAAATAGTAGATGGGTGATCATCCTCACGAGCAATGTTTCCATCTTGGCAGTTGATGACATCATACAGACCTTTCAAGCTTGCTGTTGAGGTCTGTATGATGTCATCATCCTAGATGGAACACAGCTTTGTTCTGGATGGTCACCCATCCACTATTCTATTTATAGGCTCAGATATTCAAACTGCGCCAGGCTGTGGCGCAAGCCTAGGCGCAGCGCAACTTGGCTGTGCAGGGGTGTTGACTTTGTGATATTCAACGGAGCTGCGCCATGGCACAGCATCATTGAATATCGCACCCTGGCCACCTGCAGTGTGCATGGCGCAGTGGCACTGCACCAGCGCAAGTGGCCAGAGTGGAGCAGGGGGATGCGCTAGTGCAAGTTCCGTTGCGCTATGCACAGCAACCATGATATTCAAAAGTGCACATGCAAATGGGGCCATAATGTATGCAAGGCACAAATGGGGCCATTTGCATGTCATTATGGCCCCATTTGCATGCAGGTGCGCTGATCCCCGGCGACTTGCACCTGGCGCCCTGACAGGCAGCAGCCGCTGAGGACTGACGCCTGCCCAGTGTGGCAATGTGCCCCACAGCCCGATCATGGACTTCAGTATACAAAAATGAATCCTATATCCCTGGTGGTCAGTGGACCACTGTCAATCAATCATGGGCTTCAGTATACATAAAATGAATCCTATATCCCTGGTGGTCCAGTGGACCACTGTCAGCCAATCGCGGGCATTTGTAATAAAAAGAATGAAGTCCAATATCCCTAGTGGTCTAGCGGTACCCCCTCCTCACCGCCCACTGGGCCCCCACTGCCCGCTCCCCGGTCAGCGGTGGGATGCAACACCCACCCGTCTGCTGCCCCGCCCACCGACCGCTTACCGTAAGTAGGGCTGCCACCCATTGGTCCCTAGCGTGAGCCAATGGGCCTGCAACCATACCATACCACATATTCAGATCTGGACCACCAGGGATATAGAATATCATTTTATTTATACTTAAGCCAGCGATCGGACTGGCAGCGGTCCACTGGACCACATTGGTGAGCCAATGGGCGTGCAGCCAGTATTATGCTAAAATTTGAATCTGGAATGTGAAATGCAACCACGGGATGCATGCCCATTGGCTCACGCTAACGAACAATCGGCATACAGCCCACCTATGGTGTCAGTCAGCAGGCGGGTGGCAGGTGCAGGGTGCTGCAGCTCCCGCTGACAGGGGAGGGACAGTGGGGCTCAGTGGGCAGGTGGGAGGGGTACCACCAGACCACCAGGGATATTGGACGTAATTCTTTTTATTACAAATCCCACGATCGGGCTGACAGCAGTCCACTGGACCACCAGGGATATAGAAAATCATTTTATTTTTACTTAAGCCCGCGATCGGGCTGATAGCGGTCCACTGGACCACCAGGGATATAGAATATCATTTTATTTATACTTAAGCCGCAATTGGTCTGACAGCGGTCCACTGAACCACCAAGGGATATTGGATGTGATTCTTTGAACAGATGCCGCAATCGGGCATGAGGGGTCCTACACGGAGGTGCAGCCAGAGCTCAGGTGGCCACCCACAGGTGGCAGCTGCAGTGTTGCCCTTCAGTATGGCAGCTCACCTGTGGGTGGCCAGCCGTTGTTCCTTTTTTTTGTATCAACTTTATGCGGTGCAAGTAGGGGTTGCACATGCATGGACTCAGCACATCCCGGGCTGAATATCGGGATGTGCAGAGTATGCATGGGCATGCCCCCCTACCTGCGCCATATACATTACTGATGCTTTCCGGCGCGTCGGGATTTGTGCCAGGCACAATTCCCGTTTGAATATCGTGCTGGGGCGCATCAGTGGGTTGCGCATGGCGCAACACTGTTGCGCCATGCACAACCCTTTTGAATATCTTGGCCCCAGTGTATAGTAGAGTGTTGTTCTGTATAGAATTCCATCCCTTTCAAAATGCTGTTGTACCACGGTTCCAAAGGTCATGGAATGTGGTTCTACCCTACTGTGGTAGAACAGCATTCTAGAACCTCTAGAGACTGCATGAGTCAATTTCATTTTGAAAGCAAAAGAACTCATGCACACATATTTCACACAGTACTATGCACTATAAAAACACAGGATGAACAACTCTATGGACAACCAGTGTGTTCTGCCACAGAGGGTTCTGATTCCATGGACCTCGCAGCTTTGCTCTCGAGGTCAGGGAATCAGAACCCCTCTGAAACACTACTGGTTGTGCATAGCTGCCCATCCAGTATTCTCTATGTCTGGAGTGTGGTGGTTTGTCATCTTTGTTCACAGCATACAGTACTCCCACCTTTTGGTGTCAGCTCTGTCTGTGAACATATTTCCCTTTGTTTTGCTGCTGGTAAAGAACAGACCTACATCAGCTACTTGTTATAAGAGAGATAGGGAATTGTTTAAATAAGCTGAATCAAAAGAAATGGCAAATTACCATTTATAATGATAAATGGTTATACTATCAAACCTTACTATACCAATAAAGGCATACGTTGTTTAGTAACTGAATTACCATTGACTTATCATTATAGTGATATGAACATACGAACAGATGAAGAAGCCAGGCTATACAGGCCTTATGGTCTATCATGTCTGCTCGAGAGTGCAGCTCTCAGTGTTGATACTGATGCCCCCACATCCTCCTTTCCCCTACCTTGTTGATTACACGTCCGGGTTACCATGTGAACATTCAACCTTTGGTATATAAACTTTCAGAATTTTAATTAGGTTTTATAATAATTTAGCTGAAATAACAGAAACTTTTCTGCTCTGAAAAATGCAGATTATTGTTATAAAAATTACGTAATTTGTTTGTAAAATTTACTGCACTGCGACTTGTTGAAAATGTTTTAAGTAAGAAAAAAAATGAAATCTGAAACTAAGAAACTGTAAAACTCTTCTAGTTCTACTATGCAACAACAATGCCACAACAGTTCTAGTTAGGCAGTATATTCACCATTATGTTTATTGCTATATAATGCAAGTCACTAACTACTGCAATAAATCTCTGCTGTATCCCCATCTAGGGGTGTATACAATGATCTATTATTTTTAAGTGGGATGCAGTGATTTTAAAACCTGGATGTTTAAATTCCAGATTTTGAAACCTGAACTCCAGGAACTTAAATTCCATGAGCTTGTAGGCATGTACTAAATCCACTGGGCATGTTCCATATTCTCATAATTCAGTTTATACCCATGCACAGTACTTTGGATAACATCCAAATGACATTTGGACCTCCAATGTATCCAGACAGCACCACGAAAAGGATGATTGGTGCATTTATCCATCCAAACTCCTGCACACTCCTCAACAAATCTCAGGATGAATTGCATTCTAAACAGATTTATTGAAGAAATGAGACACTCTGATAAGATTGAAGCCACTTGCATATGGAAGATCTAGACTGCTGCAGGTGGGGACACATGAAATAGAAGACTAAAGATAATTTTCTAACAAGAAAATTGGCAGCACCAGCAACAAATAAATATATTCACTGCTTTTCTTCATATGGTATTTCTCTCCTAGCCTAGTCTTATAAAAGGCAAACTTTCTCTGTGTTACAGTTGAACCACGTAATGTTCTTTTATGTTTTGAAGAACTGGGCTTTTGTAATGGTTTCAGGCAGTTCATTGTACAGCTTAGTAGACTACACAGCACAAAAGAATCTTGGTTGGAATTTAAGCAAACAATCCTCTCCCTAGAAGATCCTCCCCTCCTCCAAAGAAATTTAGCATTCTGCCATACAGATCTGAAACTAGACCTGGTTGGTCAAGTAAGAATGTCCAGAATCTTTGTCCTGACACATACTGCCCTGCCCCTCTATTTAATATTTTAAACTTAGCTAAGATTAGTTGAGAGCCCTTTGTCATAAAGACTCTGAACCAGTTCTGAAGGATCAGTTAAGACCACTCTAAATCTTCTCCCTCCCACCTGGAGTACTCATATTCCTGTTCTGAAAACTATGCAGCCTCCACCTCCTTGTCCCCCACCCCACACACACACACTGCAGAGTAACCCAGAACAAGTAAATGTTCCTCTTCAATAAATGGCCTAACGCATTTCATTATACCTCTGTGCTTATGAGTTAACCATAGATAATGTATCTATAAACACATCTTTCATTCTGTATCATGTCAACAGAAAAGTTGTTTTGCTAATGGTTATCTGTCCTCAAGTCCTTGACCTGTGTGTACACACATTACTACAGGAAAACCCTGGGCCTCATGCTAGTGGTGTTTAGGCAACAACAAGAGATAAAATGACCACAGCTTAACCCAGTCTGGCCTGCAGTGCCCTCTGCTGCCCTTTGGCCTAGTACTAGTTACTAATCTTCTAGATGCTCAGAAAACTGGCCAGGGAACACTGAAGAAATACAGTGCACTAACATGAGGGTCACTATGCATTGCTCAATCAAATATTTTCATGCTAAGCACTTAAGCTAACAAATGATAATACTTTCTTATGTATGCCTTTGGAGGATCCAAAAAAGTATTTAACAATAGGAGGCTATTTGCTCTGATTGATAGCTGATCAATACCCATCCAGTTGACAAGGTGGCTTACCAGTACTAAGTGTTATAATTAAGGTAAATACTGCAGCACTCTTAACAGTAAACACATCAGTTAAGATCACCTGTTTGTCTGCATCACAGTAATAAGTTATCCTTGTATGTGAAATGCTTTCTGATGGAGTAGGCACTTGTACAGGAAGCAGAATTCTTATTTTTTATTGATGTATGATTTGGGTTAACTGGTATGCATCAGAATGGTCTAGGGGACATAAACCAGACTGAGAGTACCCTCATTATTTGATGCCAGAAATACCCAGATTTGGATCTCACCACTGTCTGCCACTTGTTGGCTACATGGGCAAATCATATAACTTAGCTGTGCTTGAAACCACTTCCCTCCCCATATGTGCTTCCTTTATAGGAGAACTGTGTTGAACCTGTAAGCAATTACCTCCTTCAGAAGCTACAGTATTTTTCCACTTTAAAATACTAGTGCCCATTCTGTTATTTTTCTACCTTACTGGCCTTTTAGCAAACTCAGTAGGTGTTTTTGACTCAGTTCTTTGTACAAATTTAGAATAGTAAGATGTAGTGTTTATATCCTTTTTATCCTCAGAGTTGTACAGCAGAACACTAATGCATTAAACTGCTACCATGTTCAAGAGATGCCACTGCTAAAAGGTTAACAAGCCAAGGCACACAGTTAAACAAAACAAAAACAACAATGCACTCTAGATGATAACATGCGACGATTTAGTAAAGTATAGAATACAGCAGCAGCATTTCAAGGAAAAGCTCAGGGTACATCAAAAGCCTAACTCCCCAGATTTACTTCTGTTGCACTGATGCATTGACTATGGACAGAGTTAAACCCTTATGCCTCTTGTTTTATTTACATCAGTTTAAAGCAGCAGTGCACTGAAAAAAAGAGTTTTTTCCACCCAGTTAGTTTCAGCTCCAGTTAATAAAAATATTAGTGCACCTCTCAGTTCTACTGTTTTAGGTACCTTCTATGCTGCAAACCATATGTTTTTTCCTTTCTCGATATCAACCCTTGATGGATCTACAAGTGTATTTCTAAGCCAAATCTGGAGATCATCTTTTTAAACCTTAAAAAAAAAAACTAAATTAAAACATGTATAAAATACTCACATTGTGATGGAAATAGAAAATGTTACCACCAATAAAACCAGAAGATGCATAGAGTGTTTTATAGTGAAAAAAGGCAGGGTCAAATGTTTTACAAAACAGCTAAGAGAGGGGCACTTAGAGACAGTGTGGTGCAGTAGGGTAAATAACAGGGACCAGATATTCAAAAGTTTGCCCGGGCACAAAGCTTAGTTTACAAGCGCTAACCGGGCTTTGTGCTGAAGTCCCATATTCAAAAGCCCAGTTAGCACGGGCAAACAAAGTTTGCACCCGGGCAATATTCAGAAGGGGGTGCAATGCAAATGAAGGAGCAGGGATCTGATTATTGGCACAGTCCAATATTCAGAGTATGTGTGGTGTGCAAGGCCATTTTATGTGGTCCCCTTGTGTGGCACAGGTACTGCAAACTGAAAACACAGCTTACTCCCATGCAACCCTAGCATTGGTGAGGAAGTGTGCCGGTCCACCTGATCCCCAACACAGTAGTCTCTAGTATCAAGTGGTGCCCCTTCCCCCCCTCTGATTGATGGCCCATTGGTTAAATTGCAACTTTCCCTGGAGCTAGTGGGCCCCCATCCTGTCAGTCATTAGCCGAATGTGAAAATTTTAATCTTCCCTGGTACTAGTGGTCCCACCTACCAATCGCTGGGCTGATGTTTACATTGAAACATTCCTGGTACTAGTGGTCTCCCAGCCAATCGTTGGCTTGATGTAAATATTAAATGTTCTCTGGTGCTAGTGTTCCCTAATCACTGGCTGATTTAAAAAGTAAATATTCCTTGGTGCTAGTGGTCTCCCCCATAACTAGTTGCCAGCCTGATGTTTAAAATGAAACTTTTCCTGGTGTCTAGTGGTCCCTCCCCCCACATACACCTATACCCAATGTTTTGATAATATTCACTGGTGTCCAGTAGTCCCTCACCCCACCCACACCTATGCGGGATGTTCAAATTATATTCCCTGGTGTCCAGTGGTCCCTCCCCCCCACTCAGTTCCTGGTCCCCTTTATAATAATGTAAACACATTCCCTGGTGTCTAGTGGACCCTCCTCCCTATCTCCAATCCCTTGTATCATAATGTAATGCTGTACCCTGGTGTCTAGCAGACCCACCACCCCCTCAGCAGGTAGTGCCCCACCATCCCACTCCCTCCATCCTGACTTGAACTGGTGACTGGCACTGCCTCCACTCTCCACCACTTGTGGCCACTGACTGAGCTGTCAATGAGTGGGTATAGTAACAGTACACGCTTATTGACAGCTCAGTCAGTGGCTGACCATGGTAGAGATGAAGGGCTCTGCCAGTCACCGGCAGGGTGGGGTGGTGGGGTACTGCCTGCTAGGGTGGGTGGTTGGGTCTGCTAGACACCAGAGTACAGCATTACTTTATGATACAGGGATCAGAGACAGGGAGGGAGTCCGCAGACAACAGGGAATGGATTTACATTATTATACAGTGGATCAGAATCAGGTGGAGAGGGACCACTAGACACCAAGGAATATTTTTGGAACACCTGGCATGGGTGTGGTGGATGGAGGACCACTGGTCACCAGGAAGAGTTTCATTTAAAACATCAGGCCTGGGTAATCGTGGGGTGACCACTAGCACCAGAGACAGTTTCATTTTAAACATTGGGCCATTGATCAGCTGGGGACTACTGGCACCAGTGAATGTACTTTCACATCAGGTCGATGACTGGCAGGTAGAGGACCACTAGCACCAGAGAATGTTTCAATTTAAACATTGGTCCAGCAATCAGCAGGGGTGGGGATCACTAGCACCAGGGACAGTTTCATTTTAAACAACAGGTCAGTGATTGACGGAGGGGGGGTCACTATATTTTATTTCAAAAAGTTTCACCAGGAAAGACGTACTGAGCTGAAAAACAGCTCATTTCCAGATACATCCTGGTGGAATTGGAAGAGGAGGTAAAAACAAAATAGTACAATAAATTATACAACAAACATAATACAGAGATACAAATTAAACAATGCAAAATGAGGTTCAACAGACATGTAAAAATTATAAGTTAATATATTACAGGGACAGGGTGGGGGAGTCTGCCCCAAAGGTTTAAGCAAAAGTACCTTTCAACAGTGAGGGCACTGGGGTAAGGGCACTGTGTGAAAGAGTGCAGATGGGGAGGAAGGAAGACAGACCAAGTGGGAGAAATAAAAGAGGAGGAGGGTTGGTAGGGAGGGCAAGAATGAGGAGAAGAGGGAAGAGGGTGGAATGAGGAGCAAGAAAGGGCTATGACTGAAGGCAAGCACAGGAGGGAAAGGTGCGGTCATGGAGCAGAGAGAGAGAGAGTATTTGGAAGAGGTGGAGTGAAAGGTTAGGGAGAGAGTTCCAAAGTTTAGGAAAATGGAAAAGCAGCCTGACCAGTGGTGATTTTCAAGAGGAAGCACAAAGGAATGAAAGCCAGAGTTACTGAGGGTTTATGAGGAGGAGGTAGGGGTAGAAAGAGAGCTAAGGTAGGGGCAGGAGGCCATCCAGAATTTAGAAATAAAAAGGCACAGTGGATTAGATGGTGACCTTCAGGGAGGGAGGGAGGGGCAGAGTATAAAGACAGTGGCGAGTGCCAGGTTGGCAGTCCAGGGCAAAGTGGCAGAAGGAGTGAAAGAGGGGGTCCAGTCTGACCAGGGTGGATCATGGGGCCACACTCTAGACAATGTCACCATAATCAAGAATGGGAAGGATCATTTTAGTGAGCTCCCAACAAATAAAAAAACACTTGGGCTGGAAGGATAGCTGTTTTGACCTGTCACATTGGGCTAGATCAGCAGGGGGGACCACTAGCAACAGGGACTATTTAGTTTTAAACACTGGGCGAGTGATTGGTGGCATCATGGATAGCGCTCTGATACTGGGCAATTGGGGACGGCACCATGCAATCCAGCCTCATACTCCATGCAAATGAGCCCATAAAGGGCATGTAAATGGCCCCTTAGCACCTTGCATGACCAATGGACTCATTTCCACGGGTCTGCAAGAATATTGGAAATTTAGCATGGATGCAAGCAATTGTGGTGCCCTATTTTGGGATCCATGTCTGTCCAGCACTTAGTGGCTTAGCACTGTGCTGACATGGCCCTATATTCAGTCGAATAGTGCCGGTGCACTATTCCACTGAATGTAGCATCTTTCAGCACCTAGGGAAGGGCAAGGAGCAGCACAAATCTTGAGCTGTGCTTGTGCATCTGAATATCTAGCCCCAGGAGACCTCACACGCTTACTCACTCCAGAAATACAGCTGAGCTCCACAGAAATGTAGAGCTCAACATATTTATTTACTATATTTCAGAATGTGTATTGGCTCAAGTACAAGCCATACACAGCCACCAAAATCCCCTCAACATGTTTCGTACCTGCCCAGGTACTTTCTCAAGGAATAAAACACACTCAGATATGTTGATTAAATACTCTAGTGGGCATGACATAATTTAATCATGTGATATATAAAGCTACTTAAAGTGATAATACCTAATATCAAAAAATTATTGTAAAAACACATTCCATAGAAAAATACTAACAATACAAGGAAAATATACCTAACTACATGAAACCTGAATACAAAGAAAGATGTAAAAAGTTGCCAGCAACCATCTGTCACACCCCTCTTCAGTGGAGCATGTAGCTTAAATTCATTTGTGACAGGACTCTCTTCTTGGTATATCTTTGCTCAAAAAGATCATCACTTGCATGGCAAGTTAGAAACATGTCTCCTATAAGTCAGATGCTTCATATAAGTATGTTAATATAAGAAACTAGGGAAAGAAAAGGGAGATGTCAGTATAAACCATAGATAAAAATACAGTTATCTATCATTAGTCAAAAACTCCTATAATAACTGGAATCCATATCAAGATGAAACCAGAAGAACAATGGGAGGGACAGTGGATAGAACCACAATGTTATACCAGTGTTTTTCCTTATTATAGGTAGTTTCAGCTAAAAAAAAAGACCTTTTACTCATAAGAGAAGCATTTTGGACAGTTATGTAAGGTGGATATCAGACCCCTGGCCTGAATGAATGGTTTGAGATAACACCGTTTCTGTAGTAAGCTCCACGGTGAACATTAAACCTAACTGGTATTTGTTCATACACATTAGTTGTAATTGTGTTTGTTGGGGGTATACAATCCCTACGCTATCTTGCTGCTATATATGTAGTGGGGTCTTCCTTGCGTGAAGGAAGGACATAACATCTGTCATTGTTTGTTCAGGGAAGTGGGCAGACATTACAGTTGACAACCCCAAGGAAGACCCCACCACTGATTTGTCAAGACTCTGGAGATCTAAAACCCTAATGTTTTTTCCCTTTGCGGCTTGGGGGTGGGGTGGGGAGTTAGGGTTGAAATCTAATGTCACATTTCCATACTTTCTTGGCATTAACACCTAACTGGTGCATTAGCATGTTTTTTTTTCCAAGAATTTCTTTTCTTTTTGAGATAATGGAATTATATCCTCTTCCAGTCAGAACAGATGCAGACACAAAGAGACCTTTGAGCCCTGTGGCAAGGGAAGACTCCATTTGCGTATGGAAGTGCAGAGCCATTGCATGCCCTATACATCCATGCTGTGATGGATGTGAAGAATTCACAAGGCTGTCTGTTGGACTGCAGAAGTGCAGGGTCCTCTGGTCCCTGCACTTGCATTCAACTGGAGATACAGACACAAAGGGCAAATAGTCCATCTGTCAGCTAATGGACAGGCCCTTTGCCACCCATGGGTGCAGAGGTGCAGGGTCTTATGCCAAGAGAAGATCTGTCTTCACTATATGGCAGTGGAGCATAACTTTTTTGTGGAGGCCAGACTGAAGACTTGAGTGAAGGCTGAGGCCGAGGGCCACTAAAGCGCCACTGTAAATGGCCCATGATGACAAATGTCCTGGAAGACATTATTAAATGTATACATAAACAAATGAAAACATACATTTGTCTATTTATTTATTTATTTATCAACACATTACTGAATCTAAAAACAAAACAAAATAAACAAAGACTGTAAGTGGAAGCTGCTAGGTCCTCAGAGGCCACAGACAGCTGGTGTGGGGGCCATTTGTGGTCCCCTGGCAGCACGTTATGCACCATATAGTATATGGTATGCTGATCCATGCCGGTGACCCTGGAGGTTTCATTCCCAGGCTAAGAGGGGGTGTCACATAACAGCATCATCCCAGCACTTTCACTCAATGTAGGTAAGTCACTGAGCTTGCCTGTGAACTCAGCTCACTACCACGGACCACAAAGCATACTTCGATGGGAGAGGTTGTCACAAAACACAAAGATCTTAGTAATTTTATATATATAAAACAGAGATGCATGCATATCAGTTGTGGACTGCAAACTGATGACTGAATTGATCTATGTACTCTACCTGCAAGATTTTGGTGATTAATAAAATAGGGCAGGCTGAATTACATTAATTCATTCTTATGTTGACATTTGTATATCTAGTAACCTACTAGGACTGTAAATCAGTACAGAAAAGACAGACATAGCACTAATGGACCAAGATGATGCAATGAAAGTTTTTATTTTATTTTCATCACTGCTTGCATTTTAAACCTTCACCAATAAAATAAAATTAAGGAAGAAACTAGTGAAACCACTGGCTACTCTTTTTAATAAATCATGGGAGGATGGTGTGGTACCCGAGGACTGGAGGAAGGCAGATGTGATTCCCCTTCACAAAAGTGGGACCAAGACAGAGGCAGGAAACTACAGACCTGTCAGTCTGACCTCTGTGGTAGGGAAAGTGATGGAGTCACTTCTGACGGAAAGAATAGTTGAGTACCTAGAGGTCAGTGGAGCACAGGATCCAAGGCAGCATGGGTTCACAGCGGAAGGTCATGTCAGACGAATCTAATAGATTTCTTTGACTGGGTGACCAAAGTAGTAGACCAGGGAGGGGCTGTGGACATGGCCTACCTAGACTTTAGCAAGGCATTTGACACAGTCCCACACAAAGATTGATAGTCAAATTAACCAGCCTGGGAGTGGGTCCCAGGGTGGTAGCCTAGGTAAAACATTGGCTGGACAACAGGACACAGAAGGTAATTGTAAATGGAGTCCACTCTGAAGAAAGAGGCGGTTACTAGTGGGGTACATGAGTTCAATATTGGGTCCAGTCCTTTTAATGTCTTCATCAGTGACATTGCAGAGGGACTGGAAGGAAAGTATGCCTTTTGCAGATGACACAAGATCTGCAACAGGGTTGATCACAAGGAGCGTGGAAAGGATGAAAAGGACTTGGCAAGGTTGGAGGAATGGTCAGACATATGGCAGCTAGGATTCAATGCAAAAAGTGCAAAATAATGCACCTGGGAAACAAGAACCCAGGGAAGAATACACAATGGGTGGGAGGTAGTAACAACAACAAAACAGGAAAGGGACCTGGGGTAATCATATCAGATGACCTTAAGGTTAGCAAGCAATGTGAGAAGGCAGTAGGGAAGGCCGGGGTATACTGGGATGTATAGGAGAGGCATCAGCAACAGAAAACAGGAAGTTGTTATCCCTTTGTACAGACAGTTGGTGAGACCCCATCTGGAATACTGTGTCCAGTTCTGGAGACTCCATCTCCGAAGGACATAGACAGGATAGAGGCAGTCAGAGGAGGGCAACTAAAATGGTGCTGGGTCTGCAAGAGAAGCCGTATGAGGAGAGACTAAAGGAGCTTAATATGTATACCCTTGAGGAAAGAAGGGAGAGGGGGGACATGATAGAAACTTTCAAGTACCTCAAGGGAATCAACAAAGTCCAAGAGGGTAGCATCTTTCAGAAAAGAGACTTGCAAGAACAAGGGGACACAATTTAAAGATAGAAGGAGGGATGTTCAGGGGCAATGTGAGGAAGTATTATTTCACAGAGAGGGTAGTGGATGCATGGGACAGCCTTCCTGAGGAAGTTGTGGGGTCTAAAACTGTGGGGAGAATTCAAGAATGCATGGGACAGACATAAGGCAATTCTTGTGGGGGGCAGGAAGATAAAGGCTGTTGGTTAACTAGGATCTGCGGCCTATCCTGTAGGTAGGGAAATGGGCAGACTAGATGGGCCTAGCGGTCCTTATCTGCCGTCAAAGTCTATGTTTCTATGTTTCTATGTTTCTATGACATTTTCAGCCAAGAATAAGAAATCCCAGTGCTTCGAGGCTCCACAAGCCTCTTCATCATGGGGGATGCTGGGATACTCCTCTCACCCTTCATTAAATATAATTTCCTTAATTGATCACAAATTATTTAGTAATTTTCACCTGTCCTATCATTTAAAAATACCAGCTACCCCATGGGTTCAATATTAGTGAGAGCAGCTTTCCATGCATACACATCAATTCCCCATATACAATACACACTACTATATGAAAAATTCCCTTACTTTCTCTCCGTACCTTGCAGCAGATTTAAATTTAGCTTTACATGCCATATACCACAAATCCATCAGGTCATTCTGACTCTGGTAGGATCCCATTCACTGACTTACGTAGCCAGTATAGTTTTATGCTTGTGTAACTGTGTTAGTTTGGTTTTGGCCATTCGTACTCTCTGTTCCAGAGGAATTACCACTCTGTAGGGGTACGAAAGGCAAAGAACCCTCAGAGTGGGTTCCACCCCTAGAGGTACCATGGGATGATTCCCGTGACTAAAGGTACCTTAGGAATCCCCCTAAGGAGAGAGCGCTTCCACAGGGGGAGGAGGAGGAGGGGAGGATGGTGGGGCAAGGAAAAAATGCTTCACAATGAGGCTGAGAGGAACTGCTTATATAGCTCAGGAAGCGGGAGTGGCTGACTGCTTGGCCACTGAATTCCAGGCAAAGTCTTTTCATTCTATACTGTAATGAATTCAAATTCATTCCAAAAGGATTCATGTATCAATCAACAATCAACGTGGAAGGTGGGCGGGGGCAAGATTTTGAGAGTCAACATCTGTGCTGAATGACTAATTTAAGTACTTTATTCTGATTCTAATTGTCAGCTTGGTTTTAGCTTAAAAATGTTTGTCTCCTTTTGTTTATGATAAAATGGGAGAACTGCAAATACAAGTCTGTTACATCCTGTCTTTTATAAATTAGCAGCGTTTCAATCAAATGCCAAAGTCAGCCCATTCATTTAATGTCTCTATTGATTTTAGGGTCCCAACTATATGCTTTAAGCCTTACAATCTTGTGAAGATCGGGACGTTATTTTATTCTACTGTACATCTTTATATGATGCTCTTGCAGTTCCAGAGTCAATTCATTATTACCTTAGAACATGCACAGGAATTTATTTGATAGCTCCTTTATATAAATCATTCTTCTGCAGTGCTCCCATTCTCATCACTGACTCATTTTGCTGTCTTGTACTGAAGTGGGGCCTTTGCAAAGGAGTCTATGGCTCAAAGATTGCAATTCGATTCTCTTCCATAAAATAAAATAAAAATAAATTATACATATCCCACTGCTGCTCAACTTAACTTTTGGACTTTACCAATATTGAAAGGAAACCACTAAGGGTGCCATTCTATTCTACATCTTACAACACATACAAAGGGTGTTTAAGGTACCTCTGCCCCCAATATAAGCATGTACCCATGGGCTCAATCCTATATCTATTCCAAACTGAAACACCAAATGTATTTTCAAATCATATGTTAACACAAACATGAATAGATGAAGATTCCACTGTGGTGCTACCTCCCACTACTTAGTACACTGGAGATAGTGTTGTGCAAAATTAAGAAATTTTGTTACTCTAAATATTTCACGAAATCTGCGCATTTCATGAAACATTTCATGGTTTCGAAATTTCACCCAAAATATGGAGAAAATTCGCCTGCAGAACAGCAAAAATCACTGCTTATGGGCTAAATTTCACTATTTTTGGGTGAACTTTCACATTTTGCAGCAAAATTTTGCACCCTGCAAAATATTTTGTGGAATGGTGAAATTTCATGAAATATTTCATGTGGCAAAATTGCTGATTTTGCAGCAATTCCGGGGGCGACCTTTTATTTTGCAACATTTCTAACTGGAGATTCCAATGGTGAGTGGACCCCATTGAGATGGGCCCCATTAAACCTCATTCTATGTGACACCCTGAGAAAAAATTGTTTATAGTCTTAGTTAACAAAGGGAGGGATGTTGGTTAGGTAAGATTCAGATCAAAACTGGTCAGAATAATAAAGAAGAGATGAGAACAAAGGGCTGGCTGGGGAGGAGTGGGATGGAGCATCCTACGGACTGCTCTCTCTTTCCTGTGGGAAGGGGAAGAAAGTCCGGTGCAATGAGAACCACGGCAGAGGCTGGAGGTCCCACATGGCTGGCACCACATGTATCAGGGTGGATGCTGGTGTCATTGCACTTGCCCTCCCTTGGGGGAAAAAGCACTGAAAATATACCGACCTCTAATGATGGCCCCACTCTGCCACCACTCCTCACTCAGACCAAAGTCCGCCGGGGGGGGCCCGCTCCTCAGACCCCACCCTGGGGGGAAGCCAGGGCTTTGCTACCCACATTCTCATAGAGGGGTCACCCACCCAGTGGCCCCATCTGGGGGGGGATGTCTGGAGATGAGGGGACTGGTGAGTGGGTCAGTGACCGGAGCTTAGGCCAAATAAAAAAAAAAGAAAAGATTAGAAAACTGTATTTAAAAAAAAGGAAAGAGAGCCGGCCCAGTGGCTCTGTGGGCTGAGGCACTGGTTGCCACACCTCACTCCACACCACGACTGGTGTTCGGGAATGAGCACGGGTCACTGGGGGTCAGCTGGGGAGGAGAAGGATTGAGCATCCAAAGGACTGCGCTCCTTCTCCGGGAAGGGGGTCCATGGCAGTTGGTGCAAGGTTGTCTCCTGGTGGAGGCTGGGAGACTACATGCTCCATTGCACACAGGGGTGGAGCTGAGGGCAGATGTCTGGAGGCAGCGCATGCAGATGCATGTGTGCCCCCCTCCGGCAACATCATTGCACGCCCTCAGCTCCGAGAATTAAAACAGGGGCCTAGTTGAGCGGCTTGATGGCCATCTGCAAGCTTTGCCCAGTAGCTGGGCACCCAGGCTGGATCCGTGTTCCATAGGGGTTGGAGAAGGCTCCCTGCAGTCCTGCTGTGGAGGGTACAACTGCAGGGGCAGATGGGTGCCTGGGGACAGACCGGGTAGACGCAGACGGTGGCCATAAATTCCCACACCAGTTGCAGGGACTAGAGGGGAGCATACTGTGGCTGCCAGAAAAAAACAAAAGGAAAGAGGGTGTGGTTTGGCTGCCGGCATGATGGATGCTTAATTCCTGAGCTCTCTCTGTGCTGGCTACAATCCCAGCTCAGGTGCCTTGATCCCGGGACATTGAGACCCCTACAGTACATCATATGTTCAGGTGACCTTACATCTACCATACGGCACCAGTAGAAGTTGACTCCAACGTGATTTACTGTGGTTGTAGCGCCTGTACTTTCTAATCCATGCTGCAGCCATTAGGTCACATAGGCCCTCTCCCAGCTTTCATCATTCATGCGGCCCCTTCCTCCTAATACCTTCCTTGGTGATTTCATTGCTCTAACCCAATTGCGCAGGGTATCTCAACTCTGAAATCTTAGCTGCATCTTGGTGGCTAGCAATTATTCATTTAAGGGGGATAGCTACCCAAGGCCCCTCTACTCAGCCACTGTCTGGGACCCACCTCCTCCCTGCCAACTTCGGTTGGGTACCCTTCAATATATTACTCATATGCTAGAGACCCTTTTACCAGAGTTGATGACATCAGCCTCTCCTCTCTGGTACATCATCAAAGTCAGGCAGCTACAGGAGAAGATGAACATTACGGAGCAGTGGGTAGACTCCTGTGAGCAACAACAAGGAAGCTGTGGCACCAAGTCCAATCCCACGAGGAACAGCTTGCAATCCTGTGGTCCAGGATTGAGGACCAAGAGAACAGGGGTGTCACAACAATTTGCGCATTATTGGTTTATCTGAAGGTGCTGAGGGCAGTCCATGGACAGCTTCCTCAATGGCGCTATCCTGATGATGTTAGGGAAAGCTGGAGGGCCTGGTGAATGGGAAAGGGCTCACCGAGTGACTGGCAGGAAGGACAGAACAAATCATTCTCTGAGGCCTATTGTAGCCTATTTTCTCTTATTTTCTGCTAAAGAACAAATCCTGTGGGCAGCCAGAGACTTGGGGGAGGTTAAATGGCAGAGAGCACACATTTCATTTTATCAGGACTTTGCCCAGGAAACTTCAGCCAGAAGAAGAGCTTTTGGGCCCCTGAAAAAGTTCCTCTATCAGCATGATTTTTGGTTTAAGTTTAAGGGATTCACCAAGTTGCTGGTTTCCAAGGAGGGGAGAGAACTAGTCACTGAACACCCCAGTAAAGTGGAGTGTTGGCTTTGCAAATTCTGGCCAAACTTCCCGATTCTGACTACAAGTCCCAGGAAGCTCTGGAAGCCAGGTAGAACCCCACCTTCCTCCAGGAACTAAAATGCGGGGCAACATGCTACAGGGCAGAGATTTTCTACAGGACTAGTGCCACCCACTCTGAGTTCCCTCATGATGTCTGGGCTGGCTGCTGAGAACCATACCACTCGCAAGTCTGCTGTACCTGCTACTGCCTCTAGTTCTCCACAGTTGCCCCAACGCTTGCCCGCTTCCTCCCCTAAGCTCCGCCAACATGCCAGAAGCAGCTGCTCTCTGACTCCTGATCTCCAGCTGAATTCACCTCCTGCCCAAATTTAAAGAGATGATGATGACTCCACCGCGGTCATTTCAACTGATGATCTGGATGACTCCCTGGCTATGGATAATGCTCTACCTTCGGAGTGGGCTGATGTCCCTGATGCTTCATTATTAGAGGCTATGGATTTGTCTGTCCTGGTGAGACTGGGCCCTATCAGCTATGCAGTGGCTGTGGCCTCGAGGCTACCTACTCCTGTAGAACCCCCCCCCCCGGGTCACCTGGGCAGGCCGAAGGACTCCTTAGTTAACTCTTGGACTTAAGCAACCGTTTTTATTTAACTTTACTCTGTTTGTTGGGGCATTCGGCTCTGAATCTTGAGTCCATTTTCAATTGGTGGTGGTTACTGTTGCCCTGCCTTTGCTCCCCCTCACTACTTGAGGGAATCATGTGGGCTGGGGTAACTGAGTTGTGACTTCCTCCCCATGAATCACCCCCTTTTACCTCACTCTAGCGTCCTTTGGTGATCCTAAGCCTGGTCTGTCCCACAGGTCAGCTTGCCTTTTTTTCATGACTGCAGACCTTAGGACCCCTTTGTGCGCGCTGAGCTCTGTCCTTCCAACACAACCTCCTGTAACTTTGGTGGCTGAGGGCATGTACTCATTGGTGGGTCCCACAATCAATCCGTTAGGGTCTCACCCTAGGGTTTGCTTGGTCTGTAGTGGGCTGTTGGTATGCCATATTGTGCTGGATGGCCTATGGTCAATATGGTAGATTGGTTACCTTGCTATCCCTCTACCCTGTCCCCCCTCATCCCTTCTTTCCCACACCTGCCCAATCCCCCCGCCAGATGGTTCCCTTTTCATGCCCTGCCCCTGTTACCCTCCTTGACTTTTCTCCTCTCGCTGTCCCTGCGCCAGCCAAGGGAATGTCTCCAGCTTAGGATGACTTGTTTAGTGCTAGCTTTTTATACTCCCCTTTCAGGGCTTCAGGAGTCTGCATAGCTGAGGATAGCTCTTTGCAGTTTCTCTCTTTCACCATAGATCCAAACCCTTAGCATGTTTCCACTTGCATCAGTTTCTCTTTATTAGAGTATTCTGTTATGGTTTATCCTGAGTGTCATGCTTTAATGCATTACTGCCTGGGCTCCTTTGCAGCCCTCCATAACAAACTGTGTTGTTGTGCTGACGTTTAATGTAGATTAGTTCTTACTGCTGGCTCACATATTTCTTTTTCTCTCTCTCTCTCTCTCTCTCTCTTTCCAGCTTATCTCCTGTGTGAGCGTTATTACACCTCTACTTTTACATACATGCTACCTTTCCTGTCTGGTACTGTGGGCTCGAGCTTTGGAGCTCCCTGAAGCGGTATTCTTGTTGCTGGCTCCCCTTTTCCTCTGCCGATTTCAGTGACCACTGTTGTGAGTAAGTAATGTTTACCTTTGCTCTTTCCCTGATAAGAATGGCAGGCATGGTGAGATCCTCTTCCTCCAGGGTCCGCTTTGTGTCTTGGAATGTTAAGGGCCTTAATCACCCCATAAAGCGCATGAAAGTGTTGCAGCACCTCAGGTCCCTTCAAGCAGACATCGCCTTGCTCCAGGAGATGCATCTCTTGAGCATGTAGTGTCAGTGGCTCAGCAGGTAGCACACTCACATCTGAGGCTGGGAGATCAGTAGGCTGTGGGTTCTATCCCCACACAAGGCACTTGGGTTAGCATCCCAATACTGACACTGTAATACAGCGTGAGGGGGGTGCTGCACTCCTGAGGTGTTATCTTTTGGATGAGACGTTAAACTGAGGTGCCATCTGCCTGTTCTGGTGGTAGTTCAGGTGGATGTTAAAGATTCCATGGCACTTCTCGAAGAGCAGGGGAATTTCCCCGGTGCCCTGGCCAAATTTCCTCCATTCATGAAAAATAACACCAACAGCTTAATCTGGTTCAAGATCAGTTGGCATTCATCTGTATCCCCTTCCCCCAGGTCGTGCCTGAAAACAGGCAGGATTTGTCTAGTGCACTTACCCGGTCAACAAAAACTAAAAAAAAAAAAGTCAGTGTCCTGGCTGAAGAAATCCTAGGTGGGGGTGGTACACGCAAGTTCTGCTGCATCCAAGTCCAAAGAGGTGGCCATCCTCATACACCATTCCTCCCCCTGGGTAGTGGGCGACACAAGAAAAGACTCTCAAGGTAGGTGGATATTAGCCAAGCTCTCCTCCCCAGGTGGGTGTCTTATCATCGGCAAAATATACACCCCTAATATAGACCATGCCAACTTCTTCCTGCAATTAGCTAGGCCATATCTTCTCTGATCCCAGCCAGGCCACCCATCCCAATCCTACTGGGAGGTGACTTCAACAGTGTTGGACACCTTTCTCAATAAGTCCAAGTCTTCCCCAAGCCAGCCCCAAAGCCAAGGCAGCCTTGCAGGATATGCAAGATGAATGGAGACTAGGCGGATATGTGGATACATGATCATCCACGTGGTGGGAGTATACTTTTACTCTCATGCTCATTCTACTCATAGCGATATTGATTTTTGCCTGGCTAATGTAGTGATGGCTCTGGGGATTTTAGATACTGTAATAGGGATCATTCTCATCTCAGAGCACGCTCCTGTTTTGCCCAACTATGCCCCACCGTAGACAGTCTCAATCTGGCACTCGATGGCAGTGCAACCGTTACTTCTCAAGACCTGAATTCTGCTGTATGATCACCCAGACAGCCCAGGATTACTTTTCTTTAAATTCAGAGGTGAAGTCTCTCCGGCACAGTCTGGGAAGCCTTCAAGGCCATACTTGAGTGTGCATTAAAAATAAGGCTTGGAAGGCCACTCTGGCAGCATTACAAGCTGAGCTGCATCAACCTGGAGGCCCAGTTTAAGTCGCTCCAACCCCCATCCAGGGACACTTCCATTTATCATTGGATTGTGGATTTGAAGTACCAGATTAACACCATCCTCCATCACAAGGCAGAGTGGCTCCTGCTACGGTCCAAGCATGCCTATTGGGATGGGGTGAGAAAAATGTTGAATTCTAGGCCTTCAGACTACGTAAACAACAAGTCTCCTCTCACGTCCATGCCCTTCGTGAGAAATCAGGCAGGGTGATTTGTGGGCCCAAGGAGATTAATGACAGTATGGAATCTTTCTACGAAGCCCTTTATCAGTCCCATTCCTCCCTGTCATCTTCTCATGTAGAACAAGGCCTGAACAAGTTTTGCCAGAACTGTATTCATCCTGTTCTCACCCCCAAACAAGCAGCTGAGTTGTACGCTTTGATATCATGGCAGAAATAAGCCAGGCTCTGTCCCATAAAGCGTCCGGGAAAGCCCCCTGCCCCAATGGCATGATGGTTGAGCTATACCACATGCGGGGCTCATATAAGTTGACCATTGCTTCTGGCCCTCTAGGAGGCTCAGGAGGCTGGATCTCTCCCTCCGACTATGAGAGAAGCTCTCGTTACCCTTCTTCTGAAGAAATCCAATGACCCCCTGGACTGTATAAACTACCGCCCCACATCTCTTTTGTCAGACATGAAAATTCTAGCCAAGATTCTGGCCACTAGATTGTTGGATGTCCTACCCTCCATTTTTCACCTAGCACAGGCTGGCTTTATGAAGGGCAAATCTAGCGCAGACAACTCCAGGTTGCTGCGGAACCATAAGTGGGTAGGTTCTCGGTCAGCCCTGCCTATGGCGGCACTCACCATCGACTTCACTAAAGCCTTTGATTCCATCGAGTGGAATTATCTACATGCAGTGCTGTGCTCCATCTTTATGGCTTTGGCATGCAATTTCACCAATGAGTTCCTTCCGTATATAGTTCCCCTGTTGCCTGGATTCTGACCAACACTACTATCTCTGTGCCTTTCCCCCTGCAAAGAGGGACATGGCAAGGATGTCCCCTCTCTCCCCTCCTTTTTCTGGTGGCCTTGGATCCCTTGGTTTGGGCATTCATAGCTTCAAAGTTGATCACGGGTCACCCCCTACCTCATGGCTGCTTATGCTGATGATCTTCTACTCATGATTTCCCACCCTCAGCAGTCACTGCCAGCAGTTCTTTCTATACTCCAGAACTTTGCCTCCTTATCGGGTCTGTGTGCTAAGCAAAAGAAGACCATCCTTGCTCCACTGAATGCAGCCTGCTCCAGAGACTGCCTCAGCAGCACAGAACTGCAGTGGGCAGCTAAGGGGTTTTCATACCTTGAGATCTATATCCCTTATAGGTGGGAAGATTTGGAGTCATCCAATTTCTCTCCCCTCCTGACCCAATTGGCTTCTGAAGTAGAGAGGTGGTGCAGACTTCAACTCTCTTTGCCTGGGAGAGTTGCCAGAGTCCGCATGTTACTTCTCCCACAGGTTATGTTATCCCTTCAACAACCTGCCAATCCACCTTTCCCCTAAGTTATTCATATCCTTGGATCATCTCGTAACTCAGTACCTTTGGAAGGGGCACGCGCCGAGATGGAGCAAACATAAATTGAGGGCCACACTGGACCTGTGGGGGTTGGGAATTCCCTGGTTTAAGGGCTACCACCTGGCCTTCCTGGCAGCCTCTGCTTCCAGGTGGTTTGTCCCTGGCACATACTGCTCTCTGCCATGGGTGCGTTTGGAGGCCAGTTTAGCTCAGGGTAATACCTTGTGCTTGCTGCTTAACCCAGAGACCAGGCTAAACTGTCCCTTTCTCCAACCATGTTAGAGTCCCACCAAGCGTGGTGCTCACTAATGTTCCTCTCCCATATGCCTCGCAGTGCTTGGGCCCCCTTTAGGTGCATCCCTCTGTGGTGCAACAAGCTTCTTACTGTGG